>CAWUFW010004723.1:0-1478946 GCA_963921515.1 Calotriton arnoldi | reverse complement strand
TGCATCCAATACTGCTGGACTTTCACACTTTTTTAAGATTGTGGGCTCTGGTTTTGGCAGTTTGTTCCAAACAATCTTTGTAGCAACACTGGCTTTTATTCATTCCCTTTTTTCCAGTCTGTTCGGTGGATTCCCGCAGCTATTATTCCTCATTTGCAGCATTTTCGTTCTGTCTTTGCTCCTCTACAAAGACTGTTCCATTTGCAATCCCTCTGGAACTACTACCGCTCCAGCTGTCTCATAAGCATATGCTTCGATTCTTTGGAATCTTATTGCTTCCAGAATTGGACCTTAATTGCTCATTGTCATTTCAACCTGTGTGGTTTACCTGCATGTAACTTGTGTTGCACTGCCTCTGGTGCTCTTTCGAATGGACACTGGCTATTTGTGTGGCTTTGCAGATGCTGGCTCCCGTGGACATTGACCTGCTGATGAGTCCATTAGCAACTCATTTTCAGAGTTGCCCCTAAGGTCTACGGCTTCTTCACTATGTGAGCAATGAGTCCCTTCTACCCAAGGAGATTTGTGCATCGGCACATGGATCACTAAATACTGGTTCTAATAACACTGATGCAAGTTGCCCGGCAATTTTCTCAGCATCCGCTGAGACCGAGGATCATGTCTGTTCTCTGAAATTTATGAACTGGGCTGCGAACAAATCATCGTCAGCAAAGACTGAATCCATTATGGATTTGATGGCCTTTGAATTTGAAAGTGACAACATGGGTACCTATGACACACCTCAAATTCAGCAACTTTTTTAAATTGATACCTTTTTTGTAATTTTTTGTCTGATTGTTTTAAGATTATAATCCTTTGATATATGCTTATTAGCAATGCTTTCAGTTTGATTATTTTAAATATATTTTGATATTTTAATATTTGGTTAGTCATTTTTTTACTCACCCGACCAAAGGGAGGTTGTTGTGTATTTCCTAGAGTACCACTGTGTTTTCTCCCTTATGTTAGCCTAACTGCCCATAATAGTCAGCATTTGCTTTGTACACGTTACAAAAGAACACGCTTGTTTTGTGCTACACTTTTATTTTTCCAATAGGCTGCACGTTTTGTTATTTAGTTCTTCTGCTGTGCTCTGTTTTCTCTGTGGTCGGACACTAACACAGAGACATAATAGAGAAATCCAGCTTCTGTTTTGAACATACAATTCTTATCGTATATTTTGCAGAGCAAAGGTCCTGAATTGAGAGGGAGCTCCGCTACCTGAAATGTAGAGCAACTATCTATGTATGTCAGATATGGGGGTCCCCCACTAATCCCAGAGATCTGTAATATAATACTGCCTTCCTATAGTGAGGGTAGGCTGTTGATTATGACAATCACATTTTTGACCTGTATATGTCTTTTATTTGCTGCATAGTTATTGCAAAATAGAATACAATAGTTTCAATAAATATTGCAAGCTTTCTTCGGGTCTCCTTTATGTTTATTGTGGATACGAATAAGTAAAAGAACAAAAGGTGATGGCCTGCTACCGCAATCCCTGATAGGGTCTAGAGTGTTGTGTTCTGGGGTGGCAATTTACTTGTTTCTCTGGAAAGGTTAGAGCAAGTAAGGCACTATGAATGAGTCTGGTTTTGGGCCCATAGATGTGTGGTGTGGTGACTCAGTTCCTACATATTGAGGTTTTGTTGTCCCTGGCATAGTTATGTTTCTAAGTAGAATCCCTACAACAATGCATATGGTCATAAAGGGTATATCACAAAGGTTCTTTAAATTTTTTATATTACTGATGCTCTAAGTGGGAGGGGTATTGGAATGGCTAAGGTAATGTTAAAAAAGAAGTTGCCTATCTATTTGAAGTTTAAACCTTTGGAAGATTATGGCTTATTACGCTACTACATATTTTTTTACTTAAAAGTGGTGTATGTCCACCAGCATTGACAGTACAAATGGAGAAAAATAATGACCAATTAAAAAGAATATATGTTACTCCACTAGCTGAATTAATCAAGACTCATCACCTGTCCTGTATGTGTTATGTTGATGATACACAGATAATCTAGAGACTAGAAACTAGATGGCACATGTGATGTTTCACACCCAAGCATCATCATTGGAAAGAAAGCAGATGAAAAATGGATGTCCTCCAACTGCCTCTAACATGAGTGAGGCTTTTGTCTTTGGGGAACCCTCATCCTGTTGATTTTCTAACTGATGGTCATCTGAGCAGAGACTGTGCCCTCTCCAAGCCCACAAAGTCTACAATCTAGGTCTGACTATTGACAGTGCACTTTTATTTTCCTGCACAGATTGAGTTACATTCTCTTTAATCTTACAACTAAAGATATAGAGGAAAGTTGACTCCAAAATCAACTCAGTGGTCTAATTAGGATGGGTCATGTCTGGATTATGTCAATGCCATGTATCTGGAATTACACAAATATCAAGTTAACAGTTTTCAACTGGTTTACATTGTGCAGTTCATCTTTTACTTAATCTGCTATGAAATGCTGACATATCCAAAAATCTTTGAACTCCTCACAGACTTAAAGTGGATAAATTTAATAAACAACCACCCAAAAAATGACCCTCATCCAATATAATCACAATTTTTGTTTAAAACTTGTGAATGATATCATATTGTCTCCAATAAACTGCTACAATTGGTTGTACAGGCAATGCACACTATATAATGTGTCATATTTTATACCAATAGTTCTGAGCTCAAGGAAAGCCTCCATATTATGACCAGTACACAAACCCTCCTCGATGTTGAGGCTACATAGTGTGTCTCGCTTCTTTTGGAAGAACTTACCACCTGAACTGAGGGAAATAATCCTGAACCATGGTTTAAGAAGGAGTTAGAGCAACCAGTGAAAAGATTGATAACCTCAATGCCATGTTAAATCAGGCTGAAGTCTATACAAGGGTAGGCACCAACCCTCTGTATGCTTAATATATTTAACTTAAAATTGTGTTTTATGGCATAGACTGCTACAGGTTATGGAGAAAACTCATGGAGCACCGCATCTTATCAGCTATACAATTACATTCATTCATTCATACTTTATTTCGGTCATATAACCATTAAAGTGCATAGCAATAAAATACATATAGAAAATACATGGAAATATAGCAGCCATAGTAAAAACACCATTAAAGTGCATAACAATAAATGCATACAGTACATAAGAATATAGCGGCTAATGTGAAAATACACAATACCAAATTCAGTGGAGTTACCAGATGATCATATACATTGACCTCTATACAGTCAGTGAGTTCAAAGTGTGCTGGGTGCCTCAAATGGTCAAGCAATCCTAGATAGGAATTCCTACAGCGACACTTGTTTTATCCTGACTATAATTACAATTCAGGTTGAACTAGAACCTCTCGACTAACCTGGGACAAAAATTTCTGACGCCTAAACCATCAAAAACCTACAGCAAAAACAATATAGTATAGGATTTTAATATCCTCAGTGCCACCCGATAACGTCTGATTCCCAAATTACAACAAATGGGGCAAACCCACTTTTTGCGAAGAAAATTATATTCTGTACAAAAAAATTAAATATGTTCAACTGTCTCCAATGTATAACCACAGGCTGGGCATGTGCACATCAACTTGGATGGACTACCTGTCCCAGGAGGCTGCTGGGAGGGGAGGGGGTGTGGCCAGCAAAGTCCTTCAGCGCTGTAAAGTGAGGCTTTGCCACTGCTGCATTGGATGTGTGCGGGCTGTGCTCGGTTGAAGCCCAGGCCAATGGAGAGCCGGTCCATGCCCGTCGGAGCCCAGAGGAGGCTGGGATGGGCCACCCCACTTGGCCCCACTTTCAAGGTACTCTGCACCTGTTTATTATGTTAAGTCAGTCATTACTTTCACGCTCTTTTGAATAAACCCTATAGCCTTGTCTGGTCTGTCTGGGACTCTTAGCATTGCAGTTTATAAGTCATCCTGTGGAAGAAGAAAATTGCTAGGGACAGCTCAGTTTCCAGACCTTCTGTGAAAGGCACGTCCATTGATCGCATACTGGTAAGGGCCATGGGAGTCATCAATACTGAAATAGCCCTCCCTGAGAGTACGCTTTCACTGAGCATGGGTATGGTGGCTCCAGTTCTCAATCATGAGGAGCTTGCGCATTCTGCACCTGGCATGGATCTGGTATGCAGTTATTTTCAAAATACCCCTCAGAGGCCCACTAGCAACACAGTAAGCCCTGATCTATCTATCACTGAGCCGAGTCTGACACCTGCAAATTCTCCTTCTGTTTCCTTGAAGCTAAAGCAAGGTCCTCAGAGCAGATGTAAAGCTCCACCAAATAAGAAAACTCAAGCTACTGAGACAGCCCAAACTTTGCCTGCAGAGACAGTTCCCCCTGTTACCTTGGTCCCATCTCTTATTTCATCCTCTGCAGGGCCCTTAGGATCTATTCCATAGGACCAAGTAAGGAAGGATCGATTTTGAGAAATTTGCTGCGGGAAAAACAGAACATTTCTCATGCTTAAATTTCTCCGCTTATGGAGTGCCCAACAAAATGGAACGGTTAATAGAGATACTCTCCAGGCAACACTGTCTAGTTGGATCGGTTAGCTCTTAGTCACACACAGACAAACCATTAACTATCCCTTTGGCTCACAGTGTTTCTACCTCAGGTGCTTTAAGAGCAACTGAGAACCATCATCTGGCCCTGTCCAGTATTCCCACTCTAGTTTCCTTGCTTGGGATCAATATCTCATCTCGGTCACGCTTTCCCCCAAGAAGAGGTGACCGCATACACACAGAAGGGAAATCCATTAATAAATCATTGCCTAGACGGGCCATCCTGTTGCAAGTCCCAGTTGATCCAGCCTACAATTAATTTTCCCTCCTGCTGCATGCTCTTATGTATCTATGCTTATAGGAGCCCCTCCTTTACGAAGGGTTCCGGTAACATAACATACCATTACATAACATGTGCATTTGTAAAGCGCACATTCACCCGCAGGCATCTTGGTGCTGAATAACACATGTTTATTGTTACCCAACTCAATGGTACTCAGACTTGTAAGGTAGAGACTTGAAAAGAGCTTAGACAATAAGTTCTAGACTGACTGGCGTGCAATAAAGGTTTTCCATTCAAGAACATTCTGCTGACTTGGAGGTTGGGATGGATAGGGCATGGCCCAGCTGATTGGGAGGGGATTTTGTTATTTGTGTTCGGGGCTTTCAGCAATGAGGCTGTGGGGAGCAGCATCACTATGACACCGCTAGGTTTTTATAGACCCCCTACACAGTCCCAACATCATTGTTAGTATGTTAACATGCCCAAAAATAAAAACAAAAGGGTGCATGAGGGCCTTTATGAGCTCTTAATACATTATCATCAACTGTGCAGACTTCTGCTTCCCAGCTCTGTTCGAGGAGTCCAACTCCTATACCTCCTTTGAAACGTTCTCTCAAATGTGGATTGACTTTCCGAAGGCTCCCATACATTGTTATGTACCTCCCACAGTATTGTTAGCCCTCTGGATGAAAGATTATTATTAAAGAGCTTTAAGGGTGCCAGTCTGGGGGTCCCTTCAAACTGCTGAGCTGTAATATTGCTGGATTAAAGGTCAAGGTGAATGGCTAAATCAAATTGCTAGATATGACTTTGTTGAAATTTCAGCAACCCTGTGAAACAACTGATACTTCTTTTCCTCGTTTTGTATGTTATTCCTACCTACCCACTCCCTCCTTATGAGGCAGGCCCAAGGGTGGGCTCCATGTTTGGATTAATATCAATTTGAAAGTGAAAATTTCAGTGTTGAGGACATGGGAACCCGGCTTTTATGGCTTTGCTTATTAAGGACGAACTTAGTAGTTTATATTTTTATTTGATTCATTTTTATAATAACGATTTCTTAAAACCTGTATGCAGTCATTTTAAACATCAGGGGCCATATTACGGAAGTGCCCCTGGGGTGCAATTGACGTTAGCGCCCATTTTGCATGCCCCTGGGGCATTATGGTATTATAGAAGGGGTCACAGATGCTGGTGCAGCACTTTCTGTGGTATAGATAGCGCTAGCACACATATAGCGCCAGCACGGTCCCCAGAGGGTGTTCCCTTATTTGCATGGGGGTGTGGCCCCATGCAAATTAGGAAATCCCTTAACCTTTGCACTCACGCCATATTATAGATGCGGGCTCAGAGGCATAGTAGATGTCAGGAGCAGCACTTACAGTGCCCTTTGGAGGGAAGGAAGAGGGTCCTATGGACACCCCAGACATCTCCTTGCAGGCAGGTGCAGCCACTCACAGCACCCGCCTGCAAGTGGATGTCTCTCCCTCCTAAAAGTGCAGGCAGGTTGCCACCTGCACAGTGAAACATGGATCAGCTTCTTCAAATCTGCACCGTATTTCACTTGAATGCACTGCCCTCAGTAAAGCACGACTTTGTGGCTGTCCTAAGGGCAGCACATTCAATGTAATAAGGCGCACTTTCCCTGTTTGTGCCCGGCGCACCTGTTATAAGGAAATCAAGCCCTATCAATAATGCTAACCTCTGTTTGGTTTTCTAGCTGATTTAAAGCCGGTTGGATCCAGTATACAGAAGCAACCTAACTATCTTCTTTGTAAGGATTTTAATGCAAAATTTTATATTAATTATAAGTCCGAGGGACCTGAGCTTCTGCTTCCACAGCAGAGGAAACAAGCTCAGAGAGGAAGGCCTGGGGAGGTCTGTCAGATTAGGCCAGATTAAAATTCCACTGACCTTCAGAATCCACCAGCAGGAGTGATAGCGTAGAATATGTCCGACTATTCCCCTGTTGCACTCCCTCACAAAGAGTGTATGTAACCCACTGCTTTGCAGGGAAGTGCACCGGGGAAAAGGGGAATTGGATAAAATTTTAAAAATGCTGTTGAGCTGTTCTGGAAGGCCTGGTGTAGCGTATCCCTTTTAGGAAGTGCAAAATGTCCTTTCCTGGTGTGAGGCCCTGGATGCAAGAGAGGAGACAGCAGGGTAGGATCATTCAATCCTCTTAGCATTAGGAGACCCCAATTAACCTACACAGATATATACATTAACATACATGTGCACTTACATCCATATCTCAATCAGCCAGCGTAATGTAGATGCTTCAATATATATTTCTTCTGCAAGGTTGTATGCGCAATTCACAGAAAGAGCAATATTCAGTTATTGAAGGTGATAATGTAATAAGGATTCCTAAACATAAAAGTCGAGGAAAACGAGCTGTTGACTTAGCCTGAAGACCACGAAATAAATACCCCAAAACGCCTAACACTAATTAGCGCTGCAAGCGCTGTACTAAAACTAATCTGCAGAGCAGTTCAGCAAAGGCGTAGGAGTACCTTCTCCCTGTTACGTCTCAGAGGGAAGTTCTGGGGATGCCAGAGGTGCCGAAGATGCTGGATCGCTTCAGGGGGCAACGGGACGTGAACGTCTGCGTCCTCGAGTGAAGGTTCTGTGGTTCCCAGGGGCAGGGAAAAGTTCAGGAAAGGCAGCGGAGTCCCGACAATGGTGGGCTGGCAGACTCTGCAGCGAACCCAGATTCCCACGGGCACAGGACGGAGGACCACAGGGATGGAATCAGGCAGCAGGGAAAGGTGCCAGAACAACGCCTCTTCCCCGCCATATGGTAAGACAGAATGCAGGTAATCCAACAGCAAGACCAGTGCGTAGAGAGAAGAGATTGTCAAGCACTGGAGTGATGGAGGGGAGCTTATATCACCAATCAGGAAGGAAACACTGGTTGCCATCTCAGGGGCATTCTGGGATGTGTAGTTCACGCGCTCTTTCTTAATGTGTTTTGCAGTCCAATCATACGCCTCCCAGTCATACAGGAATAAAGAAAAGGTGGGGAGACAGAATTGTGTGTTCCCTTCACTCCGGTACTACCCTGATGGTAGAGAACCATGAAAAGGTCCTTAGTTGAATATGATCTTGTCAATCAAGTAGAGTTGCACTGTGTAGATAGTATGTTTCTGCCCACTTTTAGAGGGCACGGACTGTTCTGTCATATATTTTTTCAACACGCAATCTTTTAACACAGCTTTTGAAGGGTGTAATTCTCTGTATGCAATGGAGCAATCATAATGCATTATATCTTGAAGGATGGTTCCCACTGCATAAAACAGCCTCTCCTGAGATATCAATCCCCATAAATCAGTATACCAGGAATGGCCTAAGGCTTGCGTGGCATCTGAAAGATCCAGAAGCAACACTAGCCACCTTGCTAAAGCCCCATCTGGCAACCTTCATGTGCTGTCTGCTGGATGTGCAGGGTGCCTAAATTAGTAACTATTTTAACTCCTTAAATTTGGGCAGTTGACAGTTATTTATACAGCTGGTTAAGATTATGCAGGTGGTGCCCCATTGGTTTAACAAAAATTGCTCTTTAGCTAACTGTAGGCAATCTAAGGCCCTCTATGATAATCCAAAAGATCCTAGTGCAGTGTGGGAGGGCTGAACCCCATGTATACATGCTATGAATGCTAGGAAAAAGGATTTGAATAGTAGGGATTGGGACCTATGGATCCCCAAAAAATAGTAAACATTTCTGGGAAATGGTGAATAGGATTAAACAAAGGGAAACCCCACTGAACCCTCTTTTAAGCTGCAATGTTCCCGGCCCAGATTGGGATTTACATTTTAAAAGTATTTATAGCCTAATGGAAGATGAGGATCTAAAGGTTCAATTAAGTGTCAAATTTGTTGATCTACCACTCTTGACTATTGCCCTACAGGAATACACCTTAACTATTAGGCAAAGCCACAAGACCAAAGTCCTGGGACTGGATGGATTCCCCATTGATGTAATCAAGTGTAATACTGAGTTATAGTGGCCCCTGGTAATGAATGATTTTAATAACGCACTATGTCGGGAGATCCCTGAGTCTTGGTAATTTTTTACTATAGTTCAGATCTTTTAAAAAGGAGATCACAGTTCACCTTAATGCTTTTCACCCCATCTCTCTTGTTAATATTCCTTTCGATGTAGGCAATGATGTGTATGTACAAAAACAAAATCGAATGACTGTTGTCAAATTACCCCAATATGACCTCTCCATCAACATTGCGTTAGAAATACATGGTCAGGCACACCCTGCACCACAGGCCTGAGGCTACTGATTGATTGATCACAGGTTGGGAGGCACATAACCAGCAGGACAAATGCGCGATCAGGAAAAAACCCAAATTAGTCCCACAGATAGGCAGCAACAGTACAATGGTCCTGGGAGATTGGCCCCAATAAAAACACACATGGCAGGAGGGGCATGCTTTCCCAAAACACCATAAAGTTAGATGACACATGAAGTTAGGAACACTCAGCTAATCAGGACACAGCACACACTACACATGCAGTGATCACACGCTCCCCATGCTGGATATCTGGACACGTTACCCACTGGCCCTCACTGTGTCCACGCAAGGTTGAGATCCACCTGCATTTGTCATCAGGTAGGAGTAATTTGTGGCTTTATGACAAGACCCACATTCCACTCCCGAAACAGGATTTATGAATTGTTTTATGATGCTTCAAGAAATGTATAAAAAGACATTCAAAAAGCTTGTACTTGGAGTCAGTTCTCTGACCTGTTTCTGTATGAGGCACTCTCGGCCATAGTGTTTGACTAAACCAACTGTTCCTGTTTTGCCAAACGCCTCATACCTATGCTTATTCAAGATAAATTCATATTCAAGCAACAGTTTTGGTGAGCCGGCCAGGAGAGATTGGTGCTTCAAACCCAAAGAAAGGGCCCTGCTCTGACAAATTCACATCAGTCAGCAAGGGAGGTGAGTAGATGCTGCAATTGATTGAAAGCTCTGCTGAATCTGCAGGGCGATTGGATAAGAGACTACATCTGATCCTTAGTCCCCAACATTTGGCATATGGCGAACTAGGAAGAAGGGGAAAAAACATAAACTGAGCGCCCTGCCACTGACCCGAATTTTACATATTGCCCACTTTATGTGTCTGAACTGAGCAGTCAATGGCAGCCTAAGAGGCGATCCCATGGAGGTTATCTTTCTTCTAGTTAGCAGACTAGGAAAGGTGAAAATTGGTTGTTGCTTGGACCGCTGGGCGTGGTACAGATGGTGCGCTTGGCCCGCAGTGTGATACAGGGTCACCGCTTAAACCGCTGAGTATGAATCAGATATCACGCTTGTCCCCTAGGTGTGATACAGGAGCGAGGCCTCACCGCTTGGACTATTGAGTGTGATACAGATGGAATCCATAGGCCCTAGGTGTGTTATAGAGCCAGCCCCATGATAGTATTTTATAGTCCAAAAGGGTTTTCTCAGTGCTACTGGTTTCTTAACACTGATGGTATCTGAAAGAAGTGACAGGTGTTATTCACTTGGACTGCTGGAAATGATACGGATGCTACACATCACCCATGGTTGTGATATAGATTGTTTTTCGGACATTAGGGAAAATTTGGACCTTGGAGATTAGGTGTAGGCCTGGGCAGAGTTCCGCTGGAACTTCGCAAAGTGACCAAAAAACTCTGCCAAGCTATGCAGAGCAGTGGAGTGAGTAACCTCACGCCGTTTGCTCTGATTTTTGCACTGGATGTTTGTCCCACTCTGTAACATCAGTGTAAATGGCATCACACGCAGGGCGAGAGGGCACTGCATCTTTCTGACGCTCGAGTAGAAGTTTTACTTGAGTGGCAGCTTCCTCAATGGGAACGGAAGGTTTCTCAACGTGAGCAGTAGCGACTATCCGCGATAAATCTCTCTGGGAAGCAGTTTAGTGCTGGATTTTCCTCCCTCTCTCTCGCCAATGGTAAGATGGTGCACAGGAGCGAGGAAAAGAACGTTTTCGGACCTCTGCAAGCTCCGCAGAGCGCGGATTGTGAAAAACTCAGCAAACGGAACGGAGTTCACTGCTCAGGGCTAATTAGGTGTAGCGTGTGCTTGTCCAAGGAGGGCCTGTGGTTGTCAAGCTGTTCCTCATTTCCGTGATAATTGTTGTTTTCTTTGTCTCAAAACTGATATTGATAGGCTATCGGGGCTCACTTAATCCTGTGTACTGCGCAAAACCTCCCTCGTCATCCATGAATTTTTTTGTTGTGTTTAATATCTGTCCTAATGCAGCTATGTAACTAGTATTGAGCTCAGAGAAGTAGTTTAAACCAGTAATCCAGTGCATTTATTTTCCCAACAATCAGAGTAGAATCAAATATTAATTGATCCCGAGAAGCTAGAGTGTATCAGTCCTTAAAAAGTTCCCAGCTATCATACAGTCACCACTGCGAACATGCAAACCAGATTCTACACACAGATAAGAAGAATGTATGGCATGCACACACTAAGGCACGCGCTAGATGGGGGAACCTTTGACACCAACATAATCAAACACACAAGAACACACTTTCAGACCAAATATTTGTGACAAAAGAAGACCAGGAGAGAGGCACTGTGAGAGCTAAGGGCCATCTTTGAGGAGGCCCAGTCCGACAATCCTATCTTAGAACCTGCAAGCCAGGTGTCTGTGCCTCTCCCATGGTTTGTAGGAATGGAGGTTCTCTCTCCAATGCCTGCCAACTCCCCATTGTATTATACCAATCCACAGATTGAGGTAGCCAGGAAGCCTCCCACCGAACAACAAACTACCAGATCTACATGAGGGAGGCAAATAGGCACCCAGCCAGTCCCAGCATCACTACAGTCCAGTGCGAGAGCTTCCCGAAGCTTAACCCTGTCCATCACGCTCGAACCATGGAACCCCAGTGACACGGAGAACTTGCACTCCCACTCGCACAGGTGAACGCACTCATGTGACTGGGAGATTCATAGCAGTACTAAAAAGCAATGCAACTAGTGTGGGTGGAGAGAGGGGCCCCAGTCCTCACCCAGTCCTCCAGAATTAGATGATGAAGGGGGAGCTGCTGCAGGGTACACCCAGGCAGCCGAAGGGACAACAGAAATTGAGTTTGAGGGCAAATTCCCAACCAGAAAAACAGCACTAAGCTCAGGGCGAAGGAGACAACCCTGGTGGGAGAGACGTGAGTTAAGGATGGGGAGAGAGAGAGCTCTCACCCTGGGATCAGAGCAGCTCGCCCTCCACCTGAGATGAGAGGGTAGGTATAGAGCATCCCTCAGAGAGGATTCGAGGCAGAAGGAAGGCTTCTGCCTAGGACTCGAGCCTCACCAGATTATCAGCGTAGGAGAGGGGCCAACCAGGTGATAAGGGATCTAGCTAGCCTTGCACAGACTCAATTAAGACATAGAAGAAGCAACATGGCACCTTTATGTGCGCACAAGGAAAGCAGTGATGAAGACATCCAATGCTTCCCCAGAACATGCATTCTAGACAAACTAACCCCAAGGGTGATAGTGACCAGAGAGGAAGGCAAGACGTTCGGGCAACCATTCTGCCACCTACCAGCCTGCTGGACTAAAAGGGAAGTCAGTATGATAGGCCCTGGCCAAAGAAGAGATACTTCGAACCAGAGGACATGGCTATTGTGGAAGACTGTATCAGGCACGGAGGGGAGTTCCCAAGTAGAAATTCCCCTATATGCAGGATTGCCTAAGGAAATGCGAGCGCCACGCTAAAGAGAAACCGGCAGCGCTCCCCCAAGCCAAAATATGTCCAGTACTGCAGAGGGGCACGTCAGGGACCATCTATGTGTCTTGGGCCTAGATGGAAGGGCTAAGAACCAAACTACTGCCATTGATGGAAGGGGCGGGGAAGTAAACCTAGCAATAGGGTAAGAAGTCTTGGCGGAGAGCAGACTACACAGTGTTTGCCTAGCCCTCACCCAAGCACTCCCACCGACAAACACCGAGCAAGACAGGGCTGCATTTAATTCACACAGACCCCCAATATGAGCAGCCCTGAGGGAAATATTTCCTGATCGCCCAGATGTAGGAGGATTGATGGCAGAATGTATGAAGCATGGGGAGACCATAACAGACTTTCTAGACAGAATGAGGGAATGATGAGGACAAAATACAGTCCTGCCGTTGACTGATACAGGCCCTCAGGTCGCATTTTTCGACAACATCTTCAAAAAGAGGTTGCCCACCGAAATACAAAGAGAATTGGACAGTGTAGTAGGGTTAGACACCAAGCCCTGCAGGAAATACAGGGCCACATACTCCACTAATATAAAAATAAATAGGTATAAGACAGGGAAAACCAGGAGCAAGCCCAGAGAGACACCGCCAAATTGGTCCAACACAAACTGAAAAAGACTGCAATCAAGGGGTCTGCATTGAGGCTGGCATACAAATGGCACCAGTCTTGAAGAGGGGTCCACCTTAAAACCTAAGAGGGTGTCAATCCATTTATAATGGCAGAGGTCAGGAGGTTGGCAGCAGCCAGACCTCAGGGAATGTTATTATTGCCTAACACTAGGTGGTAAACTCAGCTCCGCTCACGGAGTTTGTGGAATTTGGGCACTCCGCGCTTCCCGGAGGAAAACAGAATTCCTAAATTCTGCCATTTGGGCGTGAAGCAGAGTTTTTTTTCTTTTTGCGCTTGAGTTTCCTTTTGGCTCTCAATCGCGAGCACCAAGACTCACAGGCCACTTGCAACCATGCGCAAGACTTCACACACTGCTAGAGAGCTCCTGCAAGACTTCGCATTCACTCACACAGCTTACGGCCGCGACGGCACCAATCTAGCATTCTGAGAGCTGATTGCGATCGCAAACAGTGGTCGAGCAGAGTTTCTGCTTGAGAATACAGCTGAGAGGCATTTGGAGTGGATTTTCTTATCAAACTGGCTGTTGGAGTTGTTTTTTGTGCGAGAAGCCATTTTTAAAAACTTTTTTCAAACCAGAAGGAGGTGCCCCAGAGACTCCAACTTCCTGCTACTGTCCAGCAGGCTCCTCCCAGTGATTTGTCCCTCTCCTGGTCACTTTTCATTGGGATTTGGAGCTGGAAGGACCACTCTCCTTGTCTGATGCTTATATACCATTGGATTTAAGGACTTGGTTTTTGAGATATCACAAGTAAGTTGAAAAACTGGTGTATAAGGGTGTTGTTTGTTTGACTCAGGGCATGCACCTGGATTTATATGTACTTTTATTAGATTTTGTAAAATTTATTGTGGTGGGTGGCCTGCAGTTTATTTGGGACCTAGTTTTTTGTGCAGAAAAAAATGTTGCACAGTTCAGAACATTTTGCTCTCCATGCTCTCCATGTTTTTAATAAGTTTGCCATATTGATTGATTTAATTCACTATGTTGCATAGTCTGCCAATGGACCTTCCAGCCAGTAGGCCATGTACTATTCATGGGTGCCTGAAACAACTGTTTCTGTGGCATCTGTAGAATTGAACCATCATTTAGGCCATGGATGGCATTGGATTAAAATAAAAAACATTTTTGTTGTTGTGGTATTTCATGTTTTTTCCCTGCAAACAGTGTTTAGGTGGTGTAATGCCTTGGGAGGATGTGTGTTGTTGTGAACATTTTTAAACCTGTTAATTTTCGTTTTTGGCATTGCTGAATTAATACTGTGCTTTCTATGTTACCATGCCTCTTTTGTCTGGCAACTGTGTGTGTGTGTATGTGAGTCTGGCATAGGCCACAATTTGCCTTTGTTGTTCAAGAATCATTTTGCCATGTGGCCAGGGGCCATTTTGTATAGTCGGTGTCCACCTTAGGCCTGCATGTGTTCTTTGTTTCCCAGGCTTCCTGCTTGTAGTTGTTGTGACCATGTGGCTGACGGCCATTTTGTGTAGCCTGCCACGGTATTTCCACATAGGCCTCTATTTCTTCTTTGTTTGTGGCCATTCCCCCTTGCTGGTTGCTGTTGCTGTGACCATGTGGCTGGTGGGCATTTTGTGTAGCCAGCCAGTGTGCTTTCCCCATAGGCCTGCACATCTTCTTTGTTTGTGGTGATGCATTCTTGCTGGTTGTTGTGGTTGTCTGACCATGTGGCTGGTGGCCATTTTGTGTAGCCAGCCAGTTTGCTTTTGTCATAGGCCTGCATCTCTTGTCTTTGTTTCCCATGCCTGCTTGCTTGCTGTTTGACCATGTGGCTGGAGGCCATTTTGCATAGGCATCCAGTGTGCTTTTGCCATAGGCTTGCAAGTGTTTTTCTTCTATCATTATGTTGCAGCCATGCCTCCTTGCTTGCTGTTTCACCATGTGGTTGGTCGGTGGCAATTTTGTGTAGGTAGCCAGTGTGTTTTTGCCATAGACCTTCATGTCTTCTCTTTGTTCCCTATGCCTTTTTTTCTGTGTTGTTGTTGTTGATGACCTTGTGGCAATGGCAGGCAGCCATTTTGTGTATACAGCCAGTGGGGGCCTTTGCCATATGCTTACATGGATGGTTGAGCAATGAGATAGCAGTTTAATAAATACAAACAAATGATATGCTTGAGGATAATGTGACTTATCTATACAAAAATATATCTTTTTTTAAATTTTAGTTTTTTTATTATTCTTTTTTATTTTATAATTGTAATATTTTTGGGGAAAAATGTTAGATTTTTTTTTACCATTTTCATAACATCTGGCATTAATGAATCAACCCCATGTCTGCTATAGGTGCACAACAGCAATCGTTGTGTAAGTTTTATTCGATTGTCAATGCATTCGTCAGCTGCAACTCCCTGCATGCCACATTCCACATGATGCATTGCACATAAAGAAGACAATTACAGCTGTATTGTTTTGTTGTTATTGTTGCTCTATATAATACTTCCTGAGTGTTACAGTCACCATGAAAGATTATGTTGGTGCAGTTTTCCGTTTTACAAATGAACACTGTACACTACTGTTAATTATTAATAATAACTTAAGTAACCACACTAAATGATACTGTTTGTTCGTACTAATACTTGAAATGCAACAATGCCACATTTCACTGAAGTTTTTCTTGCTTGTTTGCTGTTAGGTTCACAAGACAAAAGACATCACCAACAGTACTGACAGACAGAAGGCCTCCACATGAATTGACATGTGACTGACTAAGCAACACAGTCATCTCTTTAGCTTGTTGTGAAGCTAAGTGCCACTGCCAACTGAAAGCTTCAAGATGGCCCCAAAGAAAGGTGCTGCGAAGAAAGTGGCTAGTGGGGAGCAGAAGAAGCGGATTTCCACTACTGGCGTGCCAACCGCAACCTTTTTCAGGAAAGATGTGCCTGCCACACTGGCCTCTGGTGAGCAAGCTGAGAGCAGTACTCCTCCATCAACAGCACCACTTTCCAACCTAAGCCCAGGAACATGTCTGTCTGTAAGGCAGTGTTAGACCTGGGATCATTGGCGCGGGTCTCCCTTCCTCTGTTCGCTTCCTATCTTTTATGTTGGCTGGATTTAGATGCTCTGGGCGCTGTGCCACTGCCAATCAGTGCCACAGCGCAAATGCTCCCTGTGTAAAGATAACTGTATGAATTGGGATAACCATAATTGGCTCGTTTGGTTTACCTGTCAGTCCCTAGTATAAGTGCACTATGTGTGCCCAGGGCTGGTAGACCAAACACTGCTGGCGGGCCTGCAGCGCTGATTTGCGCTACCCACCGAAGCAGCTTTTAAAGTATGTCTGTGTAGCATGTTCTAATAGTGAGTTACCCTCCATTTCACTGTTTACTATTGTGAGGCTATCCGTTCTCATAGGCCAGAATGGGAAGGCTGAGTATTACATCCCATAATCCTACCTGCCCCCAGGAACCTGATAGGAAATTCGAATTTGATATGTTTAAGCTCAGGACATTGAGATACATCTTTTAGTAAGGATCATTTGCATAGCCCGTGTTCGAAAATGCCTCTTCTAGAAACAAGGTATTTTCTTGCCTAAGCTTTCCTGTAGGCTTTGCTAGTGTGTGTATTGGCCGTCTGGTTTTGGAGCAGCAGGGCCAGCTGGGTCAGACCTGGCTGGAGAGAGAGATCGGCATTTAGAGTATGGGGAGGGGTGACTCTTTGATCTGAGCAGGGCCATGCCTGGCAAGGTGAATGATGGCTCCACCTCCCACTGGGCGTCTGATAGCAGACCCCTGATTCTCAAAGGGCATCATGTCGCCTCATAAACCAAGTGCTCCCCGACCCCACCAAACTGGTTCTGGCTGGATTCAGTGATTTGTGACTTTAGAGAACAAAGACTTTTTAGGTATAAAACGCTGCGCTGAAACCTTTTTCAAGTGTGTTCCTTCTGGATGTCAAGACGAACTCTGTCCGAGTGAACAGAGGAAAGGACTTTGAAACTTTCACCAAGCTTGCTGAAGAAACTACCCGAGGGCCTGAATTGAGAGCGCCTCCTGCTGAAGTCTCAGGGACATTAGACTTCACCCCGTCAGCCGTCTGAATTCCTGTGCGAGGGATTCTACTTGCAGGTGAGGCCTCCGTCGAGTAATCCGGAGCCTCTAGTTCTACTGTGAGGAACGTGGACTGGTAACCCTTGTTAACTCTGTGTGGGCCGCCGCAGCTAAGAGAGAGCTGCCGCCGCTGAGAGCCCGCCTTAATTTGAACCTTCGGAACCTTTGCTGAATCTGTGTGGGCCGCCGCAGTTAAGATAGAGCTGTAGCCGCTGAGTGCCCGCCGTTGTGCCAGCCTGGTTGAGATCATCCTTCGTCCTGTGGGCCGCCGCAGCTAAGAGAGAGCTGCTGCCGCTGAGTGCCCACACTTGTGTCAGATGTTCATCATCGTGATTTGTCCTGTGGGCCGCCGCAGCTAAGAGAGAGCTGCTGCCGCTGAGTGCCCGCACCGTTGCCAACTTTGCATCATCATGATTTGTCCTGTGGGCCGCCGCAGCTAAGAGAGAGCTGCTGCCGCTGAGTGCCCGCACCTTTGCCAACTTTGCATCATCGTGATTTGTCCTGTGGGCCACCGCAGCTAAGAGAGAGCTGCTGCCGCTGAGTGCCCGCACATTTGCCAACTTTGCATCATCGTGATTAGTCCTGTGGGCCGCCGCAGCTAAGAGAGAGCTGCTGCCGCTGAGTGCTCGCACCTTTGCCAACTTTGCATCATCGTGATTTGTCCTGTGGGCCGCCGCAGCTATGAGAGAGCTGCTGCCGCTGAGTGCCCGCACCTTTGCCAACTTTGCATCATCGTGAGTCGTCCTGTCAGCCGCCGCAGCTAAGAGAGAGCTGCTGCCGCTGTGAGCCCACCACGGAGCTGCACAACGAGAGTCATCGCCACCACCAGCCCGGGCCGCCGCAGCCGTGTGCTGCTGCCGCTGAGAGCCCGCCTGTCCCCGAGTGCCCGAATCATTGTGACTGCACGTTGCGGACCACTGCAGTCAAGAGTTGTGGTCGCTGGGAGTCCGCCTGTCACCGTCTCCGCTTCTTCGAGAAGCTGCGTGCTGTGTCCCCGTCCAACGGCAGGTATCTGGTGCGCAACGGGTCGCCTAGACCCAGGCCTTGAACTCAGTCAGTGCCACGTTCTGGTGAATACGTTATTGCCTTTTTAAGTCCCTACTGATTTATGTGCATTGTGGCTGGTTAAAACGCTTTTGAGAGTCCTGTGTTAAACCTTAGATAAAGATACTATTTTTCTATACCTACTTGAGTTGTGTCCTTTTGTGGTGTCGTTACTGCCTTATTGTGCATGCTCATAAATGCTTCACACACTGCCTCTGAGATAGGCCTAACTGCTCGTGCTACGTTACCACAGGGTTGAGCAGGGGTTATCAAAGTGGGTAGCCCACTTGCCCTGACTTAGGAAGAAGGGTCCCTATTTGGACATTGGCGCCAGCCAGTGCCAACTAGAGACCCCCATTTCTAACATTGGTGGTCAGCGGTGAGGATCAGGACTTGCATTTATGATCCACGTACAATCACTGGTAGACGCCACTAGTGAGTACAGACCAAAGCGCAGCCACGCACGTTTTTTTTCCCTCTTCGAATTTTTTTTTGGTTGGTTGTTCTATTATTGAATTGTTGATCGCAGCCATGAGTACTGCTAATATGGGAAAGCCAACATCCAATGCTTCGGAGGATCTCACCTTTGAGGAGGAAAGATTAGATACCTATACTGCCAGACAGCTGAAGTCATTTTGTAAGCAATTTGCAGTCCCCGTGATAGGTCTCTCTAGGAAGAAGGAGTACCAGAAGGTGCTGAAGGCCTGGTGGGAAGAGAGAGAGTCCGCAGGAGATGAGGAAGAGAATGCTGGAGGGCAGCAGGATGATGCAGTAGAGGGGGAGGAGATAGAACACCCTCCAATCCAGGTACTAGTGTATCCCAAAGGAGCCTGACCCCAGAAGTGCTGGAGGACAGGGAGAGAGATAGGAGGCATAGTTTGGAGATGGCTAAATTGGAAGGTCAGAAGGACCTTGAGAGTAAGAAGTTAGACATTGAGAAGGATCGATTGTTAATTGAACTTGAGAAAATGAGAATGGAGCATGAGAGAATGTTGAGGGAGATAGAGATCAGGGCGAGGAGTGTCCCAGTCTTCCCCTCTGGTGGCAGCATAACTTTAGTAACTCCTGAGAGTAGAGTTTATATTCCTAAGGATGTCATTAAGGATTTTCACAAGAGTGAGGATATTGGGCATGGGTTTGCCGCATATGAGATAGCAATGGTGTCCCACCCGGTCCCAGAGAAGGATTGGGGAGTGGGATTGTGGGGGCGCTTTGTGAGTGATGGTAGGGATACCCTGTTGGACCTGCCTGAGGAGAGCAGGATGGTGTATGCCCATATGAAAGAAGCTTTGATGACCCGTTATGGTTTGACCCCAGAAATGTACAGGCAGAGGTTTAGAACCTGTAAGAAGTTAGAGGGTACCACTTGGGTTGAATATGTGTCTTTTTTCTGCAGAGCAATGGATCGCTGGGTAAAGGGTAGCAAAGTGGAAACTTTCGAGCAATTGTATGATTTGTTTGCATGGGAGCATTTTTCTAGTAACTGTTTTCCAGAGCTACGCCAGCACCTGATTGATAGCAAGCTGACTAACCCTAGGAAGCTTGCTGAGGAGGCGGACCGCTGGGTGAGCACCCGGGTCCACAAAGGTTTTGTGGGAGACGTCGCCAGAGGTGGGCAGGGTCCCCAGCAGAGAAGTGGGGGGGACAAGGGTAAGCCGAGGGAGTTCCAGAGAGGGCCCCAAAGTAATTCCCAAGGGAACCAAGCAGTGGTGTCCCAGCCTCCCCAAGAGAAGAAGTCAGTGTCCCCGACAGGTAGGCCTGTTCAGAGGGGGCCACTCACTTGTTTCAGGTGTGGTCAAGTGGGCCACCGGTATTATGATCCCCAGTGTCCCCAGAGGGACCCCAATGCATCCCCTCGTGCACCACCCCGTGCACCATCCTGCCAGATTGCCAGTGTAGCCCTGGGGGAGGAGGTAGAGGTGCAAGGTGGGTGGGATCCCGTAGAGATAACCCTTGTCTCGCTAGGAGACTTTGAGAAGGTCCCTAACCCCACACTGCCTAATAACACTAAGAAGTACCTGAAATGGGTGACCATCAATGGCCATAGGGTGGAGGCTCTCAGGGACACCAAAGCTAGTGTGACTGCTGTCAGCTCCCGGTTGGTGTCCAAAGAGCAGGTTGTCCCCCATGCATTCTGCCCCGTAGTGTCAGCAGACAACTCAGAGAGCCTGTGTGAAGTGGCTCAGGTTCCCTTCGAGTGGGGGGTCTCAGGAACTCTTCAAGTGGCTGTGAGGCCTGCCATTTCTGTAGACTGTCTGTTGGGCAATGATCTAGAGAACTCCCCGTGGGCTACGGAGGAGAGAAAGTCTCATTTGGAAATGTTGGGTCTGCCTGAGTGGGCGTGTGAGACCACTCGGTCCATGACAGCTCAGAAGCTTGATCGTGACGGTCTGGAGCCTGAAAGTATGGCCCAGGCCCCTGCCTTAAAGAGAAGGGGTAGGGGGCGCGGAAACCGGCCCCCGCGGTTCCCATGGTCCCGGAGGGAGCAGACCTTGAGGGGGATGCCCTGGAACCTACAGGGGAACAAGTGGCTGAACTGGGGGACCTACCGGAGCTGACCCATTGGCAGCAGGAAGGGGGCCCTCCAGGGAGGAATTTTGCGAGCAACAGAGAACCTGCCCTTCTCTTGAGGGGGTGTGGCGACAGGCCGCCGCCCAGTCAGCAGGTGATCAGACAGGGTCACATTGGATCTATTGGGAGAATGACCTCCTTTACAGCGAGCCTAAGGTTGCTGAGCCTGGGTCAGCCTGTGTGCTGGTGGTACCCCAGCACTTCAGGACCTTCCTACTGGGGTTGGCTCATGATGTGCCACTGGCCGGACATCTGGGGCAGACCAAGACCTTTGAGAGGCTGGTCACCCACTTCTATTGGCCCCAGATGCGCAGGAGCTCAGATGCTCACTGCAGGACGTGTGAGACTTGCCAGGCAAGTAGGAAGAGTGGGGGAAGATTAAGGCCAAACTACAGCCCTTTCCCGTTGTGAGTACCCCATTCGAGAGTGTGGGCATTGATATTTTGGGGCCTCTGGATCCTAAGACAGCCATGGGCAACAGGTTCATCCTGGTCTTGGTGGACCATGCCACCAGGTACCCTGAGGCCATCCCGCTCAGGACAGTGACGGCCCCCATGGTTGGACGGGCACTCATGGGGATTTTCTCCCGTGTGGGATTCCCCAGAGAGGTGGTGTCCGATAGGGGAACTAACTTCATCTCCAAGTACATGAAGTCTCTGTGGGAGGAGTGTGGGGTAACGTATAAGTTCACCACTCCTTACCACCCCCAGGGTAATGGGCTGGTTGAGAGATTCAACCAGACCCTTAAGGGCATGATTATGGGCCTAGGTGAGCCCATGAGGCGTAAGTGGGATGTCCTCTTGCCATGCCTGTTGTTTGCTTACCGTGAGGTGCCACAGAAGTCCTTAGGGTTCAGTCCCTTTGAGCTGCTCTATGGTCACCCAGTAAGAGGGCCTCTGAGTCTGGTCAAGGAAGGCTGGGAGCAATCTCCCAGGAAACCTCCCTATTTGGACATTGGCGCCAGCCAGTGCCAACTAGAGACCCCCATTTCTATCAGGCAGCCAGTGCAATCATGTCATCGCCGATGAGTAGCACTGTTGAATTGGATTTATTCCTTCAGCAAAGTAGTACACAATCTTTTCAGGAAACACAGCAAAGTGGATGGCAGCCACAGGCAGCAATGGATTTGTCTGATGTTGGAGTAAAACAGAAGGTTGAGCTTCCTTCAGAGCAAGAAGATGAACCTCCTCTTTTAGAATCATTGGCTTCCACATCTGCAGCAAGGATAGGAAGGGAACTACAGTACCATCTTCTCCAAGCACCATTTTTGATGATGATGATAGGGACATGGAGAGGATCCCGACAGAGACCAGGAGACAACAGGAGAGGCAAGGGAAAAGAAAAGTTCCAGAAAGACTTAGACTTTATAGAGCGTATTTTGCACATCGCACTCAACACTTTGGACCTGGTCCCTTGACTCCACCGGCCCTGAGAGGCGGGGCCACGACACCCGACAGTGCAGGAGCACCATAAAGAGGACTGAGGATTCCGCAGGGTGGGAGTCCTTACAGAGCATATTTTGCACATCGCACTCAGCACTTCGGACCTGGTCCGTTGATTCCAGCGGCCCTGAGAGGCGGGCCATGACACCCGACAGTGCAGGAGCGCCATAAAGCGGACTGAGGAGTCCTGTGGGGTGGGAGCCATTACAGAGCATATTTTGCACATCGCACTCAGCACTATGGACCTGGTCCCTTGACTCCACAGGCCCTGAGAGGTAGGGCCACGACACCCGACGGTGCAGGAGCGCTATAAAGCGGACTGAGAAGTCCTGCTGCGCGGGGCATGCCCGGACTTGGCCCGGGCGAAGACCGTGCCAAGACGGGCCCATCTTAGCCCGTCAGAGCCCAAAAGAGGCTGGGCTGGGCCACCCCTCTTGGCCCTGAATGATCATGTGATAGGATTTGGAGATTGTACTGGCCTCCAGAGCTGTGGACACACCGTACTATTAAAAGCCCTATAAGTCCTACAATAAAGCCAGCTAGTTGTTCCAGGGCAAATTAAACTTACATCTATAAACGGACACATTGGGCCCAGGATATTGGACACTGGACTCAGCAGAGACTGCAAGTTTTTATAAAGACATTAACCCTTGATTTTTAACACGGACTTTGACTCAGGAATTTAATATTTCCTGGGATAATCGTTGTATTGCTGTCTTTATTATTGTATCCAGGCTTGGGGTATTTGTATAAAATCACTGGGGCTGCTGGGTTGTGGGGTGTTTCATGTTATTCGCGGTGATCCTTTAGAGATTGTTTACACTACGGAGATGGGGAAAAGAAAAGCTACAAATAATTTACCATCTCCTTCTCAAATGGTAAAAGGGTCATCTCGATAAACACTACTGAGTTACCTGACCGGGGCAGTTGGGGTCATTGAAAAACAAATTATCACGGTTGAAGAATCATTACACCTGGATAAACAGGGGGTCTCGGCCAGGGAACTTGTTGAGACAGATATTCAGGCTGGACCCTCGGGGTGTTCAAAAGGTATACAATTGCAAAATGGCTGTATCCTTAATGTGTCCGATCATATTTCAGTAAGTGACCAGGAACAGGATTCCCAACCGCCCTCAAAGCGCTCAAGAAATCCGGAGGTAACGAGAAAAACTAAAGTAGTTACTAAAAAGTTCAGACACCTTTAGGGGAGCCTAAGTCATCACTCCTAAAACCTCGTAAAAAACCAAGCAAGTGCAGTAAATCTCCGACTGTATCCAAAACAGGAGAAAAGTCAAGGTCCTATTTTAAAGCACTACCTCCTGTTCACCCTATTGAGTTAGAAAATTTAGCAACTTTAGTAAAAGAATTAGACTCTTTTGTAAGAGATATCTTAGTGAAAATAGTTGACAGAGTTACCGTTATTGAACAGAGATTGAATAATTGTCAAGGATCTGAAAAAAATATTAAACTTGACAATCAACTACAGAAAAAAGATGGTCTAGGGGAACCAATTAGGATTGTGCCAATAGGCAATTCCACCTCACAAAAGCCCCACGAAATAGTCAGTGATAGTGAAGCGATGCAAGGTAACGGGTGCCATGCAGTAAAGACTCTACGTACTACAGTAGAATCTTCAAATTTTGGACCTCCCAACAACAATTCCCGTGGCAAGTCAGCCTCTGTGAGACAAGCATTTAATTGTACTAATGGAAGCCCTTCAAAACTAAATTACAGCGAGCGACACAAATACCCAATTCGAATGAGAACCCCACTTATTCCGGATTGTTTAGACCTACCACCAGCAGCAACGCTGTATACTGTTATTCTTGCTAATGTTCCAAGATTAACGGTGCAGGAAAATGAACCTTGGGACTCTATAAGAAATAAAGCATTACACTGGTTGGGGGCTAAGACAGGGTTAACTGGGACACTCTTCACAGATCTTAAAATGGTGAGAAGAGTCAGTTGGCTCGGAAGGGAGGGAAAAACATTACCGGGGGACTGTGTTGTCCTGTCGTTTAAAACACCACGCCTAGTAGAAAGTATTCTCTGGAAAGTAGGAAACATTAATATAACAACACAAGGCATTGATGTTCTACCTTTGGGATATTTTTATCAACCGCCCCCTGATACTGGTTTTAGAATGAATAGAGGAGTTATGTCAGAGAACGATAATAATACATTCCATGTGATGGTAAATAACAGGTTTGATCCCCTATCTATGTTACAGGAGGTGGATTGACTCAATGTTCAAAAAGGTAGCAGTAAACCCCAATGTAATGAAGATATATGTTCCCCATTGGATATAACTAGCAACACTCTGAAAGGTGTCCCAAAGCCAGAAGATAATCTCATAGGCGTCTATGAGGATGTATCACTTGGAAACTCTACGGGAAAAACCAATTAACAAACTTGGGTATGAAAGAAGATATCCCACTGAGGGAGCGGGGTGCGAGATTAGCACTAACTCCCCCAAATGTAGATTTACCTGACTGGGCTGAAGTCGACATAGATAAGATGGGGAAGGTCTCGATATTATTCTGGAATATTGCAGGTCTTTGTTCAAAGTTGATAAACCCAGTATGGTTAGAGTTTATAGAAAAATTTAATATTTTGTGTTTCCAGGAAACATGGATGACAGATGAAACGCATATTAACGGATATAAGACGTTTCATACACATGCTATTTCTGCTACACATGGGAGACCTAAGGGGAGTTTATGTATGTACATTTCTAATCAACTGAATGTTAATACGATTGCTCTGATGACATCTGATATTTATTATCAAATTGTGACCATGTATGTAGATAAACATCATTGTTATGCATTGATAAATATTTATAATAATGCCCAGAGGGACAAAATTACGGGTGTTCTAAAAAGACTGATTATGGATTTGAACAAATTACAGCATGAGAATGTAAGAGAAATGGTTGTTGTTTGGGGGGTGATTTCAACACTAGCCTGTGCCCGCTGAGCGGAGGAAAAAATTGTGGACTGCAATTAGAGAATAACGATGTATGCCCTCATTTTCCCCATTCAACCTATGGCGACCTTCTAAATGAGATTTTATTCTTTTTCGATTTAGGTTTTGAGAATAATTGTTGTTCCCCTCCAGTTCCTTTTAGTCAGACATTTAACGGGAGAGGCATGAATTCAATTATTGATTTCATAATACTACCTAATAGATGCGCCACAAGACTCACAAATTTTAGAACTCATAAGATCACTGTAAGCGATCACTTTCCACTGAGCATTAGTCTAACTTGTCCTATTAGAATGCGAAATACCCATCATAACCCAGTATTAACGGTTAAAAATATATCCGTGGGCAAAACTAATGGCTATTCTGTCCAGTGGGGGAAGGTAGATTCAACAGAGTTCACTAGAAAAATTGTGGAAAAAAGTTATAACTTCTTTTTTATCTGCCTGGACGAGACAAGTACCTACGCTAATATTTTAGAAGCTTATGCACAGCTTACAGGTGAAATAAAAGATGTCCTATGGGTTGAGAACAGAAAAGTACATACGAGTAACCATGGATGTTTTGACTCGAATTGCACCAAAGCCTACACAAAATGAAAACATGCTCTGCACAAATTAGAAATAAATATTAATGAGATAAGGATATATAGAAGGGAATACAACTTGGCCCAGAAAGCTCGCAAGAAGGAATTAAAGGATGAGGCATGGGTAATGATACATGAAGCATGACAGAAAAAGGACAACATAGCATTTTGGCGAGCAGTAAATGCTCCATTCCTTAAAGCTAAAGATACTCCAACTATAGAGATTGCCATTGACGAATGTCAATGGGTTGGTTTTTCTCTAAAGTATATAAACTGGAGATGGAGAATAGTATTATTAACAACACACATTTATCACTGGGCCAAACGTACGTAGAAAAATACCCACTCGATCTTTATTTCTCCCTAGAAGAGGCAACACATGCAATAAATGAGAGCAAGGGAGGTAAGGCACTCGTCCTGATTGCGTCCCAGTTGATCTTTTTAAATCGAATCTGTCTTTATGGAGCCCACTTTTAACACAGGTTTTAGCGGCCTGTTGTTCTACTGGATTCATTGAGACGTGGTCAGAATTCATTCTTGTACCTATTTTTAAAAAGGGCGACCGGCAGAACCCAGCCTGTTATCGCCCAATATCTCTGCTGGACTCGCTAGTAAAGATAGCTGGTCGGATTGTGCTTAATAGGTTACAAGAGTGGGCAGAAGATAATTATGTGCTCTCAGATGTACAATTTGGGTTTCGTCACGGTTTGGGTACAATTGAACAAGGATTAAACCTTAATATTCTGATGGGGAAGTACACGCGGTCCAAACAAGGCAGATTATATCTGGCCTTTGTTGATCTCACGGCAGCGTTCGACTGCGTGATACATAGCACATTATGGGAGATTTTAGCTAACATGGGGGTGGAGAAGCCATTGATTCAATTTTTAAGACAATTGTACTGTAACGTGAAAGCTAGGGTCCGATATGGACTTAACGGTGAATGCACCGCACCGTTCAACGTAGAGAGGGGGTCAGACAGGGATGCGTCCTGGCACCATTTCTATTTACACTCTATACTAATGGGCTGGAACATGTATTGAAAGAGGAGTGCCAGGGCCTGCCACAAATAAATAAGCGTCCCATACCAGCCCTTCTGTACGCGGACGACGCTGTGTTGATGGCCCGAACTCAACTAGGACTTCAAAGGGTACTCACTAGTTATACCAATTACATGGAGAAGCTGGGCCTACGAGTTAATATTACAAAAACATTTATAATGAAGTGTGGTAAAAACAGTTCTAGGTGCAGGGGCATTTTCATTGGTAATAAAAAGGTATAACCAACTGTAAATTTCCCTTATCTAGGTATTTTATTTGAAAATGGGGGACATGGTACCAGGCGGTAAAAACCTGAGGCTGCTTTTTATGAAAGCTACTGCCGCCCTAGCCAATTTCGCAAAGAAGCTGGGTAGAAAACCACCTGGGGAGCTTCTACAAATCTATAGGGCAAAATGTATTAGTATAGCGTTGTATGGTGCGGTTGTGTGGGGCTATCGTGATACAAGTCCTATACAGCCTGTGCAGAATGCTTTTTAAAAATATCTTTTGGCAGTCCCAGATAGTACTTCCACCTATGTATGCCACTCAGAACTGGGATTGCCTTATATATCAGACTTAATAAAAGTCCAACCAGTTCTGTTGTGGCATAGAATCTGGACCTCGCGCAAAACCACTTTTAACCGTGACATTTTAAAGGATAGCCTTATGTTAGAGAGGGCCTCGGAGATTCCATGGCTGAATTATATTAAAAAATCATGAATGATCTGGGCCACATTGAATACTTCAATAATCCTGGAACTCTACATTCTGTTGCCAGAAAGAATTTGAAAAAATGCTGTCTGACACTTATGGAGGCAAATAGATTTGCTGTTGAGGCAGCTAAGACGTCGGTACAATCTAACCAACTAATTCTTACCACTTATGGTATGCAGCCGTACCTAAATTTTGTTTTAAGTGGTTATGACCGATTTCTCTTAATTCGTTTTAGATCTGGTTTTTTTCATCGCTTGGTAAGTTTTCCTGAATTAAATGACTAGTCTACAATATTAAGTAGGTGCCCATGCGATAAACAATCTCAGCAAACAACAATGCATGTGGTATTATTTTGCAAATTTTATGTAATGCAAAGAAAGCGATGGATTTTACCGATTTTAAGTCTTCGGATTGAGACAATGTAGACCAGCGTTTTTATCACTACAGTTTTTAGAAAATGAATGTTTTGTAAAGTTAATAGTATCTTTTTTGAAAAGTATTGTCAATTGTAGGAAAGGAATTCTTATATGAAATTCAATGAGGATGATAAAATAACTATGCAAATTACTGGTGGAATTAAATGCCGTATTATTGAGTAATCTGTAGTTAAAAGTACCCATTGTACTTTTTATTATGTAGAACTGATGTTTTAAATTGTATGCTTTTATGATTTTGCACAAAAAATCGAATAAAGCTGGCATTGAATTGAATTGAATTGACTTAGACTTATGCAAGGGGATGAAGAGGAAGATAGTGATGATGAGGTAGTCATGGTCTAAGGTGGCACAGAGGAATCTGACATTGCTATACAACCAGCTCTGAGGAATGTGGCACAGGTAGTACCGCCACCAGCTTCCATATTGCAAAGCCCCAGCTGAGACCTGCACCAACCCTTGCCTCAGGAGAAGCAGAGAGTCAATCAACGACATGCCCACCTACCTCCAGTTTGTCTTCAGGCTTTGGCATTAGGCCAGCAAAAAGTACTCCTTCCCAGTTTTGGACTTTTTACAGTTAGCAAAGAAGGGGAGCACATTGCAGTGTGCACCATTTGCCACACAAATGTTAGTCGAGGTAAGCCTGGTACACAGTATGGTACTGGAGGCCAGATGACCCATATGAATAAACACCACACATTCAAGTGGGAGGAGCCCCTTAAATAATTGCTGTACATGGTCATGGTGGTGGGAAGAGCAGGGAAACTTCAGCTACAAGTCCAATCATGACATAAGGTGATTATGAGGAAGAAGAGGTTGACATTTTCACGCATAGCAGTCCTATCCCCAGCAGTGCACCAGCAGAATCACCCACCTCAGCGACTTCACAATGGCACAAGAAGACTCAGAGTGAGATGATGGAGACACCGCAGCATATAGTTACTGCCCAACCACAATCACACACATTGAGTCTACCACTAGCATGCACTTCTCAAAAGACACCTGTGTCAGTGCTCCAAGAAAATAAGAAAATCAAGGCTACTATTATGGGCATGTTTAGGCAGGAGGGGCCCTACGAGCGAAACCACCCAACCGCACGTTTGTACAATGGGAAGCTGGACCTCCTCCATTTCTTTTATGGAAGGAATTGGATTTTTGAATTTGTGGCAGCCATCTGCCCAAAATGGAAGGTACCAAGTAGGACCTATTTTGCCAGAGTGGCTGTTCCAGCGCTGCATCACGATGTGCTACAGTTGGTTGGACACGTTTTTCAACAAAGTGTTGTTCAAACCATCCACCTGATGACAGACATGTGGGTCAGTTATTAAGTGACTGATTACATGTGCATCACTGCACACTGGGTCTCTTTTGCAGGGGTAAAGCAAAAGATATCTTCAGGTCTTGGCCCTGGAGAAAGTTTTAAGAGCGTTCGGCAGCATGCAACAGTGGCCATGTTCATCATGGAGAAATCACATACAGCTATAAACATCTTGGAGGAATTTAACAGCAAGGTGTATGAATGGCTGTGACCCAGAAGTCTTAGAATTGGATTTTTAGCCACAGACAATGGCAGTAACATAGCCGAGGTCATGTCAGACGAAGGTTATGACAGGGTCCTGTGTTTGGCCCTTTGCATCAACCTGGTTGGTGTAAGACTTCCTCAAAAAGGAAGACATAGTCAGCAACATACTAAACACCTGCAGAAGAATCTGCCCCCATTTTTGCCATTCTTTTAAAGCCCAGAAGCAGCTGTGGATTATTCAGCATAAGAATAGAGCACAAGTTAAAGTCCTGATACAGGAGGTGCCAACACGTTGGAACTCCACCTTTTACATTCTGCAACGTCAGTTTGAGCAGTACAAACAGATCAATGACTATGTCATTCAAAGAGGAGGGGATGCAGTTGGGAAAGCTATGACCATGGATGTGGACAAATAAGGCCTAGTCAAATGACTGACACAGATGCTACTCCCTTTTGAAGTTTTCACACAGAAGTTAGCTAGGAGGACAGTATGATGGGAAAAGCTATCCCATTGCTGCATCTCCTACAAGACCAGGTAAAGAAGGTGCCCCTGCAGGTGAGAATAAAAACACAGAAGCACATGCCTTGGTTGAGAGCTCAGTCCTGGTCTTGGCTTTAAATATAAAGCTGCAACATGACATCATTAATTCCAAAGAGTACATATGTGCCACACTACTTGATCCACTGTACATAAATATTCCGCCCATTTTCATCACTTTTTCTGAAGGGGATGTTTTAAAATACAAGAGGTGGATTATAGAGCAAGCCAGTGACTTAGAATAAGAGCATCTGGAACTTATGAGTTCCACCCAGCAGTTCTGGGGTGCCTCCTTCAACTTCCAGAGAGAGCAGTCTTGTCTCACAGCAGCCAGCAACACCATCAACTAGAACCCCGGCAACAACAGCAAAAGAAGGACCTGCCCCAACCTCTGCACTGTATTGGTTTCAATTACCAGGGCTCACATCCAGTGCAGAGGCAATGGCAAACCAGGTAGAGCAAGTGGCAGCACCAATGACCATCCACAGGATGTTCCAGGAGTATCTGGCTGATCCAAAAGAGGTCTATGTAGATCAAAATCCATTGATGTATTGGTATGGGAAGATGTGCCAATGACCAGAGCTCAGCAGGCTGGCAATAATGTATCTGACTTGTCCTGTCACCAGTGTGTATGCTGAACGTGCGTCAGTGCAGCTGGTGCGGTCGTTACAGTGAGAAGGACCAGTCTCTCACCTCAAAATGTGGAAAAATTGACTATGATCAAAATGAACCATTTTATACTACACAATTACACCTTTGCTGAAACAGCAGCACAGGAGGAAGAAGAGGGTGAGTGGTCCGAAATTGAATCAAATGTGTTAGCAGACCAACTTCTGGGTTAGCCACCTGAGTTTGCGGATGAACTATACTTCCCAGGCTAAGTATGCCAGTGCCCCCATAGAACTTTACATTTTTTTCGTTCAACTCAGTTTTTTCTTTGCACAAAAAACATTATTAAAAAATAGCTGGAGGATCATTATTATTTTTGTGTCAGACTTACGCTGCCCCACATATATATTGCTGGATTGCAGTTTGACCAGTGTGCATTGAAGACGCCTCCACAATTTCTTTATGACATTGAGGACAATGCCTGCTCCCCTTGCATGCCTATTGCCTAATGCCTATCTGTTTTTGCATCACTTAGTACTAGAGCGGCTGCGACATAAAATCATTTATTAGGTACAGGACTGGCCACGGATACCAAATTCCAATGTGTTGCCTGCATCAAAGATGATTGAATACCCAATAGCTGATCTACCCGTGCTTGCCTTGGATTGGACGAGGTAACTTCAACTATTGCAACAATGAGTGACTGATTGCGTGAGTGATGATTTAAGTTGATTGATGATTCATGTGGTGGCATACACTCAGGGAGGGTGTGTGTTGAACTGTAATATGGGAAGTTTCTTGAGATGATTATTGATTTGCATTTTTTGGGGCTTGAGTGATGGGCGCCTATTGTTTTTCTCCTGTAGGTGATGATCGGCCCTTTCACACTTAGCCAAATTTAATTAATTGCAGGGGTGTTCTCCTTTTTTTCTGGTTCTTCAGACACCATGACAGTCACTTTAGTTATCAAATAAAAACCTATGCAAAATACTGCAATTCTGTTTCATTCTATACTTGCTCTTCAACAGCAGTGCACAGCACTCCACATCTATCTTGCTTGGGTCCTCGCCATTCATGATGATGATGATGATGACTGGTCTGGTACGGGGTTACTCAGAGTCACTCACAACTGGAGGAGCATCATAGAAAAATCAGGGTGGGACTGGGAGCTGCAGGACTACCTCATCAACAGCAAGAAGCAAGAAGCTATTGATTATTGGCTTCAGTTCGATGGTAAACCAAGAGTCTGAGGCCTAGTACTGACGAGCTATTTGGAATAGAGAGAGGTGTGTTTGTGAAATGCTGCTCTCTGTATGTGTGTTGGACTTGTGGCAAAAGTGAAACTCTCAGCCCCCCTCTTGTTTTTTTTGCTTTACCTCTTAGTCTTCTTATCTTGATACACTCCTCATGAAGCTTACCTTACTTCTGTCCATCTCCTCGACTCTAAAATACAGTTTCTCTTTTGCAATCCACAGGCCTTCGTCTAGTTTCCTTCATGGCGAAAGCTAGCTGAGCTCAAAAACACTCCTGCTTACCTACCGGACCAGTGAAGAGAGGCCACAAAGAGTGGACATTCCCAAGGAGAATGCAGACGCACCACCCAATTTTGCAATACAGTATCATTTTTCCTTTAACAATCATATTAACAAAGAGAAGTGGGTGGGTGGGTGGTTTCACTCCCTCACTTAGAAGACAGAACATTTGGGTATATGGTAAATTGGGTCTTGCATGCAGAAGGACTGTTTGCAATGCATGTATCTGTACTCTTTCATACTGATTCCTTTTTTTCCTTCTAACAACAGATTGATGGCGAATGATGTGCTGCTGCTTATTGCCCAGATGAATGTTGGCCTTGTGTTGTAGTGTTTGTCTTTGTTAAACCTTTCCCCAAATTCTATTACTTATCCATTCATCAAATCACTAAACCTCTTCCCCGAGCTGTGGGATTTATTGATCTGTGGCTTAAATTAAACAATCAATGGATCACACACTTGGTGGGGTAGATGTGTTGAAAGCAACATCAACTTACTGTTGATTTCCGAAGCATTAGCAAACACAAGCCCATTACCAACCCTCGCATTAAAAATGATCCATAGTTTTTTAGATATAGAATGAAGAACATCAGTCGTCAGCATCATCATCATTAAGGCCTTGTGTTGCCTAACTGAAAACGCCTAAGCTTGTTGACTCCAGACTTTGAGTCCATTTTGATTACTTGTGGATTTCACAAATAATATTGCTAGCTCCACATTAGCCAAAACTTACTAGTATTCCATTTTTTTCTATTTTAGCACAATAAGGCATTCTCATTGTGTCATCATCATCACGAAGTACTTAGGTGGTGTCAATAGTTTGTGTAAATCTTTGATAAATATATATAACCCACTTACTCAGTCTTTCTACTTCCATATAGTTGCCTATGATGGCTAATCATCAATCAATCATTCAGAACAATCCTACAGTTGGACCTCGCTTGTGAAGTTGTGATGCTTCCCCTGTTATTACTGCACGTATATTCAGGTAAGACAACTAGTATGGATGTAATTTAACTTAGTAAGAAATACATTAACTGCAACTGTTTTTTATCTAGATAGTTCAGACCCTTGATACAATATAGCCTAGGTCATGTCATCATGGCCGCATTCCCCATAATGGTCAAGATAGTTAGAGAAGTATGAGCCTAGACTCTATAACTAAGTGCTATATTATCTCTAGTCTTAAGTTACAAGCATATAAACAGGCTGCGTAAAACTGTTTGAAGGCAGCAGTCCAAAGTAAAAGTAAAATAAGCTACTTCAGGCATAAATTTAGATTATAAAAAATAGTTTCCCCCTTTCTTTATTTACAAAGCAACCCAGCCTCTCCACTCAAACAACATGCCCACCCTCTCCCAAACAAAACTGACCCAAGCCCTAAAACTCAAAATGTTCATGAAAGTCTCTTCTTGAGTCCCACTCCCCACTCCCTTCCCACCCTCTCCAACCAGCCCCAACAAACAATAAATCCCTCCCACAAAACAAAATATTTCAAAAAGGGTTAGAAGAGGGTATTTTGGAGGTCGGTCTGGAGCTGGTCCATGCTCTGCTCTATTGAGGTGAGCCAGCCCTCGGTAGTGTCCAGCTGTTGCAGGAGATTGCTCAGCAATGGTCTTTTGCCAATCCAGTGGGGGGTAACATGTGGCTGGCGTTGGCGATGGGATGGCCAGGATGCTGGAGGCTGAGGGGGACCGGCTGCACTTGGGTCCTGGAGCTGTGCATTGATTTCCTCCTCTTCCAGGACCACCAGCTGCCACTATTCAAGGTGGATATGCTCCAGCCTCTGCCCCGCAAACGGGACGCTCTCTCCTGCCTGTCGAATGGTCCGGCTGGACCAGCAGCTATTTTGAGAAAAACAAAAAAGACAAATTGTAAATAATGTTCTGTGCAAACAATTGTTTTGAATAACAGCGTGGCACAGTAGCAGTACATTGCCAATCCCCTAGGACCATTGGAATTAATTTTATGTGATGATTATGATTAAGAGAATCACAAGGCCAATTTATGTTGCCAAACATAAAAAAGCAGTGACTGTGTGGCAGAAAAGTAACAGGCAGACTGGCAGAGAATAACATCACAGGATTAAAAAAACAGTGATTGGATAATTTTTTTCTTCTAAAGGCTTTTCAAGTAACTATAAACAGAGTCAAACACTTTGAGTTGAAAAATAAATGACTTCTCATTGACGACTACGGCATTATGCACTATTATGGAGTACAAGTTGTGTGTAGTGCTAAAATAATGAAACCATGCTCATTGCTAGCCAGTGCATCTGCTAGTTTGCTACTGGCTGCAGCCGTAATTGACAATTATCTAATTCCAATGGCCCTGCTCTTCGTCAAATGCATTTCTCTTTCTACCCTGTCTCCAAAGAGGCTGATGAATAGTAAATAAGATACTACGTCAGTCACACACCTCATGTGTGAAATGCGGATATTAATATATTATTCTGTCTGCCTTAAGTAGACGTTGAGGACTGACTCCCACTTTACTCTGTGGCCTTGCCTGCCTCCATGTTTTCCAACACATTTATTTGCTGGGCAAGAACCAAGGAAAGGAAACACGATTTTCTTTACTGCAGGGGTTAGGATCGAGGAATTAGACAGGTATGGTAGAGCTTTTTCATATATAATAGAGGGGCTCCTGTGCTGATCATCGATTCATCATCTTTAGCTTATTCAGTCACAGTTCAATTCATAAGGGAAAAATATTGAACAAATGTAAATTGATCTGTTATGGGAAACCATGATATATGTTCTGGAATCACTTCACATGGGTATCTCATGATGTAATGTGGCACATGCCATAAATGGCCCACCCACCCTTTCACTCATGTACAATTTCCTTTCTTTTAAGTTGCCTTCCGTTCTTTCATGTCTCCCTCAAGACATCAAAGTGCATTATGTGAGATTTTGCTGCACTGCAGAAAGATGAATCCATAATAACGTAACCTAACCACCGCTGTGGCTGGTAAAGCTGGGGAGGGGTTTCACCTCACAGTCATTTTTTATGACAATGACGAAGACGAGCGATGCCATGGCAATAGCTAGTGAGCATAGTAATTGTAAGAAATATGTGACTTATCAGTGCCCATCCCTGCTGCTGCTTCTCCACCTGCAACTGAGCCGTCGCCGTCTCCTCCTGCAGTGGCACTGGAGCCAGCATCACCGATGTTCTGTATGGCTAGAATATAAAACATTACACATAATTTAGATCCCAGATGCGCAACCCCAAATACAACAGCAATGAAGCACTACAGCTCATTTAGCGCGCATCTTCCAAATATCACTCTGGGCATTTGATTGGTTGGGTCACAAATTTAGACAAGCCAGGCGTGGAATAACGCTCATTGAAAAACCTATGGGGTTGGGTGGCAAATGCAATGCAAGTGTAACCTCACACTTTTTTCCAGCCTTGCTGCACTTCAATTGGAAACTGGTGGTGTACTGTAACTATAAATGAAAGGGTCTGTAGTACACTACACTGAGGAGGGGTTGTGGTCTATGATGACAATGGCCACTGCCTCATGAACTGAACTATGTCAGAGCTAGACATAAGCAGGAAAAGGAAAGCCTTCTGAATAAACATACATGGTAATTTATTTAATTTAAAATACTAGCTGACTTGGGCCTGTAATCTGAACTTCATGAATCACAGTAGATAGCACCAACATTTCAATAGACAAAATACCTCAAGATTCTACGATTCTACACTAAGAAGTCCACAACAATCATAAAATGACTTACTGGGATCTTCAGAGCCCTCAGCAGTGCGCTGGTGTTCGGCGCTGGCTGACCAGCTTGCCCCGGACCCTCAGAATCATCCCTCTTTTTCATCTTGGGTGCTGAGGAAAGAAATTAAGGAGATAAATAAAAATAGATTAGTGATTCTGATAATAATCTCCACAAACTGTTTTATGAAAAGCAAACGCAGTAGCTAAAACAGATCACCTATAGTACTACTAGTTTCTTTTGAATCGAGTCTATCGACTGTCGTTAAATCCATATTCTAAGTCTCCTTAACAAAAACTACATATTGCAGTTAATGATCTTTGATGTTATTCTATTCCCATTTCTCAGCACCCTTGATGAGCCAACCCAGTCTCCCTTATTTGCAGTGCATAGATGCATACTTCACATCATCACTGTTAATTAAATTAAATAACCTGGAACTGTATGAGCTACATAAACAAAGTCACAGAGAGAATGCACTACTCAGTAATTCACTATATAGCGACAGAAGAAACAGTCTGCAATGGCTTCTTTAATTAATCAGCCAAAGCAAGCTCATGATGAATGCGATTAGGTAGCTGCACTTGCCTAGCAGAAACTAGAAACTGCATCACACAATAATTTACCAGCTTAAACTTTACTAAACACATAACTTACCTCTGAGTGTGAGTAGCTTTTGTTCTGATTTTTTTTAGCATTGTAGAACACCAACACAACAAATAATTAATACTTACCAAGCCCCAGGATCTGGATGCCTAGCAGATCGAGCAGGTCCTGCTCCCTCTTGAGAGTGTCAGCCCAGCAGTTCCTCAGCTGCTGCGTGCTGCGCCAAACCTCGCAGCAATGGACAGGAATCCTAGCCAACAAGGACCGCAGCGGGGACGGGTAACTGTCTACTGTCTGGGTCCTTAAAAAAATCACAAAATCCACCCACACAGTAGATTCAAATGCCCAATGCAGAATAAACACTTCACACACACCTCAAAACCCACTTCAAAAATAAAGACTAGAAAGACAACATTAGGAATTCCAAGGCGTTACTTGTGTTCGGGAAACACAGGGCTGCTGTGCATTGTGTTGATCAGGAAGTGCACTAGAGTTCGCCATTCGGGTGCCCGCAGGAGCCTAGGCTCCACTCTGCTGCTGTTCCCTCAGGGTGGGGTTAGCTGGTCTCACCCCGGGAAGGGCAGTCCGATGAGGGGACATGGTGGCTCTCCATTCAGTACATAAAAAAAGAAGCCACCCAGGTTCCCTCAACCGAGTCCAATTGGGACTGGTTCCTATGACCAGATCAAATGGACTTCATTCACAGGTCTCTGGGCCAGGACCAAAATTCATTCATGCCTTGTGGTTCCAACCCTAGCCCATAGCCTCCAGGCCAATGGAAGCTCCTTTTCAGTTGCAAAATGAGGCAATGTCCCATTGTTGGGAGCCATGTTTCCCGCACACGTGGGATGATGAAGACCCCATAACGTCCATATCCTACACGAAACCCTGACCGTTCACAAACCGCCTCATGGCACCGGGTCAGTAGGGAGTTCAACAGAACAATTGATAATCCCAGTCTATTACCAGCGTCAGCAGAAATTCAACAAGTTTGGCCTTGCACCAGACTCTCCTTTGAGCAACATTCTGCCACCTCCTTCCCCTCAAGGTTCTCCAAACAACCAAAGCCTTCTCGTCATGTCATGATCCTCCAAAACATAGAAGGTAGCGTGTCACCAGTTGGAAGTCTCTGGCTTTAGTCGGGGACAGCTGGCTCAAAAATTACAGGAAGGACATAGTCAAAGGGAAAATGTGGTACCAGGGAGAAGAGAGTCCCCATAAATCCATCACAGCTCCGTGCGAAGCATTCAGAAATAGGCTTACTGCCGTATCCAACATATCGATCAGATTGACAGCTCATAAGACCTTACACACGTCATCTAGCGGAGCATAGACGCCCAGTCTTGGACACCTCCACATCAGAAGCACAATGGGCCGCGGAACAGCTCTCCGACCCCCTCTGGTAAACGACAATGGAAATAACAAAATCTAGGGAAACATCCAAGATGCCTGCAAAAAGAAGCCCAAAGCTAGCCCAAAAATAACCCTCTAGAAAAAGGGCATAATCAAGACACCTGGCGCTGTTAGGTAGGGTCCTAGTGCACGCGATATGCTGAGACTAGAGGGGTATACACTTGTCCTCAGAGTGCAATGCGGTCAGCCACAACACCTAATTACAGCACGCCCCCTCTTTATACATCACACTACTTAGTTAAGGAACCCAGACTATCCATAGACTCACGAAAACCACTATGTAGCAAAATGTACCCTTTCCTATCATAGTGAGAGGGAGAACCGATGACCTGTAAGCAAAAATTAACTAAGCAACCCATGAATAAACACCCTTTATCTTCAAAAAGTAGACACCCTGATCAGTGCCACCTTCTGGTGCCCACCAAAAATAAGATGTATGAATGTAAGTTCACACCCCTAAAAAAAATAGGCATAGGAATCTCCAAGAATGACTCATGATGGTACATAAGGATGTAAATGTTTTCTAAAACTTAACCAACAAACAACAACTCTTATCCAACGGGTCTGCAATCGAGCCACAAAAGTGCACCACCTTTACAGTGGCCCACCATCTCTATGGCAACCACTTCCACAATCCTAACAAAGACTCAAGTGTAAAAGTCCAATAACTTTTATCAAACTGTGGGAAACTGAACTCTTATAATCTTTCACACTTTTCCAAAGTAAAGAAATCTCCCAATCACTAGAGGACCACACACATCTTTCCTGGATCCATCTGCAAGATCTGCAATGTTTCAAAAGTTATGTATTGTTCTACAATTGTATAACCTCTGTTTACAGTGGGCGTGGCCGCATCCACATGTTGCCAAAGATCTGCCTAGTCAAATCAAGTCCACCCTGACATTTGCACAGTGCTTGTATAGGGACTTCTCAGATGTGGCCTATAATTACAATGAGTATAACACTAGTATTCCACATTCACTACACAGTATACATTTACACAACACATGGTATCAGCACATGACCTCCATGTTATTAAAACATCAGCTAAGTCATACTTAATTTGTTTGCTGATACCACATGCAATAGGCACAGGCAGGCTTTACTTGTCCCATGTGATAGCACCCGAAAAAGCAAAATGCCTTTTCCACCTGAAATTATGTAGGATTAGGGTCTATTTAGAACCTAACAGAGTAGAACCCCATAGAACAGCAGTGAACGTAACGCAATATGAGACCAATGCCTCAGCACTTCACTGATCCTAGTAAGATTCAAACAGAGCTAGATAGAATGTGCAGGCAGGGCACCGTAGGGTAAGATACTGTTTGGCCGAGGCTGTCCAGAAAAAAGATTCTTGGAGGTAGCAAACCCAGCACAGCAGTGCACAAATTCATCTGCTCCCACTTCCATCTGTGATCCCAGGGTGGCCCTTAGAGTGTCTGGTGCAGCCTACTTTGATAACAAATGGACACCAGACATGGAATTCCAGTGCAGGGCCATCCACCTTGATGATACAAAGGGAAATGAGCAGGCCTGGGCTTAGTTCGCAGAGTTTTGCAACGCGGAACTCCGCGAAGTTACAAAAAAACTCTGCGAAGTTCCACGAGGCGGAGTGCAGTGCGAACTGCAGTTTGTGCTGGTATTCCTGCCGCTCGGGAAGAAATTCTACCTGAGCGGCAGCTCGCGCTCGCAAACTTACCTTTCGCGATCGCGAACTTACCATTCGCGATCGCGAGCGGGGAAAAAACTCAGCTGCACAACGCGAAGCGGAGTTTTCTGCACTCCGCGAGCGCCGCGGAGTGCAGAAAACTCTGCAAACTCCGCGAACGGAGCGAAGTTCACTGCCCAGGCCTAGAAATGAGTCTCATCGGGGAGGGTTAAATATCAGTATAGATAACGCCTGTCAAGAAATATGGGACACTGAGATAGATTGGAACACGTGGTTGGAAGGGAAGGGGCAACCCCTAATTTTGCGGAAACTTACCCTCTATTGTTTGTGTTTCAGAGGAAAAGGAACAATTCCACTCAGCACTAAAGAGAAATGTGGCGCAACACTGCACGTATCAGACGTGCAATGGAGCACCTCCATGCTGATGGATACACATGTGCAATGAGGGGAATTTGCCTACATCCAGCTTCTCTATGGATGGTGAGGTCTGTGCTCCCTGGTCACCATACAAACCACTACCCTTGTCATTCCTGGAAAAGATCTGTGAGCATTGTACCAAAATCCGCTATGGAAGCAAACAACTCTGTTACATCCGACGCAAGAAAAAAGAACTGCTGATTATTTTGGCTGGGCTCAGTTCAAGGACATTCTGGAAGATTTCAGACTGTTTTTGGACACAAAAGTCAATGCTGGAGGGTCCATACCCTTTTTCACAGTGCAGACAAAAGCAAATGCCCACTGGTTTCAAATAACCAGATGGGAATGATGAAGATGATAAACAGCACTGAGCTTGGCCTTAATGCAATTAGAGAAGAACTTAGAGCCATCAGCCTCATGGTGATGCAACATCGGTATGTGTTGGACCTGATGACCGTGATGGAGGGTGGCGTGTGTGCCAAGATCAGTGCATCCTGTTACACGGTCATCCCAGGCAACAACATGACAATGGGACTTTGACTCTTGCCATCCAAGCACTGCATCATTTACAAACAGACATGAATAAGGAGGGGTGCCCCTGTGCAGGACTGGTACTCCAGCTAGTTTTCCTGGCTCCCCCAGTGAGTGACAGGACTGTGTACGTCATTGCTGCCTATTCCTATTTTCGTACTGTTCTTGTGTGGTTTCCTGCAAGTAGGGGTTTCCTTCTGCAAGAACGAAGTTCTTAAATTGGGAGGATGCAAGTAGCTAGGGAAGTAGTAATAGTTAAGACTAAAACATGACAAGCCCCCAACAATGTGACTGTCTCGAAGTATGAGGTAAATTATGGAAATGAGGATTTAACTAGAAGGAGTGATATTAATGTTGATGTAGATGTACACAATCATAAATGTATTTACAAAATGAAATCAAATCACTGTTGTCAAATTCCCCGATATAACCTTTCCATTAACCCTGAGTCAAAAATATGTGGTCAGGCAGACCCTGCGCCCCAGGCATATTGACAGATCACAGATGGAGTGGCACGTAACCAGCAGGACAAATGCATGAACAGGAAAAATCCAGATTACTCCCACAGATAGGCAGTGCCACCACAATGGTCATGGGAGATTGGCCCCAATAAAACGCACATGGCTGGAGAGAGACACATTCCCAAAACATCATAAATTCAGATGCCATATGAAGTTAGGAACACTCAGCCATTCAGGGCAGAGCACACACTACACATGCATTGATAACGCACTCCCCATGACGGAGAACTTGACACGTTGCCCACTGGCCCTCATTGCATCCATGCAAGGTCGAGACCCACCCGCATTTGTCATCAGATGGGAGCAATTTATGGCTCCATGACAAGACACACATTCTGCTCCCAAAACAAGATCTATGAATTGTTTTATGATGCTTCAAGAAATCTTAAAAAAGATATTCAAAATGATTGTACTTCAAGTCAGTCCTCAGACCCGTTTCTGTATGTTGCACTTCAGGCTGAAGTGATAGATTAAACCAACTGTTCCTGTTTTGGAAAACGCCTCTTGTCTTAGTGTTTTATCAGTAAATTCATGCTTGAGCAACATTTTCATAGACAGCTTGGTTAAGATAATTGGGTGGTTGATATTTAATCATTTAAAAATATGGGTGAATTCTTGTGCCCTTTTGAATTTGGGTTCCATCAGGGGCTAGGCACAGTAGAACATTGCTTAAATCTAAACTTGATCATTGGTAAATATACCATTCCTAAGTGCTGTTCACTAGTCCTGGCCTTTACGGACCTATCAACCGCCTTTGATTGCGTCAACAGAGCAAGCATTTGGTTGATGTTGCTGGATTTAGGGGTGGAGGTGGCTCTAGTGAACTTCCTGCACTCCGTGCATGAGAACCTGGTAGCAAGGGTTCGGTATGGCAGGTGAATTGTCTGATTCAGTAACCCTGGCTCAAGGGGTGTGCCAAGGTTGCATATTTGCCCCACTTTTTTGTTGTTGTCTATATAAACAACTTGTGCCCAACCTTGACCAAAGTCACTAGTGACAATATGACATTTAATTGTGCCGGCACTGCTTTACGCAGATGATGCTGCTCTTATGGCATGGACCCTAGAGGCTTTGCACTTGTCAGTGAAATCTTTCATATCTTTAACAGTGAAATAGACCTGGTCATAAACTATGGAAAATCACACATTATGAGATGTGGATCAGTGAAGAAACCTGTAACCAAATTAGTGGCTAGGGGGAAGTCACTGAGGAGTGTAAATGATTTTAATGACTTAGGGGTCACCTTTAGCAGCATAGGATTTTGGCACTCACAGATCAGAAACTCCTGCTTAAAGCTTAGCAGAGCTGTTGGTGCTTTACTTAATTTGCCTAATTTTGTTGGCAGGGTTACAGTTTCTCGTATCCTGAATATCTATAATGCTCAGTGTATCTTTGCGGCACTCTATGGGGCGGGGGTTAGTGGATGTTGCAACACTGATATCCTGCAGACTGAAGAAAATCATATAGGCAGGCAGAACTTGCACTCACCTCCTACAAGCTCACATTTAATTTTAGATTTAGAGCTCAGCGTTATGTACATCACAGACTTGGCTAAACTTTCACTGCTTCTGCTATGGGTTAGCATGTGGGCCAACGTCAAGGCCAACATGAAAAAGGAACTCATTTTGGATTGCTTGAATTTAGACAAAGGCCTTTCAATCCCTTGGTTGTCTTACGTACGAGAAATCTGTGAAGCATTAAATATATTACGTATATACGATTCACCACTTACAATAAGGAAACCCAACAAGAAGGTTAAGTCACTGTTTTTAATTATGCCATTCCCAGAGACTAGGAGAAGAAATGAGTAAATGGACTATTGAAACTTATCTTATGCTTTGGCTGCCTGAGGACCATGTGTTGTACCTCGCAATACCCCTTGCATGCGGAGACTGATCTATATTTTTGTTTCAGGGCAGGCACTGTGGTATGGCTTCTGTATTTTCCCAGATTGAGCACTCATGTAGCACTGCCTGATCTTGAATACTTGGCAGGCATGCCCAAGGAGTGGTGGGGGAGCGAGGAACTATGGCACTCTCGCCCATGGAGTACTGGGAGATCTTGCAAACTGTGCAGGCATGCCCACGCAGTGTTAGAAGAGCATGAAATCTAGGCAAGCATGTTTGTGGGGTGTTAGGGGATCTTGGAACCATGGCATGCATTCCCATGTAGTGCTAGATCTTTGAACCTTCAAAATAATGTTCATGCACTAGTGGGGAGTTCACAATCGTACCAAGCATACCCAGTCAGTACTCAGAGAGTTTGGAACTTAACTTTATCATGAATACCCATGCAGTACTAGGAGAGCTTGGAACATCACTCAACCTAACCATGCAGTCCTGATTTATCTTGGAACCTTTGCAATCATGCCATGTGCTCATGGGAGAGCTTGGAGCCTTGGCATGCATTCTCAGGTAGTTCTGGGATAGCCTGGAATGTTGGCAGATATGCCCATGCAGTGCTGGGAGAGATTGGAATCTTGCCCGGCATGCCAATGAAGTATTGGTAAACCTTGGCAAGTGTTGCTCATGCTGTGCTGCATGAGCTTGCAGCCAGGGCCATGCAGCAGTATTAGAGCTCGGAACTTTAACAAGTATGTTGACACAATAATTAGAGAACTTGGATGTAAGGATGCAGAGCTAGAGACAATATTTTTGTGTGTCAAGCATGGGGAAAAATCTAAATCTGCTCATGCTAAGTTTTTTACCTGGAAGAAAGTCTTGCCATTGTCACAGAGCCTCAGCACTGTCTACACTGAAGATGTGTGGGCATGGAGAATGAGGTATTCTGCAGCCTTTTGACAATAAACTACAATTGCAAACAGGCAATGAACTGTTACCTATTCTAGAGGGACAGTAGACATTTTTTGATATCTGTCTATAACTTCCTCTGTGGCCCACGGCATCATTGCTGGGAACATATGATACAATGATGCTGTTGCCAGGACCTTTCTACCTTGATCTCAGAGTTCCTTGCCAAAACTAGGGGTGGGCGGAACTTACACTTACCACCCATCTAAACCTGTAAGTGAAGAATTATGTGTATCATTCTGTATCATGTTGTTGAGCTGTTCTTCAGTGAAATTTGCAAATTTTTGCCTATTGTTAAATGTGCAAAAGAGGTAATGGTAGATGTCTTCATGTCTTTAATTTTAGTCAACCCCACGCAGGTGGTTTGCTGCACAGTCTTGCTCAGAAAAATCATTTGTCTAGGAATTAGACAAGCTCTAAACAAAGCTTTGCTGCCCTTCAATCAATCAATCAGGAGTTTGTATTGCAAGAATACTCACTCATTAGGGTCTGAAGGGGCTGACTTGGCCCTTGATTTAGCAATTTCGTGCTCCCTGAATTGATTGTAACACAGTGAAATCTTTCCAACACCCATACCCCTGTATGGACAGCTGACGAATGAATGAGTCTGAATAGATTACTTTTCTTTGGGTCAGAATATTTTTATTCACATGGAAACGGGTCCATTTAAAATAAAAGGAAACTGGGTCTAACGGGATGTGATGAGAAAATATGCAAACTTTTGTAGGTAGTTTTCCAAACTACCCTCTGCTGGTGTTGGACAATGTTCCCATTGCGTAGAATTGACAACAGCACATGGAATACTAGATCTGTGTATATAATGGTGCACATAATGAAGATAACAAAACATTTCACTGTAATTAGCAAAATTTATATTTAAATCCTCAATTTCAACTAAAGTGTAATATTCTAGCTCAGAAATCATACTCTTGACAGTGGTGACATTCCAATCATCAGAAATAATACCAGGAGTGATATTACCGTCATTCAAGACTTTAAATAAATAAGGAATTTGTAAAGTTTCTGTAGGACCAAAAATATCAAATGAAACCTTACCCAAACAATGCCATCCAAGACAGGAAATGCAGAAATATTCACAAGGGACAGGTCTCTTGGCACTTTCTGTAAATAGCAGAGCATTCTGGGAGATAATGTCCATTTAGGAGCAAAAAGAAAACTGTCACAAATCCAATCCAAATGAAGAGGAAAAACAGCAAAATGGTAATCCATATGAAGGACCATGGTAGAATCAAATAAGTCTTCTTCAACCAGAAAGCAAATGCACGTATCCCATGCAGTAAAGTGTGTGACGAATCCAAGGAAAAGTCATCAGTTGGGAAAATAGCTAGAGGCAGAGTGTTGAAAAAGAAGAACCTCAAGGGTTAGAGTAGAACTGGCAGACACATCAAAAGGTGGTTGATAATAAACAACTTTATTGTTAGGAACTGATTGAAGACTACGAATTCAGATATGGTGTGTTTACAGATGTTAGCAGTTGGAACAAGAAGTAGTAGAACTTCAGTATCTGGCATCCCCAGACGGGGAGTTTCAATTCCTTTATTATTTATTATTATTTTTTAATGCTTGTAGAGGTATTTCCTATATGGTAGTGAGAGGAGACAGGTAAGTACCCAGGAACCCTAATGGCCTATTTTGTAGGAATGGCCACATAATGTGTGTTTGATTAGGCCGATGGACACAAATCTTGTTTCTACAACCTGCAAGAGGTGGAAAAAACCCACTTCTGGTATCTGCAGCCCCAAGGACTGGTACCTGTGTTCTGTATGATGAGCCAAAAGTCGAAGAATACAGAGAGAAGTTGCTGGTTGCTCCTTCACTTCTTTAGTGTCAGAACGTTTAGTAGTTTCATTGGAGTGCTCAGCTAGGAAGTCTTGGAGTTTCTGTAAGACAGCGAAACATTCACTGATGTCAAAAGGCCTATCTGACACCACTGTGCCAGGATTATCAAGATTGGGTATATATATCTAGAGGTTAAACTGCACCTCGTAGGGGGTCAGGCCACCCAAGGATTTTCTAGGCAAATTATTTAAAGCTCTTTGCACTCCAAACAAGGGATGGACCCAACTATGACTTGAACCTAATACCCTAGTTGTTAAAGACTTCTGTAAATCATGGATTTACATTTCCACTATCAAATTTCCCTCAGGATGATAGGGGGATTGTTAGAAAATGGCCTTCTCTGAAGGGTCACTCCAAACATTTAGCCTTCCTCCTCCTCTTTTTCTGACCTAGTTTTTTCTGGCTTTAGGACTCAGTACACTTTACCACTGTTGACCAGTGGTAAAGTGCTTGTGCTCTCTCCCTTAAGGATAGAAATATTGACTAAACCCCAATTGGCATATTTAATTTACTTAGAAGGCCCTTGTGAAGTGCAGTACATGTGCCCTGGGCCTGTAAATAAATGCTACTAGTGGGCATGAAGCACTCATTATGCCACCCACTTAAGTAGCCTTCTAACCATGGGTCATGCCTCCCATTGCAGAGCCAGTATCTGCAGTTTTACACTGCCACTTTAACCTAGCAAGATAAACCTCATGCCAGGCCTAAACCTTCCCTCTTTATACATATAAGGCACTCCTAAGGTAGGTCCTGTATGACCCACAGGGCAGGGTGCAATGTAGTTAAAAGATAGGACATGTACTTTTCTGTTTTACATGTCTTGGTAGTAAAGAACTTCCATTTTTGTTTTTTTCTACTGCAAAGCCTATCTACGATAAAATAGGGATTAGCTTATTCCAACTTTTAAGTGTAATTCTCAATTGGGAAGAGATAGATTGTTTTGTGTCACTGGACTCACAATTTAAAATAAAAACTTATAGTGAAGTTGGATTTTAAATTACAGTTTAGCAAATGCCACTTTTAGAAAGTTGTAATTTACTTACTTTAGCCATTTGGTGCCTGCTGACTGTCTCTGTTTAGTCTGAGTTGGGTGACACCTGGGCTTTGTGTATTCCCTCTTGACAGCTACACACAAGAGGGGTGTAGGTATGATGTGATGGGCTATCCTTGGAGATTGGAGGGAAGAGATGGACACAGCCTCACACTTATACACGAATAGGCTGTGCCCTGTTTACACACAAAAAGGGTGGCATACCCCGCTGTAGTGAGTCTGGAGCCAGGGCAGGTAGAAATAACCTCTGTGCACTTCAAAGCTTTTTGTAGTCCTCCCACTTCAAAGGCACAACTGGGTATAAGTGCTAGACATCTGACACCATGACTTTAGCTAACTTTTGACCCATTACCACTTTGCCAGGAAGAAGAACTGTTGTGCTGCTGAAAGGACTGCCACTCTACTAGACTGCTGCTTTGCTGGACTCTTGCCTTGCCCTTGTAGATCACAGGGAGGGAAGGAAGAGTCCAGCTCTTATTCATCAGAGTCAAGGAGCAACAAGCAGAAATGCAGTCTTTCTAGCAAATGCAGTCCAGTTGAGTCATTTAAGTAGCACAGCAGTCCTTTTGACAGAGGTTCAGTCCAAGATCCAGAAGTGTCTTTTTGTGAGGGTCAGTACTTACACCCAAAAAGTTCCTATGATGTAGGGGGTGACTTCAAAGTAGCTCTCAGAAGTGCGCAAGGACCCTTTCAACCCAGTCCTGTCCACCAGGCTATCTTTTGGGGGTAAATCAGTGCTTTGTGTGTGGACAGGACACTACCTACTGAAGAGTAATGTCAGCCCCTTCCATTCCTCCCTGCCCAGGAAGACCCATCACAATGCATATGAATGCAGATGAGTGCTCAGAAATCAGATGAGACTCACCTTCCTGTGTTTGTGGCTGTCTATATGGAACACATAAAGTGTAGCTTTCGCCAAAAACAAATGTGTATTGGAGACAGACTGTAAGGCACAAAGAGCAGGAAGTGCATAGAAAAGTCCACTTTCTAAAAGTGTAATTTCAAAAACACTAATGTTAAGTCCAACTTCACCAGTAAGGAAGATTTATCATTACCATCCCAAAGATAAGAAACATGAAAAAGCTACTCCTCTCTGATCAGGAATTACAGCTTAAAAGTGTATTAAGGAAATCCCAATGCTGGCCTATTATAGAAGTAGACCTCACAGTTGTGAAAAATGAAATAGGCTGTTTGTCACTACCAGGACATGCAAAACATAAAGGTACATGTCCTACAATTTGCCCTTAGGGTTACTTATAGCCTACCTTAAGGGTGACTTACATGCAATACAATAGGAGTTTAAGGCTTGACAAGTAGTTTTAGATGCCAAGTCGAAGTGTCAGTAAACTGCACACACCGACACTGCAGTGGCAGGCCTGAGACAGGTTTGCAAGGCTACTTCTGTGAGTGGCACAATCAGTGCTGCAGCCCACTAGTGGCATTTGAAGTACAGGCCCTGGCTATATGGTATACCACTTTACAAGGGACGTATTAGTACAACAAATATGCCAATCAGGTATACTCCAATGTCATTATGTTTAGGGGAGCGCACATGAACTTCAGCACTGGTTAGCAGTGGTAAAGTGCTCACAGTCCAATAGTCAACAAAAAAATCAGCAAAAATGTGAGGCAAAAATAAAGAGGTTGGGGGAAGACCACCCTAAGCTCAACAGGTCTAACAAGTGTCCCCCAGCTGAAAATTAGGAATCTACACAACCTCTAGGAAGTTCTCATCACTAAGGCGGAAAAAATTGGACAGACCGTCAGCATTGGCATAGTTTACTCCTAGTCTTTGTGCCACCCTTAAGTTCATACCCAACAATTCTAAATTCTCACCCCTAATTTGCATGAGCCATCGGAGGGGCCTATGATCTATCTGAATCAGGAAGTGAGTGTCAAACAGGTATGGCTTCAACTTCTTCAGTTCCAGGATCACAGCAAAAGCTTCTCTCTCAATAGCACTCCACCTCTGTTCCCAGTGGTGTACCCTCCGGGAGATGTGTATCAGTGTGGGGTTTTTAGTATTGACAGGAATAATGGCGCTCAAGCTAATTCGCGCTGAGTTTATGTTATACTAGGAGTGTGAACGGTGCAAACCAGGTCAGGGGATATGCCCTAAAACCCCCGTGATGGTATGGATAGAAATCCACACAAATGAAGTAGGTACAGTCCCGGGCACACGTAATGAGGATATAATATCAGGAGAAATGTCTCATACTGCAGAAATGTAGAGGGTCTACACCAGAATGATAATCATAGGTGTTTAATATAGTAACAGAGCATAAGCAACCAGCCAAAACAAAAGCAACCAGCCGACACGTGTTTCGTCACAAAGGGTAGTAACCCGTGACTCTTCAGGGCTGAAAGGCGGTGCCAACAAGGTGGATTCAAGTGACCGTTCAAGAATCCAAAACGGCAATGAAGAGCAGTGCGAACCACGGTAGGTGGACTACTGCCAAATGTAAGGAAAGGAAGACGGATATCGCCGGGCGGCGGATAAGCCAATGAGGACTATTGACCTTCAGAAAGGTTGATGCAGTCTGTGGCGACGAAATTGACCAAGTGCTAAGTAGCACAGGGGGAATATAGAATTAGGCGTGCCAGGTCAGTAGTCCAGGACGGCAACGGCGGATGCGCCGGAGTACAGGAAACTGGGAGAAGTGTTGTTCAATAGCACTCCACCTCTGTTCCCAGTGGTGTACCCTCCGGGAGATAAAGGCTATAGGTTGGTCTAGGCCCTACTCACTAAGTTGGGATAGTACTGCCCCTATGACATGCTCCGAGGATTCTGTCTGAATGATAAACTCCTGGGAGAAGTCAGGGGCTTTAGGCAAATGAGCTGTGCACATGGCTTGCTTCAGGGAATCAAATCACATTTCTGGGATGCTTCTTGGAAGTCAGGTCAGTCAAGGGGGCAACAATGGTGTCATATCCCTTGACAAACCTCCTAAAGTACCCAGTGCCCAGCGATGACCTTACCTTGGTCTGGGTTTTGTGAGGCAGCCAGGCCATTATGGTTTCTATCTTGGCCTGAAGGGATTGTACCTTCCCCCTGTCTACCAGGTGTCCCAAGTACACCACAAACCTCTAGCCTATCAGGCACTTACCTGTCTTGATAGTCAGGCCTGCCAGTTGCAGAGTCTGAAGCACTTCCTGGAGGTGAAACAGGTGGTCCTTCCAGCTGCTAATGAAACAGCTATGCCATCAAAAAAGCAGCAGTAAAGGGCTCCATACATGCAAGGGCCTGGTTCATCAGCATCTGACCTCACCCTAAACTGGTAATGGCCCTCTGGAGTGGAGAAGGCTGAACCTCTCCTTTGCTCCCTCTGTTAGGAAGATTTGCCAGTACCCTGATGCATGTTCAAAGGTACTGAGATACATGGGCAGCCCCTAACCGATCAAGTAGCTCATCAGCCCGGAGGATGGAGTGAACATCTGTCTTGGTTACAGAATTTATCACTCTGTAATCCACACAGAACCTCAGTTCAGGTGTGGTGCCCGCTGGGACAGCTTTTGGTGGCAGAACTATAGGACTGAACCAAGGGCTACAGGAGGGTTCTCTCACCCCTAACTCCAGCATTTTGGACACTTCAGCCTTAATGCTGGACCTCACCTTATCTGACAACCTGTAACATTCATTTTTAACAGCGAGATTGTCCCCTGTATCCACATCATGGATACACAGGTGGGTAGTCACAGGGATAAGAAAGTGGGTCTACCTTCCAAGTGCTATCCAGCAAGCTCAGGCCGGTCACCAAGCATGATACCTTTCTGGACACAATGGTGCTGACCCAGAGGTCCGCCTCCTCAGCAAGCTTTGAGGCATCAGTAAGCTTGCTACTAACCAAGGTATTGGTGCAGCTCTGAAAAACAAGTATCAGGAATGTGCCCCTTTAAAAACAAGTTGTACAACCCTTCATAATCATTAACTTTGCACATGAATTTCTAAATGAATGTCTGTTAAGCTGTATGGGAAATCTCAGTCACGCCACCTACATTTTGCATTTATTTGCATCCTTTCTCTTGCAGACACAAAAGAGGAGAAGATGGGTATTCTCAGGGGTAGTCCTGGGGCTGATTTATTCATTAGCAAAGATTTTAAGATTATTTTTATAATTTTTTTTTTAAAGCGCAGAACAATTTTTTTAGACCATAGTCATTTACTGTCTAAAGTTCCTAGAACGTAGCAAAATATGTCCTTGTATTAGTTTACCAATAGCATAGATGTGTGTAGGCGTGCACACATGCCTTCAAACTTTTTAAACATTACTTTTTAAGTACTCTCTGTATTTTGCATGACACCACTTGTAAACTTTTGCTAAGATAACCAGCAAAATGAAGAACAATTTTTACTAATGATGTATTGTTCTGCTACAGCAAGCTCAGCGATATTTTAAACCACAATTTTTCTTCATGTCATTTTTCTGTTACTCTTTTCAAATGTTGTTCAGCCTACAGCTGTCTGATTCCCATTGGCTTTTGAAAACAGTGAGAGGGTCATATGGGCTCAAGAGTGCAACTTCTTTAAGTGACCTGCTGATAAGACATTACTGACACTCTCTAATATGCTATTTAACAGTGAATGCAAATGATGACAGTTCCCCTGTGCACTGATTGGTTCAGCAGTTTGGCACAGGGCTACGGAGTCTTTCACATACCAAGTGTTAGATTATAAAAGAATTTTCTACTGTATAAATGATCAGAATACATTACAGTCTTACACTTAGTATAGAAATGCACACTTAGAGCCTGATTCCGAGTTTGGCGGTGTGGTGCTAGGTCCACCCTGTCAATGCACCACCAAACCCGTGGTCAGGCCGCCTGCCAGATTAGGAGTTTTCTCCTGTCTGGCAGTCTATTTTTGGTGTTTCCACGCAGGTGACTCAGAAAATGGGCATCGCAATGGGAACGCCAAATACAGCTCCTGCATGGCATGGACTACAAAGTCCATGCCGTGCAGAAACTGGTGTGCATGCACAGAGGGGGCATATGTTGTGCACCCTTGTCTGCATCCACATGGCGTGAGGCATCAGGGGACCCTGTACGGCCCCGATTGTTTCCTTACGACCATGGTTTTACCATGAAAACCATAGCGGAGACAAAACTTGTAATATGCTGGAGGGGCCACGGCAGTCCCACCAAGCCAATTACTGTCTCAAGATCACTGAAACACTGCAAGAGAACAGCAGATCCCTGGTGGCTGCAGCTTGGCAATGGCGGTCCATCTGCCATGATTGTAATAGGGTGATCGGGAGACCGCCACCTCTGCGCCTCCACGAGTCTGGTAGTCTGTGGACCACCAGACTTGTAATCAGCCCCTTAATCAGTTGGTGGTGTCATTCTAGTTGTCACCTTTGTGGCCATGAAATCTAAACATGGCTTAAAGTAAACAAAATAACACTATGATGTAGTAAGCACTGGCTGTGCCAGAACATTTTATTTTTATTTACTTTGAGTCATGGTGCACAGGAGCTTGTCCTGTTGTCCAACATCTGAACAATACATTTACAACAGCAATAGGTCATACATAGGCAAAACCTATTGGCTTTGCCAATGCTTGTTCTCTTTGTCCTAGTGATGCTATTCCTCCCTACATCAATTTCTGTGTGGTGTTACTGCAGTTCTTGTGAGTGGCCATTGAAAGCTAATGATGTGTGGGACCAACCACTGAAAAAGCTGGAACATCCTCAGATGATGTTTTTTATGAGGTACTTTAACCCCCTCTTACTAGAGTACAATTCTAATCAAAAAAGGACCTGTCAGAAATCTTTATGACATCTAGGCACATGAAAAGTCTATCTCGGACCACATTGCAATTGAAGATGCTCTCAAGATAGAACACCTGGTCTCGGTAGACTGCTTAGAGCATCACTAAATTAATTTCAACCTCAGAGAAAAAAAGGCCCAATAAGGAGCACATGGGCACTAACAATCTGGATAGCTCTACCCTAGCATCACGCTTATTGTCAACACTTAAAAACTTCTTAATGAGGAGGTTATAGTATTCCAAGACCATCAACTAACCCTGAAATCATTAAGGTTACTGCAGACAAAAAAATCTTTCAACCGTGAACCTGGTTGCCTCAAAAACAAAAGAAAGAAGTATGAAAACAGCATTCCTGGAGCAAAGTCCTCTTTTTTCAGATATTTTTTGGGCCAAGTGAAGATGTTCCAATAATGTTTTACATTGTAAAACAACAAAATACAACTTTCTAGACCATGTCAAAATGACAAAGAAAAAGGATAACGTTTTGAAAATATTTGAAGGATGGAACTCTCAGTCTCCCATATCAGTTGACAAAGCTCTTCACATTCCAGTTCCAAAAACAAAATGATCTTAAACCAGTTTAGAGTTTTCACAGAAAGTAAACTGATTAGGACCATGTAGGAAGGTAGGGTCCTTCTGCATGTGTATCCCCACTTTTTGCCTGGTGCTAAGCTGGTTTTCGACTAATCTGACTGGGATCCTGCTAATTAGGACCCCAGCCTATCTGCTTTCTCTCTAAACTGTTATGCAATGTACTTAGGTATACTCCAGATTGGATACTGGGGTACCCTTGTCAGTCACTAGTATATGGTACCCAGGGCATAGGTACACCAGAGGCCTCCCACGAGCTGAAGCATGTATTATGCCACCCATGAGAGGCCATGCAAAATGCAACTACAGGCCTGCCATTACAGCCTGTGTAAGTTGGTGCATGCACCACTTACTTAAGATATAGGTTTACTATATCTAAGGGTCACTGCAATTAAAACCTACAGGTCACCCCTAGAGCAGGCCTTAACAGTCCTGAAGGTAGGGTGATTGGTTCTACATGAGAGGGTGCCACTGGATGAGCAGGACACCCCTGCAGCCTACGGCGTCCATTCTCCCTGGTTGTCAGTGAGGCAGCCATTTACGACATATAGAGTGGCATTATGCAACCGCGTGATGACCAACTCTAAAATGGCTGAAACTGACACTATTTTGTTTAGTGTCAAACATTGTGGAATCATACCCCCACACTGGTAACCAGTGTGGGAGGTATGATTCCACCCTCAGAAGCGAGCTTCGTGAGGTCCCTGGTGTTCCCAGTAAAAGCCTTCTAGTCCCTGACAGCACAAAATGGTTGCTGCCAACCAGAGCCACATTTCTGCGCTCCTGCTGCTGGAGCCAAGCTCGAGCAGAGGAAGGCAGAACAATAGGCATCCTGTCACAGGGAGGTGTGACCACCTGCCAGACAGTAGTTAGTGTATTAGGGCTGGGTGGGTGTGCTTGCAAGTGACTGAAAGTTTGCATGAGGGGCACATTTGGTGTCCCTGTGCATAGTCCAGTTCAAACCAGTCCTGGGAGCCGTTGGCTGCCGCTCTGGCTCAAAACTGGAAAAAGGACATGGGAGTAACCTCCCCACTGTCCAAACTCTCAAGTGGGAGGGTCCCCTGAATCTGTCCAACCCTCTCCCATGGGTACTTTAGGGCTTACCTGGCTGTAGGAACCCAGATTCGACGTTGACAAGATTCTGAACCAGATACCACTGAACTTCGACCGTCTGGACACTCTGGACTTTGCTGGCCCGACTTCATATCCCTTTCAGTCTGAAGCATTGTCTGTGCCTGTGCACCATACAGGCTCCGTGCAGGACCTGTGGAGCATCAAGGATAACTCCTTGGAGTGAAGGAGTCACTCCCCTACATTCTCAGGAACCACAGCGCAACTGTCCGGTCTGCTGATCCTGAGCTCCTAGGGACTCTGAAGGATCCAGCAGCACAGGAGGTGGGTTTCTCTGTCTACCAAGGTCCAAGCTGCACTCTCACCAAGTTTGAGGTCAGAATCCATCATGGGGGCTGCAATACATGAACCCATGTGCACCGTGTACTTTTGCAAGTGCATATGCTTGTTGGCGTTTTCCGAACAAGTGCACTGGGCTCCGAGTAGCCCCAACCTCTGGGACCATTTCCTACAAATAACGATGGCCTCTTTGCACCGAGTGCTCCGTGGACTGCTGCTTTCTGAAATCGCTTGTGGTCCCCTTGCGACTCCTGTGCCTCCAGCCTGTGAGCCCACTTGAGGGTCAACTTTACTTTTCCTGGTTGCTCCAGGCCTGTCCTGACTCCCCTTGCTGTGGTGAGTCTCCTGGACCTTCCTGATCCAAACCCTATTTGACCTTCTGCATAGGTTGCTGTTGCCAAGGCCTGTTGGTGTGTCCGTCTGACACCGACCCCTCAGCACTCGACATCCTTTGTAGGACAGCTCGTATCTGGCTCCTGGTTGTCCTCGATGTCTCCTGGTCCCCGTAGCTGCAGAGTCAAGGACTCCCTCAATGCACCTGAAGCACCCTACATCAGTGGGCATTCTACTACCGAGCCCCTGGCACTCCTGAGTGACCCAGACTCTGTCCCCTCTGCTTTCAGGTACTGTTCAACAAGAATCCACCTTTGGATTCCAACTGACACTTTTTTCTTTCCAGCAGTGGCACTTTCTTGAAGTCCTCCATAGAGATCGACAGCGGTAACCGACGCCACTTCAGCCCTATGCACTTGGCTTCCCTGGGATAGGTAACTCTGATACTTCGATATCAACGGGTGGGGTAGCTCTCCAACCTTCTATGATCCACGGTGTTTCTTCCAAGTCCACTGGGAAGGGTCCTTAATCGCTAAAACTTCAACGGTGACTTTCCCACAGAATTGTAAAGCTAAAGGGGGGAACCAGGTTCCCTGTCACCATGGTGACACTAGCCACTTAGTGGCTATTATTAATCAAGAAATGTAGGCATGTTTGTGATAGGATGAACAAAAATACTTCACTTAGCACTCTCAACTGGTTATAAATGGCACTGCTGGTTATAATGTCTTGAAAACTGATTCCATTACATTAAATTAAATCAAATTCACAACATTCAAGGGTCAAATGTGATGAGAGGAAACAACTCCCATTGCTTTGAAGAGCACAGTAACGCTGTGAAGCTGAGTTTTCCAAAGGTGTATTTTATAAAATTATATTTCTTTGCACTCCAATTTGAACAACAGAAATTTTGAATCGATTCATCACTGAATTCTAATGCATGATAATATAAAAAACACCTAGGTAGGATTATCTGGAGTCCGCTAGTAGCACTAACAAGCCTGGAAAAGACCTGGCAAAGTGATCCCCAAGAGTAATGTCTGACTTACATCTTTAGGTATATCTAGAAAATAGATCTACAATATTGATGATGGGCTTGAATGTAATGCTAGAAGAATGCAAATACGTCAGAGTGGATTTGGCTGTGCAGTGTGTTCTCTCAGGAGGCAGAGCTTCTCCTGGAACAGGATGCTCAATGAGTTCATGTGAGCTGAAGAGGCCTTCAAAGGAGACGGGCAGTGTTTGCCTTTCTGAGGACAGTCTACCACTTGTACTGAACTTTAAAGTCCTGTTGACGTGTTCAGAAGAAGTCTGTACCTAATGTTTCTCACCCAGTGAAGAGTATTTGTACTGTTGAACCTAGTAAATGATCTATCTCCATTTCTCTACAGATACTAAAGGAAAGACTATCAGTAAGGTTTGTGCCAGAAGGATATCGTTTTTGTGAGTGTTGGAGTTAAATACATACACGCCTCCCAAAATTGTCATAGATTGAATCCACTTGATTGTCAATAGATCTTGTTATGTGTTAGAAGTTTCAGCCATACAAAAAGCCTGAGACAGAGATAATTTGGTTTCTATTAGTAGGTTAGAAACAGCATATTATTTATAGACATTAAATGGTCCTTATCTTCTTCTCGCTATCCACCATGGTCAGCAGAAGTTGAAGCCCAGAGTAGTGACGAGTCATGGTGGCAATATCCTGTGTCATCGTTTTCTATCCTATCCTATCCCCCTTTATCCAGGCCTACTGATAAAAAAATAGATTCCTATTGTTTGTGGTTGACCGTGAAGACAGAGAAGTGTGGAAAAATTCATCATCCCAGTTGGATGCAGAGTACAAGGTCTGTAAGGTTTCTGACAATACAATTTTTCATTTGGTGGGGCCATCCTAATTCAAAAAATTGTGGAGATTTCTAGGGTTATTTCACACTGTGAAAATGCTGTTCCTCTGCTGAAGTCTAGAGAAAATATTTTTCTCATGTTTGTCTCATGGAAATTACTCCAGAAGCAAAAATTGAGACACATTTCAATAAATTATCAAATATCTTCCTCATCCTTGTGTTGGGTACACCTTTCTTTGAAATAAATTCTGTCATTTGTTTATAGTTTGCTAATCTGGAACATCCAAGAGCTGGTAGGTGAATAAGAAAGTGTGCAAAATTGGCAGGATTTTTGTAACATAAAACTTATCCCTCTGTGACCTCTAATAATCATTCCACAATTCTTTATAAAGCTATCAAATACTTTTTAACTCAATTCTTTATGTGTTTTCAGTTTTCACTCTATGTTTCAGAAGGGAAAAATATTCGATTTGAACTGCATTCCCAATGTTATTATTGGCTTGAACCTAAACCTACAGGCTCGACCAGTACAAAACCGGTTAGTTGGCAACAATGTAGTTGTGAAATAAATGCCTGAAACACCAACAGCATCTGTGTCAACTGACAACACAATTTTGAGTGAGCAAGAACACCATAAATATTTTATAAAAACACATGCAAAACAATATTTTTGGGAACATATGCATTTCTAGACTATGTTTCAGTAAAGATGGGAACCATTTCAAGCACACATTCAGCCTTCACTGTAGAAAAGTGAATGATTGTAAGTCTATCTTCTATGACAGCATGTCTCCCAGTGAAGGCACATTTTGTGAGCTAGGCAAACACTCAAGTTCTTAATTGGAGCTCTATGATCTTCACTGTCAGCTGTTAAAAGAAGAAGGCATAGTACAGTGGCTGCTGATACTGTAACTAAGCTTGTCTGGATTACTAGCTCTGAATTGCCTAAACAGACATTGACGAGCTAGGAATCAATCAAAATGCAGCATTTTTGAAGTGTTCAGCTGGTCTGATTTTGAAGAACACTTAATAAAATCAATATTAAACTAGTGCCTTTACTTTTTAAACAGAAAAGTACTTTAATCAAATACCTGAATGCTAAAGACATCATAAAGGTACACAATGAAAAGCAGGACTCTCTAATGTATCCTGAAATAAAGATCAGTGCAGATGACTCTCAATGTTAAACAGTGTAAAGCCACTTCCTGTCATTGTTGCCACAGGGTTCACAATGTAAATCTCTGTTCGGATGGAAAATTCCTTTGCATTGCTGAAAATGTGTACTCCTGCCCTGAGTGCCTAGCTGTACTTGTTTACAAAACCTCAGGGGTGTTTTTCTGAGTGAGGTATTGGCGCCTCCCTAATATGCGCTGTTTTATTATCCCGAATATTAGTACGGTGCAAAGGCGAGGGAGACTAACACCCTAAACCCTCAGTCGGGGACCCAAGGGCGGTCCACTAAGACATAAACTTCAATCCTATGCACACGCTATTAAATTAATAAAACATGACCATGTTCGGCCAATTTTATGTTGAATCATAAATCACACATATATATTCTTATTGACAAAGGTTTTTATGAAACTTGCAAACTTCGTGGATCAGAAGGAGTGTCCAAAGCACTACCCTCATAGCTGTGAAAGGCTGCTTCCTTCACCAAGAGTTAAGCAGAATGATCGCTGTGGTGGCAGCATACTGTGTAGTGATAAGTAGTAGTGAACAGAGCCTTATTATCCTATCTCACTGTAGTGAGGCCTATATGCTCACTCAGCTTTTTAAAGGTTCCTCTGCTGTGTGCTTAACTCACCTTTGGCCTTCATCAGGTAGAAGTGGAGTGTTGCGCAGTGTAGGAGTTGTGAATCTGTACTGTAAGTATGTGTGCCTGAGAAGGATATAGTACAGAGATAGAGCAGTACTGCGTAGTACATGTGTAATTAGTGCATGTGCTAAGTGTATGCATGCCTGGTAGGAATACATGACATGAATAATGTGGTACTGTGCAGTGCATGCACAATAAAGGCATGTGCTGGGTGTATGTGTGCTTGCATGAAGTACAATACATGATGAACTGTTGTGCAGAGGGCACACGGTGAGTGTGTGTGCTGGCAGTGTGTGTTTGCAAATAGCACACTCTGGTACAGTATAGAAAAGCTTTAGGGCCAGATGTATGACCAATGTATTTTGCGACTCGCAAATTATGACAAATTGCGAGTCGCAAAATTCAATGTACAACAGTGTTTCAGACACTTTTTGTGATTCCCAAAGGGCTTGCAAATTGCATGCCTCATGAATATTAATGAGGCTGTCGCAATTCGTGACCCCATTGGAAATGGCTGGCACTCCCAGGGATGGTGGCCTGCTGGGGTCAGCAGCCAGACCACCATGTCTGGGACTGCTTTGTCAATTAAGCAGTTTTTTCTCAAGTGCAGCCCGTTTTCCTTAAAAGAAAACAAGATGCATTTAAGAAAGAAAAATGAAACTTTTCAGTTTACTTTTTAAGGGCAGACAGTGGTCCCTGGGACCACTGCCTGCTCTTAAAAATATTTGCACATCCATTCACAAAGAGGACCCCTTCCCGTTTGCGAGTGGCTTACCACCCTTCTGAGAAGGGTGGTAAACTGTGAGTGTTTTGCGACCACAATTGCGGTTGCAAAACAATCATGTATTGGGTAGGGACTCGCTATTGGGAAGGGACGCCCTTGGCATGCCCCGTCCTAATAGCGAGTCGCTAACCCTATTTTGCGAGTCGCTAATAGATAAGTGACTCGCAAAATAGGGTTAGTACATTGCGCATCCCTTTTTGCGGCCGAAAATGGGCCAAATGCCCCTTTGCGACCACAAAAAACGGTTGTACATCTGGCCCTGAGTGTTGAACAGATCATGCAGACTGAATGTGTGCGCTGAATTCATGTATACTTGAATTAGAACAATGCTAGACAGTATGTGTACTGTGAATGTACACTGAGTATGTGTCTGCAATGGTACTTTGCAAGGAGGACCCTGGGTACAATAAAACTTCAAAGACTCAGATTCTAAGTTACATTTTGGTGTCTGAAAATGAAATATAAGAAGGGAGGTTGAGATCCCAATTTTTGTCATCTGCCAAGCGGCCACACAGACTGGGTAGGAAGGGGAAGCTGTGCAAGACTTCTGCCTGTGACAAGGACTGGGGGCCAAGGTCCGCTAGTCTCCCTGGTGGGTGTGGGAATATCACAGAGGAAAAACCAAGGTCACTTTCCCTGGAGCATAAACACCTGCCTGCTTGCCAAGACATATGTGCCCTTTGAGGAAGAGAGAAGTGGAGGAGGATCTAGGCCCAGTGGGGAGCCCTACAGGGAGGACTTTCAGAGTGAGGTGTTAGGAGAGTGGCTGCACACCGATTGGGTTGCCGCCCTGTGCAGGAACAGTTTGGTGACTCCTGTATGCCAGGAGAGGGCCACAGTGATCTCAGCCATATGCAGAACACTGTGCTGGAAGCCTCAGGCCTGCACCACAATGCCGTGTAGGGCTATCACATGGGAAGGGTCTGCGTCTGCTTGTGCGTAACTCAGCAACTCCAAATGCCAGGACGGACTGGCAGTACTCATGTGGCCAAGTGCTTGGGTCGTGGCTTGGATGAGGAGATCACTGTCGTGACCAGTGGGTCAAGCATGTGAACTGTATCTGACTGCTTCCCCGAGGATCGCCAAAGACATTGCACCCTCACTGAAATTCCATTCGGGAGCCGAGAATCCCTCCCCTGTTAGGCGAAGAGTGACTTACCCCGTGTTGGCTGAGCGGGAGCAGCTCCGATTGCTGAACAAGCCAGCAGTGATGCTCAGAGGAGAAAACCTGCGTCTGCTGCCGTGTAAACTGTGCATTTCCCATCTTCAATTAACAACATCTGGACACAAGAGACCCCACTGGGAGGGCACTCGCTGCATCGCTGAAAACACTTTAATACCACTGGAGTCGGTAAGATCGGATTTGGTTCTGTGGGACCCCAGGGGACTCACTGCTAACAGTGCTGCAGAAATATAGACACTTCTGACTATTAACTAAAGAGTGAAAGGGGAACATTTGAGTATGGCCTACTTGTAAACATTCCCTGGATGTGGCCACCTGTGAATGGGGAATAAACCACAAATGTATTACAAGATAGAGGGTGGGACAGGGATTTGCCTGACAAATAGTAGAGCCCGGACCTCAAGGGGAGTGTGCTATTGCATATGAGTATCGTTATTCCTTTGCATGTGTAGAGTTAGAATTAAAGTACTTCTTTTTCCTATAAAAGCAAGTATTTGACTAGACATTGATTTATTGTTCGTACTGTGTGCAAGACAGATGAAGTCTTACTCAGAGAGGCAGCAAGGAAACCCGCCCTTCCTAGAACTTCCTGGACAAGAAATTGTGTTTTTCTCCATAAAACAGTCTTTATTTCTGTTCACGGAGGGACGACACAGCAATAGAGAGGACAAATTATTGGCAGAGCACCTAACCAGTAAGCACACCCACTACATGTTAGTCAAATGTTTGCAGCGGTGACTACTTTTGTGCAGTAAGAAGAGAATAGTGCAACAAAAAGCAGGTTCAGGCGTTCTGGCTCTCAGAAACTTCTGGATCTGTACAGCAGGTAGGTCTTCTAGAAACTTTGATTGGGTTTGCATTTTTGCACTTTGTCTTGCTATCTTGAAGAGAGCATCTAACACCTTCACATGATCACTGTTGCGACCAGTTGTCAAGAGGGATAGGTGATGCATACCATCTGTGTCAGTTTGTCCAGGCCCTCGCTTGGTCTTGTCTTGTCTAGTGTACTCCAAAGATGCCAGTCACAGCACTCACTGCTGCCAACCAGGATCCTGGCTCCCTCTGCCAGGCTGTTCTATATGTTGATGTGTGGAGTTAACTTGGTATGAATGGGACACTTCAGGAAGGAGCTGAAAACCACACTTTACTTCCAAGCCTTCCCTGAGAATGGTCTCTAAGACCTGCCCGGATCCTCGTCCAGGTCTCTCTTGTTCTAGTTTTCTTCCATCAATTGTCAGGACTTTTGTTGTTCTTTCGCCACCTTCTGGTTCTGGAATGTTCCGGGTGGACTGTGAAGTGTACCGGAGCCCTCCTACATCACTGCCTTCTTTTGGCTGTGGTTCCTTGCATTTCCCATGCCTCTCTTTTCCCTTTTGAGTAAATGTGTAGATGTAGGACTGAGGAGCTCAGAAAAGGGGGTGCAGCACAGATGTATGGACACCCTTCGCTACCTGTAGCTTATGCGGGCAACATGGGCCACTCTGTGTGGAGCCCACCTTGAGGCTGACAGCTGTACCTCCTTCCACGCCCCCCACCAGCGCACAATTTCATGATCTATTTTGCATAACATGTTAGTAGAGACATCACTTTGCCTCTGTAGCAAACCTCTTGCCCTGTCTGAGGCTCTACCAGAGGCCAGTGCCTCTGTAAACCTGCATGAAAAGTTGATGTTCCATCCTGTAACAAAGGGTGCAGATAGCAATAGTGCGGTAGGTGCAGCGGCACCGGGGCCCAGGGTTTGCACTTATGGCTGTTACCAGTATTAATCAAGGAATGGGGAGCCCAGTTAATTGTTTGCCTGATGCCTCCCAACCCCGCCCTTCACTACAAGTCCATTATTAACTGAAATGGATTCAGCTAGTCTTAGTACCTTAGGAAATTTAAGCGCAATTTAAAATTGTATATTCTCATGTGTTGCTGTGTCCGTTTTCATGTAGCTCCAAGCCAGTGCCAGAACCTGACAGCTGTTTATTTATTTGGAATGTATAACAAATGCCAGGTGTCCAGTTTCTAGGCGCTGTGGTGCCGACAGTGACCTCAGCTCGGGAACAGTAAAGATGTTGCGAGATGGAAAACAGACTGCTGGTGCACTTGGATGTTTTCCTTCTCAAGTAGGGCACCTACTCTCCTATCCTGAGGTGGTCCCTTCCATTTTTAATAAAATGGTTCAAGCTTTGATCACAGTTTGGATTACTTACCGATAACCTCTATTACGCCAAGTGCAGTCCTCCTCGTCACGTTCTTTACTTTATGAGCTCCAATCTCCAATGGGGATAGCTTCCATCTTTACTATATAACAATAATTTAAAAACCCGTTCCGATATATCTGAACCTCTCCTTCTCTCCTGTGCCCCTGAAGGCGGCATTACCTCCTTTACGGCTTTGTTTTAGAGGCCTGGCACGGGAGAGTGCCCAAAGTGGAGGGCCCTGTGTAGAGACCAGCATGTCATGTTCCCCACATTCTTTGCTAATGTTCTTTATTCCAGAGTGTTCATGCAGCTTGAGTAGTTGCAGAACAGTAGCGTGTCAGTTGCTGCTGGCGCTGTGTGGATAGGACGTTTTATCCTGTAGATGTGTAACTTCAATAAAGAAGACTTCATTAACCTTCCTACGTGTCCCGACCTACTTCATTACACTGGCGACGATCTGGCGACAAGAAAAGGACCCAGAGACATCTACTTTCAACAAAAGAAACGTCTGAACACGGCTGTGTACACGACAACTCCACTCTTCTTTGCAGACAACTCTGAAGTTTGAGGTACTGTTTGCGCTAGCTTCGCTGTATCGGTGCACATTTGATCCTTTAAAAGTTACTTTTCCCAATTTTAAAAGATCAATTTTACTTCAAAGGCCTACCGTTACCCCTCGCGCCTGTTCAGACTTGCGCTTATCAACGGGGTTGTCATTGTAACAGCATTCCCAGGCAACTGAGCCTCTCATCAGCGCCGCTGCGTTCTTCGCATTGTTTCACAACATTACGTTAGCGTCACTGCACTCATCTCCTTGTTTCACGGCGTCACCGTGGCAACGTCTGGAGTTCTTCAACGTCACGACACGCATCACGTTGTCTCCAACAGTTGTCTAGACAACCACCCTGCTTTGTTTACACCAGCGCTGCCGCACGCATATCGCTGTACTTTCAAGTCAAATCTCTAGCGTTTCTGTTACACTTCCAGGGTGCTGACTCTCCTGCTTGTTTTGACTCTCCAATACGTTGGTCTGTGATTTGTCTACAATGCTGAGTGCCTTTCTTCACTGATGGGCACAGCTATATATACTTCCGTTTAAAAGGCATGAAAACGGTTTTCTTCAGCAGTGATAGGCACACTACAAATTAAAGTGCCTTCGTTATCTACGGTGGAACACATTTTATCTACAACAGTGATAGGCACACTACGAATTAAAGTGCCTCCACTCTTCACTATAAACTCCTTTATAGTGTAAAAGCTCATCTCTAACAGTTAACACTTACCTTCTACGGTTGTAGGCACACCCGTTACCTCCACAAGTGCCTCCATCACGTTATGACAAAAGCTTGTCTCATTTTGTTTTAAGAAAAACACACTTTCTCTTCTGGCACCCCTTACTTTAACTATGCAGAATGTCACTCCACCTCCTTTTTTCTCTCTAATCCAGGTGAACCATCCATTCGTTGGTCCAAGTGGAAAAAGGTTTTTCTTAATTACGCAAGAGTAAGTGGTGTTTCACTAAGTGCTGAGAGAAAGTCTGCATTGCTCTTACACTGTTTGGGCTCTAAGGGACAAGAGGTTTTTGAGCACTTACCTGATCTGTGTGACACCGAATCTGATAACCTTAATGAGTTTGAAATTTGTTTAAAAAACTAGACAAACATCACCTCCCTAAAGTGAGCACCATTTTAGAGAGATACCACCATGGAAAGCGTATACAACTGGCTCAAGAGTCTGTTGAAGTGTATGTTACAGATTTACGAAAACTAGCTTCAACATGTAAATTTAAAGGTTCTCTTGATGAACGCATTTGCGACGAATTTATGTTGGGTTGCAACATAGAAAAGGTTAAAGATGAATTGTGGCAGAAAGATTACCCCAAATTAGATGAGGTCATCCTGATTGCAAAACGCATTGAACACTACCTTGCTTGCGTGGAGGTTATTAAGAAAGAGAATGGTTCTACTGGAGAAAAAGTACAAAGTGTAACTAAAACAAAAGTATCCAAGCAAGGTGAACCCCTCTCTTTAAAAACCAAGAAGAATTTTATTGTAAAGTTTTTTCGCTGTGACATGGTTGGCCACTTAGCTAATGACAAGTCATGCCCAGCTCTAACTTCAAACTGACATAAGTGTGGGAAAGTAGGTCATGTGGCGAAAGCTTGCAGGGCACAGAAAATACAAAAAAAAATGTGAAAGAAGTTTGGATAGAAAATGAAACTGACTCTGATCCTGACGATCTACACTGTGGTGAGGTGTTAGTTCACGTTTCCCAGAACAAAAGTAAGAGTCTCATAGACAATGTTCAGGTGAACGGTCATTCTGTTAAAATGCTCTTTGATTCTGGAGCGAAAATTACCTTGGTCCCAAAAGTTTTTATGACACATTCTTGTGTGACAAAGTGAAGATTTTCAAACCAGATATCAAACCACTTGCATATGGTGGCCAACCCATAAAATTATTTGGTTACTTTGTGGGCGATATAGAGTATAAAGGGAGGCTTACTGCTGGGAAGATCTATATCTCTTCCAGAGGAGACAGTATTGTGAGCTGGATTCACCAAGCTGATCTTGGAGTGATTCTGATTCCAGGTAGGGATCCATGTATTGTTCTAAAAGACAGTCTCCCTCTGTCATTTTCAAGTGGTGCTGATACCTCTGAACCTATTGAAATTGATCAGGTGAGTGACTTACGTAGTGAATTTGAACACGTTTTCAGTGAAAAGTTCGGTTGTTTATCAGACTATACACACAGGATCACCCTTAGAGCTGGTGTCACCCCAGTCGCGTGCAAAGTGCGTAGTGTACCCTTAGCCCTGAGGGAACCTATGCGCAATGAGCTAGAAAAGTTAAAGAAAGAAGGGATTATTGTTGAGACTGAAGCGAGTGAGTGGTTGGCTCCTGTGGTTCTCACACGTAAGGCCTCTGGTGAGGTAAGGCTGTGTGTGGACCTTCGTGCCCTCAATCATGCTGTCATCGCTGACAAATACCCTCTCCCTAATATTGCGGAGATGCTGACTCAATTAGAGGGGGCCGAGGTCTTTTCCACCTTAGTACTTATAGCCGCCTACCATCAGATCAGAATTGATGGTGACTCTATGGATGTACCTGCCTTCATAACACCTTTTGGAACATACAAATTCACCCGACTCCCTTTTGGTTTGAATTCCGCAGCCTTTGTCTTCCAGTGAGCCATGGAGGTCATTCTACATAGTTTGCCTGGTGTTAAAGTATACCAAGACGATGTTCTGATTTATGGCTCATCCCAAAATGTTCATGATGAGAGGCTTAGGGCCGTCTTGGAGCGATTTAGGTCACGTGGTTTGACCTTGCGTGAAAACAAGTGTAGATTTAATCTTGCAGAAATTGATTACTTGGGACATAAGTTGTCAAAGGAAGGTGTTAAACCTAGAGATCATTTGGTAAAAACCATTAAGGGTCTCCCCGTGCCAGAATCTAGGGATGACCTGGTCACCTTTCTTGGTATGGCCGAATATTATAATAAATTCGTTCCACAGTTTGCTTCGCGCACTTTTACCTTGAGGTCACTTCTAAAGAAGGGTGTGAAATTTAGCTGGTCAGCCCATTGCCAAGCAGAGTTTTGTGATGTTAAAAATGCTTTGAGTTGTGCACCTTCCCTCTAAAGTTTCGACACTACTGCTCGCTCTATCCTTATCACTGATGCAAGTTCTAAGGGCCTGGGCGCTGTGCTCAAACAAGTGAAAAATGGTAAAGAAATAACTATTATGTTCCTCTCGAGAGCGCTGGTAGGACCTGAGATACAATACTCGGTCATTGAAAAAGAAACTCTGTGTATTTTTTGGGCCATTAGGAAGCTCAAGAAGTTCCTTTGGGGTAGCTCATTTGTGGTGCGTTCTGACCATAAACCATTGAAGGACTTGTTTACCAAGAAAAGTTTAGATGCTGTTTCCTCAAGAATTTGTAGGTGGATAGTCAGTCGCACTTCAGGACTATGACTTTGTGGTAAACTACATACCTGGTGCAGAGAACAAAGTCTCTGACCGTCTTTCTCGCCTTGTTCAAGTTAATTCAAGTGATGCCTCTGATGACTTAGAGGACCTATGGGAAGATGATGATTATAAAGTATGTGAGGTCATGGAGGATATCTTAAGTGAGGAGGAATGGAAAGCTTCCATGGAGAGTGATGTTGTGATTCGTGATGTGTGTAAGTTGGTAGCTGATGGGTGGAAAGGCATAAAGGGTCTGAGTGAGGAAGTCCGTAAGTTCTGGAATGTACGTGATGAGTTGTCAGTTAGCACTGGTTTACTTTGGAGGGGTACGAGATTGGTTCCTCCTTCGTCTGTCAGGTTGAGAATTGTCCACCAAGCTCATCAGGGACATCAGGGCATTTCGAAAACCAAGGAGAGGATTCGCTTGCATTTCTGGTGGCCTGGCATTGACCTTCTTGTGGAACGCATGGTAAGGGACTGCATGGAATGTAATGCGTGTGACAAGATATATAACACCAGATTTCAACCTATGATTATACGTGACACCCCTTCTCACTGTTGGCAAGAGGTAGCTCTGGACCTCCTGGGGCCGATTACAAGCAGATCTGGTCAATCCTATGTTCTGGTGCTGATAGACATGTATTCCAGATGGCCGGAAATCAGAGTCACTCAAAGCACTGAGACTAAAGATGTTGTCAAATTTCTTGATGACATCTTCTGCAGAGAAGGACTCCCTGACTGTCTGTTGACGGACAACGGGGTCCAACTAGTATCGAGGGAGATGGAGGAGTATTTGAAAAGAAGGGGGATCAAACACAAGCGTTGTGCTCTCTATCATCCCGAAACCAACGGCATGGTAGAGAGGTTTAATCAAGTCCTAAAGGAGTCCATCCAACTGGCTAAGACTCAAGGAAAGGACTGGAGGTCTGAAATAGTGGAGCTGTGATGGTCTACCGTCTCACGCCTCACTCCACTACGAACAAAGTTCCTTTCGAACTGTTTAGGGGACGGAGTCCCAACACCCACATGTTCCAATCGTGGATGAGGGACAAGTGTATGAATGTAAGTTCGAATGTGGATTCTGATTAGGTACCCTGGCAAGAAACACAAAAGTTGAAGTCCATTAAGAGAAAGCAGTATTTCAATTCCAGGCATGTACGCGTGGGTGACAAGGTGAGAGTTCGTCTTCCTCGGAAATCTTGTGGTGTTTCTAAATTTTCCTCACTGTTTGTTGTGAAAAAGCTCTTTCAAAATGCTGTTAAACTAAATGATGGACAAATTTGGAACTTGAGTAGGATTGCTCCCATGTGTAATAATGGTCGGACCAAAACAATGGTTCCTGGGGAGTCTTCCTCTTCCAAAAGTGTGCCATTATTACGCAGAAGTTCTCGTACTTGCAAGGTTCCCGTGATGTTACGTGACTTTGTTCTACACTATTGTTTTATGTTCATTATTCTTTTATTTCTCTTATGTAAAGGGGAAAGGTGTGTAGTGACCAGCATGTCATGTTCCCCACATTCTTTGCTAATGTTCTTTATTCCATTTTGTTCATGTAGCTTGAGTAGTTGTATAACACTAGCGTGTCAGTTGCTGCTGGCGCTGTGTGGATAGGATGTTTTAGCCTGTAGATGCGTAACTTCAATAAAGAAGACTTCATTAACCTTCCTACGTGTCCCGACCTACTTCGTTACACCCCGCCCTCTCCGGGGAGTTCAGGAAGCATATTCCAGAGAGCCCCGGCTGTAACCCAGGTGTGTCCTGCCATCGGCCATTTGCTGCTAATCACCTGCATGACATCTATGGGGGGAGTCAGCTGGACCACAGGGATGTAACTTCCATTACCAGCCCCACTGGGATTAATGGAGCCCTCGCACATCGGCCCAATGTCCTATCACTGCTCTGAATTCCACCATAGGCGCAGGTAACCCTGGAAACCAAAAAGGGCCCAGTCACAACAGTGTTTTCTGCTGCCGTCACACACTTGTTCTAAGCACCCGGAAGCTGTGGGCCCTTTAGGGACACAAATGTCACCTGCTGCAGAAAATTGTTGTACTTTCGAGCCAGGCCTCAGCCTTTGTGCACAGGTCCAGAGATGCCATTGCACCCTGAGGTAAGGGGGATTTAAGAGATATGTTTACGCCGTCTCTCAGGGACAAAATTAATCATTAATTTGTGAGGGGATGATCCTTCTAACTTAGCGTTTTCATGAAGGAAATTAAATTGAATATAATAATTTTTGGAATTTAGAGGTGCCTTGTTTTTTATTATGTTAATCTGTCTGTTAGTATTTTTACATGTATGTGATGTGCATGGAAATGATGACCCCATTACGTAGTCACCTCTCAATAGGGATAAAAGGTGAATTGTTGGTGACCAGAAATGCCTTCCTGCACATGCTGTTCATCATTCTCACAGATGTTTTTGGCTTAAGGTAGAATTAGATCTGAGAACGGTGACACCATACATTTTTAATTACTAATTCTTTATTGTCATTCCTTGTGTTTTATCTCTCTCTTTTAAACTTTATTTCGGCCAATATGACCATAAAAGTATATGTATGATACAGTACATTTCATTTGATTCAAAGATAAAATAGTAAAAGGAAATCCATTCATCTCACAGGAGTGCATGTTCATCACATAAATATGACATGGAAACAAAATGTGTTTTGGCCGGCCAAAACCCAAAAACTTCATTAAAGTGCATGTGCAATTTACGTGCAATATAGAAAGTGAGCATAAGTAAACACACATTAATACTCATAAGGACAAGCTTAAACCCACTGGCCCTCCATTACAGTAGCTTTTTTTTTTTTTTAAAGTGCCTGTGCCTATTAACTGTATACTGTTTACATGGCATTCGCCCTATCCCAGAAACCACCTTTCATCTTGTTAGTTGCATGTACACTATTCATAAAACCTAATATACATCGTGAATATAGTTAAAAGAGCTCATTAAAAAAACATAAATATTACATACAGATAAAAAGACATTCAGAGTCCAGTAAAAATGTTATAGAGTAATCAGCCAAAATCTATGGGGGTCAACTTCAACAGAGCTCTGCGAGTGCACCACGTTAGAGAATAAAAAGCCTGCTATCGAAAATGCGACAGGGAAACACGTATCATATTTCAATATCCTATAAGCCTCTATACAGTGCCTGGTTCCCAGGTTTCTACATAGCTGGATCAGCCATCGTTTTCTCACCTTCTTATATCCTGGGCAGAAAAAGAGTACATGATATTCCGTCTCTTCTGTGTTATTACAGGCTGGGCAAACCAAAATTTGCAAGCCCCCCCCATTTATTTGTAAAAGCACGCAACGGGAGTACCCCATGCCTAAACTGTAGATATAACTTCCTCGCAGCAGTTAGTTTAATGTCATCCAGTACCGGCTCTACCCTGTTCTGTTCTTTAATTTCTAATAACACTGTGGTAAGCTTGCCTACTGTAGTACTCCCCTGGAGGCGGTCCCATTTATTATCCCAGTAGCTCCCTTTCAAGTGCTTCCTTGATACTATAGGACAGGTTACTTCTGGGTTGTACCACAAATTGCCCCTTACCATAGCCATAAATGTATCCCAGATGAATGCCAGCCACAGTTTCCCCACCCCTTGTATACTCAACACCTCTTTCAGTTCTTCCCTGTACTCAACCAATTGTGAGGTGGCCCACAAATGCCGGCAGAATAGAATAGGTCTAATGGCGGCTTCGTCTGCGATTGATATGACCCCAAGGTCCAGATGGAGCTTTGTGAGGGGGGAGCTACGATGGAGGCCAATTAGTTGCCTGGCAAAGGTGTTCTCAACTTTTCCTATGTTGCCAGGTGAACAGTGGCCCCAAATTTCAGCCCCATATAGGGCAGCACCTCTAGCTTGCACTTTGTATATTTCAACTACCGGACCAACAGGTTTGTGGATAGAGTTTCGAAATACCTTTGTCAGACCCCTCCGTTGTCTGAGCTAGCTTCAGACTGGCTTTTTTAATTTGGGCTCCCCAGTCCATTTCTTCTTTGATCGTGATGCCGAGGTACTCAAAAACGGACACCCTCTCCAGGGGTCTACCTTCCAAACACGGATTTGGTTGGGTGTTATTACCTGAATTAAAAACCATAAATTGTGTTTTCTGCAGGTTGATCTCAAGCCCCCTTTCCTTGCAGAAGGCGTCAAACTATCAAGGACCCTCTGTATACCCATAGATATTTTTGAAAGTAACAGAGTGTCGTCAGCAAACATCATGGCTGGTACTTTACAGTTCGCCAACTTGGGGGCGTCTATGTCCTTCCCTGCAGTTAAAGCTTCAACTAATCCGTTTATGAAAAGGCAGAAAAGAGTCGGGGCAAGGAGACAGCCCTGACGGACACCTCTGTCTAAGGGTATTGGCGTAGTAAGTTCACCGTGTTTACCGAACCTAATTTGGGCAAAGTTGCCTTCATGTAATCATTTCAAAAGTTGGCAAAGATACACTGGAACCCCCAGGTCCAGTAGGGTTGGCCACAGTTTGTCCCTCTGCACTAGGTCGAAGGCAGATTTTAGGTCCACAAATATTAAGTAGAGACTGCCACCCTCTATGCACATAGTTTTCCAATGTAAAAATTGGAGCCTGAAAATATTATCTAATGTGGACATCTTTTCTCTGAACCCGGCTTGAAATGGGCTAAGAACATTATGCTCCTCCATCCAGCTCTGAAGGCGACCCAACAGCACTCGAGCAAATATTTTTCGACTAATGTCGGAGGCTTATGGGCCTATAGTTTGTGGGAAGAAGTGGTGAGCCCTTTTTGTGGACTGGTACAATTTCCAAGCCTGCCCAGGTGTCGGGAGTCGCCATTTCTAACAGGATGGCGTTAAACAGGGTACACAAATTGGGTGCCCAGATGGTAGGTTCACTGCGGAAGAGGTCACTGGGGATCTTATCAAGTGTTTTATCAGTTTCTATGCATTGTAAATACTTCCAAAATGGAAATTATTCTGTATCTCCTGCTTCTGGGCCGGGTAAAAAGTGAAACACTCCATACCACATGCACCTCGTATATAGCCGTAAGTGCACTTTTCTCTAGTTAGTTACATTGCATCTCACAAATACATAAGGCCTTAGTATACATATGTGACCTTATCAATAATACTGATGGTAGAGTCAATTTTATGCTCCAATGTCACTCCTTATGTTTCATCAGTTTCGATACATTTCAAATGCTTCCAATTCCTTTTATCCCATAGGATGCAGATTATTCCAAGTCTTGTGCTTTGGAGTCTGTTAAAGAGTCAAGAACCAGTCCCAAGTTGTAAGCCACCACCTTCAGGTAGGAGCAGTTACCATCATCATCAAAAACTTTATTTAGGTAATAGCGACCATAAAAGTGCAAATGCATACAGTACAGAATTACGAAATTGGATATGTGGCAATAATACATTCGATACATTGCGACCGTAAAAGTGCAAATGCGTACAGTACAGAATTTTAAATTTGGATACATGGCAAAAATTCACTAGATGCATCACAAAAAATATTGATAAAAAATGTGGCAATCAGAGAAAAAAACGGTTAAAACAGCGGCTAAAAAGATAAAACATTTGGTGACTGAGGGAAAAAGCCCCGGTAAAGTTCATACGAGATCCTGCTGTAAAATCGCAATAAAAAAGGTTAAACCATATGCTACATTATAAAAACCTAACAATACTACCTAACTCTCATTAAGAGAGTTGGGAAAGTGGAGAAAGAGAACCATGGGGCATGCCATATCACATCTTTAAGGCGTGCCTTCTAATTATCCACATTTTACCAAGAAACTTGGCGATTGTGCAAGCATTTAGTGGTCTAGAATCAGATTTTAAAATGCGCAGCGCTTCTTGGTGACATCGTGTTCCCAACAAACTACAGACGGGTGCTAACAATTAGCGTCTCGGGGAGTTATACATCGGAAAAGCAAACAGGATATGGGTAATTGACTAAACAGAGCAAGGGCAACCAGGACATTGCAACTGCGCAGATGAAGGCCATCGCCAAGTAGCTGTAAAGTAGTTCACAAATTCACAAATAAATTGGATGTAAAGCTTCCTATCCTGTGGGATCGTAATGACCTCCATGTATTGCTTGTGTGCGCTTAGCGATTTAAAATCCATAAATTCTAATGTGAGGCGGCCTCCAGGCAAATGTGTTACAGTGGACTGGGCCACCCTGTTCCAGTATTGGGTCTTAACCAGCCCTTTGCTTGGTAATAAACTGGGTTCTTTAATGTCCCATGAGCTCCCTAAGCCTATTGCTTACAGTAGTGACCTGACTTTGGTGAACCATCCAATTTTATTAAAACGGTTAAGTTTGCAGACTTCATCAGATGCAGCAGTGTAATGAGAGAGCTCTGGGGTTAGTTTTAAGCGCTGCCAATAAAGCAGGGGGCGAAGTCGTGCTTTATCCACAATAGATGGTCTGCCCATGTCTAACCGTAGAGGGAGGAGCGGAGTACTCTGGGGAAGAGAACAGAGGGATCTTAGAAATTTGTTCTCAGTTATAAGGAGACCCTCCAAGTTTTCAAACCCCCAGAGTTCGTCCCATACAGAGCAGAGCCCACTACTTTGTGGTTGTAAATCTGAAGTGGCGCTGATATTGGTCTTGACTGGGAGCAACTGTGCTCCTTCATCAGAGTCCCGGTGATCTACTTCTGTTGAAGGGTCTGCTTTGTAATGAGGTGCTTCCAGGCCATTTCCTCAGAGAGGGTCACGCCAAAATAGACGAATGTTACTACTCTCTCGAGGGTTATCCCCCTGAGAGACAGTTTTCCTTTAAACGATTTGTGGGGGTTCATGAATAGAAGTTTTGTTTTCGATGTGTTAACCTCCAGGCCTCTCAACCCACGAAGTGATCTAACAGCAGTTGGAAACCACTGGGGGTCTTGGAGACCAACAGCGTGTTGTCTGCAAACAGTAGGGTTGTTACTTTGGCCCTCCCCCATGTGTGGGCATCAGCGGGGACTTCCGCTAGGTGTTTGACCACTCCATTGATAAAAAGTGAAAACAGGCTAGGAGCCAACACACAGCCCTGTCTGACCCCCCTGTCGACACTAATCGGGTCTGTCAGCTGCCCTTGTTCCCCCCAGCGGACCCCCGCAAAATTGTCCTCATGAAGGCTAATGACCAGCATGAGGATTGGGGAAGGGAGACCCAGCTCCTGAAGGACATGCCATAATTTGTGCCTGGGGATGATATCGAAAGCCGACTACAAGTCGATGAATGCTATGTAGTGACTAGCCCTTTCTATAGTAGCTGTTTTCCAGGCCAGTAATGAGAATTAGAAAACCTGATCGATGGTGCTAACTTTCTTTCTAAACCCTGCTTGGAATGGAGATGAGATGTTGATCTCCTCCACCAAGCCATGATCTTCGTAAGAAGTGCACGGGAGAAGACCTTTTGAGCACTATCGATCAGGCTAATAGGCCCTTAGGTGGATGGTAGCGAGCGATCGCCCTTATTAAAGGCCAGGATAACCTTGACTTCCTTCCACAAAGGTGGTATTGGAGCCCCGGCAACAAATCCATTACCAAGTGCCCAGATATACTTAGACCAGTTGTCAGTGTCATTAAGGAAAACATCGCCGGAACCACCATCAGGCCTGAAGCTTTATTTCTAAAAAACTGAGTTTATGCTTAGTGAGATTTCAACTAGGGAAAATAACTCAGAGTTCTGGGGGCTAATGTAGTTGGCGATCAAGCCTTCACTAACCATTGCTCCTGTTACAGTATAGACTGCAGAGAAGTGTTCATGCCAGGTGGAAATGGCAATGTTATTAGTAGGTGGCCTCAGTCTATCGGTATATCCCCTGGTCACAAGAAGCCAGAACTGTTGTGAATCCTTACTCTGGCAGGCATCCGTAATCTGGAGCCATCGGTTGTCCTCCCACTCCTTTTTGGCTTTGGCCTGAACTTTCTTGTAGGATCTCCTTGCTTCTTTTAGATCCACAATGTTGTTTGCTATAATGGCTGTGGCCAGTTGTAATCTTGATTTTCTGCACTCCTGGTTAAACCAGGAGGAATGTGATCTAGCTGGTTTCAGCTTCCTCTGAGGCCTAAGGGGGATACTAAAGTATGATGCTAGCTGATTAAAAAAGTGTGTGTGGCAAGACTTAATCTTTGAGAGCCCATCATACTGCTCAAGTAGGCTGAGTAGCTCACTAGTACTCTCTAGGATATTACCCTTCATAGCTTCTAATTTTGAGGTGTCGGTGGTTACACATGCCCACTTGAGTCGCCTGTTGTCATTAGTCGGGCATACCTCCTTGGTAGAAAGTCTCATATGTGGGTGGCCAAGATTTTTGTCCCACAGTGGTGACACATCAAGCTCAAGAGGGTTGTGGTCACTGTCAGTGGTCGACCCAACTACCATGTCCATCACTCCATACCACAATCTGACATTTAACAAAATGTAATTGATGCGGCTCATATTAGTGTTCCTATTAAAGGTATTTGCCCCCAACTTATCGGACTTGGTCCGGCCATTGACAGCCCTAAGCTCATACTCAAGAGTTAGTGCATGAAGCTTTAGCACTGTTTGAGTCAATTTTTTAATAGGTGGCAAGTCTAGGGGGGAACGAGCCACATCTCGTCCACTTTGTCACTGTCAGTTACATCTTGAGAGTCAAGAGGTTCAAAGGTGATGTTGAAATCCCCTGCTACTATTAACAGTGACTGTAGCTCCCTCTCCTCTAGACAATTTTCCAATACCAGAAGAGCGGGAGAGCTACAACCAGCCTCAGAGCCCTGGGCATAAACATTAAAAAGATCAAGCCCTGTGCCATTCCTACCCCTGATATGAATTGCTAGACTGTCGGGTCTTTTGGTCTTGAGTTCTCGGATGGTACACTGAAGTTCAATTTTTACCCAGATCAACAGCCCCCCAGCAGGTCATCCTTTTCTACTGGTGACTGCTGGGCACCAATAAGTGACATATCCGGGGATGAAGACAGGGATAATGGACCAAGTTTCCTGCAAAAAGCAGATGTCAAATTGTTCTATATACTGGGTCCAATGAGTAAATGGCAACCAAGCCTCACTACGGCAACATTCCATGAAAGTAAACGAAACTTAGGAGGCAATCCTCCAAGGGCTGGGCAGGTATATTGGGTCCAATTCATTATATAGCCTATCTCTGGGCCTGCAGTTGTATCTCGCCGTGCTAAAATCCCCTCTCCGGTGGTATTGCTAGTAGTCTGCTGTTGGTGAGGCAGACCCGGACTAATAGGCTTTAGAGTTAATAATGTTGGGTCAGTATACTGCCTCAGTTTGATTCCTAAATGCTCAGCCTTTCTTGTAAAAGGAAGTGACATATGGTCTGGGCTGGCTCGGCTTGCCAGTCAGTAGTTGGTAGCTAATGGTGAATCAGAGCCTAAAGGAATACCTTGCCTAGTGGTTGCTGATGGCTATAAGGAGCTGAAGGGACTGTATTTTAATTGAATGCCCATTGGGGTGGGTGAACATGATCTTTCCTCTAGGGCTATAACGTTGTGGACTAAATTCACGTCCCTTAGATGTAATTCTATACAGTCAGTTTGAGAGGTGTGATGTGATAGCCTTTTTGCCTATAAGATGTCATCCCTAATGACAGATCTGTAACCCCTCACCTTGCAAATCCAGTGTATGGATTTGTTTATCAAAGAATCTTTTCCCTCGTGTTTCGTGTGTGGGGGAATTTTGGGCACATTTGTGATATAAATGGTCATAGCGCTACTTTGGGCCTAATCGTTCCTGTGACTTGGTTGGCAACCGATGTCTACTTGTGTACAGTCTCTGCTATGCATCACATCTAGTCTACTCTTATCGGTAGAGATTGCAGGAGGGAAAGTGGGGATAGATATTAGAGGGACTATACTAGTCAAAGAGTGTGATGGTTCCTGTGTGGGTCCCTTTGCCTGCTCTAGTTGGCGTTCTTCCAGGGTACCCCTATCTAGCAGGAGTTTAACTTGGTCATTAAGTGCTAAAAGTAATGTTTTTAAAGAAGTGACTTTGGCCCTCAGATCTGATATAATCCTAGCATTGTCCTCGCATTTCGAGGTTGTCTCTACAGGGAGGCGCTCAACCTTTCGCACAGTTGGGTCTTTCTCTATTGGTTCCATGGTAACCCTTGACAAGGGGGGATCTACCTCTAACTCCAGCGCTTCCCCCTGTCGAGAGCAGGTTTGATCTTGAAGTGGTAGAAACCTATTTGATGAGGCAATATTGATAATACTATCAGTGTCTGTGCCTACTAAAGATTTAGGGGTATCCCTGTCTCCAAATCACCGCTGACGGCTATAGATTGTGTAGCAGTGGCGTTGCAAGGTGGCAAATATTTTGTGCTCTGCGTATTCCGCTTTATAAACATTGTGGGAATGTGTTTTACAGAGTTGAGAATGGGGCTAGGGGAATGAGGTGGCTCATCAGAATGATGTAGATTATCTGTTGTAAAAGCAAACACAAGGAGATGATGGACGGAGCGCTGAAACCTTTCAGACAATCACCCCCAGTCACAGATCTGGGTTGAATCCATCATCATTCTTTAGCTCACTTTGCCACCCCAGTTCAGACACAGCTATATGCAAATCAGGCTTGACCCTGTGCCTCATGGGAACAGTCCAGCCCGAACTGCCAAGCCATGTCTTCCCTGGACCGGATACAAGCATCCTGGGACTGGTTTCGGGCTAACAACCCTCATCAGCCAGGCTAGCTTGAATCCAGTGGCAAAGTGAGCAAGGGACCCACGTCTGGGCATACCCTGCCAACTTAGGGCGAACAAAGCAAACACAAGGAGATGATGGACAGAGTGCTGAAACCTTTCAGACACTCACCCCCAGTCACAGATCTGGGTTGAATCCATCATCATTCTTTAGCTTACTTTGCCACCTCAGTTCAGACCCAGCCATATGCAAATCAGTCTTGACTCTGTGCCTCATGGGAACAGTCCAGCCCAACTGCCAAGCCAGGTCTTCACTGAGTGCCCGAATCATTGTGAGTGCACGTTGCGGACCACTGCAGTCAAGAGTTGTGGTCGCTGGGAGTCCGCCTGTCACCGTCTCCCTTTCTTCGAGAAGCTGCGTGCTGTGTCCCCGTCCAACGGCAGGTATCTGGTGCGCAACGGGTTGCCTAGACCCAGGCCTTGAACTCAGTCAGTGCCACGTTCTGGTGAATACGTTATTGCCTTTTTAAGTCCCTACTGATTTATGTGCATTGTGGCTGGTTAAAACGCTTTTGAGAGTCCTGTGTTAAACCTTAGATAAAGATACTATTTTTCTATACCTACTTGAGTTGTGTCCTTTTGTGGTGTCGTTACTGCCTTATTGTGCATGGTCATAAATGCTTCACACACTGCCTCTGAGATAGGCCTAACTGCTCGTGCTACGTTACCACAGGGTTGAGCAGGGGTTATCAAAGTGGGTAGCCCACTTGCCCTGACTTAGGAAGAAGGGTCCCTATTTGGACATTGGCGCCAGCCAGTGCCAACTAGAGACCCCCATTTCTAACATTGGTGGTCAGCGGTGAGGATCAGGACTTGCATTTATGATCCACGTACAATAACTGGTAGACGCCACTAGTGAGTACAGACCAAAGCGCAGCCACGCACGTTTTTCTTTCCCTCTTCGAATTTTTTTTTGGTTGGTTGTTCTATTATTGAATTGTTGATCGCAGCCATGAGTACTGCTAATATGGGAAAGCCAACATCCAATGCTTCGGAGGATCTCACCTTTGAGGAGGAAAGATTAGATACCTATACTGCCAGACAGCTGAAGTAATTTTGTAAGCAATTTGCAGTCCCCATGATAGGTCTCTCTAGGAAGGAGGAGTACCAGAAGGTGCTGAAGGCCTGATGGGAAGAGAGAGAGTCCGCAGGGGATGAGGAAGAGAATGCTGGAGGGCAGCAGGATGATGCAGTAGAGGGGGGGAGGAGATAGAACACCCTCCAATTCAGGTACTAGTGTATCCCAAAGGAGCCTGACCCCAGAAGTGCTGGAGGACAGGGAGAGAGATAGGAGGCATAGTTTGGAGATGGCTAAATTGGAAGGTCAGAAGGACCTTGAGAGTAAGAAGTTAGACATTGAGAAGGATCGATTGTTAATTGAACTTGAGAAAATGAGAATGGAGCATGAGAGAATGTTGAGGGAGATAGAGATCAGGGCGAGGAGTGTCCCAGTCTTCCCCTCTGGTGGCAGCATACCTTTAGTAACTCCTGAGAGTAGAGTTTATATTCCTAAGGATGTCATTAAGGATTTTCACAAGAGTGAGGATATTGGGCATGGGTTTGCCGCATATGAGATAGCAATGGTGTCCCACCCGGTCCCTGAGAAGGATTGGGGAGCGGGATTGTGGAGGCGCTTTGTGAGTGATGGTAGGGATACCCTGTTGGACCTGCCTGAGGAGAGCAGGATGGTGTATGCCCATATGAAAGAAGCTTTGATGACCCGTTATGGTTTGACCCCAGAAATGTACAGGCAGAGGTTTAGAACCTGTAAGAAGTTAGAGGGTACCACTTGGGTTGAATATGTGTCTTTTTTCTGCAGAGCAATGGATCGCTGGGTAAAGGGTAGCAAAGTGGAAACTTTCGAGCAATTGTATGATTTGTTTGCGTGGGAGCATTTGTCTAGTAACTGTTTTCCAGAGCTACGCCAGCACCTGATTGATAGCAAGCTGACTAACCCTAGGAAGCTTGCTGAGGAGGCGGACCGCTGGGTGAGCACCCGGGTCCGCAAATGTTTTGTGGGAGACGTCGCCAGAGGTGGGCAGGGTCCCCAGCAGAGAAGTGGGGGGGACAAGGGTAAGCTGAGGGAGTTCCAGAGAGGGCCCCAAAGTAATTCCCAAGGGAACCAAGCAGTGGTGTCCCAGCCTCCCCAAGAGAAGTAGCCAGTGTCCCCGACAGGTAGGCCTGTTCAGAGGGGGCCACTCACTTGTTTAAGGTGTGGTCAAGTGGGCCACCGGTATTATGATCCCCAGTGTCCCCAGAGGGACCCCAATGCATCCCCTCGAGCACCACCCCGTGCACCATCCCGCCAGATTGCCTCCCTGGGGGAGGAGGAGGTAGAGGTCCAAGGTGGGTGGGATCCCGTAGAGTTAACCCTTGTCTCGCTAGGAGACTTTGAGAAGGTCCCTAACCCCACACTGCCTAATAACACTAAGAAGTACCTGCAATGGGTGACCATCAATGGCTATAGGGTGGAGGCTCTCAGGGACACCAAAGCTAGTGTGACACTCAGTTGGTGTCCAAAGAGCAGGTTGTCCCCCATGCATTCTGCCCCGTAGTGTCAGCAGACAACTCAGAGAGCCAGTGTGAAGTGGCTCAGGTTCCCTTCGAGTGGGGGGGGTCTCAGGAACTCTTCAAGTGGCTGTGAGGCCCTCCATTTCTGTAGACTGTCTGTTGGGCAATGATCTAGAGAACTCCCCGTGGGCCCTGGAACCTACAGGGGAACAAGTGGCTGAACTGGGGGACCTACCGGAGCTGACCCATTGGCAGCAGGAAGGGGGGCCCTCCAGGGAGGAATTTTGCGAGCAACAGAGAACCTGCCCTTCTCTTGAGGGGGTGTGGCGACAGGCCACCACCCAGGCAGCAGGTGATCAGACAGGGTCACATTGGATCTATTGGGAGAATGACCTCCTTTACAGCGAGCCTAAGGTTGCTGAGCCTGGGTCAGCCTGTGTGCTGGTGGTACCCCAGCGCTTCAGGACCTTCCTACTGGGGTTGGCTCATGATGTGCCACTGGCCGGACATCTGGGGCAGACCAAGACCTTTGAGAGGCTGGTCACCCACTTCTATTGGCCCCAGATGCACAGGAGCTCAGATGCTCACTGCAGGATGTGTGAGACTTGCCAGGCAAGTAGGAAGAGTGGGGGGAAGATTAAGGCCAAACTACAGCCCTTTCCCATTGTGAGTACCCCATTCGAGAGTGTGGGCATTGATATTGTGGGGCCTCTGGATCCCTAGACAGCCATGGGCAACAGGTTCATCCTGGTCTTGGTGGACCATGCCACCAGGTACCCTGAGGCCATCCCGCTCAGGACAGTGACGGCCCCCATGGTTGGACGGGCACTGATGGGGATTTTCTCCCGTGTGGGATTCCCCAGAGAGGTGGTGTCCGATAGGGGAACTAACTTCATCTCCAAGTACATGAAGTCTCTGTGGGAGGAGTGTGGGGTAACGTATAAGTTCACCACTCCTTACCACCCCCAGGGTAATGGGCTGGTTGAGAGATTCAACCAGACCCTTAAGAGGCATGATTATGGGCATAGGTGAGCCAATGAGGCGTAAGTGGGATGTCCTCTTGCCATGCCTGTTGTTTGCTTACCGTGAGGTGCCACAGAAGTCCTTAGGGTTCAGTCCCTTTGAGCTGCTCTATGGTCACCCAGTAAGAGGGCCTCTGAGTCTGGTCAAGGAAGGCTGGGAGCAATCTCCCAGGAAACCTCCCTATTTGGACATTGGCGCCAGCCAGTGCCACTCTTCCAGGCAAGTAGGAAGAGTGGGGGGAAGATTAAGGCCAAACTACAGCCCTTTCCCATTGTGAGTACCCCATTCGAGAGTGTGGGCATTGATATTGTGGGGCCTCTGGATCCCAAGACAGCCATGGGCAACAGGTTCATCCTGGTCTTCGTGGACCATGCCACCAGGTACCCTGAGGCCATCCCGCTCAGGACAGTGGCGGCCCCCATGGTTGGACGGGCACTGATGGGGATTTTCTCCCGTGTGGGATTCCCCAGAGAGGTGGTGTCCGATAGGGGAACTAACTTCATCTCCAAGTACATGAAGTCTCTGTGGGAGGAGTGTGGGGTAACGTATAAGTTCACCACTCCTTACCACCCCCAGGGTAATGGGCTGGTTGAGAGATTCAACCAGACCCTTAAGGGCATGATTATGGGCATAGGTGAGCCCATGAGGCGTAAGTGGGATGTCCTCTTGCCATGCCTGTTGTTTGCTTACCGTGAGGTGCCACAGAAGTCCTTAGGGTTCAGTCCCTTTGAGCTGCTCTATGGTCACCCAGTAAGAGGGCCTCTGAGTCTGGTCAAGGAAGGCTGGGAGCAATCTCCCAGGAAACCTCCCTATTTGGACATTGGCGCCAGCCAGTGCCAACTAGAGACCCCCATTTCTATCAGGTAGCCAGTGCAATCATGTCGTCGCCGATGAGTAGCACTGTTGAATTGGATTTATTCCTTCAGCAAAGTAGTACACAATCTTTTCAGGAAACACAGCAAAGTGGACGGCAGCCACAGGCAGCAATGGATTTGTCTGATGTTGGAGTAAAACAGAAGGTTGAGCTTCCTTCAGAGCAAGAAGATGAACCTCCTCTTTTAGAATCATTGGCTTCCACATCTGCAGCAAGGATAGGAAGGGAACTACAGTACCATCTTCTCCAAGCACCATTTTTGATGATGATGATGATAGGGACATGGAGAGGATCCCGACAGAGACCAGGAGACAACAGGAGAGGCAAGGGAAAAGAAAAGTTCCAGAAAGACTTAGACTTTATAGAGCGTATTTTGCACATCGCACTCAACACTTTGGACCTGGTCCCTTGACTCCACCGGCCCTGAGAGGCGGGGCCACGACACCCGACAGTGCAGGAGCACCATAAAGAGGACTGAGGATTCCGCAGGGTGGGAGCCCTTACAGAGCATATTTTGCACATCGCACTCAGCACTTTGGACCTGGTCCCTTGATTTCACCGGCCCTGAGAGGCGGGGCCATGACACCCGACAGTGCAGGAGCGCCATAAAGCGGACTGAGGAGTCCTGTGGGGTGGGAGCCATTACAGAGCGTATTTTGCACATCGCACTCAGCACTATGGACCTGGTCCCTTGACTCCACAGGCCCTGAGAGGTAGGGCCACGACACCCGACGGTGCAGGAGCGCTATAAAGCGGACTGAGAAGTCCTGCTGCGCGGGGCATGCCCGGACTTGGCCCGGGCGAAGACCGTGCCAAGATGGGCCCATCTTAGCCCGTCAGAGCCCAAAAGAGGCTGGGCTGGGCCACCCCTCTTGGCCCTGAATGATCATGTGATAGGATTTGGAGATTGTACTGGCCTCCAGAGCTGCGGACACACCGTACTATTAAAAGCCCTATAAGTCCTACAATAAAGCCAGCTAGTTGTTCCAGGGCAAATTAAACTTACATCTATAAACTGACACATTGGGCCCAGGATATTGGACACTGGACTCAGCAGAGACTGCAAGTTTTTATAAAGAAATTAACCCTAGATTTTTAACACAGACTTTGACTCAGGAATTTAAAATTTCCTGGGATAATCGTTGTATTGCTGAATTTATTATTGTATCCAGGCTTGGGGTATTTGTATAAAATCACTGGGGCTGTGGGGTTGTGGGGTCTTTCACGTTATTCGCGGTGATCCTTTAGAGATTGTTTACACTACGGAGATGGGGAAAAGAAAAGCTACAAATAATTTACCATCTCCTTCTCAAATGGTAAAAGGGTCATCTCGATAAACACTACTGAGTTACCTTACCGGGGCAGTTGGGGTCATTGAAAAACAAATTATCACGGTTGAAGAATCATTACACCTGGATAAACAGGGGTCTCGGCCAGGGAACTTGTTGAGACAGATATTCAGGCTGGACCCTCGGGGTGTTCAAAAGGTATACAATTGCAAAATGGCTGTATCCTTAATGTGTCCGATCATATTTCAGTAAGTGACCAGGAACAGGATTCCCAACCACCCTCAAAGCGCTCAAGAAATCCGGAGATAACGAGAAAAACTAAAGTAGTTACTAAAAAGTTCAGACACCTTTAGGGAGCCTAAGTCATCACTCCTAAAACCTCGTAAAAAACCAAGCAAGTGCAGTAAATCTCCGACTGTATCCAAAACAGGAGAAAAGTCAAGGTCCTATTTTAAAGCACTACCTCCTGTTCACCCTATTGAGTTAGAAAATTTAGCAACTTTAGTAAAAGAATTAGACTCTTTTGTAAGAGATATCTTAGTGAAAATAGTTGACAGAGTTACCGTTATTGAACAGAGATTGAATAATTGTCAAGGATCTGAAAAAAATATTAAACTTGACAATCAACTACAGAAAAAAGATGGTCATGGGGAACCAATTAGGATTGTGAAAATAGGCAATTCCACCTCACAAAAGCCCCACGAAATAGACAGTGATAGTGAAGCGATGCAAGGTAACGGGTGCCATGCAGTAAAGACTCTACGTACTACAGTAGAATCTTCAAATTTTGGACCTCCCAACAACAATTCCCGTGGCAAGTCAGCCTCTGTGAGACAAGCATTTAATTGTACTAATGGAAGCCCTTCAAAACCAAATTACAGCGAGCGACACAAATACCCAATTCGAATGAGAACCCCACTTATTCCGGATTGTTTAGACCTACCACCAGCAGCAACGCCGTATACCGTTATTCTTGCTAATGTTCCAAGATTAACGGTGCAGGAAAATGAACCTTGGGACTCTATAAGAAATAAAGCATTACACTGGTTGGGGGCTAAGACAGGGTTAACTGGGACACTCTTCACAGATCTTAAAATGGTGAGAAGAGTCAGTTGGCTCGGAAGGGAGGGAAAAACATTACCGGCGGACTGTGTTGTCCTGTCGTTTAGAACACCACGCCTAGTAGAAAGTGTTCTCTGGAAAGTAGGAAACATTAATATAACAACACAAGGCATTGATGTTCTACCTTTGGGATATTTGTATCAATCGCCCCCTGATACTGGTTTTAGAATGAATAGAGGAGTTATGTCAGAGAACGATAATAATACATTCCATGTGATGGTAAATACAGGTTTGATCCCCTATCTATGTTACAGGAGGTGGATTGACTCAATGTTCAAAAAGGTAGCAATAAACCCCAATGTAATGAAGATATATGTTCCCCATTGGATATAACTAGCAACACTCTGAAAGGTGTCCCAAAGCCAGAAGATAATCTCATAGGCGTCTATGAGGATGTATCACTTGGAAACTCTATGGGGGAAAACCAATTAAGAAACTTGGGTATGAAAGAAGATATCCCACTGAGGGAGCGGGGTGCGAGATTAGCACTAACTCCCCCAAATGTAGATTTACCTGACTGGGCTGAAGTCGACGTAGATAAGATGGGGAAGGTCTCGATATTATTCTGGAATATTGCAGGTCTTTGTTCAAAGTTGATAAACCCAGTAGGGTTAGAGTTTATAGAAAAATGTAATATTTTGTGTTTCCAGGAAACATGGATGACAGATGAAACGCATATTAACGGATATAAGACGTTTCATACACATGCTATTTCTGCTACACATGGGAGACCTAAGGGGAGTTTATGTATGTACATTTCTTTTTTTTTTTTTTTTTTAATACATATACATATAAATAAAAAAACGAACATATACAGACTGAGTACTAAACACAAGTAAAGTTACTTTTGGTGGAACACTGTAAAAGAGCAAGGGAGACATACTAGAAAAAAATAACAGATTTATACAAACAGCTACTCCCTGAATACCCCACTATAAACCAACTTCATTCAATCCACTTAGAAATGGGAGCCCAGGTTTTTATCCCAATTTCCCGTCTTTTACGTCCTTTTAGTCTATTGACAGAAGATTCCATATTATACGTGACTAACAACTTTGCCCTCCACATTAAAAAGTGGGAGGCTCAGTACTGATCCACTGCGAAGTGATACAAAATCGTACAATAGCCATTGCAATGAATACAAATCTCTGCACAAATCTTGCTCTTGTATTTCCTCTCATGTTAGACTCCACACCCAAGATAACAAGTTCAGCTGTTGCTACAAACAGGATCCCCAACGTTGTATTAAAGAAAAAATTCGAGGTGCTGAAAAAATTGAGCTAAATAAGGGCATGAATAAAACATATGGATAGTGTCCGCTGCAGCTAAGCCACACCTACTACATTTACCTCCCCGTGCACCCCGTGTACCACCCCATTTCGCTACCTTCCGAGGAGTGTAGTAGAGATCGAAGATGGACATATAATGCTGGGTTCTGAGACTTCCTGTAGTTAGAGTTTGATCTGCTAACTCGATTGATTCTTCCAGATTTATCCCTTCCTTCCCAAATTTCCCCTCCCAATTAGAATTCTGGCTACATAAGTCATCTGGGAAGGCTTCGAGCAATATCTGATAGATTTTTCCAATTCGAGACTTTTTACTAATTGTTTCAACCAAAGATATTTTAGCCAAATTTGCTCTGGTCCCATGTACATTAGTCCCCATAAAACTCCGAATCTGCAGATATTTGAAAAAATCCCTTCTGTCTAGCCCAAATTTTTCCTGGAGGGAAATAAATGTATCCATTTGACCTTCATCATATAAATCCCCCAAAACGCTGATCCCGGCCCTCCCCCAACGAAAAGTAATTTGGTCTTGAAAAATTGGGGGTAACACTGCACACGCCGAGAGAGGAGTGTATAGATTTATATTAGTAACCTGAAACTTCACACGGATCTTTTTCCAAAGTCGATGGGCGGCCTTAAGAATTTTAAATTTCGTTTTTTTGTAATAGCTAGGTTCGAGATTTTTAACTAAGCATTGAATAGCTTCATGCCCCAATATCATTTCATAGATAGTTGGACGGACTGCCAAGGGTATCTCGGTTTTAATCCCAGTTATCAAAATCCCCATATGTTGCAACAATGATACCCAATGATACAATAGAAAGTTTGGAACCGCCCAACCCCCTCGCGCTTTAGGGAGAATCATCCACCTAGTCGCCCTTCTTGCTCTATGGAACCCCCATAGAAACCTGGAACAGCCCCTTTCAATTTTGGCTAAGGATACTGTTGAGAATTCCAAAGGGATTGTCCTGAACAAATAAAGCAATTTCGGAAGGATCAGCATTTTTAGAACATTGTTTCGACCATGCATTGAGAGATGCAGGTGATCTAACCTCTCCAACGTCCGATTGACCATACCGATCATAGGGGTGATATTTAAATCCGGTATTTGATCAACCATCGCTGAGATCTTTATCCCAAGATATGTAGCTTCTTGAAGAATAGGTAGGTTGGCTGGAGGAGTAGAGTTTGATAAAACAATCTGCGTCTTCTCGATATTTAATTTATACCCAGATAAGATCCCAAATTGTTCTGCCTGTTCTCTCACTGCTGGGAAAGCCGCAGAGATATCACTGGTGAGTATTGCGATATCATCTGCATAGGCCAATGACTTAATTTCTGTGTCGTTAATCTTCACAGGATTAATGTGCTTATCATTATCCAGTTTATTAAGAAATGGATCAATGTAGAGTGCGAACAGCAGGGGGAGCAAGGACACCCCTGCCTTGTACCCCTGTTGATACCGAATACCTTTGATTCTTGCCCTGAAATACGAATCTCAGCCTCAGGCGATATGTAAAGTGACTGTATTGCCTGAATAAATTCCGGGCAAAACCCTTTCCACTGTAAAACAGACCATAAAAATTTCCACGAGACCCTGTCGAACGCCTTCTCTGCGTCCAACAGGGCCACCCCCAACGGGGATCCCGTAGCCTTAGCCCAATCCAGAAGAGCAATCACGCGCCTTACATGGTCGGTGGTATCCCTCCCAGGAATAAACCCATGCTGGCGAATGGAAACTAAAGGAGTGATAATTTTAGCTAGTCTAGAAGCTAATATTTTAGAATATACTTTACTATCTGAGTTGATGAGGGAAATTGGCCTGTATGATGCCGGATCTAAATCTGGCTTGTTTGTCTTCTTAAAGACTACTATTGTATTCTTTCGCCAAGAATCAGGAATCTGCCCTTTTGAGCCAGCTGAAACAACAAGACCAAATCTTGCTGAAGCGCTGGGCGGAATGTTCGATAAAATTCTAAGGGAATATTGTCCGGACCCACCGCTTTGCCAACTGAGAGAGAGATTAAAGCACTCTCTATTTCTTCCCATATAATTGGGGCAGCAAGAATCTTATTTTGCTCGACAGTAACCTTCCTTGTTTCGAGGTCTCTAAAAAACTCCGAACTCGCCTCTGGAGCAATTGTTGAAGCTGCCCCAACCTCTTCGGTATATAGTTGTTGATAAAAATTCCGGAATACCTCCAGAATTTTAATTGAAGAATCTTGCACCTGGCCAAGATGATCTTTAACTCTGCAGATCCCCCGTTCCACTTCCCTTTCTCTTAAGCGCTTTGCCAGCACCCTGCCGGAATTTTCACCAAATTCATATGTTTCATTCTTAAACTGCATATATTTAATGGCTATTTCTTCCCCTAGATATTGCTGCATTTTAAATTTCATCACAGCTAAACGCTGCAGACACTCATCACTGTCCTGGCCCTCTTTTATTCGATTCATCAACTCAATTTCAATCATCCTGAGCTGATCAACCCAACCATTGATCTTTTCCTGTTTGGCCTTCTGACGGAATATAGAGAAACTAAGAGTCTCCCCGCGAAGAGCGGCTTTAAATGCATCCCAAACAACAATTGGAGAGGAGGTGTTCCTATTAAAATAAAAAAATTTGATTATCCAATTAGCCATATATTCACAATATACTTGTTCGAGTAGTAATTTCCTTTCAAAAGACCATCTCCTCTGCACCCTATATATGCCACTTAATGATAATTCTGCGACGAGAGGATTGTGGTCCGAGATAAGCCTGGGAAAGATGTCAATACTAGCTCTCTCCGCAATTTGATGAGACAGAAAGAAATAGTCCAACCGAACAAATTTGTTATGGGGGCTGAATAATAAGTATAGCCTGGAATACCCGACTTATGCCGAACCCAAAGATCATCTAAGCCATGTTCCCTAACCACTCCTTGTAAAGCTTTAAATGTCTGGACTTTCCTTCCTGGATATGGTTTATTCCCAAAGAGATTAAAATTGCTATCCAAATGGATATTAAAGTCTCCACAAAAGACTAACGGATATTTCCATTGGGCCATTTCAATATTAAGAAAATCTAATATTGCTGGGTCGTCCAGATTAGTTCCATATATTGAGCAGATTGTCAGTAATGTATTATTAAATTCCAGCTCCAAAATGGCCCACCGTCCACATTTATCCTCCTTTATTTGATGACAAATACCAATACCTTTTTTGGCTAAAATGGCCACCCCCTAGTGGTAGTACCTTGACGTGTACAAGCCAAAAGTTCTAATCCTAATCCTTTCAGCCACCCCCGTTTGCCCCATGGTATATGAGTCTCTTGTAGACATAAGATATCTATATGCATAAATCGTATGACTTGAGCCAGTACATCTCTTTTCTTTCTGTCGTTCAAACCACATATATTCAGGGAGCAAATTCGAACTTTATCCCTTCCACCCATCTTGCTGGTTATTACTTAGTTCTCGCATCATATTATGAAAGTAGTTCCACCATTGCAAATAAGCACCCAAAATCCAACCAAAAATACCATTTTCGTTACAACAAGTGAAAATGCCATGATTATATGTGATAAACCAAACCTGTGATCACATTTAGACACCCTTAACCTCCCTTCCCTACCCCCCTCCCCTTCCCCACCTCAACCCTGTCCCCCCCTCCCTCCTCCTCCCCCTACAACCCACCATCAGAGGCTTCGGGACCAGTCGTCCCTGGCGATGGGGAGCTGTATCAACTCCCTCCTCGCAGACACCCCCCCATACCAGTTATCTGAAAAAAACTCCCACACAAAAGAGAAAACAAAAAGGGATAATGCTATCCTTCAGTACTTAAATCGTCTGGAGATATTCTTTCGCTAATATCTCTGAAACAAAAAACCGTGTCTGTCCCTGGAAAATTGTGTTTAACTTAGCAGGGTTAAGCAAAAAGACCTGTGCCCCCTTTTTTTGAAATAATGGCATTAGTTGGCGTAGCTGCCATCTTTTATCAACTGTGACAGGGCAAAAATCTGGCCTCACAAAAAAATCACATCCTTTCCCCCTTCTTTTTCTATCTGGCCTAGCCAGATCATACAAAGCTTCGCGGGCCAAGAAGTTATTCAAACAAATAAGGATAGCTCGTGGTCTTTCATTCCCTTGACCCATTTTTTTCTGTTGAAAAGGGAATCGATGGGCTCTCTGTAATTCTATTTTCCAATCCCACTGTAACTCCGGGAAGGCTTCCTCAAAAAGTTCAATCAGGAATTGGCGCATATCAGACCCTTCCTTCCCTTCCGGTATCCCTAAAATTCGCAAATTGTTCCTTCTAGCTCGATTTTCAAGGTCGGTCAGCTTCCATACAGTGTCCTCCTTCAGAGATTTATAGGATTCAGTTATAGTTCTCTGGCTGACCAACTCATCCTCTAACGTGGATATCCTTGTTTCGGCTTCACTGATCCTGACCGCAAACTCTGAGCAGGTTTTGCGACCTTACGAATTGAATTTTGTAGTTTTCGGCAAGCCCCTTGATTACGCAAACTTTCCTGACGAGTCTCCTCACGGTGGGCCATTATTGATTGGTAAATGGTAGATAGCGTAATTCCTTCAGGGTTCCCAGGGTTTGGCCTCATGAATTCCTCTCCTGTGTCTCTTGTCTCTTCATTTGTCTCTCCATTTGTTGCCTTGACCCCTTCTAGGTTTGGGGAATAAGAATAGTCCCAGAGCATTGTGCCAGCTCCCCCCTGAGAATTGACAGGAGAAGTATCTATCCGGTCTCTTTGTTTGCGGACAGTACCTGAAGTATAAAAGGGTTTATTTTGAGTTTATTCCTCTTCCCAACGTAAACTGCTGACTTCGCTAGTTTCTCCTTCCGATTCTTTCCCAAGGCTTTCATCCGCTGAGGAATTCGATTGGTCTGACAGGGAATAAAACTTCTCCCCTACATCCCCATCTCTTATGGCACCTTGTAATTCCATTTCTCCCTTTTGCAATTCATCAGTTCTTTGGGCAATGTGACTCCCGTCTGCATGATCCATTCCTGCTATCTCTAGGACTTTATCCTGGAAAACTACAACTCCCATAAGGCCATTCTGCTGAGTTTCTAGTACTTTATCTGCAACATCACTCCTCATATCTACAATACCCTCTGTTAGTTCATGACTAGCTTTTGTTTTAGAAAGCTCCTTCGTCTGATCCTTAAGCATAGAGGCCACCTCCAGTTTGTTTGTAGTTAAATCCAGGCTCTCGTCACTGACTGCACTGGTAACATCCAAAGAAGAGAAATCAGTACCTGAAACAGGCGCGAGCCCCTCCGTGACTGTCAAAGTCTTCTCGTGTGTAGCTAGTGCCGCTACATTGTTGCCTTCTGTAGTGCCGTCAGTCGACCGATCCGCGAGGAGCTTAGCCCTTCCTGTTTGGGCTTTGAACAATGCAGGCACTGTCTGTCGGCTTTTCCCTGCATCTCCGCTCTTCCCGCACAGTGAGCGGCGAGAGTCATCAGCTGCAACTGCCTCCGGCATCGATTTTCCCACAGCGGCGATAGTACTGGTCCCGGCAGGAGGACCGCGAGTCCTGGCTCCTCGGATAGACGCTTTAGGCGGCATCACTGCAGCCTGAGAGGGAGTCTGTGAGATGGCCGGTGCAGAACGTGGACACCGAACGCCAACCAATCTCCCAAGCAGCGGTGAGTCACAGAAAAAGAGCGCAAACAGCCAAATCATTCCAGGGTACAGCGGAGTTTCCTATTCTCCTTATCCCTTCAATTTTGCACGGCTTCGGACATGTAGTAAATGTTCAAAAGAGGGAGAAGAGGGGGTCAGCCAGGAGGAGAGAGTATACCCAGCTCACTCGGCCAGCGCCACGGCCGCCATCTTGCCTCCATGTATGTACATTTCTAATCAACTGAATGTTAATACGATTGCTCTGATGACATCTGATATTTATTATCAAATTGTGACCATGTATGTAGATAAACATCATTGTTATGCATTGATACATATTTATAATAATGCCCAGAGGGACAAAATTACGGGTGTTCTAAAAAGACTGATTATGGATTTGAACAAATTACAGCATGAGAATGTAAGAGAAATGGTTGTTGTTTGGGGGGGTGATTTCAACACTAGCCTGTGCCCGCTGAGCGGAGGAAAAAATTGTGGACTGCAATTAGAGAATAACGATGTATGCCCTCATTTTCCCCATTCAACCTATGGCGACCTTCTAAATGAGATTTTATTCTCATTCGATTTAGGTTTCCGAATAATTGTTGTTCCCCTCCAGTTCCTTTTAGTCAGACATTTAACGGGAGAGGCATGAATTCAATTATTGATTTAATAATACTACCTAATAGATGCGCCACAAGACTCACAAATTTTAGAACTCATAAGATCACTGTAAGTGATCACTTTCCACTGAGCATTAGTCTAACTTGTCCTATTAGAATGCGAAATACCCATCATAACCCAGTATTAACGGTTAAAAATATATCCGTGGGCAAAACTAATGGCTATTCTGTCCAGTGGGGGAAGGTAGATTCAACAGAGTTCACTAGAAAAATTGTGGAAAAAAGTTATAACTCCTTTTTTATCTGCCTGGACGAGACAAGTACCTACGCTAATATTTTAGAAGCTTATGCACAGCTTACAGGTGAAATAAAAGATGTCCTATTGGTTGAGAACAGAAAAGTACATACGAGTAACCATGGATGTTTTGACTCGAATTGCACCAAAGCCTACACAAAATGAAAACATGCTCTGCACAAATCAGAAAGAAATATTAATGAGATAAGGATATATAGAAGGGAATACAACTTGGCCCAGAAAGCTCGCAAGAAGGAATTAAAGGATGAGGCATGGGTAATGATACATGAAGCATGACAGAAAAAGGACAACACAGTATTTTGGCGAGCAGTAAATGCTCCATTCCTTAAAGCTAAAGATACTCCAACTATAGAGATTGCCATTGACAAATGTCAATGGGTTGGTTTTTTCTCTAAAGTATATAAACTGGAAATGGAGAATAGTATTATTAACAACACACATTTATCACTGGGCCAAACGTACATAGCAAAATACCCACTCGATCTTTATTTCTCCCTAGAAGAGGAAACACGTGCAATAAATGAGAGCAAGGGAGGTAAGGCACTCGTCCTGATTGCGACCCAGTTGATCTTTTTAAATTGAAACTGTCTTTATGGAGCCCACTTTTAACACAGGTTTTAGCGGCCTGTTGTTCTACTGGATTCATTGAGACGTGGTCAGAATTAATTCTTGTACCTATTTTTAAAAAGGGCGACCAGCAGAACCCAGCCTGTTATCGCCCAATATCTCTGCTGGAGATAGCTGGTCGGATTGTGCTTAATAGGTTACAAGAGTGGGCAGAAGATAATCATGTGCTCTCAAATGTACAATTTGGGTTTCGTCACGGTTTGGGTACAATTGAACAAGGATTAAACCTTAATATTCTGATGGGGAAGTACACGCGGTCCAAACAAGGCAGATTATATCTGGCCTTTGTTGATCTCACAGCAGCGTTCAACTGCGTGATACATAGCACATGATGGGAGATTTTAGCTAACATGGGGGTGGAGAAGCCATTGATTCAATTTTTAAGACAATTGTACTGTAACGTGAAAGCTAGGGTCCGATATGGACTTAATGGTGAATGCACCGCACCGTTCAACGTAGAGAGGGGGGTCAGACAGGGATGCGTCGTGGCACCGTTTCTATTTACACTCTATACTAATGGGCTGGAACATGTATTGAAAGAAGGGTGCCAGGACCTGCCACAAATAAATAAGCGTCCCATACCAGCCCTTCTGTACGCGGATGACGCTGTGTTGATGGCCCAAACTCAACTAGGACTTCAAAGGGTACTCACTAGTTATACCAATTACATGGAGAAGCTGGGCCTACGAGTTAATATTACAAAAGCATTTATAATGAAGTGTGGTAAAAACAGTTCTAGGTGCAGGGGCATTTTCATTGGTAATAAAAAGGTATAACCAACTGTAAATTTCCCTTATCTAGGTATTTTATGTGACAATGGGGGGACATGGTACCAGGCGGTAAAAAACCTGAGGCTGCTTTTTATGTAAGCTACTGCCGTCCTAGCCAATTTCGCAAAGAAGCTGGGTAGAAAACCACCTGGGGAGCTTCTACAAATCTATAGGGCAAAATTTATTAGTATAGCGTTGTATGGTGCGGTTGTGTGGGGCTATCGTGATACAAGTCCTATACAGCCTGTGCAGAATGCTTTTTAAAAATATCTTTTGGCAGTCCCAGATAGTACTTCCACCTATGTATGCCACTCAGAACTGGGATTGCCTTATATATCAGACTTAATAAAAGTCCAACCAGTTCTGTTGTGGCATAGAATCTGGACCTCGTGCAAAACCACTTTTAACCGTGACATTTTAAAGGATAGCCTTATGTTAGAGAGGGCCTCGGAGATTCCATAGCTGAATTATATAAAAAAAATCATGAATGATCTGGGCCACATTGAATACTTCAATAATCCTGGAACTCTACATTCTGTTGCCAGAAAGAATTAAAAAAAATGCTGTCTGACACTTATGGAGGCAAATAGATTTGCTGTTGAGGTAGCTAAGACGTCGGTACAATCTAACCAACTCATTCTTACCACTTATGGTATGCAGCCGTACCTAAATTTTGTTTTAAGTGGTTATGACCGATTTCTCTTAATTCGTTTTAGATCTGGTTTTTTTCATCGCTTGGTAAGTTTTCCTGAATTAAATGACTAGTCTACAATATTAAGTAGGTGCCCATGCGATAAACAATCTCAGCAAACAACAATGCATGTGGTATTATTTTGCAAATTTTATGTAATGCAAAGAAAGCGATGGATTTTACCGATTTTAAGAGTCTTCGGATTGAGACAATGTAGACCAGCGTTTTTATCACTACAGTTTTTAGAAAATGAATGTTTTGTAAAGTTAATAGTATCTTTTTGAAAAGTATTGTCAATTGTAGGAAAGGAATTCTTATATGAAATTCAATGAGGATGATAAAATCACTATGCAAATTACTGGTGGAATTAAATGCCATATTATTGAGTAATCTGTAGTTAAAAGTACCCATTGTACTTTTTATTATGTAGAACTGATGTTTTAAATTGTATGCTTTTATCATTTTGCACAAAAAATCGTATAAAGCTGGCATTGAATTGAATTGAATTGACTTAGACTTATGCAAGGGGATAAAGAGGAAGATAGTGATGATGAGGTAGTCATGGTCTAAGGTGGCACAGAGGAATCTGACATTGCTATTCAACCAGCTCTGAGGGATGTGGCACAGGTAGTACCGCCACCAGCTCCCATATTGCAAAGCCCCAGCTGAGACCTGCACCAACCCTTGCCTCAGGAGAAGCAGAGAGTCAATCAACGACATGCCCACCTACCTCCAGTTTGTCTTCAGGCTTTGGCATTAGGCCAGCAAAAAAGTACTCCTTCCCAGTTTTGGACTTTTTTACAGTTAGCAAAGAAGGGGAGCACATTGCAGTGTGCACCATTTGCCACACAAATGTTAGTCGAGGTAAGCCTGGTACACAGTATGGTACTGGAGGCCAGATGACCCATATGAATAAACACCACACATTCAAGTGGGAGGAGCCCCTTAAATAATTGCTGAACATGGTCATGTTGGTGGGGAGAGCAGGGAAACATCAGCTACAAGTCCAATCATGACATAAGGTGATTATGAGGAAGAAGAGGTTGACATTTTCATGCATAGCAGTCCTAGCCCCAGCAGTGCACCAGCAGAATCACCCACCTCAGCGACTTCACAATGGCACAAGAAGACTCAGAGTGAGATGATGGAGACACCACAGCATACAGTGACTGCCCAACCACAATCACACACATTGAGTCTACCACTAGCATGCACTTCTCAAAAGACACCCGTGTCAGTGCTCCAAGAAAATAAGAAAATCCAGGCTACTATTATGGGCATGTTATGGCAGGAGGGGCCCTACGAGCGAAACCACCCAACCGCACGTTTGTACAATGGGAAGCTGGACTTCCTCCATTTCTTTTATGGAAGGAATTGGATTTTTAGAATTTGTCGCAGCCATCTGCCCAAAATGGAAGGTACCAAGTAGGACCTATTTTGCCAGAGTGGCTGTTCCAGCGCTGCATCACGATGTGCTGCAGTTGGTTGGACACGTTTTTCAACAAAGTGTTGTTCAAACCATCCACCTGATGACAGACATGTGGGTCAGTTATTAGGTGACTGATTACATGTGCATCACTGCAAACTGGGTCTCTTTTGCAGGGGTAAAGCAAAAGATATCTTCAGGTCTTGGCCCTGGAGAAAGTTTTAAGAGCGTTCGGCACTATGCAACAGTGGCCAAGTTCATCATGGAGAAATCACATACAGCTATAAACATCTTGGAGGAATTTAACAGCAAGGTGTATGAATGGCTGTGACCCAGAAGTCTTAGAATTGGATTTTTAGCCACAGACAATGGCAGTAACATAGCCGAGGTCATGTCAGACGAAGGTTATGTCAGGGTCCTGTGTTTGGCCCTTTGCATCAACCTGGTTGGAGTAAGACTTCCTCAAAAAGGAAGACATAGTCAGCAACATACTAAACACCTGCAGAAGAATCTGCCCCCATTTTTGCCATTCTTTTAAAGCCCAGAAGCAGCTGTGGATTATTCAGCATAAGAATAGAGCACAAGTTAAAGTCCTGATACAGGAGGTGCCAACACGTTGGAACTCCACCTTTTACATTCTGCAACGTCTGTTTGAGCAGTACAAACAGATCAATGACTATGTCATTCAAAGAGGAGGGGATGCAGTTGGGAAAGCTATGACCATGGATGTGGATAAATAAGGCCTAGTCAAATGACTGACACAGATGCTACTCCCTTTTGAAGTTTTCACACAGAAGTTAGCTAGGAGGACAGTATGATGGGAAAAGCTATCCCATTGCTGCATCTCCTACAAGACCAGGTAAAGAAGGTGCCCCTGCAGGTGAGAATAAAAACACAGAAGCACATGGCTTGGTAGAGAGCTCAGTCCTACGCTTGGCTTTAAATATAAAGCTGCAACATGACATCATTAATTCCAAAGAGTACATATGTGCCACACTACTTGATCCACTGTACATAAATATTCCGCCCATTTTCATCACTTTTTCTGAAGGGGATGTTTTAAAATACAAGAGGTGGATTATAGAGCAAGCCAGTGACTTAGAATAAGAGCGTCTGGAACTTTGAGTTCCACCCAGCAGTTCTGGGGTGCCTCCTTCAACTTCCAGAGAGAGCAGTCTTGTCTCACAGCAGCCAGCAACACCATCAACTAGAACCCCGGCAACAACAGCAAAAGAAGGACCTGCCCCAACCTCTGCATTGTATTGGTTTCAATTACCAGGGCTCAAATCCAGTGCAGAGGCAATGGCAAACCAGGTAGAGCAAGTGGCAGCACCAATGACCATCCACAGGATGTTCCAGGAGCATCTGGCTGATCCAAAAGAGGTCTATGTAGATCAAAATCCATTGATGTATTGGTATGGGAAGAGGTGCCAATGACCAGAGCTCAGCAGGCTGGCAATAATGTATCTGGCTTGTCCTGTCACCGGTGTGTATGCTGAATGTGCGTCAGTGGAGCTGGTGCGGTCGTTACAGTAAGAAGGACCAGTCTCTCACCTCAAAATGTGGAAAAATTGACTATGATCAAAATGAACCATTTTATACTACACAATTACACCTTTGCTGAAACAGCAGCACAGGAGGAAGAAGAGGGTGAGTGGTCCGAAATTGAATCAAATGTGTTAGCAGACCAACTTCTGGGTTAGCCACCTGAGTTTGCGGATGAACTATACTTCCCAGGCTAAGTATGCCAGTGCCCCCATAGAACTTTACATTTGTTTCGTTCAACTCAGTTTTTTCTTTGCACAAAAAACATTATTAAAAAATAGCTGGAGGATCATTATTTTTTTTGTGTCAGACTTATGCTGCCCCACATATATATTGCTGGATTGCAGTTTGACCAGTGTGCATTGAAGACGCCTCCACAATTTCTTTATGACATTGAGGACAATGCCTGCTCCCCTTGCATGCCTATTGCCTAATGCCTATCTGTTTTTGCATCACTTAGTACTAGAGCGGCTGCGACATAAAATAATTTATTAGGTACAGGACTGGCCACGGATACCAAATTCCAATGTGTTGCCTGCAGCAAAGATGATTGAATACCCAATACCTGATCTACCCGTGCTTGCCTTGGATTGGATGAGGTAACTTCAACTATTGCAACAGTGAGTGACTGATTACGTGAGTGATGATTTAAGTTGATTGATGATTCATGTGGTGGCATACACTCAGGGAGGGTGTGTGTTGAACTGTAATATGGGAAGTTTCTTGAGATGATTATTGATTTGCATTTTTTGGGGCTTGAGTGATGGGTGCCTATTTTTTTTCTCCTGTAGGTGATGATCGGCCCTTTCACACTTAGCCAAATTTAATTAATTGCAGGGGTGTTCTCCTTTTTTTCTGGTTCTTCAGACACTATGACAGTCACTTTAGTTATCAAATAAAAACCTATGCAAAATACTGCAATTCTGTTTCATTCTATACTTGCTCTTCAACAGCAGTGCACAGCACTCCACATCTATCTTGCTTGGGTCCTCGCCATTCATGATGATGATGATGATGACTGGTCTGGTACGGGGTTACTCAGAGTCACTCACAACTGGAGGAGCATCATAGAAAAAATCAGGGTGGGACTGGGAGCTGAAGGACTACCTCATCAACAGCAAGAAGCAAGAAGCTATTGATTATTGGCTTCAGTTCGATGGTAAAACAAGAGTCTGAGGCCTAGTACTGCTGAGCTATTTGGAATAGAGAGAGGTGTGTTTGTGAAATGCTTCTCTCTGTATGTGTGTTGGACTTGTGGCAAAAGTGAAACTCTGAGCCCCCCTCTTGTTTTTTTTGCTCTACCTCTTAGTCTTCTTATCTTGATACACTCCTCATGAAGCTTACCTTACTTCTGTCCATCTCCTCGAATCTAAAATACAGTTTCTCTTTTACAATCCACAGGCCGTCTTCTAGTCTCCTTCATGAACGAAAGGCGAAAGCTAGCTGAGCTCAAAAACACTCCTGCTTACCTACCGGACCAGTGAAGAGAGGCCACAAAGAGTGGACATTCCCAAGGAGAATGCAGACGCACCACCCAATTTTGCAATACAGTATCATTTTTCCTTTAACAATCATATTAACAAAGAGAAGTGGGTGGGTGGGTGGTTTCACTCCCTCACTTAGAAGACAGAACATTTGGGTATATGGTAAATTGGGTCTTGCATGCAGAAGGACTGTTTGCAATGCATGTATCTGTACTCTGTCATACTGATTCCTTTTTTTCCTTCTAACAACAGATTGATGGCGAATGATGTGCTGCTGCTTATTGCCCAGATGAATGTTGGCCTTGTGTTGTAGTGTTTGTCTTTGTTAAACCTTTCCCCAAATTCTATTACTTATCCATTCATCAAACCACTAAACCTCTTCCCGAGCAGTGGGATTTATTGATCTGTGGCTTAAATTAAACAATCAATGGATCACACACTTGGTGGGGTAGATGTGTTGAAAGCAACACCAACTTACTGTTGATTTCCGAAGCATTAGCAAACACAAGCCCATTACCAACCCTCGCATTAAAAATGATCCATAGTTTTTTAGATATAGAATGAAGAACATCAGTCGTCAGCATCATCATCATTAAGGCCTTGTGTTGCCTAACTGAAAACACCTAAGCTTGTTGACTCCAGACTTTGAGTCCATATTTGATTACTTGTGGATTTCACAAATAATATTGCTAGCTCCACATTAGCCAAAACTTACTAGTATTCCATTTTTTTCTATTTTAGCACAATCAGGCATTCTCATTGTGTCATCATCATCACGAAGTACTCAGGTGGTGTCAATAGTTTGTGTAAATCTTTGATAAATATATATAACCCACTTACTCAGTCTTTCTACTTCCATATAGTTGCCTATGATGGCTAATCATCAAACAATCATTCAGAACAATCCTACAGTTGGACCTCACTTGTGAAGTTGTGATGCTTCCCCTGTTATTACTGCACATATATTCAGGTAAGACAACTAGTATGGATGTAATTTAACTTAGTAAGAAATACATTAACTGCTACTGTTTTTTATCTAGATAGTTCAGACCATTGATACAATATAGCCTAGGTCATGTCATCATGGCCGCATTCCCCATAATGGTCAAGATAGTTAGAGAAGTATGAGCCTAGACTCTATAACTAAGTGCTATATTATCTCTAGTCTTAAGTTACAAGCATATAAACAGGCTGCGTAAAACTGTTTGAAGGCAGCAGTCCAAAGTAAAAGTAAAATAAGCTACTTCAGGCATAAATTTAGATTATAAAAAATAGTTTCCCCCTTTCTTCATTTACAAAGCAACCCAGCCTCTCCACTCATACAACATGCCCACCCCTCTCCCAAACAAAACTGACCCAAGCCCCAAAACTCAAAATGTTCATAAAAGTCTCTTCATGAGTCCCACTCCCCACTCCCTTCCCACCCTCTCCAACCAGCCCCAACAAACAACAAATCGCTCCCACAAAACAAAATATTTCAAAAAGGGTTAGAAGAGGGTATTTTTGAGGTCGGTCTGGAGCTGGTCCATGCTCTGCTCTATTGAGGTGAGCCAGCCCTCGGTAGTGTCCAGCTGTTGCAGGAGATTGCTCAGCAATGGCCTTTTGCCAATCCAGTGGGGGGGTAACATGTGGCTGGCGTTGGCGATGGGATGGCCAGGATGCTGGAGGCTGAGGGGGACCGGCTGCACTTGGGTCCTGGAGCTGTGCATTGATTTCCTCCTCTTCCAGGACCACCAGCTGCCACTATTCAAGCTGGATATGCTCCAGCCTCTGCCCCCGCAAACGGGACGCTCTCTCCTGCCTTTCGAGTGGTCCGGCTGGACCAGCAGCTATTTTGAGAAAAACAAAAAAGACAAATTGTAAATAATGTTCTGTGCAAACAATTGTTTTGAATAACATCGTGGCACAGTAGCAGTACATTGCCAATACCCTAGGACCATTGTTATTAATTTTATGTGATGATTATGATTAAGAGAATCACAAGGCCAATTTATGTTGCCAAACATAAAAAAGCAGTGACTGTGTGGCAGAAAAGTAACAGGCAGACTGGCAGAGAATAACATCACAGGATTAAAAAAAACAGTGATTGGATAATTTTTTTCTTCTAAAGGCTTTTCAAGTAACTATAAACAGAGTCAAACACTTTGAGTTGAAAAATAAATGACTTCTCATTGACGACTACGGCATTATGCACTACTATGGAGTACAAGTTGTGTGTGGTGCTAAAATAATGAAACCATGCTCATTGCTAGCCAGTGCATCTGCTAGTTTGCTACTGGCTGCAGCCGTAATTGACAATTATTTAATTCCAATGGCCCTGCTCTTGTCAAATGCATTTCTCTTTCTACCCTGTCTCCAAAGAGGCTGATGAATAGTAAATAAGATACTACGTCAGTCACACACCTCATGTGTGAAATGCGGATATTAATATATTATTCTGTCTGCCTTAAGTAGACGTTGAGGACTGACTCCCACTTTACTCTGTGGCCTTGCCTGCCTCCATGATTTCCAACACATTTATTTGCTGGGCAAGAACCAAGGAAAGGAAACACGATTTTCTTTACTGCAGGGGTTAGGATCGAGGAATTAGACAGGTATGGTAGAGCTTTTTCATATATAATAGAGGGGCTACTGCACTGATCATCGATTCATCATCTTTGGCTTATTCAGTCACAGTTCAATTCATAAGGGAAAAATATTGAACAAGTGTAAATTGATCTGTTATGGGAAACCATGATATATGTTCTGGAATCACTTCACATGGGTATCTCATGATGTAATGTGGCACATGCCAGAAATGGCCCACCCACCCTTTCACTCATGTACAATTTCCTTTCTTTTAAGTTGCCTTCCATTCTTTCATGTCTCCCTCAAGACATCAAAGTGCATTATGTGAGATTTTGCTGCACTGCAGATAGAAGAATCCATAATAACGTAACCTAACCACCGCTGTGGCTGGTAAAGCTGGGGAGGGGTTTCACCTCACAGTCATTTTTGATGACAATGACGAAGACGAGCGATGCCATGGCAATAGCTAGTGAGCATAGTAATTGCAAGAAATATGTGGCTTATCAGTGCCCATCCCTGCTGCTGCTTCTCCACCTGCAACTGAGCCATCGCCGTCTCCTCCTGCAGTGGCACTGGAGCCAGCATCACCGATGTTCTGTATGGCTAGAATATAAAACATTACACATAATTTAGATCCCAGATGCGCAACCCCAAATACAACAGCAATGAAGCACTACAGCTCATTTAGCGCGCATCTTCCAAATATCACTCTGGGCATTTGATTGATTGGGTCACAAATTTAGACAAGCCAGGCGTGGAATAACGCTCATTGAAAAACCTATGGTGTTGGGTGGCAAATGCAATGCAAGTGTAACCTCACACTTTTTTCCAGCCTTGCTGCACTTCAATTGGAAACTGGTGGTGTACTGTAACTATAAATGAAAGGGTCTGCAGTACACTACACTGAGGAGGGGTTGTGGTCCATGATGACAATGGCCACTGCCTCATGAACTGAACTATGTAAGAGCTAGACATAAGCAGGAAAAGGAAAGCCTTCTGAATAAACATACATGGTAATTTATTTAATTTAAAATACTAGCTGACTTGGGCCTGTAATCTGAACTTCATGAATCACGGTAGATAGCACCAACATTTCAATAGACAAAATACCTCAAGATTCTACGATTCTACACAAAGAAGTCCACAACGATCATAAAACGACTTACTGGGATCTGCAGAGCCCTCAGCAGTGCGCTGGTGTTTGGCGCTGGCTGACGAGCTTGCCCCGGACCCTCAGAATCATCCCTCTTTTTCATCTTGGGTGCTGAGGAAAGAAATTAAGGAGATAAATAAAAATAGATTAGTGATTCTAATAATAATCTCCACAAACTGTTTTATGAAAAACAAAAGCAGAAGCTAAAACAGATCACCTATAGTACTACTAGTTTCTTTTGAATCGAGTCTATCGACTGTCGTTAAATCCATATTCTAAGTCTCCTTAACAAAAACTACATATTGCAGTTAATGATCTTTGATTTTATTCTATTCCCATTTCTCAGCACCCTTGATGGGCCAACTCAGTCTCCCTTATTTGCAGTGCATAGATGCATACTTCACATCATCACTGTTAATTAAATTAAATAACCGGGAACTGTATGAGCTACATAAACAAAGTCACAGAGAGAACGCACTACTCAGTAATTCACTATATAGCGACAGAAGAAACAGTCTGCAATGGCTTCTTTAATTAATCAGCCAAAGCGAGCGCCTGATGAATGCGATTAGGTAGCTGCACTTGCCTAGTAGAAACTAGAAACTGCATCACACAATAATTTACCAGCTTAAACTTTACTAAACACATAACTTATCTCTGAGTGTGAGTAGCTTTTGTTCTGAATTTGTTTTAGCATTGTAGAACACAAACACAACAAATGATTAATACTTACCAAGCCCCAGGATCTGGATGCCTAGCAAGTCGAGCAGGTCCTGCTCCCTCTTGAGAATGTCAGCCCAGCAGTTCCTCAGCTGCTGCGTGCTGCACCAAACCTCGCAGCAATGGACAGGAATCCTAGCCAACAAGGACCGCAGCGGGGACAAGTAACTGTCTACTGTCTGGGTCCTTAAAAAAATCACAAAATCCACCCACACAGTAGATTCAAATGCCCAATGCAGAACAAACACTTCACACACACCTCAAAACCCACTTCAAAAATAAAGACTAGAAAGAGAACATTAGGAATTCCAAGGCGTTACTTGTGTTCGGGAAACACAGGGCTGCTGTGCATTGTGTTGATCAGGAAGTGCACTAGCATTTGCCATTCGGGTGCCCACGGGAGCCTAGGCTCCACTCTGCTGCTGATCCCTCAGGGTGGGGTTAGCTGGTCTCACCCCGGGGAAGGGCAGTCCGATGAGGGGACATGGTGGCTCTCCATTCAGTACATAAAAAAAGAAGGCACCCAGGTTCCCTCAACCAAGTCCAATTGGGACTGGTTCCTATGACCAGATCAAATGGACTTCATTCACAGGTCTCTGGGCCAGGACCAAAATTCATTCATGCCTTGTGGTTCCAACCCTAGCCAACAGCCTCCAGGCCAATGGAAGCTCCTTTTCAGTTCCAAAACGAGGCAATGTCCCATTGTTGGGAGCCATGTTTCCCGCACACGTGGGATGATGAAGACCCCATAACGTCCATAGCCTACACGAAACCCTGACCATTCACAAACCGCCTCATGGCACTGAGTCAGTAGGGAGTTCAACAGAACAATTGATAATCCCAGTCTATTACCAGCGTCAGCAGAAATTCAACAAGTTTGGCCTTGCACCAGACTCTCCTTTGAGCAACATTCTGCCACCTCCTTCCCCTCAAGGTTCTCCAAACAACCAAAGCCTTCTCGTCATGTCATGATCCTCCAAAACATAGAAGGTAGCGTGTCACCAGTTGTAAGTCTCTGGCTTTAGTCGGGGACAGCTGGCTCAAAAATTACAGGAAGGACATAGTCAAAGGGAAAATGTGGTACCAGGGAGCAGAGAGTCCCCAAAAATCCATCACAGCTCCGTGCGAAGCATTCAGAAATAGGCTTACTGCAGTATCCAATATAGCGATCAGATTGACAGCTCATAAGACCTTACATACGTCATCTAGCGGAGCATAGACACCCAGTCTTGGACACCTCCACATCAGAAGCACAATGGGCCGCGGAACAGCTCTCCGACCCCCTCTGGTAAACGACAATGGAAATAACAAAATCTAGGGAAACATCCAAGATGCCTGCAAAAAGAAGCCCAAAGCTAGCCCAAAAATCACCCTCTAGAAAAAGGGCATAATCAAGACACCTGGCGCTGTTAGGTAGGGTCCTAGTGCACGCGATATGCTGAGACTAGAGGGGTATACACTTGTCCTCAGAGTGCAATGTGGTCAGCCACAACACCTAATTACAGCACGCCCCCTCTTTATACATCACCCTACTTAGTTAAGGAACCCAGACTATCCATAGACTCACGAAAACCACTATGTAGCAAAATGTACCCTTTCCTATCATAGTGAGAGGGAGAACCGATGACCTGTAAGGAAAAATTAACTAAGCAACCCATGAATAAACACCCTTTATCTTCAAAAAGTAGACACCCTGATCAGTGCCACCTTCTGGTGCCCACCAAAAATAAGATGTATGAATGTAAGTTCACACCCTTAAAAAAAATAGGCATAGGAATCTCCAAGAATGACTCATGATGGTACATAAGGATGAAAATGTTTTCTAAAACTTAACCAACAAACAACAACTCTTATCCAACACGTCTGCAATCGAGCCACAAAAGTGCACCACCTTTACAGTGGCCCACCATCTCTATGGCAACCACTTCCACAATCCTAACAAAGACCCAAGCGTAAAAGTCCATTAACTTTTATCAAACTGTGGGAAACTGAACTCTTGTAATCTTTCACACTTTTCCAAAGTAAAGAAATCTCCCAATCACTAGAGGACCACACACATCTTTTCTGGATCCATCTGCAAAATCTGCAATGTTTCAAAAGTTATGTATTGTTCTACAATTGCATAACCTCTGTTTACAGTGGGCGTGGCCACATCCACATGTTGCCAAAGATCTGCCTAGTCAAATCAAGTCCACCCTGACATTTGCACAGTGCTTGTATAAGGACTTCTCAGGTGTGGCCTATAATTACAATGAGTATAACACTAGTATTCCACATTCACTACACAGTATACATTTACACAACACATGGTATCAGCACATGACCTCCATGTTATTAAAACATCAGCTAAGTCATACTTAATTTGTTTGCTGATACCACATGCAATAGGCACAGGCAGGCTTTACTTGTCCCATGTGATAGCACCCGAAAAAGCAAAATGCCTTTTCCACCTGAAATTATGTAGGATTTGGGTCTATATAGAACCTAACAGAGTAGAACCCCATAGAACAGCAGTGAACGTAACGCAATATGAGACCAGTGCCTCAGCACTTCACTGATCCTAGTAAGATTCAAACAGAGCACCGTAGTGTAAGATACTGTTTGGCCGAGGCTGTCCAGAAAAAAGATTCTTGGAGGTAGCAAACCCAGCGCAGCAGTGCACAAATTCATCTGCTCCCACTTTCATCTGTGATCGCAGGGTGGCCCTTAGAGTGTCTGGTGCAGCCTACTTTGATAACAAATGGACACCAGACATGGAATTCCAGTGCAGGGCCATCCACCTTGATGATACAAAGGGAAATGAGCAGGTCTGGGCATAGTTCGCAGAGTTTTGCAACGCAGAACTCCGCGAAGTTACAAAAAAACTCTGCAAAGTTACACGAGGCGGAGTGCAGTGCGAACTGCAGTTTGTGCTGGTATTCCAATTCTACCCGAGCGGCAGCTCGCGCTCGCGAACTTACCTTTCGCGATCGCAAACTTACCGTTCGTGATCGCGAGTGGGGAAAAAACTCAGCTGCACAACGCGAAGCCGAGTTTTCTGCACTCCGCGAGCGCCGCGGAGTGCAGAAAACTCCGCGAACGGAGCGAAGTTCACTGCCCAGGCCTAGAAATGAGTCTCATTGGGGAGGGTTAAATATCAGTATAGATAACGCCTGTCAAGAAATATGGGACACTGAGATAGATTGGAACACGTGGTTGGAAGGGAAGGGGCAACCCCTAATTTTGCGGAAACTTACCCTCTATTGTTTGTGTTTCAGAGGAAAAGGAACAATTCGACTCAGCACTAAAGAGAACTGTGACGCAACACTGCATGTATCAGACGTGCAATGGAGCACCTCCATGCTAATGGATACACACGTGCAATGAGGGGAATTTGCCTACATCCAGCTTCTCTATGGATGGTGAGGTCTGTGCTCCCTGGTCACCATACAAACCACTACCCTTGTCATTCCTGTAAAAGATCTGTGAGCGTTGTACCAAAATCCGCTATGGAAGCAAACAACTCTGTTACATCCGACGCAAGAAAAAAGAACTGCTGATTATTTTGGCTGGGCTCAGTTCAAGGACATTCTGGAAGATTTCAGACTGTTTTTAGACACAAAAGTCAATGCTGGAGGGTCCATACCCTTTTTCACAGTGCAGACAAAAGCAAATGCCCACTGGTTTCAAATAACCAGATGGGAATGATGAAGATGATAAACAGCACTGAGCTCGGCCTTAATGCAATTAGAGAAGAACTTAGAGCCATCAGCCTCATGGTGATGCAACATCGGTATGTGTTGGACCTGATGACCGTGATGGAGGGAGGCGTGTGTGCCAAGATCAGTGCATCCTGTTACACGTTCATCCCAGGCAACAACATGACAATGGGACTTTGACTCTTGCCATCCAAGCACTGCATCATTTACAAACAGACATGAATAAGGAGGGGTGCCCCTGTGCAGGACTGGTACTCCAGCTAGTTTTCCTGGCTCCCCCCAGTGAGTGACAGGACTGTGTACGTCATTGCTGCCTATTCCTATTTTCGTACTGTTCTTGTGTGGTTTCCTACAAGTAGGGGTTTCCTTCTGTAAGAACGAAGTTCTTAAATTGGGAGGATGCAAGTAGCTAGGGAAGTAGTAATAGTTAAGACTAAAACATGACAAGCCCCCAACAATGTGATTGTCTCGAAGTATGAGGTAAATTATGGAAATGAGGATTTAACTAGAAGGAGTGATATTAATGTTGATGTAGATGTACACAATCATGAATGTATTTACAAAATGAAATCAAATCACTGTTGTCAAATTCCCCCGATATGACCTTTCCATTAACCCTGAGTCAAAAATATGTGGTCAGGCAGACCCTGCGCCCCAGGCATATTGACAGATCACAGATGGAGTGGCACGTAACCAGCAGGACAAATGCATGAACAGGAAAAATCCAGATTACTCCCACAGATAGGCAGTGCCACCACAATGGTCATGGGAGATTGGCCCCAATAAAACGCACATGGCTGGAGAGAGACACATTCCCAAAACATCATAAATTCAGATGCCATATGAAGTTAGGAACACTCAGCCATTCAGGGCAGAGCACACACTACACATGCATTGATAACGCACTCCCCATGCCGGAGAACTTGACACGTTGCCCACTGGCCCTCATTGCATCCATGCAAGGTCGAGACCAACCCGCATTTGTCATCAGATGGGAGCAATTTATGGCTCCATGACAAGACACACATTCTGCTCCCAAAACAAGATCTATGAATTGTTTTATGATGCTTCAAGAAATCTTAAAAAAGATATTCAAAATGATTGTACTTCAAGTCAGTCCTCAGACCCGTTTCTGTATGTTGCACTTCAGGCTGAAGTGATAGATTAAACCAACTGTTCCTGTTTTGGAAAACGCCTCTTGTCTTAGTGTTTTATCAGTAAATTCATGCTTGAGCAACATTTTCATAGACAGCTTGGTTAAGATAATTGGGTGGTTGATATTTAATCATTTAAAAATATGGGTGAATTCTTGTGCCCTTTTGAATTTGGGTTCCATCAGGGGCTAGGCACAGTAGAACATTGCTTAAATCCAAACTTGATCATTGGTAAATATACCATTCCTAAGTGCTGTTCACTAGACCTGGCCTTTACAGACCTATCAACCGCCTTTGATTGTGTCAACAGAGCAAGCATTTGGTTGATGTTGCTGGATTTAGGGGTGGAGGTGGCTCTAGTGAACTTCCTGCACTCCGTGCATGAGAACCTGGTAGCAAGGGTTCGGTATGGCAGGTGAATTGTCTGATTCAGTAACCCTGGCTCAAGGGGTGTGCCAAGGTTGCATATTTGCCCCACTTTTTTTTTGTTGTCTATTTAAACAACTTGTGCCCAACCTTGACCAAAGTCACTAGTGACAATATGACATTTAATTGTGCCGGCACTGCTTTACGCAGATGATGCTGCTCTTATGGCATGGACCCTAGAGGCTTTGCACTTGTCAGTGAAATCTTTCATATCTTTAACAGTGAAATAGACCTGGTCATAAACTACGGAAAATCACACATTATGAGATGTGGATCAGTGAAGAAACCTGTAATCAAATTAGTGGCTAGGGGGAAGTCACTGAGGAGTGTAAATGATTTTAATGACTTAGGGGTCACCTTTAGCTTCATAGGATTTTGGCACTCACAGATCAGAAACTCCTGCTTAAAGCTTAGCAGAGCTGTTGGTGCTTTATTTAATTTGCCTAATTTTGTTGGCAGGGTTACAGTTTCTCGTATCCTGAATATCTATAATGCTCAGTGTATCTCTGCAGCTCTCTATGGGGCGGGGGTTAGTGGATGTTGCAACACTGATATCCTACAGACTGAAGAAAATCATATAGGCAGGCAGAACTTGCACTCACCTCCTACAAGCTCACATTTAATTTTAGATTTAGAGCTCAGCGTTATGTACATCACAGACTTGGCTAAACTTTCACTGCTTCTGCTATGGGTTAGCATGTGGGCCAACGTCAAGGCCAACATGAAAAAGGAACTCATTTTGGATTGCTTGAATTTAGACAAAGGCCTTTCAATCCCTTGGTTGTCTTACGTACAAGAAATCTGTGAAGCATTAAATATATTACGTATATACGATTCACCACTTACAATAAGGAAACCCAACAGAAGGTTAAGTCACTGTTTTTAATTATGCCATTCCCAGAGACTAGGAGAAGAAATGAGTAAATGGACTATTGAAACGTATCTTATGCTTTGGCTGCCTGAGGACCATGTGTTGTATCTCGCAATACCCCTTACATGTGGAGACTGATCTATATTTTTGTTTCAGGGCAGGCACTGTGGTACGGCTTCTGTATTTTCCCAGATTGAGCACTCATGTAGCACTGCCTGATCTTGAAACCTTGGCAGGCATGCCCAAGGAGTGGTGGGGGAGCGAGGAACTATGGCACTCTCGCCCATGGAGTACTGGGAGATCTTGCAAACTGTGCAGGCATGCCCACGCAGTGTTAGAAGAGCATGAAATCTAGGCAAGCATGTTTGTGGGGTGTTAGGGGATCTTGGAACCATGGCATGCATTCCCATGTAGTGCTAGATCTTTGAACCTTTGAAATAATGTTCATGCACTAGTGGGGGAGTTCACAATTGTACCAAGCATACCCAGTCAGTACTCAGAGAGTTTGGAACATAACTTTATCATGAATACCCATGCAGTACTAGGAGAGCTCGGAACATCACTCAACCTAACCATGCAGTCCTGATTTATCTTGGAACCTTTGCAATCATGCCATGGAGAGCTTGGAGCCTTGGCATGCATTCTCAGGTAGTTCTGGGATAGCCTGGAATGTTGGCAGATATGCCCATGCAGTGCTGGGAGAGATTGGAATCTTGACCGGCATGCCAATGAAGTATTGGTAAACCTTGGCAAGTGTTGCTCATGCTGTGCTGCATGAGCTTGCAGCCAGGGCCATGCAGCAGTATTAGAGCTCGGAACTTTAACAAGTATGTTGACACAATAATTAGAGAACTTGGATGTAAGGATGCAGAGCTAGAGACAATATTTTTGTGTGTCAAGCATGGGGAAAAATCTAAATCTGCTTATGCTAAGTTTTTTACCTGGAAGAAAGTCTTGCCATTGTCACAGAGCCTCAGCACTGTCTACACTGAAGATGTGTGGGCATGGAGAATGAGGTAGTCTGCAGCCTTTTGACAATAAACTACAATTGCAAACAGGCAATGAACTGTTACCTATTCTAGAGGGACAGTAGATATTTTTGATATCTGTCTATAACTTTCTCTGTGGCCCACGGCATCATTGCTGGGAACATATGATACAATGATGCTGTTGCCAGGACCTTTCTACCTTGATCTCAGAGTTCCTTGCCAAAACTAGGGGTGGGCGGAACTTACACTTACCACCCATCTAAACCTGTAAGTGAAGAATTATGTGTATCATTCTGTATCATGTTGTTGAGCTGTTCTTCAGTGAAATGTGCAAATTTTTGCCTGTTGTTAAACGTGCAAAAGAGGTAATGGTAGATGTCTTCATGTCTTTAATTTTAGTCAACCCCAGGCAGGTGGTTTGCTGCACAGTCTTGCTCAGAAAAATCATTTGTCTAGGAATTAGACAAGCTCTAAACAAAGCTTTGCTGCCCTTCAATCAATCAATCAGGAGTTTGTATTGCAAGGCTACTCACTCATTAGGGTCTGAAGGTGCTGACTTCGCCCTTGATTTAGCAATTTCGTGTTCCCCGAATTGATTGTAACTCAATGAAATCTTTCCAAAACCCATACCCCTGTATGGACAGCTGACGAATGAATGAGTCTGAATAGATTACTTTTCTTTGGGTCAGAATATTTTTATTCACATGGAAATGGGTCCATTTAAAATAAAAGGAAACTGGGTCTAACGGGATGTGACGAGAAAAATATGCCAACTTTTGTAGGTAGTTTTCCAAACTACCCTCTCCTGGTGTTGGACAATGTTCCGATTGCGTAGAATTGACAACAGCACATGGAATACTAGATCTGTGTATATAATGGTGCACATAATGAAGATAACAAAACATTTCACTGTAATTAGCAAAATTTATATTTAAATCCTCAATTTCAACTAAAGTATAATATTCTAGCTCAGAAATCATACTCTTGACAGTGGTGACATTCCAATCATCAGAAATAATACCAGGAGTGATATTACCGTCATTCAAGACTTTAAATACATAAGGAATTTGTAAAGTTTCTGTAGGACCAAAAATATCAAATGAAACCTTACCCAAACAATGCCATCCAAGACAGGAAAGCAGAAATATTCACAAGGGACAGGTCTCTTGGCACTTTCTGTAAATAGCAGAGCATTCTGGGAGATAATGTCCATTTAGGAGCAAAAACAAAACTGTCACAAATCCAATCCAAATGAAGAGGAAAAACAGCAAAATGGTAATCCATATGAAGGACCATGGTAGAATCAAATAAGTCTTCTTCAACCAGAAAGCAAATGCACGTATCCCATGCAGTAAAGTGTGTGACGAATCCAAGGAAAAGTCATCAGTTGGGAAAATAGCTAGAGGCAGAGTGTTGAAAAAGAAGAACCTCACGGGGTAAAGTAGAACTGGCAGAGACATCAAAAGGTGGTTGATAATAAACAACTTTATTGTTAGGAACTGAAGACTACGAATTCAGATATGGTGTGTTTACAGATGTTAGCAGTTGGAACAAGAAGTAGTAGAACTTCAGTATCTGGCATCCCCAGACGGGGAGTTTCAATTCCTTTATTATTTATTATTATTATTTAATGCTTGTAGAGGTATTTCCTATATGGTAGTGAGAGGAGACATGTAAGTACCCAGGAACCCTAATGGCCTATTTTGTAGGAATGGCCACATAATGTGTGTTTGATTAGGCCGAAGGACACAAATCTTGTTTCTACAACCTGCAAGAGGTGGAAAAAACCTACTTCTGGTATCTGCAGCCCCAAGGACTGGTACCTGCGTTCTGTATGATGAGCCAAAAAGTCGAAGAATACAGAGAGAAGTTGCTGGTTGCTCCTTCACTTCTTTAGTGTCAGAACGTTTAGTAGTTTCATTGGAGCGCTCAGCTAGGAAGTCTTGGAGTTTCTGTAAGACAGCGAAACATTCACTGATGTCAAAAGGCCTATCTGACACCACTGTGCCAGGATTATCAAGATTGGGGATATATATCTAGAGGTTAAACTGCACCTCGTAGGGGGTCAGGCCACCCAAGGATTTTCTAGGCAAATTATTTAAAGCTCTTTGCACTCCAAACAAGGGATGGACCTAACTATGACCTGAACCTAATACCCTAGTTGTTAAACACTTCTGTAAATCACAGATTTACATTTCCACTATCAAATTTCCCTCAGGATGATAGGGGGATCGTTAGAAAATGGCCTTCTCGGAAGGGTCACTTCAAACATTTAGCCTTCGTCCTCCTCTTTTTCTGACCTAGTTTTTGCTGGCTTTAGGACTCAGTACACTTTACCACTGTTGACCAGTGGTAAAGTGCTTGTGCTCTCTCCCTTAAGGATAGAAATATTGAATAAACCCCAATTGGCATATTTAAATTACTTAGAAGGCCCTTGTGAAGTGCAGTACATGTGCCCCGGGCCTGTAAATAAATGCTACTAGTGGGCATGAAGCACTCATTATGCCACCCACTTAAGTAGCCTTCTAACCATGGGTCATGCCTCCCATTGCAGAGCCAGAATTTGCAGTTTTACACTGCCACTTCAACCTAGCAAGATAAACCTCATGCCAGGCCTAAACCTTCCCTCTTTATACATATAAGGCACTCCTAAGGTAGGTCCTGTATGACCCACAGGGCAGGGTGCAATGTAGTTAAAAGGTAGGACATGTACTTTTCTGTTTTACATGTCTTGGTAGTAAATAACTTTCATTTTTGTTTTTTTCTACTGCAAAGCCTATCTCTAGCCGACGATAAAATAGGGATTAGCTTATTCCAACTTTTAAGTGTAATTCTCAATTGGGAAGAGATAGATTGTTTTGTGTCACTGGACTCACAATTTAAAATAAAAACTTATAGTGAAGTTGGATTTTAAATTACAGTTTAGCAAATGCCACTTTTAGAAAGTTGTAATTTACTTACTTTAGCCATTTGGTGCCTGCTGACTGTCTCTGTTTAGTCTGAGTTGGGTGACACCTGGGCTTTGTGTATTCCCTCTTGACAGCTACACACAAGAGGAGTGTAGGTATGATGTGATGGGCTATCCTTGGAGATTGGAGGGAAGAGATGGACACAGCCTCACACTTATACACAAATAGGCTGTGCCCTGTTCACACAAAAAGGGCGGCATACCCCCCTGTAGTGAGTCTGGAGCCAGGGCAGGTAGAAATAACCTCTGTGCACTTCAAAGCTTTTTTGTAGTCCTCCCACTTCAAAGGCACAACTGGGTATAAGTGCTAGACATCTGACACCATGACTTTAGCTAACTTTTTGACCCATTACCACTTTGCCAGGAAGAAGAACTGCTGTGCTGCTGAAAGGACTGCCACTCTACTAGACTGCTGCTTTGCTGGACTCTTGCCTTGCCCTTGGAGATCACAGGGAGGGAAGGAAGAGTCCAGCTCTTATTCATCAGAGTCAAGGAGCAACAAGCAGAAATGCAGTCTTTCTAGCAAATGCAGTCCAGTTGAGTCATTTAAGTAGCACAGCAGTCCTTTTGACAGAGGTTCAGTCCAAGATCCAGAAGTGTCTTTTTTGTGAGGGTCAGTACTTACACCCAAAAAGTTCCTTTGATGTAGGGGGTGACTTCAAAGTAGCTCTCAGAAGTGCGCAAGGACCCTTTCAACCCAGTCCTGTCCACCAGGCTATCTTTCGGGGGGTAAATCAGTGCTTTGTGTGTGGACAGGACACTACCTACTGAAGAGTAATGTCAGCCCCTTCCATTCCTCCCTGCCCAGGAAGACCCATCACAATGCATATGAATGCAGATGAGTGCTCAGAAATCAGATGAGACTCACCTTCCTGTGTTTGTGGCTGTCTATATGGAACACATAAAGTGTAGCTTTCACCAAAAACAAATGTGTATTGGAGACAGACTGTAAGGCACAAAGAGCAGGAAGTGCACAGAAAAGTCCACTTTCTAAAAGTGTAATTTCAAAAACACTAATGTTAAGTCCAACTTCACCAGTAAGGAAGATTTATCATTACCATCCCAAAGATAGGAAACATGAAAAAGCTACTCCTCTCTGATCAGGAATTACAGCTTAAAAGTGTATTAAGGAAATCCCAATGCTGGCCTATTATAGAAGTAGACCTCACAGTTGTGAAAAATGAAATAGGCTGTTTGTCACTACCAGGACATGCAAAACATAAAGGTACATGTCCTACAATTTACTTACATAGCATCTTGCCCTTAGGGTTACTTATAGCCTACCTTAAGGGTGACTTAGATGCAATAAAATAGGAGTTTAAGGCTTGACAAGTAGTTTTAGATGCCAAGTCGAAGTGTCAGTAAACTGCACACACCGACACTGCAGTGGCAGGCCTGAGACAGGTTTGCAAGGCTACTTCTGTGAGTGGCACAATCAGTGCTGCAGCCCACTAGTGGCATTTGAAGTACAGGCCCTGGCTCTATGGTATACCACTTTACAAGGGACGTATTAGTACAACAAATATGCCAATCAGGTATACTCCAATGTCATTATGTTTAGGGGAGCGCACATGAACTTCAGCACTGGTTAGCAGTGGTAAAGTGCTCAGAGTCCAATAGCCAACAAAAAGAATCAGCAAAAATGCGAGGCAAAAATAAAGAGGTTGGGGGAAGACCACCCTAAGCTCGACAGGTCTAACAAGTATCCCCCCAGCTGAAAATTAGGAATCTACACAACCTCTAGGAAGTTCTCATCACTAAGGCAGAAAAAATTGGACAGACCATCAGCATTGGCATAGTTTACTCCTAGTCTTTGTGCCACCCTTAAGTTCATACCCAACAATTCTAAATTCTCACCCCTAATTTGCATGAGCCATCGGAGGGGCCTATGATCTATCTGAATCAGGAAGTGAGTGTCAAACAGGTATGGCTTCAACTTCTTCAGTTCCAGGATCACAGCAAAAGCTTCTCTCTCAATAGCACTCCACCTCTGTTCCCAGTGGTGTACCCTCCGGGAGATGAAGGCTATAGGTTGGTCTAGGCCCTACTCACTAAGGGGCATATTAACAACAAGGCGATAAACAATTATCGCCGCTTTAGCGTCCGTTTTCGGACGAAAAGCGGCGATAATCTTATCGCCTAATCAGCAAGGTCACGCTATCGCGTGAATCCTTGCACTATCGCTCCTTTCCCCAACGCCCATCTTTGTATCTCTAATGAGATGCAAAGTGGGCGTTACTAGGCGTACCCCGGATGGGCTACGTTGCAAATATCGCCGATGTGCACATCGCGATATTTACAAGGCAGCCCACAGGATTATAGCAGACGTAAAATTTTGGCGAAAACGGCCGTTTCGCCAAAATCTAACGTCTGCTATAATCCTGACTTACCTATGTTAGACATGGGAAATGGATTCTGCTGATACGACCACAGGGTCGTATCAGCAAGGTTATCGCCGTTTTGAAGGGAACATCGCTGGAAAACCAGCGATGTTCCCTGCAAAAGGGCGATAACCTCGCTATCTCTGGAATCTTTATCGCCCTGGAGTAACGCGTTGTTAATAACGCGCTACCAGGGCGATAAATACCAGAGATAGGTGGCGATAATATAATTATCGCTAAGCACGGCTAGCGATAATTATCGCTGGCCGTTGTTAATATGCCCCTAAGTTGGGATAGTACTGCCCCTATGACATGCTCAGAGGATTCTGTCTGAATGATAAACTCCTGGGAGAAGTCAGGGGCTTTAGGCAAATGAGCTGTGCACATGGCTTGCTTCAGGGAATCAAATCACATTTCTGGGATGCTTCTTGGAAGTCAGGTCAGTCAAGGGGGCAACAGTGGTGTCATATCCCTTGACAAACCTCCTAAAGTACCCAGTGAGGCCCAGCGATGACCTTACCTTGGTCTGGGTTTTGGGAGGCATCCAGGCCATTATGGTTTCTATCTTGGCCTGAAGGGATTGTACCTTCCCCCTGTCTACCAGGTGTCCCAAGTACACCACAAACCTCTAGCCTATCAGGCACTTACCTGTCTTGATAGTCAGGCCTGCCAGTTGCAGAGTCTGAAGCACTTCCTGGAGGTGAAACAGGTGGTCCTTCCAGCTGCTAATGAAACAGCTATGCCATCAAAAAAAACAGCAGTAAAGGGCTCCATACATGCAAGGGCCTGGTTCATCAGCATCTGACCTCACCCTAAACTGGTAATGGCACTCTGGAGTGGAGAAGGCTGACCTCTCCTTTTCTCCCTCTGTTAGGAAGATTTGCCAGTACCCTGATGCATGTTCAAAGGTACTGAGATACATGGGCAGCCCCTAACCGATCAAGTAGCTCATCAGCCTGGAGGATGGAGTGAACATCTGTCTTGGTTATAGAATTTATCACTCTGTAATCCATACAGAACCTCAGTTCAGGTGTGATGCCCGCTGGGACAGCTTTTGGTGGCAGAACTATAGGACTGAACCTAGGGCTACGGGAGGTTTCTATCACCCCTAACTCCAGCATTTTGGACACTTCAGCCTTAATGCTGGACCTCACCTTATCTGACAACCTGTAACATTCATTTTTAACAGCAAGATTGTCCCCTGTATCCACATCATGGATACACAGGTGGGTAGTCAGAGGGATAAGAAAGTGGGTCTACCTTCCACATGCTATCCAGCAAGCTCAGGCCGGTCACCAAGCATGATACCTTTCTGGACACAATGTGCTGACCCAGAGGTCCGCCTCCTCAGCAAGCTTTGAGGCATCAGTAAGCTTGCTACTAACCAAGGTATTGGTGCAGCTCTGAAAAACAAGTATCAGGAATGTGCCCCTTTAAAAACAAGTTGTACAACCCTTCATAATCATTAACTTTGCACATGAATTTCTAAATGAATGTCTGTTAAGCTGTATGGGAAATCTCAGTCACGCCACATACATTTTGCATTTATTTGCATCCTTTCTCTTGCAGACACAAAAGAGGAGAAGATGGGTATTCACTAGGGGTAGTCCTGGGGCTGATTTATTCATTAGCACAGATTTTAAGATTATTTTTATAATTTTTTTTTAAAAGCGCAGAACACATTTTTTAGACCATAGTCATTTTCTGTCTAAAGTTCCTAGAACGTAGCAAAATATGTCCTTGTATTAGTTTACCAACAGCATAGATGTGTGTAGGCGTGCACACATGCCTTCAAACTTTTTAAACATGACTTTTTAAGTTCTCTCTGTATTTTGCATGACACCACTTGTAAACTTTTGCTAAGATAACCAGCAAAATGAAGAACAATTTTTACTAATGGTGTATTGTTCTGCTACAGCAAGCTCAGCGATATTTTAAACCACAATTTTTCTTCATGTCATTTTTCTGTTACTCTTTTCAAATGTTGTGCAGCCTACAGCTGTCTGATTCCCATTGGCTTTTGAAAGCAGTGAGAGGGTCATATGGGCTCAAGAGTGCAACTTCTTTAAGTGACCTGCTGATAAGACATTACTGACACTCTCTAATATGCTATTTAACAGTGAATGCAAATGATGACAGTTCCCCTGTGCACTGATTGGTTCAGCAGTTTGGCACAGGGCTACGGAGTCTTTCACATACCAAGTGTTAGATTATAAATGGATTTTCTACTGTATAAATGATCAGAATACATTACAGTCTTACACTTAGTATAGAAATGCACACTTAGAGCCTGATTCCGAGTTTGGGGGTGTGGTGCTAGGTCCACCCTGTCAATGCACCACCAAACCCGTGGTCAGGCCGCCTGCCAGATTAGGAGTTTTCTCCTGCCTGGCAGTCTATTTTTGGTGTTTCCACGCAGGTGACTCAGAAAATGGGCATTGCAATGGGAACACCAAATACAGCTCCTGCATGGCATGGACTACAAAGTCCATGCCGTGCAAAAACTGGTGTGCATGCACAGAGGGGGCATATGTTGTGCACCCTTGTCTGCATCCACATGGCGTGAGGCATCAGGGGACCCTGTAGGGCCCCGTTTGTTTCCTTACGACCATGGTTTTACCATAAAAACCATAGCGGAGACAAAACTTGTAATATGCTGGAGGGGCCACGGCAGTCCCACCAAGCCAATTACTGTCTCAAGATCACTGAAACACTGCAAGAGAACAGCAGATCCCTGGTGGCTGCAGCTTGGCAATGGCGGTCCATCCGCCATGATTGTAATAGGGTGATCGGGAGACCGCCACCTCTGCGCCTCCACGAGTCTGGTAGTCTGTGGACCACCAGACTTGTAATCAGCCCCTTAATCAGTTGGTGGTGTCATTCTAGTTGTCACCTTTGTGGCCATGAAATCTAAACATGGCTTAAAGAAAACAAAAAAACGCTATGATGTAGTAAGCACTGGCTGTGCCAGAACATTTTATTTTTATTTACTTTGAGTCATGGTGCACAGGAGCTTGTCCTGTTGTCCAACATCTGTACAATACATTTACAACAGCAATAGGTCATACATAGGCAAAACCTATTGGCTTTGCCAATGCTTGTTCTCTTTGTCCTAGTGATGCTATTCCTCCCTACATCAATTTCTGTGTGGTGTTACTGCAGTTCTTGTGAGTGGCCATTGAAAGCTAATGATGTGTGGGACCAACCACTGAAAAAGCTGTAACATCCTCAGATGATGTTTTTTATGAGGTACTTTAACCCCCTCTTACTAGAGTACAATTCTAATCAAAAAAGGACCTGTCAGAAATCTTTATGACATCTAGGCACATGAAAAGGTCTATCTCGGACCACATTGCAATTGAAGATGCTCTCAAGATAGAACACCTGGTCTCGGTAGACTGCTTAGAGCATCACTAAATTAATTTCAACCTCAGAGAAAAAAAGGCCCAATAAGGAGCACATGGGCACTAACAATCTGGATAGCTCTGTTAAAGATTGCAGGAATCGCTGTTAGCATGAGCTGAAAGCCATTTTGTACTTGGCAGCCATTTTAGTTAGCCATGTGCTCGCCATGTGCTTTCTCCCTCTTCCAGAGTCTTGCACATGCTCAGAGAGGCCTAGCTGGTAGAATGCACCTGCTCCTAGTATACAACTGTCAAGCTATTCTTACTCATGTAAGCAGTTTAGTCTCCCTCCCACTTTGTGGAGCAAGCAAATTTTGTATGCCCATATTAGTCAATAAGCATGCTTGTATGTGCTAGGACCTCCCCTTGATTTTATGCTGACTATATAACAAATACATATATAAGGACCCTGTTCTCTGCACTCATTAGAATGCCTCCTACAGTGGCCTGCGGGTACCGTAAGATGCAATCTCCCTCATCTGAGGTTAATAAAACATGTTTTTTGATATTACAGCTTCTGTGCCAATCTCTTCTTTGTTGGTCTTAAGGACCAGATGTGTCAGTGAACCCCTAAGAAGGTTTTTATTTCTACAGATGGCGCCCGAAAGTGGGACTCATCGGTGCAGCGGCTATCCAAGGGAGTGGTCTTGAAGGGAGACAGGAATCTACTGAGGAGTACAGGACAGGAATCTACTGAGGAGGTACCCTGCGCACGGAGATTGTTTTGTCTTCCAGCCCAGTATATTTCTGGTCTTCCTGATCTGATCCTCCAAGTGTTTGCCGCTCCCGACTGAGAACTTCTTTGGCGTGAGTATTTTAAAATGACCGTTAGGTCACTCAGAACTTGGCAGTTGGAACCTGGACACCATTTGATTGGTAAGAGCCGTTTTGTGGCACTTGCTGTTGGTTTGATGCCTTTGATTGGTAAGGTAGTTTTAGTAACACTTACTGTGGCTTTGTTTGTATGATTGGCCAATTTTGGAATTTGTTTTGTAAGTTATATATGCATTGCAATTCATATAGGCAGGTAATGAGGAGATTTTTTTCTAACTTTGAAAATTTGAACGGCACACATTGTGTTAAGTGTCACTTGGAGTATAATATTATATATGCTATAATATTTTTGGCATGCCTGTTACCAGTACACTTTGCAGAAAGTGTTGCTGTTTTGGAGGTACCAATATGGATTTAGGAAGTACTCAGTTGACTACCCTCAGAGGGGATACCTAAATAGGTTTAGGTATAGTAAAAAGATATTTCTTCCTTGGTGACTAAGTACCCCATGGAACTAAATATGTACATAAAACGGATCCGGATCTGCGCACTTAGTAACATTCATAAGTGGTGATATGCAGAGCGCTTTTTGAGTGTTCTACCAGCCAAAACTGGCGAATTTGGTGTATTTTGGCTTCTTGACCATGGAACAGTTTTTTGGGCTACTTTTGAGAGCTCTTCTTGTAAATATGACTTACAATTAGTATTTACAAATAGGTTGGTCTTGCGTACACTTTGTAAGCTGTTCTAAGTATTGATTTGTGGGTTAAATGTGTGTTTAAATGTCTATGTGGGGTTTTTGGTTTGACATTGGTAATACTTGTGTGAGTACTCTTTATGTAAGAATGGCTAGCTTTAAGCGCGCTGTGTTGTGTCCTTCTGTAACTGTCTGAATGAGCTCAATGAGTTTGTTTATGTTTTTTGCTGTCCTCATTCTGTTATGCAAAATGTCATTTAGTTACTTACATATTAAATAAAAATCCAGAAATAAATTATGTAACATATGCTAAACAGCTGCATGTTACTATTAAATTGACAGAGTAAGACACTATACATGTGTGCAAATTGCCACAATGCTAAACATAAAATTAGAATTCGTATTCAATAGGATTAAAATAGGCCTCATACAGAGAAAAAAACGAAATTGTGTGTTTTGTAATCAATAGACTTAAATACACAATGTTACGGCCTTTTCCTTAAATACATTGTATTAGACATTAATAGGCATGCACATCATATGAGTGAATTTGGTCGTTGCTGAACTAAAAACACATTATAGAAAGATAGATTTGACTGCATTTAAATGCCTCAGTTTTTAAATAGACTGTGACATGCTTTTCTCTCAGCACCCGAGAAAAAAAGCTTTCCGACAGCTGTGTTTAAACTAACTAACTAAAAAGAAACCGTTTGACACAGCAAATGGGGATTTAACTCTGTCAGGGTATTTCAAATAATAAAGGGGTTTTTTCCTGAGAAAGGCGTGAAAATTCGACGCCTGCTGACAAACAACAGCTGCATAAATAGCATATGGCTATTCCTGCTCACGGCCACAGACAGGAATGCTGTGTCAGCGATATTTTAAGTCAGTGTAAACCTGGTATACAGGCCTGCATTATTTTAAAAGTTTCAAAACACCAGTTTCATTATTTTGGATAACAGAGAACAAAATTGAAAGTAGGGATTTCCTTTCTTAATGCCTTTTTTATAAGTACATCTATGGTTCTGATGTTAAATGATAATTGTCCTTTTAAAAGTGGCGCAGACTTTTCCTGTTTCAAGTAAGGCTTCTGTGCTTAGGGTTATGAATGAATGCGTTTAAATATGATAGGCTACGAATGAAGCTTGCTTTTTCAATGTGGAATCATCAAAATGGTTGGTTTTATTGATAAAAAATAATTATTATTATATGGGAAAAAAATATATTGTTAAAAACAAATGCTTTAAATTCGTTTTTTCATCTTTATAAAGCCTAATCATCATACTGTGAATTCCTAGCATCAAAGTTGAATTTAAGCAGTGCTGTACCGAAAAAAAGGGAACTTAAATGTGAAATGTCACTTTACCCAGCCGTACAAAACTTATTTTTATAAGGGTATATCTTATACATTTCTGATTTCCCATTCCTGGGCTATCTAGAGAACACTCTGGGGGTTCCTATTATGCAAAAATATTGTAGGATATTCATTTTTAAGTGCCCCTACCACCAAAGTCGAAATTGAGCTAAAATTCACAATTTTACAAGCAGTTCTACCACTCAAGGCAGTTTTTAACCTGCTCTCAGGCTTCCATAAAGTATATGCAAGTATAAAATAAACAGCTGCCTCTGCATTACTAGATTGCACACCACTATACATAAATGAAAATAAGTATAGGACTGCTTTTCGCTGTGATTCTCCAGAGTTGCTTTGCATTACAAACCGCATGGCAAGCCTTGCACGCAAAAATGAGCAGCTGCTGAACGGGTCAAAGGTCGGAGTTCTGCATTTAGCAACTTAGCAGGGTGAAGGGTAATGTTTGCTTGGACACTTCGACCTTCGAAAAGTTTTTTGAAAGACGAGATGATAGCGCAAAGAGAGAAAGAGAAGCTTTGCTTCCTATTTTTGGCAAACACACGTTTTGCGCAGTCCTATGCCACGAAGGAAGACAACCCTCAGTTGAACATTGATCTGCCATTTATATAAAATAATGGTTTTAGTTTAAAGAATACTGTGTAGGGGCTACGATAAGGAGGAAATGGATTTTAGTTTGCATTCATGCGCCCTCATGTTAATCTAGTACAATTGCTGTAGAAATTGATTTAAAGTTAACTCAATTTGCATTGTGTTAGACTGAATCAGAGAATAACCACTTTCTAAGATATCTCCTACAAGTTTGTTTGTGCCCAGTTGCTACAAATAGGGGTTGAAAGTGTTGACAGAAGTAAAACCTGTTTCAGGTTTTCCTACTGTCAAAATGGGGGAAGGAGGCTAGCTCCTCTACAAATTAAGGGTAGGCAAAATTATGTTTTCTCTCTTCTTTTTCTCACTTTTTTTTGAGTCTGTCTAAAGCTGTCTAGGAAATGGCCATATGACAGTTAAGGCACTTTGCATTGTTCATAAGGCGGCACACAAAATGGGGCCTAAACCATTACAGAGAATGTTTACTTGGTACTCCCCAGCTAGAAGTCTTCGTTCCTTGGCAGCCCACCTAGTATGTACCCCACGAGTCAAGAAAACCCGACTAGGAGGTAGATCATTTGGCTATACAGCCGCAAGGCTATGGAATAAACTACCAAGTGAACTCAGACAGACTGATGACTAACTGCAGTTTAGAAAAAGCTAAAAACCAGGCTCTTTCCAAAAGAATAGCCTTGAGAGATTGGCGCATGATGATTCATAGTTTTATAGCTGCACAGTGATTTAGGTAATCCCAGCGCCAGGATGCCCGTTGGGTGACAGCTGCGCTATATAAATGCTACTTACAATTACAATTACAATTGGCTATTCTGTAATACTGTTTTAAAATTGTTAGAATTAATAAAAAGATGAAACACATAAGTTATGTTACTGCCCATCCTGTATGAAAGAATGAGTAGAACAGATTGATGTTCCCTTATTTGATCTTTAAGGAAAATTGTATAGTGGGGGTTTCTGTTCAAAAATCTCAGGTGGCAACACTATTATTGTTTATGTTATTCTCATGTTCTATACAGTTTTGCAAGGGCATTGCTAGTCTTTTATTAGCTAGTCTCTGTAAATAAGCTGACAGCCCTTATTAGAGCTGGAGATAGGGTTTTTTTCCTTTTGAAAATGATGTTGCATAGTCCAGATCGTGAAAAGTACAATGCAGGAAAGACGCTCATGTGATCCTTAGCAAACATTTTGAAGGAAAATATTGTTTTATAGGAGTTTGTTTGTCATAACATGTTCTGCTGAAGAAAAATGTACTCACTATGTTGAAGTTTAGTTCTTTTTGCAATAAGAATCCCTGTTAAATTAGCAGTTTTAGATTTTCCTGCTGCACCTATAACATTAGAGCATGGTCCTAAGCATAACATGTAAGAGAAATTATTTTACAAGTGTCTGCAGTCCTGTACAAGTAATGTAAAATCTATGAGTAAAAGTGTAGAACATTTCCTTTTTCTTGAGGGTTCTTCAGATTAGTAATATAGGAATACACCAATGTAAGTATTTGGAGTATGTCTGTATTGTTTTTCTTTTTCCTCAGAATTTAGTAAATGAACACAGACTTCATTGGCTGCTTGGGATTGGGTGATGTATTACTCTTGTCAGTTCACCAAAACGTTCCTTTTATACTTGCCAATAGGTCCAGGGTTTTCTACTCTCAGATAGATGAAGTGCTTCTTGGGTGCCTTGCTAATGTATGGGGCGCCCCAAGACTAAGGAAGTATTCTGAGACTATCCTCTCTGTTGTTAGATTATTTCTGTGCCTTGTCTAAAGACCTCTTGTTCTGTCCACCAATAGATATTTGCTGCCTTACAACCATTGCCAGAGGGGCCCGGACATCAGATCCAGCCTGGGGAGTCAGCGCCACTGCAGCTTGAAGCCAAAGTGAAAGGAACCAGCATAGGCATTGCTGGCAACTAGGACCTCAGTGAAGTCGGAAGCACTGGGACGTGAAGTGTGTACCCCTGCCACTGTCTTGGGCGAAAGACGGGGTTACAAATCAGGATGGAGAAATCTTTGTGTGGATCCAGTTTTTGATGCCCAGCTGAGAGAGTCACAGAACGACAAGGACGGCAAGGAGGCTTTTGCTTGAGGTGACCCCCTTTGAAACAAGGGTTGCTTCAGGCCTCTTAATCCTGGTCCCAAAGTGAATGCAAGTCTACGCCTTTTGTTTGTTGATCAAGAGATGCCCGAGTACACTGGGTACAATTTGTGCCCCAACAAAAGAGCAGTGCGCCAGAGGTGCAAATACAGGAGTTAGGGAAGGACTTGAGTTTAGGGTACAGGTGCTATGCCCTTGGTGCCTGTTAGATTAAAGTGAAGAAAACTGGTGCACTGCCTGAGACACTGGATAGGATCATTGAGGGTATTTGCCCTGGGGGGGTGATTGCCCGATCCTGAAAGAAAGACTTTTTCTTCTCCGTGATTCTTGAGTTGCGAGTTGTGCAGCTCCACCGTGGGAACAACAAGAGCCTGCCTGTGAGGCTCAAACGGACACAGGGAGAAGACTCCCTCTGGCTGGTTGGTTTTAGAACTTTCCCAAGGACTCTTTTTTTGTTAGTAATGTACCCCTTTGGTCGTCCCATTTTTGAGGAGGAGCAGCCCTTTGCGGCTCCTTGTCCTAATTCCTATGGCTCTGTGTGGTCCTCCTGGTCCCCCGAAGCCACAATTGTTTTTGTAATAATATGTCTGATTGCTTTAATATTTTTTAAGAGGAATGTTTATTCTGCACGAGAAAAGTTCATCTGAGCATGTTACTTTACTCTTTCCTTAAGTATATTTATTGATAATTCAGCCCTCATAAAATACAGAGAAAGTCTATTGAAAATGTTTTTATTAGGTATGTGCTGTTGGCTATTTTGAAATTGACTTGACGAGCCCCCATCAGAGCCCTGAAACTTAAAATTAGACTAGATGGTTTTGGTATTTGCTTTCTGGTTAGGATTGGAAAATATTGAGATTTCTGTTTGAGATAATAGTCATTATTCTCTCTTGCTACCTGTATGACCCAATGCTCTGTTCACTTTGTACTCCTGCTTATACCTTGTATATACCTGCTTAATGAAATGTTTAGAATGTAAATGCCCACCTAGCATAGGATATTGATGAATTTATGAGAAGAAAATGTGCAAAATATTTTCTATGTCTCTACTAGATCATGGGAATGTCTTTAGCTCATGCTAAAAGGATCGTCTGTTAAAGATTGCAGGAATCGCTGTTAGCATGAGCTGAAAGCCATTTTGTACTTGGCAGCCATTTTAGTTAGCCATGTGCTCGCCATGTGCTTTCTCCCTCTTCCAGAGTCTTGCACATGCTCAGAGAGGCCTAGCTGGTAGAATGCACCTGCTCCTAGTATACAACTGTCAAGCTATTCTTACTCATGTAAGCAGTTTAGTCTCCCTCCCACTTTGTGGAGCAAGCAAATTTTGTATGCCCATATTAGTCAATAAGCATGCTTGTATGTGCTAGGACCTCCCTTGATTTTATGCTGACTATATAACAAATACATATATAAGGACCCTGTTCTCTGCACTCATTAGAATGCCTCCTACAGTGGCCTGCGGGTACCGTAAGATGCAATCTCCCTCATCTGAGGTTAATAAAACATGTTTTTTTGATATTACAGCTTCTGTGCCAATCTCTTCTTTGTTGGTCTTAAGGACCAGATGTGTCAGTGAACCCCTAAGAAGGTTTTTATTTCTACAGCTCTACCCTAGCATCACGCTTATTGTCAACACTTAAAAACTTCTTAATGAGGAGGTTATAGTATTCCAAGACCATCAACTAACCCTGAAATCATTAAGGTTACTGCAGACAAAAAAAATCTTTCAACCGTGAACCTGGTTGCTTCAAAAACAAAAGAAAGAAGTATGAAAACAGCATTTTTGGAGCAAATTCCTCTTTTTTAAGATATTTTTTGTGCCAAGTGAAGATGTTCCAATAATGTTTTACATTGTAAAACAACAAAATACAACTTTCTAGACCATGTCAAAATTACAAAGAAAAAGGATAACGTTTTGAAAATATTTGAAGGATGGAACTCTCAGTCTCCCATATCAGTTGACAAAGCTCTTCACATTCCAGTTCCAAAAACAAAATGATCTTAAACCAGTTTAGAGTTTTCACAGAAAGTAAACTGATTAGGACCATGTAGGAAGGTAGGGTCCTTCTGCATGTGTATCCCCACTTTTTGCCTGGTGCTAAGCTGGTTTTCGACTAATCTGACTGGGATCCTGCTAATTAGGACCCCAGCCTATCTGCTTTCTCTCTAAACTGTTATGCAATGTACTTAGGTATACTCCAGATTGGATACTGGGGTACCCTTGTCAGTCCCTAGTATATGGTACCCAGGGCATAGGTACACCAGAGGCCTCCCATGAGCTGAAGCATGTATTATGCCACCCATGAGAGGCCATGCAAAATGCAACTACAGGCCTGCCATTGCAGCCTGTGTAAGTTGGTGCATGCACCACTTACTTAAGATATAGGTTTACTATATCTAAGGGTCACTGCAATTAAAACCTATAGGTCACCCCTAGAGCAGGCCTTAACAGTCCTGAAGGTAGGGTGCTTGGTTCTACATGAGAGGGTGCCACTGTATGAGCAGGACACCCCTGCAGCCTACGGCGTCCATTCTCCCTGGTTGTCAGTGAGGCAGCCATTTACGACATATAGAGTGGCATTATGCGACCGCGTGATGACCAACTCTAAAATGGCTGAAACTGACCCTATTTTGTTTAGTGTCAAACATTGTGGAATCATTCCCCCACACCGGTAACCAGTGTGGGAGGTATGATTCCACCCCTCAGAAGCGAGCTTCGTGAGGTCCCTGGTGTTCCCAGTAAAGGCCTTCTAGTCCCTGACAGCACAAAATGGTTGCTGCCGACCAGAGCCACATTTCTGCGCTCCTGCTGCTGAGCCAAACTCGAGCAGGGGAAGGCAGAACAATAGGCATCCTGTCACAGGGAGGTGTGACCACCTGCCAGACAGTATTTAGTGTATTAGGGCTGTGTGGGTGTGCTTGCAAATGACTGAAAGTTTGCATGAGGGGCACATTTGGTGTCCCTGTGCATAGTCCAGTTCAAACCAGTCCTGGGAGCCGTTGGCTGCCGCTCTGGCTCGAAACTGGAAAAAGGACATGGGAGTAACATCCCCACTGTCCAAACTCTCGGGTGGGAGGGTCCCCTGAATCTGTCCAACCCTCTCCCGTGGGTACTTTAGGGCTTACCTGGCTGTAGGAACCTAGATTTGACGTTGACAAGATTCTAAACCAGATACCACTGAACTTCGACCGTCTGGACACTCATATCCCTTTCAGTCTGAAGCATTGTCTATGCCTGTGCACCATACAGGCTCTGTGCAGGACCTGTGGAGCATCAAGGATAGCTCCCTTGGAGTGAAGGAGTCACTCCCCTACATTCTCAGGCACCACAGCGCAACTGTCCGGTCTGCTGATCCTGAGCTCCTACGGACTCTGAAGGCTTCAGCAACACAGGAGGTGGGTTTCTCTGTCTCCCAAGGTCCAAGCTGCACTCTCACCAAGTTTGAGGTCAGAATCCATCATGGGGGCTGCAATAGATGAACCCATGTGCACTGTGTACTTTTGCAAGTGCATATGCTTGTTGGCGTTTTCCGAACAAGTGCACTGGGCTCCGAGTAGCCCCAACCTCTGGGACCATTTCCTACAAATAACGATGGCCTCTTTGCACCGAGTGCTCCGTGGACTGCTGCTTTGTGAAATCGCTTGGGGTCCCCTTGCGACTCCTGTGCCTCCATCCTGTGAGCCCACTTGAGGGTCAACTTTACTTTTCCTGGTTGCTCCAGGCATGTCCTGACTCCCCTTGCTGTGGTGAGTCTCCTGGACCTTCCTGATCCAAACCCTATTTGACCTTCTGCATAGGTTGCTGTTGCCAAGGCCTGTTGGTGTGTCCGTCGGACACCGACCCCTCAGCACTCGACATCCTTTGTAGGACAGCTCGTATCTGGCTCCTGGTTGTCCTCGACATCTCCTGGTCCCCGTAGCTCCAGAGTCAAGGACTCCCTCAACGCACCTGAAGCACCCTACATCAGTGGGCAATCTACTACCGAGCCCCTGGCACTCCTGAGTTACCCAGACTCTGTCCCCTCTGCTTTCAGGTACTCTTCAACAAGAATTCACCTTTGGATTCCAACTGACACTTTTTTTCTTTCCAGCAGTGGCACTTTCTTGAAGTCCTCCATAGAGATCGATGGCGGTAACCGACGCCACTTCAGCCCTATGCACTTGGCTTCCCTGGGATAGGTAACTCTGATACTTCGGTATCAACGGGTGGGGTGGCTCTCCAACCTTCTATGATCCACGGGGTTTCTTCCAAGTCCACTGGGAAGGGTCCTTAATCTCTAAAACTTCAACGGTGACTTTCCCACAGAATTGTAAAGCTAAAGGGGGAACCAGGTTCCCTGTCACCATGGTGACACTAGCCACATAGTGGCTATTATTAATCGAGAAATGTAGGCATGTTTGTGATAGGATGAACAAAAATACTTCACTTAGCACTCTCAACTGGTTATAAATGGCACTGCTGGTTATAATGTCTTGAAAACTGATTCCATTACAGTAAATTAAATCAAATTCACAACATTCAAGGGTCAAATGTGATGAGAGGAAACAACTCCCATTGCTTTGAAGAGCACAGTAACGCTGTGAAGCTGAGTTTTCCAAAGGTGTATTTTATAAAATTATATTTCTTTGCATTCCAATTTGAACAACAGAAATTTAGAATCGATTAATCACTGAATTCTAACGCATGATAATATAAAAAACACCTAGGTAGGATTATCTGGAGTCCGCTAGTAGCACTAAGAAGCCTGGAAAAGACCTGGCAAAGTGATCCCCAAGAGTAATGTCTGACTTACATCTTTAGGTATATCTAGAAAATAGATCTACAATATTGATGATGGGTTTGAATTTAATGCTAGAAGAATGCAAATACGTCAGAGTGGATTTGGCTGTGCAGTGTGTTCTCTCAGGAGGCAGAGCTTCTCCTGGAACAGGATGCTCAATGAGTTCATGTGAGCTGAAGAGGCCTTCAAAGGAGACGGGCAGTGTTTGCCTTTCTGAGGACAGTCTACCACTTGTACTGAACTTTAAAGTCCTGTTGACGTGTTCAGAAGAAGTCTGTACCTAATGTTTCTCACCCAGTGAAGAGTATTTGTACTGTTGAACCTAGTAAATGATCTATCTCCATTTCTCTACAGATACTAAAGGAAAGACTATCAGTAAGGTTTGTGCCAGAAGGATATCGTTTTTGTGAGTGTTGGAGTTAAATACATTCACACCTCCCAAAATTGTCATAGATTGAATCCACTTGATTGTCAATAGATCTTGTTATGTGTTAGAAGTTTCAGCCATACAAAAAGCCTGAGACAGAGATAATTTGGTTTCTATTAGTAGGTTAGAAGCAGCATATTATTTATAGACATTAAATGGTCCTTATCTTCTTCTCAATATCCACCATGGTCAGCAGAAGTTGAAGCCCAGAGTAGTGACGAGTCATGGTGGCAATATCCTGTGTCATCGTTTTCTATCCTATCCCCCTTTATCCAGGCCTACTGATAAAAAAAGAAATTCCTATTGTGTGTGGTTGACTGTGAATACAGAGAAGTGTGGAAAAATTCATCATCCCAGTTGGATGCAGAGTACAAGGTCTGTAAGGTTTCAGACAATACAATTTTTCATTGGTGGGGCCATCCTAATTAAAAACATTGTGGAGATTTCTAGGGTTATTTCACACTGTGAAAATGCTGTTCCTCTGCTGAAGTCTAGAGAAAATATTTTTCTCATGTTTGTCTCATGGAAATTACTCCAGAAGCAAAAATTGAGACACATTTCAATAAATTATCAAATATCTTCCTCATCCTTGTGTTGGGTACACCTTTCTTTGAAATAAATTCTGTCATTTGTTTATAGTTTGCTAATCTGGAACATCCAAGAGCTGGTAGGTGAATAAGAAAGTGTGCAAAATTGGCAGGATTTTTTGTAACATAAAACTTATCCCTCTGTGACCTCTAATAATCATTCCACAATTCTTTATAAAGCTATCAAATACTTTTTAACTCAATTCTTTATGTGTTTTCAGTATTCACTCTATGTTTCAGAAGGGAAAAATATTCGATTTGAACTGCATTCCCAATGTTTTTATTGGCTTGAACCTAAACCTACAGGCTCGACCAGTACAAAACCGGTTAGTTGGCAACAATGTAGTTGTGAAATAAATGCCTGACACACCAACAGCATCTGTGTCAACTGACAACACAATTTTGAGAGAGCAAGAACACCATAAATATTTTATAAAAACACATGCAAAACAATATTTTTGGGAACATATGCATTTCTAGACCATGTTTCAGTAAAGATGGGAACCATTTCAAGCACACATTCAGCCTTCACTGTAGAAAAGTGAATGATTGTAAGTCTATCTTCTATGACAGCATGTCTCCCAGTGAAGGCACATTTTGTGAGCTAGGCAAACACTCAAGTTCTTAATTGGAGCTCTATGATCTTCACTGCCAGCTGTTAGAAGAAGAAGGCATAGTAAAGTGGCTGCTGATACTTTAACTAAGCTTGTCTGGATTACTAGCTCTGAATTGCCTAAACAGACATTGACGAGCTAGGAATCAATCAAAATGCAGCATTTTGGAAGTGTTCAGCTGGTCTGATTTTGAAGAACACTTAATAAAATCAATATTAAACTAGTGCCTTTACTTTTTAAACAGAAAAGTACTTTAATCAAATACCTGAATGCTAAAGACATCATAAATGTACACAATGAAAAGCAGGACTCTCTAATGTATCCTGAAATAAAGATCATTGCAGATGACTCTCAATGTTAAACAGTGTAAAGCCACTTCCTGTCATTGTTGCCACAGGGTTCACAATGTAAATCTCTGTTCGGATGGAAAAGTCCTTTGCATTGCTGAAAATGTGTACTCCTGCCCTGAGTGCCTAGCTGTACTGTTGTCTGGATCCCTAATTCTAGTATTTTGTCATAAGTAAACACATATCATATGTGCGCACCATGATATAGACCTGTCTCATGGATTGCAAACTTCGTGGATCAGAAGGAGTGTCCAAAGCACTACCCTCATAGCTGTGAAAGGCTACTTCCTTCACCAAGAGTTAAGCAGAATGATCGCTGTGGTGGCAGCATACTGTGTAGTGATAAGTAGTAGTGAACAGAGCCTTATTATCCTATCTCACTGTAGTGAGGCCTATAGGCTCACTCAGCTTTTTAAAGGTTCCTCTGCTGTGTGCTTAACTCACCTTTGGCCTTCATCAGGTAGAAGTGGAGTGTTGCGCAATGTAGGAGTTATGAATCTGTACTGTAAGTATGTGTGCCTGAGAAGGATATAGTACAGAGATAGAGCAGTACTGCGTAGTACATGTGGAATTAGTGCATGGGCTAAGTGTATGCATGCCTGGTAGGAATACATGACATGAATAATGTGGTACTGTGCAGTGCATGCACAATAAAGGCATGTGCTGGGTGTATGTGTGCTTGCATGAAGTACAATACATGATGAACTCTTGTGCAGAGGGCACACAGTGAGTGTGTGTGCTGGCAGTGTGTGTTTGCAAATAGCACACTCTGGCACAGTATAGAAAAGCTTTAGGGCCAGATGTACGACCAATGTATTTTTGCGACTCGCAAATTAAGACAAATTGCGAGTCGCAAATTTCAATGTACAACAGTGTTTCAGACACTTTTTGTGATTCCCAAAGGGCTTGCAAATTGCATGCCTCATGAATATTAATGAGGCTGTCGCAATTTGTGACCCCATTGGAAATGGCTGGCACTCCCAGGGATGGTGGCCTGCTGGGGTCAGAAGCCAGACCACCATCTCTGGGACTGCTTTGTCAATTAAGCAGTTTTTTTTCAAGTGCAGCCCGTTTTCCTTAAAGGAAAACAAGATGCATTTAAGAAAGAAAAATGAAACTTTTCAGTTTAATTTTTAGGGCAGACAGTGGTCCCTGGGACCACTGCCTGCTCTTAAAAATATTTGCACATCCATTCACAAAGAGGACCCCTTCCCGCTTATGCAGTGGCTTACCACCCTTCTGAGAAGGGTGGTAACAGTGAGTGTTTTGCGACCACAATTGCGGTTGCAAAACAATCATGTATTGTAGGGACTCGCTATTGGGAAGGGACGCCCTTGGCATGCCCCGTCCTAATAGCGAGTCGCTAACCCTATTTTGCGTAGTCGCTAATAGATAAGTGACTCGCAAAATAGGGTTAGTACATTGCGCATCCCTTTGCGGCCGAAAATGGGCCAAATGCCCCTTTGCGACCACAAAAACGGTTGTACATCTGGCCCTGAGTGTTGAACAGATCATGCAGACTGAATGTGTGCGCTGAATTCATGTATACTTGAATTAGAACAATGCTAGACAGTATGTGTACTGTGAATGTACACTGAGTATGTGTCTGCAATGGTACTTTGCAAGGAGGACCCTGGGTAAAATAAAACTTCAAAGACTCAGATTCTAAGTTACATTTTGGTGTCTGAAAATGAAATATAAGAAGGGAGGTTGAGATCACAATTTTTGTCATCTGCCAAGCGGCCACACAGACTGTGTAGGAAGGGGAAGCTGTGCAAGACTTCTGCCTGTGACAAGGACTGGGGGCCAAGGTCCGCTAGTCTCCCTGGTGGGTGTGGGAATATCACAGAGGAAAAACCAAGGTCACTTTCCCTGGAGCATAAACACCTGCCTGCTTGCCAAGACATATGTGCCCTTTGAGGAAGAGAGAAGTGGAGGAGGATCTAGGCCCAGTGGGGAGCCCTACAGGGAGGACTTTCAGAGTGAGGTGTTAGGAGAGTGGCTGCATACCGATTGGGTTGCCGCCCTGTGCAGGAACAGTTTGGTGACTCCTGTATGCCAGGAGAGCACCACAGTGATCTCAGCCATATGCAGAACACTGTGCTGGAAGCCTCAGGCCTGCACCACAAGGCCGTGTGACCTCAGAAGCAATGGGCCCCATGGGCCAGAGGTTTGATTCTTGTGACCACCGTGATCAGTGACCCTGTATGCCAGGAGGGGCAAGGATAGTAGGGCTATCACATGGGAAGGGTCTGCGTCCGCTTGTGCGTAACGCAGCAACTCCAAATGCCAGGACGGACTGGCAGTACTCATGTGGCCAAGTGCTTGGGTCGTGGCTTGGATGAGGAGATCACTGTCGTGACCAGTGGGTCAAGCATGTGAACCGTATCTGACTGCTTCCCCGAGGATCGCCAAAGACATTGTACCCTCACTGAAATTCCATTCAGGAGCCGAGAATCCCTCCCTTGTTAGGCAAAGAGTGACTTACCCCGTGTTGGCTGAGCGGGAGCAGCTCCGATTGCTGAACATGCCAGCAGTGATGCTCAGAGGAGAAAGCCTGCGCCTGCTGCCGTGTAAACTGTGCATTTCCCATCTTCAATTAACAACATCTGGACACAAGAGACCCCACTGGGAGGGCACTCGCTGCATCGCTGAAAACACTTTAATACCGCTGGAGCCGGTAAGATCGGATTTGGTTCTGTGGGACCCCAGGGGACTCACTGCTAACAGTGCTGCAGAAATATAGACACTTCTGACTATTAACTAAAGAGTGAAAGGGGAACATTTGAGTATGGCCTACTTGTAAACATTCCCTGGATGTGGCCACCTGTGAATGAGGAATAAACCACAAATGTATTACAAGATAGAGGGTGGGACAGGGATTTGCCTGACAAATAGTAGAGCCCCGACCTCAAGGGGAGTGTGCTATTGCATATGAGTATCGTTATTCCTTTGCATGTGTAGAGTTAGAATTAAAGTACTTCTTTTTCCTATAAAAGCAAGTATTTGACTAGACATTGATTTATTGTTCGTACTGTGTGCAAGACAGATGAAGTCTTACTCAGAGAGGCAGCAAGGAAACCCGCCCTTCCTAGAACTTCCTGGACAAGAAATTGTGTTTTTCTCCATAAAACAGTCTTTATTTCTGTTCACGGAGGGATGACACAGCAATAGAGAGGACAAATTATTGGCAGAGCACCTAACCAGTAAGCACACCCACTACATGTTAGTCAAATGTGTGTGTGCCGGTGTGTTTGCAGCGGTGACTACTTTTGTGCAGTAAGAAGAGAATAGTGCAACAAAAAGCAGGTTCAGGCGTTCTGGCTCTCAGAAACTTTTGGATCTGTACAGCAGGTAGGTCTTCTAGAAACTTTGATTGGGTTTGCATTTTTGCACTTTGTCTTGCTATCTTGAAGAGAGCACCTAACACCTTCACATGATCACTGTTGCGACCAGTTGTCAAGAGGGATAGGTGATGCATACCATCTGTGTCAGTTTGTCCAGGCCCTCGCTTGGTCTTGTCTTGTCTAGTGTACTCCAAAGATGCCAGTCACAGCACTGACTGCTGCCAACCAGGATCCTGGCTCCCTCTGCCAGGCTGTTTTATATGTTGATGTGTGGAGTTAACTTGGTATGAATGGGACACTTCAGGAAGGAACTGAAAACCACACTTTACTTCCAAGCCTTCCCTGAGAATGGTCTCTAAGACCTGCCCGGATCCTCGTCCAGGTCTCTCTTGCTCTAGTTTTCTTCCATCAATTGTCAGGACTTTTGTCGTTCTTTCACCACCTTCTGGTTCTGGAATGTTCCGGTTGGACTGTGAAGTGTACCGGACCCCTCCTACATCACTGCCTTCTTTTGGCTGTGGTTGCTTGCATTTCCCCTGCCTCTCTTTTCCCTTTTGAGTAAATGTGTAGATGTAGGACTGAGGAGCTCAGAAAAGGGGGTGCAGTACAGATGTATGGACATCCTTCGCTACCTGTAGCTTATGCGGGCAACATGGGCCACTCTGTGTGGAGCCCACCTTGAGGCTGACAGCTGTACCTCCTTCCACGCCCCCCACCAGCACACAATTTCATTATCTATTTTGCATAACATGTTAGAAGAGACATAACTTTGCCTCTGTAGCAAACCTCTTGCCCTGTCTGAGGCTCTACCAGAGGCCAGTGCCTCTGTAAACCGTCATGAAAAGTCGATGTTCCATCCTGTAACAAAGGGTGCAGATAGCAATAGTGTGGTAGGTGCAGCAGCACCGGGGACCCAGGGTTTGCACTTATGGCTGTTACCAGTATTAATCAAGGAATGGGGAGCCCAGTTAATTGTTTGCCTGGGGCCTCTGGCATCCTCACTACATCACTCTCTGTACCCACCAAGTGCCACTGTGTCACATTTTAAAAATGCATTTCCTATGTTGATGCCTCCCAACCCCGCCCTTCACTACAAGTCCATTATTAACTGAAATGGATTCAGCTAGTCTTAGTACCTTAGGAAATTTAAGCGCAATTTAAAATTGTGTATTCTCATGTGTCGCTGTGTCCGTTTTCATGTAGCTCCAAGCCAGTGCCAGAACCTGACAGCTGTTTAATTATTTGGAATGTATAACAAATGCCAGGGGTCCAGTTTCTAGGCACTGTGGTGCCGACAGTGACCTCAGCTCGGGAACAGTAAAGATGTTGCGAGATGGAAAACAGACTGCTGGTGCACTTGGATGTTTTCCTTCTCAAGTAGGGCACCTACTCTCCTATCCTGAGGTGGTCCCTTCCATTTTTAATAAAATGGTTCAAGCTTTGATCACAGTTTGGATTACTTACCGATAACCTCTATTACGCCAAGTCCAGTCCTCCTTGTCACGTTCTTTACGTTATGAGCTCCAATCTCCAATGGGGATAGCTTCCATCTTTACTATATAACAATAATTTAAAAACCCGTTCCGATATATCTGAACCTCTCCATCTCTCCTGTGCCCCTGAAGGTGGCATTACCTCCTTGTACGGCTTTGTTTTAGAGGCCTGGCACGGGAGAGTGCCCAAAGTGGAGGGCCACGTGTAGAGACCAGCATGTCATGTTCCCCACATTCTTTGCTAATGTTCTTTATTCCAGAGTGTTCATGCAGCTTGAGTAGTTGCAGAACAGTAGCGTGTCAATTGCTGCTGGCGCTGTGTGGATAGGACGCTTTATCCTGTAGATGTGTAACTTCAATAAAGAAGACTTCATTAACCTTCCTACGTGTCCCGACCTACTTCGTTACACTGGCGACGATCTGGCGAAAAGAAAAGGACCCAGAGACATCTACTTTCAACAAAAGAAACGTCTGAACACGGCTGTGTACACGACAACTCCACTCTTCTTTGCCGACAACTCTGAAGTTTGAGGTACTGTTTGCGCTAGCTTCGCGGTATCGGTGCACATTTTATCCTTTAAAAGTTACTTTTCCCAATTTTAAAAGATCAATTTTACTTCAAAGGCCTACCGTTACCCCTCGCGCCTGTTCAGACTTGCGCTTATCAATGGGGTTGTCATCGTAACAGCATTCCCAGGCAACTGCGCCTCTCATCAGCGCCGCTGCGTTCTTCGCATTGTTTCACAACATTACGTTAGCGTCACTGCACTCATCTCCTTCTTTCACGGCGTCACCGTGGCAACGTCTGGAGTTCTTCAACGTCACGACACGCATCACGTTGTCTCCAACAGTTGTCTAGACAGCCACACTGCTTTGTTTACACCAGCGCTGCCGCACGCATATCGCTGTACTTTCAAGTCAAATCTCTAGCGTTTCTGTTACGCTTCCAGGGTGCTGACTCTCCTGCTTGTTTTGACTCTCCAATACGTTGGTCTGTGATTTGTCTACAATGCTGAGTGCCTTTCTTCGCTGAAGCAAAAGACACACAATTGATGGACGGAATGCAGAACAAATCAAAACATTCACCCCCGGTCAAGAGATCTGGGTAAAATCATTCATTCTTTTGCTCACCATGCCACCCCAGTTTAGACCTGCCCATATGCAAATCAGTCTTGACCCTGTGCCTCATGGGAACAGTCCATCCCGAACTGCTAGCCGAGGTCCTCCCTGAATCGGAAACAAGCATCCTAGGACCGGTTTCGGGTTTCACCCTCCTCAGCCAGGATAGCTTGATTCCAGTGGCACAGTGAGCCCAGGACCCACGCCTGGGCATACCTGGCGCACTTAGGCGAGAAAGCAAAAGACACACAATTGATGGACGGAATGCAGAACAAATCAAAACATTCACCCCCAGTCAAGAGATCTGGTTAAATCCATCATTCTTTTGCTCACCATGCCAGCCCAGTTTAGATCTGGCCATATGCAAATCAGTCTTGACCCTGTGCTCATGGGAACAGTCCAGCCCGAACTGCCAAGCCAGGTCTCCTGACCGGAAACAAGCATCCTAGACCGGCTTCGGGTTTCACTCCTCTTCAGCCAGGATAGCTTGATTCCAGTGGCACAGTGAGCCCAGGCCCCACGCCTGGGCATACCTGGCGCACTTAGGGCAAGAAAGCAAAAGACACACAATTGGATTTAACCCAGATCTTTTGACTGGGGGAGAATGTTTGCATTGTCAGCATTCCGTTCATCATTTGTTTGCTGTAACACTTTTCGCCCTAAGTGGGATGGGTATGCCCAGACGTGGGTCCCTTGCTCACTGTGCCACTGGATTCAAGCTAGCCTGGCTGAAGAAGGGTGACATACCCTGAAACCGGTCCCAGGATGCTTGTTTCCGGTCCAGGGAGGACCTGGCCTGGCAGTTCGGTCTGGCCTGTTCCCATGGGGCACAGGGTCAAGACTGATTTGCATATGGCTGGGTCCAAACTGGGGTGGCGTAGTGGGCAAAAGAACGATGGATTTAACCCAGATCTTTTGACTGGGGGAGAATGTTTGCATTGTCAGCATTCCGTCCATCATTTGTTTGCTGTAACACTTTTCGCCCTAAGTGGGATGGGTATGCCCAGACGTGGGTCCCTTGCTCACTGTGCCACTGGATTCAAGCTAGCCTGGCTGAAGAAGGGTGACATACCCTGAAACCGGTCCCAGGATGCTTGTTTCCGGTCCAGGGAGGACATGGCCTGGCAGTTCGGTCTGGACTGTTCCCATGGGGCACAGGGTCAAGACTGATTTGCATATGGCTGGGTCCAAACTGGGGTGGCGTAGTGGGCAAAAGAACGATGGATTTAACCCAGATCTTTTGACTGAGGGAGAATGTTTGCATTGTCAGCATTCCGTCCATCATTTGTTTGCTGTAACACTTTCTTCGCTGAAGGGCACAGCTATATATACTTCCGTTTAAAAGGCATGAAAACGGTTTTCTTCAGCAGTGATAGGCACACTACAAATTAAAGTACCTTCGTTATCTACGGTGGAACACATTTTATCTACAACAGTGATAGGCACACTACGAATTAAAGTGCCTCCACTCTTCACTATAAACTCCTTTATAGTATAAAAGCTCATTTCTAACAGTTAACACTTACCTTCTACGGTTGTAGGCACACCTGTTACCTCCACAAGTGCCTCCATCATGTTATGACAAAAGCTTGTCTCATTTTGTTTTAAGAAAAACACACTTTCTCTTCTGGCACCCCTTACTTTAACTATGCAGAATGTCACTCCACCTCCTTTTTTTCTCTCTAATCCAGGTGAACCATCCATTCGTTGGTCCAAGTGGAAAAAGGTTTTTCTTACTAACGCAAGAGTAAGTGGTGTTTCACTACGTGCTGAGAGAAAGTCTGCATTGCTCTTACACTGTTTGGGCTCTGAGGGACAAGAGGTTTTTGACCACTTACCTGATCTGTGTGACACCGAATCTGATAACCTTAATGAGTTTGAAATTTGTTTAAAAAAACTAGACAAACATCACCTCCCTAAAGTGAGCACCATTTTAGAGAGATACCACTTTGGAAAGCGTATACAACTGGCTCAAGAGTCTGTTGAAGTGTATGTTACAGATTTACGAAAACTAGCTTCAACATGTAAATTTGAAGGTTCTCTTGATGAACGCATTTGCGACAAATTTATGTTGGGTTGCAACATAGAAACGGTTAAAGATGAATTGTGGCAGAAAGATGACCCCAAATTAGATGAGGTCATCCTGATTGCAAAACGCATTGAACACTACCTTGCTTGCGTTGAGGTTATTAAGAAAGAGAATGGTTCTACTGGAGAAAAAGTACAAAGTGTAACTAAAACAAAAGTATCCAAGCAAGGTGAACCCCTCTCTTTAAAAACCAAGAAGAATTTTATTGTAAAGTTTTTTCGCTGTGACATGGTTGGCCACTTAGCTAATGACAAGTCATGCCCAGCTCTAACTTCAAACTGACATAAATGTGGGAAAGTAGGTCATGTGGGGAAAGCTTGTAGGGCACAGAAAATACAAAAAAAACAAACGTGTGAAAGAAGTTTGGATAGAAAATGAAACTGACTCTGATCCTGACGATCTACACTGTGGTGAGGTGTTAGTTCACGTTTCCCAGAACAAAAGTAAGAGTCCCATAGACAATGTTCAGGTGAACGGTCATTCTGTTAAAATGCTCTTTGATTCTGGAGCAAAAATTACCTTGGTCCCAAAAAGTTTTTATGACACATTCTTGTGTGACAAAGTGAAGATTTTCAAACCAGATATCAAACCACTTGCATATGGTGGCCAACCCATAAAATTATTTGGTTACTTTGTGGGCGATATAGAGTATAAAAGGAGGCTTACTGATGGGAAGATCTATATCTCTTCCAGAGGAGACAGTATTGTGAGCTGGATTCACCAAGCTGATCTTGGAGTGATTCTGATTCCAGGTGGGGATCCATGTATTGTTCTAAAAGACAGTCTCCCTCTGTCATTTTCAAGTGGTGTTGATACCTCTGAACCTATTAAAATTGATCAGGTGAGTGACTTACGTAGTGAATTTGAACACTTTTTCAGTGAAAAGTTTGGTTGTTTATCAGACTATACACACAGGATCACCCTTAGAGCTGGCGTCACCCCAGTCGCGTGCAAAGTGCGTAGTGTACCCTTAGCCCTGAGGGAACCTATGCGCAATGAGCTAGAGAAGTTAAAGAAAGAAGGGATTATTGTTGAGACTGAAGCGAGTGAGTGGTTGGCTCCTATGGTTCTCACACGTAAGGCCTCTGGTGAGGTAAGACTGTGTGTGGACCTTCGTGCCCTCAATCATGCTGTCATCGCTGACAAATACCCTCTCCCTAATATGCTGACTCAATTAGAGGGGGCCGAGGTCTTTTCCACCTTAGTTCTTGTAGCCGCCTACCATCAGATCAGAATTGATGGTGACTCTATGGATCTAACTGTCTTCATAACACCTTTTGGAACATACAAATTCACCCGACTCCCTTTTGGTTTGAATTCCGCAGCCTTTGTCTACCAGTGAGCCATGGAGGACGTTCTACATAGTTTGCCTGGTGTTAAAGTATACCAAGACGATGTTCTGATTTATGGCTCATCCCAAAATGTTCATGATGAGAGGCTTAGGGCCGTCTTGGAGAGATTTAGGTCACGTGGTTTGACCTTGCGTGAAAAAAAGTGTAGATTTAATCTTGCAGAAATTGATTACTTGGGACATAAGTTGTCAAAGGAAGGTGTTAAGCCTAGAGATCATCTGGTAAAAACCATTAAGGGTCTCCCCGTGCCAGAATCTAGGGATGACCTGGTCACCTTTCTTGGTATGGCCGAATATTATAATAAATTCGTTCCACAGTTTGCTTCGCGCACTTTTACCTTGAGGTCACTTCTAAAGAAGGGTGTGAAATTTAGCTGGTCAGCCCATTGCCAAGCAGAGTTTTGTGATGTTAAAAATGCTTTGAGTTGTGCACCTTCCCTCTAAAGTTTCGACACTACTGCTCGCTCTATCCTTACCACTGATGCAAGTTCTAAGGGCCTGGGCGCTGTGCTCAAACAAGTGAAAAATGGTAAAGAAATAACTATTATGTTCCTCTCGAGAGCGCTGGTAGGACCTGAGATACAATACTCGGTCATTGACAAAGAAACTCTGTGTATTTTTTGGGCCATTAGGAAGCTCAAGAAGTTCCTTTGGGGAAGCTCATTTGTGGTGCGTTCTGACCATAAACCATTGAAGGACTTGTTTACCAAGAAAGGTTTAGATGCTGTTTCCTCAAGAATTTGTAGGTGGATAGTCAGTCGCGCTTCAGGACTATGACTTTGTGGTAAACTACATACCTGGTGCAGAGAACAAAGTCTCTGACTGTCTTTCTCGCCTTGTTCAAGTTAATTCAAGTGATGCCTCTGATGACTTAGAGGACCTATGGGAAGATGATGATTATAAAGTATGTGAGGTCATGGAGGATATCTTAAGTGAGGAGGAATGGAAAGCTTCCATGGAGAGTGATGTTGTGATTCGTGATGTGTGTAAGTTGGTAGCTGATGGGTGGGAAGGCATAAAGGGTCTGAGTGAGGAAGTCCGTAAGTTCTGGAATGTACGTGATGAGTTGTCAGTTAGCACTGGTTTACTTTGGAGGGGTACGAGGTTGGTTCCTCCTTCGTCTGTCAGGTTGAGAATTGTCCACCAAGCTCATCAGGGACATCAGGGCATTTCGAAAACCAAGGAGAGGATTCGCTTGCATTTCTGGTGGCCTGGCATTGACCTTCTTGTAGAACGCATGGTAAAGGACTGCATGGAATGTAATGCGTGTGACAAGATATATAACACCAGATTTCAACCTATGATTATACGTGACACCCCTTCTCACTGTTGGCAAGAGGTAGCTCTGGACCTCCTGGGGCCGATTACAAGCAGATCTGGTCAATCCTATGTTCTGGTGCTGATAGACATGTATTCCAGATGGCCGGAAATCAGAGTCACTCAAAGCACTGAGACTAAAGATGTTGTCAAATTTCTTGATGACATCTTCTGCAGAGAAGGACTCCCTGACTGTCTGTGGACGGACAACGGGGTCCAACTAGTCTCGAGGGAGATGGAGGAGTATTTGAAAAGAAGGGGGATCAAACACAAGCGTTGTGCTCTCTATCATCCCGAAACCAACGGCATGGTAGAGAGGTTTAATCAAGTTCTAAAGGAGTCCATCCAACTGGCTAAGACTCAAGGAAAAGACTGGAGGTCTGAAATAGTGGAGCTGTGATGGTCTACCGTCTCACGCCTCACTCCACTATGAACAAAGTTCCTTTTGAACTGTTTAGGGGACGGAGTCCCAACACCCACATGTTCCAATCGTGGATGAGGGACAAGTGTATGAATGTAAGTTCGAATGTGGATTCTGATTAGGTACCCTGGCAAGAAACACAAAAGTTGAAGTCCATTAAGAGAAAGGAGTATTTAAATTGCAGGCATGTACGTGTGGGTGACAAGGTGAGAGTTCGTCTTCCTCGGAAATCTGGTGGTGTTTCTAAATTTTCCTCACCGTTTGTTGTGAAAAAGCTCTTTGAAAATGCTGTTAAACTAAATGATGGACAAATTTGGAACTTGAGTAGGATTGCTCCCATGTGTAATAATGGTCGGACCAAAACAGTGGTTCCTGGGGAGTCTTCCACTTCCAAAAGTGTGCCATTATTACGCAGAAGTTCTCGTACTTGCAAGGTTCCCGTGATGTTACGTGACTTTGTTCTACACTATTGTTTTATGTTCATTATTCTTTTATTTCTCTTATGTAAAGGGGAAAGGTGTGTAGTGACCAGCATGTCATGTTCCCCACATTCTTTGCTAATGTTCTTTATTCCAGAGTGTTCATGTAGCTTGAGTAGTTGTAGAACACTAGCGTGTCCGTTGCTGCTGGCGCTGTGTGGATAGGACGTTTTATCCTGTAGATGTGTAACTTCAATAAAGAAGACTTCATTAACCTTCCTATGTGTCCTGACCTACTTTGTTACCCCCGCCCTCTCCGGGGGAGTTCAGGAAGCATATGCCAGAGAGCCCCGGATGTAACCCAGGTGTGTCCTGCCATCGGCCATTTGCTACTAATCACCTGCATGACATCTATGGGGGGACTCAGCTGGACCACAGGGATGTAACTTCCATTACCAGCCCCACTGGGATTAATGGAGCCCTCGCACATCGGCCCAATGTCCTATCACTGCTCTGAATTCCACCATAGGCGCAGGTAACCCTGGAAACCAAAAAGGGCCCAGTCACAACAGTGTTTTCTGCTGCCGTCACACACTTGTTCTAAGCACCCGGAAGCTGTGGGCCCTTTAGGGACACAAATGTCACCTGCTGCAGAAAATTGTTGTACTTTCGAGCCAGGCCCCAGCCTTTGTGCACAGGTCCAGAGATGCCATTGCACCCGAGGTAAGGGGGATTTAAGAGATATGTTTACGCCGTCTCTCAGGGACAAAATTAATCATTAATTTGTGAGGGAATGATCCTTCTAACTTAGCGTTTTCATGAAGGAAATTAAATTGAATATAATAATTTTTGGAATTTAGAGGTGCCTTGTTTTTTATTATGTTAATCTGTCTGTTAGTATTTTTACATGTATGTGACGTGCATGGAAATGATGACCCCATTACGTAGTCACCTCTCAATAGGGATAAAAGGTGAATTGTTGGTGACCAGAAATGCCTTCCTGCACATGCTGTTCATCATTCTCACAGATGTTTTTGGCTTAAGGTAGAATTAGATCTGAGAACGGCGACACCATACATTTTTAATTACTAATTCTTTATTGTCATTCCTTGTGTTTTATCTTTCTTTTAAACTTTATTTCGGCCAATATGACCATAAAAGTATATGTATGATACAGTACATTTCATTTGATTCAAAGATAAAATAGTAAAAGGAAATCCATTCATCTCACAGGAGTGCATGTTCATCACATAAATATGACATGGAAACAAAATGTGTTTTGGCCGGCCAGAACCCAAAAACTTCATTAAAGTGCATGTGCAATTTATGTGCAATATAGAAAGTGAGCATAAGTAAACACACATTAATACTCATAAGGACAAGCTTAAACCCACTGGCCCTCCATTACAGTAGCTTTTTTTTTTTTTAAAGTGCCTGTGCCTATCAACTGTAAACTGTTTACATGGCATTCGCCCTATCCCAGAAACCACCTTTCATCTTGTTAGTTGCATGTACGCTATTCATAAAACCTAATATACATCGTGAATATAGTTAAAAGAGCTCATTAAAAAAACATAAATATTACATACAGATAAAAAGACATTCAGAGTCCAGTAAAAATGTTATAGAGTAATCAGCCAAAATCTATGGGGGTCAACTTCAACAGAGCTCTGCGAGTGCACCACGTTAGAGAATAAAAAGCCTGCTACCGAAAATGCGACAGGTAAACACGTATCATATTTCAATATCCTATAAGCCTCTATGCAGTGCCTGGTTCCCAGGTTTCTACATAGCTGGATCAGCCATCGTTTTCTCACCTTCTTATATCCTGGGCAGAAAAAGAGTACATGATATTCCGTCTCTTCTGTGTTATTACAGGCTGGGCAAACCAAAATTTGCAAGCCCCCCATTTATTTGTAAAAGCACGCAACGGGAGTACCCCATGCCTAAACTGTAGATATAACTTCCTCGCAGCAGCTGGTTTAATGTCATCCAGTACCGGCTCTAATCTGTTCTGTTCTTTAATTTCGAATAACACTGTGGTAAGCTTGCCTACTGTAGTACTCCCCTGGAGGCGGTCCCATTTATTCTCCCAGTAGCTCCCTTTCAAGTGCTTCCTTGATACTATAGGACAGGTTACTTCTGGGTTGCACCACAAATTGCCCCTTACCATAGCCATAAATGTATCCCCGATGAAAGCCAGCCACAGTTTCCCCACCCCTTGTATACTCAACACCTCTTTCAGTTCTTCCCTGTACTCAACCAATTGTGAGGTGGCCCACAAATGCCGGCAGAATAGAATAGGTCTAATGGCGGCTTGGTCTGCGATTGATATGACCCCAAGGTCCAGACGGAGCTTTGTGAGGGGGGAGCTACGATGGAGGCCAATTAGTTGCCTGGCAAAGGTGTTCTCAACTTTTGCTATGTTGCCAGGTGAACAGTGGCCCCAAATTTCAGCCCCATATAGCGCAGCACCTCTAGCTTGCACTTTGTATATTTCAACTACCGGACCAACAGGTTTGTGGATAGAGTTTCGAAATACCTTTGTCAGACCCCCCCGTTGTCTGAGCTAGCTTCAGACTGGCTTTTTTAATTTGGGCTCCCCAGTCCATTTCTTCTTTGATCGTGATGCCGAGGAACTCAAAAACGGACACCCTCTCCAGGGGTCTACCTTCCAAACACGGATTTGGTTGGGTGTTATTACCTGAATTAAAAACCATAAATTTTGATTTCTGCAGGTTGATCTCAAGCCCCCTTTCCTTGCAGAAGGCGTCAAACTATCAAGGACCCTCTGTATACCCATAGATATTTTTGAAAGTAACAGAGTGTCGTCAGCAAACATCATGGCTGGTACTTTACGGTTCGCCAACTTGGGGGCGTCTATGTCCTTCCCTGCAGTTAAAGCTTCAACTAATCCATTTATGAAAAGGCAGAAAAGAGTCGGGGCAAGGAGACAGCCCTGACGGACACCTCTGTCTAAGGGTATTGGCGTAGTAAGTTCATCGTGTTTACCGAACCTAATTTGGGCAAAGTTGCCTTCATGTAATCATTTCAAAAGTTGGCAAAGATACACTGGAACCCCCAGGTCCAGTAGGGTTGGCCACAGTTTGTCCCTCTGCACTAGGTCGAAGGCAGATTTTAGGTCCACAAATATTAAGTAGAGACTGCCACCCTCTATGCACATAGTTTTCCAATGTAACAATTGGAGCATGAAAATTTTATCTAATGTGGACATCTTTTCTCTGAACCCGGCTTGAAATGGGCTAAGAACATTATGCTCCTCCATTCAGCTCTGAAGGCGACCCAACAGCACTCGAGCAAATATTTTTCGACTAATGTCGGAGGCTTATGGGCCTATAGTTTGTGGGAAGAAGTGGTGAGCCCTTTTTGTGGACTGGTACAATTTCCAAGCCTGCCCAGGTGTCGGGAGTCGCCATTTCTAACAGGATGGCGTTAAACAGGGTACACAAATAGGGTGCCCAGATGGTAGGTTCACTGCGGAAGAGGTCACTGGGGATCTTATCAAGTGTTTTATCAGTTTCTATGCATTGTAAATACTTCCAAAGTTTGTCTAACAATTCCCTTTATCCGATAGGATGGAAATTATTCTGTATCTCCTGCTTTTGGGCCGGGTAAAAAGTGAAACACTCCATACCACATGCACCTCGTATATAGCCGTAAGTGCACTTTTCTCTAGTTAGTTACATTGCATCTCACAAATACATAAGGCCTTAGTATACATATGTGACCTTATCAATAATACTGATGGTAGAGTCAATTTTATGCTCCAATGTCACTCCTTATGTTTCATCAGTTTCGATACATTTCAAATGCTTCCAATTCCTTTTATCCCATAGGATGCAGATTATTCCAAGTCTTGTGCTTTGGAGTCTGTTAAAGAGTCAAGAACCAGTCCCAAGTTGTAAGCCACCACCTTCAGGTAGGAGCAGTTACCATCATCATCAAAAACTTTATTTAGGTCATAGCGACCATAAAAGTGCAAATGTATACAGTACAGAATTACGAAATTGGATATGTGGCAATAATACATTCGATACATTACGACCGTAAAAGTGCAAATGCGTACAGTACAGAATTTTGAATTTGGATACATGGCAAAAAATCACTAGATGCATCACAAAAAATATTGATAAAAAATGTGGCAATCAGAGAAAAAAACTGTTAAAACAGCAGCTAAAAAGATAAAACATTTGGTGACTGAGGGAAAAAGCCCCGGTAAAGTTCATACGAGATCCTGCTGTAAAATCGCAATAAAAAAGGTTAAACCATATGCTACATTATAAAAACCTAACGATACTACCTAACTCTCATTAAGAGAGTTGGGAAAGTGGAGAAAGAGAACCATGGGGCATGCCATATCACATCTTTAAGGCGTGCCTTCTAATTATCCACATTTTACCAAGAAACTTGGCGATTGTGCAAGCATTTAGTGGTCTAGAATCAGATTTTAAAATGCGCAGCGCTTCTTGGTGACATCGTGTTCCCAACAAACTACAGACGGGTGCTAACCATTTGCGTCTCGGGGAGTTATACATCGGAAAAGAAAACAGGATATGGGTATTTGACTAAACAGAGCAAGGGCAACCAGGACATTGCAACTGCGCAGATGAAGGCCATCGCCAAGTAGCTGTAAAGTAGTTCACAGGAAGGGAGCCAAATCTAAATTGGATGTAAAGCTTCCTATCCTGTGGGATCGTAATGGCCTCCATGTATTGCTTGTGTGCGCTTAGCGATTTAAAATCCATACATTCTAATGTGAGGCGGCCTCCAGGCAAATGTGTTAATGTGGACTGGGCCACCCTGTTCCAGTATTGGGTCTTAACCAGCCCTTTGCTTGGTGATAAACTGGGTTCTTTAATGTCCCATGAGCTCCCTAAGCCTATTGCTGACAGTAGTGACCTGACTTTGGTGAACCATCCAATTTTATTAAAACGGTTACGTTTGCAGACTTCATCAGATGCAGCAGTGTAATGAGAGAGCTCTGGGGTTGGTTTTAAGCGCTGCCAAAAAAGCAGGGGGCGAAGTCGTGCTTTGTCCCCAATAGATGGTCTTCCCATGTCTAACCGTAGAGGGAGGAGCGGAGTACTCTGGGGAAGAGAACAGAGGGATCTTAGAAATTTGTTCTCAGTGATAAGGAGACCCTCCAAGTTTTCAAACCCCCAGAGTTCGTCCCATACAGAGCAGAGCCCACTACTTTGTGGTCGTAAATCTGAAGTGGCGCTGATATTGGTCTTGACTGGGAGCAACTGTGCTCCTTCATCAGAGTCCCGGTGATCTACTTCTGTTGAAGAGTCCGCTTTGTAATGAGGTGCTTCCAGGCCATTTCCTCAGAGAGGGTCACGCCAAAATAGACGAATGTTACTACTCTCTCGAGGGTTATCCCCCTGAGAGACAGTTTTCCTTTAAACGATTTGTGGGGGTTCATCAATAGAAGTTTTGTTTTTGATGTGTTAACCTCCAGGCCTCTCAACCCATGAAGTGATCTAACAGCAGTTGGAAACCACTGGGGTTCTTGGAGACCAACAGCGTGTTGTCTGCAAACAGTAGGGTTGTTACTTTGGCCCTCCCCCATGTGTGGGCATCAGCGGGGACTTCCGCTAGGTGTTTGACCACTCCATTGATAAGAAGTGAAAACAGGCTAGGAGCCAACACACAGCCCTGTCTGACCCCCCTGTTGACACTAATCGGGTCTGTCAGCTGCCCTTGTTCCCCCCAGCGGATCCCCGCAAAATTGTCCTCATGAAGGCTAATGACCAGCATGAGGATTGGGGAAGGGAGACCCAGCTCCTGAAGGACATGCCATAATTTGTGCCTGGGGATGATATCGAAAGCCGACTACAAGTCGATGAATGCTATGTAGTGACTAGCCCTTTCTATAGTAGCTGTTTTCCAGGCCAGTAATGAGAATCGGAAAACCTGATCGATGGTGCTAACTTTCTTTCTAAACCCTGCTTGGAATGGGGATGAGATGTTGGTCTCCTCCACAAAGCCATGATCTTCGTAAGAAGTGCACGGGAGAAGACCTTTTGAGCACTATTGATCAGGCTAATAGGCCTTTAGTTGGATGGTAGCGAGCGAGTGCCCTTTTTAAATGCCAGGATAACCTTGACTTCCTTCCACGAAGGTGGTATTGGAGCCCCTGCAACAAATCCATTACCAAGTGCCCAGATATACTTAGACCAGTTGTCAGTGTCATTAAGGAAAACATCGCCGGAACCACCATCAGGCCTGAATCTTTATTTCTAAAAAACTGAGTTTATGCTTAGTGAGATTTCAACTAGGGAAAATAACTCAGAGGTCTGGGGGCTAATGTAGTTGGCGATCGAGCCTTCACTAACCATTGCTCCTGTTCCAGTATAGACTGCAGAGAAGTGTTCATGCCAGGTGGAAATGGCAATGTTATTAGTAGGTGGCCTCAGTCTATCGGTATATCCCCTGGTCACAAGAAGCCAGAACTGTTGTGAATCCTTACTCTGGCAGGCATCAGTAATCTGAAGTCATCGGTTCTCCTCCCACTCCTTTTTGGCTTTGGCCTGAACTTTCTTGTAGGATCTCCTTGCTTCTTTTAGATCCACAATGTTGTTTGCTATAATGGCCGTGGCCAGTTGTAATCTTGATTTTCTGCACTCCTGGTTAAACCAGGAGGAATGTGATCCAGCTGGTTTCAGCTTCTTCTGAGGCCTAAGGGGGATACTAAAGTTTGATGCTAGCTGATTAAAAAAGTGTGTGTGGCAAGACTTAATCTTTGAGAGCCCATCATACTGCTCAAGTAGGCTGAGTAGCTCACTAGTACTCTCTAGGATATTACCCTTCATAGCTTCTAATTGTGAGGTGTCGGTGGTTACACGTGCCCACTTGAGTCGTCTGTTGTCATTAGTCGGGCATACCTCCTTGGTAGAAAGTCTCATATGTGGGTGGCCAAGATTTTTGTCCCACAGTGGTGACACATTAAGCTCAAGAGGGTTGTGGTCACTGTCAGTGGTCGACCCAACTACCATGTCCATCACTCCATACCACAATCTGACATTTAACAAAATGTAATTGATGCGGCTCATATTAGTGTTCCTATTAAAGGTATTTGCCACCAACTTATCGGACTTGGTCCGGCCATTGACAGCCCTAAGCTCATACTCAAGAGTTAGTGCATGAAGCTTTAGCACTGTTCGAGTCCATTTTTTAATAGGTGGCAAGTCTAGGGGGGAACGAGCCACATCTCGTCCACTTTGTCACTGTCAGTTACATCTTGAGAGTCTAGAGGTTCAAAGGTGATGTTGAAATCCCCTGCTACTATTAACAGTGACTGTAGCTCCCTCTCCTCTAGACAATTTTCCAATACCAGAAGAGCGGGAGAGCTACAACCATCCTCAGAACCCTGGGCATAAACATTAAAAAGATCAAGCCCTGTGCCATTCCTACCCCTGATATGAATTGCTAGAATGTCGGGGCTTTTGGTCTTGAGTTCTCGGATGGTACACTGAAGTTCGATTTTTACCCCGATCAACAGCCCCCCAGCAGGTCATCCTTTTCTACTGGTGACTGCTGGGCACCAATAAGTGACATATCCGGGGATGAAGACAGGGGTAATGGACCAAGTTTCCTGCAAAAAGCAGATGTCAAATTGTTCTATATACTGGGTCCAATGAGTAAATGGCAACCACGCCTCACTACGGCAACATTCCATGAAAGTAAACGAAACTTAGGAGGCAATCCTCCAAGGGCTGGGCAGGTATATTGGGTCCCATTCATTATATAGCCTATCTCTGGGCCTGCAGTGTTATCTCGCAGTGTTAAAATCCCCTCTCCGGTGGTTTTGCTAGTAGTCTGCTGTTGGTGAGGCAGCCCCGGACTAATAGGCTTTAGAGTTAATAATGTTGGGTCAGTATACTGCCTCAGTTTGATTCCTAAATGCTCAGCCTTTCTTGTAAAAGGAAGTGACATATGGTCTGGGCTGGCTCGGCTTGCCAGTCAGTAGTTGGTAGCTAATGGTGAATCAGAGCCTAAAGGAATACCTTGCCTAGTGGTTGCTGATGGCTGTAAGGTGCTGAAGGGACTGTATTTTAATTGAATGCCCATTGGGGTGAGTGAACATGATCTTTACTCTAGGGCACGGGTACTCATAGTACGGCCCGCGGGCCGCCAGTGGCCCGGCAAGCCTTCCTTGGCGGCCCGCGGACCTTGCAGCTATCCTACCTGTGTTTTTACTTTTTTTTTTTTTAAGTGTCCGCAAACACCGCTGGTTGCAGCAGCGCTCTATAGGGGCCGGACGATTCTTTAAAAACTATTCACTTAGCTAATGAGGCTTTGTTGTATTTCACCTCTTCTTAGCGCCCCTGCATCTCCATGAGTGGAGATGCAGGGGCGCTCAGAAGAGGTGAAATACAACAAAGCCTCATTAACAAGTGAATGGTCTTTAAAGACCTGTGAAGTACTCGGGTGCGGCTGTGTGTGTGCCCGGGAAGCTGTCTCAGCCCAGCCCGGGCTGACACACACGCGGGTGAGGTGACAGAGCGAGGGAGACAGACAGCGAGGGAGACAGACAGAGCGAGGGAGGGAGACAGACAGAGGGAGGGAGACAGACAGAGGGAGGGAGACAGAGGGAGGGAGACAGAGAGGGGGAGACAGAGGGTGACAGAGAGGGAGACAGACCGAGGGAGGGAGACAGAGGGAGGGAGACAGAGGGAGGGAGACAGAGGGAGGGAGACAGAGGGAGACAGAGAGAGAGGGAGACCGAGAGAGAGGGAGACAGAGAGAGAGACAGAGAGGGTGACAGACAGAGGGAGACAGACAGAGGGAGACAGACAGAGGGAGGGAGACAGAGGGTGACAGAGAGGGTGACAGAGAGGGTGACAGAGAGGGAGGCAGGGAGGGAGAGGGAGACAGAGAGAGAGAGAGGGAGACAGAGAGAGAGAGAGGGAGACAGAGAGAGAGAGGGAGACAGAGGGAGACAGAGAGGGAGACAGAGAGGGAGACAGAGGGAGACAGGGGGAGACGGAGAGGGAGGGAGACAGAGAGGTAGGGAGACGGAGAGGTAGGGAGACAGAGAGGTAGGGAGACGGAGAGGGAGGGAGACAGAGAGGGAGAGGGAGACAGAGAGGGAGAGGGAGACAGAGAGGGAGACAGAGAGGGAGACGGAGACAGAGAAGGAGAGGGAGACAGAGAGGGAGAGGGAGACAGAGAGGGAGAGGGAGAGGGAGACGGAGAGGGAGACGGAGAGGGAGACGGAGACGGAGAGGGAGACAGAGAGGGAGAGGGAGACAGAGACAGAGCGAGAGAGATAGATAGATAGAGAGATGTGTGTATGCCGGGGCTTGCGGCTCAGTGGACGAAGGCGTCCGCTGCAGGGGCCTGTGTTCAACCTCATGGTCATAGTTATTTTTTTTGCTCTAGCCCCGCCCCCCTCCCCTACTGATTCCGCCCCCACCGGTGCGGCCCTTGGCCACAAACCACACTGTAAATTTGGCCCCTGAGAGAAAGTTTGTGAGTACCCATGCTCTAGGGCTATAACGTTGTGGACTAAATTCACGTCCCTTAGATGTAATTCTATACAGTCAGTTTGAGAGGTGTGATGTGATAGCCTTTTTGCCTATAAGATGTCATCCCTAATGACAGATCTGTAACCCCTCACCTTGCAAATCCAGTGTATGGATTTGTTTATCAAAGAATCTTTGCCCTCGTGTTTCGTGTGTGGGGGAATTTTGGGCACATTTGTGATATAAATGGTCCTAGCGCGACTTTGGGCCTAATCGTTCCTGTGACTTGGTTGGCAACCGATGTCTACTTGTGTACAGTCTCTGCTATGCATCACATCTAGTCTACTCTTATCGGTAGAGATTGCAGGAGGGAAAGTGGGGATAGATATTAGAGGGACTATACTAGTCAAAGAGTGTGATGGTTCCTGTGTGGGTCCCTTTGCCTGCTCTCGTTGGCGTTCTTCCAGGGTACCTCTATCTAGCAGGAGTTTAACTTGGTTAAGTGCTAAAAGTAATGTTTTTAAAGAAGTGACTTCGGCCCTCAGATCTGATATAATCCTAGCATTGTCCTCGCACTTCGAGGTTGTCTCTACAGGGAGGCCCTCAACCTTTCGCACAGTTGGGTCTTTCTCTATTGGTTCCATGGTAACCCTTGACAAGGGGGGATCTACCTCTAACTCCAGCGCTTCCCCCTGTCGAGAGCAGGTTTGATCTTGAAGTGGTAGAAACCTATTTGATGAGGCAATATTGATAATACTATCAGTGTCTGCGCCTACTAAAGATTTATCTACAACAACAGTGGGAAATAGGGGTATCCCTGTCTTCAAATCACCGCTGACGGCTATAGATTGTGTAGCAGTGGCGTTGCAAGGTGGCAAATATTTTGTGCTCTGCGTATTCCGCTTTATAAACATTGTGGGAATGTGTTTTACAGAGTTGAGAATGGGGCTAGGGGGATGAGGTGGCTCATCAGAATGATGTAGATTATCTGTTGTAAAAAGCAAACACAAGGAGATGATGGACGGAGCGCTGAAACTTTTCAGACACTCACCCCCAGTCACAGATCTGGGTTGAATCCATCAACGTTCTTTAGCTCACTTTGCCACCCCAGTTCAGACACAGCTATATGCAAATCAGGCTTGACCCTGTGCCTCATGGGAACAGTCCAGCTCGAACTGCCAAGCCATGTCTTCCCTGGACCGGATACAAGCATCCTGGGACTGGTTTCGGGCTAACAGCCCTCATCTGCCAGGCTAGCTTGAATCCAGTGGGAAAGTGAGCAAGGGACCCACGTCTGGGCATACCCAGCCAACTTAGGGTGAACAAAGCAAACAGAAGGAGATGATGGACGGAGTGCTGAAACCTTTCAGACACTCACCCCGAGTCACAGATCTGGGTTGAATCCATCATCATTCTTTAGCTCACTTTGCCACCTCAGTTCAGACCCCGCCATATGCAAATCAGTCTTGACCCTGTGCCTCATGGGAACAGTCCAGCCCGAACTGCCAAGCCAGGTCTTCACTGAACCAGAAACAAGCATCCTGGGACTGGTTTCTGGGTAACACTCTTCATCAGCCAGGCTAGCTTGAATCCAGTGGCAAAGTGAGCAAGGGACCCACGTCTGAGCATACCGTGCCAACTTAGGGCGAACAAAGCAAACACAAGGAGATGATGGACAGAGTGCTGAAACTTTTCAGACACTCACCCACAGTCACAGATCTGGGTTGAATCCATCATCATTCTTTAGCTTACTTTGCCACCTCAGTTCAGACCCAGCCATATGCAAATCAGTCTTGACCCTGTCACAGAGAGTGATAAAGGTGGACCCCGAGATACAGGATCTCTGCTATCGCCCAGGTCAATGATTCTCCTTCCAGTTGAATAACCCACAGTGGGGCATCGTGATTAAGGGGGAAAGCACGTGATTTTCCTCAGTTCACGCAAACCCCTCTACCTGCTCAAAATTTCAAAAGACCACTGAAATGGGGCCACATAAGTCGTTGCGTCCTAAAGATATAATAGAGGTCATCCGCATATAGGGACACCACATGCACCGCACCGTATCATTGTTTTGATGCCTATCTATCTCACTACCTACATATTTAGAAATGTACCTTTAATAACCGTCTTTTTGTCTGAAGGTAAGCTATTAATGGATGTTTAATGTTAGCAGATTCCCTGTATGAAACACTCCCATAGCTGTTCTGTAATGAGTAGGTAGGGTAGGGCCACAAGTCTTCTTTCTGCGCCGACCTACACCAATGTGAAAGGGCAGGAATGCATCATATTTATGAAACACGGTGCATTCCTGTCCTTTCCCCCTGCACTGGAGCACAATTTGCTGCCTATCACCAATGCAGGCACCCCAAGGGTGTCTGCGTTGCATGCAGGATTGTTTTTGTGCAGGAAAGGGCACGTTTAATTTAATTTTAACCGTACTTACCAGTAACATATATTTCCTTCCATAGGAATCCATTGTCTGATTTTCAGCAGAAAAGTTTCAAAGTGTTGATTTTCACAAACTACAAATATTCCTTAAAAATCGCTTGTATGACTTAAACGCATTCTTTCAACTGTTTACAGGAGATGCACCAGTGCTGGATCCAGGATCCACCACTGAGTAAGAAAAAGTAATGATAACACTACTTACCTGCTAAGTGAATTTCCTCCCATAGGATAACATTGGTGATTCTATGTGAAAAAGTTTCTAAGTGTCAACTTTTAAAATACAATAATATTCCTTAAAAATCACTACTGTAACCAAAACACTTTTACTCAACTGTTTACAGGAGATGTCCCAGGACTGAATCTAGGATCCAGTCCTGTGGTTAGAAAAGTAATCCATAAAGTAACTAATTGCATTTAGCTAGAAATTCACATTGCGCTCAATGTTGCATTGTGTTTGAAATTGTGTTGCCCATTGCAACAACTGTAACTACTGTACTTAAAAGTCTATTGCCTATTTGCAAAGTATTTAAACTAAAGTAATTCATTCTGAGAAAGTATATTTTGTAATGTAATGTATAATGTAATTACAATGTAATTTAAAAAATAAAATATCTAAAAATAAATAGTTTAAAAAAATGTAGTAAATCAGTATCAAAAAAAATAAATATAACAATTAATACATTTAAAAATTGTCATTTACAAAACCTTTGAAATTCACTGAAAAAAACCATAGGTTCCAGACATGTTATAGTTAGGAATTAGCATTTAAAAACCTTTGAAATTCACTGAAAAAACCATAGGTTTCAGGCTTGTTATAGTTAGGAATTAGCATTTTAAAAACCTTTGAAATTCACTGAACAACCATAGGTTTCAGGCCTGTTATAGTTAGGGTATAGCATTTAAAAAACCTTTGGAATTCACTGAAAAAACCATAGGTTTTAGGGAAAGTTATAGTTAGTTGGACATTGCACTCGTACAAAACCCGTGAAATTCCCCCGTTATAGTTAGTTCAGCTAACTATAACTTGCGCCCCGCAATGCACTGCTGATGACGTCACATATTACATCACTCATGACATGGTCAGTGACATCACTGATGACATCACTGACATCATCCAGTGACTGTGTGTTTCTGTAAAGTTTAAATATGTTTAATATATATAGGGAAAGGCATATTGAAGAATGAGTGGTTGTATAAGCGTCTGAATGGATGATTTAGTAGGTGCGTGACTGAGTCTATAAGTGAGTGATTAAACATATCTTACTGGATGCCTGGGTGAGTGACTAAACTGTGTGCATGTCTGTATCCGTCTGTCTGTTGTTGTGTAAGCAGCTGCATGGGTTTCTGACTAGCTAAATGAGTGTCTATATGGGTTATGGATTGGTTCTCTGAGTATCTGTATGGGTGCCTCAGTGTTTGTGTGGGTGGGGTGTGTGTGACTCTGTGCATAGATGTGTGAGTGGGTGATTCACTGGGTGCATGGTTCGGCCCCTTGCATTATTTAAACTTAAAGCAAAGGGGACGTGTAAGCCCCTGGGGCTGCGGGTGATCCGCTGGGCCCCCTTCATCTTCTAAGCAAAGAGCCCCAGGGAGGTGGTGGTCCCCGGGGCAGGGAAAGTCAAGAGGCTCCCATTTATAAAATAAAAAATCCTGATGAGGTGGTGGTTCCAAGGGCAGAGGGGGAGGCCGTACGGGCCTCCACTGCATTTTTAAAAAAAAGAAGCCCTGGGGAGGTGGTGGTCCCTGTGCATTGGTTAGCCCCAGGAGAGGGGCCCACAATCCCTCCTCCTCTAATTACAAATGCGTTCTGTGACTCCTGCAAAACTTTTTGAAACAATGCTTTTTTGGCCCTCAGGGGTCCCTGTGGGACACCTCTCCCAAGAGGCCTAGGGGGTCAGGGTGTTCCTACCCAGACCCTTATCTTAAATCTTTTTTCTGTGACTCGGTTCAGCCAAGTCCCAAGATGGCTGCCAACACTTCCTGGTTTGAAGTGTTGGCAGCAAGTCAGATATCAGCACAAGATCGGGAGGGGTTGCGGATCCATCGCATTCCTATATATACAATTTCAAATTTCTTTAAATAACTCCAAATCTACTGAATGTATTTTAAATTATTATTAACAATTATACAAACAATGATAACACATATAATTAATATATGTACTAAAACACAATAAGATAATTTAAAAACTATATTTTTCACAACAATATTATTGAAAACGATAGTAACAACAATGCTATTCTTAACAACATATTAGTTATCTAAAAAAAGCAATAGTCTTGACAACGATATTTGTGCATCACAATACTTTTCTGTCGCAATATTTTTTTTCTAATATTTCTGTCTCCCAATATTTAAAACTCGGTGCCATATTTATGAGAGGCTTGCTCCGCCGGACCTTCACTTTTTTTGATGCTCGAGCATTACATGCCTCTCAATCATGGCCTCGTAGATATGGAGTAATACTAAGCAGCGCAAGTCGCAACGTTGTCTTACTCTGCACCATGGAGGCATTCCTTGGGCATTGCAATGGGTTTTTCCACGCAAAACCCCTGGATTTTAACGCTGCCCAAAATTTACTTAATCATATAAGCCTGTGGCAGGGTCAAAACCTTACGCCTCCCTAGACGAGGCATAAGGAGGTGTAACCAGGAGAAATAGTTTTGCTTCTCGTTTTTTTTCCTCTTTCCATCTATGCTGCATTCTGCAGCACATATAGAAAGAGGAAAACACCTCTCAGGATTGTTTTTGTGCAGGAAGGTGCCCTTTCCTGCGCAAAAACAATCCTGCATGCAACGCAGACACCCTTGGGGTGCCTGCATTGGTGGTAGGCAGCAAATTGTGCTCCAGTGCAGGGGGAAAGGACAGGAATGCAACGTATTTCATAAATATGATGCATTCCTGCCTTTTCACATTGGCACTGCCCTAACCCAATTCACCATAAATGAGGGCCTCAATATTTTGTCCAAATACCCTACCTACTCATTACAGAACAGCTATGGGAGTGATTCATATAAGGAATCTGGTAACATTAAACATTCATAAATGACTTACCTTCAGGCAAAAAGACAGTTATTAAAGGTACATTTCTAAATATGTATGTATTGAGATAGAAAGGCATCAAAACAATGTTACGGTGCAGTGCATGTGGTGTCCCTATATGCGGACTACCTCTATTATATCTTCAGGATGCGATGACTGACGTGGCCCCATTTTGGTGGTCTTTCAAAATTTTGAGCAGGTAGAGGGGCTTTCAATCAATCAATCAATCAATCACAGAATTTGTAAAGCGCACTACCTACCCGTGAGGGTCTCAAGGCGCTAGGGAAAAAAGAAAAAAAAGGGGGGGGGGTGCTGCTACTGGTCGAACAACCAGTTCTTGAGTAGCCTCCTGAAAGTCAGCAGGTCTTGGGTCTGTCGTAGGCTTGGTGGAAGGGTGTTCCAGGTGTTGGCAGCGAGGTGGGAGAAGGATCTGCCGCCGGTGGTAGTTCTTCGAATGCGAGGGACGGTGGCGAGGGAGAGGTCGGCGGAGCGGAGTTGGCGGTTGGGGACGTAGAAGAGGAGTCGTCTGTTGAGGTAGGCTGGGCCAGTCTTGTGGAGTGCCTTGTGTGCGTGGATGAGGAGTTTGAAGGAGATTCTCCTGTCGACGGGGAGCCAGTGCAGGTTCCTCAGGTGGGGGTGATGTGGCTGTGGCGTGGTACATCGAGGATCAGGCGTGCGGAGGCGTTTTGTATGCGTTGCAGCCGCTTGATGAGCTTGGCCGGGGCTCCCGCGTAGAGGGCGTTCCCATAGTCAAGTCTGCTACTGACGAGGGCCTGGGTGACTGTTCTTCTTGTGTCTGTCGGGATCCACCTGTAGATCTTGCGGAGCATGCGGAGGGTGTTGAAGCAGGCGGATGAGACTGCGTTGACTTGCTTGTCCATGGAGAGCGTTGAGTCGAGGATGACTCCCAGGTTGCGTGCGTGGTCGGTGGGTGTCGGGGCTGCTCCCAGCATCGTTGGCCACCAGGAGTCGTCCCAGGCTGAGGGGTTGGAGCCGAGGATGAGGACCTCTGTCTTCTCCGTGTTCAGTTTTAGTCGGCTGATCTTCATCCAATCGGCGACGGCCTTCATTCCTTCATGGAGGTTGGATTTTGCGGCGAGGGGGTCCTTGGTGAGGGAGAGGATCAGTTGAGTGTCATCGGCGTAGGAGATTATGTTGAGGTCGTGTTGTCTGGCGATGCGTGCGAGCGGGGTCATGTAGATGTTGAACAGTGTTGGGCTGAGGGACGATCCCTGGGGTACGCCGCAGATGATCTCGGAGGCTTCGGATCGGAATGGTGGGAGGCGGACTCTCTGGGTTCTGCCGGCGAGGAAGGAGGTGGCCCATTCCAGGGCCTTGTCTCGGATCCCTGCATCATGGAGGCGTGTGCGTAGAGTGCGGTGCAAGACAGTGTCGAAGGCGGCGGAGAGGTCCAGCAGGATGAGGGCTGCGGTCTCACCATTGTCCAGCAGGATCCTGATGTCATCGGTGGCGGTGATGAGGGCAGTCTCAGTGCTGTGGTTGCTGCGGAACCCCGATTGGGATGGGTCCAGGATGCTGTTTTCTTCGAGGTATCGGGTTAGCTGTTTGTTGACGATCTTCTCGATGACCTTGGCTGGGAACGGAAGCAGGGAGATGGGCCGGAAGTTCTGCTTTGGGTGAACTGAGGAAAATCATGTGTTTTCCCCCTTAACCACGATGCCCTACTGTGGGTTATTCAACTGGAAGGAGAATCATTAACCTGGGCGATAGCAGAGATCCTGTATCTCGCGGTCCACCTTTATCACTCTGAAGGATTTATTTGATCTACAGTGGGTGTTTACAGTCCTCAAGTCTCAAATATGGTTTTGGCAGTGGATGCCTCTGGTCCTGGCGGGTAGAGTCACTCTCTCCAAGATGATTGTCCATCCCTGTCTGATATACTACTTTATCAATGTCCCGGTATTTCCTAAGTGGCGATTCTTTCTTATATTGCACTGTGAAAATTAAGACACATGATGGGATCTAGTCTCACGATATTCACTGGACCCCCCCTTCTCTTGTGCATTCCCACTGTCCCACATCCATGTTAGGAGCTCGTGCATTCCACTTTGCTTCCCTCCTCCATGTTGGAGTTTCCTATCTTTACCAACCTCTTCTTGTTCCATGATGGAGGCCCAAATATTCAGTAGTATCTAATCATATTTAGCTCACACAACCTTGCTGATACAGTACCATTTCCGAGTTAAGAACAACAGCAACAGGAATCCTCAATCGCATCTTGTTACCTTTGATCCCAAAGACAATATATCAGCGTCAGCACTTTAGCATATTTCTCTCCATCTGAAGAAAGTCTTCAAGCTTCCGCTATCATTAAACATGTACACATGCTAGCTGCAGACTTCAGGATTGCACAAAGCACATGCACTTTACCAGAGAGATAGGACTATGGGCCAAATAAGTGCTGGTAAAGGGACAGGGATGAGTAATGGAGAACTGATGGGACACTAACTGGTGACATGTTCACTGGGGATGAAGTGATGAACAACGGCCATTGTTCTGTGTTAAACCCATGTTGCACTACCCCTATAAACTAACCTTAATGTTAGGACCAAATATAATGGTTTAATCAAAATGTTATTTTTTAAATGGATAGCAGAGTATCTGTCCTTTAAATGCAATTGATGTTTAACCAACCAGTCTTTGTTTGCTTTTACAGTTTTTTATTGTTATGCAATGGTTTTAATTAACTTATGCAAACAAACTTTAAACAAATTTCAAAACTGCTGAGTGATAACCTTGTTCTTCTGTGAGAGACCGTTTTTTATATTCTTTCCTCATGTGAGCCACCTCAGCATGATCTCTTGGGTTCTTACACAGGGCTCTACTTAGTGATTGCTTGGCAAGTGAGCAAGCATGGTCAAACTACCTAGGGCATTGTAGCATGGGTCTGCGGGGCTTGCTAAGAGTAATTTTTATCTTCTCACAGAAGCCTACAGTGGCACTAACTACCTTTCCATGTTCCTGATAGTCTGATAAGCAACTCAAAGCTAAGGTGGTGTTCTTCGCAGTGACCATTTCAAAAAAGTGCTTGGAGGTGGACAGTTTCCAATATACTCTCAGATTATCGGTAGATGATCGTATTTGGCTGGAACCTGCTGCACATGTAGACATCTTTCTGGCTGACATATCAAGTGCTGCTACAACACATTTATGGTCACCAAATTGGGTAGATATGATGGGGACATAGATTAAACAAGTTATGTGAAACAAATAAGTAATCTATGACTGTTGAGCAGTGTCTTCCTCTGAACGTGGGAATCCCTACACAGTCCCTACCAGCTATCTCCAAGGAATTATGCATATCAGATTAATTGAGTAATGCCTCCATCTCTTTGCCCCGTATATCCCCTAATACATCAGCCATTGCAATATTACCACTACTTTTAAATGGGAGTTTGGTGTTGAAATCACCTGCCAAGCAAACATATAAATGTAGCCCCGCATTTACCCTTTTTGCCAGTAATGAGGAGATGTGGTCAAATACAGCCTGAAAATGTTTATTAGGAGTATTGTGGAAGTCATTTTTATAAAAATTCACAAGATGTAACTCGAAACCCCCCCTATATATTACTACTTGTAAGTTTTCCCCCTTTACTTCAATAAGCTCTGTTCTACCCTTAAGTAGCAAGTTTATCAAAATATAGAGTCCACCAGATGGTCTCCCAAACATAAATGGTAGTGCTGGTTGGGAAAAACATGCAAAACCCTCAAAAACAAAAAGGGCAGTATCCCACGTTTCCTGGAATAACAAAATATTGTTAGTTTATATAAATGATTGCCACTCTGGGTGTGAGATCTTTGAGAATATACTAGCAATTTTCCAACTTAAAATAGATAGTAGGCAGGAACAATATTAGCCTCCTCAAGGCATGAAAAATTTGGTGACAGCATCAAAATATTGCGAACCATCTCTGCCTGTGGTCATGAAACAGTGATATTTCAACTCAAAGTATATAGTGGGCATGAGGTACTAGAAACAGGAACAATATTGCCCTCCTTACGGCATAGTAAATTCTGTAACAGTGTTAAATCATTGAGGGCCAACTCTGCCTGTGGTGACGGAACTGCAGGAGTCTGAGAGTTCGCAATCCCAGGACTTACAGTGAAGGTGTCTGACTTAGCTGGCCTTTGCACACCCTGTCAATTAACCTCGTTACAGTCAGCCAATAGTGAATATCTATTGCTACTTGCTAAGCTCACAGAAGATCTGAATAGTAATCACGGGGGAGAATGTGAGATGTCATTTGGGGCGTTTAAAAAAGTAGACCAATGAAAGTGTGACAATGGCTGATTTTTACAAGGGCCTTCGAGGTTTGTGGCATAGCAAGTTCTCCATGATACTGGACCATCAAAAGTTCACTATGATACAGTCACCAGATATATTTTTGGGAACGATCCCGACCCAGCTTGCTCGTCTGACCATTAAAATATAATTTCCATCCAACGGTTTAAAATTCCTCTTAGCCCCAAGCCAATGAATTACCTTGTTCTGACTTGTTCCTATGACTGTTTGTCCATTTCTCAGTATGGGCACCCCAGCCATAATGAAAACATAAGGCGAAGCCTCTGGAGGAAGGTGCAAGCTAAAACTGATAGATTTTCCTTCCTGCATTATTAAATTGTTGGAAAGTGCACTGGACCGCTGGTGATGTGAGATTGCATAATTATTTTTGGTAAGCCATCCCCCTCCTTGCTCATAGAAGCCTTACTTGAGGTAACCATGCCATCCTTCATTACCCTTACACCATCTCATTGCTGTTGTGACTGTTGCGTATCTTGTGTTAAGTCCTACCGTGAGGATTCTGTTAATCCTCTGGGGGTCGCCAATTGCTGTGCCTCTACCTGGAATATTGCCCGAAGTAATCACAGACAGATGGTTGGGTGCTGAACATACTGAGGATACGGAGGGTGGTGATATTGCTGGGGGCTTCATCAATAATACCAAGCACTTTTCAATATTGGATAGGTACTTTTTTATGGGGGTTGAATGTTTTTACAAGGATTCCAAAACTGAGCGCAACAGTAAGGCTGTTGACAACGCCTCCGCCCACCTTTCATTTGTGCTTTCAACCGGGTTTGCCTCTGAATAAGTCTCTTTCTCATATCTACTGGTTCTGGGGTTAGAATGGGATTACTGACCACCTCAGCATTGGTATTTGCATTGAGGGTGGTGAGCGTCATATTAGTCTTCGATGTACCAATCAATGTTCTATCTTGTGCTCCCCTTGGGTTGAGCCTGGGATTAGTTTCAGAATTAGAGGCAGAGTGCATGATTTCGCTTAAACCACATGCTTGGCCAAGAAAGAGCCTTCGCTCAGTAAGGGTGATTTCAAAGCTCACCACCCCCAATGTAAGCATGGTATCAATTCTAGTGGGTTTATGCAGTGCCGCCACCATAATTTTACCTTTCCTCTTTACCATTGAGATGGAAGCTGAACAGAGAGTAGTATAAAGATGTATCACTCCCCCTAGCTGCTTGGCCTGAGAATCGCAAATGAAGGGGAGGTTGGGCCAGCCCAGCCTCGTCCGGCTGCTGACTGGCGCAGATAGGCCTGTTATTGGCCCTGTCTTGGCCCGGTCTCATGCCCGGGTGCTCCCCTTGCAGCGGAAGGCCAAAGTACAATATGTAGGCGCCTCTGGGCACAAAGCAGAGAGTGTCGGTGACTCCTGCCGCAAGGACTCTTGGGGCCTGTGGTCTGCCCCAGACTCCTGCTGCAGTAAGTTTCCCGCACAGCAGGAGGCCAAAGTACAATATGTAGGCACCTCCGGGCACAAAGCAGAGAGTGTTAGTGGCTCCTGCTGCAAGGACTGTTGGGGCCGGTGGTCCACCCCTGTCTCCCACTACAGTAAGCTTCCTTTGCTATTTAATAAGTGCTACCTCATTGGGTAAGTGTCTTGTGCATATTGTACACTACAGCTGCGTAAAGGACCACAAGGCAATGTTTTCAGTGACCTTATGTGCATGTAATTTTGGCAAAGTGATTGTTCCTTGAGCATCTTCATCCACAAATCTGTGATGACATGAATCGTTGTCAAGAGAAGACAACAAGACTTCAAAGAGGTGAATCTCCAACAAATAGGGGTACTTCCTCTTAACTAAATGAACTAAGTGCTTCTTTGTTTGGTGGAGATGTCCTCGGATTCCTCTGAATCAATAAAACATAACCACAATTGGCTGAAAACGTGTGTGGGGTCTTTTGTAAATCTGTCAATTCAACATGGGCCTTTTGTTAAGCTGTCAATCAATGTGGGAAAAGGCAGGAAGACCTCTACATAGTTGTAAGGAAAAGGAAGCATGGCCAAACTGGGGGAGGTTGCAGATCATTTTGTGCATTTGCATGCTCAGGGTAATTTAAACTGAGACCCATGGTGTCTGTTTCAATTTTAACAAGGGGAGGGGGGCCTATTTTGGCCCTGGTGACCCCATCCCCCAGGGCCTGGCCAAAAATCAATGGTAGAGTCGGGCCGGGTGGCCCCTTCCCCAAGCTGATTTTGTCCCTGGTGACCCTTCACCTAGTGCGCAGCCACATCCAGCTGGGTGCCTTGGAGCCCACCCAGGGATAGGAGTGAACTTCAAGTTTCCCGCAGTACCCACCATGATCCCCACCTCCGACAGTAGCTAGCATTGCTCTCAGGCATTGGGAGCTAATACATATGCAGCTCCGTGCATGGAGGACCAATCTTAGGGCATCATTACGATGGCGGGAGACCAAGTCCGCCCGCCACCGCACCGGCAAATGGGACCACCCGCAAGAGGTGCGGCGGTCCCGCCATGTTAATTAGGATGCCACCGCCACGGTGGCGGTGGCATCCAGCATCATTTACATTGCAGCGGGTGGTGCTGTGAGCAGCACCCACCGCAATGTAAATAAAGCATGTTGCGCATTGGCATGCACAACGTGACAGGTACTACGCGGTGCCTGCCACCCTGTGCATTCCAATGTAGGGGGTACCATAGGTACCCCCCAAGTGCACCCCCCAACCCTCCCACCCCCCCGGGGGCCCGCAATGGGCCCCCATTACCAAAGACCGTATGCCTTTCCATGGCGGCTACGCCACCATGGAAAGGCACATCTCTGCCTGCATCACAATATGGATGGGCGGTGTCTTGCAGACACCGCCATCATATTGTGCACGTTTTCCGCCCGGTCGACGAGTCGACCGGCGGAATAGCGGCAGACGGTCTTCCCGTCCGCCGCGGACCCCCCAGCCATCCTAATATGGCGGGGGTCACTGAGGCATGAATGGCAGGCGGATCGCCCCCGCCGGGCCGGCGGTGGCTACCGCCGGCCCGGTGGGGGTGATCCGCCCACCATCCTAATAGGCCCCTTACATCTGTTTCTTTACCCTTATGACATCAGGCAGGCAAACAGATGAAAACTCCAGTTCCAGCAAGTGGGAGTAGTTTGACAAGTCCTGCTTGCTGGGAGCAGAGTTAGTGTTTTCTCCTGCTTGGCAGTCACAGCTCCTGACAAGCAAAAGCAAACTGCTATGTCTGGGGGTGGTGTTCCCCACAGCCTTTAAAGGCTCCATGAAAGGGGCAACGTTGCACCCTCTCCTTTAAAAATCACAGGTCGGGCCTTGGGAGGTAGGGGTCCCGGGGGATATATATGACCCAGGAGGGGGTGCATGGCCCACCTCCCAGTTTGAATACTAGGTAGGCCCACAGGAGGTGGTGGTACCAGTGGCTAAAGAGTCTGCGCAGCCCTCCTTAATTACTTTTTTTGCCTCAGGGTGGTGGTGTTCCCTGGGGCCTCAAACAGCCCAAGCAGGGGGGTCTGAGTGCCCCCCTACATTTAATAAATAAATAAAGCCCCTGGGAGGAGGTAGTCCCCGGGGCTCAAAAAGCCCAATGTAGGGGGGCCCGTGCAGCCCCCATCCAGTATTTAAATAAAGACCCATGGAGGTGGTGGTCCTTGGAGCTAAAAAGAGTACTAGGAGGGGGGCCTCTTGGCCCCCTCCTTTTTTTGTAATGACCCTCATGCCCCCAGAATCTGGCCCATCTGGGAGCTATTACTATAAATAAGCGTGGGAGAACGCGCTTGTTTTTTAAAAAAATTGCCACTGAATCATAAAACGTGATTTTGCAACAAAAATTTAAAAAAGGAATGGTCTTTTTGCTCTGGCAGGGTTCCCTGGGGACACCAGGACAAGTGCTAGGGGATCATGGTATTCTTACACTGCCCCCTTTTCTATTTTTTATAAAACAAATTGGGGGGCTCCACTGAAGCCAAGTCCCAAGATGGCTGGCAACACTGGTTGAAGTGTTGACAGCCAATCAGATATCAGCAAAGGGACAGTCCGATCTTCGAAGAATCTGCGTACATAAATATACAAATGTGGTTTTCCTTTAATATCTCAAAAACTATTTAATGGATTTACACAAAATAACAAAAAGTGTTCTTACTGGACCAAGAGTTAGCTTTCTGCAACAGTATTACAGCTTTGTATTGTTCAAATACCATCCAAGCCAACTTGAAATGAATAAAAGCAACCCCTGAAACATGTTTCACTATCATTATAGCTCTGTAGAGAATACAATTGCATCTCCACCAAGCAAAAGAAGCACTTACTTCTGTAAAGCACAAATCATCCAAGTGTGTTTTCTCTGCATTTCCACTGTAAAAAGTTATCTGTAAATGGTGTTGGAGGTGTTTGCATCCTTGTTTTTCTTGAGCACAATATCTTACATAGTGTCTGCAAAGAGGGTGTTCTTTCTTACCATCTGCTGCTGAGACCAGAGATCGTGTCGTAAACTTTTAAAACGTAGAAGTATGCGAAAACCCACCCCTTTGGCCACTCCCCATCTACATTAGCGGTACGCAGCATCTTCTCGCCCTTTTCTCAGGATGATGGATAGCTTAGTACAGGCCCCCAGCACATTTCCTGAGAATTTTGGCAGCAGGTTCCTGATGCCTAACAATGCGATCGCATCTCCACCAAATAAAAGAAGCACTTACTGTAAAGTACAAATCATCCAAGTGTTTTTTTTCTCTGCAGTTCCACCTTATAAAGTTATCTGATGAAGACGCTTGACGAACATTCACATTGGTAAAGTTACATTTCCTCAGCATCCTTTATGCAGCTGTAGTGTATGAGGTGAACTATGTATTTACCCAATGAGGTGCCACTTACTAATTAGCCAATAGAAAGTACTCCAGTTGGGTAGAGATGTTGCAGAAAAAAATGGCGTCTTCTGGAATAAATATGTTGCTCGGATATGAATTTAACTTAAAAAAATGAAAATACAAGAGGCGTTTAGCAAAACAGGAACAAGTTGGTTTAATTAAATGTTGTGGCTGGGACAGCATGGACAGAAAACGTCTGCTCAAAATCTTTGGACGTACAAAGATTTGGCCGTCAATTTATACAGTTCAAGAGATACAATAAGATGTTCTCTACATTCGTATGGAGCATCTTCATTATAAATCAATCAAATGTGTGCATCTGATAATGACACATATTGCTCTCGACCTTGGGGAAAGCTAATGTGTGCCAGTGTGTATGTATCTAGATGTGTGGCATGAGGAGCGTGTGATCACTCCGTGTGGTGTGCATGTTGTGTCCTGACTGGTTCAGTGTATCTATCTACATATAGTATTTAGCTTCGTGGTATTTCTGGGGATCACAAGCCTTTGGCCAAACATGTTTTATTGGGGCCAATTACTTCAGACTTGTTTGTGGTGCAGCTATCTATCAGTGGAATTGATCAGGGTTTTCCCTAGGTGCATGTTTGCCTTTAGTTTTTGGGGGACCCCACCTGTGACCTGTTACTTGATAGGTGTGGGCATGGTTCGCAGGACCTGCCTGACCACGTATCTCTGACTAGGGGTTGATGAAGAGGTCACCTTAGGTAAAGTCGACAGCAATAATGTGAGTTCATTGGAACTTTTAAGAATAATATGGAAGTCACTGGTATAAATGTTATCGACATTATATTAACATTGCTGATACAGCTGTCATCTTGTACATTGACATTGTTCTTAATGGTATTGACAAAGTTATGTTTGCTTTGGTCTGAACGTACATTGATATTGTTCTTAGTGACAACAATAATTTTATTGTATGAGCATGGATTATGACATACATTGGTGTCATTATTGCTGATGTTGGTGTTGCTGTCCGGCCACAAGTTACGGTATACATTGTCTTTGGCGGGCATTGACTTGGTTATGTGGGTACAGGCTATGGCATATGTTCACATTGCCTTTACTGAAATTTGCCATTGTCGGGCCTGCATATATCATGACATTCATTGACATCATATTCACCCATTCCAACAAATGGGTGGGGAAGTGTTCCTTCTGGCATGCACTTACAGATATAAACAAAGCAGGTGCACACTTTGAAGCTCCACTTCTGTAAGGTACTAATCATCCTAACTTCGAACCCATGGCCAAAGCAAAGCAATTGTGTTTTCTCTGCATTCTCATTGCAAAGTTATCTGTAGTCCGTGATGGAGGTGTTTGCATCCTGGATTTTCTTGAGCATAATATCTCAGGTAGTGTCTCTGATGAGGGGGTTCTTTCTTGTCATCTGCCGCTGAGACCAAAGATCGTGTTCTAAGCATTTAAAAGTTAGAAGTATGTAAACTTTCCTAGAAGCCCTGCCCGTTTGGTCCTCCCCCATATACATTAGCAGTATGCATCGCCTTCCAGCCCTTTCCCAAGGATGATGAACAGCTTACTAAAAGGCCACCAAAGTGCGTTTCCCACTGATTTTTGGGTTACGGTCTTGATGCCTAGGAATGCAATCACATCTCCACCAAACAAAGACACACAAACAAACCATGTGTATTTTCTCTGCAGTTCCACGTTATAAAGTTATCTGTATAAATGAATATATGTAAATATATCTAATCACTGAAAAACAAAAAGGTTACAGGGATGTTATAGTCCATCACCCACAGAATTAATCACATACCCACTTACCCCCATACAACATCTCATATACCCACTTCCACATAATCACTGACATACCCATTCACTGGCCCACAAGTACTCATACATCCACTTACGTATCCACAGAACCACTCACACACCCACTCACTCACTCATACAGCCACTCATACAACCATTCACTCACCCAAACAACTACTTATTCACCTATACAGACTCTCACACACCCATTCAATCATCCATACAGCCTCTCACCACAGCCACTCATTCACCCATACAACCAATCACACACTCACTCACACAACCACTTACATATCCATTCACACATCCATACAAATACTCGCACACCTGCTCACTCACCCATACAGTCATTACTATAGACACATAGGGGCCGATTCCGATCTCGGCCGGTAGTGCTCCGAATCGGATTCGGATTCACCGGATCCGATTCGGAGCCCTGTTTCCCGACCGAATCGTACGCGGGTCCGGCCGAGCGAGTACGATGCAAGCACCCGCGAAATCGCCGACCGACTCGAACGCGGCTTCAACACGCTCCGACCGACTCGCATGGACACGACTCGCACCGCGCTATGGAGACGTTTCCCGGCCGGGTAAGTACGATGCCCGCCGCGAGCAGTCCGACCGACTCGCGCCGTCCGGCTCGGAAAAAGCTGTCGGAGCCGGACTTTGGGGGTCCGCATCGGACCCCCTGTATGCGTAGGCGCGCGAGTCGCACACAGGGGGACCCATGGGTCCCCCTACCTGTGCATGTACGCCGCGATGTGCATGGACGTGTACACGCTGTAGGGGGCGCCCTTGTCCGCCTCGCACCCATTGAGTCAATGGGAGCCCAAGTACGCGTTGTACGACCGGCTCCCATTGACTTCAATGGGAGTCCGACCGACTCCAGTCCGATAGCATGCGAATGCATCGTACTCGTCCGGTCGGACTGCTAGGGTCCGATTCGGTCGGAATTCTCTCCGGGTCCGGCTCGGTTGGAGAGATTTCCGGCCGGAATCGGAATCGGCCCCAGATTCTCCAATACAGACACTCACACACCAACTCACTTAAACAAACTCTCACCCACAGAGCCACTCACTCACCCATACAGCACACTTACAGACCCAGTCACTCACTCATACAGCCATTCAGACACCCATTCACTCACTCACTCATACAGTCACTAAAACACCCACTCATATATCTACTGATATACCCATTTCTTCACTAATACAGTCACTCACACAGACACTCACTCACTCACACATCTATTCACACATGCATACACCCACTCACACATATCTACTCACACACCTATATAGTCTTTCAAATACCCACTCACACACAGATAAATACAGCCACTCACATATTACATGTTAAACATAGGATGAATGAATGAATGAATTTAAATTTGTATAGCGCATGGCTACCATGAGGCCTCCCAGCGCTGAGGACAGACGCAGATGGAACACAAGACAGAGAGTTAAAGCAAGTCCTTGAAGAGGCAGGCTTTCAGGAGTTTTCGGAACGCTAACAGGTTCGGCTCCTTCCGATCACTCATTAGTAGTACACCTAGTATACTAATTAAACTATTATAGTAGCTTAATATGTATGTTTAAAGCTCATAAAGTCTTCAAAAACACTTATACTCAATGGATGATATCATGGTTGATGTCATCAGTGATGTATTTTGAAATGTCAGCAGTAATGTCATAATTGATATTACTGGCCATTCATAAGTGATGTAATATGTGAGGTCATAAGCAGTGCGGTGCTGGCAAGTAATTTATAGTCAGCTCTCAGTAACTCATAACTGCTGAATTTCTATGTTTTTTTATAAGTGAAATATGAGCCTAACTATAACTTCACAGTGAATTTCTATGTTATAATTTTTTTTACTTTCTAACTAAAATGTCACTGTAATTTTTTTTTTATTTGCTAAGGTTTTTTAAATTATATTTCCTAACTATAATGTCCCTGTAACCTTTGTTTTTTAGAGTGAATTTCTATGTTTTTTCAACTATTAGTTGTGTTTGCAGAGTGGTGGAGAAAGGAGGTGGGGTCTCAGACCAGATTTCAGCACTCCTGCTGTGTGGGGCTTACTGGAGGTAGCAGGAAGGCTTATTTGCCACTAGGATCCTCAGCATCCAAGAGGACTTCATTCCCAAACAGTAGTGTGCTAGGAGGCACATTTGCAGAGTGGTAGAGAATTGTAACTCAATCCGACAGGGTTTGAATAGTCTTGAGGAATGGCATAAGTTCATAAGTCTGCACTAACCTTGCCCCAAGCTAGAACTATTACCAAGTTGATGTTGAAGATGTTCATCCAATAGTGTCAGGCATTCTGGGTGAATCTCATTTCCCTATATGTCATCAGTGAAGATATATGTAAAAGCAATTACTGTCAATTGTCTTTGCATTATTAGTCATGTATTGTTATCACTAAAACTCTAATTATGTTACATATTTAAGATGGGGATTAGATTGAATATGGCTGGGTGGTATAGGATGAGATTTACATTTATCGCCCCTGTAATTTTCACCCTTTATTCCGTAAATACAAGTAACTGTAACAATATAATACAAGAATCATGATTAGGCAGACTATCTTAACACATTCCATTATTGCCCCTTCATGATTCTTAAAGTATATGAAGTATTCGCCTAGACCAACTGCATTACGAGACTCTCTTTCGGCTTAAGGCGCGCCTTGCGGAATTGAAACTTATGAACTTTATATATAAAGAGAGACTCTCGTCCTCACACTCCCTTTAAAGATGGCCGCCGTTGAGGTCTGGTGACCCTAGGTATAGATCCGGTTTCTCAGGTTACTGCTTCTGGTATATACAAGGCGTCCCGAGCATGTAAATCAATCAATGTTCACTGCATCTTGACAATCCGTATGGAGCAGTGAATTCTCCATCATGTCGCTGATTGGAATCACTCCATCTGCTCTCTGATCAAAATAAAGACTATGAGCACAGTACTGATTGAGTCCCTACTTTTAACACTATTAATATTACTTTTATGCCGTCCCAGATTATCCTGTCATGAGACCTCACCTTGTCAGAGCTGCGGTGAGTTCCAACTTTAAGTACCCCACACCCTCTGGTCATTAAGTGTATATTCACCCTGGACACATCCCTCTGAACAGATATGGATCATCTCTGCAATTATTGGCTTTTTGAGTTACAATTACTACTTGGTGAGTGTATTAACACCCCTCATTAATTAGTACACTACTTGACTGGAAAAACTATTATTTGAACCATTTCCATTAAATCTTTAGGTATTGACCCCATACTGAAATAACGGATTACAGGGTGTCTACAAAGGACTGTTACTCTTGGACATCTACTTTGCCATTATTGGATAACAGGGTCGTGACCTTGCTATCTAGCAAGATCTTGAACATTATTGATTCAGTGCATGATACAGATACTGACGTATCCAGAGGGAAGCACCTCTGTGAATTTAGGGGCATATTAGCAAGGAATAGCGATATCTATCGCTAAACGCGCTTAGCGCGAATCCTGTTAACGCCGCCCATAGCTGGAAAATATCGCTGAGATAACACGCTATTAGTAAGGTTTATCTCCATAGCGATAATATTTCCAGCGATAGCGGCAAAATGCGAGAATATCGCTGGAAAACCAGTGATATTCTTGCTTTAATGCTAAGGTGGATTCAGCATTAGAATCCACCTCCTATACCTTAAACAGGTAAGTCATAGTCAGTAGCAGGTGTTAAAATATAGCGATAAACGCGCTTAGCGCGATTTATTTTATCGCTTCGCCTGCCTTGATAATAGGGGTTAGTGGTGTTAGCGACTGTTTACAGTCGCTTTTAGTGGGGAACGCCTATCTTGCATGTCATTAGCGATAAATATCGCTGACATGCAAGGCGATGTAATTCCCGGCCTCTAACGCCTGAAAGCTGTCGCTAATGCCTGTTAGCGACAGCTTGCTAATAGGGCGTTAAAAATATCGCCGATTTAGCGGCAAAAAGTGCCGCTAAATCGGCGATAAAGCCCTTGATAATATGCCCCTCAGTTCCTTAAGGCAATCCACCTACTAATATTTACAATTACTCCCAGTCCCCAGAATCCCTTGTCCTGAAGAGACCCCCATACCCTCAGCTGGGTAGAAATGTCGATTGACAATTAATATGGATAGTCTTTAAAGCAATAGAAATGAATCTGGTCCTTGATCTGGAAAATTGAATCAGAATCAGAAGACATCCCTTTTCTCCAATAACCTTTCTGTAAATAGAGTCACCTTTGTTTGAATACAAGTTGGTTATGGTCACTTCACTTGGGTCACAAACATCACATGTTTCTTACTAACCCGTTGACCACGGCGCAAATTCCGCCGCGGTGCGGGTGATTTATTGAGTGGCCGTGTTTAGGACGGCCCCCGGCCGTCCTCTGCACACGCCCACTGTACCGTCGGATGGCCGGGGGCTGTCCTGAGCACTGAAGCGGTTAATATTAATGTACGGTGTACATATTTGGTGTTTGAACATTTTTCAGAAATTTCCTTATTTTTTTTGTTTGTTACAATGAATAGAAATGCTACTCATTTCGGCTGAAGTGAGGAAGACCAGCATACTCCTTGGACTACTTTATTACTGTTTTATCTTTCTTTGTAAATATTGAAAAAAACTACAAGCATCTAGTTGATTTAGGTATTCAATACTTATCTTTCTGATTTATGATTAAATCTTTGCAAAAGTATAAACTTGCCAAAGTATAATTTTCTTAAAATGAATTCCTTGTGCGCAATTGTTGAAAGCTAAATAGCTAATACCAGTTCACAGGGACATATGAATTGCTCTTGTGTTTTTGAAAAATTGGTGGAGAAAAGGGCGTGGCCTTCAACCAGCTCTCAGCAATCAAGCAGTGTGGGACTTACTGGAGGTAACAGGAGGGGTAGTTGGCCTCCAAGGACCCTCAGCATCCAAGGGGACTTCAGCTCCCAACCAGTAATGCACCATGAGATGCATTAGCAGAGTGGTACAGGAAAGAGCAATGCCTCAAAGGTCTTTCAGCAATGCTGCTGTGTGGGACTTAGTGGAGGTAGCAGGAAGGGTTCCTGGCCCCCAAGGACCCTCAGCATCCAAGGGGACTTCATCCCCAAACCAGTAGTGTACCAGGAGGTGCATTTGCAGAGTGGTGAAGAAAGGGGTGGGGCCTCCGATGACCTCTCAGCAATTCTGCTGTGTGGGACTACCTGAAGGTACAGGAGGGGTAGTTGGCCCCCAACAACCCTCAGGAGCCAAGACTGTGAGAAGTTGGCCTGGTATATGCTGTCCACTAATTATAGTGGGCACCTTGCACCAGTCCAAACAACCCCTTATTGGAGATAGGTTAAAGACAACCTTATTGAAAGCTATCCTAGTGGTAGCTATGGAGAGCAGCCTTCAGGCTAAGTCTTGAAGGAATGTAAAGCAGCTTGTTTTACCAGTCTATAATCTCTTGAGTGATCAAATGAAAGAGCACCACACCAGGTATATATTCAAAATATATGTATTTATTGCTAAACACACCCCTCTAGTCTCTTTATGAGGCTAGAGTTCGAAGTACATAAGTTAGAAGTTATTTAAACACAGTAATAGCACAAATACACGTTTGGGCCCTAGGGGCGTACTCAAACCATATACCAATAAAGTGGTATAAGAACCACGACTGAACTAGACACTAGGCCTAGAGCCTCTAGAAGTGCTTGGACCACAAGGAACCACCCAAGGTAGTGACACAGGGGACCCACGGGGGACGCGTGCAGTGTAAATACACAACCGCGATACGCCGTTGACTTCTATGGAGAAAGTCGTGATCGGGAAATTAGAGAAAAGGGACACTTAAAGGAGGACTTGGAGCAAACCCTTTGAGATCTAGGACTTTGAAGAGTCTCTACCCACGGGAGCACCGGAGTACTCGTGTTACCTCACCCAGGGAAGCCGGGTGCATAGGTGCCTTTCGGGGTCGGGTTTCGTCGTCGATTTGAATGGCGATCTGCTGCAAAGTGCTGCTGGCGACCAAGTGAAAAGTGTCCGGGTGGATCCAAGAGTGGATCGGAGTTCTGAAGAACCTGAAAGCAGAGGGGACAGAGTCTGGGTCACTAGCCAGTGACCAGGAAGGCGATGGACAGATGCCCACCGATGTCGAGTGCTTCAGGTGCATTGACAGTCGTCTTGACTCTTCAGCCACGAGGTCCAGGAGGCGTTGTCTGTGACTAGGAGCAGGATTCAGGCTGGTACACGATGTCTGTCGAGTGCTGAGGTGTCGGCGACCGGATTGGACCCAACAAGCCTTGGCAACGGCAAGTCTCGATGCAGAGGAAGATCGTCGATGGTGCAGACCAGCAAGGTCTTGGGAACTCACCCAGCAAGGGTAAGTGAGGGCAGGCCTGGAGCAACCAGGATGCCAAGTTAAAAAAAGATTGGCCTTCGTTAAGGGCTACTAGCCAACGGGCTAGCGACCGCGAAGGAGCCTCGAGACGCCGCACGTGGATCTGGCTCACAGGACACTCGTGGAGTGGAGGCCAGTGATCTTTGGTGCAGTTGGTGCTGGAGGCTAGGGCTACTCGGAGCCCAAAGCACGACTTCTTGGGAGACCCAGAAGAGGATGCACTTGCAAATGTGCTCGGTGTCCAGGGGTCATGGTCTCAAGTCACCCAAGATAGCCACGGGCCTCAGCTTTGCTGGGAACTCAGGGTAGTCTCGGAGAAGTCTGAGAATCCACCTCTGGTGATGCGATGACTTCGGCGTCCGGCAGGAGCTTCAGAAATGCAAAACGGACAGATGCTTCTTTGGTGCCTGCCAAGCAGGGGAGTCACTCCTTGACCCCAAGGGAGATTCTTCTGTCCTCTAATCGTGAGTAGAGCGTCGAAGGTCCAGGATTCAGTTTCAGAGTTTCGTCCAGGGATAATCTAAAGTCCTAAGGACTGGGTTCCTATACTTATACTAAGGATAGGGGTTGGACTACTCTGTGGCCCCACCTATGGGTGGGTCAGGGCAGAGGGGTGGCTACACCCCTTTCCCTTTGTCCAGTTCGCGCCAAAGCAGGGGCTGCAAGCCCCTGATCCGGTTTGAACTGGGGTATGCACAGGGACACCAAGTGTGCCCCCAGTGCAGGACTTCAAAGCACCCGAAAGTGCTCCCGCCCAGCCCCAATACACATTATCCTGTCTGGGGAGGTGGTCACACCTCCCTGGGACAGGAAACCTATTGTCCAGGCCTCCCCTGCCGGAGTTTCGTCCAGCAGCAGGAGGCCAGACTCGTGTCTGTGGCAGCAGCATCCATTTTGTGATGCCAGGGCTTTGGAAAGAAGTTACCGGGCTAGCCAGAGTTAACATGTCTTTCCCTCTAGAAGGGTGGAATGCTACCCCCGCCGCCAGAATTGGCGGGGGGTAGTATTCCAAGATGTTTGACACCAAACACGACATGTTTAGGTGCAGCCATTCCAAAGTTAGCATTTAACGCGAGGTTATAATGCGCTTAAGAGTATATGGTCAGGCTGCACTACAAACAGCATCAGAGAAGGGTCTCCGAACGCTGCAGAGGGGCCCTGCTCATGCAGGGGCACCCTCTCACATAGGAACCATGCACTCTGCCTTTAGGATTGATAAGGCCTGCCTTAGGAGTGACTTATAGGTTTATATGTGTGTATGTATTTAGTGATATAGGTAACCTATATCACAGTAAGGGGTGCATGCACCACCTTACCCAGGCTGCAGTAGCAGACCTGTGGTGTCAGTTTGGATGGCCTTCCAGGGGTGGCATAATACATGCTGCAGCCCCTGGCAGGCCTCTGAGGTACCTATGCCCTTGGTACATAGTATACCATATACTAGGGACTTATAAGGGCACTCCAGATTCCAATCAGTGATGTGCCTAAGGCACATGGAAACCATTTTAGAGAGGAAGCAGCTAGGCTGGGGTTCTGATTAGCAGGGCCCCAGCCAGACTAATGTCGAAAAACAGTGAAGCATCAGCAAAAAGTGGGGGTACCCATGTGAAGCAGATCCTACTCTCCTACACAACCCCCCAAACGTAGGGACATTAAACTAACCTTGCCCAGTTAAGTCTTCATGTTCTAAGTGGAAGTACCTAGAGAGTCCATCTGCATTGGCATGGTTACTCCCAGGTCTATGTTCCACTGTAAAGTCCATCCCCTGTAGGGAAATGGACCACCTAAGCAGTTTGGGGTTTTCACCCTTCATTTGTTTTAGCCATAAGAGGGGCTTATGGTCTGTCTGAACCAGGAAGTGTGTACCAAACAAGTATGGCCTCAACTTCTTCAGAGCCCAGACCACAGCAAAGGCCTCCCTCTCTATGGCTGACCAACGTTTCTCTCTAGGGGTCAGCCTTCTGCTAATGAAAGCTACTGGCTGATCCTGACCTTCTTCATTCAATTGTGACAGTACAGCCCCTACCCCCAATTCAGATGCATCAGTTTGAACAATGAACTTCTTGGAGTAATCAGGACTCTGTAGAATGGGAGCAGTGCACATGGCCTGCTTCAGGTCATCAAATGCCTTTTGACAGCTAACTGTCCACTGAACCTTTTGGGCATTTTCTTAGAAGTTAAGTCATTCAGGGGTGTCACTATTGATCCATACCCCTTGACAAATCTCCTATAGTACCCAGTCAGGCCTAAGAAGGCTCTCACCTGAGTCTGGGTAGTGGGAGCAGTCCAGTCCATGATGGTCTGGATCTTGCTCTGCAAAGGTTGAACCTGGCCTCCACCCACAAGGTGGCCCAGGTACACAACCTGACTCTGCCCTATCTGGCACTTAGTGGCCTTGATAGTCAGGCCTGCCTTTTGCAGGGCCTGTAAAACATTCCTGAGGTGGACCAGGTGATCCTCCCAGGTGGAGCTAAAGACAGCAATATCATCTAGATATGCTGCACTATAGGCTTCCAGACCTGTGAGAACTGTATTCACCAACCTCTGGAAAGTGGCAGGTGCATTCTTCAGACCAAAGGGCATTACCACAAATTGATAATGCCCACTAGGGGTTGAGAATGCTGTTTTGGGCTTTGCAGTATCAGCTAGTCTGATCTGCCAGTAGCCAGCTGTCAAGTCAAATGTGCTGAGATATTTGGCTGAGGCCAAAGTATCTATGAGCTCATCTGCCCTTGGTATTGGATGGGCATCAGTCCTAGTGACTGCATTGAGACCCCTGTAGTCCACACAAAACCTCATCTCTCTTTTTCCACCACTGGTGTGAGGTTTTGGCACAAGGACCACTGGACTAGCCCAAGGGCTATCTGAGGGTTCAATAACTCCCAATTCCAACATTTTCTGGACTTCAGTCCTGATACAGTCCCTGACATGGTCAGGTTGCCTATAAATCTTATTTTTAATAGGCAGACTGTCCCCAGTGTCCACTTCATGAGTGCACCAGGTGGTCTGACTGGGTGTCAGTGAAAACATATGTCTAAACTGATTGAGAACTTGCCTACAATCAGTTTGTTGCTGGGTAGTGAGGCTGCCTGCCAAGGCTACACCATCTACTGACCCATCGTCAGGGTTCTGTGAGAGCAGGTCAGGGAGTGGGTCACTCTCTTCCTCCTGCCCTTCATCAGTAGCCATGAGCAAGCCCATGTCTGCCCTGTCCACATATGGTTTTAACCTGTTGACATGGAGAACCCTGTGGGGACTCCTGGGTGTTCCTAGGTCTACTAAGTAGGTAACCTCACCCTTCTGCTCAACAATAGTGTGGGGTCCACTCCATTTGTCTTGGAGAGCTGCTGGGGCCACTGGCTCCAACACCCACACCTTCTGTCCTGGCTGGTAAACAGTCAGAACAGCTCTTTGGTCATGCCAGGCCTTTTGAAGTTCCTGGCTAGCCTCAAGGTTTTTGGTTGCCTTTTTCATATACTCAGCCATCCTGGAGCGGAGACCAAGTACATAGTCCACTATATCTTGCTTTGGGGGCTTGAGAGGTAACTCCCATCCTTCCTTCACCAAGCACAGTGGACCCCTCACAGGGTGGCCAAACAGAAGTTCAAAAGGGCTGTAACCAACCCCCTTCTGAGGCACCTCCCTATATGCGAATAAAAGGCAGGGCAAGAGTATGTCCCATCTACGCCTAAGCTTTTCTGGGAGCCCTTTAATCATGCCCTTCAAGGTTTTGTTGAATCTCTCAACTAAACCATTGCATTGTGGGTGATAGGGTGTGGTGAACTTATAAGTCACTCCACACTCCTTCCACATTGCTTTTAAGTACCCAGACATGAAGTTAGCACCCCTGTCTGATACTACCTCCTTAGGAAAGCCCACTCTTGAGAAAATTCCCAGGAGGGCCCTTGCCACCACAGGTGCTGTAGTGGTCCTGAGGGGAATAGCTTCTGGGTACCTGGTGGCATGATCCACTACCACCAGGATAAACCTGTGCCCAGAGGCTGTTTGGGGATCCATGGGACCAACAATGTCAATCCCTACCCTTTCAAAGGGCACCCCCACCACAGGTAGTGGTATCAGGGGGCCTTTGTAGTGCCACCTGCCTTGCCACTGGCTTGGCAGGTTACACAGGAGCGACAAAACTCCTTGCTGTCTTCAGACATGTGGGGCCAGTGAAAGTGAGGGACAATTCTGTCCCAAGTCTTGTTCTGGCCCAGGTGACCTGCTAAGGGAATATCATGGGCTAGGGTCAATAGGAAGCCCCTGAACTTCAGAGGTATAACCAACCTCCTGGTAGCACCAGGCTTGGGGTCTCTACTCTCTGAGTACAGGAGTCCATCATCCCAATACACTGTATGGGGACCACTAGCTTTCCCAGCAGCCTCAGCAGCAGCTTGCTGTCTGAGGGGTTCAAGGGAGGGGCAGCTCTGCTGCTCCTGGCTCAGATCTGCCCTAGAAGGTCCCCCTGTCCCCAAGAACTCAACCTGGTCAGGTTCAAGTTCCTCTGGGACAGTTCCTTCTTCAGGGCTGAGATCATCCCCCTCAAGGGACTGATCTTCCTCCTGAGCCAAGGGGGAAGGCACTGCCTTAACCCTACTACTCCTCCTCTTGGAAGGCACTTGGTCCATTCTTCCAGAATCCAAGGCCTGTTCAGTGCTAGACATTTTGGCTTGTGACCTGGTCACAGCAAACACATCTGCAGGGATCCCCAGCATTTCTGCATGGGTCCTGAGCTCCACTTCTGCCCAAGCAGAAGTCTCTAAGTCATTGCCAAGCAAGCATTCGACTGGTAGGTTTGCACTTACCACAACCTTCTTAAGGCCAGTTACCCCTCCCCAGGAGAAGTTAACAACTGCCAGAGTATGGTCTGTTCTGACATTGCTAGCATTGGTCACTTGGTACATCTCACCAAGTATAACTTGCCCAGGATTCACAAGGTCTTGTGTCACCATTGTGACACTTGCCCCTGTGTCCCTAAATGCCAAAGCCTCACGTCCATTGATTAAAGGCTGTTGTCTGTACTTGCCCAGATTACTGGGACTCACAGTGGAGGTCACATCCATGCCTCCATCACAGACTAACACAGCCTGAGTCAGTTCTCTGACTAGGTCAGAGCCCAACTCAGTACCCAGGGTGAACCCTACTAAACCCTTGGCTGGAGCACTCCCACCAACTGTACTAGGGGGAACAGGTGCCTTAGGGGCATTGGTGGGTGCTGGACTGGAGTCTTTGGACTTGGTGCAATCACTGGTCCAGTGGGTCTTTTGCTTACAGACCTTGCACCATGGTTTTCTTTGGCCTTTCCCTTTGGTAGACTGTGAATCCCCACCAGAAGAAGATTTTTGGGGGCCTGATGAAGACTTTTGATCTTTACCCTTCTCCCCACCCTTTTCAGAGTTCTTAGCATCTTGCTTCTTGGTTTCCCCACCTTGGTTCTGTACCTTCTGCTTCACCCTGGTTCTGACCCATTTGTCTGCCTTCTTTCCCAATTCTTGGGGAGAGGTCAGATCAGAGTCTACCAGGTATTGATGCAACAGCTGATTTTGACAGTTATTAAGAATCTGCTCCCTCATTATCAGATTGTACAATCCTGAGAAGTCACACACCTTACTGCCCATCAACCAGCCTTCCAGAGCCTTGGCAGAACAATCCACATAGTCTACCCAGTCTTGAGTCTGTGCTTTTGGGTATCTCTGAACTTCAACCTGTACTGTTCAGTGGTTAGGCCAAACCCATCAATAAGAGCACTCTTCAAGACCTTGTAATTATCAGCATCCTCCTCTCTAACAGTGAGGAGCTTATCTCTACCTTTGTCTGCAAAGGAGAGCCACAAGATTGCTGCCCACTGCTCCTGAGGGACCTTCTGTACCTTACAGGCCCTCTCTAGAGCAGTTATCCACTTGTGGATGTCATCCCCATTCTGATAGGGAGGGACAATCTTGCTCAGGTTCCTATGGTCATAGGACCTTTCCCTATCTCTAGGGACATGGCTGCCACCATGGGACTCTAGTCCCAACTTTCTTCTCTCTCTAAAGAGATCTAGGGACTCCCTGTCTATAGCCAGTTGCTTCTTTTTGATTTCAAGCTGAGCTTCCTCATATTGAACCAGCCTCTTTCTTCTCTCATGAGAGGATTCCCTCCTATGAGATGAGACAGAGCTCCCTATTGAGGTGCCAGAGTGGTTAGACTCCTGAGAAGGAGACCTAGACCTTCTGGGCACACTCATAATCCTTCCTGGGGGACAAAGAGGGCATCATTCTGATCATCCTCTTCATCTTCCTCAGGAGGGATTGGATTATCCAGGTCAGGGCCATTGTCGCCCTCCTGGCCAGTTTCAGAGGGGGCTGGGGGTATTGGTACCCCTGGTCCCATCCTCATCATCTGCCCCACCCTCAGCTCCTACCCCTTCAGTCCCCAAGGGCTTACTAAGGTCATAAGCCACCAACAACTCCTTGAGGTGTTGGGTGGTGGGGCTTTGGCCTGTCCTTATTTTTCTCAAGTTGCATAAAGCTCTCAATTCCAAGAATGGGAGTGTATCATACTTGGAGGGTGGAAGCTCAGTGGCTTCCTGCAAGGATTCTTTAGATCCTACCCTTAAAGACATTACTAGTGTGGTGTGGTGTATGCACTACCTACTCTAGTGTGGCCTACTAAACTCTCTTGAGTTGTAGAAAGGGTTGTGCTATCCCTTAACACACAACTCTAAGTTCAGTAGAACTTACTGTATTCTAAGCTTAAATTATATGTACCTTAGGTACCTTTAGTGGTTTTCAGTTGATCAATTCAATTGAGATTATCTGGTAAAACAATAGCAAGCTGGAATCCCACACGCTGCACACCAATGTGAGAAGTTGGCCTGGTATATGCTGTCCACTAATTATAGTGGGCACCTTGCACCAGTCCAAACAACCCCTTATTGGAGATAGGTTAAAGACAACCTTATTGAAAGCTATCCTAGTGGTAGCTATGGAGAGCAGCCTTCAGGCTAAGTCTTGAAGGAATGTAAAGCAGCTTGTTTTACCAGTCTATAATCTCTTGAGTGATCAAATGAAAGAGCACCACACCAGGTATATATTCAAAATATATGTATTTATTGCTAAACACACCCCTCTAGTCTCTTTATGAGGCTAGAGTTCGAAGTACATAAGTTAGAAGTTATTTAAACACAGTAATAGCACAAATACACGTTTGGGCCCTAGGGGCGTACCAAACCATATACCAATAAAGTGGTATAAGAACCACGACTGAACTAGACACTAGGCCTAGAGCCTCTAGAAGTGCTTGGACCACAAGGAACCACCCAAGGTAGTGACACAGGGGACCCACGGGGGACGCGTGCAGTGTAAATACACAACCGCGATACGCCGTTGACTTCTATGGAGAAAGTCGTGATCGGGAAATTAGAGAAAAGGGACACTTAAAGGAGGACTTGGAGCAAACCCTTTGAGATCTAGGACTTTGAAGAGTCTCTACCCACGGGAGCACCGGAGTACTCGTGTTACCTCACCCAGGGAAGCCGGGTGCATAGGTGCCTTTCGGGGTCGGGTTTCGTCGTCGATTTGAATGGCGATCTGCTGCAAAGTGCTGCTGGCGACCAAGTGAAAAGTGTCCGGGTGGATCCAAGAGTGGATCGGAGTTCTGAAGAACCTGAAAGCAGAGGGGACAGAGTCTGGGTCACTAGCCAGTGACCAGGAAGGCGATGGACAGATGCCCACCGATGTCGAGTGCTTCAGGTGCGTTGACAGTCGTCTTGACTCTTCAGCCACGAGGTCCAGGAGGCGTTGTCGGCAACCAGGAGCAGGATTCGGGCTGGTACACGATGTCTGTCGAGTGCTGAGGTGTCGGCAACTGGATTGGACCCAACAAGCCTTGGCAATGGCAAGTCTCTATGCAGAAAAAGATCGTCGATGGTGCAGACCAGCAAGGTCTGAAGAACTCACCCAGCAAAGGTAAGTGAGGGCAGCCATGGAGCAACCAGAATGCCAAGTAAGAAAAAGATTGGCCTTCGTTAAGGGCTACTAGCCAACGGGCTAGCGACCGCGAAGGAGCCTCGAGACGCCGCACGTGGATCTGGCTCACAGAACACTCGTGGAGTGGAGGCCAGTGATCTTCGGTGCAGTTGGTGCTGGAGGCTAGGGCTACTAGGAGCCCAAAGCACGACTTCAGGGGAGACCCAGAAGAGGATGCACTTGCAAATGTGCTCTGTGTCCAGGGGTCACGGTCTCAAGTCACCCACGATAGCCATGGGCCTCAGCTTTGCTGGGGACTCAGGGTAGCCTCGGGGAAGTCTGAAAATCCACCTCTGGTGATGCGACGACTTTGGCGTCCGGCGGGAGCTTCAGAAATGCGAACCAGACAGATGCTTCTTTGGTGCCTGCCAAGCAGGGGAGTCACTCCTTGACCCCAAGGGAGATTCTTCTGTCCTCTAATCGTGAGTAGAGCGTCGAAGGTCCAGGATTCAGTTTCAGAGTTTCGTCCAGGGATAATCTAAAAGTCCTAAGGACTGGGTTCCTATACTTATACTAAGGATAGGGGTTGGACTTCTCTGTGGCCCCACCTATGGGTGGGTCAGGGCAGAGGGGTGGCTACACCCCTTTCCCTTTGTCCAGTTCGCACCAAAGCAGGGGCTGCAAGCCCCTGATCCGGTTTGAACTGGGGTATGCACAGGGACACCAAGTGTGCCCCCAGTGCAGGACTTCAAAGCACCCGAAAGTGCTCCCGCCCAGCCCCAATACACATTATCCTGTCTGGGGAGGTGGTCACACCTCCCTGGGACAGGAAACCTATTGTCCAGGCCTCCCCTGCCGGAGTTTCGTCCAGCAGCAGGAGGCCAGACTCGTGTCTGTGGCAGCAGCATCCATTTTGTGATGCCAGGGCTTTGGAAAGAAGTTACCGGGCTAGCCAGAGTTAACATGTCTTTCCCTCTAGAAGGGTGGAATGCTACCCCCGCCGCCAGAATTGGCGGGGGGGTAGTATTCCAAGATGTTTGACACCAAACACGACATGTTTAGGTGCAGCCATTCCAAAGTTAGCATTTAACGCGAGGTTATAATGCGCTTAAGAGTATATGGTCAGGCTGCACTACAAACAGCATCAGAGAAGGGTCTCCGAATGCTGCAGAGGGGCCCTGCTCATGCAGGGGCACCCTCTCACATAGGAACCATGCACTCTGCCTTTAGGATTGATAAGGCCTGCCTTAGGAGTGACTTATAGGTTTATATGTGTGTATGTATTTAGTGATATAGGTAACCTATATCACAGTAAGGGGTGCATGCACCACCTTACCCAGGCTGCAGTAGCAGACCTGTGGTGTCAGTTTGGATGGCCTTCCAGGGGTGGCATAATACATGCTGCAGCCCCTGGCAGGCCTCTGAGGTACCTATGCCCTTGGTACATAGTATACCATATACTAGGGACTTATAAGGGCACTCCAGATTCCAATCAGTGATGTGCCTAAGGCACATGGAAACCATTTTAGAGAGGAAGCAGCTAGGCTGGGGTTCTGATTAGCAGGGCCCCAGCCAGACTAATGTCGAAAAACAGTGAAGCATCAGCAAAAAGTGGGGGTACCCATGTGAAGCAGATCCTACTCTCCTACAAAGACTTCACCCCAACTAGTAGTGTGCCAGGTGGTGCGTTTGCAGAGTGATAGTGAAAGGGAGCTGGGCCTCCGGTAACTTCTCCAAGCTGGCTTTAAAAAAAATCTTTTTGTTTTATTAGGGAAGGGGGCAATGTGGCTCCTCTTCCCTGGGCTGATTTCAGGCCCAGGGACCCCATTCCCCAGCCTGCATGTAAAAGGGGAGTGAGGGCTGCATTGTGCCCCTCCCAGGGTTGATTTAGGCCCGGGGATCCCATCCCCCGAGGCCATGACCTTAAGTGATGGGAGAGGGGGGCTGGTCCCCCCACTTCTCCAGGCCAAATTTACCCTGAGGTCCCATCCCCCAGGGCCTTCCCATTTTTCTGTGGGTGCCCCCAGGGTACCCGCTGTCCACTGGGCAACGGGCTAAGCCTGAAGGCCCCCACGGTCCCTGCCAGCTCATGCAGAACCTGGCATTGTTTTCAGACATAAGGTGCTGCTGGAAAAGGCAGCTCACTGTGTCTGAAAGCAATTCTGCTCTGTTTCCAGCAAGCAAGTGCATTTTGAATGCTCTCTCTAGCTTGAAGCAGAGCATTTGCTGTGGCTTGGCAGGAGTGGTAAAGCTCCCACCATGCCACAGGAAATAGCTATGTCCTGGAGGTGGGCATCCCGGGACACAGCAGGAGCCTGTCCTCGGGGGTGTTGGTCCCTAGGGCCATCGATGACTCCAGGAGGGGGCCTGCATGGCCCCCTTCTTACTTGTATTAGGACCTGCCCCAGGGAGATGTTGGTCCCCGGGGCCGAGACCAGGCGGGAGGTGGGCAATGTGCCCCCCCTTCCATTTTCAAAAATGGAATTTGGCCCCAGGGAGGTGGTGGTCCCTGAGGCACTGGGGGTCCATGAGGCCCCCTATTTCAAAATTAGACAGCCCTGGGGAGGTGGTGATCCCCGAGGCACGGGGTGTCCAGTATGCCCACTGATTTCTGTTCGATTAGCCCCTGGGAGGTGGCAGTCCCCAGGGCAGAAGGGGAGGCCGTGCAGGCCTCTTCTGCACTAATATGATAAATAGTCCTGTGGAGGTGGCGGTCCCCAGGCCACAAGGGCGTCCACAAGACCCTCCCTTGTTTAAAATATCTATGGGCACATGCCCTGGGTTACTGAAGCCCTGTTAGCAATCCTGCTGTGTGGGACTTATTGAAGGTAACAGGGGTGTTATCTCCAGTGAGTCCCACACAACAGGACTGCTGATAGGTTGTCAGAGGCCATGCCTCCTTTCTCCACCACTCTGCAAGCACACCTCCTGGTGCACTACTATTAGGGAAATTAAGTCCCCTTGGCTATTGAGGGTCTTTGGGGGCCAACTCCTCCTCCTGTTACCTCTAGTAAGTCCCACACAATAGGTTTCCTGAGAGGTTCTTGGTGGCCACACCCCCTTTCTCCACCACTCTGCAAATGCACCTTCTGGAGCCCTACTAGGTGGTGGATGAGGTCCCCTTTGTTCTTGAGGGTCCATGGGGCCAACTACCCCTCCTGTTACCTCCACTAAGACACACACAGCTAGATTGCAGAGAGGTCCTCGGGCCACTTTCCCTTCCTCCACCCGTCTGCAAACATGCCTCCTTGCACACTTCTGGTTGGGGCAAGAAGTCTACTTTAGTCCTGAGGCCCTTCCCAATCAGCAGCGCACCAGGAGGCAAGTTTGCAGAGTGGTGGAGAAGAGGAGCGGTGCCTCCAAGTACTCTCAGCAATCCCACTTTCTAGGACTTACAGGAGCTACCAGAAGGGGTTCCTGGACCCCAAGGACTGTCAGTAGCTAATGGGAATTCATCCCCCAACCACCACTGTGCCAGGAGGCGTGTTTGAAGAGTGATGGTGAAGTGGGCGTTGGCTCCAGCAACTTGTCAGGAGGTTGTTTTATTATTTAAAAAACAAAAACATTTTAAAGGAAGGGGTGCGTGTGGCCCCCTTCCTTGGGCCATTTTTGACCCCAGAAGACCCCATTCCCCAAGGCCAGACCTTTTTTCACTAGGGGAGGGGGCTGCGTGGCCTACCTCCCTTGCCAATTTTAGCCCTGCGGACCTCATCCCCCGGGGCCCGCAATATTCTTTTTTTATTTATATAATATATAGGGAGGGGGCTGAGGGGCCCGCTCTCAGGCCTATTTTGGCCCAGGGTACCCAATCCCCTGGGGCTCACCCTTTTTTATTTATTTATGTATTTATTTATTTAAGCAACAGGAGGGGGCCATCCCTGTAGTGTGGGTACCCTGGTCCAAACCAGGGTACCCACTGCCACTGATGGGGTCCACAGGGGGAGCCTAAAGACCCCTGTGGGCCCTGCTGGCTTCCTGCATCCTGCTGGAGCCAGCATTTCTGTTACCGCTCCCTGTGTGTAAAAGAAAATTGTGCTCCACTTTGAGTAAGCTTGCTCAAAGCAGAGCACTGTTTGCTATGGCTTGATGGCAAACTGCAATGTCCCGGGGTGGGCACCCTGGGATATTGCAGGAGCTGGTCCTGAGGGGGGTGGTGGTCCCCAGGGCCATCTATGGCTCCAGTAGGGGGGCAGCGGAGCCCCCATCCAATGTTTATTTAGCCACAGGTAGGTGGTGGTCCCCAGCTCAGCTGGGGGCCAAGCAAGTACCATTTGAATTTACAAAAGCCCCTTGGAGGTGGCGGTCCCTGGGGCTGTTGGGGGGTCTTTGCGGCCCCTCGCAAAGACCTTGAATCATGAGGGTCCCTTGGGTCCAACTAGCCCACCCTGTACCTCCAGTATGCGCCAGGGAGCTGCGTTGCAGAGAGGTGTTCAGAGGCCACGCCCCTTTTTGCACCTCTCTGCAATGCAGCTCTGTGGCGCTTTCTGGACGTACCTGTTGGGCTAGTTGGCCTCAGGGACCCTCAGGATTGAAGGGGATTTAATTCCCCATCTTAAAACGCGCCACGGGGCCTGTTTGCACACATGTCACCTGAAGCCCCGCCCTCCCTTCACCACTGTGCAAACACGCCCCGTGGCGCATTTTAAGTTGGGGGATTAAGTCCCCTTGAATCCTGAGGGTCCCTGGAGTCCAACTAGCCCACCATGTACTTCTAAAAGCGGCACAGAGCTGCGTTGCAGAGAGGTGTAAAAGGGGCGTGGCCTCTGTACACCTCTCTGCAACGCAGCCCCTGGCGCATACTGGAGGTTCCTGGTGGGCTAGTTGGCCCCCAGGGACCCCCAGTATTCAAGGGGAATTACTTCCCTTCTTAAAACGCACCAGGGGCGCGTTTGCAGAGTACTGCAGGGAGGGGCGGGGCCTCCGGCACGATGCCGGTCGTTTTTTTTTTTTCTAATTTTTTTTAATGGGAGGGGGCTGCGTGGCCCCCTTCCCTTGGCCACTTTTGGGCCCTGGGGACCCCATCCCCGGGGCCTGAGCATTTATTTATTTTTTTAATAAATAAAAAAAAACGGGAAGGGGGTCGCGTGGCCCCCTTCCCTGGGCCTGTATTGGCCCCGGGGACCCCATCCCCCGGGGCATGCCCTCGATTTTTATTTTTTAATTTGGAGGGGGCTGCGAGGCCCCCCCTCCTCAGGCCATTTAAGGCCCCGAGGACCCCATCCCCCGGGGCCGGCCTTGTTCTTTTTTAAATTTTTAAAAAAATTTAATTTGGGGAGGGGGCTGCGTGGCCCCCTCCCTGGCCACTTATGGCCCCGTGGACCCCATCCCCCGGGGCCTGGCCTCTGGTTGGGGACTGTGGGGGGGTCCCCAATCCCCCCACAGTCCCACCTACGGGAGCCGGCATTGCTTTTCCACATGGGGAGCAGCTAACATGCTGCTCCCCATGTGGAAAAGCAATTGGGTTTGCATTTTGAAAGAGAGAGCAGGTTTCCTGCTCTCTCTTTCAAAATGCAAACCAAGTTTGCTATGACAGGACGGGAGCCGCGATGCTCCCGTCCTGTCATAGCAAACTACAGTGTCCCGGGGGTAGGCACCCCGGGACACTGCAGGAGCCGGCCCTGGGGGTGGCGGTCCCCAGGGCCATCAAGGGCTCCAGGAGGGGGCCGCGCGGCCCCCCTCCTAATTATTTCTCAGCCCCGGGGAGGTGGTGGTCCTCGGGGCTTTGGGGTCCGTAACGGACCCCCATATTCAAATCTTTAGTGCCCGGGGAGGTGGCAGTCCCGGGGCATGTGGGGGCCGGAGCCCCCCACACAGGTGAAAATAATTTTTTTAAAAGAAGCCCCGGGGGTGGCGGTCCCCAGGGCTGCGGGAGGGCCAAGAGCCCTCCCGCACCATTATTTTTTGAAAGCCCCAGGGGGTGGTGGTCCTCGGGGCTTGGGGGCCTTAGAGGCCCCCACATTAAATTCAAATCCCCCCACCATGCCCACGGGACTTGGCCCACCCGGGGGCAAATTACATAGAGCGCGGAGACCGCGCTTCGATTTTTTTCCGGCAGGATCCGCGCACCCTCAGCGCATCCTGATGATTTTTTTAAATGCTTTTTCTGCCCAGGAGTCCTTGTGGGACCCCTTGAGCAGACCTAGGGGGTCAGGGTGTTTCTACCCTGCCCCCTTTGTGCGTTTGCGCACTTGTTTCTTTTTTCTCGGCGGGATCCGCGCACCCTAAGCGCATCCCGCCGATTAAAAAAAATGCTTTTTCTGCCCAGGGGTCCTTGTGGGACCCCTGAGCAGACCTAGGGGTCAGGGTGTTTCTACCCTGCCCCCTTTTGCGCTTTGCGCACTTGTTTCTGTCCCTCGGTTCTACCGAGGAACAAAATGGCTGCCAACACTTCCTGATTTGGAGTGTTGACAGCCAATTAGCATGCAGCTCGTGATCGGGAGGGTACGCGGACCCTACTCGTCCATAGATATATAGTGATTTTATTTGTGATTTTCTCAGAAACTACTGAACAGATTTACACCATTTAAGCAAAGGCACGACACTGAACCAAGGGCTACCTCTTTGCCAAATTTGGTGTAATTCCGTTCAGCAGTTCGGGCTGTAGCTGCGACTAAAGGTTCCTATGGAAAAATGAATGGGAAAACGCGTTTGGGACCCCCTTTTTCTCAGCCCCCGCTTGATCGAATCAACCCGAGACTTTCAGGGTAGGAGCGGAGCGGAGCGCCCCAACAAGTTGGAAACTTTGCGAAGATTCGTCAACCGGCGCCAACGTTATTTCAAATAGAATGTCGCGGATTTCCTATGGATAATAGGTCCTAACTATAACTATCTACTGGCGACCGCCAGTAGATAATATATATATTATATATATTATATATATTACCTACTGGCGGTCGCCAGTGGGAAGTTATAGTTAGGACCTATTATCCATAGGAAAAGCGTTTTTTGATTTGCCAATATCTTTGGTGCCGTTTGACAAATCTTCATGAAATTTTCAAAACTCATGGTTCACTCAGGTCAGCTCCTGTCTTGAAGGTTTGGGCGTGATTTGTCAAGCGGGGGCCGAGATAAAAAGGGGGGTCCCAAAAAGCGTTTTCTCCATGTTAATTTCCATAGGAATTTTGAAACAGGCTACAGCTCGAACTGCTGAACGGGATTACACCAAGTTTGGAAAAGGGGTAGGTCTTGGTTCAGAAAGCATGCTTTTTTTTAAATGGTGTAAATCCATTCAGTAGATGCTGAGAAATTCCAAAAATATAAATATTGATATCTGAGCACCGAGGAGGAGTCGCGAACCCTCCCGGGCATGAGCTTCACTCTGATTGGTTGTCAACACTCCAGGAAGTGTTGGCAGCCATCTTGTGACTCGGAAAAATAGAGTCACAAGTGTGAAAAAAGGATAAAAAACAAGAAAAGGGGGCAGGGTAGCAACACCCTGACCCCCTAGGCCTGCTCAGGGGGTCCCACAGGGACCCCCAAGCCCAAAAACAGCATTAAAAAAAAAAAAATCAGCAGAATTCACGCTGTGTGCACGAATCCTGCCGAGAAAATTTAAAAAAATGAAGCGTGTGCCCGCACTTTGTTATCTGTTAGCCCCCGGGTGAGCCAGGTCCCGGGGGCAATGCTAATTATATGCCAGGGACACGCGCCCCCCCGCAGCCCTGGGGACCGCCACCTCCCTGGGGCTTGTTTAATAAGATGTGAGGGGGCCTCCCAGGGCCCCCAAGCCCTGGGGACCGCCACCTCCCTGGGGCTTTATTTAATTATGCGTGGGGGCATGCGGTCCCCCGCTGCCCCGGGGACTGCCACCTCCCTGGGGCTCGAAATAAATGAAAGTGTGGTGGGGGCTCCTGGCCCTCCCAACACTGCCCTGGGGACCACCACCTCCCCAGGGCACACATTTTATTTAAGGGCAGGGGGCCTCTTCGGGCCCCCCAAGCCCCGGGGACCGCCACCTCCCTGGGACACACTTCATTCAAGTGCGGGGGTCCATAGCGGACCCCCAGGCCCCGGGGACCACCACCTCCCTGGGGCTATTTTTAGGAAGGGAGAGGGGCTGCGGGGCCCCCCTCCTGGAGACCTTGATGGCCCTGGGGACTGCCACCCCCCAGGGCCGGTTCCCGCAATGTCCCGGGGTGCCCACCCCGGGACATTGCTGTTTGCTATGTCAGGACGGGAGCACGGCTCCCGCCCTGTCATAGAAAAATTCTGCTTTCCTTTATGGAAGGATGAGCAGGAAACCTGCTCTCACTTCCAAGAAGCAAAGCAGAATTGATTTTGGGCAAGGGGAGCTGCATCTTAGCAGCTCCCCTTGCCCAAAAGAAATGCCGGCTCCCGCTTGAGGCGGGGAGCCGGCGGGGCCCGTGCGTGCATTGGGTCTCCCCCCACGGTCACCAATGCTGAGGGCTGGCCCCAGGGGATGGGGTACACGGGGCCAGAAGTGGCCCGGGAGGGGGGCCAATTGGCCCCCTCCCCTTTTATTAAAATATAAAAATAAAAAAACGGAAGGCCGGCCCGGGGGATGAGGTCCCTGGGCCATAATTGGCCTGAGGAGGGGGGCCACGCGGCCCCCATCCAAAAAAATAATAATAAAAAAAAGAAGGATGGCCAGGCCCTGGGGGATGGGGTCCCCAGGGCCATAATTGGCCTCTGGAGGGTGGCCACGCTGCCCCCCTCCCCAAAAATGTTTTAAAAAACAACATGGCTGCCAGGCTCTGGGGGATGGGGTCCCCAGGGCCAAAAGTGGCCCAGGGAAGGGGGGACACGCGGCCCCCTCATAGAAAATAAAAATAATTGAAAAAAGAAACCGGCAACTCGCCGGAGGCCCTACCCCCACCCTGCATGACTCAGCAAACGCGCCCCTGGCGCATTCTAAGTTGGGGAATTAAGTCCCCTTGAATACTGAGGGTCCCTGGGGGCCAACTAACCCCCAGTAAGGAGCCGCATTTGCAGACTGGTATAAAAAGGGGGCGTGGCCTCCGACCTCTCTCAGCAATCCAGGTGTGTGGTGCTTACTGGAGGTACCTGTTGGGCTAGTTGGCCCCCAGAGACCCTCAGGAATGAAGGGGGCTTAATACCCCAACTTAGAATGCGCCAGGAGGCATGTTTGCAGAGTGGTGGAGAAAGGGGGCATGGCCTGTGTCCACCTCTCAGCAATCCCACTGTGTGGGGATTACTGGAGGTAAGAGGTAGGCTAGTTGGCCCCTAAGGACTCCCAGCTATCCAAGAGCATGCCAGGGAGCGCGTTTGCAGAATGGTGGGCAAAGGGGGCGTGACCTGCTTTGAGAACTTAGCAATCCTGCTGTGTGGGACTTACTGGAGGTAATAGGAGGGGTAGTTGGCCCCAAGGTTGTCTTTGGAGGCCATGCCCCCCTTTCTCCACCACTCTGCAAATGTGTCTCCTAGCAGACTATGGGATGGGGGATGAAGTCCACTTTACTCCTGAGGGACTTTGGGGGCCAATAAGCCCTCCTGGAACCTCCTGTAAGTCTTACGCAGCGGAAATCTTGAGCGCTGGTCGGAGGCCCAGCACCCTTTCTCCACCACTCTGCAAACGCGTCTACTAGTTAAAGAAGTGTTTGCAATGCAATAGGTTTCGCATTTGCGAGAGTTAGAGCTATTGGCGTTGTAAATGTTAAAGTTTTTTACTAATGTTTTTTGGTGTGGAGTGGAAGTACATTGTGTGTAGTGGAATTATGTGGTAAGTTGTGGAGTGAAATGATGTAGATAGAAAATATGTGGTATTTAGTGTGTAGGAATTATGTAGAGTGGGATTATGTGTTATGGAGAGTAATTATGTGGTATGGTATTCTTTGTTGTGGAGTGGTAAACCTCAGGTTTAGTCTTCATCGTTTCCATAGAAGCTCAACTATGAACTCAGTCAGACAAAAAAATAAGGAATCACTGAGGAGAACTTGTGGACCTAGTCAGAGGTATGAAAAGGGCCACTGGAATTATGCGACTGTTTGGCTGCACCGACTTTCGCACAATTATACATTTTCCGCATTAGCCACACAATCCATCATCTGCTCCCTAATCTGCAGATTTGAACAAAAAAAGCCTTGTTTCTAGCTCAAACATTACCAAAAATGCAGCGACAAGTGTAACAGCGTGGTGGAAGGCCCTTTGCAAACCTAGAACTTATTGCTAAATGTGGGTGTTAAATTGGTACTAATGGTGTGCAAGCCACTCTTGCTTCCTTCTGCGCCTCTCTTGCCTCTTTCTGCATTTCTGTTGCTTCTTTCTGCACATTTCTTTATTTTTCTGCACTTCTCTTGCCTCTTTCTGCAAATCTCTTCTACTTTCTGCACCTAGGAATCAGTGAGTGGGTATGTAGTAACTGGTATTGGTGTGTCTATGGTTTCGAAAATGGTAGTCTGTATTTTAGAGTGGGTGCATCAAAGGTTATATTAGGGTGTGAGGAGGTGCATCAGATTATCACGTGGATGATCTCATCAGTGATGTAATTTGAGATGTCATCAGTGATGTCATCAGTGATGTCACTGACCATGTCATCAATGATGTAATATGTGACATCATCACCAGTGCAGTTAGCTCAACTATTTTTTATTTTTTTTAAAACTTTTATTAAAGCAAAGTCTCAAATTAACATAGCCTCTCGCCTACAACCCTTTGGGCCGGCTGCTCAATAATTCCCAGCAATGAACACAGCTATTTAGCCAACAACCCAAGGGGCAGGCAGCAGTCTTCAATCACAGGTTATAGTAAGTCCATCATTTAAAAATCACACATGTTGCACGAAACCCACCATTCCATGACAACAATCACAATGTACTTTCGGCCTCCCTAAGCAGGTTACTACACACATCACCCCAAGACCAATACCCCCCAGTTGCATCAGCAAGGGGGACCCCATGAAGGTCTGAGCCGTCTCTCCACTTTTGCTGTCGCCACTCAACAAGGCAGATGCGGACCTATACCAGTAGGAATGTGTCCTGGGGAGTGACACTTGTTATGTTTCGTATGTATGGGTTCATTCTCCAGGGTCATGGGTGCGCATGGCAGAGATGGCAGCAGCCACCTCCTCTGAGGCTACCTCTTTAGTGAGCAGATACGTAGTGTATAGTCCCCAGAAGTTGTGGGGCCTGTTCCTGGGAGGTAATAATTCACTAAAGGTCTCAGTTTGGGTGCTGCAATAAAGCATGTCATGCGACCATTGCGCCATTGTGGGTACAGGACCCTTCAGCCAACACATTGCCATGCGCCGCTTTGCTACCAGCAGACCCATATCAACTAACCTGCGGATCGCTGTGGGCAGTCGTTTAGAGTACCCTAGAACAGCCAGGGCCGGGTCAGGGGAAAGCTTCACACCCACCACTCTGCCCAGTTCCAGGAAGATCTGCTCCCAAAATCTATACACCTCAGGGCAATGCCAAGCCAGGTGGACAAAGTCCGCCAAAGGTGCACGACATCTGTCACAATCCGAATCCTCCCGTAACCCATAGCGACACAATCTCTCTGGAGTATAATACGCTCTATTCAAAAACTTGAAGTGGCCAAGCCTATGTCTGCCGTGTAGCGAAATGCGCCGGGTACTGGTACAGCAATAGGACCACATAAAATCATCTATTTCGTTGTGCAAGTCACGTTGCCAGGCTAGTCTGGCTTTCGTATATTTATTCGCCCTATGTGACATTGCCAATTTATAAACGTTAGAGACCACCTTGCGCAGCGTTTTAGCTTTAATAATATAAGATAGTTCCAGCATCTCCGGTGGTTCCTGCAGATCGTCCCCCAGCACCTCCCGTAATTCTCTCCGCACCCTGTGAAATGGAAATCTCTGGAGCAAGTTGCTGTCAGCAGCGGATCCCCCCACGTCTTCCCAGGTCCTCGCTATCCCGTCATTGAACAAGTCTCCCATCGTCCGTACATTCAGTGCTTGTAAAGCTCGAACCACTCCCTTATCCCGGCATGGGGCAAGCCAAAGGGCCCAATCAATAGGCATAGCCGGCGAATACAATAACGCCCCGACTGCAAGTTCAACAGAGTGTGCCAGGCATGACAGGTCGATTTAAGCGAGTCTAGTATCCCTGTCCTTCGATCAACGGGCGCACATATGGTAGCTGGAAGAGGTAGCGGGTCGGCAAATAGCCGTTCCATACGGAGAAACGGGATATCTGGCGAGCCTTGCATCCAGTGGTACGCCTGAGCACCTTGCGCCGCCCTGTAATACAGACTCAAGTCCGGGGCACCCAGCCCCCCCATAGAATACGGGAGGGTGAGTACCTGCCAACGCACCCGTGCCTGCTTACCCGCCCATGCTAACTTTATCATCAATGCCTGGACTCGCTGAAAAAATGATGCCGGTAGAACAATGGGAATATTTGTGAAGAAGAACAGGAACCGGGGCAAAATCACCATCTTCATGATGGACACTCTACCTAATAATGATAGAGGTAGCTTAATCCAGCCCTCTATGTCAACCTCCAGCTTGCTGACCGCTGTACCGTAATTTTCCAGAAACACGACCTCCGATTCTGTATGGAGCCATATGCCTAAGTATCGAATCGACTCAGTAGACCAGCCTAGTGGATAGTCTGGTTCAAATTGCAGCGTAGCCGGGGTAAGCGGAAACATTATAGATTTAGACCAGTTGACACGTAATCCTGACAGCGCTCCGAAATGCACAACTTCCCTAATAATAGAGGAAAGGTTGTTCTCCGGGTCTCGGACGTACAACAGTGTATCATCCGCGTAGGTGGAGACCACTATCTTATATGTCGGAAAACTGATACCTTCATGTCCGTGGTACTCCCGGAGCGCACACGCCAATGGTTCTGCGACCAAGGCGTATAAAACCGGTGATAACGGGCAGCCTTGTCTCGTTCCATTTGTAATAGCTATAGGATCCGTCACCAGATTGCCGATTTTTATTCGTGCCCTGGGTGAGGTGTACAGAACCCCAAGCAGCTGAAGGAAGACTGGGCCCAGTCCCATCTTGGTTAGAACGTGCTGCAGAAAAGGCCACTCGACTGAATCAAAGGCCTTTACCCATGTCAAGAAAAACTGCAATGGCTTTGGTATCATGTCTGACATGTTGGATGGTGCCGAACACCATGCGTAGGTTATAAGTGAGGTTTCTATCCGGGACAAACCCCGCTTGCTCCGGGGCTACCAGTGTCTGTGTCAGGGGGGAGAGACTATTAGCGAGAATCTTTGCAAACAGTTTGGTATCCATGTTGAGCAAGGATAGTGGGCGGTAAGATCCACACTCATCTAGCGGCTTATCCGGTTTAGGTATGGCGACGATAACCGCCTCCCTCATTGATGGTGGCATTGTGCCTGTCACACACATCGTCAAAAAGCTCCGACAGGTGCGGGAGAAGTACATCCAAATATGTCTTATAGAACCCCACAGTTAGGCCGTCCACCCCCGGAGCGCTATTTGCTAGCATTCCGGACAATGCATGCACTATTTCATCCTGTTCAATAGGTCGCATAAGAAACTCGCGATGCGTGTTCGTGAGAAATGGCAATTTTATATGCTCAAGATAGTCCAAAATGTGGTCATCCGTGCCTGTAGATCGGGAAGTGTATAGAGCCCCATAATATCTCCTAAACCGGTCCGCTATGTCCGCCTCTTCCGTAAGCAGGTCCCCCTCTTCCGACTTGAGCTCCGAGATCAGCGTTCTGCTGTGTTTGGCTTTGATAATCTGCGCCAGAACCGACCCCGGTCTGTCCCCCTCCCCGTAAGTGCGTGCTGTCGCATATTTACCCATATGTTTTAGTTCACTATCTGCAGCTTCCTGATACTCCCCCAGTCGGTCCTTAATGGCTTGCGTGGTCGTCTCGTCAGGGTTCTCTTTCAGAGATTGTTCTAATGCCCCTAGTTCCTTCTCCAGAGTAGAGAGTCTGCCACAAATCGAATGGAGAACCCCCGAGTGCTTGGCCATAGCAACGCCACGGATATATACCTTAAACGCTTCCCACACTGTTTGGAAACTATCCACTGAACCCACATTTATGGGAAAAAAGGATTCTATTGACTCAGCTAGTTCAGCTTTAAAAAGGGGTCCAACAGTGAGTAAGGGGGGAAGCACCAGGTGAATGGGGGAACAGTCTTCTTCGGCATACTAATAACCAATAACAGCGGAGAATGGTCCGGTAGAGTGCGCGGAAAAATAAAGCATTCCCAGACAAGTTCTACCAGGGAAGCAGAGAGTAACCAATAATCTATACGGGTGTGCAAGCTGTGATAAGCCGAATAATGTGTGTAGCCCCCCTTGTCTGCATATCTCGTGCACCAAGCATCACAGAGGCCCAGTCTCACCATAGCGCACTCAAGTGCCCGTGCCGCCGCTGTGATTTTCCTCACCGGACCCCCGGATCTATCCAGATTTGGGTCTCTGACCAAATTGAAGTCCCCACCCCAGAGGTACCGTGCTTCTGTGTATCTGGCCACTACTGACGCCAGCGCAGCGAAAACCTCCGGACAGTCATAGTTGGGGCCGTAGACATTCACTATAATTAAATCGAGACCTTTTCCCTGACATTTGGAAATAACATAGCGACGATCCTGGTCTGATTCCAATTGGACCAATGTATAGGGGGATTGAGGGTTAACCCATGTCAGGACTCCCCTAGCATGTGTGGTGAATCCGGAGACATTAACATGATCCGCCAGCCCTCTGCTGCGCAGAATAGCACTGTTCAATGGGAGGTGGGTTTCCTGTACCAGGGCCACATCAATGTTCTGTCTCTTCAGGTAGTGGAGTACCTTACGCAGTTTACGATGGTCATTGAGCCCCCGGACATTCCACGTAAGCGCGCAGAGGGAGTCTAGCGGCCTTGGACATTGGGGCTCACTGTGTCCCGTCATCCGCCCCTACTCTTAATGCGTTGTAACCTGGATTATTCAACCTGTGGCAAGTGTACCTATCCATCAAAGGCCGGTGTGAGACATGAAACAACATGAACCTTAAACCAATCCCCTTTTCCCACATTCCCCCCTCCCACAACAGACCATCCCCAACTTGGCCGTGAGACATCCCCAATAGCATCCAAACCACCCCTCCTTCCCCCCATCCCCCCCTTGCAAACAGGACCCCCATCGTGTGATTCACTCGTGGGCAGATGTTGCTCAACAGCACAAAAATAGACTGTGTTAACATAAAACAGCCCCTCTCCCCGCACATTGCCCCAAACATGAGCAACAGCATCGCCATCCCAGTTGCCTAGTTCCTAAACGACTCTCAATACCCTAACTTAGCAGGTACTTCTCTCGGCCAATTATCCAGTGGCTCCAGTGACCCGGCTTGCATACAATTAGAAAGCCATCCCAGACTCCCCATGGCATCACACCTGCGTCCCACACTTAACTATATACCCAGACTCCACATGTGGAGTTGGCAGGTGGCTGCTCCGGGCAAGTACCAAGGTGAGAAGCGCACCCAGCCCAGCGAGGACCCAAGCCCAACAAAGGCAGACTCGCTGCCACCACACCCATTCAACACAGTCCCGAAAGCCCAGCACCCCCCCTCAGTTGTGTGTTCATAGCCATACTTAGCAATGCGCCGTGCTTCTCCGCTGTTAGTCCTGTTCGTCCAGGTCTCCTCCAGCCGCCTCACCAAGCTGCTGCTGTTCCGGACTGCGGTGCCGCTCTTTTGTTCACCCCTTTAACGCCTTCTGGAGCGCCTTAGGATCTGTGAAAATATGGGAGCGCCCCTGCATGTCGACGCGCAGTTTGGCCGGATATAGCATGGCGTAATCTATTCCCAGTTCGCGAAATTGCTTCTTCATGGGGGTGAACTGTTTGCGGGCCTCCTGCACTCGGATCGTAAAGTCTGGAAAGAGCGAAATCTCCGAACCCTCATAGGACAATGAGCGCTTGTCTCTCGCAATTCGCATTGCAGCGTCTCTGTCTCGATAATGAAGCAATTTAGCGATGATCGGACGCGGTGGCGCCCCCGGGGGCAGGCGAGGCCCCAGTGAGCGGTGCGCTCTTTCCACTACGAACATTCAGCTCCCAGCAGCACGACCAATAGCTTCTCGATGAATTGCTCCATGTTACCAGTGTGAGTGGTCTCCGGCAGGCCCACAATTCTAAGGTTACATCTACGGGAGCGTGCTTCTAGGTCTTTGGTCTTATCTTGCAGGACGCGCATAACTCTGCCAAGCTGCTTGTGTTCAGTGTCTAATGCAGTATTCGCTTCTTCGGCCTCCGTAAGTCTGCGCTCTGACATGTCCAGACGTTCGGCGTGTTTGTCTAATCGCTCAGCCATTCTGTCCATCCTATAGGAGAGAGTGTCCATTTTCGTGCCTAGAGAGGTGATGCCGCCCTGAAGATTTTTTTCCATGTTCAGAAGCATGCTCCGAATGTCCGTGTCTGGGTCCGTGGGCGTTGGGGTCTGCATACGTGTTTCCGCCTCCGTAGAGGCATCGTGCGACTTCGACCGCCTCTGATCAAAGGATATTTTGGGCTGGTTTCTATCCACCCTGCCCATCGTCGCTGCCAGCTAAGCGCATCCCACGACACTCCTTCACCACTCAGCGCCAAAGATCAGCACAACGCTCCACTGGATCAGCTGCACGAAACGCCCGGCCACTACCTGTCTTCAGAGCGTCGTGCCCACGCTCATGTCAATGTTCTCTCCCTCAGGCGACTCCGTCCTGCTCACCAATGTCAGCACACCACGCTCAGTAGCGGTTCCAGGGCTCTCCCCAGCTAGACCCAATCCTTGGCCGAAATGCGCACCCAGTGCTCTGTACAAGCTCCTATCTGCCCGGTCAGCAGGGAATCACTGGAGTTCTCCCCCTATGAACTCCGCTCTGGCGCGAAACGCTATCGCAATGGGGCACGTCCACCTGGCGAGTTTCTTCCCACCACCATCAACCTGTGTGTGCCAGTCCCCTCTCGTCAGAGGCGTATCGCACCTCCCCCCAGTCTCCGGCAGTAGCGGGCCTCCACGCACTCCTACTGTCCTGCAATTGCAGTGCCAATCCATGTGCCACAGCTATAGCTTGCCACAAAAGGTGATCCACCAAGCACTGCGCTTTCAGGCTCTCTCTCCTATGACTAGCCCAGTGGAGCGAGTCGCCATCCGTCAGGCTTCGCGTGTGTCAGCACGTCCAGTGCGCACTGCTCTAAAGGGCTGAAGTACGGGTCTGTGAGCGCTCTACTCGGTCAGGGCCCCAATGCCCCGCTTGGGGTGCCACTCTGCTGGTCTGTCCGTCACCATCCAGGGTTCCACTATGTCTCCTATGCAGGGTTTACATTGGTGCGAGCCCCCTCCTGTAGGGGCAGGGCAACTCACTGCTCGCCACCGGCTCTCTCTCGTTCCCCCTCCTCGTCTCCACATCAAACTCACCGGGGGCTCTTCGGGCGTAGGCACCTCAGCCGCGTCGCAGATCATTCGTGACAGCCGATCCAAGGATCATACCTCAACCGTGCGCAGAGTTCTACCAGCGTCTCTCTACTAGGTCTGCATCGGCCTTTCCAGGACGTGTCGGGCCGTCCTTCTGTGCCACGCCCGTACTCTCCCCAGTGCGCCGTCCAAGTCGGCCTGAACAGTTGAAGGCCCGCGAGGCCTGCATTCAGGGCCCCTGTGTCTCGCCGAGCGGAGCACCGTCCCTGGCTCACTCGTGCTGCTCTCTTTCCACCGCCGGACTGAGTCTCTCCTAACCGCAGCAATCTCAGGCCCGAAGGCTCATCCCTTCCAGCCGCGGCTGTCCAACGGCCAGAACCAACAGTCTTTGATCGGCCCCAGCTCCCAATTGCCGCGATTGGGCCACCAGCACACCGCAGCTAGCACCAGCGGAGCCCAGCAGCGGTCCAGACAGCGCCTCACTCCGCTGCAGTGCCACTCGTGTCCTGGGTTGGTGCGTGCCGCCTTGCCACTCGAGCCCGGGGATCACAGGCCCGCCGGGCGGGCAGTCTCAGCTCTCCGTACCTCCCGCTCCAGTGGGTAAGTACGGCTCAGAATGCAGTCGCCAGGCCCCCTGTGCCTTCCAGAGCACGTGCCACTTCAATGCGCTCAATTTCGTAGCGCGATGCTGCCGGATAACTGCCGGATTGTTGGGCGATGTTGTGGAGCTCAAGGCTCAAGCGGCCATCTCGGTCGCGAGCAAGCTCCGCCCCCCCAGCTCAACTAACTATAATGGCCGAATCTCTCTGGTTTTGTACGAGTGAAATGTCCAACTAACTATAACGTCCCTGAAACCTGTGGTTTTTTCAGCAAATTTCTAAGGTTTTTTAAATGCTAATTTCTATCTATAACGTCCCTGAAACCTGTGTTTTTTTCAGTGAATTTCTAAGGTTTTTTAAATACTAATTTCTAACTATAACGTCCCTCTTTGTTTTTTACCTGACTCTATATATATATATATATATATATATATATCACTAAAAGCACCCTTTCACCTCCTTGTATTGAAGACACAGGGCACAAACTCCTCTTGTTTCTTCCGCTTTTTATTGCAAATCCAATAATTTATTGAATTTTTGCTGACGTTAGCTACCATGCTGCTCGGCAGTTGTCCGCCCCCGCTAAGATACTGATAGCGGGTTTGAATCCACACCCATGTACCTCTACATCCATGAGCCCATGTTCTAACTTTTGTGATTAACATTGGATGCTTGTTTCACCTTATTGAGATTCTGATAGCGGGTTTTATCTGCACGCGCGTGCCATGATATTTGTGAGCCTATGTTCTAACTTTTGTGACTAAACATTGGATACCTGTTTCACTTTACTAAGAATTACGTGGACTGATTGAATTGATTGATCTGTAGAAGTGTTCATATACACCTCAATGGGACCAATTTTGAAATAGTTTGGCTTTTCAGAATTTATCTGATATTCCTAGTAAGCCCTGACGAAGTTCCCGTGGCACTAGGGAACGAAACGCGTTGGCTGTGTGCCGGTTTTAAATCAAACAACTTCAAATAAAAAGAACTTTTTTGGACTACAAGTGTGTTTCCTGTCTGACTTCTATTAGAGTGCACCTTCCTTTCTTATGGACGCTTTTACCTTATAGGCATCTTTCAACGGCGGATGCCGGGAGTTGTTGCACTCGTTTGCTGATATATGAAACTAGTGGAATTGAAGTGCTTGACCTTGGTCAGCTGTTGTGTGCTTTATTGTTTTATGAGTATCCTCACGTGTACCTGCAGCTTGGTACTCCCAACATATCTCAGTCCGCAAGTACACGTGAGCACGTACACCGCATACTCAGTTCGACAGTTGAAGTTTCCCCTAATCGCTACCTTCGTGGGGCTGAACGGTGCATATAATGTGTAGTATTGAACCCAAATTTACAAGCCCTGCATGATGAGCACTTAAAAAAACCTTTCTTGGGTTTAAGCCACATGATGTTTTGGCTTATCTCTGGGCTGCTTTTTACTAACTGAGATCTCATAGAAGGTGCTCTTCTAAAGGTAAACGCTGGTGATACTGGTAGTCTAGGTGCCATAACACCATCTGTAAGCAAAATTGGCCAATTTTTCTTGACTATCGCCATAATTTGCCTCTCTTGTCTGTTATAGGTGGTAATGAGTCTGGGTATATTCTCATCTATATTGATGGATGTTTCTTGTGTCATCAGATCCTGATCAGAGTCTGTTACCATGCTATCTTGTTGTAACAGGGACTCCCTCGTTCTGGTCTTAGCTTTGTTGGCGGCATAATTTAAGATCTTGTCACTGCTTCCTCTCTTTTTAAATCTTTCCTTGGCTTCCTGCATGCATTTGTATAATTCTGATGTAGTACTGCATATTCTTTTAAGCCTGAGGAATTCGCTGAAGGGGATACTTTTAACTAAATATATATATATATATATATATATATCAACAAAAGATCCCCGGTTCCACCCCACTGGAAAAACACACAGGCACAGACTTCAACTGAAGTGTAGGTTTATTTCAACACAAGGTATATATATTACTATGAGTCCTCCGGAACGTTTTCACAATGAAGGTGGGGCACTCAAAGCTGTTCCAAGTGGATTTCTTTATTCACGGGTTTACCAACAAAGCAACGGTCTCACAGGACACGTTTCGGCTTCTCGCCTTCATCAACAGGTAAATAACCATTTTGAAAGATATTTATATCATATACACGTTGCAGGGCAAATGCCTAGTAGACATGGAAGAGTTGCATTACGTTTTCATTCAAAATCTTACAATCTTAGCAAATTTACAGAATCATCCCCAGTAGGCCAGGACAGAGGTAGTAAATTGATTACAATGTTGTCAAGACATTAGATTCATTCCACATTAAGACAACAGTACAAAAGCACTTCAGCCCCAGTGGGCATAGACATAGGGGCTGATTCCGATTCGGGCCGGAAAACGTACCGACCGACTCGGAGCCGGAATAAATACCGACCGACACGTACCGGTGCAGCCCGACCCGCAAAGTACGATGAAAAGCGTGCTAAATCCGACCGACTCGGATGGAACACAAGCCGACCGACCGAGCCGCGCGGAAAACAGCCATCCGTCCGGAAAAGCATGCGAAACGAACCGACCGACACGCACCAGGAAGAATCCCGAACGAAACGTACCCGCGAACGTCGACCCGCCAAGTACGATGCAACGCGTGGAAAACACGACCGAGTCGCACAGAGCACAAGCCGCACGACCGACACGCATTCAAAACTACGAGCCGAAGCAAACCAAAACCCCGCGACCGACGCGTACGCAGCACAGAAAACAGCACAAACACAGCGTGAACGAATAGGAGAGGCTCGCACGAGACAACTGGAGGGTCCGACTCGGTCACAAGAACGTCTCCTACATGCACAAAAATAACCAAGGAAAAAAAAGACACAAAAAAGGCCAAACAAGCTATCACAAAGCACATAAATACTGGGGGGGGGAAACAGGGAACAAAGACACACCCACAACTCCACCTATATAAAGGACACAAATCCCTACCATGATCCTTTGCAAATTCTAATTACCTGCCAGCACTCAACACCAACAGACAGCAACCACACACACACTCACAGCTCATCCATCACACAAGCCACACACCAGCAGTACCACAACAAATAGCACCCTCACATACACCCAGCAAAACACACACTCACACACCCTCACTTGCACACCAACACACACATCACTCACCAGCACCACCCAACACCATGCCCCCAAAGAAGAATCACAAGTTCCTAGATAGTGAATTGGAAGTCCTGGTAGATGAGATCCTAAGGGTAGAGCCACAGCTGTTTGGCACATTGGTCCAATAGACACCCATGGCGCAGAAAACCAAGATGTGGGAGAGGATCGTCGACAGGGTCAACGCACAATCACCATGTTTGCGCACAAAGGTAGACATCCAGAACAGGTGGTATGATGTGCGCAGGAGGGTCAAGGAGCTGTTGAAGAAGGACTACATCTTGAGCCAACACACCGGCAGTGGCCCTCCTGCCAAACCAGTATACCTCAGGCCCTGGGAGGAGAAGGTGCGGGCCATCCTACCACCAGTGAGCGTCTATGGACTAGAAAACATCCCAGAGCCTGGTGAGTACACAACTAATGTACACAATATTGTGCCACAATACACACACATCACTGTCAAGGGAGAGTCAAACCAGGCACCCTTAGCAAATACACACCAACCAAAACAGATCATCCCAAAATGTGTATGTCAGCCAGATAAACACAATACATGCCAGCTCATAGTGAAATGTAACTGTGTCAAGACATGTACAAACCTAACAACAAATACAGCTAGGCAGTGGCACAAATATAACCAACAAACACAGTCAGACATGTAGCCACCACCACAACACCACCTCACAGGGAAGCTCACTGAAAGGAAGGAATACTGTGTATGCTGGGCAAGTCAGTGCAGCCAATAGCATCATGAGAGTCGTAGTCACAGAAATTGCCTACCCTCACAATGCGCACATCAACACCACCATGAACCATGCACACATCACAGGCAGTGCAAAACAACTGACAAGATGGCTGACACTGGCTACTGCTGTGGGGAGCACAAGGCCCTGCTGGCAACTGTGCACCAACAAACAGCACAACACCACTGCCTGACATCCTGAAAGCCAACTTGCACTCTCTGCAATGCAAGCACGTTGCATGGTCGGATATCTGGCTGGGTGGGAAGGAGGACTCACAGCACTGACCATAGTTACAAGCAGCTCACCTCACACACCCCCTCAACACAAACTCCACATAACCCACCTGGGAGAATGCAATGCCTCACATACCAAATGAAGATTCCACAAAGAACCACCACCCTGGGTAATACTGTGTGAAGCACAGGGACACACCTGGGACTTGTAGCCAAACAAACGCAAGGACAACACTGTCAGCCTTCCTGTCAGCACAGGCACACTACCCCACAGGGAAGCAGAGTCAAAAGGAAGGAAGTATGGGCATGCTGGGAAGGGGGATGGAGGCAATAGCATGATGGGAGTTGGAGTCACAGATACTGCTCACCCTCACAATTGGCCCATCAACACCACTCTGAACCATGCTCATATCACAGGGAGTGGATAAGGACTGACAAGATGGCTGACACTGGCTACTGGGTGGGAAGGAGGACTCACAGCACTGACCATAGTTACAAGCAGCTCACCTCACACACCCCCTCAACACAAACTCCACATAACCCACCTGGGAGAATGCAATGCCTCACACACCAATCAAATATCCCACAAAGAACCACAACCCTGGGTCATGCAGTGTGAAGCACAGGGACACACATGGGACTTGTAGCAAAACAAGCCCCAGGATAACACTGTCAGCCATCTTGTCAGCACAGGCACACAACCCCACAGGGAAGCTGAGTCAAAAGGAAGGAAGCATGGGCATGCTGGGAAGGGGGTGGAGGCAAAAGCATGATGGGAGTGGTAGTCACAGCTCAACATCCCCCACCCCCATGGCCCAGCAAGCTCACACTGAAGCATGCACACCTCACAGAGAGTGTAAAGCCCCATCAAAGATGTCTGACACTGGTGCTCTGTTGTGGGGAGCACAAGGCCATGCTGGGAACTGGACAACAACCAACAGCAGGACACCACTGTCAGCCATCTTGCCATTGCTGTCACACCCACACACAGTGAAGTACACTCAAACGGAAGGAAGCATGGGCATGCTGGGAAGGGGGGTGGAGGCAAAAGCATGATGGGAGTGGTAGTCACAGCTCAACATCCCCCACCCCCATGGCCCAGCAAGCTCACACTGAAGCATGCACACCTCACAGAGAGTGTAAAGCCCCATCAAAGATGTCTGACACTGGTGCTCTGTTGTGGGGAGCACAAGGCCATGCTGGGAACTGGACAACAACCAACAGCAGGACACCACTGTCAGCCATCTTGCCATTGCTGTCACACCCACACACAGTGAAGTACACTCAAAAGGAAGGAAGCATGGGCATGCTGGGAAGGGGGGTGAAGGCAAAAGCATGATGGGAGTGGTAGTCACAGCTCAACATCCCCCACCCCCATGGCCCAGCAAGCTCACACTGAAGCATGCACACCTCACAGAGAGTGTAAAGCCCCATCAAAGATGTCTGACACTGGTGCTCTGTTGTGGGGAGCACAAGGCCATGCTGGGAACTGGACAACAAACAACAGCAGGACACCACTGTCAGACATCTTGCCATTGCTGTCACACCCACACACAGTGAAGTACACTAAAAAGGAAGGAAGCATGGGCATGCTGGGAAGGGGGGTGGAGGCAAAAGCATGATGGGAGTGGTAGTCACAGCTCAACATCCCCCACCCCCATGGCCCATCAAGCTCACACTGAAGCATGCACACCTCACAGAGAGTGTAAAGCCCCATCAAAGATGTCTGACACTGGTGCTCTGTTGTGGGGAGCACAAGGCCATGCTGGGAACTGGACAACAACCAACAGCAGGACACCACTGTCAGACATCTTGCCATTGCTGTCACACCCACACACAGTGAAGTACACTCAAAAGGAAGGAAGTATGGGCATGCTGGGAAGGGGGGTGGAGGCAATAGCATGATGGGAGTGGGAGTCACAGCTCAACATCCCCCCCATGGCCCAGCAAGCTCACACTGAAGCATGCACACCTCACAGAGAGTGTAAAGCCCCATCTAAGATGTCTGACACTGGTGCTCTGTTGTGGGGAGCACAAGGCCATGCTGGGAACTAGACAACAACCAACAGCAGGACACCACTGTCAGCCATCTTGCCATTGCTGTCACACCCACACACAGTGAAGTCCACTCAAAAGGAAGGAAGCATGGGCATGCTGGGAAGGGGGGTAGAGGCAATAGCATGATGGGAGTGGTAGACACAGATATTGGTCAGCCTCACAATTGGCCCATCAACACCACCCTGGACCATGCACACATCACAAGGAGTGGAAAACAACTGACAAGATGGCTGACACTGGCTACTGCTGTGGGGAGCACAAGGCCCTGCTGGCAACTGTGCACCAACCAACAGCAGGACACCACTGACTGACATCCTGAAAGACAAATTGCACTCCCTGCAATGGAAGCAAGTTCCATGGTGGGATATCTGGCTGGGTGGGAAGGAGGGCCGGATGTCAACACAATACAACCAATGCAGACCATGTACACACCCCAACATTCACATGGAAATGCCCAAATAATGCAGGACAATGTGCTACACCAATATCAACCCCTGACTGTGACAACTTAGGACAATGCAATGTACAGGCCCGCATCCAGAGGCACAGTCACAACTGTCAGGTGTGTCAACCATTGATGCCTGCAGAAACATAACATACATTGTGTGTGTCTCCCTAAAACAGGTGATGATGGGGACACAGCAGCAGACGCTGAGGAGTCCCCGTCCCAGGCTCAAGAGGATACGGAGCTCACTAGTGTGGAACAGCCACTGCCCTCCTCGGATGAAGAAGACCAACCTGGCACCTCCGGAGCAAGTCATCATGCAGCACCAGCAGGACCACCAGCTGCACCCCCTGCACCCACCACTCCAACGACTGTCAACACACATACCACCCCTGCCAACATGGAAAGACCAAGGAGCACCACCACCACCAACGTGGGGCCATGGACACCAACACCACCAACAACCCCCAAGGGGGCCCAGGGTCACCTGTGCGTGCCACCTCAGGTACTGCACGTGTCGCCAGGGGTAGTGGGTCACTGATCGCAGAGGGGTCTGGACTGCATGATGACCCACAACTGGCACGCATAGCCTATGCGGACCAGTCCAGCACCGGAGAGCTCAGCCAGGTAGTGGGGCTCCTCAGGGACATTAAACAGCAGCAGGCTGCCCATCATGCCCGCTTGGACTCACACATGTCCCGCGTGGAGTCCAAGTGGGACACACTGCAAGAGATGACGGCGGTGCATAGGGACGTACTACAATGCCTCCGCCAGATGAGCAGCAACCAGTCAACACCTCCCTGTGTGCCCACAACATCTGCTGCTGAAACAACTGCAACTGCCACAGGTAGGGAGGATGACTCTGGCAGAGAGTCCCCTGCACCGCAGCAGCCTGCACTTGAGGGTCCCCCCCAAAGAAGAGGGGCCGTCTGAGGAGGGGCAAGTGAGAGGCCGATGGCCATGTGCAACCCCCAGGAAGCCTAAACCTGTTCTGGATAATCACTTTTGTGCGCAAACTGTTCACCCTGTTGACTGCAACACAACTCTCCCACATGACATGGGGAGCTCAAGTTGGACCAATGTCTCAGATGACTGTGGACTTTACTCTGGACATTTATGCTACCAGGACTTCCAAATCATCTAGGAACTTTGGATTACAATCACAATGTACAGCACCCACCATCCTGTGCACTATACTCACACATGTATGTCAATAAACTCACTAATACACCATACTTGCCTCTGTTGGGATTCCTACGTTGTCTCTGAAGTAGCGATGATGAACTGGGAAATGACACTGTGCATGCTAACTGCTACAGCAAGTACAACACCGGCATGTGAGTCATGGTGACGTCACACATATGAGGGAGGCACACCACCAGGGCTACACAACACATACACACCATGGCCATCTGACTCATCGCCTACACTGATGTTGCCAGGAAATACGTTGCATTGCACAGACCCAACACCTATTCACAGTCTGTGTTAACTTGCCCACTGGTGCAGTAAGCAAATGTCAGTCAGATGTGTGACCACAGACAACGCACATCACAAAGTGAAGCACAGGTTTATTACACATTTGCAACATGTTGTAACCACCACAGATGCAAGGTAATCCCACCTGGCAGCGGGCACACAGTCAACAAGTGTAGAAGGAAGGAAGTCCATGGGTGTGGTGCACATCACCTGTAGGGACACGACAGCTACCACCCTGGAAGTTGAATCACTGTGTCGGGGATCACAGTTGACCAAACGACTCTGAAAGTACCCTGTGAAGGACAGAAATGACACACAGTCAAAAGCACTGAAGAACAGGACAGAACTGCAATACTCATGCCCAATACATGTCACAAGATACCCACCCAGAACCAAGTTAGCATGTCAACACTGTTGGGGAGTACAGACTACCTGTAAGGACACATCGCTACACGCATACAGTCATGTAGCACATGCACACACTCAAACAGCACCAGAGCACCACCAACACATATCATGCAAACTCACATCAGTTACATGACATCTCTGGATACTTACATTCAGCTGAAGAAGTTGGTGATGAGCTGTGTGCGGACATCACCATCATCATCATCATCATCACTGGCATCGTGGTCCAGGCCAGGATCCTCCACAGGTGGCGGACGTTGGTCATCGTCATCCAGGATGAGAGGCAACTCCTTCCGCACTGCCAGGTTGTGTAGCATGCAGCAGACGATGACAATCTTGCACACCTTTGCCGGGGCATATGGGAGGGACCCTCCTGTCTTGTCCAGGCAGCGGAAGCGGCTCTTCAGGAGACCAAATGTCCGCTCAATAACTCTCCTCGTCCGACCATGTGCCTCATTGTAGCTCATCTGGGCTGGTGTCACAGGGTTCCTGAGGGGCGTCAGCAACCACGGCATGTTGGGATATCCGGTGTCACCTACATACAGACAATTGCACATTAGCTGAGTTGGAAAAGAGGGTGGGACACTACATTGCAGAACACACACAATGGTACAAATTCAGTACACACCAACAAGCCAGGCACGCTGGTTCCACATCTGTGACATCATCCTCGGGATGCGACTACTCCTCATCACGTAGGCATCGTGTGCAGAACCGGGGAAACGGGCACACACGTATGTGATGGTCATATCTGCAAGACAGACCACCAGTGCATTGACTGAGTGGTAGTGCTTGCGGTTCCTGTATGCCTGCTCCTGGGCCTGTGGTGGTACCAAAGCCACATGTGTCCCATCAATGGAGCCAATGACATGCGGCATCCTCCCCAGGGCATAGAAGTCACTCTTCACGCCAGTCAGTTGCTGGAGTCTAGGGAAATAGATGTACTGGTTCAGGTATATCAACATAGCCTCCAATACATCGCGGAGCACACGGCTGAACATGGTCTGTGACATCCCACCAGCAGTCGCCAGAGTGTGTTGAAAGGTACCAGTGGCAAAGAAGTGTAGGGCTGCCATCACCTTCACCTTGGGGGTCAGCGCTGTAGGATACGGCCGGCCAGGTTGCAGGTGTGGTGCCAAGCGCACTGCCAAATCTTCAATCAGCTGCCTGGTGAAGTGGTACCTTCGGATGCTGTCACGTTCCACCATCGTTGCCAGGTCAGGGAATGGTCTATGGACAGCTGGTGCCCTGCAGTGCATAGGTGAAGAAAGAAAGATTGTCAGTCACCCCACATATGTGGCATTGAACACACTAAATATCACACGATACATCATTATGAGGTACAAGTACATGATGTGTGCAGTTCCGTAAGGACATGTATGGCACATACATGGCCAACATCCAACATCACAGTTCAACAAGTGGCATCAATAAGTCCCAGGTTGTGCCATTGGGTATCATGAGGACGTGTCACAATTCCCATCTCCTGCTGCCACGTTACAAACACACCCCACAGTGACATGTGAGGACAGATGTGCCCCAGGCATCACAGCCCAACGACAGGTAGATTCCCAGGGACCCTGTATTGCCACATGGACACTGGCATGACATGGCGTATCATGTATACACCACAGCAAAACAACCATGACCCCCACAGGTAGTGGTCCCTGTTGCCTCGGCAGGACAGACATGGACGTCTGTGACACACACACGCACAACATCAAAGTCCATGCACAAACAATGTGGATGTGGAGACTGTCTCCCATTGTGCACATGAAATCAGAGACATTGTAAACACAACATGCACACAGACTGTGGAGGACCATCACTATTGTGCCAATGGGTCAGCCTGGGTTAAACATACCGTCCCACATGGGACTCAGGGGGCATGTGACATGACATACACATACAACACCGTGAAATGTGACCATGCCACATGCTCAGATATGAACAATTGCACATCACAGTGTTCATGTACACGAAACACCAAGGATACTGTCCCCATGAACACGTGCACAGCCTGGGGGTGGCTACCCCAAGTGACACCCACAAAACAACATGTTCACCCCCATACACGGAATAGGTAATGCAGCCTTACATGCCTTAGGATACAGTTTGGACAGGCTGTGGTGTTGTAGGTGTGCCCCTGACTCCCTGGGAAGTATATATGGCTGGCATATGTTCACCTGTGACAGGCATGGTGACATATGCCAGTGACATGTACAGGGACGCGTTGGACAGCAATGGACCTATTGGTGCGCACACATTGGCCATTGCATTCAATGTGTGCTGGTACGCGTTGTATTCGCAATACGCGTTGGACAGCAATGGACCGATTGGTGCGCACACATTGGCCATTGCATTCAATGTGTGCTGGTACGCGTTGTATTCGCAATACGCGTTGGAGAGCAATGGACCGATCGGTGCGCACACATTGGCCATTGCATTCAATGTGTGCTGGTACACGTTGTATTCGCACTACGCGTTGGACAGCAATGGACCGATCGGTGCGCACACATTGGCCATTGCATTCAATGTGTGCTGGTACGCGTTGTATTCGCAATTCGCGTTGGACAGCAATGGACCGATTGGTGCGCACACATTGGCCATTGCATTCAATGTGTGCTGGTACGCGTTGTATTCGCAATACGCGTTGGACAGCAATGGACCGATCGGTGCGCAAACATGGGCCATTGCATTCAATGTGTGCTGGTACCCGTTGTATTCGCAATACGCGTTGGACAGCAATGGACCGATCGGTGCACACACATTGGCCATTGCATTCAATGTGTGCTGGTACGCGTTGTATTCGCAATACGCGTTGAACAGCAATGGACCGATCGGTGTGCCCGGCCGGCCCATTGCAATCAATGTGTGCGGGTACGCGTTGTATCCAGGGTACGCGTTGAACAGCAATGGACCGATCGGTGTGCCCGGCCAGCCCATTGCAATCAATGTGTGCAGGTATGCGTTGTATCCGGGGTACGCGTTGAACAGCAATGGATGGATCGGTGTGCACGGCCGGCCCATTGCAATCAATGTGTGCGGGTACGCGTTGTATCCCGGGTACGCCTTGAACAGCAATGGACCGATCGGTGTGCCCGGCCGGCCCATTGCAATCAATGTGTGCCGGTACACGTTGTATCCCGGGTACGCCTTGAACAGCAATGGACCGATCGGTGTGCCCGGCCGGCCCATTGCAATCAATGTGTGCAGGTACGCGTTGTATCCCGGGTACGCCTTGAACAGCAATGGACCGATCAGTGTGCACCCATTGGCTATGGCCTGGCCTGGCAACGGACGCGTTTTCAAATCTTGAACGAGTCTGATGCTGGAAATTCAGTTGGTCACCCACAACAATGTTGCAAATTCATGGGTGTCATGAAGTTGAACTTTTGAAGGATGCTGTGGGCGTGTGTAAGTGGTGCAATTCCATGGATTGGCCAGATTGGCCAGAAGATGCTAACTACTTGGACCTATCACTTTGGACACATGGGACAGTAACTGCCTCTGCAGCACACATATAATGCTGGCTGTTCCCCTGAGAGCTCACTTGCCTGCACTACATGCTCCAGGACGACATCTGCCACCACCACTGCTGCTGAATCTGCACCCTCTGGACCCTGCAATGGCACGTACTGTGGAGAGAGCCCCAGCCTTCAGCACTGAGGAGAACCAGGCCCTGCTGGACAGCCTCCTTCCACAGTACAGCAAGCTGTATGGGAAAGCAGGGGAGCAGGTGAGTGTTCTGTCCACAGCCTTCCTAAATGTGCATGTTGTCTGACTAGCAAGGCTAACAGTCTGCACGCCACTGGCTAGCAGGCTCACTGAGTTGTTGTCACCCCCATAGTGTGTAGTTACATGCACTGGACAGGTATGGTGCAGTGACAGTGCATTTAAACAAGGTTTTACTTCCCAAGCAATGATACCATGTAGTTAATGCTGGCATACTGTCCATGGCCATCTTTGCACTGCCTGTGTACATCATGTGCCCCTGTGATTGAGACATGTATACACAACTGTGTAATGCACGGATATGTTGCATGTGTAGCAATAGCATTCTCACTTTGTCATCCTCACAGGTTGATGCCCACCAGAAGCAGAAGATATGGCTGACCATCGTCCGGGCAGTGAGATCCGTGGGGGACTACAAGCGCCGGATCCGCAACTGCCAGAAGAGGTGGCAGGACCTTCGGGGCTGGACCCGGAGGATCGCACGGGTCCAGCTGAAGCTGTCGCCTCCTCGCAGGAGGGGCGGACACCGGACCCTGACCCCCACATGCTCAGGATCCTGGCGGTGGTCTTCCCTGATCTGGAGGGGCAGCTGAAGGCCAGAGAGCAGCAAGGAGGGGGTGAGTCCATGACTGCATTGTGAACTTTGTCTGCCATGCTATGTGCCCTCCTCTGGCCTGGTTAAACTTCCACAGTACATCAGTCATGTGGTCCAGGACCCATGTCCCTCAATTGTGCACTGCCCACTCCTCATCTGATACCCAGGTGTGGCCCTTGCAGTCAGGGAATTGTGTCACTTGGGTACTGTGTCCTTGCAGTTTGCTTGACTGAAGGTGGGGGACAGCATCTGTTCCCCTAACTCTGTGGTGGGCATCATGGGTGGGTCCATTGCTTACACAATGCCTGTGTTCTGACATGTAATCTGCGTGTCACTTTGACATGTGGTCCAATTGCTGAGCTGATCCACCACATGTGCCTGTGGTGTCTGGCACACACCCATGCTGCGGGTGGGAACAATGTTTGGGCCCCTGGAGTGTGTATATTACGTGTGTCACACATACTTAGCCAGCTGCCTACTGTCCAGGGCTCATCCCTCATTCATGTGGGGCAGGACAGTCATGCCTACTCCAGGCCATACAATACACTCTGCACTCCCATTCCTGTGTATCAGCTGACACGTTGTGCTCAGTGATATGTCCCCTCAGGTGTCTGCCTCTGTGTCAGTGTGCTGTGGCTTCGTTGTCAGGACTGCTGGGGTGTTTCTCGGTTGGGGCTCAGCATGCCACCGGAGATGTGACCATAGGAGACGATACTTGTGTGACACATAGGTGTTTGAACACCTGACCGTGCTGACTGGGGTATGCGAATGTGAAGTCCATGCAGCTGTTTCCCATTCACAGCAGATTGTGAGGTGCTCAGGTTCAGAGGGTTGTGTTACAGGTCTCCCATATGTCCAATCGGTATGACCTGGACAGATAAGGGTTCAGATGATGTGGTGTGTGGGGGATGTACATGTGCACTTGTTCAGCTCCAGGACTTGCATTCCCCATGACCTACTATTGTGACACAGTGCAGACTGTTGTTGTGTGGCTGCCCTGCCCATGTGACTGGAGACAGTGATGTATGACTTAGCAGGCATGCCTGTGCCATGGCATGTGACTTCCTATGGGTGATCCTGCAGGGGAGTGACATGTGCTACATGCACACCATAGTGGCAATGGCTATCAGCACATGTGTGCCTCGTGGTGTCCGTTGCTGGTATGCATCACATGCATTTCATATATCTGACTCTGGGCATCACTTACATCCGGGCACCTATACTGACTCAGTGGCAAGAGTTGTGATGTGTGCATGTTCACATGCTTCACCGTGTTCTCTGCACCGTCCAACTACTGTGTAGGTGGTGCATGTGTCCACACTGGGGTATTGCCAGCCAACGGACGCCAGACAGATGGGTGCAAGGCCAGGTGGGATGTGAGTGCCATGGTTGACGATCAGACTGACAATTGGCTTCTCCTATTCTGTTTGGGCAATTTTAGCAATGTCCAACTAAGGATGCCAGGCCTTGCTCTGTATTGTGCTGTACTTACTGTGGTGTGTGCGTTCGGTGCAGGTGACTGATGTCTGTCTGTTTCCCTATTGTTTGCAGATACATCCACGGCCACAGGAGGGGACAGCTCCACGGACCAGGAGGAGCCGCAGAGCCAGACTGGGTCAACAGCCGAGGAGTGGTCGGAGGGACCCAGTGGCACGGAGGGTGAGGGAGCCACACCGAGGAGTCCTCAGCACCATACACCTCAGCTGAGGACCACAGCAGCTCGGAGGATGACTCCCTTATGGAGGCGGGTGTCAGCAGCCACCACACCCCAGCTAGTATTGCTGTCCCCGCCACCACCACCACCGCCCTCCCATCGGCTCCCATTCCCGAGGTCCGTGGAGGCTCCCATGTTCGGGAGCGTGTCTCCTTCGGGCCAGGCACCGCACCCCTGCCCCTGTGTCCCCTGCTGCCCTGAGTGAGGAGTCTGTGTACCTCCTTCGCCAGCTCCATGTAGGGCAGACAGCGATGCTGAGTGTCCTCCATGCCCACACCACTCTGTTGACTCAGCTGGTGTCGTTCATGGAGGGTATCTCATCGGGCATGTCTGCCCTACAGAGGGGCAATAGGTCCATGGACTCCCTACGGCAGCAGTGTCCCTCCTCCAACAGTCCCTCACCCCTCCTGCCTCTGCCCCATCCACACTCCCCAGCACCTTATCTGTCCCAAGCACACACACACCGGCACAGGCACACACCAGCACAGACACGAGCAGCACACACACACACACACGCCACAGACAAGACGCACATGCACGCACAGTCAGGGGACTGAAACCACACTCACAGGGGATGGGGCCCAGTCACACACACACGCATCCACGAGCACTGTGCAGTCCACAGTTGCCTCTCCCTCCAAAGCCCCCTCCGTTGCCTCACCTGCAACCCCAAAGACCCAGCGGCTCTTCCTCAGTGACCTCAGCCTCTTCCCCTCCGATCCAACTGATACAGCATTCAGGGGGAAGAGGAAGCCCACCCACACGGAGCGGAGTGCCCCTCGCCACCGGACACCCTCCCCCAGGCGCAGACCACCTGACGCACCCATCCGCAAGTCCCCCCGGACCCGGAAGAGCAAGACCCCGCTGCCGCCCTGCAGCTCAGGCACCAAGTCTCCTTCCTCCATCCCTCAGGCCCCCACTCCACAGGTGCCCCCACCACACCCTGCCCCAGGTTCCCCCACCCACAGATACACCATCCCCAAAAGGATCAGGCCTTCTCCCCTGCCACTTGCTCTTCCGGCCCCACACAGCCTGCTGTGCTTGTCTGTGCCACTGGTGTGGAGACGGTGTCCTCCCCTCTGTCCTGCCCACCTTACCTGATCCCCATTCTCCTCCCCTGGAGGTAGGCACTGCAGTGGAGTCCACTACCACCCTGTCTGACTTGGGCACTGCAGTGGGGAACCTGTCCACTCCATCTGCACGGTCCCCTGCAGTCTTGCCGGCACCCACACCATCAGAGTCATGCCCCCCACTTGTGCCGGCACACACCATGTCAGACACCTCCACTGCAGTTGTCAGTGGCTCTCCAGCACCCACCACCCCTTCCCTGCCTCCTTCTGGTGAGCCCTGATCCTGTCCCTGCGGTGCCTGGCCTGCCCCCCGTATGCTCCTCCGAGGGGATTGTCCCTGGTGTGTAGCAGTGCAGGCATGCGTAGGGTGACATCTGGCACTGGCACCCTGTTTGGACTCATATTATGGACTGGCCATTGGCTTTTGTTATATATTTTCTTTCACTTCTCTCACCCAAATGCTGAATAAAGCAACTTTCTGTTCTCTAGTGGTTTTGATTCTGATGTACATGATGTTGATGATGCTAACCGTGCCCTTGCTGCAGTGATGGTGATATTTGGTCTCATGATAATGAAGTGTTACTGTGCAGGAACACATGTGGTCCAGGGGGAATGTGTCCTATCCTGTGGTGTATCCATGTCATCCTTAGCAGCATCTGAGGGTGTCATGTGTTCAATATTTGGCAATGGGATTTCCTACTTACATTAGCAATTTCACATCTGTGGCTTCCACCCCTGCACATCTGTTGTGCCTGCCATTGTTCAATTCGTCTACTAGCCTGACCGTGTGGCCATCTCCACTGGACATGCAGGTTTGGGCATCAATGGGGAAGGACTCATCTGTGTTGTCAGTGCAACATTGCTATACAAGTGTGTTGGATCAGTGCTGATGATTTCGTTGGCACTCCCATGACCAGGCTGATGTGACGGGAGCATTCATTTGGTGCTAATTGTTGAGTGTGTGACCAAGTGCTCAGCTGACATGATGGAGCCCTACTGTGGCAACATATGGCACAGCTTTCCTCACACAGGAGTGGAGTCCCCTCATGGCAGTGTGTACTCCTGTGACATTGCCTGCGCCCAACATGTGCGTTATATGAGCATGTCTGTGTGTTCACTTCCGTTTAGCTGTGCATGCTGGGATCCCTAGTGTTGTACCTGTTTGTGATGCTTGCTGAGTTGACCTATGTACCCCCCGAGTCTTCTCCCTGGATTCTCTGTGATGTGGGTGCATGGCACATTACTGGTCATCAGGGTGTCACCCATAGGTGTGTTTGCTGTCAGGGCTGAGTTTGTGTGCAGACGCAGATGGGTCACAGTCAGGATTCCCCTTGGCACTTGTTGTTTACACCTGTCATGTGATTTCCAGTTTGTGTTATCTTTCGGTGATTGTGATACGTTGTGTGTGCGACTGCTGGCACTCCTCAGGGTCCGGGCTGCAATGTTGGTAGTTGTCTATGTGTGTTCTTTGTGGGTGTCCTTGGCTTCTTCATTGGTGTGTGACTATGGCTGGGATCCCATTGGTTGGTGTGGTATTGCCGTCATGTCCATGTACAGCATAGTGTGCAGTGTGTCAGACATTCAGGAGTCTTGTTGAGTGGCCATGTGTGATGTGTTTCTGCGCCTTGGTTCCCACCCACCACCCTGGGATTGTCATGGGTGCATGTGCAGTGTCACCAGTGCATGTGTGCTTCACTGCTGCACATTGTTGGAGGTCGAGGTGTGTGGTGTTGAGTGTGTGCAGATGAGAGTTGTTGCCCGGCTAGACCCCTGCCTCCATGTTGGCCTTGGCTTACTGGCCATGCTGATTGATTTGTGCTTGTGTAGGTGTGATGGTAGTTTGTCTCTCAGGACACATGACTGTGGTTCACAGTGTGAACGACATCTAGCTTTGTCATCACAGTGGGATTGTAATGCAGCCCAGGGTCACCACATTGTGGGGACCCTGGGGTAGTGCTGTGGTGTGTCTGTGTCTTGCTGTGTCAGTTGCTGTTCCTACATGCTTGTGTGACATGTGTGATTTGTGCTCCCTCTCATCTGACAATGCCTGATTGCCCACATAGGGTATTTGGATCCATGAGTTACCTTTGTGTGGCACTGTATGCACATCTGTGTAATTGGTATTCAGGCCTCCTCATGTGTTGTGTGGTTGCCTGGGGACACTGGCACCCCCCTCACCTGTTATGTTTGATGTGCAGTGTGGGTCTGCCTGTTTGTGTTTGTGCATCTGCACCACTGCATTGGCATATCTTTGGTGTGCCATTGGCTGTATGTTGTTTGGTGGGTTTCCCCTGCTGTCCCTGGGACTCCTAGGTCATCGGTCAGCACAATGATCATGGTTTGTGTGTCCCATTGCTGCCATGGTATGGTTTCTGTTCACCTCACATCTACAGTCTCCACAGGATATCTGCATTTGTGTGCCCATTGGTGCAAATATGTGGGTCTGCATTCTGATGGTCACTTCTGTCATTGTGTCATTGATGAATGTTGACAGTGTCAGCCCCCATGGGTGTTGTTTTTCTGCACATGGCCAAAGGTATGTCTTATTTGCACTGCAGTATTTGCTTCCCCCAATCTATGTTGCAATGGAACACATGCACTACTTTGCCACTGATGTGTTTTATGTTCTGTGACCAGGAATCATCCATGCAGTTTGGCAGTTGCAGCTTTTTCTTTGTCAACACTTGCATTTTGGTCACTGTGATGATGGGGGTTTAGACCCCATTGCCACAATGTTCTGAATGTGCTTCAGCTATGGGCCCCCACACTTACATTTTGGTCACTGTGATGATGGGGGTTTGGACCCCATTGCCACAATGTTCAAGATGTGCTTCAGCCATGGACCCCACACTTACCTTTTGGTCACTGTGATGATGGGGGTTTAGACCCCATTGCCACAATGTTCGGAATGTGCTTCAGCTATGGGCCCCCACACTTACATTTTGGTCACTGTGATGATGGGGGTTTGGACCCCATTGCCACAATGTTCAAGATGTGCTTCAGCTATGGACCCCACACTTACCTTTTGGTCACTGTGATGATGGGGTTTTGGACCCCATTGCCACAATGGTCATGGCCTGCTTGCATTGTGGGGGCCACACACATACATGTGTGGCACATGTGATAGGGGGTCACATTGTATGTTCAAAGTCATGTTCAGTATTGTAGCCATTTGACGCAGTCTACACACGCTTGTCATGGTGTTGGGGGGATGTCTTTTTCTTGCATTCCCCAGGTTGTGGTGTGCTGGTTGTGTCATGCATTGTCCATCCTATGAGTGGGGGTGGTGTTGGTGGTAGGCATCCAGCCCCCCATGGGTAGAGGTGGTAGTAGTGGTAGGCATCTGGCACCCCTGGGTAAGGGTGGTAGTAGTGACAGGCATCCAGCACCCCATGGGTAGAGGTGGTAGTGGTGGTAGGCATCTGGCACCCCATGGGTAGAGGTGGTAGTAGTGGTAGGCATACAGGCCCACATGGGAAGGGGTGGTAGTAGTGGTAGGCATCCTGCTCCCCATGGGTAGAGGTGGTAGTAGTGGTAGGCATCTGGCACCCCTGGGTAAGGGTGGTAGTAGTGGTAGGCATACAGGCCCACATGGGTAGGGGTGGTAGTAGTGGTAGGCATCTGGCACCCCTGGGTAAGGGTGGTAGTAGTGACAGGCATCCTGCCCCCCATGGGTAGAGGTGGTAGTAGTGGTAGGCATCCAGCCCCCCATGGGTAGAGGTGGTAGTAGTGACAGGAATCTGGCACCCCATGGGTAGAGATAGTAGTAGTGGTAGGCATCTGGCACCCCCTGGGTAAAGGTGGTAGTAGTGACAGGCATCCAGCCCCCCATGGGTAGAGGTGGTAGTAGTGACAGGCATCTGGCACCCCATGGGTGGAGGTGGTAGTAGTGGTAGGCATCTGGCACCCCCTGGGTAAGGGTGGTAGTAGTGACAGGCATCCAGCCCCCCATGGGTGGAGGTGGTAGTAGTGGTAGTCATCTGGCACCCCTGTGTAAGGGTGGTAGTAGTGACAGGCATCCGGCACCCCATGGGTAGAGGTGGTAGTAGTGACAGGCATCTGGCACCCCATGGGTAGAGGTGGTAGTAGTGGTAGGCATCTGGCACCCCCTGGGTAAGGGTGGTAGTAGTGACAGGCATCCAGCCCCCCATGGGTGGAGGTGGTAGTAGTGACAGGCATCCAGCCCCCCATGGGTAGAGGTGGTAGTAGTGGTAGGCATCTGGCACCCCCTGGGTAGAGGTGGTAGTAGTGGTAGGCATCTGGCACCCCCTGGGTAAGGGTGGTAGTAGTGGTAGGCATACAGGCCCACATGGGTAGGGGTGGTAGTAGTGGTAGGCATCCTGCCCCCCATGGGTAGAGGTGGTAGTAGTGGTAGGCATCTGGCACCCCCTGGGTAAGGGTGGTAGTAGTGACAGGCATCCAGCCCCCCATGGGTGGAGGTGGTAGTAGTGGTAGGCATCTGGCACCCCCTGGGTAAGGGTGGTAGTAGTGACAGGCATCCAGCCCCCCATGGGTAGAGGTGGTAGTAGTGGTAGGCATCCAGCCCCCCATGGGTAGAGGTGGTAGTAGTGACAGGCATCCGGCACACCATGGGTAGAGGTGATAGTAGTGACAGGCATCTGGCACCCCATGGGTAGAGGTGGTAGTAGTGGTAGGCATCTGGCACCCACTGGGTAAGGGTGGTAGTAGTGACAGGCATCCAGCCCCCCATGGGTAGAGGTGGTAGTAGTGGTAGGCATCTGGCACCCCTGGGTAAGGGTGGTAGTAGTGACAGGCATCCAGCCCCCCATGGGTGGAGGTGGTAGTAGTGGTAGGCATCTGGCACCCCTGGGTAAGGGTGGTAGTAGTGACAGGCATCCAGCCCCCCATGGGTAGAGGTGGTAGTAGTGGTAGGCATCTGGCACCCCTGGGTAAGGGTGGTAGTAGTGGTAGGTATACAGGCCCACATGGGTAGGGGTGGTAGTAGTGGTAGGCATCCTGCCCCCCATGGGTAGAGGTGGTAGTAGTGGTAGGCATCTGGCACCCCTGGGTAAGGGTGGTAGTAGTGGTAGGCATACAGCCCCCCATGGGTAGAGGTGGTAGTAGTGGTAGGCATCTGGCACCCCCTGGGTAAGGGTGGTAGTAGTGGTAGGCATACAGGCCCCTATGTGTATGTGTGGCATTGGTGAGGGCCATCCCGCCCCTATGGTGCTGCTGTTGCTGGTGTAGGTATTTCTGCATCCCTCTGTGTGTGATTTGTCGGGTACGTGTAGTTTGTTTTTGTTGTTGGTGTCTGACTTACCTTCTGCGCCGTACGCGTCCGTGCCTGTTCCGGTAATAGAGGTAAAATATTGGTAGGATCGGTACGAAGGGATTCATGGTTGGTTCGTCTCGTTCGTCTTTCTCTTTGCTTCGCCTCGTCCTCGTCGCTGGCGTGTTCGTCTCGTAGCCGTGGATCGTGTTGTGGCGCGAATCGGAGCTTATGTGCGCCTCGCCCGGATGCTTTGACGTGCCGTGCGTAGCGACGGGTTCGGCGCGTACGGGATGCGCATCGTACTTGTCCGGCCGGACGGGGCTGCATTTTTGCTTCCGTGCGGCTCGATTCTACGATTCCGGATCCGGCTCGGTCGGGGAACAGGACCTGGATTGGGTGAGTACGACTGGGTCGGAATCTATACTGTAGTGCGCATCGTACTTGCTCGTTCGGAATGATGTGCGGATCGGTCAGGAAACAGGCATTCGCATGGCTTTTTTCCCGACTGAATGGTGTTAGGTGCGTCTCCGACCGAGATCGGAATCGGCCCCATAGTAGAGTTGCAGTTCAATTCAATGCTACTCCTGCCCGTCATGCATCAAAATGAATCAAACCCCAGTGGGCAATGAAGCTAACCTTCACCAACACGGTAGTGTTGTGAGATTAATCTCATATCACAACAGAAAATAAATACAAATACTTTCCCCTAGTGGGCAAAGGTAAGCAACACAGGAGGGGTCCCCGTCCCAAACCAAAAAATGTCCATTATCTCGATGACATTCAGCATCATACAAGCCATTGCTGTATACTCTATCACTCATTAATAAATAAAGAAACTCTTACTAGACCCAATGCTAGTGGGTAATTCTCTGTCCCGAAGAAGAGGTAGCTTCATTGGATGCTCTCTGGTTTCCATGACCACTCTGAATGTGCTTGCATTCTCTATAATCTGCAAAAAAATAAAACATAAACAATCAATCAATCAATCAATCATGTCACTTATAAAGCACACTACATACCCGCGAGGGTCTCAAGGCGCTGGGGGAAGAGGGGGGTGGTGCTGCTACTGATCGAAGAGCCAGGTCTTGAGGAGTCTTCTGAAGGCCAGTAGGTCTTGGGTCTGTCGGAGGTTGGTGGGGAGGGTGTTCCAGGTCTTGGCGGCGAGGTGGGAGAAGGATCTGCCGCCGGCGGTCGTTTTCCGGATGCGGGGGACTGTGGCGAGGGCGAGGCTGGTCGAGCGGAGCTGGCGGGTGGGGGTGTAGAAGCTGAGTCGTCTGTTGAGGTAGGCTGGTCCGGAGTTTTGGAGTGCTTTGTGTGCGTGGGTGAGGAGCTTGAAGGTTATCCTCTTGTTGACAGGGAGCCAGTGCAGGTCTCTCAGGTGGGGTGTGATGTGGCTGCGTCGGGGGATGTCGAGGATAAGACGTGCAGAGGCGTTCTGGATGCGTTGCAGCCGTCTCAGGAGCTTAGCCGTCGTTCCTGCGTAGAGGGCGTTTCCGTAGTCCAGCCTGCTGGTGACAAGGGCCTGGGTGACTGTTTTTCTTGTTTCGGTGGGGATCCACTTGAAGATCCTGCGGAGCATTCGGAGGATGTTGAAGCAGGATGAGGAAACGGCGTTGACCTGCTTAGTCATGGAGAGGGTGGGGTCGAGGATGACCCCTAGGTTGCGTACGTGGTCGGTGGGTGGCGGGGCTGTTCCCAGTGATGTTGGCCAGCAGGAGTCGTCCCAGGCTGAAGGGTTGGAACCAAGGATGAGGACCTCCGTCTTGTCCGAGTTCAGCTTCAGGCGGCTGGTCCTCATCCATTCGGCGACGGCCTTCATTCCTTCGTGGAGGTGGGCTTTGGCGGTGTGAGGGTCTTTGGTGAGGGAGAGGATCAGCTGGGTGTCGTCGGCGTAGGAGATGATGTTGAGGTTGTGCTGTCGGGCGACGTGGGCGAGGGGTGCCATGTAGATGTTGAACAGCGTTGGGCTGAGGGAGGAGCCTTGGGGTACGCCGCAGATGATCTTGGTGGCCTTGGATCGGAAGGGGCGAGGCGGACGCTTTGTGTTCTGCCGGAAAACAGTGACACATTAGTTGACTGATCTCCAACTGACACGGATACTTACTATATATATATATATATATATATACAAATACATATATATATAAATATATATACGCAGAAGGTAACCCCTGCTTGTGCAAGCAGGAATAAACGAGCCACTCCGGTGTGGGGGTGAAAATCAGCAGGTTTATTTGGCAAACAGATGCGTTTTAACCTCTCTCTGGGTCTTGGTCACATTGTATATATAGATATATTTCAACGATTATCCCAGAACGGGTACTGGATTGGAAAATCTGTATTTTAGTATATATACTATCTCTAATGTACATCATCATCACTGGCATCGTGGTCCAGGCCAGGATCCTCCACAGGTGGCGGACGTTAGTCATCGTCATCCAGGATGAGAGGCAACTCCTTCCGCACTGCCAGGTTGTGAGGCATGCAGCAGACGATGACAATCTTGCACACCTTTGCCGGGGCATATGGGAGGGACCCTCCTGTCTTGTCCAGGCAGCGGAAGCGGCTCTTCAGGAGACCAAATGTCCGCTCAATAACTCTCCTCGTCCGACCATGTGCCTCATTGTAGCTCATCTGGGCTGGTGTCACAGGGTTCCTGAGGGGCGTCAGCAACCACGGCATGTTGGGATATCCGGAGTCACCTACATACAGACAATTGCACATTAGCTGAGTTGGAAAAGAGGGTGGGACACTACATTGCAGAACACACACAATGGTACAAATTCAGTACACACCAACAAGCCAGGCACGCTGGTTCCACATCTGTGACATCATCCTCGGGATGCGACTACTCCTCATCACGTAGGCATCGTGTGCAGAACCGGGGAAACGGGCACACACGTATGTGATGGTCATATCTGCAAGACAGACCACCAGTGCATTGACCGAGTGGTAGTGCTTGCGGTTCCTGTATGCCTGCTCCTGGGCCTGTGGTGGTACCAAAGCCACATGTGTCCCATCAATGGAGCCAATGACATGCGGCATCCTCCCCAGGGCATAGAAGTCACTCTTCACGCCAGTCAGTTGCTGGAGTCTAGGGAAATAGATGTACTGGTTCAGGTATATCAACATAGCCTCCAATACATCGCGGAGCACACGGCTGAACATGGTCTTTGACATCCCACCAGCAGTCGCCAGAGTGTGTTGAAAGGTACCAGTGGCAAAGAAGTGTAGGGCTGCCATCACCTTCACCTTGGGGGTCAGCGCTGTAGGATACGGCCGGCCAGGTTGCAGGTGTGGTGCCAAGCGCACTGCCAAATCTTCAATCAGCTGCCTGGTGAAGCGGTACCTTCGGATGCTGTCACGTTCCACCATCGTTGCCAGGTCAGGGAATGGTCTATGGACAGCTGGTGCCCTGCAGTGCATAGGTGAAGAAAGAAAGATTGTCAGTCACCCCACATATGTGGCATTGAACACACTCAATATCACACGATACATCATTATGAGGCACAAGTACATGATGTGTGCAGTTCCGTAAGGACATGTATGGCACATACATGGCCAACATCCAACATCACAGTTCAACAAGTGGCATCAATAAGTCCCAGGTTGTGCCATTGGGTATCATGAGGACGTGTCACATTTCCCATCTCCTGCTGCCACGTTACAAACACACCCCACAGTGACATGTGAGGACAGATGTGCCCCAGGCATCACAGCCCAACGACAGGTAGATTCCCAGGGACCCTGTATTGCCACATGGACACTGGCATGACATGGCGTATCATGTATACACCACAGCAAAACAACCATGACCCCCACAGGTAGTGGTCCCTGTTGCCTCGGCAGGACAGACATGGACGTCTGTGACACACACATGCACAACATCAAAGTCCATGCACAAACAACGTGGATGTGGAGACTGTCTCCCATTGTGCACATGAAATCAGAGACATTGTAAACACAACATGCACACAGACTGCGGAGGACCATCACTATTGTGCCAATGGGTCAGCCTGGGTTAAACATACCGTCCCACATGGGACTCAGGGGGCATGTGACATGACATACACATACAACACCGTGAAATGTGACCATGCCACATGCTCAGATATGAACAATTGCACATCACAGTGTTCATGTACACGAAACACCAAGGATACTGTCCCCATGAACACGTGCACAGCCTGGGGGTGGCTGCCCCAAGTGACACCCACAAAACAACATGTTCACCCCCATACACGGAATAGGTAATGCAGCCTTACATGCCTTAGGATACAGTTTGGACAGGCTGTGGTGTTGTAGGTGTGCCCCTCACTCCCTGGGAAGTATATGTGGCTGGCATATGTTCACCTGTGACAGGCATGGTGACATATGCCAGTGACATGTACAGGGACGCGTTGGACAGCAATGGACCTATTGGTGCGCACACATTGGCCATTGCATTCAATGTGTGCTGGTACGCGTTGTATTCGCAATACGCGTTGGACAGCAATGGACCGATTGGTGCGCACACATTGGCCATTGCATTCAATGTGTGCTGGTACGCGTTGTATTCGCAATATGCGTTGGAGAGCAATGGACCGATCGGTGCGCACACATTGGCCATTGCATTCAATGTGTGCTGGTACACGTTGTATTCGCAATACGCGTTGGACAGCAATGGACCGATCGGTGCGCACACATTGGCCATTGCATTCAATGTGTGCTGGTACGCGTTGTATTCGCAATTCGCGTTGGACAGCAATGGACCGATTGGTGCGCACACATTGGCCATTGCATTCAATGTGTGCTGGTACGCGTTGTATTCGCAATACGCGTTGGACAGCAATGGACCGATTGGTGCGCAAACATGGGCCATTGCATTCAATGTGTGCTGGTACGCGTTGTATTCGCAATACGCGTTGGACAGCAATGGACCGATCGGTGCACACACATTGGCCATTGCATTCAATGTGTGCTGGTACGCGTTGTATTCGCAATACGCGTTGAACAGCAATGGACCGATTGGTGTGCCCGGCCGGCCCATTGCAATCAATGTGTGCGGGTACGCGTTGTATCCAGGGTACGCGTTGAACAGCAATGGACCGATCGGTTTGCCCGGCCAGCCCATTGCAATCAATGTGTGCAGGTATGCGTTGTATCCGGGGTACGCGTTGAACAGCAATGGATGGATCGGTGTGCATGGCCGGCCCATTGCAATCAATGTGTGCGGGTACGCGTTGTATCCCGGGTACGCCTTGAACAGCAATGGACCGATCGGTGTGCCCGGCCGGCCCAATGCAATCAATGTGTGCAGGTACGCGTTGTATCCCGGGTACGCCTTGAACAGCAATGGACCGATCGGTGTGCCCGGCCGGCCCATTGCAATCAATGTGTGCAGGTACGCGTTGTATCCCGGGTACGCCTTGAACAGCAATGGACCGATCAGTGTGCACCCATTGGCTATGGCCTGGCCTGGCAACGGACGCGTTTTAAATCTTGAACGAGTCTGATGCTGGAAATTCAGTTGGTCACCCACAACAATGTTGCAAATTCATGGGTGTCATGAAGTTGAACTTTTGAAGGATGCTGTGGGCGTGTGTAAGTGGTGCAATTCCATGGATTGGCCAGATTGGCCAGAAGATGCTAACTACTTGGACCTATCACTTTGGACACATGGGACAGTAACTGCCTCTGCAGCACACATATAATGCTGGCTGTTCCCCTGAGAGCTCACTTGCCTGCACTACATGCTCCAGGACGACATCTGCCACCACCACTGCTGCTGAATCTGCACCCTCTGGACCCTGCAATGGCACGTACTGTGGAGAGAGCCCCAGCCTTCAGCACTGAGGAGAACCAGGCCCTGCTGGACAGCCTCCTTCCACAGTACAGCAAGCTGTATGGGAAAGCAGGGGAGCAGGTGAGTGTTCTGTCCACAGCCTTCCTAAATGTGCATGTTGTCTGACTAGCAAGGCTAACAGTCTGCACGCCACTGGCTAGCAGGCTCACTGAGTTGTTGTCACCCCCCATAGTGTGTAGTTACATGCACTGGACAGGTATGGTGCAGTGACAGTGCATTTAAACAAGGTTTTACTTCCCAAGCAATGATACCATGTAGTTAATGCTGGCATACTGTCCATGGCCATCTTTGCACTGCCTGTGTACATCATGTGCCCCTGTGATTGAGACATGTATACACAACTGTGTAATGCACGGATATGTTGCATGTGTAGCAATAGCATTCTCACTTTGTCATCCTCACAGGTTGATGCCCACCAGAAGCAGAAGATATGGCTGACCATCGTCCGGGCAGTGAGATCCGTGGGGACTACAAGCGCCGGATCCGCAACTGCCAGAAGAGGTGGCAGGACCTTCGGGGCTGGACCCGGAGGATCGCACGGGTCCAGCTGAAGCTGTCGCCTCCTCGCAGGAGGGGCGGACACCGGACCCTGACCCCCACATGCTCAGGATCCTGGCGGTGGTCTTCCCTGATCTGGAGGGGCAGCTGAAGGCCAGAGAGCAGCAAGGAGGGGGTGAGTCCATGACTGCATTGTGAACTTTGTCTGCCATGCTATGTGCCCTCCTCTGGCCTGGTTAAACTTCCACAGTACATCAGTCATGTGGTCCAGGACCCATGTCCCTCAATTGTGCACTGCCCACTCCTCATCTGATACCCAGGTGTGGCCCTTGCAGTCAGGGAATTGTGTCACTTGGGTACTGTGTCCTTGCAGTTTGCTTGACTGAAGGTGGGGGACAGCATCTGTTCCCCTAACTCTGTGGTGGGCATCATGGGTGGGTCCATTGCTTACACAATGCCTGTGTTCTGACATGTAATCTGCGTGTCACTTTGACATGTGGTCCAATTGCTGAGCTGATCCACCACATGTGCCTGGGGTGTCTGGCACACACCCATGCTGCGGGTGGGAACAATGTTTGGGCCCCTGGAGTGTGTATATTACGTGTGTCACACATACTTAGCCAGCTGCCTACTGTCCAGGGCTCATCCCTCATTCATGTGGGGCAGGACAGTCATGCCTACTCCAGGCCATACAATACACTCTGCACTCCCATTCCTGTGTATCAGCTGACACGTTGTGCTCAGTGATATGTCCCCTCAGGTGTCTGCCTCTGTGTCAGTGTGCTGTGGCTTCGTTGTCAGGACTGCTGGGGTGTTTCTCGGTTGGGGCTCAGCATGCCACCGGAGATGTGACCATAGGAGACGATACTTGTGTGACACATAGGTGTTTGAACACCTGACCGTGCTGACTGGGGTATGCAAATGTGAAGTCCATGCAGCTGTTTCCCATTCACAGCAGATTGTGAGGTGCTCAGGTTCAGAGGGTTGTGTTACAGGTCTCCCATATGTCCAATCGGTATGACCTGGACAGATAAGGGTTCAGATGATGTGGTGTGTGGGGGATGTACATGTGCACTTGTTCAGCTCCAGGACTTGCATTCCCCATGACCTACTATTGTGACACAGTGCAGACTGTTGTTGTGTGGCTGCCCTGCCCATGTGACTGGAGACAGTGATGTATGACTTAGCAGGCATGCCTGTGCCATGGCATGTGACTTCCTATGGGTGATCCTGCAGGGGAGTGACATGTGCTACATGCACACCATAGTGGCAATGGCTATCAGCACGTGTGCCTCGTGGTGTCTGTTGCTGGTATGCATCACATGCATTTCATATATCTGACTCTGGGCATCACTTACATCCGGGCACCTGTACTGACTCAGTGGCAAGAGTTGTGATGTGTGCATGTTCACATGCTTCACCGTGTTCTCTGCACCGTCCAACTACTGTGTAGGTGGTGCATGTGTCCACACTGGGGTATTGCAAGCCAACGGACGCCAGACAGATGGGTGCAAGGCCAGGTGGGATGTGAGTGCCATGGTTGACGATCAGACTGACAATTGGCTTCTCCTATTCTGTTTGGGCAATTTTAGCAATGTCCAACTAAGGATGCCAGGCCTTGCTCTGTATTGTGCTGTACTTACTGTGGTGTGTGCGTTCGGTGCAGGTGACTGATGTCTGTCTGTTTCCCTATTGTTTGCAGATACATCCACGGCCACAGGAGGGGACAGCTCCACGGACCAGGAGGAGCCGCAGAGCCAGACTGGGTCAACAGCCGAGGAGTGGTCGGAGGGACCCAGTGGCACGGAGGGTGAGGGGAGCCACACCGAGGAGTCCTCAGCACCATCCACCTCAGCTGAGGACCACAGCAGCTCGGAGGATGACTCCCTTATGGAGGCGGGTGTCAGCAGCCACCACACCCCAGCTAGTATTGCTGTCCCCGCCACCACCACCACCACCGCCCTCCCATCGGCTCCCATTCCCGAGGTCCGTGGAGGCTCCCATGTTCGGGAGCGTGTCTCCTTCGGGCCAGGCACCGCACCCCCTGCCCCTGTGTCCCCTGCTGCCCTGAGTGAGGAGTCTGTGTACCTCCTTCGCCAGCTCCATGTAGGGCAGACAGCGATGCTGAGTGTCCTCTATGCCCACACCACTCTGTTGACTCAGCTGGTGTCGTTCATGGAGGGTATCTCATCGGGCATGTCTGCCCTACAGAGGGGCAATAGGTCCATGGACTCCTCCCTGACGGCAGCAGTGTCCCTCCTCCAACAGTCCCTCACCCCTCCTGCCTCTGCCCCATCCACACTCCCCAGCACCTTATCTGTCCCAAGCACACACACACCGGCACAGGCACACACCAGCACAGACACGAGCAGCACACACACACACACGCCACAGACAAGACGCACATGCACGCACAGTCAGGGGACTGAAACCACACTCACAGGGGATGGGGCCCAGTCACACACACACGCATCCACGAGCACTGCGCAGTCCACAGTTGCCTCTCCCTCCAAAGCCCCCTCCGTTGCCTCACCTGCAACCCCAAAGACCCAGCGGCTCTTCCTCAGTGACCTCAGCCTCTTCCCCTCCGATCCAGCTGATACAGCATTCAGGGGGAAGAGGAAGCCCACCCACACGGAGCGGAGTGCCCCTCGCCACCGGACACCCTCCCCCAGGCGCAGACCACCTGACGCACCCATCCGCAAGTCCCCCCAGACCCGGAAGAGCAAGACCCCGCTGCCGCCCTGCAGCTCAGGCACCAAGTCTCCTTCCTCCATCCCTCAGGCCCCCACTCCACAGGTGCCCCCACCACACCCTGCCCCAGGTTCCCCCACCCACAGATACACCATCCCCAAAAGGATCAGGCCTTCTCCCCCTGCCACTTGCTCTTCCGGCCCCACACAGCCCGCTGTGCTTGTCTGTGCCACTGGTGTGGAGACGGTGTCCTCCCCCTCTGTCCTGCCCACCTTACCTGATCCCCATTCTCCTCCCCTGGAGGTAGGCACTGCAGTGGAGTCCACTACCACCCTGTCTGACTTGGGCACTGCAGTGGGGAACCTGTCCACTCCATCTGCACGGTCCCCTGCAGTCTTGCCGGCACCCACACCATCAGAGTCATGCCCCCACTTGTGCCGGCACACACCATGTCAGACACCTCCACTGCAGTTGTCAGTGGCTCTCCAGCACCCACCACCCCTTCCCTGCCTCCTTCTGGTGAGCCCTGATCCTGTCCCTGCGGTGCCTGGCCTGCCCCCCGTATGCTCCTCCGAGGGGATTGTCCCTGGTGTGTAGCAGTGCAGGCATGCGTAGGGTGACATCTGGCACTGGCACCCTGTTTGGACTCATATTATGGACTGGCCATTGGCTTTTGTTATATATTTTCTTTCACTTCTCTCACCCAAATGCTGAATAAAGCAACTTTCTGTTCTCTAGTGGTTTTGATTCTGATGTACATGATGTTGATGATGCTAACCGTGCCCTTGCTGCAGTGATGGTGATATTTGGTCTCATGATAATGAAGTGTTACTGTGCAGGAACACATGTGGTCCAGGGGGAATGTGTCCTATCCTGTGGTGTATCCATGTCATCCTTAGCAGCATCTGAGGGTGTCATGTGTTCAATATTTGGCAATGGGATTTCCTACTTACATTAGCAATTTCACATCTGTGGCTTCCACCCCTGCACATCTGTTGTGCCTGCCATTGTTCAATTCGTCTACTAGCCTGACCGTGTGGCCATCTCCACTGGACATGCAGGTTTGGGCATCAATGGGGAAGGACTCATCTGTGTTGTCAGTGCAACATTGCTATACAAGTGTGTTGGATCAGTGCTGATGATTTCGTTGGCACTCCCATGACCAGGCTGATGTGACGGGAGCATTCATTTGGTGCTAATTGTTGAGTGTGTGACCAAGTGCTCAGCTGACATGATGGAGCCCTACTGTGGCAACATATGGCACAGCTTTCCTCACACAGGAGTGGAGTCCCCTCATGGCAGTGTGTACTCCTGTGACATTGCCTGCGCCCAAGGTGTGCGTTATATGAGCATGTCTGTGTGTTCACTTCCGTTTAGCTGTGCATGCTGGGATCCCTAGTGTTGTACCTGTTTGTGATGCTTGCTGAGTTGACCTATGTACCCCCGAGTCTTCTCCCTGGATTCTCTGTGATGTGGGTGCATGGCACATTACTGGTCATCAGGGTGTCACCCATAGGTGTGTTTGCTGTCAGGGCTGAGTTTGTGTGCAGACGCAGATGGGTCACAGTCAGGATTCCCCTTGGCACTTGTTGTTTACACCTGTCATGTGATTTCCAGTTTGTGTTATCTTTCGGTGATTGTGATACGTTGTGTGTGCGACTGCTGGCACTCCTCAGGGTCCGGGCTGCAATGTTGGTAGTTGTCTATGTGTGTTCTTTGTGGGTGTCCTTGGCTTCTTCATTGGTGTGTGACTGTGGCTGGGATCCCATTGGTTGGTGTGGTATTGCCGTCATGTCCATGTACAGCATAGTGTGCAGTGTGTCAGACATTCAGGAGTCTTGTTGAGTGGCCATGTGTGATGTGTTTCTGCGCCTTGGTTCCCACCCACCACCCTGGGATTGTCATGGGTGCATGTGCAGTGTCACCAGTGCATGTGTGCTTCACTGCTGCACATTGTTGGAGGTCGAGGTGTGTGGTGTTGAGTGTGTGCAGATGAGAGTTGTTGCCCGGCTAGACCCCTGCCTCCATGTTGGCCTTGGCTTACTGGCCATGCTGATTGATTTGTGCTTGTGTAGGTGTGATGGTAGTTTGTCTCTCAGGACACATGACTGTGGTTCACAGTGTGAACGACATCTAGCTTTGTCATCACAGTGGGATTGTAATGCAGTCCAGGGTCACCACATTGTGGGGACCCTGGGGGTAGTGCTGTGGTGTGTCTGTGTCTTGCTGTGTCAGTTGCTGTTCCTACATGCTTGTGTGACATGTGTGATTTGTGCTCCCTCTCATCTGACAATGCCTGATTGCCCACATAGGGTATTTGGATCCATGAGTTACCTTTGTGTGGCACTGTATGCACATCTGTGTAATTGGTATTCAGGCCTCCTCATGTGTTGTGTGGTTGCCTGGGGACACTGGCACCCCCCTCACCTGTTATGTTTGATGTGCAGTGTGGGTCTGCCTGTTTGTGTTTGTGCATCTGCACCACTGCATTGGCATATCTTTGGTGTGCCATTGGCTGTATGTTGTTTGGTGGGTTTCCCCTGCTGTCCCTGGGACTCCTAGGTCATCAGTCAGCACAATGATCATGGTTTGTGTGTCCCATTGCTGCCATGGTATGGTTTCTGTTCACCTCACATCTACAGTCTCCACAGGATATCTGCATTTGTGTGCCCATTGGTGCAAATATGTGGGTCTGCATTCTGATGGTCACTTCTGTCATTGTGTCATTGATGAATGTTGACAGTGTCAGCCCCCATGGGTGTTGTTTTTCTGCACATGGCCAAAGGTATGTCTTATTTGCACTGCAGTATTTGCTTCCCCCAATCTATGTTGCAATGGAACACATGCACTACTTTGCCACTGATGTGTTTTATGTTCTGTGACCAGGAATCATCCATGCAGTTTGGCAGTTGCAGCTTTTTCTTTGTCAACACTTGCATTTTGGTCACTGTGATGATGGGGGTTTAGACCCCATTGCCACAATGTTCTGAATGTGCTTCAGCTATGGGCCCCCACACTTACATTTTGGTCACTGTGATGATGGGGGTTTGGACCCCATTGCCACAATGTTCAAGATGTGCTTCAGCCATGGACCCCACACTTACCTTTTGGTCACTGTGATGATGGGGGTTTAGACCCCATTGCCACAATGTTCGGAATGTGCTTCAGCTATGGGCCCCCACACTTACATTTTGGTCACTGTGATGATGGGGGTTTGGACCCCATTGCCACAATGTTCAAGATGTGCTTCAGCTATGGACCCCACACTTACCTTTTGGTCACTGTGATGATGGGGTTTTGGACCCCATTGCCACAATGGTCATGGCCTGCTTGCATTGTGGGGGCCACACACATATATGTGTGGCACATGTGATAGGGGGTCACATTGTATGTTCAAAGTCATGTTCAGTATTGTAGCCATTTGACGCAGTCTACACACGCTTGTCATGGTGTTGGGGGGATGTCTTTTTCTTGCATTCCCCAGGTTGTGGTGTGCTGGTTGTGTCATGCATTGTCCATCCTATGAGTGGGGGTGGTGTTGGTGGTAGGCATCCAGCCCCCCATGGGTAGAGGTGGTAGTAGTGGTAGGCATCTGGCACCCCCTGGGTAAGGGTGGTAGTAGTGACAGGCATCCAGCCCCCCATGGGTGGAGGTGGTAGTAGTGGTAGTCATCTGGCACCCCCTGGGTAAGGGTGGTAGTAGTGACAGGCATCCGGCACCCCATGGGTAGAGGTGGTAGTAGTGACAGGCATCTGGCACCCCATGGGTAGAGGTGGTAGTAGTGGTAGGCATCTGGCACCCCCTGGGTAAGGGTGGTAGTAGTGACAGGCATCCAGCCCCCCATGGGTGGAGGTGGTAGTAGTGACAGGCATCCAGCCCCCATGGGTAGAGGTGGTAGTAGTGGTAGGCATCTGGCACCCCTGGGTAGAGGTGGTAGTAGTGGTAGGCATTTGGCACCCCCTGGGTAAGGGTGGTAGTAGTGGTAGGCATACAGGCCCACATGGGTAGGGGTGGTAGTAGTGGTAGGCATCCTGCCCCCCATGGGTAGAGGTGGTAGTAGTGGTAGGCATCTGGCACCCCCTGGGTAAGGGTGGTAGTAGTGACAGGCATCCAGCCCCCCATGGGTGGAGGTGGTAGTAGTGGTAGGCATCTGGCACCCCTGGGTAAGGGTGGTAGTAGTGACAGGCATCCAGCCCCCCATGGGTAGAGGTGGTAGTAGTGGTAGGCATCCAGCCCCCATGGGTAGAGGTGGTAGTAGTGACAGGCATCTGGCACACCATGGGTAGAGGTGGTAGTAGTGACAGGCATCTGGCACCCCATGGGTAGAGGTGGTAGTAGTGGTAGGCATCCTGCACCCCTGGGTAAGGGTGGTAGTAGTGACAGGCATCCAGCCCCCCATGGGTGGAGGTGGTAGTAGTGGTAGGCATCTGGCACCCCTGGGTAAGGGTGGTAGTAGTGACAGGCATCCAGCCCCCCATGGGTAGAGGTGGTAGTAGTGGTAGGCATCTGGCACCCCTGGGTAAGGGTGGTAGTAGTGGTAGGTATACAGGCCCACATGGGTAGGGGTGGTAGTAGTGGTAGGCATCCTGCCCCCCATGGGTAGAGGTGGTAGTAGTGGTAGGCATCTGGCACCCCCTGGGTAAGGGTGGTAGTAGTGGTAGGCATACAGCCCCCCATGGGTAGAGGTGGTAGTAGTGGTAGGCATCTGGCACCCCCTGGGTAAGGGTGGTAGTAGTGGTAGGCATACAGGCCCCTATGTGTATGTGTGGCATTGGTGAGGGCCATCCCGCCCCTATGGTGCTGCTGTTGCTGGTGTAGGTATTTCTGCATCCCTCTGTGTGTGATTTGTCGGGTACGTGTAGTTTGTTTTTGTTGTTGGTGTCTGACTTACCTTCTGCGCCGTACGCGTCCGTGCCTGTTCCGGTAATAGAGGTAAAATATTGGTAGGATCGGTACGAAGGGATTCATGGTTGGTTCGTCTCATTCGTCTTTCTCTTTGCTTCGCCTCGCCCTCGTCGCTGGCGTGTTCGTCTCGTAGCCGTGGATCGTGTTGTGGCGCGAATCGGAGCTTATGTGCGCCTCGCCCGGATGCTTTGACGTGCCGTGCGTAGCGACGGGTTCGGCGCGTACGGGATGCGCATCGTACTTGTCCGGCCGGACGGGGCTGCATTTTTGCTTCCGTGCGGCTCGATTCTACGATTCCGGATCCGGCTCGGTCGGGGAACAGGACCTGGATTGGGTGAGTACGACTGGGTCGGAATCTATACTGTAGTGCGCATCGTACTCGCTCGTTCGGAATGATGTGCGGATCGGTCGGGAAACAGGCATTCGCATGGCTTTTTTCCCGACAGAATGGTGTTAGGTGCGTCTCCGACCGAGATCGGAATCGGCCCCATAGTAGAGTTGCAGTTCAATTCAATGCTACTCCTGCCCGTCATGCATCAAAATGAATCAAACCCCAGTGGGCAATGAAGCTAACCTTCACCAACACGGTAGTGTTGTGAGATTAATCTCATATCACAACAGAAAATAAATACAAATACTTTCCCCCCTAGTGGGCAAAGGTAAGCAACACAGGAGGGGTCCCCGTCCCAAACCAAAAAATGTCCATTATCTCGATGACATTCAGCATCATACAAGCCATTGCTGTATACTCTATCACTCATTAATAAATAAAGAAACTCTTACTAGACCCAATGCTAGTGGGTAATTCTCTGTCCCGAAGAAGAGGTAGCTTCATTGGATGCTCTCTGGTTTCCATGACCACTCTGAATGTGCTTGCATTCTCTATAATCTGCAAAAAAAATAAAACATAAACAATCAATCAATCAATCAATCATGTCACTTATAAAGCGCACTACATACCCGCGAGGGTCTCAAGGCGCTGGGGGAAGAGGGGGGTGGTGCTGCTACTGATCGAAGAGCCAGGTCTTGAGGAGTCTTCTGAAGGCCAGTAGGTCTTGGGTCTGTCGGAGGTTGGTGGGGAGGGTGTTCCAGGTCTTGGCGGCGAGGTGGGAGAAGGATCTGCCGCCGGTGGTCGTTTTCCGGATGCGGGGGACTGTGGCGAGGGCGAGGCTGGTCGAGCGGAGCTGGCGGGTGGGGGTGTAGAAGCTGAGTCGTCTGTTGAGGTAGGCTGGTCCGGAGTTTTGGAGTGCTTTGTGTGCGTGGGTGAGGAGCTTGAAGGTTATCCTCTTGTTGACAGGGAGCCAGTGCAGGTCTCTCAGGTGGGGTGTGATGTGGCTGCGTCGGGGGATGTCGAGGATAAGACGTGCAGAGGCGTTCTGGATGCGTTGCAGCCGTCTCAGGAGCTTAGCCGTCGTTCCTGCGTAGAGGGCGTTTCCGTAGTCCAGCCTGCTGGTGACAAGGGCCTGGGTGACTGTTTTTCTTGTTTCAGTGGGGATCCACTTGAAGATCCTGCGGAGCATTCGGAGGATGTTGAAGCAGGATGAGGAAACGGCGTTGACCTGCTTAGTCATGGAGAGGGTGGGGTCGAGGATGACCCCTAGGTTGCGTACGTGGTCGGTGGGTGGCGGGGCTGTTCCCAGTGATGTTGGCCACCAGGAGTCGTCCCAGGCTGAAGGGTTGGAACCAAGGATGAGGACCTCCGTCTTGTCCGAGTTCAGCTTCAGGCGGCTGGTCCTCATTCATTCAGCGACGGCCTTCATTCCTTTGTGGAGGTGGGCTTTGGCGGTGTGAGGGTCTTTGGTGAGGGAGAGGATCAGCTGGGTGTCGTCGGCGTAGGAGATGATGTTGAGGTTGTGCTGTCGGGCAACGTGGGCGAGGGGTGCCATGTAGATGTTGAACAGCGTTGGGCTGAGGGAGGAGCCTTGGGGTACGCCGCAGATGATCTTGGTGGCCTTGGATCGGAAGGGGGCGAGGCGGACGCTTTGTGTTCTGCCGGAAAACAGTGACACATTAGTTGACTGATCTCCAACTGACACGGATACTTACTATATATATATATACAAATACATATATATATAAATATATATACGCAGAAGGTAACCCCTGCTTGTGCAAGCAGGAATAAACGAGCCACTCCGGTGTGGGGGTGAAAATCAGCAGGTTTATTTGGCAAACAGATGCGTTTTAACCTCTCTCTGGGTCTTGGTCACATTGTATATATAGATATATTTCAACGATTATCCCAGAACGGGTACTGGATTGGAAAATCTGTATTTTAGTATATATACTATCTCTAATGTACAGTGCTTTGTGGTTTAAAACTACAGTGTATTTAGAACCCTTACCCCGTTCTGCTGTACAACTGTTGCCATAGCAACGTTCTTTGAAATACTCTACTGTACCAGTAAGTCTACAGTTCACAACACTTTCTAACAAGAGGGCACAAGCTTTAAGTTCCTCTTTAGCAGGTGCAGTTTAAAGCTTCAAAATATAAGCACATCCACAATACCATAACTTCTCTTAACCCCTTCGCTGCTAGGCCTTTTCCCCTCCTGCCTTTTTTTGGCTATTTGGGGTAGTGCGCGCTTAGGCCCCTGTAACTTTTTGACCACATAAGGTATCCATGCCAAATTTGCGTCCTTTTTTTCTAACATCATGGGGATTGTAAAGGTACCCAGGGTTTGTGGATTCCCCTGGAGGGGACCCAGAAATTAGTCAAAATACAGCTAAATTTTTTTTTTTTTTGAAAAATGCGAAAAAAGGGCTACAGATGAAAGCGTCTTGATTTTTCCCTGCAAATGGCATCAAAAAAGGGGTTGTGGTGCTGAAATCACCATCTTCCCAGCTTTCAGGGACAAGCAGACTTTTGTCAGAAAACCAACTTTTTTTACACAGTTTTGGCATTTTTCTGGGACATAGCCTATTTTTGCTATTTTTTGTGCTTTCAACCTCCTTCCAGTTAATGGTAGAAATGGGTATGAAACCAATAATGGATCCTGGAAAGCCATACATTTCTGAAAAGTAGACAAAATTCTGAATTCATCAAGGGGTCATTTGTGTAGATCCTTAAAGTTTTCCTTATAGAAATTAACAGTTAAATAAAGGAAAAATTGAAAATTAGTTGAAAAAACAGCCATTTGTGTCAACGTTTTCACCTGTAACTTCTTCTAATTATGACAGCTATTTGAAGGCAATATACCGTTATATCCGCTGGACCTTTCTGGTTGTGGGGATATATAGGACTTGTAGGTTCACCAAGACCCCGACGAACCCAGAGCCAATAATTGAGCAACATCTTGCAATGATTTTTTTTTAAGTACCGGGTATATAGCAATTATTTTGGGAAAATGTATACATGGAAAAATTGTTATGAAAGACACCTATGTATTTCTGAAATGGGAACAAAATGTAGATTTTAGAAACAGTAGATATTTGCACATTTCCGAAATTGGGAGTACCCATACTAGCATGAGAATTATAGGTCATTTTTCAAAATGACTTATTTTTTACACATTGTCTTTCATTTGGAAGGCAGAAATGCATCCAAAGTCAATAGGTAATAACAGTTGCTCTACAATTCTGTGTTACCCTAAGTCTCTCGATAAAAATGGTACCTCACTTGTGTGGGTAGCCCTTGTGCCCACAACAGGAAATGGCTCAAAATGCAACGTGGACGTACCACATTTTCACAATGAAAAATTACCCTTTTTTTGCAAAGTGCCTAGGTGTAGTTTTTGAACCCTAGCTCTGCCGGCACCTAGGGAAACCTAGCAAACCTATACATTTTTGAAAACTAGACACCCAGGGGAATCCAGGATGGGGTGACTTGACTGCCTCTCACCAGGTTCTGTTACCCAGAATCCCTTGCAAACATAAAAAATTGTCAAAAAAAACACATTTTCCCCACATTTCTGTGGTGGAAAGTTCTGGAATCTGCGTGGATCCACAAATTTCCACCCACCCCGCGTTCCCCAAAGTCTTACGAGAAAAATGGTACCTCACTTGTGTGGGTCGGCCTAGTGCCTGCGACAGGAAACTGCGCAAAACGCAACGTGGTCACACCTCAATTTCGCAGTGAAAAATGACCCTTTTTTGGCAAAGTGCCTAGCTGTAGTTTTTGAACCCTAGCTCTGCCGGCACCTAGGGAAACCTAGCAAACCTATACATTTTTGAAAACTAGACATCCAGGGGAATCCAGGATGGGGTGACTGGACTGCCTCCCACCAGGTTCTGTTACCCAGAATCCCTTGCAAACCTAAAAAATTATCAAAAAACCACATTTTCCCCACATTTCTGTGGTGGAAAGTTCTGGAATCTGCGTGGATCCACAAATTTCCACCCACCCCGCGTTCCCCAAAGTCTTACGAGAAAAATGGTACCTCACTTGTGTGGGTCGGCCTAGTGCCTGCGACAGGAAACTGCGCAAAACGCAACGTGGTCACACCTCAATTTCGCAGTGAAAAATGACCCTTTTTTGGCAAAGTGCCTAGCTGTAGTTTTTGAACCCTAGCTCTGCCGGCACCTAGGGAAACCTAGCAAACCTATACATTTTTGAAAACTAGACATCCAGGGGAATCCAGGATGGGGTGACTGGACTGCCTCCCACCAGGTTCTGTTACCCAGAATCCCTTGCAAACCTAAAAAATTATCAAAAAAACCACATTTTCCCCACATTTCTGTGGTGGAAAGTTCTGGAATCTGCATGGATCCACAAATTTCCACCCACCCCGAGTTCCCCAAAGTCTTCTGAGAAAAATGGTACCTCACTTGTGTGGGTCGGCCTAGTGCCCGCGACAGGAAACGACGCAAAACGCAACGTGGTCACACCTCAATTTCGCAGTGAAAAATGACCCTTTTTTGGCAAAGTGCCTAGCTGTAGTTTTTGAACCCTACCTCTGCCGGCACCTAGGGAAACCTAGCAAACCTATACATTTTTGAAAACTAGACAACCAGGGGAATCCAGGATGGGGTGACTTGACTGCCTCCCACCAGGTTCTGTTACGCTGAATCCCTTGCAAACATAGAAAATTGTCCAAAAAAACACATTTTCCCCACATTTCTGTGGTGGAAAGTTCTGGAATCTGCGTGGATCCACAAATTTCTACCCACCCCGCGTTCCCCAAAGTCTTACGAGAAAAATGGTACCTCACTTGTGTGGGTCGGCCTAGTGCCTGCAACAGGAAACGGCGCAAAACGCAACGTGGTCACACCTCAATTTCGCAGTGAAAAATGACCCTTTTTTGGCAAAGTGCTTAGCTGTAGTTTTTGAACCCTACCTCTGCCGGAACCTAGGGAAACCTAGCAAACCTATACATTTTTGAAAACTAGACACCCAGGGGAATCCAGGATAGGGTGACTGGACTGCCTCCCACCAGGTTCTGTTACCCAGAATCCCTTGCAAACATAAAAAATTGTCAAATACACCACATTTTCCCCACATTTCTGTGGTGGAAAGTTCTGGAATCTACGTGGATCCACAAATTTCCACCCACCCCGCGTTCCCCAAAGTCTTACGAGAAAAATGGTACCTCACTTGTGTGGGTCGGCCTAGTGCCTGCGACAGGAAACGGCACAAAACGCAACGTGGTCACACCTCAATTTCGCAGTGAAAAATGACCCTTTTTTGGCAAAGTGCCTAGCTGTAGTTTTTGAACCCTAGCTCTGCCGGCACTTAGGGAAAACTAGAAAACCTATACATTTTTGAAAACTAGACACCCAGGGGAATCCAGTATGGAGTGACTGGACTGCCTCCCACCAGGTTCTGTTACCCAGAATCCCTTGCAAACATAAAAAATTGTCCAAAAAAACACATTTTCCCCACATTTCTGTGGTGGAAAGTTCTGGAATCTGCGTTGATGCACAAATTTCCACCCACCCCGCGTTCCCCAAAGTCTTACGAGAAAAATGGTACCTCACTTGTGTGGGTCGGCCTAGTGCCTGCGACAGGAAACGGTGCAAAACGCAACGTGGTCACACCTCAATTTCGCAGTGAAAAATGACCCTTTTTGGCAAAGTGCCTAGCTGTAGTTTTTTAACCCTACCTCTGCCGGCACCTAGGGAAACCTAGCAAACCTATACATTTTTGAAAACTAGACACCCAGGGAATCCAGGATGGGGTGACTGGACTGCCTCCCACCAGGTTCTGTTACCCAGAATCCCTTGCAAACATAAAAAATTGTCAAAAAAACACATTTTCCCCACATTTCTGTAGTGGAAAGTTCTGGAATCTGCGTGGATCCACAAATTTCCACCCACCCCGTGTTCCCCAAAGTCTTACGAGAAAAATGGTACCTCAGTTGTGTGGGTCGGCCTAGTGCCTGCGACAGGAAACGGCGCAAAACGCAGCGTGGTCACACCTCAATTTCGCAGTGAAAAATGACCCTTTTTGGCAAAGTGCCTAGCTGTAGTTTTTTAACCCTACCTCTGCCGGCACCTAGGGAAACCTAGCAAACCTATACATTTTTGAAAACTAGACACCCACGGGAATCCAGGATGGGGTGACTTGACTGCCTCCCACCAGGTTCTGTTACCCAGAATCCCTTGCAAACATAACAAATTGTCAAAAAATACACATTTTCCCCACATTTCTGTGGTGGAAAGTTCTGGAATCTGCGTGGATCCACAAATTTCCACCCACCCCGCGTTCCCCAACGTCTTACGAGAAAAATGGTACCTCACTTGTGTGGGTTGGCCTAGTGCCTGCGACAGGAAACGGCGCAAAACGCAATGTGGTCACACCTCAATTTCGCAGTGAAAAATGACCCTTTTTTGGCAAAGTGCCTAGCTGTAGTTTTTGAACCCTACCTCTGCCGGCACCTAGGGAAACCTAGCAAACCTATACATTTTTGAAAACTAGACACCCAGGGAAATCCAGGATGGGGTGACTGGACTGCCTCCCACCAGGTTCTGTTACCCAGAATCCCTTGCAAACATAAAAAATTGTCAAACAAAACACATTTTCCCCACATTTCTGAGGTGGAAAGTTCTGGAATCTGCGTGGATCCACAAATTTCCACCCACCCCGCGTTCCCCAAAGTCTTACGAGAAAAATGGTACCTCACTTGTGTGGGTCGGCCTAGTGCCTGCGACAGGAAACGGCGCAAAACGCAACGTGGTCACACCTCAATTTCGCAGTGAAAAATGACCCTTTTTTGGCAAAGTGCCTAGCTGTAGTTTGTGAACCCTAGCTCTGCCGGCACCTAGGGAAACCTACCAAACACACACATTTCTGAAAAGTAGACACCCGGGGACTTCCAGGGAGGTATGGCTTGCGTGGATCCCCCAACGTTTCCTTACCCAGAATCCCCTGCAAACCACATTTTTGTGTGGGAAAGTGTGGCATCACTGGCCTCACACAAATTTCCTACCACCCAGCGTTCCCCCAGGTCTCCCGATAAAAATGGTGCCTCACTTGTGTGGGAGGCCCAAGTACCCGCGACAGGCAAGGGCCCACAACGTAGTGAGGCGACCTCAAAATGGCCTTTCACAAAACCACCTGGTTTTGCAAGGGGGGTCACCTGGGTTTTTGGCCCCGTGCTCGGCGGCCATCTAGGGAAACCTACCAAACCCACACATTTCTGAAAAGTAGACACCCGGGGGCTTGCAGGGAGGTATGGCTTGCGTGGATCCCCCAATGTTTCCTTACCCAGAATCCCCTGCAAACCTCAATTTTAGCTGAAAAAATCACTTTTTTCACAAATTTTTGTGTGGGAAAGTGTGGCATCACTGGCCTCACACAAATTTCCTACCACCCAGCGTTCCCCCAGGTCTCCCTATAAAAATGGTGCCTCACTTGTGTGGGAGGCCCAAGTACCCGCGACAGGCAAGGGCCCACAACGTATTGAGGCGACTTCAAAATGGCCTTTCACAAAACCACCTGGTTTTGCAAGGGGGGTCACCTGGGTTTTTGGCCCCGTGCTCGGCGGCCATCTAGGGAAACCTACCAAACCCACACATTTCTGAAAAGTAGACACCCGGGGGCTTCCAGGGAGGTATGGCTTGCGTGGATCCCCCAACGTTTCCTTACCCAGAATCCCCTGCAAACCTCAATTTTAGCTGAAAAAATCACTTTTTTCACACATTTTTGTGTGGGAAAGTGTGGCATCACTGGCCTCACACAAATTTCCTACCACCCAGCGTTCCCCCAGGTCTCCCGATAAAAATGGTGCCTCACTTGTGTGGGAGGCCCAAGTACCCGCGACAGGCAAGGGCCCACAACGTATTGAGGCGACCTCAAAATGGCCTTTCACAAAACCACCTGGTTTTGCAAGGGGGGTCACCTGGGTTTTTGGCCCCGTGCTCGGCGGCCATCTAGGGAAACCTACCAAACCCACACATTTCTGAAAAGTAGACACCCGGGGGCTTCCAGGGAGGTATGGCTTGCGTGGATCCCCCAACGTTTCCTTACCCAGAATCCCCTGCAAACCTCAATTTTAGCTGAAAAAATCACTTTTTTCACACATTTTTGTGTGGGAAAGTGTGGCATCACTGGCCTCACACAAATTTCCTACCACCCAGCATTCCCCCAGGTCTCCCGATAAAAATGGTGCCTCACTTGTGTGGGAGGCCCAAGTACCCGCGACAGGCAAGGGCCCACAACGTAGTAAGGCGACCTCAAAATGGCCTTTCACAAAACCACCTGGTTTTGCAAGGGGGTCACCTGGGTTTTTGGCCCCGTGCTCGGCGGCCATCTAGGGAAACCTACCAAACTCACACATTTCTGAAAAGTAGACACCCGGGGCCTTCCAGGGAGGTATGGCTTGCGTGGATCCCCCAACGTTTCCTTACCCAGAATCCCCTGCAAACCTCAATTTTAGCTGAAAAAATCACTTTTTTCACACATTTTTGTGTGGGAAAGTGTGGCATCACTGGCCTCACACAAATTTCCTACCACCCAGCATTCCCCCAGGTCTCCCGATAAAAATGGTGCCTCACTTGTGTGGGAGGCCCAAGTACCAACACAAAATGCATGGGCTGAAGCTGAACTCGGACAAGACGGAGGTCCTCATCCTTGGTTCCAACCCTTCAGCCTGGGACGACTCCTGGTGGCCAACATCTCTGGGAACAGCCCCGCCACCCACCGACCACGTACGCAACCTAGGGGTCATCCTCGACCCCACCCTCTCCATGACTAAGCAGGTCAACGCCGTTTCCTCATCCTGCTTCAACATCCTCCGAATGCTCCGCAGGATCTTCAAGTGGATCCCCACCGAAACAAGAAAAACAGTCACCCAGGCCCTCGTCACCAGCAGGCTGGACTACGGAAACGCCCTCTACGCAGGAACGACGGCTAAGCTCCTGGAGACGGCTGCAACGCATCCAGAACGCCTCTGCACGTCTTATCCTCGACATCCCCCGACGCAGCCACATCACACCCCACCTGAGAGACCTGCACTGGCTCCCTGTCAACAAGAGGATAACCTTCAAGCTCCTCACCCACGCACACAAAGCACTCCACAACTCCGGACCAGCCTACCTCAACAGACGACTCAGCTTCTACACTCCCACCCGCCAGCTCCGCTCGACCAGCCTCGCCCTCGCCACAGTCCCCCGCAACCGGAAAACGACTGCCGGCGGCAGATCCTTCTCCCACCTCGCCGCCAAGACCTGGAACACCCTCCCCACCAACCTCCGACAGACCCAAGACCTACTGGCCTTCAGAAGACTCCTCAAGACCTGGCTCTTCGATCAGTAGCAGAACCACCCCACTCTTCCCCCAGCGCCTTGAGACCCTCGCGGGTATGTAGTGCGCTTTATAAGTGACATGATTGATTGATTGATTGATTGATTGATTGATGCAGGGTTCCTGTCCACACCAGACACCCTGGTGGGGACAGAAACACATCCACAATCGTGTCCACACATGTCCTAACTCACACCAAATCACCCCTCCGCATCCAGATCACCCACCAACTGCGATCGTGATGTAATGTCCCGGTCACGTCACCGCAGCTGTGAAGACGCGGGAAAACATGCGCACAATGCAGAAGGCAGGGCCAGCGACAGGCATGGGCAGTGCACAAAGATCATAGGGCCACACCACCACCCTCCACACAACAGTCCCCCACTCCAAACATGAAGGGACATGCCATGTCCTCCTCCTGTGTTCCCCCATGCACAATAACCAGCCAGGTGAACCCACACCCTGCACCACACACAAAACAACTTGGGAGACAGCACAGCAGGTGGGGCTGCAGAGGAACACACAGCACAGAAGCACAGTGCCAGCACAACCCACACACCACACCTACACCACACTCATAGCAAGAAAACTGAGTCCAAGCACAAAATGAATACTCATACAGATAAGGAACAATCACTCAACTGGACACACAGCCTGCCAAGTCACACAGACATAGCCCACACTGACACACAGCCACATACACAGACCAGATGCCAGCAGCAATGGAGGACAACGAATAGGAAATCTAAAGTGAGTTGCACACAAATGGAAGGCCAAGGAGCAAACCCCCAAGCATGTGTACACCACATGCAAGAGAAGGAACATATAACAACACCCCAGCCCATCAAATCAAACATGGCTGGCACAGTGAGTGAAGTCAAACCAGTCACCTCAGTGCAACAACTCAGGGAGACAGCAAGGCAACCCATGCACAGGCACAGGGATGACAGGAAGGGTCTGAAGTCAAACAGTGAACAGCCACATATCTGCATCCAACTACCTGACAGGTGTATGTCAGCAGCACAACACACAGGGCCCATTGTAACACTCCATGACTGTCAAACACAAGTAGGAATCTTCACACATACCCTACCCCCTCACACCTGCTGCACAAACACCAGTGTCCAACACACAGAAGGGTGCCAATAATGTCCAGTCAATACACTGTCAAACAACCACACTCCCTGGGGGGTATCCACAAACATCACACACACACACCCAGGGATGCCTGAACCAATGCTTGCAAAAAACCAACAGCCAAACACAAAACTACATAACAACACACACATAAGTACAACCAGACCACACCTGACCTGTGCAGCAAAACTGTGGGAAGGCAATGGGAGCCCAGACAGAACAGGAGTACACAACCTCATCAGTCAGGAACAATGCACAGACAACATACCACAACACAGACAAGAAATGCATCATCACAAAACAATCATGGACACAAACTTTGAGAAATGGGCCTACAATGATACACAGACAGACATACCACACCACCCATAAAGTCAACATGGTGTCATAATGTACCACATGCTTGCACATGCACAATAATGACAACTGACAGCTCAAATATAAGAGGAGAAAACACCAAGGACGCACCCAAAACAAGCCCAGGAACAAGAATAGCCCTAAGTGCATGTGACAGAAACACAAGGAATGCACAATACACTGGCAAGACACAACTGACTGAAACACAACACACCAACAAAACACACACACCAACATGCAAATAGAACAACACACACAGAGCATCTGTCAGCTGCAAGAGACAACACAGCCCAAACACTGCCCACATCCATATCAAACACACAACAGCTGCACATGCCAATACATCACATTGCAAACACAGCAGGATATCAGGGGATGCACACCAGGCAAGGAGAAGGCAACATACACTCACATCACTGCATGTACGACAAGCAGTGTGTGCACACTAAACATACCAGTTCCACACAGACATGAGCAACACACCATGAACACCCACAACACCAATCAGCACAGCACACAGACAACATCACACTCAGGAAGTGAAGCAGTACCTCAGCAAACACACATACAGCTAACCGAACACCCACAGATGCCCAAGTCTGGGACACCCTGGTGAAAATAACATGACTAGAGGACTGTGCAGCACAAACAGTTGAACTGCATATGAGCAACCATGGCTGCAAAACAGTACCAGAAAATCACATATAACCAATAGGGAAACTATCATGAGTGGCACATTGGTCTTGTGCACAGATCAGCAACACAAACCATAGTGTAACACATGAAGTGATGGGGAGGCACTCACACTGTCAACCCAAGGGAACAGCTGACCTGAGAGTGAAGTGTTTTGTACGTCAGTAGTGGACATGGCAGGAGTGCACCATACACAAATAGATGGAGTGCAGACTCACAATGGGTAGGCATCAGAAGCACAGATAGGGGATGGTATGACTCCACACCCCACATGCCATACTGGAGGCAAAAAAGCACAAAGTGACAGCAATGCATGAGAAAACACACCCACAATGTCAGTGTGGCCGAGCAGGTCTGCACAGTGACCACAAAGAGTATCAAGACACATGGCTGATCAACAAAACACTGAATTGCCAGTCACACACTCTGCATACCCACAATTGCCACCAACAACAATTTGGAATCCCACAGAAGTGCAAGGACACACCAACACACTGCACAGTGCACAACCTACAACTCCCACATGTGCACACAATAACAAGCATAGGGCTGACCAACCAAACAAACAGGCACTCAAATCCAGGCTGACACATGTGTGCAGTTTACATTACAGGGGCACACACACAGCAACACAACTGACAAAGTCACCCCCTACAAATTGCACACTTCTTGACCACCCAAGTGCACACATAGAAATCAACCCATGTGACTAGGATGACTGGCCATCACAAGATGACCATACACCAACACTGCTGTGCACACATCAAGTAAGATCACACATACATGATGACCCTGGCCAGCCTGCCTGCAATCCTGTGGATAGAATCCCACCTTGTGCTGGCAATGCATACAAACATGACATGTGTATAACATAGCCAACCTGACAAAGAATGATTATGATAACAGTAGTCCATCACACACCACCATCATTGCACCCCCAAGCCTCACAGTCAATAAGAACTGAAGTGCCTGTCACCCCTGTAAAACCCTTAAAAAGTGAGAAAAACCATTGACAATGTTGTAGTGGCATACAGAGCATGTGTCACAGTAAACCATACCCACACAGAAAACCCTTAATTCAGCAAGGACAGTGACAAAACAGACAACAGGAGTAACTGTCTTTATTCACATATTACACAGATAGGCACCAATAGTAGACAAGAGCAAGGCCAGTGGCCAGCACAAAGTGCAGATGTGTTACATGAGAAGCTGCACAGGGAAGGGGCAAACAGCAGTGAACATCAAGGCCAGTGGCCAGTCCAAGGTGCAGATGAGGTACATGAGAAGCTGCACAGGGAAGGGGCAAACAGCAGTGAACATCAAGGCCAGTGGCCAGTCCAAGGTGCAGATGAGGTACATGAGAAGCTGCACAGGGAATGTGTGCAACTGCACCCTGCCATGGTCAGCAACACAGTCAGGGGGCTAACAATGGGCAGTCCAGGCACCGCTGTGGGTGAGACAGGTGTGTGAGGGGGACTTCCACTCAGACTTGGCTGAAAGTCGGACTGGGAGATGGCTGAGTGTCGGGGACATGTGGAGGACTGGACCGGGGAGAGAGAGTCCCAGCTGAGCTAAAGCCATCAGTGGCTTTTGAAGCTGGAGGCCTGCTTGGACCAGGTGGTGTGGTGGCACATGGAGGTGGAGTCATGCTGCCGGGAGACACAGTGTGGGTGGGAGATTGTGGAGGGGTGCCTTTTCACTTCTTGGGGATTCATAATGGCTTCTCTGTCTTGGTATTAGTGGTAAGTGGGGCAGACACAACAGGCACACTCACCACCAAAGCTGCATCAGGTGCAGACAGTGGCCCTCCCTCTGGGGACATGCTTGATCCAGCGGTACGCTTGGCCTGGCCTTGCATTATCCCCTCCATCCCCTGTTTACCAGGTGTCCCCCCTACAGTGCCCTCCTTCCCCTGCTTCACAGGGCTCTGGATGGGAGTTGAGGTCGTGGGTGAATCAGCCTTGGAGCTCCTCTTATGTGTACTCTTAGCAGGCACCAGCTTTTCTGCAGGCACGGAAACGGCCTGCTTGTCTTTGCGAGACGCTTTTGATACAGGACAGTCCTTGGCTGGGGATGCCTCTGAGGCATGTGAGCCTGAGGCCTGCTTCTTGGCTTTATGGCCCTGGGTGTCACCTGACGGGCTTTTGCCTTTGTGCTCTGGGGTGACTTTAGTTTTCTGTGGGGATGGTGTCTGCGACCTGGACCGCTTGGGCTGCTGCTGCTGTGTGCTGTGTATGCTGTATCTTGCCCTAGAGCTCTGTGGTGTGTGGTCACTATCGTCAGATGTAGCCACTGGCAGGGGGGTGGCCAAAGGAACTGGAGCTGGACTCTGTGACTGTGCAAGCTGAATGGCTGTCGTCACTACGGAGGACAAAGCTTGGACAGTATGGTGTAGCCCACCCATGTCTGAATGAATGCCCTCCATGAAAGCAACGACCTGTGCCAATTTTTTGTCGTGGTCTAGGAAGGCGTTGATGAGAGTTGTCTGGCCCACACACAGCTGGTGCAAAAGGTCCACAGACTCAACACCGAGGGCAGCAGGGGAGACAGGGGCAGGGGCAGCGGTGCCTGGGGTGAAGGACACTCTTCCCTTCTTACTGGTGCGAATACGGCCAGCACAAGTGGAAGTAGGTGGGAGGGAGAGCACTGGACGCTGTGAGGTGGAAGAGGAGGCAGAGTTCCTGCTCCCTGTGCCCGCCAACAGAGATGTGTCACTGCTGGCGTCAGATGATGTTGAGGTTGGTGTCTCTGGCTGTGATTCCTCAAGCAGACTCCTGTCCCCCTCCGAGGCGGTGGTTACATCAGTGTCACTGTGCTCGTGTGTAGCAGTCATGCTTGATGCCTCACCACTGGTGTCCGTCCCCTGTTCTTCCGTGCCCACGGGAGATGCTGCATGAGAGAGAGAGATGTACGGTCAGTTTATTGGCATCAACACACCCATCATATGCAAGCAAAGCGCTAAACAAGATAATGATGTCTCCATGTTACACACCACCTGGTGCAGTAACATTGTGCAACCTCAATTCTGAATTTGAATGTAGCGTGTTATCAAGCAAACGTGGCATACATGAGCCATGTGATGACCACACAGACAAATTGCCTGCCGGTGGCTCCGTTTAACCAGACACACAGATACCTCTGAGCACACCTAGGGCCCTGAGGGGGACAAAGATGTACCTCCCAACATGTTGCCACTCTCACATCTGGAGGGAGCAGAAGGGGACAACACAGATACAGATTACAACATAACAGGCCACAATGGCCATGAGCACATGCCATCCACCATGTCGTACTTCTGGGCCCAAATACAGTTGCACATTGGTGTCAGATTTTTTGTCCTCAAAATTCTGTGGTCAGGCAATGCACACATTGATGAAAGCACACTCAGATGATGCACACTGCCATTCCCTTCCATGGGATTTCCCTGACTACCCCAATGCAGACGATGCCAGAAGGCCACGACTCAGAATGCAATGTCAAGGGCCATTACCCCAATGACAAGAGAAAGTACAGGTAGGGAAAATGCCTGTCAGCTGCACCCAACACAGAGGCCACTTACAAGCCACTGCATCACACTACCAACTTCACTGGGCACAGCGCTGGCCCAGTCTGTGGACACATGCAGGCCACTCACAACCAAAGTCACCCTTCCCAAGATACTCACCCCCAGCTTGCTGCTGATGCTCCTTCAAACGTGCATCCAGCTCAGGCTGTGTCACAGCTAAGATGCGGGCCATCAGTGGTGTCATGCTCCTGCGCGCCAACCTGCCAGTCCGAGGGATCAGCCCCAGCGTCATCTCCGCCACATTCTTGCTCAGCCGGCAGATATCATCCCACCTCTTGTGACAGTGCGTGCGCCGTCGGCTGGAGACACCCAGAGCCCGCATCTTGCATGCAATGGCCTTCCACACGGCCTTACGCTGGTGGACTTTGAACTGCATGCATGGGAGACAAGAGGGGGAAAAAATCAGTGCCACTGTGTCATGTACCACTATCTCACAGTACAGGAGCATGATACTAACTCATCCCAACTTCACAGATATGTCTAGCAGAGATGATAATGCATCTCACATGGTATATTAGCATGGGAGACTCATATGCTAATGCATGCAGGTATGAGGGTGGACACAGTACCTGCCCATATCTTACACATGCAGGATGCCAACACAGAAAGCCATGTGTAGGCTGCCCACATCTACTGTACATTTTGAGGGTGAGTAAGACATACATGACATTTCAATATATATTCTGGGGAAGACTCACTGTGTCCAACACTGCGCAGCCCTCAATGTCCTTGCCCTGTGAATGGCTCACTGTGTCATGGAGGTCACATTGAGGGACATGATCCTACAAACCCACACCCTTCTCACAAGGCCTGTCGTGTGCAATCTGCCGGGCTGAGATGGCTCATTGATGGAGAGTCCTGGAAAAAAACCACACATGTGACACTCTGTACATTCAGTGATGTGTCCTTGTCTGCTTGGGCAGTGACTGTGCAGGCCAGGTGTGATCACACTGAGGTCCAACGTGGGGCATCAGAAATGTAACATGAAGGGACAATTTGAGAGCGTAAACAGTGCCTACCCATGCCAGTCTGTACACATGCTGGTGGAAATGGAAGGGGCTGTGAACAATAGTATGACAATCTGCTGTGTCATAGGTGAATGACCACCAAGAGTGTCACCCTCGGGTATTGACGTCCTGAGCATAGTGCTGAACTATAGATGATGCCAATTTTGAGTCAGACACAATTCCATCACTACCCTCTGGATGAAAAGCCTTGCTAGTGCCACAGATGAGCCTGTGAAGGACATCAGGGACCCACACAGCCATTCACACAAGCAAATACTGTCCTGACTCCTGCATTACCAACTTGGTGCGTCACTGTATGGCTGACAAGACAATACATGTCCCTCCAATTCTGATGTTCAGGCAGGGAAATGTCTGAAATAGGCTACACACCCCTTTCCCCTGGTGACAGCATGCTAGGCAGTGCATGACACAACCCTACACTCTCAGGCACATACCGCACCACATCAACGTCATGTGTGCACCCCCTGCACTCTCACTTCCACTCTGAAACACTTACCATGACATTTGGAGCACCACATAGCCTCCCATACTGTGTGAGCACCTCATCCACCAGGACCTCCAGCTCCTTGGTGGTGAAGGGATTGGCACGGATGTTCTCAGTCCTCGCCATCAGTGTGTCCAGGAGACAGGAGCAGCAGCAGTTGGTGGTGAGAGGTGGCAGGCAGCAGGCTCTGGAGACAGGAGCAGCAGCAGTTGGTGGTGAGAGGTGGCAGGCAGCAGGCTCTGGAGACCGGAGCAGCAGCAGTTGGTGGTGAGGGGTGGCAGGCAGCAGGCTCTGGAGACAGGAGCAGCAGCAGTTTGTGGTGAGGGGTGGCAGGGAGCAGGCTCTGGAGACAGGAGCAGCAGCAGTTGGTGGTGAGGGGTGGTAGGCAGCAGTCTCTGAAAGCTGTGGAAATGTGAGTCTCTCGCCCACACATATATAGCCCCCTGGGGTAGTTTCAGTGGTTCTAAGCTGCTGCAATTGGTGTTTCAGATCAGCCTTTTTCAAATGCATCCAATGACCGCCTCCGCGGTGGCGGACCACGCCTACCGCGATTTTCAAAATAGCATTAGGCTACCGCGATTGCGGTTCCCATTGGCTGTAAGGGCATGGTCCATGGCAATGACACACCGCAGGGGATAGGCTGGCGCTACCGCGGTCGTGCATCTTTCAATTGCATCCAATGACCGCATCTGTGGTGGTGGAGCACGCCTACCGCGATTTTCAAAATAGCATTAGGTTACCGCGATTGCGGTTCCCATTGGCTGTAAGGGCATGGTCCATGGCGGTGACACACCGCAGGGGACAGGCGGTAGCCACTGCAATATGTGTGCCATGCCTTGCTGAGAATGACCGGGATTTGGGTGGCGGAGCATGCCAACCGCCATTTGGCCATGTGTATATGCCAGACACTACCGCGATTGTGGCTGGGGCATTGGCGGTGACACACCGCAGGGGACAGGCGGTAGCCACCGCGAAATGTGTGCCATGCCTTGCTGAGAATGACCGGGATTTGGGTGGCGGAGCATGCCAACCGCCATTTGGCCATGTGTATATGCCAGACACTACCGCGATTGTGGCTGGGACATTGGCGGTGACACACCGCAGGGGACAGGAGGTAGCTACCACAATATGTGTGCCATGCATTTGAGCCAGTGACCGTGATTTGGGTGTCAGAACACCTTGACAGCACTTATGGACACGTCATGCAGTGTGACTGGCCAAAGGCAAGTCCTACACAGTGCACAGTAGACACATGATTCATGGCACAAGATTGTTCACTCAATGCCAATTTGACCTTTACCCCACTGCTGAATGCACATGCCATGTTGTTGAATATGATTAGGAACATTGGCATGTACTCACTCACATGTCACTTGCGATTTTCTGGGCATGTACACAGAACAGTGTTGTGATGGTCTCTACAATGGGTACAAAGGTCAATGTGTAAAAGGGCTGAGCAACTTACAATGATGAATGTCTCACTACAGAATGTGCAGATTTGACTGTCTACTTTTCCTGGCTCATGCACATACTTGTCAATAAACGCACAGTGTTGGGTCATTGTGTGGTTGATGTGTGCCTTGTGTGACTTACGCAAGAAGGTGTATCAGTTACAGCAGCTATGTAGGAGACAGTAGTGTTGCAGTTTCACACATATGCTTTTGGTACTACTCTCTGGGCTGCCCATCCAAAATGTGGCCATGTCCCTTTGTGCATTCACATAGTCGGATATTGTTTGTGAGATACTAGCTGTGTGAAAAGTGGACAGGTGTACGGATGGTGTATCTGAAGGTGTCCCTACAAGTAAGTTGTTTTGTAAGGTGTACTGTGATGCTAGTGATTGTTTCCGTTTTGTCAGTCAAAACGTAAGATGTCAGACACATCTCCTGGTGTATTGCATTGACATGTGTCCTCTTTCATCTCACCTAGGAGGAGACCAAATCTGCATCGTCCCTTCAGAGTGCTGGCAGACATGGAAGATGAGGAGGTCATACGGAAATTCCGGCTGGATCGAGACACCCTCCAAGACCTATGTGCTATGTTGGAGCCCCACCTGCAGCCTCGCAGGACAAATCCGGGTGCTTTCACACCAATGTCTAAGGTGATGGCGGCCCTGCATTTTTTTGCTACTGGATCTTTCCAGCACACGGTGTCCAGCGCAGGTGGGATGTCACAACCTATGTTCAGTATGGTGCTACGGGATGTCCTGTCCACTATGATGATCTACAAGGACAGATATATCCATTACCCCAGGAGGCATGAATTGACGGCTCTGAAGAGCGATTTTTATGCACTTGGGCACATCCCCAATGTTGTTGGTGCCATTGACTGCACACATGTTGGCCTGGTTCCACCACAGGCACGGGAGCACATCTACAGGAATAAGAAACATTTCCATTTCATCAATGTGCAGGTGGTGCGCCAGGCTGATATGATCATCTCACACATCTGTGCCAAGTTTCCTGGCTCGGCCCATGACTCGTACATCATGCGTAACAGCATTGTGCCACAGCTGATGGATAATCTGCTTCCAGAGCGTGCATGGATTGTGGGTGAGTACTCAGTGTCAAGTAGCGTGCTGTGTGTGTGACATGCTGTCCTCTGCCACAGTTGTATTACAAAGTTGGTCTGTGTATCTCCCACCTAGGTGATTCTGCCTATCCCAGCCGTCCTTGGTTGCTGAGCCCACTGCGAAATCCAAGGACCCCAAGTGAAGTCCGCTACAATGATGCCCATGGGAGGACAAGTCGTGTGGTGGAACTCCTGAAGTCACGGTTTCGCTGCCTGGACAGGACCGGAGGTGCATTGATGTACTCACCCCAAAAGGTGTGTCAGATTGTAGTTGCATGCTGCATGCTCCACAACCTGGCCTTGCGCAAGGAGACCCCCCTGCTCCTGGACGCTGATGATCAGCTGATGCCCCCGCCTGCAAACCAACCCATGTCCAGTGATGAGGATAGTGGAGAGGAAGAAGGTGTCGACCTGCGTCAACAGCTCATCAACCGCTACTTCACTTGAAGGTGAGTGACAATGTACAACAGACCCATTGTCTGCTGATGTTGTTGTTGGTGAAAGGGTCTATGTGAGCTTTGTGACTGCAGCCTGTTGTTGACTCAGTGCTGGCTGCCAACGTTTCTTGGACAGGGTAGTTTGGCACAGTTTCAGGATGTCTATGTCGGTACTGTTGCTCATTGTGATGTGTGCATATTGGAGTACCTTGATGACAGGTGTTGTGTGATGGCTGTGATGCCACCGCGTGACTAGTGAATATTGTTATGTTGTGTTTTTCCAGGTCCCATCAGCCTCTCCTTGCCTACAAACAGTCCGTGCTCCTGGTACATTTTACTCATGGTGAACATTGCACATCCTGTGATTAAAACACGGAGCAGACACAACAACATTGGTGTGTAAGGAGTGTTTATTTACAATGGGTACATGTGACAGTGGAGTGCATATTTACCAAAAGGTGAATGGTAAAGCAATGAGTTGTTAGTGATGGAAGATGAGACAATCAAGTAGTCACAACATAGATGTGGTGACCCAGTCCAACAGACGGATGCCATTCACATGGCAGTGTGGGGGACAGTCTACGAAGTCTATGGCAGGGTGAAGAGGGGTGCCATCATGGCTGGCTCCTTGACTGGCGTTTGGCAGGTGTTTTGCCATGGGATACTCCCATGGATTTCTTAGGACGGCCCCTTGATCGTTTGGCAGGGGGGGCCTCTGCTGCAGGGCCAGTGGGGTCTGAGGAGTCCCCCCTCTCCGTGGCAGCAGGGGAGGATGTGGAACTGTCATCCTGCAGGCCACCAGGGGGAGGTGGAGGTGTTGTTTGTGCCGCAGGCCTGGCCTTCAGTACCGCCACTAGCTGGCCCAAGAGGTCCACGATTTGGCCCATGCGGGTGTCTATGGACCTCAGCAGCAGGCAGAGCTTGCGGGAATCTTCCTGAGCCTGGCCAGTTTGTCCCTGGGCCCGTTCATAGGCCCCAATGACTCTGGTGATATTGTTCAGGGCTTCGGTCCCTGTGTCCGTTTGTCTCAGGCTCCTCCTTCCCCTCCCATCTGCCCTGCTGTGACGGACCTGTTGCCTCACCACTGCACGCACCTGCATACTCTCCCTGCACTCCTCTGTTGCTGGGGTGGGGTGGTCATCCTCTGGGGCAGGGAGAGTGTTGCAGGCAGCACTGGTGGTTGTGGTGGTGGTGGTGGAGGCCGCACAGGTCGTTCCAGCAGGGTTCAGCGTGATTGTTGTTGTTGCTGATGTGGGGGTGGGGGGGACAGTGGGGTCCTGGGACCTGTTGCGTCCTGGCATGCCAGATGGGCCGGCTTCAAGCTCCGCATCCTCGAAATCCAGGGAGTCATCATCAGTGAGTCCATGTTCCGGGGGTGGAGGCTGGCTCTGCAGGTTGGTGTTGTCATCCTCTGCAGTCAGTTCTTGGTCACCTGTAGGACAGAGGGGAAATGGTCACTGACGGGCACCCCTCAGGCTTGTTGTTCAATGTATCTTATTTACAGGTCATGCAACACACAGTTTACTAGTTTGCACATTGCATGTCTGCACAGTAAGGTGCATCTTGACATGATGTGGAGGTACATACATTAATATTCAACAGTGTGACATGTCAATAGATACCATGCCCCACGTGCACATTTTGTGATTACGAGGACATGTTGTCATCTGTCAACTGGCGGCTATACGACTTGATGTGCAGCATTTTTGCTGATTACTCTGCCTGGCATGCGTTACATCTGCACATGAACTAGCCATTGTCATCTCATGCATACCTTTGTCATGTCCTGTGCTTTGATTTATTTGCTCTACAGACCATACTTGCTTTGTTTTCATTTGGTCCTTCAAGCTCAGCCCACATGGATCTTACAGGTAGCATTCAGTGCTGTACATGTCTGGGCCCTGATTCACTTCAACATGGTATTTTGTGAGTCAAACTTTTGTTTCTGTGACATTTACATATGCTTAGCTGTCTGCACACTGTAATTTGATATTGTATCTGTGTCAATTTTGTTGGGAGGTGAGGGCTGGTGTTGTCATATGGCTCCATGCTTTTGGGAAGGAATGGCGGTGTGCATGCACTGTCTACTTACCTGTTCTGTTGTCACATTGGGGTGGAGTTTCTAACACATCTCTCTGGCTGTGTGTTTAAGTACCACTTCCTGCTCAGGGGTGGGACAGGGGTGCCTGGTGGGAGTTGTAGTGTAGGCCTCCCAACCCCAAACCCCCCTTCCTGTGTAGATGGCTACCTACATGTGAGTTTGGTTGTTGTTATACGATGGCTGCCACATGCTTCTGGGTGTGGTGGAGTGCTACATCCTGCTGAGGTGTGGGACAGGTGGGCCTTGTGGGAGTTGTGGTGCAAGCCTCACACCCCCAAACAGCCCTCCCTGGGAAGATGGCTACCTACCTGTTATGTGAGGGGGAACATTACAATGGCTGACATGCTTCTAGGGGGCGCGCTACATCCTGCTCAGGGGTGGGACAGGGGGCCTGGTGGGAGTTGTAGTGCAGGCCTCCCACTCCCAAACATCCCTCCCTGGGAAGAAGGCTACCTACCTGTTATGTGAGAGGGAACATTACAATGGCTGACACATGCTTCTACGGGGGTGCTACATCCTGCTCAGGGGTGGGACAGGGGGCCTGGTGGGAGTTGTAGTGCAGGCCTCCCACCCCCAAACAGCCTTCCCTTGGAAGATGGCTACCTATCTGTTAGGTCAAGGTGAACAATGCAATGGCAGCCACATGCTTCTGGGTGTGGGGGGAGTGCTCCATCCTGCTCAGGGGTGGGACAGGGGTGCCTGGTGGGAGTTGTAGTTCAGACCTCCCAACCCCAAGCACCCCTTCCTGTGAAGATGGCTACCTACCTGTAAGTTTGGTTGTTGTTCTACAATGGCTGCCACATGCTTCTGGGTGTGGTGGAGTGCTACATCCTGCTGAGGTGTGGGACAGGGGGGCATTGTGGGAGTTGTGGTGCAGGCCTCACACCCCAAACAGCCCTCCCTGGGAAGAAGGCTACCTACCTGTTATGTGAGAGGGAACATTACAATGGCTGACACATGCTTCCAAGGGGGTGCTACATCCTGCTCAGGGGTGGGGCAGGGGGCCTGGTGGGAGTTGTAGTGCAGGCCTCCCACCCCCAAACAGCTCTCCCTGGGAATGTGGCTACCTACCTGTTAGATGAAGGTGAACAGTGCAATGGCTGCCAAATGCTTCTGGGTGTGGGGGAGTGCTGCATCCTGCTCAGGAGTGGGACAGGGGTGCATGGTGGGAGTTGTTGTGCAGGCCTCCCAACCCCAAACAGCCCTCCCTGGGAAGATGGCTACCTACCTGTTAGATCAAGCTGAACAATGCAATGGCTGCCACATGCTTCTGGGTGTGGGGGGAGTGCTCCATCCTGCTCAGGGGTGGGACAGGGGTGCCTGGTGGGAGTTGTAGTGCAGGCCTCCCACCCCTAAACAGCCCTTTCTGGGAAGATGGCTACCTACCTGTTAGGTCAAGGTGAACAATGCAATGGCTGCCACATGCTTATGGGTGTGGGGGGAGTGCTCCATCCTGCTCAGGGGTGGGACAGGGGTGCCTGGTGGGAGTTGTAGTGCAGGCCTCCCACCGCCAAACAGCCCTCCCTGGGAAGATGGCTACCTACCTCTTAGGTGAGGGGGAACCATACAATGGCTGACATATGCTTCTGGGGGGGAGTGCTACATCCTGCTCAGGGGTGGGTAAGGTAGACCTTGTGGGAGTTGTTGTGCTGGTTGCCTGGTCACATACAACCCTGTTAATGTTGGCTGCCTTTGGGGTGATTAAGATGGAGTGCGTGTTACATCTGTGAGAGCTGTGTTGGGTATTGTGGTGCACATAAATGCATTTGGGCTTGGGAGGCGTTGCTTTGTAGTTGTGCAAAACAGTACATAGCAGTGCAATGAGAGACATTTGTTGGTACTTACCAGCCTCCACTCCCCCGGCTATTCCTGTGAGACTCTCTGGATGCAGTATGGCAAGCACCTTCTCCTTCCATGCAGTGAATGTTCTTGGTGGAATGGGAGGGCCACCACCAGTCCTCTGAGCCAGCTGATGGTTCTTGTTCCTCTTCTTTTTGACGACACTCTTCAGGTCATGCCACTGCTTCATGATTTCCTGTTTGTTGCTTGGGGTGGTCCGTACTGCATTGATCTTGTCAACTATCCTTACACACATTTGCGTTCTGGTGGCTAATGGTGTCTGTTGGACGAGGTTACCAAACAATTGTGGTTCTACTCGGATTATCTCATCTACCATGACTGTCAACTCACTGTCTGTGAATTTGGGCATTTTCTGTGGTGACATGGTGTGTGATGTGCAAAGGGGTTAGAGGTGCAGGTGTATAAGTGGTGGTGGTGGTGGTGATGTGTATGGTGTGTGATGTACAAAGGGGTTGGAGGTGCAGGTGTGGGAGTGGTGGTAGTGATATGTGTGGTGTGTGTGTGTAGTGATGGTGTGTTGATTTGCCTCTCCTTTTAGCTGTGGTGTTCGGCCCTTCACTTCTGGAGTATTGCACAGGATTGTTGTCAGGGAAGGGGCTGGTTTTATACTCAGCTATGTGGGTGTGTCAGAATGGGGTATTGCTGTCAGGTGTGTTGTGTGGGTTGTCATGGGATTTGTAGTTTAGGAGTTGCCATGGGGGTGGGTCATTGGGGTGTGTTATGTGTTTTTGGGGGCAGAGATAGTTTCCTGTGTGCACTTGCTGGCCTTGTTGTGGGTTTTTTCTGTCGACCGTCATTTTTGTCACGGAGCGTCCGCAGCGGTGGCTATGCTACAGCCCTTCCGCCGGCTCTCCCATTCATCACTGTTTGCGACCGCGGCGGTCGGGAACACGGTACGTACCGCTGTCACATCGGGGGAATCCAAATTTCATGGGTGGTTACTCCGCGTGCCGTGCGGCGGTTTTGGGTGTTTCCGCTGCGAATCCAACCATTGCGGACGGTTTTTCACCGGCTCTGGGTTTTCGTTGCCTCTTTCCGCCGCGGTCGGGATTTTTTGGCAGGTGATCCTAATCTGACTGCCGGTTTTGCCGCGGTACCAGCGGGCGGTTGATTTCTGCTACCATGGCGGTCGGGGTGGTTTTCCGACCGCCATCCTAACAGACCCCTAAGTTATTGTAAGACACCGTGAATGCACCATTCCTAAAAAATTATGACACTCCCGAGTTCAGCTACCTTGTCTCCTGTGATAGTTGGGTGGCGCATTTTACCTATATCTTCAAAGAGAACACTCAGGATGTAGTAAGGTCTACATGGAAGTCGAGAGGGGAAGTGTGAACAGCAATCTTAGAAATCACCCTTGAAGAAGTCCAGCTGGCCATCAGAACTAGTGCAGGGACGGGCTCCTGGTCCAGATGGGGTGTCAGTTGATTATTTAAATCTGCTCCTGACCTTTGGGGGCCTATCTTGACCAGGGTCTTTCATGAAGCATCAACGGATAGTATTCCATCCTCCGGGGAGACATCGATTATTATACCTATTTACAAGAAGGGGGAGAAAGCAGACCCCAAAAACTATCATCGGATTTCACTTCTAGACTCCTCAATGAAGGTCATGAGTAGAGTACTGTGGTAAGGTTGGAGGAATGGGCACACAAACAATCAATCATGTCCCCGGTTCAGTAAGCGGAGAGGTGTGGTGCAGCGGCCAGGGCAGCTGTCTTCGGAGCACAGGGTTCACGGTTCGATCCCCGGCTCCGGCAGCAGCTCAGCTCAGCACCATGTGACTCTGGGCAATAGCTCACTTAATTTCCACGACGGCCCCCAGCGTCTTGAGACCTGTAAGGGTGAGTAGTTCGCGCTTTACAAATACGGATTTTTTTTTTTTTTTTAGTATGGTTTTAGGAAGCAGATGGGTATGGTTGAACAATGCATTAACCTTGAACTCCCAATCGGAAAATATACCAGGGCCAAGTTGGGTACTTTATGTCTATGGTTTGCAGATCTGAGCAGCACTTTTGATTTAGTTGACCATAACCTATTATGGGTATTGCTGATCTCCCTAGGCGCACCCAGACCAATTCTGGGATTCCTCTCACGCCTCTATGAAAAGCTATCTAGTCAAGTAAGTTTCGGCCCTCAAGTAAAATGCACACCAAAATTTAAAGTAGGGCATGGTATCCGTCAGGGGTGTGTAATGGCATCATTACCTTTTCCAGTTTTTATTAGTGGGGTGGATAGCCATCTTAAATCTCTGCAGACCGATGCTCCTAAGGCTGCAGGATATCCAATACCACTACTGCTTCATGCAGACAGTGCTGTACTCCTAGCTAGAACACCGGCGGTACTGCAGAAACTGATAAATACATTCAGTGAATATATGGCTTCCAAGAAAATGTTTATTAACAAAACCAAAACATTCACCATGGTATGTGGCCAAACACGAAAACCCTGCAGAACACTTTTTTATTGATAGTACACCAATTGTCTTAGTGAACTCCTTTTGTTATTTGTGCATATTGTTTGCTGGCAATGGCTCATGGACACAGCACTTATTAACCGCTTCGCCGCGATCGTAATTCTGACCAGGTGCTGGACATTCCGATCGCGGGTGTGGTCGTGACGAGCTCAGCTCGTCATGCGCACACGCCAACCGCGCAGCATGACGAGCTGAGCTCGTCATGAGCATCGAAGGGGTTAAATACCAGAGCCAAAATGGGCAAGGCCTCTCAGGGGATTTTTGAGTTTGCCTCAAAACTGGGTAGTAGACCCATTAAGGAAATGGTAGCTATATACAAAGCTAAGGGCGTGACAAAGGCAACTTATGGGGCTGGACTCTGGGGCTATGCCAAGGGCCATGCCCTGCAAATTGAGGGAAATACATTTCTAAAAGGCTTCTATATTTGCCACAGTGTGCAGCAAACACCATAGTTCACAATGAGGTTGATTTCCAATATTCAGAGGGTCTCCTTATTGGTGAGACCCCTGTTATTATGGATATCACTTTGGCCCAAGGAAGAAACTAGTTTTACTAGTAAAATAATCCTTGACTGTATAACCTTGAATAAAGCCTTAAATATACCTTTGCATTTATTCATTAAATATCTTCTTGGCAAATTGTTAAATCTGTCTGTCTGGTCTGATATCACCCAGTTTACTTCACTTACCAAGAATAGGATTTAAGAAAAAAACTCCAAGCCAGGCCGGACAAACGTGAGTTGGAATAGGGGAAAAGATTGCTGGTAATATTCTATAAGTCCTTGGACAAGGAAGATGAGGCTCACCATTATCTGACATACGCATATATTATGCAACACCGTTTTGTGCTGACAAGGCTGAGATGTGGTATGGTGCACCACCTAGTTGCTTTTCCTCATATGAGGTCCTTCCCCTATGATGCAATATTTGTCCCTGTGATGGTCATAGCAAACAATGCACCCTGCACTTTCTATAGTTCTGTAAACTGTACCAGAATCTAAGGCTCCGTTATTTGAAACCTATGTTTGTTGTCCAGAATATTGGAACCCATAAAGCTGCACTGAACTTTTTGGTGTCACTAGGTGGTCCCCATGTGTGCTACAATGTTGAATTATTTATAACGAATGCTATCAAAACAAGGAAAGCATATCACAACAGTAATGGATTAAGTACCATATATTTTTTTGTTCTTCGATCTACCGGACGTTGATATATTTATATTACTGATTTGTAGTATCAAACTGTAAGACTTACTGTACATATTATTTTAGACGTGTTTTATCTGTACCCCTTTTATACAATATCACTATAACAGAACCGGGGCTGGATATTTTATTGTATTCATTGTTTTTTATGTACTAAATAACTAGGAGATTTGATGAAGGAGTGTGGATCTTATTTTTTGTATTTATACATTCATATGTCTTTTAGCTATGTACTTTTATGTCTGTATATTTTTGGGCAACTGAATCAAGTTTACGAACCAAACCGACCATGCTTAATATATTCCCTGGCTTAAATATACATGGAGGGCTTTAGGAGTCTAGGAAGAGCTGATCTCTTTAGCAACCCAGAATCAATCAGCAGGAAAGACCTGGTCTGGGTCATGGAGGCTTTTTTAGACAGCGGGTGGCAGATAGGGAGGAGCGTGAGCTAAGGAAGCCCAGTGTACGTAGATTTATCATTTTGAAAACTGTTCAATTTACGGAACCATATCTCCTAGGGCTTCCCAGCTCTTACAACCGTTTTTACTGACCAGTTTCCACTTTGATTTATTCCATCTTCTCCTCACCCACCCATGTGGGCAAAACAAAGGTGAGATATTGTTGCCTTGTCACTGTGACAACAAGTCTCCATAGGATATGCTCCACTTTTTAATGTTTTGTAGCTATTATGAGGTACTGAGGTAGACCTATATTATCCCTATTTTAAAAAAGGTAAATTTTAGATAAGTGCGTCCTGCTTTTACTTTATTATCAATGCTTTCCGGGAGTACTGTATTGCACATTCCTAGTTTTTTAAAGTCCACAGTAAGGCTTAGATCTAGCTGTGATTAATTACCAAGGGTGGATGGGTATGGACGTGAGGTTATTTTGGTATCCCTTTTTTATTCTGTATTTACTGGCATTTTTAACCATGTGTATTTTTTGAAGCAGTGAATCTTATGGCAGATGTTCCACAGTTACAGTGTTTTTGGGATATTGGTAAACTTGACTTTTTTTTGTCAAAAGTCTTTTTATTCAGCATCACAAGTAAATATCATAACATGGGCAGAAAAGAGTGCATCGGACCTCGAAACAAAATAGTTAGCTAATTACAGTCTAGTTTCTCATATCAAGAGGTCTTGATACACCCCTCACCGACATAAGAAGAAATGCTGGATTTTCTAGAACATGTTACAGGGGGAGTCCCCCAAAGTTTAACCAACAACAAAGAAAGGAAAGCAAAAAAAAGAAAAAAAAAAGGAGGAAACCCCCCCTCCCCTGGTGGTAGTGATCGCTCTAAACTTCACAGGTGTTTCCTCGGACATAGTGAGTAAGTAAGGCAATGGAGGCGTACCTTGGCCTTTCATGGAGAGGATACTATGCTCCCTGATGATAGGTGACGGGTCTAGAATTGAAAGAGGTGCATCGCCCGCAAGGAGGCAGGGCACACCGCTGAAGTTAAGCCGGGACAAGTAGTTAACCAGGGGGCCCCATTTATACTTGAAGTTCTTGAATTCGTCCCTAAAAATGTCAGCGAGCCTCTCCATGGAGATAATTCTCCAAAGGCGCGAGTGCCACAGCGATATTGTCGGTGTATCCTTCTTCTTCCATGCAGCCGCTATTGTGAGTTTAGCTGCCCCCAAGCAGGCCCACATGATGGCTTTGTCAGCCTATGATTGGTGCTCAAGAGCAGGGTCTCTAATGCCCAAAAGTGTTCCCTCTATAGTCGTCAGGACGGGGTACCCCAATAGATCTTTAATGTGCAAGAGAATTTCCTCCCAAAATGGCCGTATACCGGGGCGGTCCCACCAAATGTGACGGAAGTCCCCCTGTAAACCACACCCATGCCAACAAAGGTCTGATGTATCAGGGAAGATCCGTTTAAGTTTGGTGGGGTAAAGGTACCAGTCTAGGAGTGTTTTGTAGTGTGCTTCTCTTAAAGCTACTGAATGATTGTGTTTAGTGAGATCCCCAAAAATGTGTTTCCGCTCTTCATCAGTAATGTCTCGCCCTACCACCTGTTCCCAGAAAGACATGTATCGCGTCCTAGGAGCATGTATGTTATCAAGCAGCATGGCATATAGTGAGGAAATTGCACCTTTCATAGTACCCGTCCGCCGAACCAAGTTCTCCATGGCTGTGTATTCCCTGGAGGCCGCGTCCCTTATGTGCGGTTGGGAGACCCAGTGCTTCAGCTGGAGGTAGTGGTAGTGCTCGCTGTGTGCAACGTGAAAATCTCTTTTGCAGTTCTCGAACGTCAGCACGTCATAGTTATGAAATAAGTCTGATATCATTATGCAACCCCCCCTCCCTCCAACAATCAAAGGGCCCCTTACGCAATGCTGGTTGAAAGTCGGGGTTGAAGTAAATTGGGGTATAAGGAGAAGGAATAGATGTCCAGCCCTCCCTCCACGTAATGGCATCCCAGACTTTGAGCATGGTGCGAGATGGTGTGATAAGATAAACATTTGCGGACCTGTCCTTCCTTGGCTTCCACAGAAGATCCCAAATGGACCTGCCTACTATCGCCCTGTCCATGTGGAGCCAGTGCTTATCAGATTCTCTCATGGACCATTCCGTCGCCACTCGCAGTTGTGCCGCTTGGTAATAAAGTGCGAAGTCTGGCAACGCCACCCCTCCCCCCTTTTTCGGACGGCGCAGTATATGAAATGGAAGTCGTGCCCTCCCTCCCTGCCAAATGAAATTAATGACAAGTGAGCATAGAAGTGGCAGGAAATCACGATCTAGGTCGATTGGGAGTGCCTGGAATAGATATAAAAGTTTAGGTAGCACCGTCATTTTGACTGCGTTTATCCGACCAAGCCAGAGATGTACAAGGGCCTCCACCTCTTAAAGTCTTGTCGGAGCTGAGTCATTAGAGGGGGATAATCCTCAATTCTAGGGGTGAGGTGGATGCCGAGATACAGGAGGGAGTGTTTAGCCCATTGCAGTGGAGTCTGGCCTCTCAGTCTCGCAGCGTCAGCTGCAGGGAGTGTAAGGTTTAGAATGGAAGACTTGGAGAAGTTGACTTTGAAACCCGCCACAGCCTCAAAGTTCTTTAAATCTTCCTGCACCACACGTAGCGAGGAGTCAGGCTCAGTGAGTGTGAGCAAGATGTCGTCTGCAAAGAATGAAGTTTTGTGGTCAGTACCGCCAAATGGAATTCCCCTGATCTCCGCATTTGCTCGGATTGTGGCTGCTAGGGGTTCGATGCTGAGCGCAAATAAAAGGGGGGATAGCGGGCAGCCCTGCCGTGTGCCTCTGCTCAGGGCGAAGGGAAGAGACGTACACCCAATAACCTGTACTCGGGATCGGGGGAGGCGATAGTTGGCCCGGACCATGTTGAGAAAGAGGAACGACCAATCCACCCTGTCAAAGGCTTTTTCGGCATCAAGCCCTACCAGAATTGCCGGAATTTTAAATTTGGACACCTTCTCGATCAGGTGCAAGGTATGCCAGATGTTGGCATGCATCTGCCGACCCTTTATGAAGCCTGACTGATCAGGGCGGATTAGTGTGGGCATCAGGTCCTCCAACCGGGCGGCCAGAATTGAGGAGTAGAGTTTTGCATCTAAATTGAGCAGGGCTATGGGCCTATAGGAGGCGGAGCTCTGGGGGTCCTTCCCGGGTTATGAAATGACGGATATCACTACCTCAACAATCGAAGTCGCGACCTGGGCGTCTTGGGCTATCGCATTAAACAGCGCCGTGAGATGTGGGATAAGTTCGGACGCAAAACACTTAAAAAACTGTGCTGTGAGGCCATCCGGCCCGGGAGCCTTATGGAGCTTAAGTTTGGAGATGGCCAGTCCAACCTCTTCTGTCATGATGGGTGCATCTAAGGGCTCCGCGGCCACCGGGGAAAGATGGGGAAGGTCCACCAAATCTAAATACTGTTGTTGTAGTACCAAATCGGGGATGGTGCCATGATAGAGCTCCCCATAGAATTTACCAAAAATGATGGCCTTATATCATCGGAGTAGGTTAGACTACCGTCTCCATCTAATATACCCCCGATAAATTTGCGTTCCCTCTTCTCATGCAGTTAACGGGCTAAGTGTGACCCCACCTTATTGCCGTGTGCATAGGATGTCTGTCACAGATTTAGCAACGTGTACTCAGCTCTATTGTTATAGATGGAGCACAGTTTGCCGTGGAGAGTGGTGAGCTGATGTTGCAATGCCCGAGTAGGTGTTTCCTTATGTGCTTTCTCCACCACCTCCAGTTCCCCCTCAAGTGCTGTGCATTCCTTCGCCCCTTGTTTATTCACAACTGCATTATGTTGTATACATTTACCCCTTAGGACTGCCTTAAAAGCATCCCAGTTATTCTGGGGTAAAGTGGCTTGTGGGAGATTGAGTGTGAAGTATTCAGTGATGGAAGCTCGTAAGTTGTCCCGTAACATCCTATCCCGTGTGATCGATGTTGGGAAATACCATCTAGAAGTGCTAGGATTTGCCCCCCTTCCAGGCTAAGCTAATGGAGATCAGGCTGTGGTCCGAGATGGAGATGGGCAAGATCTGGGTGACCTGTAAAGAGCCCAACAGAGCCTGGCTGATGAAGCTGTAATCAATCCGGGAGTAGGATTGATGGACATGGGAGAAGTACGTAAAGTCCTTGGTAGACGGGTAGAGAGTGCGTCATGCATCGCGTAGGCCCAGGCCGTGCAGTTTCTGTTTAACCCCTTTGGGAAAGTTGGAAGAGTCGCCCTATGAGAACGGGAACTGTCCAGAGCCTCATGCCACGTCAAGTTAAAGTTGCCCAACAAGACCACTGGGCCTTCCGCAAATCCCCTAACCACACCCAAAGCGGAGTTCAGGAACGCTGTCTGTCCCACATTGGGTGCATAGAGTGAAATGAAAGTGCAAAGGACACCCCGGAGTCTCCCCTTCACCATGAGTAACCTCCCCTCCCGATCAGCCTTTATTGCCTCAGGTTGGAACTTGGCTGTACTACGGAAGAGGAGAGCAACCCCTTTTTGCTTAGTACTGGCGGAGGACCTGAAAATTAATGGGTAAGATTTGTGACGGAGTCGTAATTCCTCAGACTTCTTGAGGTGTGCTTCTTGTAGCGCCACTCAACCTCAAACTGGCGGTTGTTGAGGTACTTCCAAATCTTTTATGGGGGGAGTTCAGCCCCTTGACATTCCAGGACACTATGTAAACCATGGGAACAACCGGCCCCCTCCTCTCTGCCCCATCATGCCCCCACTTGGAGCACATACCTGTGGTCGCATCTCAGCCTCCCACCAACCTCGCAGCTCAGACGTACCTCCCAGCATGAACTGCTTACCCCCCAAGAAATCATAATATAACTGTACTATTGCACCACCACCAGGGACCCACCCCCCAAAAAAGAAAACCCCCAAAACTGCATGCTGAGTCGCCAACGGGCTCTCAGCTTGTAACTTCTTAGAAAAAAGTGAAGAAATTCTGGGCAATACAGACCAGGCCCTTACCCCCGAGTGCCAAGCATCGAGTACACCGAGGACAGTTTGCGGTCCATTAGTAGCTCGGAGGAACAGGTGCATCTCAGCAAGCCCTGGATGAATGTTCAGCGCCTCCATGTTGCACCATCAGCGCACGGTTAATGTCTCATCTGTGGGCCACTGCGGGCACGTAACACGAGTGTCGTCATGTCCAGAGCAGTTTCCACCAGGGGACTTCATTTTGGTGTCTGTCTGTTCTTGGAGACCATGTGCCAAGCTCAGGGTGCCTTCCTGGCCAACCCCGAGTCGGTAGAAGGACCTGGGATGTTGTCATCTTCCGGGATGGGGAGACCCAGAATGCGTAGACCCTCCTTCAAATCCGAGACATGGTGAGACTTATTCTTGTGTTCAAAGGAAAGCCCAAAGCGGAAGGTCCAACGATATCTCACACCGTCTTCTTGCAGCTTAGAGGTGATAGGACGTAACAGCTGCCTACGTGCTAGGGTAGAAGGTGCCAAGTCCTGATAAAGCGCACATTTATAGCCTTGGAATGATGTTTCCTCCTTTTTCCTCGCCGCACTTAAGATGGCTTCTTTGGTGGTGAAGGAGTGCATCTTGACAAGAACATCCCTGGTGCATCTACGCTCTCCAGACTGTGCGGTCCCCACACAATGGACCAGGTCAATCTTAAGTTTCAGTTGTTGTGGGCTTAGGATTTCTGAGAAGAGGCCTACCACGAATGCCTCCAGGTCTAGGCCCTCCGCGCCCTCTTCCAGATCCCGAATGTGTATGTTCTCCCTCTGGGATCTGTTCTCCAGATCCTCCGCCTTCAAGAGCACCTGGTGGAGCTGGGACCGAAGGTCTTGTTGAGTTTCTTGCAGTTTGGTGGAGTGAGCGTCCAGTTCCTGCGTCTGTTCCTCCACCTCTAACACTCTGGATCCCACTGCATCCACGTCTTGACGAAGCGTCGCCATCTTCTCCGAAAGATCGGCCTTAAATTGATCCATGGAGGAACGCAGGTCCTGTTTTATTTCCAGGGAGAGCCTGGATTTAAAGTCCCAGAGGGAAGCCACCAGGTCCTCCCTGGTGAGCGCCATTTGGTGGGTCTGGTCACCTTCGGGAGTAGCAGGGCCCTTATCTGTGGCTGCGAAGTAGCGAGAGACCTTATTTGTCACCTTTTTAGGTGGCTTAGGGGCAAGAAAACACACCAGGTCGAGGCAGGGCACTGGGAGTCCCTTTGTGTATGGTCGCTGCGGTGTCAGTCGGCCCTAATGTCTGGTGACCTTGGGGGATAGGCTTAGTGATGAGGCAGAGTTTTGCTGTGATCAGGCTCTGGCAGCCATCTTAAGGTCGGGCACTGTGGAAGCCTCAATGCCGGCCCATCATTCGCATATTGCCCCCCTCACTGTACTTCAAAAACGTCCCAAGCACCAGGGGGGGGCTTCGCTCGCTGACCTCCTCCAACTCCGCTAAGTACTTGTAGGGGCCCCCACTCGGGAACAGTCACTGGACAGGCACCATCTTAGAGTCAGGCAAGGCCACCCGGTAACACTTTCTCCCGGGCCTTCTTCTTGCCGATAGGTAGAAAAAGAAGGGGAAGCTGACTAACCCCTGGATGGGCACCGCTGCCGTCACCTTCCGCCGCTCTCCGGTCAGCAATGTAACTCCCGCCGGGGCCTCGCAGAGTTGCAGTCGTGGTTCCAGCACGGCGCGCACCACACCGCGGTTCCTCTCAGCGTGGCTCCCCAGGCCACTCGGACTCGCACAGGATGTCCCGCAGTGCTCCGGAGCCCGGTACAGCCTGAACCGCCTCTGGATATGGGCTGAATCTCCTCTCAGGAGCCAAAGGCAGAGGAAGTCACCGGGCCGCAATCAGACACTCCGCTCCTGACGCTCCGCCCTCCGCTCATCTCCGCGCCATCTTGAGGTCGTTCCCGGCTCCCCGGCCCGCCGCAAGTTTGAGCTGCAGTTACAGCTCGGAGCTGGACATGGAGCAGGGATTGCGTTCCTGGTCAGCGCGGCCACCAGCAGGAGCGGACCATATGTGTGCTGGTCCTCTGTGGGCGCAATATAGGTCATGTGGCAATACTCAGGGGCCGGAGCTGAAGTGGCTCACGTCCGTTCAGCCATCTTGCTTGGCGTAAACTTGACTTTTAAGGTTTTTACATAGGCCGAATAAAGCATTGTTGTTGTTGCTGATTTGTGTTTATGTAACCTTGAACATATTCTTTGGCCTGATAGATTTAACATAAGATCCATCTATTTTGAGACGCAACTTATTACTTAGGCTTAATACTAAATAACACTGAGTTTTCCAACATATTCTAAACAAAATTCCTATGATTCTTTTTCAGATTTCTCATGTTTTGACACTCTTTGTGGTCCACTTGCCTTAAAGTCTCGTCTCTATTTAATTCTCTTTTTTAGTAAGTTTTTAAAATATTTTATCCCAATCAGTGTAGGTAAAGGCTTATCTATTATTCACGCTAACTCTCTCTCTCTACAGTGATGAGATTAATCATATGTTATAGGTCTTTTTGTGGCTCACAACATTAATTTATCTCTCTGTTCATGTTTTTCCCGGGTGTATCTCTTTTTCCTAATGTCTTTGTTAGAAATGGGGGTCTCTAGTTGGCAATGGTTTGCACCATTGTCCAAGTAAGGACCCTTCTTCCTAGTCAGGGGATACACTTCTAAAATAACACCTGCTCACCCCCTTGGTAGCTTGGCACAAGCAGACAGGCTTATCTCAGAGGCAGTGTGTAAAGCATTTATGAACACATACAGTAATACAGTTAAAACACTACAAATGGACACCACACCAGTTTAGAAAAATAAGCAATATTTATCTAAACCAGACAAGATCAAAACGACAAAAATCCACAATACAGTAATTAAAATTTGACTTTTAAAAGGTAAAAATAGTTCCTTTCAAAGCAAATTGCAGATGCGACACTTTTCAAACAAAGTACCTTAGATGCATCAAAATCAAAAGCAAGAACAGCCGCAGGGAAGATGATGCATCGGTTCCTTATACGCAGGGAAGGAGATGCGTTGGTTCCTCACTCCAGGGAAGGTGATGCGTCGGTTCCTTACTGCCACGCAGGGGAAGTGATGCATCAGTTCATTACTGGGGGGGTGATGCATTGGTTTTTACTGTGCAGGGAGGTGATGCGTTTGTTTCCTACTGCATCTCCGTTGTCCTTGTAGACTTGGCGCCCGGTGCGATGTGTGAGGATCAGGGATGCGTTGGTTCTCGATGCGGCAACGGTGCTTGCGGCTGGTTTCTTCAACTGCGGTCCCAGGTTGTGTTTGTTCTTGCAGCCGCACAGCAGGGCGAGAATCGGAATCGGTGCGGTGATCTCGGCCTTCGTAGATCTTGCACTCGATGCGGCATGCAGTGATTTCTCAAGACGCGGGCAGGCGCTGCATCGGTTTATTTGGCGATGCGTCGGAAACAGGTATGAATGCATCACGTTTCTCAAAGTTGCATGATTTTTCAAGCTCCCAGTGGCAAACAGTCTCCAGAGGTCCAAAACAGCAGTAGGCATCTCTTAGAAAGTCAGAACTCCCAGCAAGGACGTTCAGGGGAGCTGGTGGTGAAGTCTTTGTGTCCCTGGGACTTCAGAACAGGAGGCAAGCTCTAATTCAAACACTTGGAGATCTTCCTCAAGCAGGGGACACAGCACGCAGCAAAGTCCTTATCCTTTCCTTAGCAGAAATAGCCACTGCAGGCCAACCCCAGACAGCAAACAGCAAAGGGGCAGTACTCCTCCTCAGTTTCTGCAGCGTTTCTCCTTGGCAAAGGTTCCTCCTGATTCCCAGAAGTGATATAAAAGTCTGGGCCCCTCTTTTTATAATACAAAATCCCTTGTTCTCTGTGGCAGAGAAGCTGTTTGCCCAGCCAAAGCCAGTTCTGGCCTCTCTGGTGCAGTTTGTTGGCAGGAGGTGGAGACAGCATTGTCTAAGGCAGACCAAGCCCATTTAGGTGTGAAAGAAGTCCATTCAGCCCAGCCCTGACTCAGCCTGGAAAGGCAGGAAACACCTAACCCCCCAAGTGGCTGTCTGAACAGAAAGCACATCCCCAGCCCATGTCACTCCAAAGCCAGACATTCAATACACAACCTAGCAGAGGCATACTGGATGGCTAAGCAAGAAAATGCCTACTTTCTAAAAGTGGTATTTTCAAACTCAGAATGTAAAAATCATCCTCACTAAAAGATGTTTTTATATTCTAGTTCAGGCATACTAAACTTGACTTTCCCATCTTGTCCCAATGGTAAGGTATATTTATTAGATGCTATAAATAAACTCCCATTCTATCCTATAGGACAGATAGCCTTTCAATAGTGAAAAACAAAATTGGCATTATTTCACTATCAGGACTTGCCACACACATCAGGGCATGTCCTACCTTTCACATACACTGCACCCTGCTCACATGTAGGAAAGGGAAGGTTAGGGGCTAGGAAGTGGGTGCACTTGCTAGTTTTGCATGGCAGTACCAAACTGCATACAAACACTGCAGTGGTAGGTCTGAGTTACATTTACAGGCTCCTTATGTGGGTGGCACACTCAGTCAATCAGTGGGGAGTGTATGGGCACAACAATGGGTTCCTAGAAAAATGCAAGCCATTTTTCAGCATAATTACTTGTAGGTAATGGGCAGAAAAGATTTTACAATACTCTCTTTCAATGCCAATGGACTAAACAATAAACGCAAAGCCCAGGCAATAGGAAGATGGTATAGAAGTTACAATCCAGATGCTATACTTCTACAAGAAACTCACTTTAGGAGCCCAATGGATGCGAGTAAGAATCTTCAGAGCTGGGCAGGCATCAATTGTTCGTCAAAGCTGGTTGTGCACAGAAGGGGGTGGGAATATATGTAGGTAAGCATGTTCAATTTCAAGCAAAAGTCACGCAGGCGGACCCAGGGGAGATGGGTTTTTGTGCATGGAAGTTTGAATCAGATAAATCTCACCTTAGCTGTAATCTACACGCCAGTTCTCGATAACCCTCTCCTGCTACTTCAGCTCAAACAGGCCCTCTCCGGCTTCCCTGGCCCTATCATATGGGGGGGCGATTTTAACTTTCTCCAGGACCCATCGGTTGATTCTTCTAAGAGTGCATGGAAACAAAATAAGCCTCAGGTGGCTATTGTAGTGGACAGTTGTAAAGGGATCTAGACCTGGTATATCCATGGTGCCTCCGGAACCCATGGAAACATGCTTTTTCATGCTTCTCGGCAAAATAAAACACAGCTTCTAGGATAGATGTCTTCCTGGTTTTGCATGTTTTCACAATGAGCACGCACAATTACACTCCTAATGCCTTCTCAGACCACGCATTAGTCAAAATGGTAATAGGTTGGGCCGGAAAGAGCACCTGGGAGGTGGTATTTCAATAAAATCAACTTAGAAAGAGAGGATTGGTGCACAGAGGTAGCAAACGAAATTAGTAGCTTTTTCACTAGTAACACAGACACTGCCCCTGTAGATATAGTATGGGATGCCTTTAAGGCTACACTACAAGGGATAATTATGTCTAAAGAAATCCCCCTACAAAGGGCTAGAAAGGAAAAAAGACTCCAGATTGAGTTAAGGCTTGAACGTGCAAATAGAGAGTACAATAAAAATAGAAACCCAGCATTAAAACAAGAGCTGCTACAAGTGAAATTGGAAATGCAGGAATATTACTATCAATTAGGAGACACAGAGAACACGGCATACCTACAAAAGACATACGAGGAGAGGGAATACACAGGGAGACTACTTGGGTGGCAGGCAAAAGAAAAACAGGTCCAAAATAGAATTGAATCACTTACAGACGGGGAATCCAAAGCACATTTAACTAGGTCCTCGGATATTGGGGAGGCTTTTCTTAGACATTATAAGAGAATATACCAGACAGACCAACAATCATCACCTGACTATATTGCAAGCTTTTGAGACAAGCTACCAATTCCATTCTTGAGCAGAGGACATAGAGAAATAATAACTGCAGAATTCACTATTGAAGAAATAGAAATAGCAACAAGCTCTATGGCAAATTGTAAAGTGACTGGGGAGGATAGACTACCAGCAGAACTATATAAAAGGTTTGTCCCAATTTTGAATACACAACTTCTTAAACTAGCACATATTAAAAGGAGGTATGCCGCCGTCCTCCTTTCACACAGCGGTGGTAGTTAGTATTCTGAAAAAAGATAAGAACAGGGAAAACACCAACTCCTATAGGCCAATAAGCCTTCTCAACGTGGATTACAACATTTTCACAAAGCTTCTCACCAACAGGCTCAATAAAATTGTGGGAACCTTGATCCACAAGGACCAATGTGGCTTCATTGTTGGTAGACAACTCTCAGCAAATACAAATCTTTTAATAGAAGCTTTGGATTATTTTAATAAGAATAATATAGAGGCACAGGTGTGGTTTTTAGATGCTGAGAAAGCTTGAGATTTGGTGTCCTAGGAGTGTCTTTTTTTAAATTCTTGCTAGGTTTGGTTTTCCAGAAGGTTTTATACAAATAGTAAGAAATTTATATAAGGGTTCACAAGCTCAAATAATAATTAATTCTAGAAATGTGGGCACCTGCAGAATAAGTAGGGGTACAAGGCAAGTGTGCCCTCTTTCTCCAATTGTATTTGCCTTATTTATAGAGCCCCTGGCAATAGCCATCAGGCAAAAAGCATTACAAACTGCCCCCTACAGGGCATGACCAATTTAAAACTATATGCAGATGATATTGTTTTATTTTTAAAACAACCCGGGGAGAACATTCATAAGGAAATACCCTAGATTTGTTTGAGAATTTCAGGTAATGGGTGGATATAAAATAAATAGGGACAAGACAGAAGTTTTGCTATGTAACTGCTCGGCTGATACACTAGTACCAAGTTTTCGATTAATACATAACCCCGGCCCAAGAGATATCTGGGGATACAGGTTTCAGAAAGAATAGAGGAGTTATACATATTAAACTATGTACCCTTGGTACAAAAAGTTAAAAGTTTACTAGTAAAATGGAATCAACTCCCAATATCTATAATAGGTCGGTTGGCACTTTTGCGAATGTCAATCTTACCACTATTCAATTTTTTATTTGCAGCTGTCCCGTGTGTACTACAATCATCCTTTTTTAGAGAATTAGATAGCCTATTCACATCCTTCCTGTGGGCCAACAAAGTACCAAGACTTGCACTAGCCACTTTAAACTACCCGATTGTGGAGGGAGGGTTATCCCTCCCAAATCTAAGGGAGTATTATTACGCAAATTTTGCACACAATAACCATAGATTTTATGCCCAGCTTAACTCTACAGATATGGATACTTTTTTTATGGGAAAAATATCCGATGAATATAAAATCACAGATCCAATGAGGATAGCCAAGAACCAGAAGAAAGTGCAATATGAGGTTCTCCTGTGGCTTTTAAAACAAAAAATCCCACGGTTAAATGGCTCTACAAAATTGGCTGACCTATAAACTGGGGAGGTCAGGTTGCTGCAAACAGGCGTATTAAAGAAATGGGAAGAGAATGGGTATAGGCAAGTGAGAGACTTTCTCAACTCAGACTCACTGAAAAAGTGGCAAGAAATAGAGATTGGGCTGCTTCATTCAAGGGATATGCTTAAGTGGTCATTTATTCAAATCAAACACTTTTTAGAAAATATTGACCCTAGATCGCTAAGAGTAAGATCAAAACTAAGCGAATCAATACAAGAAACAACTGATAAGCGGTCAGTAAGCAACTGGGTAAAAATTTTTACGAAAACAAATCTTCCGCTGTCTACAAAAAAGCCAGAGATAAATGGCAGAAGAAGGAAGGTTTCCATATCCCTAGAGTGGTCTGGAATAGAATGAATAAATTTAGTGTAACAACAATAAGAGGCGCCAATTTTAGAAGAATACAATTTTACACAAAATGGTTAATATATATGACCCCATCGTTTCTCCATAATATATACCCCCCAGATCGAGGATAGGTGTTTTCATTGCTCTGAGGAGGGAGGAGGTACTTGGTCTCATATTGTTTGGGATTGCCCAAAGATAAAGCAATTATGGGAAGAAATTGAGAAATCTCTGGGAACAACTACAGGCCAAGCATTAACTATTGACAAATATATTGCAGTTCTGGGATGCTCTCCAAGCATAACAATGCAGAAAATAAAAGAGGAGTGGTTAATTATATCAGCCCTGGTGGCAAGATCTGTAATTCTGCAAAATTGACGGAGTAATATAGTACCCACATTCCAAGCCTGGAAACTAAACTGCATAAAGTTAAAGAGCTGGAGAGATGCTATGCTTTAAGATTAGCGTCTCTGATCAAATTTGAGAAACGCTGGAAGTTCATAGGAAATTGAATCTGTGATCTGTTTAAAACAAAATGTTGATGGGAAATTGTGCAAAGCGCTGCTCTATTTGGCTTTTTCTGGTTTTAGGTGCCTTGTTTATGAATTGTGATATTTTGACGTTGATGAGATCTAAGAATGGATTATGCTTGAGGAAATATGTCACCCCAAAAATTGAAATTAGGCACCGTAAGCACCTTATTTTGTATATGTATGTTGAATCATGTATTGAACTCTCAATAAAAAAATATATTAAAAAAACCACAGCAACATAACAGGAGGCAAAGGCAAAAATACAGGGGAAACCCACGCCAATGATGCCAGGTCTAACAGTCTTTAGTTGACGAACATAACTTTCTGTGATTATATGTTTTTACAGAAGGGTCCTTTTTCTACATAAGAAATCCTTTTCCTGAAGATGATCTTGTAGATGGGCAACGTAATAAGACCAAAATGTCAACCGACATACCCATTTTCATCAATTAAATAATATCATTGTATAAGAAAATTCTACCTGATATATAGGAGAATTTCTGTGTAAATAGGCACTAGAAATGGGTAATTGACACAAGTGACAATTTGAGCATTTAGTTGCAAGATTGTTAGTCTCTGTCCCTCATGTTTATGTGAACATTGTTTAGTACCCTTGAAATTGGATTTATGGGATTATAAACCGTAACTAAAGAATACACCAGTTACTTGTTTTTTTTTGTTTTTTTAATTTAATTTGTTTGTGATTACGTAAATTGATTTCCTTTATTTACGTTTTTGAGGCCACTGTTTGGGCATTCACAAGTGATACTGCAAAAGAAAACATTTTGTTTGTATATCTAAAACGAATCCCTTGTAGGCATCCTTACTATTTAGTATACTTTTAGAAGGATGTCCTTTTTCTACCCTAGCTCTATGTGATTGCTGCCTGTCTCCAATACATGTCTGTGGTGGGTGAAAGCTGGGCCTTGAGCATTCCCTCTAGATAGCCATAAACAAAGGCAGCGTAGGTGTGACTGATGCCCCATCCACATCCTGATGGGCCTTCCTTGGCATGATGGGAAGAAGAAGCTTGGGCACAGCCTCACACTTATACTTGAATAGGCTGTGTCCTGCCTCCACACAAATGACTGCTTAACCCCCTGTGGTGAGTGGGGAGCCAGAGCAGGAAGGGAGGACCTCTGTGCACTTCAAAGCCCATCTTTGAAGTCTCCTTCACTTAATAGGCACTACTGGGTTTAAGTACTGGAGCTCTGACACCATCATCTCCGTACACTTCTGAACCTGTGGATACTCTGCCAAGAAGAAGGCCTGCTGTGTTGCTGAAGGACTGCTACTCTGCTGGACCGCTGCTCTAGAAGAACTGCTTTTCCACCTCGCCTGGGTGAGTATCCCTTGAACCCAGATTGACTCCAAGGGCTTGCTGGCTTGCCTTCTGTTTTGAAGTCTAAGGGACATCAATGACTTCCACCTCACCCTGCTACAGCAACAGGACTCTGCCATTTCTGAGTTGTGCCCTGCCAAGTGGTGCCAACCCAGTCCTGGGCCATTGCCCGATGCATCCTTGAATTTGCATGGCTCAGAGCAGATGCATCACCTTCCTCATGCGTTTCAACACATCACCTCTTTGCTTCACACATCTTCACTCCGTAGATGTCAAGACTACAACGGGCCAAACGGGTCCCTGTATCGACCTTGCGCTCAATCGCAGTCAGCCTGAACTTTTGGATTTGACGCAGACTAGCGCAAACAGTTAGTCCCAGTTGGTGCTTTATGCTTTTAAGCAACATTTCAATTTATTCCTAAAAAAATATTAACTCTGGTCATATATATTGGATTTTGTTTATGTTGGTCTTGTGCTGTTAATCAAATTAACCTCTATTGTTCTAAACAGGTGTGGTATCATTTTGTGTGATGTTTTCACTGTTTTACTGTTTGAAGTGTTGTACAAATACTTTACACATTGCTTTTAAGTTAAGCCTGACTGATCTGTGCCAAACTACCAGAAGGTGAACACAGGTTAATTTAGGGTGTGTATCTGACTTACCCTGGCTAGGATTGTTGTTCCTTCTTGGACAAGGTGCATTCCTCTGCCAATCAGAAACCCAATTTCTCACAGTTACAATCAGTGTGTTCCCAATTAAAACTATTTCTAAAAGTCATTTTTGGTCTGGAGTACCGATGTTTCAGGTCCCACAGGTATAGTGCCCTCTAACTGGAGGCAAATCTCATAATTGAACTGAGAAATTGATGCAGCTTTAGTCAATTGTGTAGCAAGCTATCTCGCAAGTCTTGAATGCACAACATGGTACTCATAAGTCACCCACATCAGTTTCATGAATATTCAAATGTTTTCATATTATTTTAGGGATGTTGATCCTATTTAGCGACTACAGTATTGCAATGATCATGAGGTGAGGTTGTTGTCTTTATCAACACACTGTGGTGCATTAAAGACATGTTTTGAAGCACGCCTAAAGACTTGTTTGTGGTAACCTCTAGTCACAGGTTTATCTTCTAATCTTTCAGATTGTTGGATAAAGTCATAGCTTTTGCTACAATCCTCTTTAAATCTTATAAAACTGATCCACAAGCAGACTGTCCCAATGGGTACAGGGATGGAAAAATTGATAATCTAGTAGAGGGGTTCTTATTAGCCATGTGATGCTCCTTGGTTCGAAGGCCTTTTTTCAAATTATTCTATATTGAGACATAGAAGAGAAACTCTCAGAGCTAATTGACCATGTGAAATATAGGAGAAACTGTAATAAATGTAATCATGTTAGGATGTCAAGTGCGAACGTGTATTGTGGCAAATACAGAGCATGTTATCTCTATAATATCACCTAATGGCTGTACTTGATTTGTGTGGATTGTTTTCAGAGTGTAGAACTTCTTCAAAAAGATCAACATAAATATTAACCAAGATCGGAGCAGCCATGGCTCCAATTGTTGTGCCGGAGGTCTATCAATATAGCTGTTCTTCAAATTCCAAGGTGTTTTAGGTTAAAATTACTTTCTGTGCATTGTAGAACAGACATAGAACTACTGAGTTTTAAACAAGGGTCATTCAACAGCTTTGAAAGGAGCCATCCCAACGGAGAAACAATGGTATGTAATGCTTGATTGTCTACTCACTAATAAGTAGAATGCAGCATTTTGGAGATAGTAAAGACATCTTGAATTCTTTTTGGACTGAGTGATGCTTCACTTTTACAGAGTATTATTATAGACACTAATTGAGCCCTCTTTTAATTAAATGTACGTTATCATATTAGCACTCTGTACATAGTGTATTTTGCATGCCTTTCAACCAAATGATTTTGGAAGTTAATACATTTTATATAATTTTTCTGTTCAAATGTTTGTCCTGGTGGAGGCTGCACAGGACTAAGCAGAAAAATATAAACATTACTATATAACCTATCCATAATTTAAGTGTTCTTTAATGTCCAATTTTCAGGCCAATTCTTATTTTATTTATATTTCACCTATTCAGTGTTCCTTTCCTAAGTAATGCCAATAGTGTACCATCTTTCAGTTTCTGCAATACTAGTTCTACCTTTCAGTATAGAGCGGTGTTTGTAATTTGCTGGGTTCTTCATGTGAGATGATGGGTTACCAAAGTTAGTACTTTGCTGCTGGTTTCAAATACGATCTTGCCAGATCTGATGAATTTGTGAAAAGCGAGGATGAGGTGGACAACTGTTATGCAACAACTCTATTTGTAAATGTATGAGTAGTAATGACTCACATGTATGCTCCTCTGCTTAAGTAATGTTTTCTGCATAACATAAATAGGACCTTGTGTATCAAAACATTTAATCATAGACACATACTGGGTAAGTCATTAAATACTCTAGGAAAATAGGGCTATATGTACGTAGACTTTTTGAGGTTGCAAATCGCATAATTCACAGGATTGGGCCAGTTGCAAATGCAAAAAGCATTTTCTAATGTACAAAGCCCAATCTGCGATTCAGTTGCAGAATTGCAATTTGGCTCAGTTTTTGGATGGGGCGTGTTTTAGGCGTCCCTTCCAAATACCGATTCTCATTGTTGGTGTTACCCCATTTGCAAATAGGAAGGTGTCCCCAAGGGACCCCTTCCCTTTTGATAATGGTTGAAAAATATTTTTCAAGAGTGCCTACTCTTAAAAAATTTAACTTAATGATTAATTTTATTTATTTTACACACATCTAATTTTTCATTAAGGAAAATGGCCTGCTTAAAAAAAAAGATTGCTTTATTTAAAAGCAACCACTTATATGGTGGTCTGTTGACACCAGCAGGCCACCATCCCTGTGATGGCAGGGAATCTTAGTGGGCAACAAATTGCGACCTACCTTATTAATATTCAAGAGGTAGGTCTATTAGCGAACCACTAAGAACTGCTATTGAAACTTATCAGAGTTTCATACATTAGAAATAGTCAGTTCCTCATTTCCATTTGACAAAAAAATCTCAATTAGGAAATCGCTATTTCTAACTTTCGAACATCTGGCCCATAGTTTCTTTCTAGACTCCAACTGCAGATGTCTGAGAAATATGGAAGCCTGTTGTGGTACATGAGCAAAGGACTAATTAAAACACATGTACCCAAGACTGTTCTCAGAATTCCCTCTCTCATGCTTGCTTACTTTGCCTTCATTCTATCTTTATGGTATATTTAATAAAATGTGTCTAGCACTTTTAGGTGGAACTTGCACATAATTTTCAGGATTATGCAGCCTCTTCTATTCTTGTTGAGTCACATTTCTTAATGTTCTTCATTCTTCCAGAAATTAACCTAGCACAGCAAGGAATTGCCAGTCAGTGTTCTCGGTTTGATGTATTTCCATGGGCTAATGCTTCACTTGCCATTGATGGACAACGGACAACTAATTTCTCCAAGTCTTCCTGCACCCACACTGACAAACAGTTGGCTCCCTGGTGGAGGCTAGATCTGAAAAAGTCCTACAAAATATCCACAATCAGAGTATTTAACAGAAACGACTGTTGCCAAGAGCGCCTGATGTTGGCTCACCTTCGTGTTGGAGACTCTCCGAATGGTGCCAACCCTAAGTAAGTCATTGCTGTTGTTCTATGACCTGTATAACTTTAGTATGAAATAACATTTTGAACCCCATTCTGCTCCCAGAGTTAACAAATCATTGAAACTACGAAGCAATGCCTGTAATCTTCTTTCTCAGTGTTTCAGCTAGAGCAACCAAGGTCAGGAAGGACAATGCTCCTTCAAACTGACCTTTTGGCTGAACTGACGAGTGCCTTAGTGAAGATGTATTTATACTACTGCAAAGTAGTACACCACACTACCACACACTAACCTGTAGGGTTTGAAATTTGCAGAACAAAGCAGTCAGAAATGTGCTCAAATCTATGAAGACGTGTGAGGAAAGTGGTTTATTATATGGTGTTGTTGTGCGACCTCACTGTGTAATAAAGTCACAATTCCATATCAGGTCCACTCAGGTACGATTGTAAAACCTTAGTTCAGTCCTGGGTAGTTGTGGCTCAGAGCAGCCAGACTGTATCAAAGGGACAAGTTTAAAATATTTAGATGTAACAAAACAGTTGAAAAAGTAGAAAATGCAACACTATAAAACAATTTGTAGCAAGCATTGGCAATTGGCAAAGTCAATGGGTCTGGCATTGCCCACTAGCTTTTTGCCAATTCTTGTTTTTTCATGATTTGTGCAATTATCACAGAAAGTGAATTAAGTGTGACTGAAAACCCCTATAAGAAACTAGGTCATAGACATTATTTTAATAAAATCAAATGGTCTTGGCTAATACAGACCAATTGTGCAGCCATTGGCAACCAGCCTTTTACGAGAAAGAAAGAAAGAAAGAAAGAAAGAAAGAAAGAAAGAAAGAAAGAAAGAAAGAAATACAGCAAGATAGAAGGCAAGAAAGAAAGAAAACAAGAAGGGAATAAACAAAGACAAAAGGCAAAAAAAGATGCAGGAAAGAAAGCAAGAAGTTAAGAGAGAAGGCAAGAAGAAAAGAAATAGGCAAGAACAAAAAAAGAAAAGAAAAAATCAAGAAAGAAAGAAAAAATAAAGAAAGATAGCAAGAAAGCAAGAAGGCAGGAAGGAAAGAAGAAAAAGGAAAAAAGGAGAGAAGGAAGGACAGATGGAAAGAAATATGAAAGGAAAGAAAAAGAAAGGAAAGAACAAAAGAGAAAAAGAAAGAAGGAAACACAAAAGAAGTAAAGTGTGAAATAAAGAAGGAAGGAAAGTGTGAAAGAAAGTGAGAAAGAGAGAAAGAGAGAAAGAAAGAAAGAAAGAAGGAAAGAAAGAAAGAACAACAGAAAGAAAATGCAAAACGAAGGAAACAAACAAACAAAGAAGGAAGAAGGACATTGTAAAAAAAGGGTTACAAGTGCTGGAAATTAAACATGATAAAGGCTGATTTTCTTCCTGAACAACATTTATGAAAAAACTACAGGTGAAATGAGTCCAGAACAAAAGTGTTCTGAAGAATTATCTGCTCACAAATTTACATGTATAATAATGTAACATTTGGTTTGTGTACTGTCTGCATTGTAAAAACGGAATACCTTAATGCAGAACAGTTTTCAAATGGATGCAATCTGTTATGCTGTGAAACAGGACACTTCAAAAGGAGTTTATAATAGCATTGAAAGGATACAGGAACCGATAAAGCTGGAATGGACTCTGCGCTGTTATCTGGTACAAAGAATCCTGCTATCATATTAGATGATGCAAACAAAGGCAACACTAAAGTAATGAGAAAGAAAAAACAAATACACTGACTCTGAAGGGAACTAGCTTGCGTGCGGATTTGCTACTTGTGAAAAAGACAAATGCAGTCACTCAAACCATTGCCCCATGCTTTATACTGTAGACGGTGAAAGTAGAATATGAATGACGAAACAGCAGACCAATGGATGAAGAGGAGGTGGCTGAAATGCTCTTTAAGTAAGTATATTAAAAAAATTAAAAGGTCTTGGTTAACAACAGACCAAAATGTAGGCTGTATTTCTATCTTTAAATAGACACCCTAATGAGAAAAATCCACCAAAGGGTTCTGGAAATATGCCATTTTTAAAGAAACAATGAATCGCAGCTTTTCACATTGTGCAATAAATCATTGTAATCTACTGAGACTTGCGGTTTAGAATTAGCCACAAGGTGTAACTTGAAAATGGCTCTAAGGGCACTCTTGTTGCATCCAATTCCAACAGGAAGCCAGTCACAGGCATCAATAAGGTACAACAGAGCAGTTGCCTCACAAAGAAAACTGTCCCCAGTCTAGTTTCAGGCTATATGGGCAAACCGCCATATGAATCAATGTAGTAGTCTTGATGGATGTTGAAGAGGCTCAAAATGCTTAGCTGGTGCATTGACAGCAACCACCATGTTGATGGTTCCTGTCAATGTTTTTATAAATGACGGCCTTGGCGGTCAATTATAAATAAAGTGGGCAACCTATCTACCATGTGGATGGAGTATTTTACTCCATTGTTTTGGTGGACCCACCGGTCATCCGCCTTAATTTAAATCAGTCCCTAATCGTCAGATCATCAGGCATATAGTCCAACAGTGGTTTCCAGGTGTGATAAATTTTGGCACTTTTTTTCCTTAACGTTGCTAACTGAACACACCATAACCAAAATGCTCCACACTCACTAATGATACTGGATCATGGATGGTGGAGCTTTCTGCTTCCAGAGGCTGGCACTGTCACAGAAGATACATACCCCCTTTGTGATGCCTTTCGGGTCCTATCGACAGTTTCTTAGAAGTAAAGCTCTGAGTCTGCTATGAAAGGGTAGCCCAAAATAGCATTGATTGCTGCTAGCTCATCTTTCCAAAAATATTCTAGTCAACCAAAGGAAGTACCACCATATATGCCTCAGATCACCCTATACCTCATTCAAAATCTAGGAATAACATGAGGATACATGGAATTGATTGTTGTGGTCACATAGTACCAACCATGTTGTACATCCTGTTTCTAGCTGTATCTCTGTGTAATGTGCCAAGACATTGCTATGAATAGCCCCACAACACAATGCTCTCATCCCTACCTACAGAATCAGTTGTATTTCAAGCAATACTGAATACAGCTTGGAAATCACCACCCTTAGGCCCAAAATAGCAGGAGTATAATTTCTCTACTGCACCATCTTTCTTATATACAATGTTCATATTTTTGAGTGCCTCACACATTATTTAATTGGTCTTATAAAGCAGCCTTTCCTCCACTTCCAAATTCCAATTTACAAGTTTGAAATAATTTATCTGTGTCCCCATGAAACAGCTATGCTCCTTTAGGCCCCGTTCATGCCATTTTTCATATGGAACAACCTTCACTCTCCGTGTCAAGTCCAGGTTTTAAATGGATGTGTACATAAGGAGGTGGTTAATCACTCTTTGATGGCCCTACATTTTAAAAGCATACATAGCAGGGGCAAAGCCACAAGGTATGTAATTTTCTGTGTCATGGAAGTCATGCTACATCCCAAGCAGACCTGCCTACTACCACTTGCTTCATGTGGACCCAAAACATATCATTTTCCATCATTGATCAATCAAACAATACTCAGAGCTAGGATGAACAATTGTATTGTTTCAATTTGATAACACCTACCCACCCTCTGATTTGAGATGCAGTAGGAGTTCAAGTGGTACACTGGGCTGGGAACCTTCACAACCATATTGTGATATATAGAATTCTTCAGAGCATCAAATAAGCCATATCAATAGTAACCAGAAGTGTCTAAAAGAAGAACAAGATAGTGAGGATTATTTATTTTTATTGTGCCAATCACCCCACACCAAGAGATAAAGAGAATGGATCAGTGTTCCAAATCACTGTGTATGTCAGCAAATAAGGGAGGCCAACTGGTCCTAAAAAGATCAATGTGTAGCATATTCCTAATTCCCAAAAATATAATATAAGCCACTAGCCAGCAAAACTGTAACTGTGTTTTCAGTTGAATTTCCACTTCTTGATTCAAGCCCAAATAGGTGTCCCTGATTAATAAACTATTTTTTCCTCCACCTCAAAATTAAATTCCCACTTATAGAGAGTCCCCATGGAACATGTTCACTCTGGTCCTACATCCCACTTCATGTGATGTTTCATAAGGACCAACCTTCCCTCCTAGTGCTAAGTCTGGATTAAAATGGATGGGTGTATAAGGAGATGTGAAGGTGGTTAATCCCCCTGTGAATCCCACAATTTAAAAAGTGTATGTAGCAGGGTACAGAGGTACAGGTTAGGTAGTTGCCTATGCCATGGAAGCCATGCTATATCACAAGAAGACCTGCCTATCACCATGTGGACCCAAAATGTGTCAGTTTCCAGCAAAGACCAATCAAACAATACTGAGATAAGGGATTATATACACCACATAGCTATTGTAATGCTTTAAAGCCTCAAAGATGCCCGTGTCAACAGTAATCAGAAGGGCCTGAAATATGCACAAGACTATGAGTAGTATAACTTTTAACTAGTAATGACTGCACTTATCAGCAAATAAGGTAGGGTGATCAGCCTTAAAGAGATCAAATTGCAGCATATTCCTATTTGTCAATTATTTAAGATATGCCACTGCCCAGCTGAACTGTACCTGGGTTCTCAATTAAATTTCCTCTACTTGATTCAAGGTCAAGCTCATACTAATTTGATAACCCTCCAGTTCCTCACAAATGCTGCTCTGATGTATCGGTGCCATGACAGAAGCTGTCTGTGTGCGCAAAATGAGAAAGGTATTATTGACAAAAACATACTGTTATGTTCTTATGATCCAAATTATCTATTTTCATCCTATTGTCTTAAATGCATTCCAGGTGTGTGCTGAGATGAACAATGGAGCAGACAGGGTCTGGTTCGAGGTTCTCCTCTGTAATGTTTAGACTCAAAAGGGGTCTAAATAAGGGTCAGAATGGACAATGCACACCCTTCAGTCACCAATTTGAACATGAGCATTGTGATATATTATAGGCCATACTGTTACCCGCTCCAAAACCAGCCTAAACAAGAAGCAGTCAACACAGCAGGGAACTTTATACAATTAATCTATGATTTATTACAAATCTTTCTTACTGGATGGCTCACACACCGGATCTAGTCATGTGCCTGCCTGCCATGAATACATTCAGACTGGCCTTGGTGGACTAAAACTGACAAAAGCAGTTCTGCTCTGGAAACCAGACCTTTTGCATATAATTTTGCATCAATAGTGAGAGCAGCTACTGGTCTTTATTATTAGCAAATTTTAGTGTTCTTCCCAGTTTGAAAATAACAGAGGCATAATAATAATAATAACGTCATTTATAAAGCGCATGAATGCACCAAACGGTGTGCCTCTGCGCTGGACTCTGCATACTCGTAGGAATAAGAATAAAAAGGGAATTCAGGGAATGTCCTCCAAGGAGCTGAATAAATTAACAGGCCGTTGCTAAAGATCAAAGTTTTCAGTTTTTTTCTGAAATCAATTTCTGAAGGGGAATCTCTGAGATCCCTTGGGAGGGAGTTTCACAGTTTGGGTGTTAAATAGGCAAAATATTTTGCTCCAATTCTGGCCCTATTAACCTTAGGCACCCTAGCTAAATTTGTATCAGAGGATCTAAGACTGTGTGTAGGAACATAGGTTTGCACTAGGGAGTGGAGGTAGCTATGGCCCTGTCTCTTTAAGATTTGTCAGCAAATGCATAGAGCTTTAAAATAGATTTTTTTTGTCACTGGGAGCCAGTCAAGCAAATTAAGAGCATTAGAAGCTGACAATCTTTTTGTGAGGTTTAAGACTAGTCTAGCTGCTGCATTCTGAACTTGTTGCAGCAGTTTGAGACTCCCCTTGGGAGCATCCAGATAAAGTACATTCCCATAGTCCAGCTGTGAGGTGATAAGTGCATGAACTATGGTTTTTCTTGATATGTTGGGAATTAGATCGAGAATATTTCTCAGCGCCTTCAGGGTGCCAAAGCACTTCCCAGCCGTCTTCCTAATTTGATCTTCAAAGGTTAACTTTGAATCAAAGATTATTCCCAAGTTCTTAGCCTTAGATTTAGGAGCTGGAGGTTCCCCCAAAGATGCTGGCCACCAAGCGGATGTCCAGATAGAGGGAGTTCTACCCACCAGTAGAATCTCCGTTTTGCTAGCATTACATTTTAGGCAGTTTTTGGTCATCCACAGTGCAACCTCAGATAGGCAGGCCCTAATCCTCTCAGTCGTGATGGCAGAAGGGTCCGACAGAGTTACTATTAGTTGGATGTCATCGGCATATGACACCACTTGAACCCTATGCCTTTTAATAATGTCAGTCAGGGGTTTCATGTATATATTAAAAAGAGTAGGGCTCAAAATAGAGCCCTGTGGATCCCCTTTCGTTGAATGAAACTGGTATGACACAAGATTTAAGAGTAAGCTGAAAGGATCTGTCCAGTACAAAGGAATTAAACCATTTTAGGGCATTGCCTCTAATTCCGGTCTCCTGAAGTCTGTAGATTAATATATCATGAGACACCGTATCAAAGGCTGCACTCAGGTCAAGTAATATCAGAGCCGACGTCTGACCCTTATCAGCATTCTGTCTTCACCACTCATGAAATGGACAATTTTGCCAGTGCTAGGTAAAAAGTTAAAATGCTTAATCATTTTGATGACTGGTTGGGAGCAAAACCAATTTATAAAAGCCACCCTAAACCCCATTTGGACCAAGCACCTTGGATACCTTACTCTATTGACCTACATGTCTTTTATTAGAGATTTTAATACTTCAGCTTGGGCTTGCAGCCCAGCCCAAGCACTATATTTCCTATGTACCACCTTCAGATAGACTTGAGCCATATACAAGGCCACATAAAGTATCTACATTCTACACTAGTATAAGGGTACACCCATCTGATATGAATTCATTAATGTATTGATTTTTTGCCTTTGTTGCATAGCTTGCTTACTAAAATCCACCTTATTGTTGGACTCCTAGACAAATCGTTTATGGTGGAGAAGTCTCAGCTTCACCCTATTTGTAAACATTGCTTTCATCTGGCCTCTAAGACCTATTGTTTGTGTTGGTCACATGGGTAACTGAACTCACTCTAACTGTTCTGCATCTTTAAGTTCCTTGTAAAATTTGTATGTTTCTCATCTTCTATGTACAAGTAATATTGCATTAAAATTTAACACCCTTAAAGGCATCCAATACATCAGGAATGAGGTCTCTTTGTTAATGTTGATGTCAAATTACTCATCAATGTGGGCTTGTATTTCATTTCTGTGCGATGGATGAAGGTTCCACTTGGCCATCTTTCTATGATGTATATCGAGGTCCAGATTAATCAGGCAACAATAGGAAAATGCAATGAAATATTATCAGCTGTGTGAGCTGCAGGAGACAAGTTATTACTACACAGGATATAGCATTTTTATGACAATGATTTGCATTTGCATCAAATATAAATATATGCCTTTTCACCCAACCTATGTCTCTCCAAATGTCTCTTGAACCCAAGTTATTTAGTGCAACTTCTATTTTCTTAGAAAATGCATTAGGCATCCTTCTGCATTACCCTAATCTGTCTGCAGCTGCATACCAAACTGAATGAAAGTCCCCTCACGCAAGTATATCCCCCCAAATCTGAGAGTTCTAAGAGAAAGTCAAGCTAAAAAGAGTTTTACCCTGAGTTAGGGAAATAGACTTTGGCAATGTTAAGGCTTAGAATTCCTCAGACCATAAGGTTCTTCATTTCTTTATCTATTTTTGAGTCAAGCATTGGAAAGTGTAACTCTAGATGTAAGAAAATTGCTATCCTATTATCTTTTGCAGAGCATGCGGAGTAATAGCTCATATGGGATAGCTGATGTATCATCCAGGATTGATCTCCCTAGTAAAATGTGCCTTAAAAATAGACACTTTGGAGCAGTTCCCTCTTAAAGTTTTCCATATCCATTTCCACTTTGCAGGAAAGTTAAGCTCTTTCACATTCAGTGATACAGCACAGTGAAACAGAAAACCCAAGCATCATTTGAAAGCATCTCTATAAAGGACTTGGAGCCTTGAAGCATAAGTGTGTTACCCCAGAGTAAAGCTAAAAACATACATAGTATATTGAAAAATGCCCTATGATGATAAAAGAGTCTCTCCTACAGCACATTCAGCCTTTACTGGGTGATCCCCTATGTTATGAGCCCTCATTGGGTGAGTAGCACCATGCCACCCACATGCTCCAGAGTGAAGCTATGTAAAAAAAAGGGGCCCAGAACCCTCCACACGCAGTTCATCAAAACAATGTACTATAATAGTTAAGAAAAAGGAAAAATAAAACTGTCATGTTGCCAACAACTTTAGATATGCATTGCCTGGGTCACTATTTGATCGCTCCTGATTATCTACAAGATAATCCAACTGAGAGGGTGTCAAGTCTCCCAATCCCTTCCTTGCTTCCCTTCTTATGTGTGGTCTAGGTTTATCCCATATGCTTGCTCAAGCTCATGTCAGAATGGCATAGGACATGTTTCCACAATGTAGTTTCCCTTCAGTTCACCATGGACCAACAGTGGGGTGTTCTTGAACTACACCACAGCTACTTGATCTAAGAGGAGGCTGGTTTGATCATCTTTCTCCAAAGTGATCCTTATGGAAATTTGTAATCTATATTGGACCTTACTCATTCTACACATGTCTGTGATGGGTTTTTCCAAGAGTCTCCTATGAGAGGATTGCTGTGGAAATGTCCTGTAAGAGCGAATCCAAGAATTCATGGAAGGAGATCTCACCTGCTCACCTCACAGTTTTGAATACTTCTTCTCTGACTAATAATAGAATTTTGCCAGGATGTTATGTAACCTCTGAACAAGCACTGGGGGCATATTTACTAAGAAGTGATGGAGTGTGGCGTAAGCTTTCCTGGCTTAACGCCACACTCTGCCATTTCTGAAACGCAGGGCTGCACCATATTTACAATATTATGGTGGAGCTCTGCGTTCCCCCCTGCGTTCGCGCTAAATTTATCAGCCTAGCGCCAATGCAGGCATCCTTCCACCATAGTGCAAGGGTGTCTGTGTTGAGGGGAAGAATAATTAGAGAACAATCTTTAGATGGCATTTTGTAACTTCTATGTGTGATGCCTAATGCAGCACACATTGAAGTTGCAAAACATGATTTTTTAAATGATTGTTTATATGCAGGAAGGAGATCTTCCTGCACATAAACAATCAATGGTGTTTTGCTGTTTCCATGAGTGCTGCACAATGCAGCACACATGGAAACAGCAAAAACGAGGAGAAATTAAACATTTCTCCTAGTTTTGCCAGATTAAGACCAGGTTTTCCCTGGTCTTAAGTTTAAGCGCTGCCTCCTATTTACACCACCCTTATAAATAGGGGGCAGTGTCAAAATCAATTAGTGTTGCGGTGGCACGCCCACCGCAACACCCATTGCTCTCCCCTTTCAGACTAAGCATAGTGTAAAAGGGTGCCTTATTCACAAGTTTGCGTTAAGCCACGTTAAGTGGCTTAACGCTGCCTTGTAAATAAGGCAAATCCCCTATCACCACTACAACTTCCTGAAAAGTGATATTGTGGTGGCGATAGGGGCTTGTAATTATGCCCTGTGGTGTTTTGGGCCCCCCACTCCCCCTGTTCAGCCTGTCCTATCTCTCCTCCTAGTAACTATTGAAGAGAATCACATGCCCATTTCAAACACCTCCAAACATCCAGGCTCTCTACTCCTACTTTCACGGATCTTTTTGAGCAATGTTCAATCTGACAGCCTGTGGGTGGCCTTCCCAAATGTTTTGCCTGCTTACCTCAACTTTTTGCTATCTTCATATTTTGTTCGCCTTAGGACTCTGAACATTTTACAACTGCTGACCAGTGCTAAAGTGCATGTTCTTCTCACCTAAAACATAATTTGATTGATGTATCCACAATTGGCACATTTAATTTACCTGTAAGTCCCTGGTACAGTGCACTACATGTGCCCAGGGCCTGTAAATTAAATGCTAGTATTGGGCATGCTCGGTAATACAAAGGAGGCTTGGGTCCCTGCGCAAACTAGATTGGACCACTTCTATTGTGTAAACTAACAAGGTATCTAGTTGCCATATTTATTGATTTATTCAGAAATAAAGGTACCAATGTTCTGATTTCATTAGCCCTTGTGGTTTATTTCACTTTTCTTTTCCCAATTTTTTTTTTTTCATTAAGGCATGTCTCAAGGGCAACACTTAGTTTTGAAAACACAAAATACAAACAAACATTACACAATTGATATACATGAATTACCAAACAAAATATAGTGACCTACTAACATACTCATATACATAAACAACATCAAATATTTCTTTGACCTGTCCTGCATTAACACATTAACACTAGGGGGATTGTTCACTTTAAATTATAAATAGTGTGTCCTGCCAATGTGTATTGCCCCGAGGTCGCTAATTTTTAATGTTGTCAAGGAGAGAGTGGCTACAATTCTAGATCCCTCTCAGACACTGATGATGTGACTGTTCTTTCCCAAGGGCATGGGTCAACGCGTTCAAGCCCCTAATTATTCCAGGGGTTCTCCTCAGGACTTGGAGTCGGTCATATCTGTTAAAAATAAAATAAACGAGTGCTTGTTTAAGGAATGTTGATTATGGACTGACCCTATTACTTAACTACACTGCTTCATAAGTTAAGCCTCATACCTCTAGGCGTGTCAGAATGGAATCCTCCATTGTCGAAAATCGCCACAGAGGATAATTGTGGGAAAGCAAATTCCTGTAGGGGGAATGTGGCATGTTCAGTATGGAATTCTTAACATGTGCAAATTCACTAATTGTAAAATCCGTGACACAAACAGTTTGGGAAATGCCTTTAGGTAAAAAAGCACTGTTTGTCTGCCTTTGCCTTTAGCCTTCCTGCTTTCAATGTGTGCCTATGAAATGAAAGCCACTTGTCAAGAGAGCGTTAATTACCCACGCTTGTAAAACAGCCAAGCCATGTGTGCTCGGTAGACAAATCTGCCGCTTGTAAAGTGTTGTCTAGTCGCTTTGCATTTAATATTAACGCACTCCAGGTCAAAGCGACCTTATCACTCGGTAATTCCTTTTGTTTGTTGGTTAAACTTGCCTTCGATAGTCCTTGAAGTTCCTTTCATTCCATATGCATGCTGGCTTCAATCTCGTGGCTGCTGGAGTGGCTGGGATGTTCTCAAGGTTATATAATCAATTACCAAAATTAACTCACAAGGATCGGATTAGTTTTTCTTGTGCCTTGAAATTGCATGATGGATGTTGTAGTTCCAAACCATGTGTAAAAAGACATTTGGGATCTGTGTTTTTATTCAAAGTCTATTGATTTTTGTTATTTTGTTCAAACCTCTCGTGGCTGTATTGAACTTCATGATAATGTAAGCCTCCTTTCTCATTAGCAGAATTTCCGGATCCCCACCTCTGGGGCTCAGCGTTATTGTGCAAAGTACAGTCCATTTAGAGTCTCTTTCCTTATGGCCCTTCTCCACATAGTGATTGACCATGGGGGCTGTGAGGATTTTCTTTTTTAATCTGGAGCGATGTTGAAAAATCCTTTGCTGAATCTGTTTTTGCTGCTTTTAAGTCTTTCTCCCTCAAGAATGGTACAATTGGCTTTCGCCTGAGTGGTAGATTTAATTATAAGTCTCTAGTAAAATGGTACTATATGTACATAGGGCCTGAGAATTAAATGCTACTAGTGGACCTGCAGCACTCATTGTGCCAACCACTAAAGTAGCCCTTTAAAACATGTCTCCGGTCTGCCACTGCAGCCTGTAGTGCAGTTTTAAACTGCCATTTTGGCCTAGCAAAATAAATCTTTTCTGAAGCCTAAAGCTTTTTTTACACATTTAAGTCACCTCTAAGGTGGACCCTAAAGGCCCATAGGGCAGGGTGTGTTATATTTAAAAAACAGGACATGTATTCATAAGTTATACATGTCCTGGTAGTGAAAACATCCTAAATTGTGTTTTTCACTACCTTAAGGCCTATCTCTTCCAGTGTATAACATTTGCACACCTTATTATATATAATAAGCTCTAACCTTGATTGGGAGCAGGTAGAAATGTCAAGTTTGGACTCAAATTAATTGTAATTTAAAATCCTCTTTAGTGGTAAAGTCAGATTTTAGATTACAATTTTGAAAATGCCGCTTTTAGAAAGTTAGCCCTTTCATGCCCATAAGCTTCTTATGCCTTCTAGGAATTTCCAGCTGCCCAGGCCTTTAATGATTCCCCCATTAAGAATGTGTATTGGACCCAGAGAGTGAACAATAAGGGACTAGATGTGGGCAGGATGGTCCATCCTGCCTGGGTGGTTGGGGGTGGTGCTGTTCCCTGCCCCATGTACATTTCAGAGAGCTTGCCTCCAGCATACACAAAGAAACCTAACATTAGTCTTTGTGACCCTAGACTTATTTGAGCCATGGCAGGGGATTGGAAGGACTTTCCAGAACCAAATGTGGTGGTAGACTAGAAACTACCCCGATTTCATCAGATGGCACCAGGTATAAAAATGGGACCTCCTGAGCAACTCTTTAGTATATTCCTGCAGCTGAGGACATTACAGAAGAAGGACTACCTTGTTCCTCGGAGGGCTTCCCTGCTACTTGAGGCCTGCTTTGTTTTTAGAGGACTGCTCTGCTGCTTGAGACTTACCTCGTTCCCTAGAGGACTAGCCTACTGCTTGAGGCCTGAATTTTCCCTGTGAGAACCTGCCTGATGCTACCAGAGGCTTGCCCTGCTGCATGAGGCCTTTCTTGTTCCCCAGAGTACTGCTCTGCTGCTTGGGGCCTGACCTGATCACTGAGGCGAAAGACTGGACCTGTTCCCTTCATCCCAGGCTACCTGAGTGACTGCAAAGTTCAATTGAGTGACCTCTTGTTTTGAGCGACAATGACACAACAAGCTCCAGAGGCCTCTCAGCAACTGCCCAGCTGACCTGCTACAACTGGACCTGCCTGAGCCTTGCTGGCCTTTGCTAGAATCCCTGATCCCCAAGAGGTGCCTCCCCAATCCCTTGGGCCTTGGATGGTATCAACATGAGCTCCTCTACAAGAAAAGGAGAACTCCTGAAGTTATGGACTTTCTCCACTGGACTTTGAGAAGGTAACTTTTTTTCAGCTGGACTAACCTGGTCCCTATATACAGCCCATGGCTCATTGTAGTCAGCTTGAACATGTGACTATTTTCTGATCAACACGACCAGAGGACTGCGAGTGGCTCTTTGTGCTGTGAGGCACTGACTCCATTTACCATTGCATAACTCTGATTCTACTGGTTGGATTTTTGTCATTTTTGTCTCATTTTATTTAATCCATTTTTTTAAATTGGTTTGGGATATTCCTTGTGCTGTGTTTCATCTTAACACTGTTTGTGTGCTGCATAAAGACATTACAAATTTCCTCTCAGTTAAGCCTGACTGCTTTTGTGCCAACCTACCAGAGAGTTAATTTAGTGACTTTTGTGGTTGTTGATTGAAAAGGGCTTATGCCCTCATCAATTAGTACCCCAATTTCTTAAAACTTCATACACAGATCCCAGGCACAACCCAGGAAAAATTCCTGGTGGCATCTTGATGTGGAGAGGACATTACCCAAATTAGCAAAGAAGTATATTCCATCTTATCAGTAATCTGTTTTCTAGGTGTCCTCTGAAAAGTTACTCCCTCATGCATGACAGGGGATGGAAATTTGAGATATTGTGATCTTTGGGGAGTGCACTTTATAGCACATTCACCTCACTGGCTGGAATTTTAAGATCTTATTAGGTGAATCTGCTGCTACATTCAGATTGCTGTGCTGGCATTTTAATGTTGTTCACCACTGCTAATGTTGTGACCCAACCTGGCTTAGGAATTTACCTAGAGTGCATGAACTAGGGGCCCCCTGTATGTGAATGATGGCTCCAATGGCAGGGGAAATTCATCCAAAGCACAACAACAACCCCTTGGCAGCTAGTACAATAATTCAAATTACTGCAGTAGATTTAGGCCCTCAGAGCATGTGAAAAAAGCAGTGTACTTCATTACATTTCTCCCAAAAATATAATATCACACATCAGACTAAATCACATTCTTTTTTTTTTAGTCCTCATTCACCTTGAAAAAGCAAAGAAAAAACATACCCTGGGGCCCCCTTGACCTGGCACCAACCAGAGATCTTTGTTTTGGGCCAAGGGCAGAACTCTTTACACAGAACTTCTCTTTCCGTGTTCTACTCAGTCCTGCACAACCACTGTGAGATAACCACCAGAGTAGTGAAATAATAAATTATAAAGGCCTAATCATAGGACTTTATTCAAATCAAAAAGCATTTGTCCATTGTTCATACGGAGTCCAGAAGTCATTTCTCTTATTTTCCGAAGCCCTATCTAGCTGGATCATATATTTTACAGAATTCATCCAATCTACCTAAGTCGGGGGGACAGATTTTATCCAATTTTTACAAATCTCTATACGAGCGAGAAGCATCAAATAGAAGGTTAACTTTCTTACATTAGTTGATAACAACTCATAATCTGTCGGAATCTCATAGATAACCAATACTCTACTTACCTGGAGCGTCTTATCGAGTATTCCAGACATACAATTACTTACATATGACCAAAAACATTAAATCTCGGGACACTCCAAAAACATGTGGATATTGTCCACCTTTTCTTGACCACATTTTGGGCATCTTGGCGTGGCACCCTTCCCCAATTTAGAGACTTAGAGGGGTCCAGTAGGCCCTGTGGAGACAAAAGAGATGGTTCCTCCTTAAATTTGCGGCGCAAACCGTGGAGTACAGAATGTTACAAGATACTTGCCATAGGTCTTCTAGCTCCGTCCCCAGCAAGTTCTTCCCCCTCAGGTACATTGGTAATCTGAAATCACCATCTGCTAGTTCTACCAATAGCCAGTACCAGTTAGCCCCTTCCTTTCTCCTTCTGATATTGCCAGTTAATTCGAGGAACCAATGTCCACCCCAGCAGAATGATACCAGCTTTTTATTTGCAGATATTTGAACCTGGATAGCCTGTTTTTGGTACTCTCCTGCCATTTATCCCAGTAGATCAGACCTCCATTATCGACTATCTGCTTCCATTGCAGTACCTCTGCCACCCTTTAAAACAGCGGGCATTCTATCCTTGGTCCACTCGGGGGAACCCGGAGCATCCCAAATAGGGGCCAACCCACTATAATAACTAAGCTGTGTCTCCTTTCTGATTCTGCACCATGTGGCAGCATTCATTGTAAAGTCTTAAGACGCACTTTTTTAAAAGATCTCGGGTCTCCGAATGTGTACATGAAACCTTGTGCCCCCCATCTCCCTCATTCAGAAGCATCTTTTCATTTTTTAAAAGGAAAATCTAAGCATAATAGCACAAGTCCGGTAAACACAGACCCCCTTATCCTTCATTTGTCTGAGCTTTTTCCATGCTATCCGTACACCTTTAGATGCCCAAATAAAACTGGTGATCTTAGCTTGAACCTGAACCTTTTTTAGCCACTCTTTCTTAAAAGCCATAGGTATATTTTGGAAAAGGAAGGTACATTTTGGGAGGATCAATATTTAAACAAGATTCACCCTTCCGATGATCATCAACGGCAGGTGAGCCCAACTTAGTAGCAACTTACAGACTTCCTTGTTGACCTTCTGAAAATTAACTTCCGGCATTTTTCCGATATTTTGTGTAATTCTGATACCTAAGTATCTCATTTCCCCTTTAATACGATCTTGCTGTATATTTGTATTCCAGGCCATTATTTCCGTCTTGTGTTCATTCCCTTCATAACCTGAAATGCGCCCAAATCTTGAAGTCATATCATATATTAATGGGACCGAGGTGAGCAGATCAAATGTATAAATCACTAAATCGTCTGCATATAGACCCACCTTTTTCTCCCAAACCCTATACCTAAAAGGGAGTATTTCGTCATTCTTCCTGATTTTTACCACTAGTTGTACAATTTATAGGTTAAAAAGTAAAAAGAAGGGGGGACAATGGACACCCTTGTCTGGTTCCCCTTGAGATTTTACAAGATATGGAAAGATTCCCATTTACCAGGACCCTAGCCGTTGGTTTCTTATAAATCAATTCTATGGTCCTGCAAAGGTTTTCGCCCAAATTGGTCAGCCTTAATATTTTCTGAAGATAGAGCCAGTTCACCCTGTCAAAGGCCTTGGTGGCATCCAAGGTGATAATCGCCAGGGGAACTTTATGGACAGAAGGTATATCGATCGCTCCTACTAAATTATACGTAAGGTCTTGCATCCCCCTTCCCCTGACAAAGCCTTTTTCTTCATGTAATAGACCCCCTACCACCCCATTTAATCTTTCTGCTAATTGTTTTGTGAAGATTTTATAATCGCAATTCAGCAGCGAAATGGGCCTATAGGAGTCACATATATTTGGTTTGGGGATCAGGGTCCCTATGGCTTCATTCCATGATGCTGGCAACTCGCTACCATTCTCAAAAATAGCCAAAAATAGCTTCACCAATACTGGTATGAGAAACTCCCCCAATTTTTATATACATCGGAGGGTAGTCCGTCCTGACCTGCAGCTTTGCCAGATTGCCCCCAATTATTACTTTCCTAATCTCAATCTCTGTGATGATTCTATTGATAGTTTCTCCCTTAGCTTCACTGACTTTAAAGGGGACATCCTCACCCAACCAGCCCTCCAACTCTTCCTCTGTAGTGACCAAATCTTCCTGATATAACTTCTCGAAGTGTTTAAGAAAGGCCTCTTCAATTCCTTCCCTAGTCGTGAGAGAATTTCCTGACACCTCACACTTAACATCTTTGATAAAAACTTCTTGCCTGATCCTTCTTCACTTTCCAAGCTAGAAGTTTTCCACACCCTTTTCCGTATTGAAAATGGGCGAGTTTATTTGCCTGCCATCTTTTCTGTACTCTCTCCTCTACTACACCAGCAAGGTCTGACTTTAGGGCTTGAAGGGCGATTTGTAGCGGCCCCTGCTGTGCCCTGCTCGCTGATAACTGCAGTTCCTTCTGCTGAATGTTACACTCAATTTCCCCTACCTCTGCTCTATACTTTTTGCTTTTAAATACTTGGATAGAGGTTATTCACCCCCTCAAAAAGGCTTTATACGCATCCCAAACTACCCCCATTGGGGCACTGTCCCAGTTAGCCTCAAAGAACTCCTGGGACTCTAAACCTAGTTTCTCTATTGCTACGTCATCCAATAATATAGTTCGATCCATTGTCCATCTCCTCTGTGATGTAATTCCTGCTAAATCTAGTACTAAAATTACAGCAGAGTGGCCCGACAGATGCGCTCCTAAGTGCCTTACTTCCTGTACCTGGTCTTTTAATTCTTGATTAATCAAAAAGAAATCAAGCCTTGATTGATGACCATATTTTTTATTATTAAATGTAAAGCTCTTTGAGACACCCATTTTCACTCTCCACCCTAACTGCTTGATCGTGTTTTTTATTAGAGACCTCATCTTGCTATTTGTTACAGCTCTGCTCCTAGATGAGCAGTCTAAATTTCCATTGAGTACCACATTAAAATCCCCTGCTAACATGATTTGATCTGGGAAATCTAAAAGCTCCGTGAGCAAACCACTAAATGGACCAGAGTCATCAAAATTAGGACCATAATAGCCAACAACCCTATACAACCGATGGTAACACCTTACTCTGGCAATAGCCCATCTGCCTGCCTTGTCCACTCTGCTCTCTTCTATTGTAATATAAGGTTTTTTTAACCAGGATCCCCACACCTTTTATAGTTAACTGTAAAACTAATTTCTTACACCCATGTTCTAAACTTAAAAATCTCTCTCATTTCCTGAACAGTCAGATGAGTTTCCTGTAGAATTATTATCTGGTCTAGAACATCTCTCAAATACTGCAGGATCTTTTCCCTCCTATGCTTAACTCTTAGCCCGTTCACATTCCATGACAAGAACTCAATCTGAGCGCTCTGGACAGGGCTCATCCCTTACCCAGTAAACTAAGTACAACGGGGGTGCCTCGAATCATGATTAAATGAAGAGGGCTTATTTTTTTTCTCCCACTGCTCCACACCTGGTGACCCCAGCCCTTCCTGTGACCCCTATGCCCCCCTCCCCGGAAAACCCTCCTTCTACCTCCTCCATGGCCTGAGTCCTATGGAGGCCCCCTGGAGTCGTGAAAATACAGAACACCTTACCATAATGTACCGCTAGAGCTAACCACTACTTTACTGAACTCATAGACACACCTAGAGTATAGATGAGGGTAAAGAATCCAGGAAGCCTGAGAAGGAGGCAGAAAAGTAAAAAAGTAACAAACGGCCCCTAAACCCTCTCTAACTTCTCTCTGCATTTGATAAGGACTTAATAAATTCCTCTGCATATTCCACATGCCTAAAGTTCTGTATTCTGTTATTATGCATCACAAGTAGGGTATCAGGGAATCTCAGTTGTGCTGTGGCACGTTTTCTTAATGGGTCCAGCAGTTTGCCTAACTCCCACTGCTTATTTGCAGTGATCTGTGACACATCAGGCCTTATCTCGAAACTGATACCACCCACAGTCAGCGTCTTCATTTTTAAGGCCTTGGTAAGAATTTCTTCCTTCACTCTGTACGTGTTAAAGTGAACCAGGATTTTCCTAGGTTTTGTTTTATTTGCCGGTAACCTAAGAGGATCTCTATGAACCCTCTGGATGTCATTCATGATATCTTGTTCCGAAGAGTCTACCTGGGCCCCTGCTTTGATCAGTCTTGCCACAAATGATTTTACATCATGACCCTCTCCCCCCTCAGGCACTTTTAACAGACAAAGGTTGTTCCTCCTCTGATAGTTCTCCAAAGAGTCCAGTTTTTCTTGGATCCCCACTCCGTCACCCTTTAAAAGAGTAATCTCTTATTGTTAGCCTCTGTTTGAAGGGTCATTTCTCTCACTGAAATTTCCAATGCTGATGTCCTGGCTGTGAGATCATCCAACTGTTTTTCCACTTTATCACAAGCTGATCTAATCTCCATTTGATTTAACTCAGAGGTTTCAAATCTGCTCCTGACTTCGGTCATTAGAAGTTGGATTAGGTCGATAACTGATTGAGATGATGCTTGGATTGGGGTTAAAGGTGCTGCCCCCTGCCCTGACTGCTTATCTGGAACACCTTGTACTGTTGAGCCAGTATGTGAATCTCCGTGACCGACTGTCTGCAGGGACAGGGAGTTCTTGTATATCGCTGACATCATATTTTCCTCCTCCAAACTCAATGTGCTGGAGGTATCTGCCTCATCAGACTGAGGAGCCTCTGCCAAAGCTTAGAACCTATTTGGACTTACTATACCCTCTCCCTCTCCCCCTAGGGGCGGTGAGACGTTAGTCAGAGAGGATATAGCAGCTTTTTTTAGAGTTAAGGCTTTTGGCATCACTTTAAAGAAAGTCCGCAGAGACGGGGTGATTTTTAAATTCTGTACTTAAAGATCAGCTTTTTTCTTCCTATGTTTCCCTTTTCTGGGGTTAACCCAGTCTTCAGCAGCTACCTGCTCTGAATTTAATCCGGTAGATTTCCTTACTATATCCGTGATGCTGTCCTGTGCTCCTTTAAATTGTGTGTTACCTTGGTCCAGTCAGCCCCTCCCCCGAAGCTAAATTTCTGAGAGGATATCTGCCCTGAGGTATAATACTCTCCTGTGCCTTCACCCATCTGTCAAGTTCCCGGGTAAACTTTATTCTACCTTGAACAGTCCCTTCTCCTCTCTGTTTTTTATTTATATTTGCCTTTTTCTTATAAGAGTTACCTCCTTTTCCACAAATGCTCCTTTGATTTTCCGGGCCCCTTGCACTGTCTCCCTCCTTGCTTGGCTCCCCGCTCTCAGCCCACCTTTCCAGCTCCTTCCGAGGACTTGCAGCCCTTGTGCTGCCTCTGCCACCACTCCCCCGGATGGAAAATTGTGCGACCGCTTTCCGCCCTCTGCTGAGCTTGAACAGCGCTCAAGCCCAGTGGGAGTGCCGGTCAGGCATACCTGCTGACGCCGTCGCTACTGGAATTGTACCCGCTGGCACAGAAAGGGAAGAGGCTGCATTGCTCATCAGCCCTGGGTTCCAGTAAGCATCCCATCTTCCTTATTAATCTTGCATCCAAAAGGGATATTCGTATGCCCTAGCGGGAAGCGAAAAAGAGACTCACAACTCCGGGAGCCTCTGCGACACGCTACTTGCCGGTCGCCATGTTCTCCCTCCAGATTTAATCACATTCTTGTACATGGAGTAAAGAATGTCTCCACTATAGAATTAGTTAAATATTTCATTGCACAACAACAATACAAAAACAATGTTCCATATCCACAAAATAACCCAAAAAGACACGACAAAAGACATACATGTATTGCATATATAAACACTCAAAATCATGTCATATATACAATTAAAAAGGCACAAAATTAATGATATCATGGTACATCATTCTAGACTGAATTGCAATATTTTAAACCAATGAAGTGGCTGAAGAACATATTTACAATTGATAAAGATAATTGATTTCTACGCTCTTTTCGCCGAGCTGACTAGCCTTCTTCAGGAAAAGCCATCAGTGAAGCGCAATGAGAACCTGCAATGTATCACACATTCTAAATGACCATAAGAATAAATATATATAGTAAATGTCTTTAATTTGAAAACCATCTCAAAAAGAAAGATGTTGTCAGATGTGGTCAAGAAAAGAAAAAGAACATAAGGAGAAGTTCAGAAGGCCCAAAGTTGTGACAATGATATTTAGACTCACATGCATGTGATGATACCATACTATAGATTTTCTTAGTTCTACACCTTAGCCAATAACCGTGCGCGATCATTAATTTAAACCAATATTATAAACAGTGGTAATAAATAATAGACAACAGGGGAGTGGGGTCTATATACTTACCCTAAATTATGTAATGAGTTATGGAATAAAGATACATTTTGTAATAATCTGAATCTGCTGTGCGGAACCACTAATAAATAAAAAATAGAAATGTGAGAATGAGGAGATTCACTACCTGACAAAATGCATTGCCAGCTTGACTAACTTGTTAGTTATGTTTACCTATCATGTATCGTGTGAGTGGTTCACGGACTCACAAACAAGGGTGCAAAATGGCAAGAACCATGATCACCTAGAAAATAACCGCTAGTTTCCAATGTAAGCTATAAAAAGATAATACCAAAATCACTAAGTTAATCATGTGAAAACATTTGAGGGTTCAACTTGGCCCATGAAATTGATTCTTAGTAAATATAAGTCCAAAGTTACTAATAATACATGCGACATAAGTTAAAACTGATATTAAATTATACTGTTGCCTTGAGTACTCAGGCGTTTTGGATGGCAACAGCAATAGTTGTAGCAAAATAGAGTAGTATAAAGACCCATACAAAGAAACACTAAATGCGGACAGAATATAAACTACAAGGTGAAATAGTAGAGTAGATCTCCTATCAAATATTGCAATTCAATAGAGAATTTTAATTAAAAAAATTCAGCAGATGTCAACATAATAGGAATAATTAAATACATTACCACTGAACTGTTCGGTGAGGAAATGGCCTCCCACAGATGCAAATTCACAATGAAATAAAAGGGCCTATTTGTGCTGAGGATATTTAGGTGTGGCATACAAACCACGGATTTCACCTGAGGCCAGTTAGATCCTCTCTACAAAAATCATAGATAAATACACAATGAGACAAGGCAATATCCTGAATATCCCAAACGAGTGAACATAAATAGAACTCACTGGGATTGCCCGAATGATATGTTGTTCCAAGTGCAGATGCCACAAGAGTACGAAAGGAATCAAAAGACCGGAAGCCCGAGCAGCATATCCCGTGTGATACATTGCAGGTTCTCATTGCACTTCACTGGTGGCGTTTCCTAAAGAAGGCTTAAAATGTTGCAATTCAGTCTACAATGATGTACCAAGAGATCATTAATTTTGTATATATGACATGGTTTTGATACAAGTATGTCTTTTGTCGAGTCTTATTGTGTTATGCTGTGGATATGGAACAATGAGCCACATGCATCATTGCAAATATCGGTCACAAAGGGGCAGCTTCGCAGAATCTGCCCCTTTGCGACTGGTATTTTTGCATTTGGGATGCATCATCCCAAATGCAAAAATCGCAATTTAAGTAATCGCTAAATTTGCGATTACTTAAATTGCGATTGCATTTAGAGAATCGCAAATTGCGATTCCATAAATGCAATGCAACAACAACAAAAATGCGATTTCGCGATTAAGAAATGCAAATTACCATCAATTAAAAGTTGATGGTAATTTGCGAGAACTTTGAAAAATGCACTAAAGTGCATTTTTCAAAGTTCTATGTTGCACACATGCATGCCCTTGGGGCATGTGTGTGTGCAACATGTGTTGACATTGCAATTTCAGAGGTGCATCAGGGTGTCCTTTTGGCACCCTTGCACCCTTGAAATCGCATGCGCAATTTGCGAGTACCTATTTGGTTCTCGCAAATTGCGCATGCAATTCCCATTGATTCCTATGGGCCTTTAGGCCCATTTGAATGAATGGGAAGCAATTCCTTAATTGCGATTTGCAATTTGCGAGTCGGAATTAAGGAATGTGTAGGAATCGCAATTTATTTTGCGATTCCTACATGCATAAGCATTTAATTTTCCTAAATTGCGATTTCCTAAAAAACGCAATTTAAGAATCGCAAATGCAAACTTTGATGTAGGTGGCCCATTCTTTTTGTATTGGTGTTGTGCCATGAAATATTTATCTAATTGTATAGCGGAGGCATTCATTACCCCATGTACGAAAATGTGATTAAATCTGATGTGTGATATTATATTTTTGGGAGAAATTTAATAAAGTACACTGGTTTTTCACATGCTCTGATGGCCTAAATCTATTATAAGAATTTTCGATATTGTAATGGCTGTAATGGCTGCCAAGGGGTTGTTATGCTTTCTAGGAATTTACCTCATCATATAAAGTCTAAATCAGATACTTTCTAGGAATTTAGATACTGATGATTCTAGAGAAATGTTTATGGATGAAAGAGGAGAGTACCAATTTTTGCCAATTTATGAAGATAGGTATGGGTCAACTGAGGAGCTTATAAGATGTTATACAGAGAATAGGTATGGTTGGGAGTTGTCCATTTTTATAAGAAACTCAAGGCTTGCCGACATCCACAAATCTCAGTAACACATTGATAATACCTTAGTAAGGTATCTATAAAGGTGGTCCTCCAAGATAAGGGAAGTATGGGTGAATCTGTCACATTCTCCACGTAAAGACATGGTAAGCAGTAATCCATTAAGAAAGGGAATATTGCAGAGTCCAAATAACTAAAGCTAAATTGATTTTAAGTAGCAGAAAATATAAAGATCATTAAAAATAGTGGCAAGTTATTCCTTCTACTGATGTATTCCTTTGTTTTTAGTCTGGGGTTTTCTCATTAACTTAAACCTGTTTCTTTTATCTCTTTTGTCACAGCTGTGGTATATTCTCAGAGGCAAACATTTACAGCCCTGCCGTATTCTGCTGCAATGGGATGGAGGGCCAATATATCCATATCCTTATTCCATACTATAACGAGTACCTTACGCTGTGTGAAGTGGAGGTTTATGCAGTGAAGGAATAGAAGTAAAACGGACACATCGGATAGTCTGTATAGCGAGCCAAGATACTCTGATCTCTGATATGCCTGGTTGCGCCATTGTCTAGAAAATTATCTTATCCCTCTGTTTTACCTTATTTTTTGCATGTGTGAAAAATCTGGTGTTTGGTCTCTTCTTTTCAGCAGCCATTCTAATCCCTTAACAGGTTTCCATGTATTTTTCTGTATTCTAATAATATGCCAGTGATTTTCTATGCAATATGATTATAGTCATTGCTAACATTCGCGTTTTCATTTAATGACACAACATTTCGGAGAGTTTTGGACTGGGGCTAAGAGAAAGTGAAAAAGCATTGGCCAAGTCAGTTGGTTTGTTCTAGTGTGCCTATGTATGTAATACTGAGATACACAATTGCTGTTTGTATGTGCTGCTTGCACAAATGCTGTTTATCACATTAAAGCCTGCCCTATTGGCTATGCCAGTGCTGGGAAAATAAGTAGCAAAATATGGGGGCATATTATCAAGAACGGCGTTAAAATTATCGCCGCTTTAGCGGCAGAAAACTGCTGCTAAAGTGGCGATAATGGGCTTGATAATATGCCCTTGAGAATTCCAATAGAAGCCCATGTTGACACCAGAACATGGGCTTCTATTGGAATTCTCCAGGGCATATTATCAAGCCCATTATCGCTGCTTTAGCGGCAGTTTTCTGCTGCTAAAGCGGCGATAATTTTAACGCTGTTTCTTGATAATATGCCCCATGATTCCTTCTTTATAGGATGCATACAGAAGATAGAGAACTGAATGCGAGAATCAGCGTGAGAATTGAGTATACTTTCAGATGCAAATTAGTACCTCAGAATTTCAAGTCAAAGCAAAACTTCTTGTAGAGTAGAATGATATCCAAACAGCCAACAGAATTTACAATACTCCTTTCAGTGGAGAATATGCCCAATGCATGTATATTTAAAAGAATTGGTAGCAATGCGTCACAGAAAGCTGTGAAGTCAAACCAGACCTAAAACAGAGGAAAGGATAAAAATAAGTGTGAAGAAAACATTTTGAATCTAAGAGGTTTTTTAGCAGTTTCACACAGTGTAAACCTGGTCCAGGAATATTTTATCACATTTCAGCTGAACCAGACTTAGTTACACACTTCCTTTTTAGACACAGGATATTAAGTGATTTGTCCAGAATCACAGGATGTTAGGTGGAGCTTGCGAATCGAAACTAGTTCCCCAGTTTTAAAGTTACCAGCTCTAGCCGCTAGGTCACGCCCGATCCCTGAAGTATGTGCTGTGGAGGTTCACAGTTACTCCCATTTCATGTTATTATGATCTACTCATACATAGCTCAATGACATTAACAGCACACTGCAAAAAGACACGCATCTAAGGGTTACTGGGTAATGCCTCACCAAAACACATGCTGACAAACAAAGGAGTGACTTAAATTTTGTGGAGCATGCTGGTATTTTTAAGTGAAAAGTTCAAGAAGGGAATGTGAAATTGGCACATGCCTATTATGTAGGCCTTACAGCATTCACAATTCAGCCGGATGCCTTAAAAACGTGCAATTAAAAAGGTGAAATCACTTACTGAGCTGCCTGAACAAGAATGAAAAATCCCACAGGTGTACAGTAGCCACCCTATAATTTTACTTTACTGTACAATTTTGGTCATCCACTGATGACCAAGGTCCGTATTTTTGCCCCAAAGCCAGGCATGGGTGTAGCAAATCCCACAAACAACAGTCACTCAGGTTCAGTGAGAGTAGTTTGGCTGATTGCATTATATTTTTTGGTGTGGCACTAGCCGAGACCTTTTATTTTCCCAAATAATTCTTCATAAAAATACATACATATGTTTGGGCTTTCATCAACCGTCTTCATACATTGGACTGTTGTTGCTTCATTCTGTTATATTCCATATAGGTACAATATGTAGGCGCAGGTAACATTGCAACCTTTCACCTATATTCTTCCCTACATTACATACATAACAGTTCTTAGGGACTGACCTTTTACCTAGATACAACACTGTATTCAAAACACAGGCTTTTCCCTAGTTTGAATCTCATACATTATGCATGAGGCTTCTTGGAAGCACAGCAGGACTAACATCTCCTCTAAAATATCTCTGTATAAAGTTCAGGCCCAATGTCATCCTTTAGGCCGACACAGTAACACAGCAAGGAAGGACCCCTGGGGAGACCTATGGGTATATATACATCACATATCGCTTAGCAGGACAGAGGAGACCGAGACTTCCCGGCTGACACGCTGACCAGAGACGCTGAGGTTCCTGCATGCAGACGCTCCAGCTCGCAGTGGTCTAACATCCCTCGCGGGGTGTCCAACTCGAGACCAGGACGGTGTCCCATATTCTCTCATTCTCAGGTAATGGGGTTGACTAGATCCTAGAGGGATTCTTGGCATAACACCTACATAGTTGCGAGGTACATTTAGGTACATCTAGTTAGGGAGGCATCGTAGGAGTGCGCACCTTTTTATCATGTGTTTCATATACCTGTATGTATTCATGATGATTACAAGGTGGTAGAACTTTACCATCCCTTTACTTTCATAGTACTTCTAATCATATATCTCTGCTACTGTCTAATGGTTGTTGCAGCTCATCTATTCTACACTAGAATAACAACTGTTCAATAAATTCTTATTGAAAACGCCCAGCCTGTTTATTCTGTGTATCTCTCTGAGACAAACTAAGGAAGCACGAGTAACTGAGCAAAAGGTAGTATATTGTTTCCACGATTCCGAGGGATCAGGGTTGTCATGTTCTGATGTTGCCAGAATCTATTCTCTCCCTGGTAAGAGGAAATTATAGTGGCACGGTGAGCTAGCTGATACAGACAGGCTAACATACCCGGTGGGGGTGCACAGAATCAGTCTGCCACCAGTCCCACAGTTTATATTATCCAAACGTGCAGATCCTGTATAGGTCACATAGGAACTACATGACAATTCACAATGAAGTTCAACCCACCACAGCCTTCAGCATATGGCAATGGAACAGCTCACTGCAGTCACTGGCTTTCTTCACAGTGAGTTTCAGGATTTTTTTCTATGCACATGTGGATATTTGCCAGCAAAGTAGTGCGTGGGCCACGTTGGGTTTTGGGCCATTTCTTGTCGCAGACACTAGGCCTACCCACACAAGTGAGGTATAATTTTTATCGGTAGACTAAGGGAAACACAAAGTAGTAGACCAAGTGTTATTACCATGTGTCTTTCTATGCATATCTGCCTTCCAAATGTAGGACAGTGTGTAAACAAAAGTGTTTTTGAACAATACCCTCTAATTCCCATGCTAATATGGGTACCCACAAATTCAGAGTTGCACAAATAACCACTGCGTCTATACTCCATATCTTATTGCCATTTCAGATATATATTTTACTAAATGAATCACTGTATACCTGGTACACAATGAAAAACCATTGCAAGGTGCAACTGAGGTATTGGCTCTGGGTACCTCAGGTTCTTGGTAAACCTACAGGCCTCATATATCTGCGCAACCAAAAGGGTCCTCCGGACGTAACAGTATATAGCTCTCAAAAATCTACCATAGTTAGAATTTGTTACAGGTGAAAATGTAGGCACAAAAGGCTGTTTTTTCCAACTACATTTCAATATTCTTTTATTCCAACTTTTTTTTTCCATAGGAAAACCTTGAAGGATCTACACAAATGACCCCTTGCTAAATTCAGAATGTTGTCTATGTTTTAGAATTGTATAGCTATCCTTGATCCATTATTGGTTTCACACCCATTTCTACCACTAACTTGAAGGAGGTTGAAAGCACAAAAAAGTAAAAACAGGCTATGTCCCAGGAAAATGCCATAACTGTGTAGAAAATATTGGTTTTCTGACAAATGTATGCCTGTTCCTGAAAGCTGGGAAGATGGTGATAATTTTAGCACCACAAACCCTTCCTTGATACCTTCTGCAGGGTAAAAACATACACTTTCTTCTGCAGCACTTTTTTCCATTTTATCCCCAAAAAACCCACAATGTTGCTGTTTTTTGCCTAATTTCTCGATTCCCTCCAGGGCAATCTGCTAACCCTGGGTAGGTTTTATATCCTCAGCATGTTGGAAGAAAAGGACGCCAATGTGTGGTGGAGGGACGCAGCTCCTCCCCCTGCCCTCGATACTTTCGGGTGGGGTCATAGTACAAAAACACATGACTGGCCAGCTGCGCAGCGGGCGTGCCGCCGGCGCGCCTAAGGCGTGCCTAAGGCAAGCCCGCCTGCGCCCGTCCGCACCCGGCTTGCGTCCAGCGCCAGCCATGCTGTCCGTTTTCAGACAGCCATAAGCACAACACTGACTAGGGACCAAATTCTTGAGCTTAAGCCCAAACAATGTTCCAATTCTATACTTATTAATCCTTGCACATTAGATCATGAAGGTCATGCTCAGAGACCACATTGCAACGACTGTACCTTTGAATTTAATGATATCGATCTAGGCAAGATATGTAAATCCTTGGATAAGGTCCCACCTTTACACTCATTGACCGCCAACAAAAAATACAATGTCAACATCAAAGCCTGCCTTATAAATTGCAGGTCTCTTCCCAAGCATGCAGATGATATTTGGCTACTTTTAGAAGCAGGAGCTTGGGAGATCATATTCCTCACAGAAACATGGTTAAGAGAAGGCACCACCCCGGATATTAGTCTGGCCATCCCCAAGGGCTATAAAATAGTCATAGAAAACCAAATTGGCAACAGACTAGGTGGTGGACTTGCCATAATCACAAAAGAGGAATTGGAAATATCATACAAAAGGATCGAATCCACTGACCTGCTTGAAGCAATGTTTTTTAATGTTATAATCTCCCCCACTCTCTCCATTGCAGGAGTGTTGGTCTACTGACCCCCTGGATCCAAACCCACTGAACTATGGAATATTTGTGACCTGATCCCCTACCTTTCACTGAAATACGCAAATTTGATAGCCCTGGGCGATTTTAACGTCCATATGAACAACATACAATGTCCTCTGGCCTCTCATTTGGAGGACACACTCAAAGGATTAAACCTCAACCAACTGGTCACTATGCCTACACATGTGGCAGGACACATATTGGACCTTATTTTTACTAACATCTCATCCCTTACCACAGAGAATCCCATCCCTCTTGCATGGTCGGACCACAGTCTAATTTCCTTCAATTTAACCTTCACCACAAATCATTACCAAAGGGAAATTAAACACGATGTCCGTAAAAACTGGAGGAAAATCAACCCTGAAAGCATGGGCCCTGCATTATCTAACACCCCCTTACTACTCACTGGAGAACCTAACAAGGATGCGGAAACCTTTAATCATTGGGTTACCTCTGCCATAGACAAAATAGCCCCTATGAAAGTGATGAAATCAACCAGGAACAAACCCTCAGCTCCCTGGTTCACACCTGAACTACAAGCAGAAAAAAGCCGCTGTAAAAAGCTCGAACGGCTATGGCGCAAAACCTACTGCACAGAGATGAAAAACATCTATAGGAAAGCAGTTAAGCACTTTCACGGGCTGAAACGCATTTGCATTAAGGATTTCATTGCCAATCAAATTAGACGATCAGACAGTTCGACCAAAGAAGTCTTTAAAATTGTTCAAGACTTCCTGCAACCAGAGACAATGAAAAGCAACATAACCCCGTCCGATACTCTCTGTGAGAATTTATCGATTTTCTTTCAGGAAAAAATTCAAGATATTTACTCCTCATTTTCGGAGATTAATACTAACCCTGGGCGGTGAACTACGCTACGCTCGCGGAGTTTGCGTAGTTTCGGTAACTTCGCGATCCGCGTAGAGCGCGAAGTTACCGAGCACTACGCAATTTGCGGCGTAGCGTAGATGTTTTTCTTCTTCGCGCTCTCAATATACGTTCTCGCACGCGCGGTAACGACCTACCGTGATTCTGCGTTCGCCGATGCGACTTCCTATCCGTTCGCAAGCACCACGAGATTTGGAATCCGGCCGCACGATCCCGCGAGAGTGTGCGAACGCGAACACGTCATTCGGACGCGCGATCTGACTTCCGGCGGCAGTGTTGGTAAGATCGCAATCCCGAACACGAAGAAACTACAATCTGGCGAAGAATATCTCTCGAGCATCATAAAACCTTCTCGAAAATGATGATTTTGCTCCAAAAAACTCCTCAGATTGTAATTTGGCTGTAGTTTTTTGTGCAAGGAGTCCTTTTTCTTTTTTTACTTTTTTTTCCAAGAGGAAGGAAGTGCCCCTGATTCTCAAACTTCCTGTTCCTGTCCAGCAGGCTCCTCCCAGTGCTTTGTCCATGTGCTGTTCACTTTCATTTGGATTTGGAGCTGGAAGGATCACTTTTTGTGTCTGTCTGCTGCATCATATCATTGGATTGGATTTGAGGACTTTTGGATTCGAGATTTTACAAGTAAGTTGGAGAATTGGTGTACTTGTTTGTTTGATTGGGGCTTGTTTGTACCTACATTTTTGGGGGATTTTCATCGTTTTTAAAATTAATTGTTGTGGCCTGTAGTTTCAGTAGGGGCCTAGTTGTTTTTCTTTGATTGGAATTTCAGCCAGTAGGCCCAGAGCCAGAGGTACCCATGGGTGCATGTTTCTGTGGTGTCTGTTGAATTTAAACATCATGTAGGGCATGCATGGATGTCATTGGATTGAATTGGTAAATCTGGTTTTTGGGGTGTATTTCACTTTTTGGGTGTAATATATACCTTTGTTGGATGTGTGTGTGGCTTGTTGTGTAACTTTCCAACCTTTCGTAGCCCTGTGGATTTTCGTTTTTGCATTTTTGTATTAAAGCTGTGTTGTTTAGCAGGCCTCCTTTGTCTGGTCATATTATAGGCCTGCTTGAGTTCATTGTTTTCCATGGCCTGTTGTGACTGTGAGTGACCACGTGGCTTGGGGCCATTTTGTGGTGGTAGTTTAGTAGTGTGCTGCTTTTTCCATATAGGCCTGCATGTCTTTTCTTTGTTCCCCTTGGCTTATGCTTGTTGTTGTGGGTGGCCTGGCCATGTGGTGGCAGCCATTTTGTGGGACCAGCCACTGTGCTTTTGCCATAGGCCTCCAAGCTTGCGGCCTAGTCTGCCAGTAGGCCCAGAGGTAGTCATCCTCATGGGTGCATAAAAACTGTTTCTGTGTTGTCTGTTGAATTGTAACATCATTTAGGCCATGGATGGCATTGGATTGAATTGTAAAATGTGGGTTTTGGGGTGGTATTTCAGTTTTTGGGTGTGTGTTAAATAAATAGGCCTTTTCAGCCAGTAGCTAACCCTGGGCGTTCAGCTCGTGGACTTTGGGCAACTCCGCACTGCGCGACAACGCAGACTTACACTTTTTATCTTCTTCGCGCGCTCAATATACATTTTCGCGTGCGCGATAACGACTTTTTGTGATGATTGCGATGCCGAACACGCAGAATTTACAATCTGGCGAAGAATATCTCTCGAGCAGCATAAAACCTTCTCGAAAATGATGATTTAGTTCATTTTGCACAAAAAACTCCTCAGGTTGTCATTTAGATGTAGTTTGGTGAGCAAAGAGTCACTTTTTTTTTGTTTTACAATTTTTTTCAAGAGGAAGGAAGTTGTTGGGTGGCCTGGCCATGTGGTGGTGGCCATTTTGTGGGACCAGCCACTGTGCTTTTGACATAGGCCTCCAAGCTTGTGGCCTAGTCTGCCAGTAGGCCCAGAGGTAGTCATCATGGGTGCATAAAAACTGTTTCTGTGTTGTCTGTGGAATTTTGACATCATTTAGGCCATGGATGGCATTGAATTGAATTGCAAAATGTGGGGTTTTTTCGGGGGGCTATTTCACTTTTTGGGTGTGTTACATAAATGCCTTTTTTGCATGTGTAATTATGTGTTGTTGTAGTGGTTGTCTAACTTTCCAAACTGTTTTTAGCCATGTGGATTTTAGTTTTTGCATTAAAGCTGTGTGTGTTTTATCAGGCATCCTTTGTCTGGCCATATATAGGCCTGCTTGAGTTCATTGTTTGCCGTGCCTTGTGCCTGTGAGTCACCATGTTTCTGGGGGCCATTTTGTGGTGGTAGTTAGTAGTGTGCTGTTTTTGCCACATAGGCCTGCGTGTCTTTCCATTGTTCATCTTGTCTTACTGCTTCCAAATCCATCCCCATTGCCAGCTGCAGCTCCCTGATGCTGCATACATCCCACGTGATGCACAAATTTAGGCCAAACATGCTCCACTACATTTTAGTTTTTGTTCTTTACTATTCTTATTCTTCCAGAGTGTACACAATACACAGTACACCAGGAAAGCCCTGGCCTTGTTGTCAAAGTCTCATAAATGGCTACACTGTTGTTGTTCACTGAGTTTCTAAAATTTAATAATTGAGGCAACCACACACTAAGTTCTATATTATATTAGTTTGATTTGTGCTATCGTTTGACTGATGTTCTTCTGGCTTTGCTTTTAGGTGCACAAAGACTGAGGAGGAGGTGTGTCATCATTGCCCGTTGCACTGCCAGACAGACATCCTGCTGCTGTACACAACATGACGTGTGACCTGACCAGACATCTCTGCAACTGAGTGCTGCTGACATCTGAAGAAGATGGGCCCAAAGAAAGCAGGTACCAGGTCCTCCAGTACCAAGAAAGTTGCTATTGAGAAGAAGGAACAGAAGAAGGAAGTGACACTTAAGTCTGGTGTGCTGCCCAATACCTTTTTTAGTAAAAGAAAAATTACGCCTGCAGCAGCGGTGTCCGGGGGTAAGCTGGGGGCAGCACCTCCACAACAGTGGGCTCAACCCACCAACCCAGGCCCAAGCACATGAGTGTGGAAGAGGTAGCCAGCCTAATGGTGGAAAGCAGTGATGCTGAGCCTGAGATAAACTTATCGCTATCTCAAAGTAGTACCCAATCAACGCAGGAGGAAACACAGCAGATAAGTGGTCAACAACAACAACAGCCGCAACCACCGCCTGCAATAGTAGTTGTTGTTGTTCCTCCCGAAGTTCAGGAAATTGAGCCTCATGCAGAGGTAGAAGAAGAAGCCACTCATTCAGAAGATCCATTGTCTTCCAAATCTCCAGCAAGGAAAAGGAGGGGTAGTCCATCAAGTTCTTCGCCAAGCCCCCCTTCTGATGATCTAGATGCCACTTGGAAGCCACAAACTGAGTCTGAGAGGGAGACACATCCCAAGACCAAGCTAGGGAAAAGGAAGGTTCCAGAAAGCCTTACACTTATGGAGGTCGATGTAGAACAGCAGGATGATGATGATGAGCCAGTCATCACGAACATCACTCCCGGCCCCGAGGAGATGGAGACCAACATTATTACCCTATCCAAAATCGCTGCGAGGGATGTAGCACGCATACCTCCACAGGTAACATCAACACGACCTACAGCTTCCATATTTGCATTAGCAAAGGCCCGGCAGCGACCTACATCCAGCACAACCACCACCTCAGTAGAAGTAGGTAGTGGTACAGCAGCACAGAGTCAAATTCAACACACACCCTCCAGTTCATCCGGCATTAGAAGTGGCACCTCCAGCAGGAGGCAAAAGTTAAGCTCCCCAGTTTGGGACTTCTTTACGGTTAGCGAAAAGGAGGAGAACATTGCTATATGCTCCATTTGTAATACCTCTGTTAGTCATGGTAAGCTTGGTACAAACTATGGTACCGGAGGCCAAATGACTCATCTGAAAAAACACCACTTGATCAGCTGGGAGGACCACCTTCGCGGCATAAAAACTGCAACCATTGGTGTTGGTGGGGATAAAGGAGTAGAAGATCCGATCACGGTGGAAGAGGAAGGACAGGGAGACATTCTCTCTGGTAGTGGTACACAAAGTCTCCCTGTCCCCAGCAGTGCAGTGTTAACGTCGCCCACATCTTCAGCAACATCTCAGTGGCACAAGAGTAAGAGTCAGCCTGAGACACCAAGGAGTACCGCAATGAAAAAAAGTGCGTTGTTGAGCCTAAGAGAAAGGAAAACCATGCAGCCTACCATTATCAGCATGTTTGGGGGGGAGGAGCAGTACGAACGCAACCACCCAATAGCACGTTTGTACAATGCGTAGCTGGCTAAAATGTTAGCACTGGACCTTCTCCCTTTTTCTTTTGTTGAAGGGGTGGGTTTTCTGGAATTTGTGTCAACCATCTGCCCAATATGGCATGTTCCCAGCCACTACTATTTTGCCAGAGTTGCTGTTCCAGCACTACATCACGGCGTGCTGGAATTGCTTGGAAAAGCCTTGAAGCAGAGTGCTGTTCACAGTATCCACCTGACAACAGACATGTGGACCAGTTGCCAAGCCACAGATTACATGTGCATCACTGCACACTGGATCTCTTTTGCGGGGGTTAGAGAACAGATATCTGCTGGTGTTGATGCTGCTGAGATTTTTCATGCCACTAGCAAACATGCAACTGTAGCCATGTTTGCCATGGATAAATCTCATACTGCTGCAAACATTTTGGAAGAGTTTAACACCAAGGTCTTTGAGTGGCTGCGCCCAAGAGGGCTTAAGATTGGTTTTGTTGACACGGACAATGGCAGTAATGTAGTTAAGGCCATGGGCGATGGTGGCTATTTCAGGGTCCCGTGTTTGGCACACTGCATTAACATTGTTGTTCAAGACTTTTTGAAAAATGAATCCAAAGTCAGCAACTTACTGGCCACCTGCAGAAGAATATGCACTCATTTCAGCCATTCATTTAAAGCCCGGAAGCAGCTGAGGGTAATTCAACGTGAGCATAAAATGCCAGTCAAAGCACTCATCCAGGAGGTGCCAACACGTTGGAACTCAACTTATTACATGCTTGATCGTCTGTTTGAACTGTACATACCACTCAATGCTTATGTCATGCAAAGATTAGGGGAACCTACTGTGAGAGGCATGACCGTTGAGATGGGTCAATGGGACCTCATTAAATGCCTGACTGAGATGCTACTTCCTTTTGAGATCTTCACATGTGAAGTCAGCAGGGAGGACTGTACTATGGGCCAAGCTATCCCATTGTTGCACATGCTAGAGCAACAGCTGAAGGAGGTGTCTGAAACGTACGCAGGTGTGGATGACAAACAAGACGCATATCATTTGGCGGAGACCTTAGCCGCTCGCTTATCTGCAAATACAAGGATTCAAAATAACATTGTGTCACAACAACATTACATTAGTGCCACAATTTTGGATCCACGGTACAAAGTATTTCTGAACAGTAAGGCAGTAATTCCTTTTTCGGAAGTGGATGTTGCCAACTACAAAACTTTGATAGCTGAGGAAGCCACTATTTTCGAAAACGAACGGCTGTTAATTACAGGCCCGCCACCCCAGGCCATAACAAGTACTACAGGGCATCCAGAGTCAAGTTCTACTTCGGAGCCTGAGGGCAGTGTGTTTGCCTCCCAGCAGTCACCTACACCAACAATAACATCAACCACAGCAAGAACAGGATCATCCACAGTACAATCGGCAACTGATTGGTTTCTACGGCAGGGGTATGGAAAGTCCAGTGCTGATGCAAAGGCAAAACGGGCCGAGCACATCGGAGCACCCCTGAACATTGAGCGGATGGTCCAGGCCTATCTGGATGACCCAACAGAGGTCTTCATGGATAGAAACCCATTGGTGTATTGGTATGGGAAAAGAAGCCAATGGACAGTGCTCAGCAGGCTGGCGATAAAGTATCTGGCTTCCCCTGTCGCAAGTGTCTCTTCTGAGCGTGTTTTCAGTGCTGTTGGTGCCATTGTAACTCTGAAAAGGACCAGTCTCTCGCCCAAAAGCGTGGAGAGAGTAACCATGATCAAAATGAATCAGCACTTTATACCACCGGATTACAAAATACGGGAATCACAGCAGGAAGAGGAGAGCGACTTGGATGACGTAAGTAGTGGGTTACAGGACCTACTTCTGTCCGAACCACCGGAGTTTGAGGACGAGCTCCTCTTCCCTGACAACTAGGCTTTCAAATTGTTACTTTCTTCCTTCCTTTATTTGTCTGTGTATCTGTCTTTCTGGTTCAAATCAAATCACAACAAATCCATCACCACCGTCTTCTCTTTTTATTTCCCTATTGGAGTTGCACGTCTGTGCATTTAACTGTCCACTCTTCAGAGTCCTGCTTCATCTTCCTGTCTCGCCCTAATTAGTACATTTCCATCAAGCCAGACATTGGAGTACAAGAAATGTTGCCTTTAACAGTCCCTCCATAAGAAGTGAAACGTGACTATAGCTATCCTCCGTTTTGTTTCCGAGCCGAAACTCATCAGTGTCCGAAGGCTACAGTCTCTGCAGGCATCCACAACTCTTCACTGTCAGAACTTGGGCAGGCATCCAAAAGTAAACTCATCACTGTCCAAAGGCTACAGCCTCCGCAGGCATCCAAAGCTCCTCACTGTCAGGACAGAAGGTACTTGGCAGAGAAAGACAAGACTCTTCGAAGAAACTTGCTGACATTTGTGCAAACTCAATTGACCAGCAATGAGCGCTACCCAGGCCGCGGCCCATCATCACAGTGCTGACCATGTGAAGCAACTTAAACTGTGACAAAGTGCCACAGATGAAAAAGACGAAAACCGAAACAGCGACTAACACTCAAAATGAATGTGGACTGGAGTAATGATGAGGCCACTGCCCCGTTAAAAAAAAAACACACACCTGTCAGAACTAGGCATCTGATGATCTGACAGCCAAAGAGAAGAGCAAGACAGGTAATGATGGCATGCATTGGATGCTTGCAGACTCTTGAGCGATTGCTGTTGTTTGTTGTGTTGATGTTGTGCATAAAGTCGAACTCTACTCTACTAGTTAATCTACAAAGTGAAAGTGACTCAAGTGACAGTCAATGTTTCCCTTCTTGTTGTTTAATTACCAAATTGTACTCCTACTACTGCAGGTGCAGGCCAATTTCTGTTGCAATTTTTTAATATGGAATATGGACTTAATCGGAGTCACTACAGACTGAGTTGGAGTTGGACAACACGTACCACACCATGATGATGACCATACTATCTTTGCACGCAGTCAGTCAGTTGGATCGGAGATGATTGAAGGACTAACTGCATTTCATGAAGTGGCATAAGGTAAACATAAACACAACAATTCAACAAGAAAGTAGTAAACACAGCAGACCTACATGTCCATGTAGTGGTCTAGTCGAGTGTAGTGATGACTGACAGCGGCGCATTGATTTTGTCACTTAATTTTGAAAATGCTAGGTTGCTGTATATGCCTTTTGTCTGGATCTGTCAAAAATTAAGTTAAATGGAGGTTGGGTCACAGGCTGGTGCTGTGGTGGGCCTGTTCTGTCCTGTTGTTGTTGTAGCTTAATGCTGTAAACAGAATATACACGATATATCCAAGCCGCCTCAGTCTGAAAGTGTTCTCTCTTCTCTTCTTGGACTCCACCGTAATTGATGCTTTTTTTATTCATTGATTTTTCAATACCCCTTTTGTTTTTCCATCTACACGTTACAGGCCGGCCTTTACCCTGTGCTATACTGGGAAACACAACTCACACTTACCTTACCAATCCGCATCAGGCAGACAGTGGCACCCAAGATTGATGTGCGGAGCGTCCATGGAAGATAGGACCAAGAGGAAGGACGAGATTCAACTCCACAATTTGACCAGGATAATACAGTAACTTTAGTATCATTCATCATTTGTCTTTTAATTAATTTGAATCCTTTTTTCTCTTCAATCATTACGACTGTGTGTTGTGTGTTGTTTGTTTGCTAATTGATCCCTACAACTATTTTTTAATTTTCTTTGCTATCTTTAAAAGTAAGCCCAGTACAACATGGAATTTGGGTCTCTGAGGGCATATTACAGGCAAGGCAAATTGCATAGAATATACTGCTGCCCTGTACTGTCTAATTGTCTAGTAGTAGTTAGTAAGTACTACTCATTAACCATCAAGTTATCTTCATCATCATGCATGCATTTCCTTTTTCTCCCTTTATAGATTTATTGGATAAGATCATGGTCGTCTGCCAAGATTGCGCTTTGCTTTTGTTGTGTCCATGCGTACTGTTTTTCTTTGTCAAACCTTTCCCCAAACCCCCCTTCCCATCCATTCATCAAACCCTAACCCTCTTCCCCCGGGCTGTGATTTATATTGAGGTGTGATGTGACTACATAAAATGTACACCAATTGATCACACGCTTGCTGGGGCAGATGTGGTGAAAGCAACACTAATTCAATTTCAAGGCAGGGCGAGGCGAGGAGCTTCTTCTGCTTGCCCACCCATGCTCAGTCTATGTGCAAGCCAATTTTTTTTCCAAAGGGACCGTCACCTAATAGTACATCATAATTAATTGCCGGCATTGATTGGCTTCATCATCAAACTCCTACCACACAGCAGTAAAGGTTACGAATTACGATTGAGTTAAGTTAAGTGACTCACTCGACACAACTACAGTTTGTAACTTCTTGTACTAGGTTGTCCCCACCACCATTATGTTTTATTTGACTTTAGCAGTTGCAAATGCAATATTGTTTGTTTGGCAGTCTTCTTCTGTACTGTATTTTACTTCGTTCTACTACTCCTCCTCCCACAGTCGCTCTCAGGCAAGTGACTGTCTCTTTTTTATTTTTTTTGCAAATGCTACTGCCAGTGTCTACTCTACTACTACCACCACAACCATGGCATCTTCTCCATTCTCTTGGGAAACCATGCAGCCATCACTGTGCCGAACTTAATCATCATCAATCACAGGTAAGATAAGTTTGGTGGGAGGTATAATGGACTAGGAGGAGGGACTGACAGTACTAGTAGGACAAATAACTCAGTGAGGGGTACCGCATCTATCTGTTTGTGTTACATCATCGGCAGATTATTTAAATCAAACACTGGCTGCGGCCCTGCAGCAGCAAGGAAACCATGTGACGTTAATTCGTAAAACAGTAACCCCCCACAAAACATTAACATTGTATGTTTAAGTATAAATATAATTTATTACCCTAACAAAAATAAACTATCCCACACCTGACCCACCCCTCTCCCTAACCCCAACCAATGTCCAAAACGAAAAAAGTCCAAAGAATGTCCAGAAACCCCAACGCCCAATTCCCACCCACCAACAAAAGGAATAAAACAGGGGCAATCCAACAGAGTCCTATAGTTCTTATATTCGGCGGGCTTTTAGGTGTTTGTCCACCAGTATTTTGACACGCTCCTCTAGTTGCTCCTCTAGCCATGACATCCGGAGGAGCATCTGGCGGCGAAATGCCCTACAGTGGTATCCAGGGTGGGGGACAGCAGTGCTGGCTGCTAGAGAATTGCGGCGGCGGGCGGCTGCCAGACCACGGCGCCGTACCACTGGGGTTGGGGCCTGGCTGGGGCCCGGGGCATCGGACGAGGCTGCAGCTGCTGCCGCCTCCTCCTCCTCCGCCTGAGCCACCAGCCGCCGGTACTCCTCACAGATGGCCTCCAGTTTCCGGCGCCGGGCCCTGGCTGCCAACTCCTCCCGGGATGTTTTTTCTTGGGAAGGAGTACTATCTATATCAAGAAAGAAAAAGAATACTGTTGTAACCAGTACTCTTAGCAAAACAGTAACACAAAATTAATTCAACACATAGTGGCACAGTAGCACTAGCAAGAAGCACAGTACATAACATTTGTGGTAATAATCTATCTATCCTCCCACTTCCTTGGCCTCTAACATTTGTGGGAGTTTCAGGCATTATACTAGCACTATGGACTCCAGTACACAGTACACCAGTCGTCTTCTTATCTCTAGTTTAGCGAAATTACATAACCTGGTTGTAGCCGGCATGCCAGCTCGGTCATCTATGCTTGCACCCAAGACAAACATACGAGTCATGACGCAGACTCACGTTAGTTTTATTTACTACTGTCTGCAGGTGGGGAAGCTCGTATTTTTCTATTACGGGTGGCACTGGCCATACTCTCTCTGTTACATGAAGGGCAATTGGTCAATTTCACTTTCATAGTGCCCTGGCTACTACAAAAAGGCAGATTATATATCTGATCCAATGATCATTGCTTATATATGGGACGATGACATAAGGTCAGTAGCGGTCGGTGGTGGGACTTGGGGAGTGCTGCCGGGTGGTGACGTGGGGAGGGGCAGGGTGAGGGGTAGTAAACTATGGATTACGGCCAATTACAGGTAAGTAAACATATAAATAAATAAAACTAATTTCGTTGCGCGCACTACATCGTATTTGGTGGTGCAGTGCGCACAATGAAATTTGCTTTATTTATTTTTATGTTTACAGTAAAGTTACCTGTATTTGGCCACATAATACATTGTTTACTACCCCCCACCCTGCCCCTCCCCACATCGGCTTTGCTACTCTGGCGCGGTTTCTTTTACATTCCCTTAAAACTAAGACTCTGCATCCCGTGACAGTCTCCACCTATGCTGTCTATGATGAATACATACAGGCATCCATCCATTCTAAGTAAATGTCTATCATTCTTCTTAATCTCTCCACAAACCTTACATTGTTTCACCAACAACAACCCATGCGTCCACTCCTTCCTTGCTTGCCTTGGCTTTGAGTTTCACCCAAACACCGCTGATGATTCTTGCTATCCACAGTATCCACCCATACTGTGTTGCCCACCCAGGCAGGCATCCATTCTTCTTTCACCTTCCACCCATCCTTCAACAACACATGCATCTGATTCCTATCAGCCACCTATCAATGCTTCCAACGTATCCTTCTCTGCCAGTCATCATCATATTAAATCTCGCCCGTCCTTCCTCCTACCACCCTTCTTTCCCTTTTTGTTCAACACATCCATCAAGGTCGTCTGATCTGACTTTTAGTCTCCTCCATAAAACTTTCACAGCTGAGTTGTAGTCAGATAGAAGAGGCCATTGGTTAATCAAGTCACGCTGCTAATGCTATTGCTACTGCATTGCTAATGCTAGGTAAAGGGTGTCTTCTTCAACCGTTGTATAATGTTCACTACAACTTCATACCTAATAAGTCTCAACAACAGTACAGTGAGTGAAGTGAACACCCTTCCAGCTAGTGCAATGTCAAAAAGTAATGAATATAACTTACCACCGCCTGCCACTGCTGCTGGCTCACCCCCTGTAGCTCCTGCAGGTGCCGCATCTCCTGCCCCCTCCGGAATGGTCGCATCGCCGCTGACCCCGCCGGTACGCCCGGATAAAAACATGACACATTTTTAGATGTCTGTACACCTCCCCCTATTTATTCATTTTCACTAGCATGATTGAAAAAAAAGTTAATACATACATATACATCACATTCACTAGTCCAAATCGGGTACTAGAGTAGAGTCAGTAGACACTAGTAGTGTTATGGTCCCTAGGGTCATTATTATAGTATACTCTATTCTTTGCAAAGTTAGCCTGAGCCATGCAACCATTTTTCGCTTCATGTCTTTTGCGCATGTTACCTCGCAGCTTGTTGTGCAGTAACAGTAAGACGCCTTTTTGAGCCCACATGAGCTCATACAGCTACAGTCTGAGCGTTGCGTACAAGAGGTCGAAAAACAAGCCACTTTGTTATGGAGTTCAGTTAGTCCGTATTGCTTAGCCATAAGTAACATGTTACACTTTTTTGGCAGGACTGAGAAATGCTTGCATTATACTATCTAACGCGCACCATTTTTCTCATAACAGGCAGAAGATTCCCTTCTACGAATCAGAGATTTGCAGAGCTTATGAATGATGCATGTAACCAGTAATTCTATGTTCTACGGTGAGGAGTCTCCCAGACTTCGCACAGATCTTTTGTCTTCTATCATGCACTTGTAACAATGTTTATTGTTTTAATCTTATGCATTTTGCTGTTGGAGCTGGCTGGAGTACACTGAATTTTATAGAACAACATACAGAGCTTGTTAGTTGAAAATAAACCTTTTGAACTTACACCTAGATTCTGTGGTATTTGGTGTGGTGGTGGTGGTGGACTTACACGAGTGAGTGAGCGAAAGGGTGTTATCTGTTCTGGGTTGTGTAATCATTGGGTATCTTCGGGTGGGGGTTTCGGGGACCTAATGAGACACTATAGCTAGTCGTTCAGGGGATTGTGGGTTCACTTCTGACTGAGTTGTGAGGAAGGTCCAAGTTCCAACCTCCCATCACCAACATCCTATTTTCTTGTGCATAGTTCTGTATGTGGCTGTGCAGAATCCCCACATCAGTAGTAGTATGTACTAGTCTATATCCTATCAAAAATAGTCAAATATCTGGTTGGGCATTTTGTTTGTGGTAATTGTCAAAGCCTCAAGATTAAGAAGACTAGAAGAGGACAACCGAAAGGACTGGACTCAGTGGCTAGAGCTATTGGTCAATCTGAGTTTTATTCAAAACCGTAAAATAAAGAGTGGCAAACTGGGCAAGCTTAGCGACAGACTAATAGTAGTAGTACAGACATTCATAGCAGAGGCAGTTAGAACTTAGAGGCAGGGATAACCAGAATTTAGAAACAGATAGTCAAGTCAAGATCAAAGAAGCTTTTGTAAAAAATAGAATTAGGAAGTGGAACCAGAATTAATAGTTCGGAAAAAATAAGGTGCAGTAAAAGTTAGGGCAATATAATTGTTAATATTAACCACTGGAGGAATTATTGGGGTTAGCAGCAGGGCCCTCGGTAGAGGAGCGGTCCTCTGGTGGTTGTCCCACCGATTCAGACCCCGTCTTCTTTCCCCTGGGTGCTGCAGATCAGTGATCATGTAAGATATAATAAAGAAAGACACAACAATTAATGATTGCTGTGAAACAAATAAATTATCTAAAAAAACGCTCAAAAAACGTTTTAGGAAACAAAAATTGCAATAAAATTGACCTATCTAATCCGATCGACTACTGGCTTGCGGGATTCACGGACAGTCTACTTATTTAGGAACACTAATTCAGTGTTCCATTCTGATTGATTCAAATAAAATCCAGAACACTAACTAAGCCTAAGTACCACCTGACCTAGCCCACCTATTCCACACAGGCCGATTGTTCACTAAGTCTGCACTTCCATTTTTTTTAGCCCTCAAAAATGCATAGATGAGAAGGAGGACACTTGCATAAATTTGTGCATACACCAAATTGTTGGTTGGTTGCGTCTGATGTTCTGCTGCTGACTGACACTGCTAAGCCTACCACTCACTAAACAAACTACAAAAGGTTCTACTAAAGACTGGGGTAAGCAGCACTCAGTGACAGAGGATGCGTCACGCAGACCGCTCAAAAATTATCAACTAATAGTAACTAAACCTAGTATCAATCCATCCACCACTATTTGACAGGAGAATAAAGGAAGGACTAGAGTCTCTCTAGCAATAGCATTACCTAACTTAAGTTCTCTAAAGTAAACTCTTACATAATAATGACAAGCGAGCGCAAAGTTGCAAACAAGTAAGAGTAGCGCCCAGCACCTGTGTCCTACAATCACAGAAGATTTTGAAACGTAATTTACCTGCAATGTAAGCAGCAGTATTCTTGTTATTCGTAAAAAAATTATACACAATACTTATTACTTATACTACTATATATATTAGCTACTCACCAAGCCCCACGACCTCTACACCTAGCAGGTCCAACAGGTCCTGCTCCCGGTCTAGGATGTCTGACCACTGGTGTGCTAGCTGGTTATGGGTGCGCCGGACCCCTGAGCAGCAAAACACTGCCCGGCGCACCTTCACCCACCGGCGGTGACACTCCTGGGTAGGGTACCCGGAGCCTGGGCTGCCGCCTGCTGCCAAGATCAAGGGGAGGTGGCGCTGAACAAAAAAAACAAGGGCGGCCACCTCCGCCTCACTAAAAAGCTGCCGGGCTTGCACCCCTGCAGGGCGCAGTCTGCCGCAAGGCAGGCGGCTCATGGGCGCACGCGCCTTGCCCTTGGAGCCGTTACTGCTGCTGCTGCTACCCTTCGCCATGGTTCTGGGGTGTGTGGAGGAGGCGGAAAAGAAAAGTTAGAAGGGAAAAATAAAGTTAGGGTAAGAAGTAGGAGCTTAAAGAAGAAAGTTATATAAAACAGTACAAAAGTAAAAAAAACACAGTAAAAGTAGAAATAAATGCAAATATAGACTTAGGCACAGAGAGAGATAGATAAGAAATAGAGAAAAATTGAAAAACAGTGTAAAAAACTAAGGATTGCAAAGATTGAGGGAGGATAGAAAAGCAGGCCCAGAACCATAGCATAGAGTGAAAAACAAGATGGCCGCGCCCTTCGCGACCGCGTGGGTAAGTTCGTGCGATATTTCTCCCCGAGCACGCAAAAAGCGTCGCGAACACGTACAACGCGTTCCCGAACATGAAATGCGCATCACGAGCACGCTATACGTGACCCGGAACAGGAAGTAAGGGATCGCAAACGGGCGGGACAAGTGAAAAACAAGATGGCCGCGCCCATAGGCGACCGCATGGGTAAGTTTGCGAGATACTATCCCCCGAGCATGCAAACAGCGTCCCGAACACGCACAACGCGTTCCCAAAGAAGAAAAACGCATCGCGAACGGGCGCGACAAGCAACTACGCACGCTCGCATAGCTACGCGTAGCGCTTCGACGTCTTCGCGTAGCTTCGCGTAGCGCGACTACGTGAACTACGCCCAGGGTTAATTAATACCTCCAACACTCCTCTTACATCCCCCACAAACACCTGGTCGGAATTCATCCCTTTTGACCCCGACTTCTCTCTCAGTCAATTGGAAGAAAAAAAATTCTGTATCCCCTCTGGATCCCTGCCCCGCTAGGTATTTTAACCTACTTGCCCCTTTGATTAACCCTCCTCTGAATCAGCTCTGGAACGCTTCTCTAACATCGGGCACCTACCCGTCCATCTGGAAAACTGCACTTGTCCAACCCATCCTCAAAAAGGAGGATGCAGATCCTACCGTACTAAAATTTTTTAGACCCATCTCCCTCTTGCCAGCACCAGCCAAAATCCTTGAGAAAGAAGTACAGAAGCAGCTATCCCACTTCCTAGAAATCAACAAATCATTACACGACTCTCAGTCTGGATTCAGAGCTGGCTACAGCACCGAGACAGCTCTGTTGGAGGTAGCTGAAACAATCCAGGAAACCTTAGATAAGAACACCTGTGCAATGCTGGTGCTGTTAGACCTGTCAGCAGCATTTGACACTGTGTCACATAAGATCCTTCTTGACAGGCTTAGACAATTGGGAGTTTTAGGGACCACTCTGGCCTGGTTCAGTTCTTTTCTTGAAGGACGGTCCCAGAAAGTAAGGCTGCATCCTTATGTTTCATCACCCGATTGGTGAAATGTGGAGTTCCTCAGGGCTCGGCTCTCAGCCCCACTCTTTTTAACGTTTACCTTGCGCCCCTAGCTACTCTCATAGAGCAACATGGCGTGGGTGTCATCTCATACGCTGATGACACCCAGCTAGTGTTCTCTTTTAAAGACCATTCAGAGGCCGCATTCACACACTTTAAGGAATATCTGATTGACATATCTACCTGGATGACAAAAAATTGTCTGCAGCTGAATGCCGACAAAACTGAGGCTTTGTTTTTTAACCAGCCTGTGTCCTCAGCTAGAAATTTGGGCTTTAAGGTGGACAACACTCTCTCATGCAAATCCCAGATAGGACTAGTGTCATCATCCTGCTTCTGGAAAATGAAGGCATTACGAAGATTTCTTCACTTCCTTCCAATGGACTGCAGGAAAACTATTGTCCATGCACTAATAACATCAAAACTAGACTACGCTAATAGTCTATATCTGGGTTTACCAACGTATCTGCTAAGGAAACTGCAGATAATACAGAATGCAGCCGCAAGGCTTATTAGAAATGTCCCTCTAAGGCACCATATCTCTCCATTTACGTAGTCTTCATTGGCTGCCCGTGAAAAAACGCACAGAATTCAAGGCGCTCACTATCGGGCAATAAACGGAAGTGGCCCCCTCTATCTCCGGAAAAGAATCCGTAAGTCCTATCAAGCAAGAAACCTAAGATCTAACCATCTTGAACTCCTTATCATCCCTCGTTTCGCTAAAGCTAGAATAGGAGGAAGGTCCTTTACCGTTAGAACCACAACTCTGTGGAACTCCCTGCCCGTACACATCAGAAAGGCTAACACGGAGCTAAGCTTCCGGAAATTCTTGAAGACATGGCTCTTCAGTCTTCCTTAGCACCCATGGAATTTTTACTTTTATCCCTCCCACCTCTCTATCTGTCTTAAGCGCCGGGACACTCCCGTTGGGGGCAGCCGTGTGCTCTATAAGCTACATAATAATAACAATAATAATAAAAATAACTTATGTGAACAAAAGGTTATGGTGCACAAGTGCAAACTACCCTAAATAGCCAAAAAAGGGCATGGCACGGGGGAATGCCTGGATTCTGCTTGCTTAGTATTTCAAATATGGCAACAAAGCAACAATCAACAAGCAGCAGCAAACAGGGAATGCAGACAGATAAATGGTATCTGGACCTCATAGGGAGGGCCACATACAGTAGGTAATTGGTGTTTGTGGACTTGCAGGAGGTAAATCGAGCGAGACCCTGCAATAGTGCTTCTTTGAAATGGGGAAGTGAATGCAGGAGACAGTCAAGTAATGCAGCTGAGTAATTTACAGGAGGTGTCCACTCAGCTGCCTTGAATAAATACACATTTTCATACTATTCACCCAGCAGAGTAGGTTTATTGCATTGATGCTTTTTAGACCCATGTAAGATTGGCCCCCTTCAGCCAAACTGTTATTTTAGTCACCTGCACAATGCATCTTGGGAATGGTAGTTTTGATGTTACCATGTTCAGCAGTATCTCTACTGGGGTCTAATTTTTGTACTTGACAGTGCTGTCTCCGCAAAAAAAGTCTGGAAGAACAAAACAATCTGTGTGACAAGCTTGGAGGCTGTATCTGACTCAAGTCGATGTGGAGGGGGCTGGGGAAGGAAACAATAGGAGGAGCAGGATGAAAGGTAGGAGAATAAGGCTAGGACAAACAGAGACAAAAGGGCCAGGTCAAGGAGAACAAGGCCCATAGAGAACTAATCTATAGGGACGAGGTTGCAATGCCAGAGGGAACCAGGAACAAATAGACATTAAGGAACAAGAAAATGAAAAACAGCACTAGAGTTACTAGGACTAGGTGGAGAAGAAGATGGAGGGTCAGGAGGTTGTGGACTAAAAAAGGCCAGGACCAGGAAGACCACAATCAGAAAGCACCAGTGCTAGCAGGACTCATAGACCTTAGATTAGAATGACCAGTGGGGTTACACAAGACAAAAAAGTCTAGGTCCAATGGGACCAGTATCAAAAGGTCCAGGAGCATACAACTCAGGAGGATCCTAAACCAGATTGACAAGAACCACATGAACTTGGGGTGATAAGCAACATAGGAACTAGGTCCATGGTCAGATAGACAAGAGCAAGCTAGAATAGGCAAACTAGTAGGATGGGGCAGCAGAACATGGTACTATGAGGGCTATGGAAACCAAGGCCAGTGGAACTAGCACCAGAAGACCTGATACAGGAGGACTGGGCAAAGGAGTATCAGAACTAAGACCAGAACTATATGGACCAAGGTGACCAGGATCAGAAGGATTAGGAACAGCCAAACAAAGGGACTATATAAACAAGGGGAGCAGGTCCGGGAGAAATGATGGATGAGAATGAAAGGTTGCAGGATTGGAAGCCTTTGAAACATGAGACCCATGATCCAAATGACTATGGGCAGGTGTACAAGGGAATGACGACCAGTTAAATCAGCACCAGGAAATACAGGGCCAGAAAGTTCTTAGACTTGCATGAACTGGAGGTCAAGGAACATCAGAACTAAGAATGGCTAAAATGGTCTGCAACAGTACAAGTTATTGCTGAGCCATGCGGTCAAGGTGCAGGAGGCCAAGGGCCAGAAGGATCAGGACCAGATAGGAGAGGACTACATAGATCAGGACTTGAAGGACAATGGCCAGTACATCCAAGATAATAGGATAACCAGAACAAGGATTAGGAAGTCTACGGGCGCAGTACCAAAGGCACCCATAAGGCCAGAGCAGGAGTACTAGGTAAACTAAATGGATCATGAGCAGGAGTACTGTACACAGGACCTAGGGGACCATGGCTTGGATAACCAAGCGGGGAAGAGCAATTCTTACAAGTAGTAGGACCAGAGTGAGGAGGATCTGAGGTAAGAAATTCAACCAGCATCTTGAAACAAAGTGGAATGGACGGGGGTGGGCAGGAGGACCAGTACCAAAATGAACAGGCTCAAGAGGACCCAAGCAAGGAGATCCTGCATTAAGAGCACTTGGTTTAATGGCTGCATACCAGTAGGGCTAAATGGGTAAGGTGAAGTTATAGGAGAACAAGGACAAACCAAATCAGAAGGACTAAGAATGACCACAAATACCAGGACCAAGGAGACCAAGACTAAGCTAGCAAGAGGGCCAGGTCAAGGAGAACAAGGTCCAGAGGAACCCAAACTACATGGAACATGGCAAACAGGATCAAGTACAATGGGCAAGGAATCTCGAGAAGGACAAGTACTATGAAAAACAGGAATAGCATGACTTTGTCCAGGAGTGCCAGCAGGGACACAGGCAGCTGGAGTCATAGGAAAAAGGTATAAGAGGACCAGATAACAAAGGACTATGTGGGTTAGGATGATCGGGGAAAAGAGGATCAGGACTTTGAGAACCAGGACCAGTAGACCAAGGTGAGGATGAAAAGGAGGATCAGGACCAGGGACATAAGGACCAGGGACATAAGGACCAGGATGATCACAGCCTGCAGTACCAGGCCACTGGGCTAGGAAAAGAATGGCAAGGAAGATGAGCAACAGCATGACCAGGCCCAGGAGGACCAGACATAGCAGGACTATGAGGAGGTTGAGTAGCAGCATGAGGCCAAGCAGCAGGAAGACCAAGGACAAGATGGTCTGGACCAGATCCAGGAAAACAAGAGCCAGGCCAATAGGACAGGGGGTCAGAATAAATAGGAAAGATGAGGGAAAGTACCAAGAATATTAGAGGAAGAGACCAGGAGGACCATAGTCAAGGAGAATTTGAAGGAACAGCATCATAGGACCAGTAATAGGCCTAGGAGTGGCAGAGGGAAAATGACCATAGCACCAAGGCCCAGAGTATGAAGTGGAACAGAAAGACCAGGACATGGGGGTAGCAGGACCAGAGGGAGGAAGATCAGGAGAACCAGAACAGCTAGAATCAGGTAAACCAATGGGACTGGATCTTGATGTCCAGGAGGACCACAACGAAAACAACAAGGCTCAAAAGGACCCAAACAAAGAGATCCAGGACCAAGAGAGCCTCGACCATTGGGTACAGTGCCAGAAGAACCATGAGGACACAGCACAGGGCCAGAAGGACAAAGATGATCAAAAGCAGGCAGAGAAGAGCTAAGATGGCAAGCTCTAAGAGGGCCAGGACACAAAAGGCCAGGTAGACCAGCAGAACAATAAGAGCCAGGAACTGATGTACTGGGATCAGATGAGCAGGCTGGGAAGGACCAGAAGGACCAAGTGAAATGGATGGGGGTCAATAGGATCAGTAAGGAAAACAATGAGTTAGGAGACAGGAGTCTGAAAGGACCACAAGGCCCAGAAGGACAAGAACCAAGAGGATAAAACATACACAGACCCAAACAAGGAGGACCAGAAACAAAAAAGAATGAGAAGAGAACAGGAAAAGAACATGGACTGTGAGGACCAGGTACTGGAAGACCATTGCTAGGCAAACCAAAATGACAGTGAGGAAGACTAGTTGAACAGAACCTGAAGAAAAAAGAGGAGATGGCTTGGCAACCAGAGCCAACAGGATAAGAGGAAAGAGGACCAGGGCAGTGAGGATCAGTGGGAATACAATCAAGGTGAAAAGAAAGTTTAATTCATAGAGGCTCAGGAGTGTCAGGACCTGGTGTACCAGTACAAGCAGAACCAGGATGAGGATAAAATGAGGACCAGGACAAAGAAGGCCAGGATGACAGGAGCCATGATAACCAAAGTGGGTGGCTAAGAACAGTATGAACTGAACAAGGGGGATCAAGATAAGGTGGACAAATCAGTCCAAGATGACAACAAGCTGGAGGGTCAGGGCCAAGGGTGTAATAGCATGTTGGATGAGGACACAGAAAACTAGTCAGGTCAGGAGTATGTGGACTAGGGCCATTAGGACCAGGGACCAGATAGGGGAATATTATGTGGACTAGAAGGTTCATAATAAGCAAGTCCATGAACAGGGTGTGGGAGGTCTAGAGAGGTCAAAACCAAGGGACCAGGAGCTGAAGTTCCAAGTGGAGCAGGAGGATTAGGAACTGGGGTATTAGGACCAGGCTGGTGAGGATCAAGGGAACCAGGGCATCCAAAGCCATAAGGAGCATTTGGACCAAACCAGGACCAAAATGACCAGTCCTAGCTTAATAGGACCTAATACGGAGGGCCAGTGGAGGTAGTATCAGGTGGACCACAAGAACGAAGTACAGGGCAAGGAGAATCAGGATGACTCAAACCAGGAAGATTACGATTGCCATCCCTAGGAGAACCAGGATAACAGGACTAGGGGAATAAGGACCCTGCGGACCATCAGGAGGATGTCTAGTAGTACAAGGCTAAGGAGGCCCAGGAAGCATAAGGATGAGCCAGGAGCGGGCCCAGGAAGGCTAGGGTCAGGAAGGACTACAACCAGGACCCCCAGACTCAGGCAAACTAGACCAGGAGGACCAAAACAACCCATTAACGGAGGACTTGGAGCAGGACTGGGAGGAGAATAAATGCCTAAAGACCCAGAGGGGCCTGGAAGTAAAGGAAGAACACCAGAAGCAGGAGCACACTTATGTGAGTCTAGTTCACATGTATTAGGATATCCCTTTTGTAAATGCTTTTTATTCATGCTTCGTATGCTGGCAACTCCTAGTAACCCCCACCTCTTCAGCCCACATATAGAACTGGTAAGTATTTGCTGAAAAATAAAAGCATGCAGTGAATAAAAAGCCTGGGCTGTTACACTCTAACCTCTGAGTGAAAAAGACATGGTCTAATGCTAGCACCGTAGTCCAAGGGTGGATCCGGGGGCATGCAGACTAAAATTTTGCAGAGGAGTTTAAAGGTGGATGGGTGAAAATGAGTTTGGTCTGTGAATGATGGTACAAAGGGTTTTTAATAACCTGTAGGGCTGAAGTCGGGAAAAATGTTTAATAGCTAACAAAGGGAAGCTCATGATCATAACAAGGCCCAGATGAGCTGAAAGGGAGTGATGAAGGCGCCAGATAGATCATTTCTGATGGACTAGAGCGGAATTATGTGTTACCCCAGATCTTTGCATTGACATTCCATGTGTGTTTGTGTGAGGTGGGTATGTAGCAAGGGGCAGATTTACTTAAAAGTCAAGCAATGCTAGGCAGCAAGATAACTTGCTGCACCACATTGCCTGACAAGGAGAGGGCAGAAACACACCATATCTACTAAGATATGACACACGTCTACTCTCTACCTATGCTGGTCTACTATGTGGTGCTTAGCACCAACTCAGGAACCTTTGAGCATGGTGTAAGCCAGTGTGCCTGCTTTATGAGTAGGATTGTTTTTGTGCAGTAAGGGGCCAACAGAGTAGGGGCCATCTAAGTAAGGACTTTACACCATCTACCTATTTAGAGCAAAACCTGTCTGGAAAAATATAATGTCCCTGTCACCCGTGAAGAAAACTCCCAGCGCGTGGGAGCTTTTTTTTAAAAAAAACCTCTTGAATTAGAAGTTTGTTTTTTGAAAAAAAAACATTTTTGTAAACGTTTTCTAGCCAGCCATCATGTCTGGCTGTAATATCCTTCAAATGTTTCATGCATAGACAGGAACCGTTAATGTAGAGAGTTGTCCACAGGGCCAGCGGACAACGGATAGCTCTAAATTTGGCTATCAAAGGTTCCTCAGGATGTTAGAGGAATTGCTGTTCCCCATCCTGACAGAGTTAACTCCTAAAGTCTCTCAATTATAGTGTGCTGATCACTTCACAAGGGGCCTTAAGCAATTGTTTCTATTTTGATAGAAATCACCCAAATGGCTCTATGTTACAACATTTCCTTTTCTGGTTTTTGCTTTTTCAAATCATTGTTTTAAGGTTTTTTAGTCTGATTTGTTTAATTGAACTGAACCAGAATTAATAATGCCAATTATAGGTAGTTGGCAAAGTCCACTCCCCCAGTGGACTCTGATTAATTTTTCCACTTGGCGCTCTGCTTGGAGCTCGGCAAAATAAATCAGTGACCTCCTTATTGCTTTGTACTCCCAGATAATACAGAATACCACTCTCCCACATGGTAGCTCAAACATGACGAAGCAATACACATTACACAACACCACCTGGAAAGGGATTTGACTTTATAAAATGAAGCACATCAAAGACTGTTCTCAGAATAAGGCTTGGGGTTTCATTTATACAATGCTCTCTAACAGAAAGGCTTTCCCAGATATCAAATAAACAACATTCAAATGTGTATATATATATATTCACTGAAAAAACCAGGGACGTTATAGTTACTTGCACATTTCACTCGTACAAAACCATAGAAATTCGGCCGTTATAGTTAGTTGAGCTAACTATAACTCACGCCCCCACAATGCACTGCTGATGACGTCACATATTACATCATTCATGACATGGTCTGTGACATCACTGATGACATCACTGATGACATCTCAAATGACATCACTGATGACATCACTGATGACATCATCCATGTGAAAATCTGATGCACCTCCTCATACCTTAATAAAACATTTGATACACCCATTCTAAAATTCAGACTACCATTTTCGAAACAATACAGACACCAATACCAGTTACTACATATGCACGCACTGATTCCTAGGTCTACACACACATCCACTCATTCACCCATAAAGTCACTCATACATACAGTGACTCATCAATACAACACTATTATAGGCACTCATACACCTATACAAACACTCACACACCCCCACTCATCCAGAGTTACTCACACATCTAGTCAGTCATGCAAAGAATCAATCACACTTCTATTTACTCAGCTATACAGTTATACACACACAACCTCACTTATTCATAGTGATATTAACATATACTTACTCTCTTATACAATCACTGATACAAGTACACACTCATCCATAGAGCACTCTCACAATCACTGTCTCTCACATAGAGTCATTTATATACTCCAACTCTCTCATGCACTGTGTTTTACATATGTAGTTACTTGGACATGTAGCACTGAGATATCCAATCACTCACCAACACACCCATACAGCTGTTTCCACATGCACTTTTGAACCCATACACCCAGTGAATAAAGAACTCACACATCTATGCACAAAGTCACACACCTCCCACCCACTCACACACACACTCAGGCACCAATACAAATACTCAGGCAACCAATCAATAACCCATATAGACACTCATGTAGCTACTCATCAACCAATGCAGCAGCTTACACAGCAATAGACAGACTGATACAGACATTCACACAGTTTAGTCACTAACCCATAAATTCAGTAAGAGACATTTAATCACTCACGTATACAGTCAGTCACACACCTACTAAATCCTCCATCCACACACTTATACAGCCACTCATTCTACAATAGACCTTGGCCAATATATTTATAAAACATATTTAAACTTTACAGAAACACACAGTCACTGGATGATGTCATCAGTGATGTCATCAGTGATGTCATCAGTGATGTCACTGACCATGTCATGAATGATGTAATATGTGACGTCATCAGCAGTGCATTGTGGGGGCGTGAGTTATAGTTAGCTCAACTAACTATAACGGCCGAATTTCTATGGTTTTGTACGAGTGAAATGTGCAAGTAACTATAACGTCCCTGAAACCTATGGTTTTTTCAGTGAATTTCAAAGGTTTTTAACATGATAATTTGTAACTATAACGTCCCTGAAACCTATGGTTTTTTCAGTGAATTTCAAAGGTTTTTTAAATGCTAATTTCTAATTATAATGTTCATTAAACCTGTCTGCTGTGCGATCCAAAAACAAGCTGGTGCTTGTAGTGTTATGGACAGTGGACACAACCATGTTACCTCAGGCAGTGGGGAAGATCTCGGTCATGAACCTGTGTCGTCGCCCCCTGTAAGCGGAAGCGCAGTGGGCTGGTCCAACGTACGCCACTCGAGTGTAGAAGTGTGAATAAATAGGCCGGGGTTCTGGGCATGGTTCACTTGTGTGAAAGCCAACGCGTCTACCAGAGCGGCGACCCTCACCCTGCCACGTGGCTGCAGACATGACTGCGGGCCTCCTCGACACAAGCCCCCTGCGAACACAGCGGCACAGCACTGCACAGTTTTGTCTGTACAGACTACTGCCTTCGATATACACTGCAGACAGCAGGGCTCACAATTCAGATTGAGTCGCGATTCCAGATGACGGAGTCCAGTAGGCATGACACATTGCTCCCAGTGCGTCCCGCTCGGACCACGCATCATCGCAGGCTACGTACACGCTGAGCGCCAGAGGTACCACTAACTCAGTGCACCACAAGTAAACGCCACGTGGCCTTATTAAGGCAGAATTCATTAAACAAAAGACATTGCTACCAGTGCGGCCCACACGGACCACGTATCATCGCAGGATGCGCACACGCTGAGTGCTTCAGGTGCCACTAGCTCACTGCACCATAAGTCATCACCACATACCCTTAAACCTACATAATATCCTTTTAGTATCCTTGCTTCAAGAACTTTTTTGATATCAATTATAGCTTTAGTACAATGACCAAATTCATCTTGCAAGTCCAAAGGAACACTGAATGGCAGTCTACACTGCGGACAGCAGAGCTCACAATTTGAATTCAGTCTTGATTTATTAATTGCAGACAGAATTGTACTCTATGTCGTTGAATTTTCTCAAGAGGAAGTGACAAAAAGCTTTCCTCGATGTCTGTGCTGACTACTGCCTTCGATCTACACTGCGGACAGCAGGGCTCACAATTCAGATGGAGTTGCGATTGCAGATGACACAGTCCAGTAGGCAACAGACATTGCTACCAGTGCGGCCCTCCCGGACCACGCATCATTGCTAGCTGTGCACACGCGGAATGCTTCTGATGCTCCTACCTCAGTCCACCACAACTGATGGACCCTTTATGACAGAATATTTTGTGTATGATTTCAGATCTGGTGCCCCTAACTTAGTGTAGCACAAGTCATGGACCCTTTATGATTGAATCTCTGTGTGTGATCTGATGATTACTGTTGTACTTGTTACCAGCACCAACCATTCCCGGAGGGCTGGCTTACACTCACCCCACACGCATCCAGCACAGACGTCACTGGACATGTGACCCTGGTAATAAAAAGGAGTCGAGTGCACGTGCTCGTATCCAGTTCCACTATCTATCTGTGTCCGTGTGTTCATTATGTATGCAACATACTGCCCCTGGGCCCTACCACATTACATTGTGCTCTGGACAGCGTATGCAACCAACTTACCTTTGAAAGTGGGAGAAAACTTTGGTAATGTAACTTTGTCTCGGTCATTGTACAAGTACGTACGTAGAGACTGGATGATTAGAGTACTGCAAGGAGAGTGTATAGTGAATTTATAAGTGCGTGGGGATTGGCGGAGTGATTGTATAAGTACATATGTTGGCGCACCCGAACTCCGACAACGAGCTTGGCTCTAATTGGCTGCTCTCCATGTCCCAAAAACTGAAATTTGGATTTTGCATGGCCCAGTATTGCTACAGCTGCAATACTCCACTGAATGTGCAATAAACATTCACACCCACACAGATGTGTCATGTCCACCATCTTTCTTGTGTGGAACTATAGATGAATGTAGGGTCAGTGATTCCCCGTTCCTTCCATGTTGGCCATGTTCAGGGACTTGGCTCACAGAGTGACACATTGACGCTTGCGACCCGGGTGACGGCAGCACTACAACAAGAACACAAGATTTTTTAAGCATTCTCTAGCCCAAAGACAACCAAAAAGTAGCCCAAACTAGCCCAATATTGCTATTTTAAGGAAGGAGGGGCAGGGACATCGTCAAGCAGGTGGTGAATGGATTGGAATTGATGTTGCAGCAGGCTGCCAAGTAAATATTTGTCTAATAAAGCGCTTTAACATACTAGTTTGCTGGAGCGCTGTATATATATTTATAATCTGGCAACTAGCACAAATCTAAATTTTACCGCACAACCGGGAAAAATATTGCCCAATTGTGCGTGATCTAGCCCAATCTGGCAACAGTGCCGCATCAGTTGATTCCTCATACAGCTCACGGTGGAGCCACGCCCATAGCTCCTGAGTCATTCTTCACAGCCTCATGCAGAACTGGCATACTACAGGCCAGCCCACTCCGCTTACGCTTACAGGGAAGGACAACAACGCTACATGGCCCAGATTTTCATTGCAGTGATCTGCTGGTCACACCCTAGTTGTCAGTATGCCACAGCCACTCCCTCACAGCTAGTATACACCCACACTACACCCATCCAGCACAGGCGTCACAGGACACGTGACCCTGCCAATAAAAAAGACCGGGCGCAAGTGCTCTACGCCATTTCAGAGTTGCTCGCACCGGATGCACTGCGGCCGGCACAGGCACACCGGCACGGGACGGTGACTTTCGGTCCACTGAGGTATGGGTACCGTAACTGCTGAGCGGGTGTATAGCCTGCGGTGATGGCTCGTCCCGGCGGTCTGGACAGCTCAGATTTGTGTGCCCTGCTGGACCGCAGTGTAGGCCTGAGCCACCGAACGGGGAGGCCTACCACCACGTGCATGGCCTCACTGTTCACTGAGTTAGTGGCACCGCAAGGACTGAGCGGGTGTGCAACCTGCGATGATGATAGGTGCACTAGTATGTCCTCTGGCATGGCAAAATAAAGACTCAGCACCAAATGTGAGACCTGTTGGCCTGCGGAGTGGGACTGCATGATGCGGAGGGTGCCCTGTCCGCGAAAAGGTGAGCAGTGAGGCCTGGGTGCGCAGCAGTGGGCAAATACGTCTGGGCGGCGGGAGTGGATACACAAAGGCGGCACAGCAATTTAGGCGTACGCAATCGTATATACTCTCCCATTACTAATTCTGTACTATGTTTAGATGTGGGAGCTTGAGGGCTCTACTAGGTCCTGGCACGTGGTTGGAGACACAGCACTCACTGTCCCTCTTCATCTCTTCCTTTCTCTCCTTCACATACTTTCTCTCTCTCTTCTTCTCTCACTCTTTCTCTCTTTCTCTTTGTCTTCCTCTCACTCTTTCTTTTTCTCTCTTCCTCTCTCACTCTTTCTCTCTTTCTCTCTGTCTTCCTCTCACTCTTTCTTTCTCTCTCTATCTCTCTTTCTCTCTCCTTTGATGGACGCATGACGCACAATCTTATCTTGCTTTTTGTCTTGCAGGCCTGCGATGAAGCGTGGCCATCCTGCAATCAACACTCAACCTGAATTGTGAGCTCCACTCTCCGCGTGTACACAACAGGTGAGGAGGTTTCTTCGGCATGTGGTGGACCCTCTTCGACACACGCCGGTGGTGTAAGGTGAGCAGAGAGGCTTGTTTGCGCAGCGGCGGGCAGTCACCTCCGGGCAGTGGTAGTGGATGGGGTGCAGCAGCCTGGGTACGCAGCGGCATGCAGTCACCTCCGGGCAGTGGGAGTGCATGGGGTGCAGCAGCCTGGGTGTGCAGCGGCTGTCATACACCTCTGGGCAGTGGGAGTGGATGGAGTGTAGCAGCCTGGGTGTACAGCAGCGGGTAGACACCTCTGGGCAGTGGAAGTGGATGGGGTACACTAGCTTGGATACACAAAGGCGGGACAGCGATTTAGGCATACGCAGTTGTATGTACTCATCCATTACTGATTCCATTTTTATGTTTCAGATGACTAAGCTTGAGGGCTGCCCTATATCCCTGCACGTGGTTGGAGACACACCAGTGACAGAAAGGTGAGCTGTGAGGATTTTCTCCACAGTGTCAACACTTACTCTCCCTCTCCATCTCTTCCTTTCTGTCACTCACACTCTTTCTCTCTCTCTCACTCTCTATCTCTTCCTTTCTCTCTCTCACACTCTTTCTCTCTTTCTCTGTCTCTTCCTCTCTCTCTCATTCTTTCTTTCTCTCTCTTCCTCTCTCACTCTTTCTCTCTCCCTTCCTCTCTCTCACACTGTTTCTCTCTCTCTTCCTCTCTCTTACACTGTTTCTCTCTTTCTCTCTTCCTTGTATCTCACTCTTTCTCTCTTTCTCTGTCTTCCTCTCTCTCACACTTTCTCTCTTCCTCACTCTCACTCTTTCTCTCTCTCTCTTCCTTTCTCTCACTCTTTCTCTCTCTCTCTTCCTCTCTCTCAATCTTTCTCTCTCTCTTCCTCTCTCTCACTCTTTCGCTCTCTTTCTGCCTCTTACTGTTTCTCTCTCTCTTCGTCTCTCTCACTCTTTCTCTCTGTCTTCCTCTCACTCTTTCTTTCTTTTTCTCTTTTCTCTTCCTGTCACTCCCACTGTTTCTCTCTTTCTCTCTGTCTTCCTCTCACTCCTTCTTTCTTTTTCTCTCTGTCTTCCTCTCACTCTTTCTTTCTCTCTCTATCTCTCTTTCTCTCTCCTTTGATGGACGCATGACGCACAATCTTATCTTGCTTTTTGTCTTGCAGGCCTGTGATGAAGCTTGGCCATCCTGCAATCAACACTCAACCTGAATTGTGAGCTCCGCTCTCTGCGTGTACACAACGGGTGAGGAGGTTTCTTCGGCATGTGGTGGACCCTCTTCGACACACGCCGGTGGTGTAAGGTGAGCAGAGAGGCTTGTTTGTGCAGCGGCGGGCAGTCACCTCCGGGCAGTGGGAGTGGTTGGGGTGCAGCAGCCTGGGTGCGCAGCGGCACGCAGTCACCTCCAGGCAGTGGGAGTGCATGGGGTGCAGCAGCCTGGGTGCGCAGCGGCTGTCATACACCTCTGGGCAGTCAGAGTGGATGGAGTGTAGCAGCCTGGGTGTACAGCAGCGGTTAGACACCTCTGGGCAGTGGAAGTGGATGGGGTACACTAGCTTGGATACACAAAGGTGGGACAGCGATTTAGGCGTGCTCAGTTGTATGTACTCATCCATTACTGATTCCATTTTTATGTTTCAGATGACTAAGCTTGAGGGCTGCCCTATATCCCGGCACATGGTTGGAGACACACCGGTGACAGAGAGGTGAGCTGTGAGGATTTTCTCCACAGTGTCAACACTCACTCTCACTCTCCCTCTCCATCTCTTCCTTTCTGTCACTCACACTCTTTCTCTCTCTCTCTCTCACTCTCTATCTCTTCCTTTCTCTCTCTCTCTCTCACACTTGTTCGCTCTTTCTCTGTATCCTCCTCTCTCTCTCATTCTTTCTTTCTCACTCTTTCTCTCTCTCTTCCTCTCTCTCACACTGTTTCTCTCTCTCTTCCTCTCTCTCACACTGTTTCTCTCTTTCTCTCTTCCTTGTATCTCACTCTTTCTCTCTTTCTCTGTCTTCCTCTCTCTCACACTTTCTCTCTTCCTCACTCTCACTCTTTCTCTCTCTCTCTCTCTTCCTGTCTCTCACTCTTTCTCTCTCTCTTTTCCTCTCTCTCACTCTTTCTCTCTCTCTTCCTCTCTCTCACTCTTTCTCTCTCTTTCTGTCTCTCACTGTTTCTCTCTCTCTTCGTCTCTCTCACTCTATCTCTCTGTCTTCCTCTCACTCTTTCTTTCTTTTTCTCTCTCTCTTCCTGTCACTCCCACTGTTTCTCTCTTTCTCTCTGTCTTCCTCTCACTCCTTCTTTCTTTTTCTCTGTGTCTTCCTCTCACTCTTTCTTTCTCTCTCTCTTTCTCTCTCCTTTGATGGACGAATGATGCACAATCCTATCTTGCTTTTTATCTAACAGGCTGTGATTCACGAATCGACGTCCCCCCCACACCACCACAGCTGAACGCGTGTACAAACTGCGATGATGCGTGGCCATCCTGACAACGCCTGACAACGTTGCTTCATCACGTGGTGCACCCTCTTAAACACACGCCGGTGGCGGAAGGTGAGCAGAGATACTTCTTTCTGCAGCAGCGGGCAGTAACCTCTGGGCGGTGGGAGTGGATAGTGTGCAGCAGCCTGGGCGCACAAGAGCGCACAGACACCTCCGAGCAGTGGGAGTGGATGGGCTGCAGCAGCCTGAGTGCGCGTTGCCGAAACAGATAATTAGGCGTGTGCAGTTGTATGTACTCTACAATTACTAATTCTATACTATCTTTCAGATCACTAAACTTAAGGGTGTACTATGGCCCTGCACGTGGTTGGAGACACACTGGAGGCACAAAGGTAAGCTGCAAAGATTTTCTCCAGTGTCAACACTCCCTCTCCATCCCTTCCTTTCTCTCTCTCACACTTTCTCTGTTTCTCTGTCTGTTCCTCTCTCTCATTCTTTCTTTCTCTCTCTTCCTCTCTCTCACTCTTTCTCTCTTTCTTTCTCTCTTTCTCTCTACCTCTCTCTCACACTGTTTCTCTCTCTCTCTTTTCCTTGTATCTTACTCTTTCTCTCTCACTCTTTCTCTTTCTCTGTCTTTGTCTGTCTTCCTCTCTCTCACTCTTTCTCTCCTCTCTCTCACTCTTCCTCTCTCTTCTTCTCTCTCACTCTTTCTCTCTCTCTTCCTCTCTCTCACTCTCTCTCTTCCTCTCTCACACTATTTCTCTCTTTCTCTCTCTTACTATTTCTCTATTTCTTTGTCTTCCTCTCTCTCTCACTATTTCTTTGTTTCTCTCTTTCTCCCTCACTCGTTCTCTCTTTCTCTTTCTCCTTTGCTGGACGTATGATGCACCATCTTATCTTTCTTTTTGTCTTACAGGCTGTGATTCACAAATGGTCCAGCGATTACATGACATGGCTGTACATAGTTTTATTTGTTGTTGTTTTGTTTTAATAAAATGTTTTATATGTAAATCCATACATGACTAAGATTCTTATTTGTCCAACCTAACGTGACTGTCACATTTGTTTGTGGGGGGTGGGGGTGAGGGGAGATGGCAGACAAGGAGCTCCTACTGGGGGATGTCGGAGCAGTGTTGGGTGTCCGACCTGCATGATCGTTGCCTCCATTACATCTGTTCTCAGAGACTTAAGAGCCGGCGGTCTGGCTCGTAGATGAAGAACTGCGAGCTGACTAGCAGGCTGATAGAGGGAGAACCGCGGCCCGTCAGTTCGCAGAGGAAGAGCTGCGGGCTAGCTCGCAGAGGAACACCTGCGGGCCGACTAGTATAGGGAAAGGTGCGGGCCATCGGCTTCCAAAGGGATAGCTGCGGAACACTGATGTGGGGAGAGGGAGCGTGAAGAGCGTATCTCGCAGAGAGACACCTCCGGTATATCTCCAGTATTGGCTTCACAGATACAACTGCGGGCCCGAGAACTCGCACCTGAAGAGCTGTGAGCCGACAAGTGGTTCGCAGAGGCAGACTTGCGAGCCCAAGTATATTGTTGGAGGTATGCTGTTGATGGTGGAAAAGGGAGCGTGACCTGCTGATGTAGGGAGACGCAGCGTGAAAGCGGTATCTCGCACAGACAGAGCTCCGGTATATTAAATTGCCCCCGGGACCTTTCTTTTATATTTTCACTCGATGCGAGGCACAAGATGGCTGCTAACACTTCCTGGTTTGAATTGTTAGCAGCCAATCAGAGGCAAGCTCGTGCTCTGGAGTTTGGCACAGTCCAGATATATATATATCTTTTTTTCCTTTAATATCTCAAAAACTACTGATCGGATTTACACCATTTCCACAAAACAGCGCTTTCTGCACCAAGACCTTTCTCCCTGCCAAATTTGCAATTCTTTCTTTGTCACACAGTACATGTAATGCACCGCTCTCATCAAGAATGGAATCAGTACTGGCACAATTTCCCTGTTGCTCCACACATAAATACATGTAAAGAACAAATCAGAATAGTTCCTTTATTTTTTCAAATTGCAAAACTTCTCTCTATTGGTTATTTTTGAACTTTCCATATAAACAGTTTTTTTAAAATTTAAGAACACATACAGGTGCGAAGTTCAATGTATTCTATCAACAAACTTTCTAGAACATTCTACGACACGTGCAGGTTAAAAGTTCATCATTTTTTCAAACCTAACGATATTTTTTTGCAACATTTTCTCGAACATTTAAGGGCACGTGCAGGTTAAAAGTTCACCATTGTTTTAAGTTCGAACAGTGCCTTCCAAATGCAAGTAGCAGGTGTGGTTGAACTGAGCAAATTTTATTCTATCATATGAACTCTACGTTGAAACTGCTTTTTATTAACCAATCACAAAGATGCTTTTCGACAAACTAATATGCACCCTACTTTTTAGTAAACAATGTTTTTCATTTCCCAATCAGTTATCGTTTTGTATGAGAAAAAAAAGTAGTTCCCCATTTTTAAACATATCTCTTATTCTACGAACGGACTGCATGAGCTACAGATATCTATCCATATCTTCCAGCTACAGCTTCAAAATGCTAGTGTGGATCGTAGGACATAGCTATGTTTTCTGGTGCAAGAGGTATGCAGAACAGAGACGTATTGACTTAGACCTAGGTTTACAAAATGTGGACATTAAATGGTTTGGACAGAGAGGATTGAAGTGGCACCAATGACTCCCTTTGGTTAAAACATGTTTGCATCTCCAACTCCCTGACCTCATGATTGTGCACTGTGGTGGAAATGACCTAGGCACATTGACTGGGGTAGGTTTGGAAATGCTAATGAAGGACACCTTTAGACAATTGATGTTGCTTTTGCCTCAAACTGTCTTTGTATATTCCAATATATGCCAAAGACAGAAGTGGAAATGGTCAAACAAATGTTGTCCTCAGATTGAAAAATCTAGGAAGAATGTCAACAAAGCTGAGTCTGCATACCTCAGAGACCATAGAATGGGGTCGATCTACAACAACAACATACGTTATGATATGGCTGATATCTACAGAAGTGATGGAGTACACTTCACAGATCAGGGAAATCGAGTTTTTCTGAATAACCTGAAGCTGTGCATCCGCACTTATATGTAGCTCCAGCTAATAAACACAAAGGATCTTTTTAGAGCCACCTTATATTCCCAATATCAGTTCGCAGACTGACAACTGTGATCCGGCTAGCACAGGGAGACCTGCGGGCCGTCGGGCAGCCTCGCAAAGGGAGAGCTACGGCCCGTGGGCTCCGCTCAGACAGAGAGAGCTACGGGCCGTCGGCTCGCAAATGCAGAGCTGTGAGCCAATGGACTGGTAGTGTTTTATGGTTTAGGGTAGTGCAGTGGTGTTTGTGTAGTGTAGGGGGTCCTGCTGTGGTTAGTGTTTTAGGGTTTACGGTAGTGCAGTGGTGTTTGTGTAGTGTAGAGGGTGGTGCTGGGGGTACATTTAGGGTTTAGGGTAGGGCAGTGGTCTTTACGTAGTGTAGGGGGTCCTGCTGTGAGTAGTGTTTTAGGGTAGTGCATGGTGTTTGGGTAGTGTAGAGGGTTGTGCTGGGGGTAGCGTTTTACGGTTTAGGGTAGTGCAGTGGTATTTCTGTAGTGTAGCGGGTCGTGCTGGGGGTAGTGTTTTAGGGTTTAAGGTAATGCAGTGGCGTTTCTGTAGTGTAGGGGGTCGTGCTGGCAGTAGCGGTTTAGTGTTTAGTTACGTAGTGCAGTGGTGTTTGGGTAGTATAGGGGGTCATGCTGGGGTAATGTTTTATGGTTTAGGGTAGTGCAGCGGTGTTTCTGTAGTGTAGGGGGTCATGCTGGGGGTAGTGTTTCAGGGTTTAAGGTAGTGCAGTGGTGTTTCTGTAGTGTAGGGGTCGTGCTGGCAGCAGTGGTTTAGTGTTTAGTTAGGTAGTGCAGTGGTGTTTGGGTTGTGTAGAGGGTTGTGCCGACAGACTGACTCACAGAGCTCCGAGCCAACGGACTGGCTTTTAAAGGCATAGCCGCGACCTCGTGATGTGGAGAGAGGCAGCGTGAAAGGAGTATCTTACACAGACACAGATGCTAGTGTTGCCTCACAGAGGTAAAACTGCACACCCGATGGCTTCTTCACAGAGAGATGCGAGCTGACGGACTAAGTCACAAAATGGCTGCCAACACTTCCTAGTTTCAACCGTTCACTTTGTGCTCGTAACCCTCAGCCAATCAGATGTCAGAATTCTCAAATATCGATATCTGTAAAATTTGATATTTCTCAAAAACTACTGAACGTATTTACACCATTTCAACAAAAGTGCACTTTCTCGACCACAACCTTTCTCCCTCACACATTTGGCGTAATTCCGTTCAACAGTTTGACCTGTAGCCTTGTCTAAAGTTTCCTATGGAAAATGCATTGAGAAAACACATTTTGGGGCTCCCCTTTTTTCTCAGCCCCCCCTTGACCAAACACCCCCAAACTTTCAAGATAGAAGCTGATAAAAAAAGAGAAACTTTTTTGAAAATTTCGTAAAGATTCGTCAAACTATGCCAAAGTTATAAGCACATGGAGGGCTCCAGGAGAGGGGCCCGCAACCCCCCTCCCAACATGAGTGAAGCCCCGGGGCTGCAGGGACCCCAGCGGGCCCCCGCAGCCCCAGCGACCCCCAGCTATTATTTTTTAAGAAATGCCCGCTGGACCTAGGCCACCCGGGGACCTCTTTAAAATAAAATGGGACCCCAGCGCGAATTGCGCCGAATTTTTCTTTTTAATAAAAAATGCTTTTTTTGGCCCTGGGGTCCTTCTGGGACCCCCTGAGCAGGCCTAGGGGGTCACGGTGTTTCTACCCTGCCTCCTTCTCTTGTGTTATACCTTTGTTTCTCTGTTTTCTAGTGACTCGCTTCTACCGAGCCACAAGATGGCTGCCAACACTTCAACACTTCCTGGTTTGGAGTGTTCGCAGCCAATCACAGTGAAGCTCGTGCACGGGACTTAGGCTCCGCCCAGATATCAAAACTTTTATTTTTCTAATTTCTCAGCAACCACTGAGCGGATTTACACCATTTTAGAAAAGGTCGCTTTCTGACCCAAGCACTACCTTTTTGCCAAATTTGGGGTAATTCCGTTCAGTAGTTTCGGCTGTAGCCTTGCACAAAGTCTCCTATGGGAAATTGATTTTTTGACTCTTATTTTTTGTATTTCTCAAAAACTACTGAACGGATTTATACCATTTAAAACAAAGGTTGCTTTCTGAACCAAGCTCTACCTTTCTGCCAAATTTGAGGTAATTCCGTTCAGCAGTTCGGGCTGTAGCTCGTCGCAAAATTTCCTATGGAAATTAACATAGAGAAAACGCATTTTGGGACCCCCATTTTTTCTCAGCCCCCCGTTGACAAATCACCCCCAAACTTTCAGGATAGGAGCTAACCTAAAAAGTTCAACTTTTTGAAAAATTTCATAAAGATTCGTCAAACGACGCCAAAGTTATTAGCAAATCAAAAAATTATTTTCCTATGGAAACTAGGTTGTAACTGTAACTACCTACTGGTGACCGCCAGTAGGTAATATATATATATATATATATATATATATATATATATATATATATATATATATATATATATATATATATATATATATATATATACTCGCTCCACTGCACCTAAACCGGTGCACTCACGGACGGGTGCTTTAAACGCGGAGGTGCTTCCGCGTTATTATAAACGCTCACAATTCTTTCCTCTTCGGATTGAAAATAAGCACTCATGGGGTGTCAATCTTACATCATTCGATTTTAATTCATATATCCAACATGACGCGTTTCGGCTTACGCCTTAGTCTGATGTTTTTTAAAATCTCGCGCCATAATGCGGTCATTTTTTTATATACGTTAAAAAAACACACATTGTCAATCAAGTCACATGATACGTTGCATCATCACTGTCCACAACAAAGGACTACCAATTTACATGCATACAAAGGTGCCATCTTTAAACATGTCCTTTGTTAGTATATATCTATGCATGAGCGAAACTCATTCGTTGTAATGCATCGTTGTATAATGAAAAACGGATACTTAGACATATTATCAAGCCGTATATCGGCAAAAACCTCCACTTCATCAAGCTGTAAATCGGCCAAAAGTGTACATTAATGTTCTCTCCCTTTACCATTTTGCAATTATGCCGTGAATCGGCTAAAAGGTAAACAGAACATTCCTCATAAAGCCGTGTATCGGCTATCTGCATATCCGTAAATTTAACAAAACAAAAGAAATATCTTATTTGCAACCGTGACTTCCCTAATTTCTTACAAGTACACAGCTATAACATTTACTTTGTATCATTTCTTCCCACAACAGCAGTTTCATAGAAATACATTTCCTCCATTATCGTTTAGTCACCGAGATGTACAGCTAATTCCTCCCCTAAATTCATTCCTTTTGGGGCCTTAGTTTCTAAATCAATTATGTATCTCAATTCTAATCTACGTAACCTCTTGATCCTATCTCCTCCCCGTACAGTGTTAGAAGCCTGATCTAATCCAAAGTACCGTAACAGCTCCCTGTTACTCTGATGTTTTTCAAGAAAATGCCTTGCGACAGGGTACGTTGGGTCATTCTTTGCAATTGCCTTCATATGTTCCAGGACTCTCACTTTTATAGGATGAATCGTACTCCCTACGTACCTCAATCCGCAAGGACATTCCAGACAATACACCACATATGTGGTATTGCATGTTATGAACTTACTAATGGATCTTAACTTTTTAAGGCCTGGTACTTTATACGTGAGTGTTCTTCTGCTGCCTACACAAGCCTTGCATTTCCCGCAAGGAAAAAAGCCCCTCAGCTCCCTAAGGGTCCTTGCTGTGGTAGGTTTCGTATCAAGATGACTATGTACTAAGTTGTCCTTTAATGATCTGGCTTTCTTAAAAGTAATAAGGGGGGAAGCTGGAATGTCTGAACCAATAATACTGTCTGTCTTCAGAATGTGCCAACTCTTTCTCAAGATGTTCCTTATGAGATTTGCATCATCCGAAAAGGTTGTTATAATTCTGAACTTAATATTGCTTCCTAATGTGTGATCCTTCCTCTTCTCTTTCAAGAGTGTTTCCCTAGGAATATTTGTCACCCTATTCAGGGTGGCATCTAGGAGACCCTCATTATAACCCCTGTTGATAAACCTTTTACAACTAGCTTCTACTGCTAGATTGAAATCTTCCTCTCGTGTGCTGTTCCGTTTTAATCTTAAAAACTCCCCATAGGGGATACTCTTTATTAATCTTGAGGGATGATTACTTGCAGCATGTAAAATTGAATTACCAGCTGTAGGTTTACGATACAACGATACACTGGGCTAGTTTCAGAACTAATTTCCCCACTGAACTCTAAATTGATCATAAGCCGGAATAGTATATATACGTAAACCTCTTAATTAAGAAAGTGGTGGGAGGCGACTTCACTTCAAAGCTACATTGAAGTTGATCGTGTGCCAAGAGGTTTACGTATATATACTATTCCGGCTTATGAGAATCCGGATCCTCTATTACTCGAGGAATGGGCAGCACACACAGCGCAATCTAGCAAAGGAATGCTTGCCATACTTGTGAAGTTTGCATGGAGTGACAGAGATAAGGCATTACTGGAGATAGAAAAAATGGAAGCTGAAATATCCAATGAGGAAGATACAACTAGAATTGAAGAACTAAGGGAACAGATGAAAAAAAGACTTATCAAGTATGAAATGAAAATTAAACAACGAAAGCAAGAAAAATTTGAAAGGGACGCGCGTGATTATGCTCAAGGCAGAGTTTTAACATTTGCAAAAAAGTTTGATGGATTACGCAAGGAACTCAAGGCACAAGCCAATATGCCGGAAACGGTGAGAATTGAGACCTCAGAATCGGAGGTTACAGGAGATGAATCATCTGGTGACGATGGTGCAAGTACATCAGCATCATTGAAAACCCCTTTTCAAGAGGCATTTCGTATTATGAGGCAAACGTGGCTCAGAGGTGGAAAAAGCCGACCTCCGGAGGTAGAAAAAGGAAAACCAGGAGGGGCGGCTGGAGTAGAAGGGCCAATTGTGCCGTCAAGAGTAACTCGCAACAAGAGGGGCAAGAAATGGAATTAGATAATTTGACTATTCTCAATTTGATGCCGAAAATTTTAACTTCAGCGGAACAAGAGGTCCTAAAATTAGGACTCACCTTCTGTCCATCAGGAAAAATGGAATATGCACAGACACGCATCGACCTTTTCAAACTGACACGAAAATTAAAATTACACAAATATTTCAAAAACAAGCCTAATTTCAAGAAAACTCGAAAGAAATCGGACACTTCTAAAATTATGGATGTACTTACAGGAGAAGATCTAGCTGCTTTAGAGACTCTAGAATCATTAAGAACTGATAATGAAGAAGATAAGAGCATGGATACTGATGTAATACAAAGAACTGTACAACTGGGATTCGAGCAGGAAAGGGATGAGAGCTCGTTCAAACCAACTTCCCAGTTTTTACCTCAACTTCCATCAGACGCCATTGATACATTTACTGAAGCCGTAAATAAAGATCTCCTAACATTGAGAAGGAAAGGCTATAGGAAAGGAAATTACAATTTAACCAAAGAACAACAAGAAGCAATTGTTAATTTACGGCAAGACACCACGATAATTTGCAAACCCTCGGATAAAGGGGGGAACATTGTTCTTCAAACACAGGAACAATATTGCAAGGAGGCGTTGAGACAATTATCAGATGCTAAGAACTATAAGAGGTTTACTAAGGACGTCTATTTAAAAAGTGTACAGAGTTATCATGAACTGATAAAGTTGTGGCTGGATAGATCGATGCTTGATATGGAGGAGTATCTTTTTCTTTGTTGTTTGAATCCAATGGTGCCGACATTCTACCACATTCCTAAAATTCACAAAAATATTGAGAGTCCGCCTGGGAGACCAATAGTCTCGTCACAGGGAGGACTTACTGAACATTTGTCTATATTTGTTGATTCCTTTCTTTTTCCTTTTGTGAAAAAACTACCCACCTATATTAAGGATTCACAGGATTTTCTTTGCCGCATGGAGACACTCCAATGGAGTTCAGAATAGCTAGCTAGTATACGTGTATTCAACACGAACATGGACTCCAAGCGGTATCGCATTTTTTGCGTAAAAAATCTTTAAAGTTTACAGAGCGTAACAAAATGATCATACAATTCACAGAATTCTTTTTATTGAATAATATCTTTGTATTTGGTGAAGACTATTACCAACAAGTCTCCGGTACGGCGATGGGCACCTGCTTCGCCCCCAGCTACGTGAATTTATTTGTGGGCTGGTGGGAGGAGCAGGTGTCGAAATCGCCGGAAAATGTGATTTGGATGTCCAAGGTAATATCATGGTATAGGTACATAGATGACCTGTGTATTGTGTGGAACGGAACCACTGAATCAGCTATGGAATTTATTAATTTCCTGAATAGCAACAAGATAAATTTAGAGTTCAGTGGGGAAATTAGTTCTGAAACTGTGAATTTTTTAGACCTTAACCCCTTCCATGCTCATGACGAGCTGGACTCGTCATGGCACACAGTGGTCATGTGCTCATGACGAGTCCAGCTCGTCATGACTCCCTGCACAGGAAATCCCTCTGGTGCGGGCACCAGAGGGATTCCCTTTTCTTCTCTAAAGCCTCGGGAGCTGGGGAAGAGCTTCCCCAGCTCCTGAGGCCCCCTGGTTTCCCTGAAATGACGATCGGCGCGCACGTCGCACTGATGTCATTTCAGTGAAACTGAAACTGAAATGAGCCAAGAGGATCATTTCAGTTTCAGTTTCTACGTGCTCAGGGGGCTATCTCAGCCCCCTGAGCACGTAGAAACTCAGGAGAGGTATCGTTGGAAAGGAGAATCTCCCTTTCCAATGGTACCCCTCCCTAGTGGATCCCTGCTTGGGATCGCCCCAGGAGGGCGATCCCCAAGCAGGGATCCACCCACTAGGCACCAGGGAGGGGGAGCGGCCCCTTGGGCAAGGGCCTTTGCTCCCCCATAAAAATTGGCATGATTAGTCTTTCTGCCCCCTGGGGGTAGATGGGGGCAGTAGCCCCCAATCTGCCCCCCCGGGGGGGTAGAAAGCCCACTAGACACCAGGGATTTTTTATGTGATATTTATTAGGGGTAGGGGCTGCCCAAAACGGGCATGCCGATGCCCCCACCACCCCGGCCACAAAATTAGTCTTTCTGCCCCCCCTGGGGGGCAGAAAGCCCACTAGATACCAGGGATTTTTTTTTAAATTATAGTTAGGGGTGGGGGCTGCCCAATATGGGCATGCCAATGCCCCCACCCCCCGCCGCAAAGGTACAGTCTTTCTGCCCCCCCGGGAGGGGCAGAAAGCCCACTAGATACCAGGGATTTTTTTTATTATTATAATTTGGGGTAGGGGCTGCCCAATATGGGCATGCCAATGCCCCCACCCTGACACAAAGGTACAGTCTTTCTGCCCCTCCTGGGGGGCAGAAAGCCCTCTAGACACCAGGTTTTTTTTTCCCTCAATAAATTTAGGGGTGGGGGTTGCCCAAGATGGGCACCCCTCCCCCCACGAAATTCCAGTCTTTCTGCCCCCCCAGGGGTTCAGAAACACCCTAGATGCCAGGGATTATTTTTTTTATAGGCCCTGGGTGGGGGCTGCCCAGAATGGGCATGCAAATGCCCACACACTACCCCCCAAAGAAAAAAAAAGACTTTCTGTCCCCCCCAGGAGGCAGATGGGGGCAATAGCCACTGATCTGCCCCCCCCGGGGAGGGGGCAGAAAGCCCACTAAGCACCAGGGATTTTTTTTTATATAGGTAGGGGTGGGGGCTGCCCAGAATGGGCATGTCAATGCCCCCACCCCAAAAAAATGCTACAGTCTTTCTGCCCCCCCCCGGGAGGCAGATGGGGCATTAGCACCTTATCTTCACCCCCTGGGGGGGGCAGAAAGCCCACTAGCCAACAGGGATTTTTTTTTATACAAAGTTTGGGGTGGGGGCTGCCAAGAATGGACATGGCAATGCCCCCACCCACCCCAAAAAGATGCCACTGTCTTTCTGCCCCTCCCAGGAGGCAGATGGGGGCAGTAGCAGTAGCCCCTGATCTGCCCCCTGGGGGGGCAGAAAGCCCACTATGTGCCAGCGATTATGCTGGCTTTTTTATACGCAGGGGTGGGGGCTGACCAGAATGGGCATCCCAATGCCCCTGACCCCCCAAAAGAATAGCCACAGTCTTTCTGCCCCCTCGGGGGAATATCAGGGCAATAGCCCCTGATTTCCCCCCTCCCCAGGGCGGCAGAAAGATCACTAGGCACTGACTTTTTTTCGGAATGTGCCTACCTGTTGGATTTGGTTGCTAGCTCTGCCGGCACCTAGGGAAACCTAGCAAACCTATACGTTTTTTAAAACTAGACACCCAGGGGAATCCAGGATGGGCTGACTTGACTGGCTCTCACCAGGTTCTGTTACCCAGAATCCCTTGCAAACCTAAAAAATTGGCAAAAAAAACACATTTTCCTCACTTTTCTGTGGTGGAAAGTTCTGGAATCTGCATGGATCCACAAATTTCCACCCACCCCGCGTTCCCCAAAGTCTTCCGAGAAAAATGGTACCTCACTTGTGTGGGTAGGACTAGTGGCCGCGACAGGAAACGGCCCAAAATGCAACATGGACACACCACATTTTCACAGTGAAAACTGACCCTTTTTTTGCAAAGTGCCTAGCTGTAGATTTTGAACCCTAACTCTGCCGGCACCAAGGGAAACCTAGCAAACCTATACATTTTTGAAAACTAGATACCCAGGGGAATCCAGGATGGGGTGACTTGACTGGCTCTCACCAGGTTCTGTTACCCAGAATCCCTTGCAAACCGAAACATTTGTAAAAAAAAACACATTTTCCTCACATTTCTGTGGTGGAAAGTTCTGGAATCTGCGTGGATCCACAAATTTCCACCCATCCCGCGTACCCAAAGTCTTCCGAGAAAAATGGCACCTCACATGTGTGGGTAGGCCTAGTGCTCGCGACAGGAAACGGCCCAAACGCAACGTGGACACACCACATTTTCACAGTGAAAACGGACCCTTTTTTGCAAAGTGCCTAGCTGTAGATTTTGAACCCTAACACTGCCAGCACCTAGGGAAACCTAGCATACCTATACATTTTTGAAAACTAGACACCCAGGGGAATCCAGGATGGGGTGACTTGACTGGCTCTCACCAGGATCTGTTACCCAGAATCCCTTGCAAACCTAAAAATATGTCCCAAAAACATATTTTCCTCACATTTCTGTGGTGGAAAGTTCTGGAATCTGCGTGGATGTACAAAATTCCACCCACCCCGCGTCCCCCAAAGTCTTCCGTGAAAAATGGTACCTCACTTGTGTGGATGGGTCAAGTACCCGCGACAGGCAAGGGCCCAAAACCTATTGAGGCGACATCAAAATTTCCTATCACAAACCAACCTGGTTTTGCAAGGGGAGTCCCTTGAGTTTTGGCCCGGGCTCGACGGCCATCTAGGGAAACCTACCCAACCCACACATTTCTGAAAACTAGACACCTGGAGGAGTCCAGCGAGGTATGGCTTGCGTGGGTCCTCCAAAATTTTCTTACCCAGAATCCACTGCAAACCTCAAATTTAGCTGAAAAAATCAAATTTTTCTCAAATTTCTGTGTGGGAAAGTTCTGGAATCTGTGTGGATCCACAAATTTCCTACCACCCAGCTTTCCCCCAGGTCTCCCGATAAAAATGATACCTCACTCGCGTGGGTGGGTCAAGTACCCGCGACAGGCAAGGGCCCAAAACGTATTGAGGAGACATCAAAATTACCTACCACAAAACAACCTGGTTTTGCAAGGGAGTCACCTGGGTTTTGGCCCCGGGCTCAGCGGCCATCTTGGGAACCTACAAACCCACACATTTCTGAAAACTAGACACCCGGGAGTCCAGCGAGGTATGGCTTGCATGGGTCCCCAAACGTTTTCCTACCCAGAATGCCCTGCAAACCTCAAATTTAGCTGAAAAAATCACTTTTTACTCAAATTTCTGTGTGGGAAAGTTCTGGAATTTGCGTGGATCCACAAATTTCCTACCACCCTTCGTTCCCCCAGGGCTCCCGATAAAAATGGTACCTCACTTGTGTGGGTAGGCATAGTGGCTGAAACAGGAAATGGCCCAAATCGTATTGTGGAGACTTCAAAATTACCTATAACAAAACTAACTGGTTTTGGGGGGGGCACCTGGTTTTTTGGCCCCGGGCTCGCCGCCATCTAGGGAAACCTACCAATCCCACACGTTTCTGTAAACTAGACACCCTGGGGAGTCCAATGAGGTATGGCTTGCGTGGATCCCCCAAAGTTTCCCTACCCAGAATCCCCTGCAACCCTCAAAGTTAGCTGAAAAAAACATATTTTCCACATATTTTTGCATGGAATCACCGTGCTGGCACAAATGTCCTACCACCCAGCGTTGCCCTTGTTCCCCCGAGTAAAATGATACCTCACTTGTGTGGGTGTCCAAAGAAGAACTGGCTAAAAACGTATTTTTTTAAAAATGTAGCGCTTAGAATTCTCGGTGCTATACCCTAAATCCCTATGTTTTGGGCTCTTCCCAGTCACAGGCCTTTGGCCCACCCACACAAGTGAGGTATAATTTTACTCGGGAGAACAAGGGGAACGCTGGGTGGTAGGACAGTTGTTCCGGCACTGTGATCCCACGCAAAAATGTATGGAAAAAGTGATTTTTTCTGCTAAATTTGAGGTTTGCAGGGGATTCTGGGTAGGAAAACGTTGTGGGACCCACGCAAGCCATACCTCGCTGGACTCCCCCGGGTGGCTAGCTTTCAGAAATGTTTGGGTTTGGTAGTTTCCCAAGATGGCCGCCGAGCCCGGGGACAAAAACCCAGTTGACCCCTCTTGCAAAACCAGGTTGTTTTGTGATAGGTAATTTTTATGTCGCCTCAATAGGTTTTGGGCCCTTTTCTGTCGCGGGTACTTGACCCACCCATGCGAGTGAGGTATCATTTTTATCAGGAGACCCGGGGAACGCTGGGTGGGAGGAAATTTGTGGATCCACGTAGATTCCAGAACTTTCCCACACAGAAATTTGAGAAAAAGTGATTTTTTTCTGCTAAATTTGAGGTTTGCAGGGCATTCTGGGTAGGAAAATGTTAGGGGACCCACGCAAGCCATACCTCGCTGGACTCCCCGGGTGTCTAGTTTTCAGAAATGTGTGGGTTTGATAGGTTTCCCTAGATGGCCACCGAGCCCAGGGCCAAATACTCATGGGACCCCCCTTGCAAAACCAGGTTCTTTTGTGATAGGTAATTTTGATGTCGCCTCAATAGGTTTTGGGCCCTTTCCTGTTGCGGGTACTTGACCCACCCACGCGAGTGAGGTATCATTTTTATCGGGAGACATGGGGGAACACTGTGTGGTAGGAAATTTGTGGATCCACGTAGATTTCAGAACTTTTCCACACAGAAATTTGAGAAAAAAGTGATTTTTTTTCAGTTAAATTTGAGGTTTGCAGGGCATTCTGGGTAGGAAAACGTTGGGGGATCCACGCAAGCCATACCTCGCTGGACTCCCCCGGGTGTCTAGTTTTCAGAAATGTGTGGATTTGGTAGGTTTCCCAATATGGCCGCCGAGCCCGGGGCCAAAAACTCAGGTGACTCCCCTTGCAAAACCAGCTTGTTTTGTGATAGATCATTTTGATGTCTCCTCAATACGTTGTGGGCCCTTGCCTGTCACGGGTACTTGGGACTCCCACCCGAGTGAGGTACCATTTTTATCGGGAGACCTGGGGGAACGCTGGGTGGTAGGAAATTTGTGTCAGCCCCGTGATGCCACAACTTTACCACACAAAAATGTGTGAAAAAGGGATTTTTTCAGCAAAATGTCAGGTTTGCAGGGGATTTTGGGTAAGAAAACGTTGGGGGATCCACGCAAGCCATACCTCCCTGGAATCCCCGGGTGTCTACTTTTCAGAAATGTGTGGGTTTGGTAGGATTCCCTAGGTGGCCGCCGAGCCCCGGGCCAAAACGTCATGGGACCCTTCTTGCAAAACCAGGTCGTTTTGTGATAGGCCATTTTGAGGTTGCCTCAATACGTTGTGGGCCCTTGCCTGTCGCGGGTACTTGGGCCTCCCACCCGAGTGAGGCACCATTTTTATCGGGAGACCTGGGGGAACGCTGGGTGGTAGCAAATTTGTGTCAGCCCCGTGATGCCACAACTTTACCACACAAAAATGTGTGAAAAAAGGGATTTTTTTCAGCAAAATGTCAGGTTTGCAGGGGATTGTGGGTAAGAAAACGTTGGGGGATCCACGCAAGCCATACCTCCCTGGAATACCCCGGGTGTCTACTTTTCAGAAATGTGTGGGTTTGGTAGGTTTCCCTAGGTGGCCGCCGAGCCCCGGGCCAAAACATCATGGGACCCCCCTTGCAAAACCAGGTCGTTTTGCGATAGGCCATTTTGAGGTCGCCTCAATACGTTGTGGGCCCTTGCCTGTCGCGGGTACTTGGGCCTCCCACCCGAGTGAGGCACCATTTTTATCGGGAGACCTGGGGGAACGCTGGGTGGTAGGAAATTTGTGTCAGCCCCGTGATGCACCAACTTTACCTCACAAAAATGTGTGAAAAAAGGGATTTTTTCAGCAAAATATCAGGTTTGCAGGAGATTCTGGGTAAGAAAATGTTGGGGGATACACGCAAGCCATACCTCCCTGGAATCCCCCGTGTGTCTACTTTTCAGAAATGTGTGGGTTTGGTAGGTTTCCCTAGGTGGCCGCCGAGCCCCGGGCCAAAACGTCATGGGACCCCCCTTGCAAAACCAGGTCGTTTTGTGATAGGCCATTTTGAGGTCGCCTCAATACGTTGTGGGCACTTGCCTGTCGCGGGTACTTGGGCCTCCCACCCGAGTAAGGCACCATTTGTTTCGGAAGACCTTGGGGAACGCGGGGTGGGTGGAATTTTGTTGATCCACGCAGATTCCAGAACTTTCCACCACAGAAAAGTGAGGAAAATGTGTTTTTTTGCCAATTTTTTAGGTTTGCAAGGGATTCTGGGTAACAGAACCTGGTGAGAGCCAGTCAAGTCACCCCATCCTGGATTCCCCTGGGTGTCTACTTTTCAAAAATGTATAGGTTTGCTAGGTTTCCCTAAGTGCCGGCAGAGCTAGGGTTCAAAAACTACAGCTAGGCGCTTTGCAAAAAAGGGTCATTTTTCACTGTGAAAATGTGGTGCGTCCACGTTGCGTTTTGCGCTGCTTCCTGTCGCGGGCACTAGGCCTACCCACACAAGTGAGGTACCATTTTTTTGGAAGACCTTGGGGAACGCGGGGTGGGTGGAATTTTGTGGATCCACACAGATTCCAGAACTTTCCAACACAGAAAAGTGAGGAAAATGTGTTTTTTTTGCCAATTTGTTAGGTTTGCAAGGGATTCTGGGTAACAGAACCTGGTGAGAGCCAGTCAAGTCACCCCATCCTGGATTCCCCTGGATGTCTACTTTTCAAAATTGTATAGGTTTGCTAGGTTTCCCTAAGTTCCGGCAGAGCTAGGGTTCAAAAACTACAGCTAGGCACTTTGCAAAAAAAGGGTCATTTTTCACTGTGAAAATGTGGTGCGTCCACGTTGCGTTTTGCGCTGCTTCCTGTCGCGGGAACTAGGCCTACCCACACAAGTGAGGTACCATTTTTTGGGAAGACCTTGGGGAACGCGGGGTGGGTGGAATTTTGTGGATCCACACAGATTCCAGAACTTTCCACCACAGAAAAGTGAGGAAAATGAGTTTTTTTTGCCAATTTTTAGGTTTGCAAGGGATTCTGGGTAACAGAACCTGGTGAGAGCCAGTCAAGTCACCCCATCCTGGATTCCCCTGGGTGTCTACTTTTCAAAAATGTATAGGTTTGCTAGGTTTCCCTAAGTGCCGGCAGAGCTAGGGTTCAAAAACTACAGCTAGGCACTTTGCAAAAAAAGGGTCATTTTTCACTGTGAAAATGTGGTGCGTCCACGTTGCGTTTTGAGCTGCTTCCTGTCGCGGGAACTAGGCCTACCCACACAAGTGAGGTACCATTTTTTTTGGAAGACCTTGGGGAACGCGGGGTGGGTGGAATTTTGTGGATCCACGCAGATTCCAGAACTTTCCACCACAGAAAAGTGAGGAAAATGTGTTTTTTTTGCCAATTTTTAGGTTTGCAAGGATTTCTGGGTAACAGAACCTGGTGAGAGCCAGTCAAGTCACCCCATCCTGGATTCCCCTGGGTGGCTACTTTTCAAAAATGTATAGGTTTGCTAGGTTTCCCTAAGTGCCGGCAGAGCTAGGGTTCAAAAACTACAGCTAGGCACTTTGCAAAAAAGGGTCATTTTTCACTGTCAAAATGTGGTGCGTCCACGTTGCGTTTTGTGCTGCTTCCTGTCGCGGGTACTAGGCCTACCCACACAAGTGAGGTACCATTTTTTTCAGAAGACCTTGGGGAACGCTGGGTGGGTAGAATTTTGTGGATCCACACAGATTCCAGAACTTTCCACCACAGAAAAGTGAGGAAAATGTGTTTCTTTTGCCAATTTTTTAGGTTTGCAAGGGATTCTGGGTAACAGAACCTGGTGAGAGCCAGTCAAGTCACCCCATCCTGGATTCCCCTGGGTGTCTACTTTTCAAAAATGTATAAGTTTGCTAGGTTTCCCTAAGTGCCGGCAGAGCTAGGGTTCAAAACCTACAGCTAGGCACTTTGCAAAAAAAGGGTAATTTTTCATTGTGAAAATGTGGTACGTCCACGTTTCATTTTGAGCCATTTCCTGTTGTGGGCACAAGGCCTACCCACACAAGTGAGGTACCATTTTTATCGGGAGACTTAGGGTAACACAGAATTGTAGAGCAACTGTTATTACCTATTAACTTTCGATGCATTTCTGCCTTCCAAATGAAAGACAATGTGTAAAAAATAAGTTATTTTGAAAAATGACCTAGAATTCTCATGCTAGTATGGGTACTCCCAATTTCGGAAATGTGCAAATATCTACTGTTTCTAAAATCTACATTTTGTTCCCATTTCATAAATACATAGGTGTCTTTCATAACAATTTTTCCATGTATACATTTTCCCAAAATAATTGCTATATACCCGGTACATAATAAAAAAACATTGCAAGATGCTGCTCAGTTATTGGCTCTGGGTTCGTCGGGTTCTTGGTGAACCTACAAGTCCTATATATCCCCACAACCAGAAAGGTCCAGCGGATATAACGGTATATTGCTGTCAAATAGCTGTCATAATTAGAAGAAGTTACAGGTGAAAACGCTGACACAAATGGCTGTTTTATTCAACGAATTTTCAATTTTTCCTTTATTTAACTGTTAGTTTCTATAAGGAAAACTTTAAGGATCTACACAAATGACCCCTTGCTGAATTCAGACTTTTATCTACTTTTCATAAATGTATGGCTTTCCAGGATCCATTATTGGTTTCATACCCATTTCTACCATTAACTGGAAGGAGGTTGAAAGCACAAAAAATAGCAAAAATAGGCTATGTCCCAGAAAAATGCCAAAACTGTGTAAAAAAAGTTGGTTTTCTGACAAAAGTCTGCATGTCCCTGAAAGCTGGGAAGATGGTGATTTCAGCACCACAACCCCTTCTTTGATGCCATTTGCAAGGAAAAAACAAGACACTTTCATCTGTAGCCCTTTTTTCGCATTTTTCCCCAAAAAATCAAAAGTTTGCTGTATTTTGGCAAATTTCTGGGTCCCCTCCAGGGGAATCCACAAACCCTGGGTACCTTTACAATCCCCATGATGTTAGAAAAAAAGGACGCTAATTTAGCGTGGATACCTTGTGTGGTCAAAAAGTTACAGGGGCCTAAGCGCGCACTACCCCAAATAGCCCAAAAAAAGGCTTAGCACAGGGGGGGGAAGGCCTAGCAGCGAAGGGGTTAAAGTGACCATTGTTGAAAACAAGCCCAGTGTATCCTTGTATCATAAACCTACAGCTGGTAATTCAATTTTACATGCTGCAAGTAATCATCCCTCAAGATTAATAAAGAGTATCCCCTATGGGGAGTTTTTAAGATTAAAACGGAACAGCACACGAGAGGAAGATTTCAATCTAGCAGTAGAAGCTAGTTGTAAAAGGTTTATCAATAGGGGTTATAATGAGGGTCTCCTAGATGCCACCCTGAATAGGGTGAAAAATATTCCTAGGGAAACACTCTTGAAAGAGAAGAGGAAGGATCACACATTAGGAAGCAATATTAAGTTCAGAATGATAACAACCTTTTCGGATGATGCAAATCTCATAAGGAACATCTTGAGAAAGAGTTGGCACATTCTGAAGACAGACAGTATTATTGGTTCAGACATTCCAGCTTCCCCCCTTATTACTTTTAAGAAAGCCAGATCATTAAAGGACAACTTAGTACATAGACATCTTGATGCAAAACCTACCACAGCAAGGACCCTTAGGGAGCTGAGGGGCTTTTTTCCTTGCGGGAAATGCAAGGCTTGTGTAGGCAGCAGAAGAACACTCACGTATAAAGTACCAGGCCTTAAAAAGTTAAGATCCATTAGTAAGTTCATAACATGCAATACCACATATGTGGTGTATTGTTGTCTGGAATGTCCTTGCGGATTGAGGTACATAGGGAGTACGATTCATCCTATAAAAGTGAGAGTCCTGGAACATATGAGGGCAATTGCAAAGAATGACCCAACGTACCCTGTCGCAAGGCATTTTCTTGAAAAACATCAGAGTAACAGGGAGCTGTTACGGTACTTTGGATTAGATCAGGCTTCTAACACTGTACGGGGAGGAGATAGGATCAAGAGGTTACGTAGATTAGAATCGAGATACATAATTGATTTAGAAACTAAGGCCCCAAAAGGAATGAATTTAGGGGAGGAATTAGCTGTACATCTCGGTGACTAAACGATAATGGAGGAAATGTATTTCTATGAAACTGCTGTTGTGGGAAGAAATGATACGAAGTAAATGTTATAGCTGTGTACTTGTAAGAAATTAGGGAAGTCACGGTTGGAAATAAGATATTTTCTTTTGTTTTTTTTAATTTACGGATATGCAGATAGCCGATACACGGCTTTATGAGGAATGTTCTGTTTACCTTTTAGCCGATTCACGGCATAATTGCAAAATGGTAAAGGGAGAGAACATTAATGTACACTTTTGGCCGATTTACGGCTTGATGAAGTGGAGGTTTTTGCCGATATACGGCTTTATAATATGTCTAAGTATCCGTTTTTCATTATACAACGATGCATTACAATGAATGAGTTTCGCTCATGCATAGATATATACTAACAAAGGACATGTTTAAAGATGGCGCCTTTGTATGCATGTAAATTGGTAGTCCTTCGTTGTAGACAGTGATGATGCAACGTATCATGTGACTTGATTGACAATGTGTGTTTTTTTAACGTATATAAAAAAATGACCGCATTATGGCGCAAGATTTTAAAAAACATCAGACTAAGGCGTAAGCCGAAACGCGTCATGTTGGATATATGAATTAAAATCGAGTGATGTAAGATTGATACCCCCGTGAGTGCTTATTTTCAATCCGAAGAGGAAAGAATTGTGAGCGTATATATACGCCAGTAGATAGTTATAGTTAGGTCCTATTTTCCATAGGAAATCCGCAACAAAATCCGCAACATTCTATTTGAAATAACGTTGGCGCCGGTTGACGAATCTTCGCGTAATTTTCCAACTTGTTGGGGCGCTCCGGTCCACTCCTATCCTGAAAGTCTCGGGGTGATTCGTCAAGCGGGGGCCGAGAAAAAAGGGGGGTCCCAAAACGTGTTTTCCCCATTCATTTTTCCATAGGAACCGTTCATCGCGGCTACAGCCCGAACTGCTGAACGGAATTACACCAAATTTGGCAAAGAGGTAGCCCTTGGTTCAGTGTTGTGCCTTTTGCTTAAATGGTGTAAATCCGTTCAATAGTTCCTGAGAAAATCAAAAGTAAAATCACATATATATCTGGGCGGAGCCTAACCACACATGTCATTGTGAGATCTGATTGGCTGTCAGCACTTCATCCTGGAATTGCTGGCAGCCATCTTGAGACCAATATACATGATAGTACCCCATTGAAATGCATTGTAGTGAATCAAAGATTTTGAGGGTTACCAAAAGGAGAACTATAAAGGGTGATAACAGACTTTAGTTACATTAGAATTCATTTGTTGATGGTACCATACTAATTTCAGGAATTGTGGTGTGTTCTAAGGTGATTTTACCCTGTGAAAAACCTTCTGCTGGGATATCATAAATCATGTTTGAGAGAAAACTATTTTCACATGCTTGTCACATAGAGTTTTGGAAGGTGCTCCAGAAGCTAAAACGAGAGCATATTTTCTGTAAATTCACATTATCTTTCTCAGTCATGTGAGAATGAAGTCTGACATTCTCAGTAAAACATGTACATCCAACAAGGGCAGAGACTGTCAGTTGATTCCTTTGTGTTCTACTGCAGCTTCCCAGAGTGTTCTAAAGAACAACTAGAGTGCTAACAGCCTTACTTATGACAAAAGTATGGCACACCTGAAGCCATCTTGATTGGAATAAACTGGTAACTCTTAAAACATTTAATTTAAAAAGGAACAAAATGAGGGGGTTCATTTTGTCATAGAAATTATGGTTAGTGCTGTAGAAAGAAAAATTAGGACATGTTTTAAGTGAGATCTCAAATATCTTCCTGTTATATTTCAACAGGAGCAGCCTGTCAGTTGATGCCTTTGTGTTCTACTGCAGCTTCCCAGAGAGTTCTTAAGAACATCTAGAGTGCTAACAGCCTTACTTATGACAAAAGTATGGCACACCTGAAGCCATCTTGATTGGAATAAACTGGTAACACTTAAAACATTTAATTTAAAAAGGAACAAAATGATGGGGTTCATTTTGTCATAGAAATTATGGTTAGTGCTGTAGAAAGAAAAATTAGGACATGTTTCTAGTGTGATCTCAAATATCTTCCTGTTATATTTCAACAGGAGCAGCCTGCCAGTTGATGCCTTTGTGTTCTATTGCAGCTTCCCAGAGTGTTCTAAAGAACAACTAGAGAGCTAACAGCCTTACTTATGACAAAAGTATGGCACACCTGAAGCCATCTTGATTGGAATAAACCGGTAACACTTAAAACATTTAATTTAAAAAGGAACAAAATGAGGGGGTTCTTTTTGAAATAGAAATTATGGTTAGTGCTGCAGAAAGAAAAATTAAGGCATGTTTTAAGTGAGATCTCAAATCCTCTTCTATTTCATTAGAAAATTCTGACATGCAGACTGAAACAATCACTTTCAATACCAGCAGCCGACTTCCAGTTAACTCCCTGGTGAGCAGTAGCTTTACTACAGTGATCTAATGAGCAACTAGAGTGCTAACATTCTGAATTTATGGCAAATGTGAGACACATCTGAATGCCTTCTTGATGGAATCAAAGTAAAAAACTGAAAGCATTTCCTACTGAGGAGACTGCAGTAAATGAGGAAATTAGGAAACTTCATAACAAAGAAGTCTTCCAAGATGGCCACCAGTGAAAAAAGAGCCCAAATGTAGCACAAATATTACCCAGATGTAGCCCACATATAGCCCAATGACAAAAGTGTGCAAAACACTTTTTATTTTTAGTTTTTTTGCAGTTTTATGTAGTGCAGACTGGTCAGGTATTGGAGCGTTGCATCTTAAAACATGACCCCCTACACTACAAAAACACCACTGCACTAACAAAAACCCTAAAACACTACCCCCAGCACGACCCCTACACTACACAAGCACCACTGCACTATCCTAAACCCTAAAACACTACCCCCAGCATGACCCCCTACACTACACAAACACCACTACACTACCCTAAACCCTAAAACACTAACCCCAGCACGACCCCCTACACTACCCAAACACCACTGCACTAAGCTAAATCCTAAAACACTACCCCCAGCACGACCCCCTACACTACCCAAACACCACTGCACTACCCTAAAACATGACCCCCTACACTACCCAAACACCACTGCACTACCCTAAACCCTAAAACACTACCCCCAGCACGACCCCCTACACTACACAAGCACCACTGCACTACCCTAAAACACTACCCCCAGCACGACCCCCTACACTACACAAACACCACTGCTCTACCCTAAACCCTACAACACTACCCCCAGCATGACCCCCTACACTACCCAAACACCACTGCACTAACCTAAATCCTAAAACACTACCCCCAGCATGACCCCCTACACTACCCAAACACCACTGCACTACCCTAAAACATGACCCCCTACACTACACAAACACCACTGCACTACCCTAAACCCTAAAACACTACCCCCAGCATGACCCCCTACACTACACAAGCACCACTGCACTACCCTAAACCCTAAAACACTACCCCCAGCACGACCCCCTACACTGCCCGAACACCACTGCACTGCCCTAAACCCTGAAACACCAGCCCCTACATGACCCCCTGCACTGCCCGAACACCACTGCACTGCCCTAAACCCTGAAACACCACCCCTAGCATGACCCCCTACACTGCCCGAACACCACTGCACTGCCCTAAACCTTGAAACATCACCCCCAGCAAGACCCCCTACACTGCCCGAACACCACTGCCCTAAACCCTGAAACACCACCCCCAGCACGACCCCCTACACTGCCGGAACACCACTGCACTGCCCTAAACCCTGAAACACCACCCCCAGCACGACCCCCTACACTGCCCGAACACCACTGCACTGCCCTAAACCCTGAAACACCACCCCCTGCACGACCCCCTACACTGCCGGAACACCACTGCACTGCCCTAAACCCTGAAACACCACCCCAGCAGGACCCCCTACACTGCCAGAACACCACTGCCCTAAACCCTGAAACACCACCCCAAGCAAGACCCCCTACACTGCCCGAACACCACTGCATTGCCCTAAACACTGAAACACCACCTCCAGCACAACCCCCTACACTGCCTGAACACCATTGCTCTGCCTTAAACCCTGAAACACTAGCCCCAGCACGACCCCCTACACTGCCCGAACACCACTGCACTGCCCTAAACCCTGAAACACCAGCCCCAGCAAGACCCCCTACACTGCCCGAACACCACTGCACTGCCCTAGACTCTGAAACACCAGCCCCAGCAAGACCCCCTACACTGCCCGAACACCACTGCACTGCCCTAAACCCTGAAACACCAGCCCCAGCATGACTCCCTACACTGCCCGAACACCACTGCACTGCCCTAAACCCTGAAACACCAGCCCCAGCACGACCACCTACACTGCCCGAACACCACTGCACTACCCTAAACCCTGAAACACCACCCCTCAGCACGACACCCTACACTGCCCGAACACCACTGCACTGCCCTAAACCCTGAAACACTACCCCCAGCACGACCCCCTACACTGCCCAAACACCACTGCACTACCCTAAACCCTGAAACACCACCCCCTGCACAACCCCCTACACTGCCGGAACACCACTGCACTGCCCTAAACCCTGAAACACCACCCCCAGCACAACCCCCTACACTGCCCGAACACCACTGCACTGCCCTAAACGCTGAAACACCACCCCCTGCACGACCCCCTACACTGCCGGAACACCACTGCACTGCCCTAAACCCTGAAACACCACCCCCAGCAAGACCCCCTACACTGCCAGAACACCACTGCCCTAAACCCTGAAACACCACCCCCAGCAAGACCCCCTACACTGCCAGAACACCACTGCACTGCCCTAAACCCTGAAACACCACCTCCAGCACAACCCCTACACTGCCTGAACACCATTGCTCTGCCCTAAACCCTGAAACACTAGCCCCAGCATGACCCCCTACACTGCCCGAACACCACTGCACTGCCCTAAACCCTGAAACACCAGCCCCAGCAAGACCCCCTACACTGCCCGAACACCACTGCACTGCCCTAGACTCTGAAACACCAGCCCCAGCAAGACCCCCTACACTGCCCGAACACCACTGCACCGCCCTAAACCCTGAAACACCAGCCCCAGCATGACTCCCTACACTGCCCGAACACCACTGCACTGCCCTAAACCCTGAAACACCAGCCCCAGCACGACCACCTACACTGCCCGAACACCACTGCACTGCCTTAAACCCTGAAACACCAGCCCCAGCACAACCCCTACACTGCCCGAACACCACTGCACTGCCCTAAACCCTGAAACACCAGCCCCAGCACGACCCCCTACACTGCCCGAATACCACTTACAGCCCTAAACCCTGAAACACCAGCCCCCGCATGACCCCCTACACTGCCCGAAACACCACTGCACTGCCCTAAACCCTGAAACACCACCCCCTGCATGACCCCCTACACTGCCCGAACACCACTGCACTGCCCTAAACCCTAAAACACTACCCCCAGCACGACCCTCTTCACTACCTAAACACAACTGCACAATTTGTTACAGGCATTGCAACGCAGGCCTGTGGTGCTTACTGGAAGTACCTGGTGGGCTAGTTGGGCCCCAGGGACCCTCAGGATTCAAGGGGACTTAATCCCGCAACTTAAAACTCGCCACGGGGCGCGTTTGCACACATGTCACCTCAGGCCCCCCTCCCTTCACCACTGTGCAAACGCGTTTTAAGAGGTAGTTTTAATCCCCCTGCCCTATTATGTACTAGGGACTTGCAGAGGAGGTCATGCTAATCACAGGGGTACCCCAACGCATAGTGTTCCCTAGTGTATGTAGGTGTTTTCACTGTATTCTAAGTGTCTTTTAGCATAGCACTGGCTCTGGTTAGTCAGAGTCAGTTACCACCAGTACCCGTTTGAAAAAGTTGTGGGCACAGGATGATTTTGCAACAAGGCCTCTTTCTGCTCCTCTGTTGGTTCTTTCTGCACATCTTTTGCTTCTTTCTGTGCGTTTTTCTTCTTTCTTCACATGTCCTACCTCTGTAGGCATAGTTAGAAACTAGCATTTGAAAAACCTTTGAAATTCACTTAAAAAATCATAGGTTTCAGGCACGTTATAGTTAGAAATTAGCATTTAAAAAACCTTTGAAATTCACTGAAAAAACCATAGGTTTCAGACACGTTATAGTTAGAAATTAGCATTTAAAAAACCTTTGAAATTCACTGAAAAAACCATAGGTTTTAGGGACAGTTATAGTTAGTTGGACATTTCACTCATACAAAACCATAGAAATTCCCCTGTTATAGTTAGTTCAGCTAACTATAACTCGCGCCCGCAATGCACTGCTGATGACGTCACATATTACATCACTCATGACATGGTCAGTGACATCACTGATGACATCTCAAATGACATCACTGATGACATCATCCATGTGATAATTTCATGCATCTTCTCACACCCTAATATAACTTTTGATACACCCACTCTAAATTACAGACTGCCATTCTCAAAACCATAGACACTCCAACACCAAAAACTACATACCCACTCACTGATTCTTAGGTCTACACACACATCCACTCACTCACCCGTACAGTCACTCATACTTACAGTCACTCAGTACAGGACTATCATATGCACTCATACACCTATATAAACACTCACACACCGCCACTCATCCATAGAGGTACTCACACACCTAGTCAGTCATGCAAAAAATTAATCACACACCCATTTACTCACCTATACAGTTATACACACACCAGCTCACTTACTCATACAAATACTAGCACATTCTTATGCTCTTATACAATAACTGATACAAGCACACACGCATCCATACAGCCACTCTCACTATCACACACTCTCACTTATAGCCATTTAAATACTCTAACACACATATATACTGCCTTTTACATATGTAGTTACTCGCACATGTACCACTGAGATATACATTCACTCACTAACACACCCATACACACACTCACCCACCCAAGCAGTCCATCACAGATGCACTCTTGAAATCATGCACCCAGTGAATCACCCACTCACACATCTATGTACAGAGTCACACACACCCCACCCACACAAACACTCAGGCAGCCATACAGATACTCAGAGAACCAATTAATAACCCAAATAGACACTCATGTAGCTATTCGCAAATCCATGCATCCACTTACACACCAACAAACAGACGGATACAGACATTCACACAGTTTAGTCACTAACCCATGCATTCAGTAAGATACGTTTAATCACTCACTTGTAGAGTCAATCACTCACGTACTAAATCATCCATTCAGACACTTATACACCCACTCATTCTTCAATACGCCTTTCCCTATATATATTAAACATATTTAAACTTTACAGAAACACACAGTCACTGGATGATGTCATCAGTGATGTCATCAGTGATGTCATTTGAGATGTCATCAGTGATGTCATCAGTGATGTCACTGACCATGTCATGAGTGATGTAATATATGACGTCATCAGCAGTGCATTGCGGGGCGTGAGTTATAGTTAGCTGAACTAACTATAACGGGGGAATTTCTATGGTTTTGTACGAGTGAAATGTCCAACTAACTATAACTGTCCCTAAAACCTATGGTTTTTTCAGTGAATTTCAAAGGTTTTTTAAATGCTAATTTCTAACTATAACGTGTCTGAAACCTATGGTTTTTTCAGTGAATATATATATATATATATATATATATATATATATATATATATATATATATATATATATATACACATTTGAATTCCTGATCTTATAGCAGCCCCCAATATTATCTTGATGGCTCCTGTATTCGTGAGTCACTCAATAATTTGATTATTAAGTCTCGTCTTTTCTGTTAAATCCACTTCATTACTCATTCAGATAATCATTAGCTCAATATTCATATCTCCTTGATACGGGTCCGATAATGGCCAGAAACCTCCGTCAATCTCAGCCGGTTCCAAAGTGTGATCTTAGGAGCTGCTCTAAGATTAGGAAGACCTTATGATACAGAATTGAGAGCCCTGAAGAAGCGCAATGGGGCGCGAAACACATGTTGGCTATCTGCTGTATTAAAGGCTGTTTGCTGTATTGACATGAGACATCTAAAGAAAGAATAAAAGAAACAAAGCAAGAAACAAAGCAAGAAGAAGTTGTTATTGTTATATATGAAGTCTCAGTACCCGTTTTTTTTGTATATTGTTAAAATACAATATGTGTGAGTAACTTGATATGTGAAAGACAGTATATGTGAGTGTTGGAGTATATAAATGACTATATGTGAGAGTGAGTGTGAGAGTGGCTGTATGGATGAGTGTGTGCTTGTATTAGTAATTGTATAAGAGTATAAGTATGTGTTAGTATATGTTTGAATAAGTGAGGTGGAGTGTATATAACTGTATAGGTGAGTAAATGAGAGTGTGATTGATTCTTTGCATGACTGAACTAGGTGTGTGAGTAACTCTATGGATGAGTGGCGGTGTGTGAGTGTCTGTATAGATATGTGAGTGCATATGATAGTGCCGTATTGATGGTTGACTGCATGTATGAGTGACTGTATGGGTGAATGAGTTGATGTGTGTGTAGACCTAGGAATTAGTGAGTGGGTATGTACTAACTGGAATTGGTGTGTCTATGCTTTCGAAAATGGTAGTCTGTATTTTACAGTGGGTGTATCAAAGGTTATATTAGGGTATGAGGAGGTGCATCAGATTATCACGTGGATGATGTAATCAGTGATGTCATCAGTGATGTCATTTGAGATGTCATCAGTGATGTCATCAGTGATGTCACTGACCATGTCATGAATGATGTAATATGTGACGTCATCAGCAGTGCATTGCAGGGGCGTGAGTTATAGTTATGAACTACCTATAACGGCCGAATTTCTCTGGTTTTGTACGAGTGAAATGTCCAACTAACTATAATGTCCCTGAAACCTGTGGTTTTTTCAGTGAATTTCAAAGGTTTTTGAAATGCTAATTTCTAACTATAACGTCCCTGAAACCTATTGTTTTTTTCAGTGAATTTCAAAGGTTTTTTAAATGCTAATTTCTAACTATAACGTCCCTGAAACCTATGGTTTTTTTCAGTGAATTTCAAAGGGTTTTTAAATGATAATTTCTAACTATAACGTCCCTGAAACCTATGGTTTTTTCAGTGAAATTCTAAGGTTTTTTAAATGCTAATTCCTAACTATAACGTCCTTGAAACCTATGTTTTTTTCAGTGAAATTCTAAGGTTTTTTAAATGCTAATTCCTAACTATAACGCCCCTGAAAACGATGTTTTTTTCAGTGAATTTTGCGAAAGTTTTTAAATGCTAATTTCTAACTATTCCTACAGAGGTAGGACATTTGCAGAAAGAGGAAGCAAATCGCAGAAAGAAGCAAGAGAAATGCAGAAAGATGCAACAGAAGTCCAGAAAGATGAAAAAAGGTGCAGAAAGAAGCAAGAGATTTGCAGAAAGAACCAACAGAGGTACAGAAAGACGCCTTGTTGCAAAGTCATCCTGTGCCCCCAACTTTTTGCTGACTGGTACTGGTGGTAACTGACTCTGACTAACCAGGCCCGGAGCCAGTGTTTTTCTGAAAGACACTTAGAATACAGTAAAAATACCTACTAGGGTACACTATGGGTTGGGGTACCCCTTTGATTGGCATGACGTCCCCTGTAAGGCCCTAGTACATAATAGGACAGGGGGATTAAAATTACCTCTAAGTCAGAGGTGCAGAAAGAGGCAACAGAGGTGCAGAAAGATGCAAGAGAGGTGCAGAAACAAGCAAGAGAAGTGCAGAAAGAGGCAAGAGAATTGATGAAAGAAGCAACAGAGGTGAAGAAAGAAGCAAGAGAAGTACAGAAAGAGGCAAGTGAGGTGCCGAAAGAAGCAAGAGCAGAGCAGAAAGAAGCAACAGAGGTGCAAAAAGAGGCAAGAGGGGTGCAGAAAGAGGTAGGAGAGGTGCACAAAGAGGCAAGAGAGGTACAGAAAGAGGCAGGAGGGGTACAGAAAGAAGGAAGAGAAGTGCAGAAAGAAGCAACAGAGGTGCTAAAAGAGGTGTGAATGGTGCAGAAAGAGCAAGAGAATACATAAAGAAGCAACAGAGGTACAGAGAAAGGCAAGAGAGGTGCAGAAACAGGTAGGAATGTGCAGAAATGGAACAAGGGTGCAAAAAGAGGCAAGAGAGGTACAGAAAGAGGGAAGAGGGGTGCAGAAAGAGGCAAGAGGGGTGCTGAAAGAAGCAAATGAGCTGCAGAAAGAAGCAAGAGAACTGCAGAAATTTGCAAAAGAGGTGCAGAAAAGCAAGAGCAGTGCAGAAAGAACCGACAGAGGTGCAAAAAGAGGCAAGAAGGGTGCAGAAAAAAGTAGGAGAGGTGCACAAAGAGGCAAGACAAGTACAGAAAGAGGCAGGAGGGGGGCAGAAAGAAGGAATAGAAGTGCAAAAAGAAGCAACAGAGGTGCTGAAAAAGGCGCAAAGGGTGCAGAAAGAGCAAGAGAAGTGCAGAAAGAAGCAACAGAGGTACAGAAAGATGCAAGAAAGGTGCAGAAACAGGCAGGAAAGGTGCAGAAAGAGGGAACAGGTATACAGAACGATGCAAGAGAGGTGCAGAAAGAGAAAAAATGGGGTACAAAAAGAGGCAAGAAGGGTGCAGAAAGAAGCAAGTGAAGTGCAGAAAGAGGCAACAGAGGTGCAGAAAGACGCAAGAGAGGTGTAGAAACAAGCAAGAGAAGTGCAGAAAGAGGCAAGAGAATTGCTGAAAGAAGCAACAGAGCTGTGGAAAGAAGCAAGAGAAGTGCAGAAAGAAGCAAGTGAGGTGCAGAAAGAGGCAAGAGAAGTGCAGAAAATGGCATTAAAACAGCAGAAAGAGGCAAGAGGGGTGCAAAAAAGGGAAAAAGGGTGTAAAAAGAAGCAAGAGAGGTGTAGAAAGAAGCAAGAGAAGTGCAGAAAGAAGCAAGAGAGGTGCATAAAGAGGGAAGACGAGTGCAGAAAGAGACAACAGGGGTGCAGAAAGAGACAACAGGGTTGCAGAAAGAAGCAAGAGAGGTGCAGAAAGAGGCAACAGAGATGCAGAAAGACACACGAGAACAGCAGAAACATGCAAGAGAAGTGCAGAAAGAGGCAAGAGAATTGCTGAAAGAACCAACAGGGTTGCAAATAGAGGCATGAGAGGTGCAGAAATAAGTAGGAGAGGTGCACAAAGAGGCAAGACAAGTACAGAAAGAGGCAGGAGGGGTGCCGAAAGAAGGAATAGAAGTGCAGAAAGAAGCAACAGAGGTGCTGAAAGAGGCATGAAGGGTGCAGAAAGAGCAAGAGAAGTACAGAAAGAAGCAACAGAGGTACAGAAAGAGGCAACAGAGGTGCAGAAACAGGCAGGAAAGGTGCAGAAAGAGGAAACAGGTGCAGAAAGACACAAGAGAGGTGCGGAAAGAGACAAAAAGGGTGCAAAAATAGGCAAGAGGGGAGCAGAAAGAAGCAAGTGAGGTACAGAAAGAGGCAACAGAGGTGCAGAAAGATGCAAGAGAACTGCAGAAACATGCAAGAGAAGTGCAGAAAGAGGCGAGATAATTGCTGAAAGAAGCAACAGAGGTGTGGAAAGAAGCAAGAGAAGTGCAGAAAGAGGCAAGTGAGGTGCAGAAAGAGGCAAGATAGGTGCAGAAAGAAGCAAGTGAGGTGCAAAAAGAGGAAACAGGGGTGCAGAAAGACGCAAGAGAAGTACAGAAACAGGCAGGAAAGGTGCAGAAAGAGGCAAGAGAGGTACAGAAACAGGCAGGAAAGGTGCAGAAAGAGGGAACAGGGGTGCAGAAAGACACAAGAGGTGCAGAAAGAGAAAAAAGGGGTGCAAAAATAGGCAAGAGCGGTGCAGAAAGAAGCAAGTGAGGTGAAGAAAGAGGCAACAGAGGTGCAGAAAGACGCAAGAGAGGTGTAGAAACAAGCAAGAGAAGTGCAGAAAGAGGCAAGAGAATTGCTGAAAGAAGCAACAGAGGTGTAGAAAGAAGCAAGTGAGGTGCAGAAAGAGGCAAGAGAGGTGCAGAAAATGGCAAGAGAACAGCAGAAAGAGGCAAGAGGGATGCAAAAAAGGAAGAAGGGTACAGAAAGAAGCAAGAGAGGTGCAGAAAGAAGCAAGAGAAGTGCAGAAAGAAGCAAGAGAGGTGCAGAAAGAGGGAAGATGAGTGCAGAAAGAGACAACAGGGGTACAGAAAGAGACAACAGGGGTGCAGAAAGAAGCAAAAGAGGTGCAGAAATAGGCAATATAAGTGCAAAAAGAGGCAGGTGAGGTGCAGAAGGAGGCATGAGAACTGCATAAAGAGGCAAGAGAGGTGCAGAAAGAGACAAAAAGAGGTGCAAAAAGAGGCAAGAGGGGTGCAGAAAGACGCAAGAGAGGTGCAGAAACAAGAAAGAGAAGTGCAAAAAGAGACAAGATAATTGCTAAAAGAAGCAACAGAGGTGTGGAAAGAAGCAAAAGAAGTGCAGAAGGAGGCAAGTGAAGTGCAGAAAGAGGCAAGAGAGGTGCAGAAAGAGGGAAGACGAGTGCAGAAAGAGACAACAGGGGTGCAGAAAGAGACAACAGGGGTGCAGAAAGAGGCAATAGAAGGGCAAAAAGAGGCAGGTGAGGTGCAGAAGGAGGCAAGAGAACTGCATAAAGAGGCAAGAGAGTTGCAGAAACAGGCAAAAGGAGTACAGAAAGAGGGAATAGGTGTGCAGACAGAGGCAAGAGAGGTGCAGAAAGAGGGAAGAGGGGTACAGAAAGTGGCAATAGGGATGCTGAAATGTGCGAAAGAGGTGCATAAAGAAGCAAGAGCAGTGCAGAAAGAACCAACAGATGTGAAAAAGAGGCAAGAGAGGTGCAGAAATAAGTAGGAGTGGTGCACAAAGAGGCAAGACAAGTACAGAAAGCGGCAGGAGGGGTGCAGAAAGAAGGAAGAGAAGTGCAGAAAGAAGCAACAGAGGTGCTGAAATAGGTGTGAAGGGTGCAGAAAGAGCAAGATAAGTACAGAAAGAAACAACAGAGGTACAGAAAGAGGCAAAAGAGGTGCAGAAACAGGCAGGAAAGGTGCAGAAAGAGGGAACAAGCATGCAGAAAGACGCAAGAGAGGTGCAGAAAGAGACAAAAAGGGGCACAAAAAGAGGCAAGAGGGGTGAGGAAAAAAACAAGTGAGATGCAGAAAGAGGCAACAGAGGTGCAGAAAGACGCAAGAGAGGTGCAGAAACAAGCAAGAGAAGTGCAAAAAGAGGCAAGAGAATTGCTGAAAGAAGCAACCGAGGTGTGGAAAAAAGCAAGAGAAGTGCAGAAAGAGGCAAGTGAAGTGCAGAAAGAGGCAAGAGAGGTGCAGAAAATGGCAAGAAAACAGCAGAAAGAGGCAAGAGGGATGCAAAAAAGGGAAGAAGGGTGCAGATAGAAGCAAGAGAGGTGCAGAAAGAAGCAAGCGAAGTGCAGAAAGAAGCAAGAGAGGTGCAGAAAGAGAGAAGACGAGTGCAGAAAGAGACAACAGGGGTGCAGAAAGAAGCAAGAGAAGTGCAGAAATAGGCAATAGAAGTGCAGAAAGAGGCAAGTGAGGTGCAGAAGGAGGCAAGAGAACTGCAGAAAGAGGCAAGAGAGTTGCAGAAGCAGGCAAAAGGGATGCAGAAAGAGGGAAGAGGGATTCAGAAATTTGCAAAAGAGGAGCATAAAGAAGCAAGAGCAGTGCAGAAAGAACCAACAGAGGTGCAAAAAGAGGCAAGAGACGTGCAGAAATAAGTTGGAGAGGTGCACAAAGAGGCAAGACAAGTACAAAGAGGCAGGAGGGGTGCAGCAAGAAGGAAGAGAAGTGCAGAAAGAAGCAACAGACGTGCTGAAAGAGGCGTGAAGGGTGCAGAAAGAGCAAGAGAAGTACAGAAAGAAGCAACTGACTTACAGAAAGAGGCAAGAGAGGTGCAGAAACAGGTATGAAAGGTGCAGAAAGGGAACACAGTTGCAAAAAGAGGCTAGTGAGGTGCAGAAGGAGGCAAGAGAATTGCAGAAAGCGGCAAGAGAGTTGCAGAAACAGGCAAAAGGGGTACAGAAAGAGGGAACAGGTGTGCAGAGACGGACAAGAGAGGTGCAGAAAGAGGGAAGAGGAGTAAAGAAAGAAGAGAGTGAGGTTCAGAAAGAGGCAAGAGAGGTGCAGAAACAGGCAATAGAAGTGCAGAAAGAGGCAAATGAGGTGCAGAAGGAGGCAAGAGAACTACAGAAAGAGGCAAGAGAGATACAGAAAGAGACAAAAAGAGGTGCAAAAAGAGGCAAGAGTGGTGCAGAAAGACGCAAGAGAGGTGCAGAAACAAGAAAGAGAAGTGCAAAAAGAGACAAGATAATTGCTGAAAGAAGCAACAGAGGTGTGGAAAGAAGCAAAAGAAGTGCAGAAGGAGGCAAGTGAAGTGCAGAAAGAGGCAAGAGAGGTGCAGAAAGAGGGAAGACGAGTGCAGAAAGAGACAACAGGGGTGCAGAAAGAGACAACAGGGGTGCAGAAAGAGGCAATAGAAGGGCAAAAAGAGGCAGGTGAGGTGCAGAAGGAGGCAAGAGAACTGCATAAAGAGGCAAGAGAGTTGCAGAAACAGGCAAAAGGAGTACAGAAAGAGGGAATAGGTGTGCAGACAGAGGCAAGAGAGGTGCAGAAAGAGGGAAGAGGGGTACAGAAAGTGGCAAGAGGGATGCAGAAATGTGCGAAAGAGGTGCATAAAGAAGCAAGAGCAGTGCAGAAAGAACCAACAGATGTGAAAAAGAGGCAAGAGAGGTGCAGAAATAAGTAGGAGTGGTGCACAAAGAGGCAAGACAAGTACAGAAAGAGGCAGGAGGGGTGCCGAAAGAAGGAAGAGAAGTGCAGAAAGAAGCAACAGAGGTGCTGAAATAGGTGTGAAGGGTGCAGAAAGAGCAAGAGAAGTACAGAAAGAAACAACAGAGGTACAGAAAGAGGCAAAAGAGGTGCAGAAACAGGCAGGAAAGGTGCAGAAAGAGGGAACAAGCGTGCAGAAAGACGCAAGAGAGGTGCAGAAAGAGACAAAAAGGGGCACAAAAAGAGGCAAGAGTGGTGCAGAAAGAAGCAAGTGAGATGCAGAAAGAGGCAACAGAGGTGCAGAAAGACGCAAGAGAGGTGCAGAAACAAGCAAGAGAAGTGCAAAAAGAGGCAAGAGAATTGCTGAAAGAAGCAACAGAGGTGTGGAAAGAAGCAAGAGAAGTGCAGAAAGAGGCAAGTGAAGTGCAGAAAGAGGCAAGAGAGGTGCAGAAAGAGGGAAGAGGGGAACAGAAAGTGGCAAGAGGGATGCAGAAATGTGCAAAAGAGGTGCATAAAGAAGCAAGAGCAGTGCAGAAAGAACCAACAGATGTGAAAAAGAGGCAAGAGAGGTGCAGAAATAAGTAGGAGTGGTGCACAAAGAGGCAAGACAAGTACAGAAAGAGGCAGGAGGGGTGCAGAAAGAAGGAAGAGAAGTGCAGAAAGAAGCAACAGAGGTGCTGAAATAGGTGTGAAAGGTGCAGAAAGAGCAAGAGAAGTACAGAAAGAAACAACAGAGGTACAGAAAGAGGCAAAAGAGGTGCAGAAACAGGCAGGAAAGGTGCAGAAAGAGGGAACAAGCGTGCAGAAAGACGCAAGAGAGGTGCAGAAAGAGACAAAAAGGGGCACAAAAAGAGGCAAGAGGGGTGCAGAAAGAAGCAAGTGAGATGCAGAAAGAGGCAACAGAGGTGCAGAAAGATGCAAGAGAGGTGCAGAAACAAGCAAGAGAAGTGCAAAAAGAGGCAAGAGAATTGCTGAAAGAAGCAACATAGGTGTGGAAAGAAGCAAGAGAAGTGCAGAAAGAGGCAAGTGAAGTGCAGAAAGAGGCAAGAGAGGTGCAGAAAATGGCAAGAAAACAGCAGAAAGAGGCAAGATGGATGCAAAAAGGGAAGAAGGGTGCAGATAGAAGCAAGAGAGGTGCAGAAAGAAGCAAGCGAAGTGCAGAAAGAAGCAAGAGAGGTGCAGAAAGAGAGAAGACGAGTGCAGAAAGAGACAACAGGGGTGCAGAAAGAAGCAAGAGAAGTGCAGAAATAGGCAATAGAAGTGCAGAAAGAGGCAAGTGAGGTGCAGAAGGAGGCAAGAGAACTGCAGAAAGAGGCAAGAGAGTTGCAGAAGCAGGCAAAAGGGATGCAGAAAGAGGGAAGAGGGATGCAGAAATTTGCAAAAGAGGAGCATAAAGAAGCAAGAGCAGTGCAGAAAGAACCAACAGAGGTGCAAAAAGAGGCAAGAGACGTGCAGAAATAAGTAGGAGAGGTGCACAAAGAGGCAAGACAAGTACAAAGAGGCAGGAGGGGTGCAGCAAGAAGGAAGAGAAGTGCAGAAAGAAGCAACAGATGTGCTGAAAGAGGCGTGAAGGGTGCAGAAAGAGCAAGAGAAGTACAGAAAGAAGCAACTGACTTACAGAAAGAGGCAAGAGAGGTGCAGAAACAGGTATGAAAGGTGCAGAAAGGGAACACAGGTGCAAAAAGAGGCTAGTGAGGTGCAGAAGGAGGCAATAGAATTGCAGAAAGCGGCAAGAGAGTTGCAGAAACAGGCAAAAGGGGTACAGAAAGAGGGAACAGGTGTGCAGAGACAGACAAGAGAGGTGCAGAAAGAGGGAAGAGGGGTAAAGAAAGAAGAGAGTGAGGTTCAGAAAGAGGCAAGAGAGGTGCAGAAACAGGCAATAGAAGTGCAGAAAGAGGCAAATGAGGTGCAGAAGGAGGCAAGAGAACTACAGAAAGAGGCAAGAGAGATACAGAAAGAGACAAAAAGAGGTGCAAAAAGAGGCAAGAGGGGTGCAGAAAGGGCCAAGAGAAATGCAGAAAGAGGCAAATGAAGTGCAGAAAGAAGACAGTGAGGTGCAGGGAGAGGAAGAAAGGTGCAGAAAGATGGAATAGAAATGCAGAAAGAGGCAAGACAGGTACAGAAAGAAGAGAGGTTTGTGCACCATTAGTACCAATTTAACACCCACATTTAGCAATAAGTAACATGTGACCATTCCAGCTTTGCAAAGGGCCTTCCACCACGCTGTAACACGTGAAGGTGCATTTTTGGGAGCATTTGAGCCGTTTGAGCTAGAAACAAGGCTTTTTTTGTTCAAATCTGCAGATTATGCAGCAGATGATGGAATATTTCGCAAATGCGGAACATTTTTAATTATGTGACAATTGGTGCAGCCGAACAGTCACATGATTCCAGTGCCCGGCTCATACCTCCGACTAGGTCCAGAAGTGCTCCTCAGTGGTTCCTTCTTTTTGTGTCTTATTGAGTTTATACTTTAGCTTGTATGGAAACGAGGAAAACTAAACCTGAGGTTACCACTGCACAACACAGACTACAATACCACATAATTACTCTCCATAACACATATTCCCACTCTACATAATTCCTATACACTAAATACCACATACTTTCTATCCACATAATTTCACTGCACAACATACCACATAATTCCACTACACACAACATACATCCACTTTACACCAAAAAATATTAGTAATAAACTTTTACATTTACAACGCCAATAGCTCTGACTCTCGCAAATGCAATACCTATTACATTGCAAATGCTTCTTTCACTAGCAGTCACGTTTGCAGAGTGTTGGAGAAAGGGGGCTGGGCCTCCGACCAGCGCTCAGGAATTCCGCTACATAGAACTTACAGGAGGTACCAGGAGGGCTTCTTGGCCCCCAAAGTCCCTTAGGAGTAAAGTGGACTTCATCCCCCATCCCGTAGTCTGCCTGGAGGTGCGTTTGCAGAGTGGTGAAGTAAGGGGGCGTGGCCTCTGAGGATGTCTTAACAATCCTACTGTGTGGGAGTTACTGGAGGTAACAAGAGGGGTAGTTGGCCCCAAGGACATCCTTGGGGGCCAACTACCCCTCCTATTACCTCCAGTAAGTACCACACAGCAGGATTGTGAAGTTCTCATAGCAGGTCATGCCCCCTTTGCCCACTACTCTGCAAACGCACTTCCAGGCTGACTACCGGACCTCAGGACACAAGTGGACTTCATCCCCCGATCAGCAGTGCGCCAGGAGTCGCGTTTGCAGAGCCCCCCCCACACTTTAATTTTGAGTATAGCCCCGGGGAGGTGGCGGTCCCCGGGGCTGCATGGGGGGCTGCGTAGCCCCCCGCATTTAAATCAGGTAGCCCCGGGGAGGTGATTGGTACCATAGTGTGGTCTGTAAAGAAACCTAATCAGGCCAAAATGCCTAAATGAAGAATGCGTCCGTAGGTAGTAGAGTTGTAATGTCAAGTAACCAATCAGTGTGCGAATAGAGCTGTATAGGCCAAAAAATAAAGGCAACAGATGTTCCCAAATTTTGTATAATTAGACAGTAGGCGTGGAAATAGGTTGTTTCCCCAGGCAGTAACTCTTGAGTAATAAAGGTAGTTCCCCACGGCCAAGTAAGGCCTTTCAAAAGCCAGTCCGACGTTCCGAGGGCCCTGATTGGTTACGTACCAATCATCCCACTGCCGAACTTTTTACTTACAGCCCTATATCTGTTTCGTGAGGGCTATTGCCCCTACGAGCCCTGATGAAGTTCTCTATGAGAGAACGAAACGCGTTGGTTGAGTTCTAAAGTGTCTATACCTTAAAAGAATTGAAAATAAAGGCTTTTTGGAAATATACTATTATTTTCTGGACTTTGTTACCCTGCGCACGCCCATCGCTTGCTTCATAAAGGATCTGGATTGCAGAGGCGTCACTGGACGGCTGATGCCAGGGCTAGTTGCACAGGAACTTTATACAATTGGAAACTTGCGTGAGGTGCAGAAGTAGTCCATCGTCCTTTTCTGTTTGTTGCAAACTTGTGGGGGGAGTTGTGGGTCTGCCTGAGGGGCCCTGAGGTATCGGAAGGACAGGGAGGTATGAACACAAACACGCATCTGCATAACAATCACAGGGCACAATGCACCTCATAAACAGCGGTGGGAGGGAAAATAAAAGTGTGATGGGAGGGGGGACTTACTCCACGCACCACCCCCACGTAAATGTACATTTTGGGGCCTACCTGCTCCGTGCAATGCCCCCAGTGGCCGGGAGACACACCTCCCCCACTTTGAATTCAAGCCACAGAGATGGGTCGAGAAACGAGTGTGTTTTTTAGAAGTTTTGTTTTTTCTTAAATCATTAACCATCCCCCAGCCGTCAAAAAAAGGCCGGGTCAGCGCCTAATTAAGAGGGGTTTGTTAGACAGGCTGGGAGGGGTGTATTCCTCTTTTAACGTCAGCTGCTAATGACCTCTGAGAAGAAACAACAGTGGGAGTGGAGAGGGCCTGAGAGCGGAGGGAGGAGAAAGACGCGTTTACACTAATAACCCCCAAAGAAAAAGTAAGGTGTGCCAGGGAAAGTTGGCTTTAGCAAAGTAGGCATGAGGGGGGACGTGTGGGGTGCAGTGTTTGGTGGGGAGCGCAGCAGACACACTTGGTTTGGTATTTTTGTGAGGATGTGGAGTGTGTGGGGGGGGCATGGCCATGGCCGGCAAAGGAGGGACAGAGTTTCACAGAGCTCCGGACAGGCGCTACGGCCTTTCCTGCCTCTGCCCACTCCAGGTACCACTGCCCTGCCTGCTACAGCAGACCTCTCACTGCCAGCATCCTTCAGGCTTAGTATCTAGCAGTTCTATCTGTATCCCCTCACTGCCCTACTATAGACTCAGCCTTGCTCTGTCCTGTGTCAGCCTCACTTAACAACCCGCAGGAGACCCAGCTCCCTGCACTGTCCCGCTATTGACTCAGCTCCCCGCACTGTCCCGCTACTGACCCAGCTCCTCTCACTGTCCCACTACTGACTCAGCTCCCCGCACTGTCCCGCTACTGACTCAGCTTCCCGCACTGCCCGCTACTGACTCAGCTCCTCTCACTGTCCCGCTACTGACTCAGCTCCCCGCACTGTCACGCTACTGACTCAGCTCCCCGCACTGCCCTGCAACTGACTTAGCTCCCTTCACTGTCCCGCTATTGACTCAGCTCCCTGCACTGTCCCGCTACTGACCCACCTCCTCTCACTGTCCCGCTACTGACCCAGCTCTCCTCACTGTCCTGCTACTGACCCAGCTCCCTGTACTGTCCCGCTACCGACCCAGCTCCTCTCACTGTCCCGCTACTGACCCAGCTCCCCTTACTGTCCTGCTACCGACCCAGCCCCCCTCACTGTCCCGCTACTGACCCAGCTCCCCGCACTGTCCCGCTACTGACCCAGCTCCTCTCACTGTCCCGCTACTGACCCAGCTCTCCTCACTGTCCCGTTACTGACCCAGCTCCCCGCACTGTCCCGCTACCAACCCAGCTCCTCTCACTGCCCGCTACTGACCCAGCTCCCCTCACTGTCCCGCTACTGACTCAGCTCCCCGCATTGCCCCGCTACTGACTCAGCTCCCCTCACTGTCCTGCTACTGACTCAGCTCCCCGCACTGCCCCGCTACTGACTCAGCTCCCCTCACTGTCCCGCTACTGACTCAGCTCCCCGCACTGCCCCACTACTGGCTCAGCTCCATGCACTGTCCCGCTACTGACCCAGCTCCTCTCACTGTCCCGCTACTGACCCAGCTCTCCTCACTGTCCCGCTACTGACCCAGCTCCTCTCATTGTCCCGCTACTGACCCAGCTCCCCTCACAGCCCGCTACTGACCCAGCTCCCCTCACTGTCCCTCTACTGACCCAGCTCCCTGCACTGTCCCGCTACTGACCCAGCTCTCCACACTGTCCCGCTACTGACCCAGATCCCCTCACTGCCCTGTTCTACACTTCACTCTCTCACTGCCCTGCTTCAGGCCCCACCCCCCCATTCTTGCGCTCCAAACCCTCTGTACACACTGTGCCCAATGATTTAACTGTTTAAGCACATCTACATCGGGCCCAGCCACCGTCATCACTGCCCCCGTTGACTATGCAAGCGCCTATTCACTGTCCTGCTCTGTGTTCACCCTCACTGTACCGATACAACCTGAGTGCCCCTCAATGACCAACTAGTGACCAACTGGAGCTTTGCCCCTCACTTCTAAGCCGCTTCAAAACTACTGCCCTGCTCCACGCTCACTCATCGCAGCCTTGTTTCATACTCTGACCCCTCACTGCCATGTTCGAGACTGTGCCCCTCACTGCTTTGCTGCACACTCACCCCTTACAACTCAACTCCACACTCACAACCTCACTACTGCCCCTCTTGAGTCTAAGCCCTCCTTGCTCCCCTGGTCCATGCTCTGCCTCTCGCTGATCTGCCCCATACTCAGCCCAGTCACTGCCCTGTGCCATTTTCAGCCCCCCCCCACTTTCCTGCTCTTCAGTCTGAGCATTCCTCGCTCTTGGTCCAGCCTCAGAGCCCTCACTGCCTTCTCACTGTCTGGCTCCATACTCAGCCCCTCACAGCTCAGCTGAGCTCCACACTTACCTCTTCACTGTCCCTCCTCAATATGAGCCTTCCTCACCTCCTGGTCCAGTCGCAGCCCCTCCTGCCCTGCTCCAATCTCAGCACTCGCACTGCCCCTCTCCATACTCATCCCCTCACATCCATGCACCATACTCAGCTCCATCAATGCCCTGCTACAAACTCACCCCCACACTGCCCTGCTCTATATTCAACACCCTCCCCGCGTCACTCCACACTCAATCCCTCACTGTCCATCCCCAGTCTCAGCCCCTCCTGCCTTGCTCCAATTTTAGAACTTGCACTGCCCCTCTCCATACTCAGCCTGGTAACCCCGCCGCTCTCTGCATGGATAGTGTTTTGTGCTGCATGCCGGAGGTGAACGGTAAGAGAGCGACCCTGCAAGGCGTGGGCAATGGGTTCTGCACTGAAACCGTAACACATGTAACCAAACTATGCTGCACTTCACAAAATGTGCTGATGGTGCCAATTACAAGCCCCCAGCCGCACACTCCAGCCCCCACCATTCGGGCAGATTTATGCGGGCTCTTGCCAACGTTATTACAAGTCAGAGTTTATTGGGAAATTGTTACATTATGCTGAGTGTCTAACAAATTGCTTATGCTGCTATAATTGGATTACAACAGACGCTTGCTCCCACCGATGAGATTAGGCAAGTAGGACTCCTGCCGATCTCCATGCGTTAGCAGTAATTTTGTTTGCCTTGCCTCTCTCGAAACGGCATTGTTAGCAGCAGCGCAGGGCTCCGGCCCAGTCCAGGAGCGCCCAGCACATACGCCACGGGGCCGCCGCAAGTTAGACAGCTGCCCCACCCCTGCGTGCTCCGCTTATCTCACCGCTGTAGGAGTGCAATGCGCTCCGGAGCACCACCGCTCCCGCGGGTAGGCCCCTCTGTCCCTTACCCAATCCTCAGGCCTATTGTTTCGAGCGAGTCAAGGGAGACCCCCCTGTAGCGAGCTCAGCCTTTATTGTATTGTATTGTAATTGCATTTATATAACGCTTACTACCCCTGACAAGGCGTTGAAGCGCTTTTTTCGGCGAGTAGCACGCTACTCTGGAACCCATAAATGATTAGTGGTGAATTAGTATTGTGAAATATGAAAGTAATTTGAGTGGTGGATATCAGTCAGTTATTTGGATTGAGAAGGATAGCGGAGGGATAGAAGAGGGAAAAAAGGTTTGCATTTATATAACGCTTGTTACCCCTCATGGGGTGTTGCAGCTTATTTGGATTGAGAAGGATAGTGGAGGGATAGAAGAGGGAAAAAGGTTTGCATTTATATAGCGCTTGTTACCCCCGATGGGGTGTTGAAGAGCATTTTTGGCGAGTAGAACGCTACTCCGGAACCCATTAAAGGATTAGTGTAGTAATTAGTACGATCAAGATCATTGTGCGGTGGCAGCAGCAGAGATACGGAAGAAATCAGAGATTTATGCTTGAGGAACAACCATAGGTGCAAGGTTGGGGCCCATATAGGGTCATCTGAACTAGGTGATCAATACAATCATTGATAGAAACTGTATCACACTGTAGAAGTCATCACAGGGAAACTCATTGATGAGACTTTGGGAAACAACATCAGATCTGTGTCAAAAGGTAGCTGATGATTAGGAGGAATAAAGAGAGAACAAAAACTTTGTTACTAACCAGAGAGCTAATCCTGAGTAATAAAGCCAACCAGTTCAAGGGCAGCAAACAAAGATCATATTATGAGGAAGGAAGTAGAAAACAAGACAATGTGAAGTAACCAAACCCCAGATCTTGAGGAAAACTATAAAACCAGATCATGGAGAACAATCAAAGATCAATTCACTGGGAGAAAAAAATCAAATCAGAACATGTGGAATAATAGAAAACCTGATTGTAGTGAAAAGAACAAAGAAAAAACAGGTACAGGAAAAGCAAACCAAAACACAAAGAAGAACAGAGTATGAATGAATGAATACTTTATTTGTGTGGTTAATCAAAACCTTTACAAAATGCAACATATAAAAAGGGAGGAAAGCAAGCTACAGAGTACAAACCCATGACAAAACCCTGAGGAATAGAAGCACAACAGGCCATGGGACTCGGCACTGAAAGAAGCTGAAGGTATCGATGGTGGTATTCAGTCTAGCCGCTAACCCACAATGAGCCATGGAAGTGCCTAGAAGTGATTTACTGTGCAGCTTGGCTCTACAGCACTCCACATGCTCTCCCACTCTTCACTCCACAATGTGAAAGGATCACGCTTACCTTTTCCAGGTAGCTGTACTCCACGGCAATCTCCCTGACAACCAAACTTGATGTGAATCTGATCAGACGGTACTGTACAAGTTTCTAATCTGCACTCAAGAACATTTTCAACTTACCCAATCAGCAGTTGTTGCAGCGAGAACACTGCAAAATTAAGTTTTTGCTCAAGCTTACAAAAATACCCAAATGTCCATATTTATGCTTGCACATTGCAAACTGTCCCCTTCGAAGCCCACCTAGAATCTTTCGTAGACAAGGAGAGCAGCCAGGGAAACCTCTTTGAACTTTAAGTCCCAGTTTGCTTATACCTCACACATTTGGAAGGCCATAGTACTGATAAAGTGCTGCATCACAAAAACTCCAGAACATAAAGTCTAATTTATAATTGGGCCACAACTAGGAAAAACAAGCATTGGCATAGCCAATAGGTCTCACCTTTGGGACCTTATAAGTGTTTAGCCATGCAACAGTTGATGTTGTTGCACCAAGGATATTGTGCTGCATAACTAAATACTTATAAGGTCCCAAAGGCGAGACCTATTGGCTATGCCAATGCTTGTGTTTTTCTGGTGTGCGTGGTACCTTTTTCCTGAGTGAACTTAACAACTTTGAATTTGCTGATGGTGCACAATGCTATCTGTTTGCTCCATCTGTAGACCACTAGGTTGTGTTTCAAATGGATTGTTGAAGAAGAATCCTCTTACAAGCTACATGAAGCCTGACCAAGTTTATTAAGCAAAATAATGAAAAACGTGTTATTAGGAGATAAAGCGGCAAAGGTTCCCCCTTGATCACAGTGGGCATCTAATGCTAAATCCTACCCCAATAAATGGAGTTTTTATGGACTTTTAAATACAAGCACCAATTTAACACGTGATGGAAACCGAATCAGTTAGATCATTGCATGTGTGCAGCCTTCTAATGAGAAAGTCACCATTGACCTTCAGAGAAGATACAAGAAATGTACCTTTTAATCTAGACACTGAGTTGAATACTTGTGAACCCTGGATTGGAACTACTAAGCATGAGAGCGAAGCTAAACACATCCGAAGCAGCATGACTGGCATGACAATGGATAACATGGGCCAATAAAATGGGTTTGGCTAACACGGCAACAAGAGTACATGCAAGCAGTTTCTCAGTGTATGCCAAAGTGTACCCCACCTGCACTGGAGGATGGCTAGTGCCTCTTCTGCAGCCTTTGGAGAGACTGATTGATAATGGAACCTTATTTGATACTGTACAGGCGCAGACCTTTTGTCAAGTATCCTTGAAACAGGGCTTACTGTTCTTTCTTGGTTAAAATGTGTTCAGTTGAACCCATCTGCCTTTACCACTCATTTCATTTAATCATTGATTCTATTAGACATGGTGGTTTAGATTTTAGAAACACAAATTATTTTTGGTCTGGCACCTGGCTGGCTAGCAGGAAGAAAATTGTATTGCAGAACTCCAGAGTGGGCCCAGCTATGGGATTTAGTAGGTAGCCTTTTGGAACTATGGTTCAGCATCGTAGTATCTTCATTGCTAGTCAAACTCTAGAATAAATTCCCTGCTGCTTTCATGATGTTCAGAGCACTTTTCATCGATGTATTATCCATTCAAACACCACTCAGAGTGTTGGTATCCACCTTTCGTTATGATTAGCACTACCCTTTAATACCCTATCGGTGCCAAAATATTTTACTGGAAATCCACTGATTAGCCCTAATGAGTAGTTCCAAGGGAAAAATGCAGCCTGATAGGTTTACATTGAAAGGTGAGGAAAAACATCCTTTCTCTTTGAGTCCAGGAGCTTCCCCTACTCATGATGTACTATATTGGCAGTTTCCTGAGAGAATCATTTCTTTTTTCAGCTCCTGTGAGTAGGATGTCTGAGTACATGTGAGGTTTCACACCTCTATTTTTTTAGTAAAAATAGATAGCAAAACTTTTCAAATTTTCACTCAACGTCTGTAACATCATTCTTTTGAGTGAAAGGATTTATTTTTTGTTGTTGCTGTTTTCTGACAAATTTTCACATCAGAATGTCTTATCTTTTTGAGAAGTGTCACTCCTGTGGGAAGAAAAAGGATGCCTCTGACCTCCGCAAGGTCTGTGTGGTTTGTCTGCCTGTCTCAGATTCGGACATAGACTGTGACATCTGCAAAGAAATGTCCAAAAGTACTTTAAAAGACTGAAAAGGGTTTCAGACTTAGAGAAATGGTGCAGGACATTGGAGTGGAGGAGTAGGTAGGAAAGGAAGTAGGAAAGGCTGGAAAAGTCATCCAATCATGCTTACTCTGAAAGACGGCCTGCTCCCCTGCGCCCTCCCTCCATCTAAGAAAAGATAGTTTTCATTATAGTTTGGGATTGTTTGATAGCCCATAGCAGTAATTTTGCTGCAAATGGGGTTCTCCTCTGCGTACTACCCTATGCCACACATTACACATCTCTGACGCAGTAAATAGAGGAGCTCAAGAGGCGTACCCTGCCCCATCATAACTATCTCAGGCAATGTGTAGTGTGCACACGTGGCTGTGAAGATGGACTTCTCCCAATCAGTATCTTCATCAACCAGTGCACTGCATGTTGTTGATGTGCCACTGCCTAGTATTAAAAAAAAGTATTTGCAATGCAATAGGTCTCGCAATACTTAAGGGTGTCCTTGTAAACCAGAGCCACTTTAAAAGGCTGGAATTCCTAGCCTTCAAATTATTGGGTTTGTTCACAAAACTACGTCAATAACGAGTCAAATTCCAGCGTACAATACCTGCTACATGGCTTGTGCACATAGTCTAAAATCCCTGCAGCCTGGTTCCGCTGCATCTAAAGGCGATGCAAGCTTTTCCGAGGAAGTCCAATAAAGGTGCATTACTGTGAGGCAGGGATACACGTGTAAAGGGTTGTGGAGGTTCACGCGCTGTAGCAGTTACTTTTTAACCTCGTAAGCTGACAGCAACGCTCACTTACAAGAAGGTTAGGTTGAAACTGAAATGTAAAATGCGCCTGATGCTCCAGGCAGCGCGTCATCGGCAGGCCGTTGGGATTTAAAACAGACAAGGGCAGTACAGATCAGGTGTGCCCACCCTCTCTGGTAGAAAGGATGCTGGACAAAGTTGCTGAGTAAACAAAGTGTACTTGCCAAGCACCTCTCGCCAAGAACAGTTTATGGGAGTTCAGCTGTTTACGACCGTTTTGTAGCGCGCTGGGAGGGCCGAGGAGCGATTTATTTGTCACCCTCCTTCATGACCTCCCAGGAGCCTCAAGACACCAGACCCCAGTGTGTCTTGTTTGTTCATTCCTAAGCGGACTGAAGCACAGCTCGGTGTGCTGCTGTGCTCCCAGCTAGCCCCATTCCCCGGTTTCCATAACATGACTCCTTACACCAGAAAGGATCCCCACCTTTCATGCAGCACGCACCTCCAAACCTTAAAGAAGTCTCATCACCAATAACAAATGCTTTATACCCGGAAAAAGTCTCATTTAACACAGCAGCCAAGACCTCACACCCGAATGGGGTGTTTGTTCTCACTTGGCACTGGATAAGCCTGTATTCGTTTACTACCAGGGCCCCCCTCCCCCCATCCCATAAGCTACAAGTGTCTTAGGACACAATGCTGCCGGTTCCTCCACACAAAAGCCTGCCTCCCACCCCCCACACAAGCTCGATTCCCAAGTTCAGCGCTCCTCGTTTTCCACGTGAGCCCTGCCCCCACCCCCAGCTGTCTTTGAATCAATGTCAGGGAATTTTAATGGACTTGATCCCACGGCATCCTGGGAAGTAGTGAAAAAATCAAAGACAAGCGGACCATGCAAGACGAGTGCCAAATGTTTCCAGCTTTCCTAAATGAAAAGCAGCTGAGAGGTTCCACCTCACATCCACAGAAGAAACCCACCCCATCTCCCACTCTTTCCGCAGCGAAGACTGGATGTAAGTGAAGGCATGTTCCTCCTGCGAATCCTGCCCAGCGCGATGAGACAGGAACAGTTCCCAAATATGAATGCCGAGGCGGACTATAAAAGCAAGATTGCATGCGAGGTTAGGGGTAGCAAAAAAAACAAGCGCGAGCGCCTCACGCTGAAAGAGGAGGAGGCAGCAGGGGAGGGAGAGAGGAGGGGGCCTGCACCTGTTTCCTTGCGGGAGCGAGCAGGAACCATCTGTTAATTACAAACAGATGGTTTCAAAGCTCGCTCCCGCAAGGGAATCGCCAAACGTGCACGTGTTGCCATTGAAAGCAATGCAACGTGTGCACGTTTTTGGGCCAAAAACTGAATCCATTACTAAAGGTCTCCTCCTATGCAGCGCATGCGCGCTGCGTGGGCGAGACCAAAAAAAGACAATACAGTTCCTAAGTACTGGATGAAAATATATTTCCAACTGGAGTAGTGTTTATTGGTGGTTAGAACGTTAAGCTACAAGAATGTATTGTTTTTCGCCTAAAGCACCTTTACAGACAGACATAGCATCACTTCACAATGCTTCTGAGCAACTACCTCTGAAAAACCATACACAATGGAATAAATACATGGTCTTGTAATCACTAGCTACTGGGATCAAAACATCCGCAAAGAACTGTCCCTCAAACAGCAGCAGAGTAGAAACACAAGACACTAAAGATTTAGCTAGACAGAGTCAACAAGCCAGGATACGTCTGTCACTGTCCGAAAGGACGATTTGGACAATGTTCAACCCCTTTGATAAGATGTCTCTGGTTATTATACAGACCGTTTTTCAGGACTTACATTTCTACAGAAATAGTGACAGCAGTCTTTAAAATGTGTTTCATGGTGTGCACAGACGCTGACATACCAAAGTGCCTTCTAGAAGGCTTCAAAATGCCGGATATAATATGATGTAAAGCTAAACCAGTTCATACTATGAACAGAAAGAAGGAATGGATTGAGGGCTAGTCTGGATTACCACATACCGAGGTACTATACAAACAAAAGATGTCAGACTCCATTTACACTTCTCTAGCTTTAAACAGAAACCACAGAACCTTAGGGAGATTTTGCAATACCGTAATGGGAATTCCATTTGAACACGAGGAAAGAGCACAGGTTGCTATGAAGAGGCTAGCAATAACTTCTACTAAGGGCACCAGGCTCTATTATATCAGCAGCAGGAGCTACATAGCCACCACTTCCCAAAACTAGTGCTGTGGGACAAATCTGTCAGAACGTCTGAATAAAACTCCGAAAACACTAGCCATTTCCACAAGGGCACACTTGATTGCTCTCACAACTACAGCGTAGATTAAGGAGACTGAAGGCATACTCAAAAGTGAGTTTGGTAGTGGTGCAAATGGAAACTTGCTGTAACACTTCTATCAAAATGGCATTCAACTGCGAACCACATTCATTAACTATTAGTGTCAACAGCAGGCAGAAGTTTGTCAAAAAGTTCATAATCCTACCATCATTTGTATTGTATAGGTAATATAGCAAATAAGAAAAAAAAACGAACTGGAACCTGTTGGGCACTAATCTATTGTGTGCAATATGTCCTGAAATGCCATAAAATACATCAGAGTTCTATACTTTGGCCGTGCCATGCACTTTTCAGTTATAACTGCACAAACCTCTAATTCACTTTCTTACCCAAATAGGCCTATTGCATTTTCATTTTCTATTTTGCCCACCCAAGTGGATACTTCGACGTGAAAGCTGGGAGTCAATAATTAAAGTCCCTACCAAGAGCATTTCACGTGCCATAAAGCCAAACCCAGTTACTTCAAATCCACTTTAAGCTGACTGGCTTGCTTTAATCCAACTACCCCTCCCCCCACTCCCCCAAATCATAATTCATTCATGCGTTCCCTTCAAAACCCATGTTCCCTTTCCATGGTGGGGATCAGACACCGTTTAAAACATGCTCAGAGTACACAATTTATGCTTCAATAGAAAATTACTTTTCAAAATGAAAGCGCCCAGAATCTGCACTGATTCCCGATTACTCATGCAGAGTGTTCACATATTTATAAAAGGTAGGGGGCAGATTTACGTTAAACTAACGCAGCACGGTGCAGCAAGTCATTTTGCTGCGCCGTGCTGCGTTAGTCTGGAAAGCACAGGGATGCAACATATTTACAAGAATATGTCGCATCTCTGTGCTTCCCCCTGCGCTGGCGCACAAACTGCTGCCATGCGCCGGCGCAGGCACCCTTGCACCATGGTGCAAGGATGCCTGCGTCGTGGGGAGATTGTTTTTGTGCAGGAAGGGGCACCTTCCTGCACAAAAACAATCACTACAGGCATTTTCCTCTTCCAATGCGTGCTGTAGAATGCAGCATTCATTGAAAGAGGAAAAAACGAGGAGAAATGAAAACATTTCTCCTCGTTGCGCCTCGCTACGCCACCTCTAGGGTGGCGTAGCATACTGACACATCTCCAGAGTTACGATTTCACGTAATTCTGGAGTTGAGTCCTGTTCCATGAGTGTTGCGTGGGAACACCCACTGCAACACCCATGGAACGCCCCTTCACCGCAAAGTGCTGCATGTGAAGGGACCGTATTTACAAGGAGAGGAAAAGTCACGCAGGGTGGCTTTTCCTCTCCTTGTAAATATAGAGGAGCCCCCTGCGCCACCAGTACGTCATGAAAAGTGATGTACTGGTGGCGCAGGGGGCTTGTAAATCTGCCCCTAGGTGTTTAATGTGTAAGGCCATGGCACAGCAAAGAAAAGAAGGTGAGAAACTGTTTCTAGCACGTATACAGGTCTGCATTCTCAACCATAGCTGCTGCTCACGACAACTTCGACTAGCACCAGCCAGAAAGGGGTTCGAATACATTCCAATTCAGTACACAAAAGCACTGCAAATACCTGTTGGTTCTGCGTGGGGTAGGCACTGCATACTGTTATCAAGTACCCTTAAGGGGGCTATTGATTATTCTAGAAGGTGGAACAAGGGCAAAACGTACATGAGGAAACCAGAGCACAGCTAATGAAAAGTACACGATATGCATCAACGGTTCAACTCCATTCCCGTGAATAGCGCGGGCATAAAGGGAATGCAATAACAACAAAACCCCTTCCAGGCGGCGAGTCCCCCCCCTCCTGCTCACCCCCCGCTTGCTACCGCCAACTGCGCGCTTTCCCTTACAATCACCACTGACCACTTCTTTGGTGCCTGAAAAGGTCGCAGTTTATTTTCAATACAACAAATTTTGTTACATACAATTTTTATATTTCAACGTCCATGGTCATAAGCCCTCTATGTCCTTGTTTAGCTTTCCTCACTTTCTTTGTGATCTGGACTCCCAGCCTCCTCGACTTTCTGGGAGAGGAGGGAGGGGCACCTTTCTCGGGGTTTCACGTCACGGGTCTAGGCTTCAGCTTGCTACCGATTTGGAGGGTGTCCGTTTGGGACCTGCCCGGGCTGCAAGTGCCATCCCGCTCGCCCTGGGCCTTTTTGTGGGCCCTCCCTTCTCCCGGGGGTCCCTGCTGTTTGGCATCCTAAGGACCTTGCTTGAGCGTCTACTCTCTCTTTTCTGAGGCTGAGTCCCTACCATCTTCTCCCTCTGTACCCCTGCCGTAAGGCATCCCAAGGGTCCTGCGGGAGTGTCGCCTCTATTCTTTCTCTGGCGGCATGCCGCCCCCTGGCTCCCTCAGTGCCCCTGCCGTGAGGCATCCCAAGGCCACTGGGAGAGCCTCCCGTCTATCCTCTAGTGATCTTGAGTCCTACTAGCTTCCTTGTGTTTGATCCGCTACCCTTTCCCCGCTACGGCTGCGACGCCCGTATTCTTAGGTGTGGGTGGGTGGGTTTTTCTCTTCCTATCTCCTCGCCAAGGGGGGGGGGTGAATTGTAGTTCCCTTGGGCCGTTGGCCCCCTTCTTAACCCCCCCTTGGGCTTACTTGCTCGCCCCCTGATTGGGGGGGAGCCTTCTTTGTTTTGTGGGCCAATCCTGGCCCCTTCCCCGGCTTAGCCGGGCATTTACATGTGGAGGGGCGGGGGAGGGGGAGGTCCCCCCGCCGCCGGCCGGCGTTCAACCCAGGCCCCTATTGGGTCCGGCTCTGCCTTCCCGGCCCGGGTCCAGTCTCACCAGTTATGTACCGGAAAAGCATGTCGACCTCTGCCACGAACCCATGTGCCACAGATTTGATCACATTCTAGGGGTTTGACATATGTTGATGTCAGATTCACGCACACAAACTGCATGGGAATAAAACTGCGTTTCTCAGTAGGTGAGGGCCATCCCCACATCATCTCAGTTCCGTTTTGAAATGACACATTAGGGCTTTTACATCTGCTCAATGCAAATCATCATGTCCATAAACACACTCTTGTTTCGCCCAAGCACACTACAGCTAAATTCCATGGTAAGCATCACATGCGAAACATGAAGCCCGAAATGGGAGTCAAATCCAAAAGCTTCACCTTAGTGAGGGCAAAAAAACCTCTACCAAAAAAAACAGCGGAAGCACACCAAGAGCAAAACAGTGCACGACTCGGAGACAATCCCAAACTCCAAACATTTCACAGAACAAACAATGGCAGGAAAGGCAGTGTATCCCACGCTCCGGAAAGACCCCCTTCCTGTCCGTTTGCAGCGGTTTGCTAAAAGCCAATCTGACTTCCAGGTCATTACATTGTACATTTCTAACAGAGCTACAGGGGAATAAGACAATATTATATTTAAGGGAATTTAATACCCACAAACTAGGAGGGGCACATTGTCGGCCTGGTTACAATGTCTGGGGGTTTTCAATGAAAATTATAATCTGGGATTTCAGCACTGGTTTGATGCCTGCAGCACAGGGAATTTATACGGTAATGAAACAACTGTAAATCGTAATGAACAGCTCAAGAATGCTCTGCATAAAAACAAAAATACAATTCAGATTTAAACTGACCGAGTGCGTTGCATCTCTGTAAACATAAGGTAGCCCTTTCCTAAATGTAAATGAAGGCTGTAAGGGGCCGAATTTTTAATCTAGATGTCTGATGGCATAAAGGCGCGTTCTGTTTAGTCGACCATCAATATACACATCCAGTAAGGGCATTATTTCACCACATAGTGCCTCGATGAGCACAGCAAGTCTGTAATCAGCTAAACTACCCATGCAGAAATCTACGAGCGTTGTCGAAATTGGTTCCTTGCTGGAAGGAAAAAACGTATATAAAATTCACTTCCGATCATTTGGACAAGACTACAACTGAATATTAAGATGCAAGTAGCCTCTTGCACTTTATCAGAAACATGTCATGCTGTTTATCAACAATGGCAGTGGAGACAAGAGTAAACGATAAATCTAACAGATGACAAAAAACGACGGTCGATTAAGGGTCTGGAGAGCCATAAGAGGCTACGAATGAAGTTGTTTACTTGATTGGGAGGTACATTTGGCCCACAAGACAACGACTTGGAAGCGTGGTAGCACTCGTACACAACTAAAGACCAAGCTCTTTTCCCAGATGGCAAAGCACTGGGAGGGCGAGGACAGACAAGAAAAGAAGTTGCAGATTTCTGGGCTTCTTTGCAGGCTTCGTGGGCTGAGGTGTAATATGGCCAGGTACTGCCTAAGCCCCTTCTCTTGACCAGTTACCCAATACCCTGTGATCCCCCTCCCACTGCGTGGTCCGTCCCTCCTCCAAGGCAAGCATTTCAAACCACACACCTTTTGGATTTAGGGGGAGTGACCCCCCCGGCCGTATTTATTACAAAATTAAAAAACACCTTCATTTATTATTTACATTACAATTACGCAGAGAGTCCATATACATTGATAGGTACACAATGTTATTTGGCTAATCACCACCACCTGCTGGTACCTCACCGGCCGGCGTTGCACCTCCTACCGGTACCGTCGTCTCAATGTTTTGCTTAGGTTTCCCCAGCTGCGCCAACAATTGCCTGGCCCTTGTCATTGCATCCCCACCCTCACCGGATGTCCCTACCGCGGGGGCCCAGTTCCCACATGTCTCAAGCCACGGGAGCACTGCAGCCAAATTGGCCGTCAGATCTGGTGATTTCCAGATGGGTTACCCCCTAAGGGCGTTGCCGGGACCTGCGGTGGTGGCTCTACCGGCAATACTGGTGACGGTGCCACTGGGGCCGCATTACCCTGTCTTGGCTCGGGTAACCCCTCACTTGGAGCCGGGCCCGGGGTACCCCCTGTCCCCTTCCCGCCCGCCCTGGGCCTGCTTTTCTTGGGCAACGGTGGGGAGTATGTCTTCGGTGGAATTATTGGGCGCCTGGGCCTCCCCTCCCCCTCCTGAGGGCCGTCTACCTTTTCCTGCAGACGAGTTAAAGCTTGTCCCATCACCTGGACATGCTGCATCAGCGCTTCCAGCATAGTATCTGTGTGTGAACGCTTCTCGTTCCGCCTAGCCTTAGGGGCCATTACACCTGACGGTTACTTCTATTGGGGAAAATTGCAGCCCCCCACTCCTGTGGCCCCTATTAGGTCTGAGACACAGCCCAAACCCTTACCTCTTAGTTGTAGCAGACACCAGCCGGCCACAGCACCCCCGCAACCAGAGCCACGCCCACCGGCTAGTCCAGTGGGTCAGGTGATAACCTCAAACCCGCGTGGCTCCCAGAAGCGGTGGAATGCAGGCCTGCCGGCGCCGCCGTTAAAGACCTCCTTGTCCTGAGCCGCAGCGTTGACCCTCTGTTGTTGCTCAGCGTTGGTAGGTCTTCCGCCTGGAGGTCACCCCGGAACGACCAACCTGCTCCCAGGCAAATGCCGCTCCTGCCCGCCTCCGCAGCCCAAACGTGGGACTTTCCTTGCCCGCACCGTCCTTGGAGGCTCGCCGTCCGCTTATCCCCGCTGCTCCTCAGCTCGCTTCGGACAATCTCCTCCACGCTGCACCTGAAAGAGAAAGAAGAGAAAAAACTCTGTGAAAGGGCCCCCGATGGCCCTGGTCCGTGGACGGTAGAACTCCCAGGATGTCGGCTGCGGAGAAGAAAGGCAAGAGACTGCTCTTGTCTTCCCTCAGCCTTTATCCCCTATGCAGGATTGACTGGTCTAAACCAGTCCATCCTCGACGTTACGGCTGCGTTGGAACCGGAAGCACATTAAGTGCTTCCGGTTCAATGCCACCCCGCGACACGCGATTGGAGCATCAGAGAAGGTGGGGGACCACGTCATCAAGGAGCGCAGCGACCCCCCCCACCTCTTCTGACCTCGGGGACCGGTGCAACCGCCATAATGGCGGCGCGCTCGATTCCTAGCTTTCGCCTGCCCAAGACAGCTGGGAGCTCACGCAGGGCTGTCGGGCGCCCCTGAGTGTCCAGCTCAAGCTCCGAGAAAGTGGAGCAGCATTTTTTTCCACATTCCATAAAGTTTTGTGTCTCCCCAGAGCCCCGCCCAGCGCCAAGAGAAACAGGAGGAGGCAGAGAGGGGCAGGCAGCAGCTGAGGCCTAGTAGGGGCGGCTGAACTCTCCCTCCATCAATTATGTAGAGTCTAGGCTCATGCTTAGAACCATTTCTTATAGGGGTTGCAGGTCTCGCCGCCTGTCCCATGGAAAGACAACCTACCTTGCTCGTCAGTGGCCAGTGACTGACCAAATGGTTCCTCTTTCGCACTCCGAGTACAGCACCATCCAGTGTGTATTGGTTCCGGCCGCCACCCAGTCATTCCACTGACCCCCTGTTTACCGGCTGCCTTTGGTGCATGTTTACTTTTAGCATTTCTCTTCATGTGAATGCCGTCGCCTCCTCTAGCCAGCTTAGTAGCCCCTGATCCCTGCAAGAGGAAGGGTGCCTTGTTTGGAAAACAAAAATGGCCATTTCTGATGGCCTGGCTTCCCTGCGCAGCCGTAAACACACAGCGGGTCCGCAGGAGGCAAAACGGGGGTTTTGGAGCCCGTGCTTTGATAGAGAATGAAAACACTGCACCCTAAAATTCCACAACCCAGATAACACAAAGCAGAGGAAGGAAATGAGACAAGCTAACATGTTATGGCATGCTTTCCGTGTTAAAGAATATGGCTGCTGCCTTGCCTGCATTGTTTTGAGGCACTGTCCGTTAACGCATTTAGCTGAGGATGTTGGGGGGGAGGGGGGTGTCTCTCACCAATACCAAGAGCCTATCACCCATAAGGAGGAAGCAGTAGGGATGTTGAAAAAGTGTGAACAAAGGAGTCGATGATGCACACAGGAGAACCCAGTTTGTAAACCTTCTGGGGAGGAGGGGGGTGATCTTTCTCTACTTCCCTCAACCTCCGTTCACTCTTGTGAGAAATTGGCCTGGCATATGCTGTCCACTAATTATAGTGGGCACCTTGCACCAGTCCAAACAACCCCTTATTGGAGATAGGTTAAAGACAACCTTTATTGAAAGCTATCCTAGTGGTAGCTATGGAGAGCAGCCTTCAGGCTAAGTCTTGAAGGAATGTAAAGCAGCTTGTTTTACCAGTCTATAATCTCTTGAGTGACCAAATGAAAGAGGACCACACCAGGTATATATTCAAAATATATGTATTTATTACTAAACACACCCCTCTAGTCTCTTTATGAGGCTAGAGTTCAAAATACATACGTTACGAGTTAGTTATCTACAGTAATAGCACAAATACACGTTTGAGCCCCAGGGGCGTACTCAAACCATATACCAATAAAGTGGTATAAGAACCACGACTGAGCTAGACACAAGGCCTAGAGCCTGTAAAAGTGCTTGGACCACAAGGAACCACCCAAGGCAGTGACACAGGGGACCCACGGGGGACGCGTGCAGTGTATGAACACAACCGCGAACCACCGTTAACTTCTATGGGGAAAGTCGCGATTAGAATTTAAGAGAAAAGGGACACTTAGAGGAGGACTTGGAGCAAACCCTTTGAGAACTAGGCTGTTCTAGTGTCTATACCCACGGGAGCACTGGAGTACTCGAGTTACCTCACCCAGGGAAGCCGGGTGCATAGGTGTCTTTCGGGGTCGGGTTTCGTCATCGCTTTCTATGGCGATCTGCTGCAAAGTGCTGCTGGCGACCAAGTCGAAAGTGTTCGGGTGGCTCCAAAGGTGGATCGAAGATCTGAAGAACCTGAAAGCAGAGGGGACAGAGTCTGGGTCACTAGCCAGTGACCAGGAAGGCGATGAGCAGATGCCCACCGATGTCGAGTGCTTCAGGTAGGTTGTAGGTCATCTTGACTCTTTAGCCACGAGGTCCAGGAGGTGTCGACGACAACCAGGAGCTGGATTCAAGCTGTCCCACAACGTCTGTCGATTGCAGGGGTGTCGGCGACCGGATTGGACCCAACAAGCCTTGGAAACGGCAAGTCTTGTGGAAAGTAAAGAAGGACGATGTTGCAGACCTGCAAGGTCTGGGGGACTCACCCAGCAAGGATAAGTCAGGGCACACCTGGAGCAACCAGGGAGCCCAAGCAGAAAAAGATTGGCTTTCGGGAGGGCCTACTAGCCAACGGACTAGCGACCGCAAAGGAGCCTCAAGATGGTGCACGTGGAGCTGGCTCACAGGACACTTGTGGAGTGGAGGCCAGTGATCTTCGGTGCAGTTGGTGCTGGAGGCTGGGGCTACTCGGATCCCAAAGCACAACTTTGTGGGAGACCCAGAAGAGGATGCACTTGCAAATGCGTTCGGTGTCCAGGGGTCACGGTTCCACGTTACCCACGACAGCTACGGGCCTCAGCTTTGCTGGGGACTCAGGGCAGCCTCGGGGAAGTCTGGAAATCCACCTCTGGTGATGCAAAGACTTCGGCGTCCGACGGGAGCTTCAGCGATGCAGACCGGACAATTGCTTCTTTGGTGCCTGCCAAGCAGGGGAGTCACTCCTTGACCCCAAGGGAGATTCTTCAGTCCTCTAATCTTAAAGTAGAGCATCGAAGGTCCAGGATTCTGTATCAGAGTTTTGTCCAGGTAAATCTAAACTCCTAAGGACTGGGTTCCCCTACTTATACTAAGGTAGGGGGTTGGACATACTCTGCGACCCCACCTATGGGAGGGTCAGGGCAGAGGGGTGGTTACACTCCTTTCCCTTTGTCCAGTTTCGCGCCAGAGCAGGGGCTGGAAGCCCCTGAGCCGGTTTGAACTGGGGTATGCACAGGGACACCAAGTGTGCCCCCAGTGCAGGACTTCAAAGCACCAGAGAGTGCTCCCGCCCAGCCCCAATACACACTATCCTGTCTGGGGAGGTGGTCACACCTCCCTGGGACAGGAAACCTATTGTCCAGGCCTCCCCTGCCGGAGTTTCAGTCAGCAGCAGGAGGCCAGACTCGTGTCTGTGGCAGCGGCATCCATTTTGTGATGCCAGGGCTTGGAAAGTCTGTACCGGGCATACCGGTGTGTACATGTCTTTCCCTCTAGAAGGGTGGAATGTTACCCCCGCCGCCAGAACTGGCGGGGGGTAGTATTCCAAGATGTTTGACACCAAACACAACATGTTTCCGTGCAGCCATCCCAAAGTTAGCATTTAACGCGAGGTTATAATGCGCTTAAGAGTATATGGTCAGGCTGCACTACAAACAGCATCAGAGAAGGGTCTCCGAACGCTGCAGAGGGGCCCTGCTCATGCAGGGGCACCCTCTCACATAGGAACCACGCACTCTGCCTTCAGGATTGATAAGGCCTACCATAGGAGTGACTTATAGGTTTATATGTGTGTATGTATATAGTGATATAGGTAGCCTATATCACAGTAAGGGGTGCATGCACCACCTTACCCAGGCTGCAGTAGCAGACCTGTGGTGTCAGTTTGGATGGCCTTCCAGGGTGGCACAATACATGCTGCAGCCCCTGGTAGGCCTCTGAGGTACCTATGCCCTGGGTACATAGTATACCATATACTAGCGACTTATAAGGGCACTCCAGATTCCAATCAGAGATGTGCCTAAGACACATGGAAACCATTTTAGAGAGGAAGCAGCTAGGCTGGGGTTCTGATTAGCAGGGCCCCAGCCAGACTAAGGTCGAAAAACAGTGAAGCATCAGCAAAAAGTGGGGGTACCCATGTGAAGCAGATCCTACTCTCCTACACAACCCCCCAAACGTAGGGACATTAAACTAACCTTGCCCAGTTAAGTCTTCATGTTCTAAGTGGAAGTACCTAGAGAGTCCATCTGCATTGGCATGGTTACTCCCAGGTCTATGTTCCACTGTGAAGTCCATCCCCTGTAGGGAAATGGACCACCTAAGCAGTTTGGGGTTTTCACCCTTCATTTGTTTTAGCCATAAGAGGGGCTTATGGTCTGTTTGAACAAGGAAGTGAGTACCAAACAAGTATGGCCTCAGCTTCTTCAGACCACAGCAAAGGCCTCCCTCTCAATGGCTGACCAACGTTTCTCTCTAGGGGTCAGCCTTCTGCTAATGAAAGCTACTGGCTGATCCTGACCTTCTTCATTCAATTGTGACAGTACAGCCCCTACCCCCAATTCAGATGCATCAGTTTGAACAATGAACTTCTTGGAGTAATCAGGACTCTGTAGAATGGGAGCAGTGCACATGGCCTGCTTCAGGTCATCAAATGCCTTTTGACAGCTAACTGTCCAGTGAACCTTTTGGGCATTTTCTTGGAAGTTAAGTCATTCAGGGGTGTCACTATTGATCCATACCCCTTGACAAATCTCCTATAGTACCCAGTCAGGCCTAAGAAGGCTCTCACCTGAGTCTGGGTAGTTGGAGCAGTCCAGTCCATGATGGTCTGGATCTTGCTCTGCAGTGGTTGAACCTGGCCTCCACCCACAAGGTGGCCCAGGTACACAACCTGACTCTGCCCTATCTGGCACTTTGTGGCCTTGATAGTCAGGCCTGCTTTCTGCAGGGCCTGCAAAACATTTCTGAGGTGGACCAGGTGATCCTCTCAGGTGGAGCTAAAGACAGCAATATCATCTAGATATGCTGCACTATAGGCTTCCAGACCTGTAAGGACTGTATTCACCAACCTCTGAAAAGTGGCAGGTGCATTCTTCAGACCAAAGGGCATCACCACAAATTGGTAATGCCTACTAGGGGTTGAGAATGCTGTCTTTGGCTTTGCATCATCAGCTAGTCTGATCTGCCAGTAGCCAGCTGTCAGGTCAAATGTGCTTAGATACTTGGCTGAGGCCAAAGTGTCTATTAGCTCATCTGCCCTTGGTATTGGATGGGCATCAGTCCTAGTGACTGCATTGAGACCCCTGTAGTCCACACAAAACCTCATCTCTCTTTTCCCACCACTGGTGTGAGGTTTTGGCACAAGGACCACTGGACTAGCCCAAGGGCTATCTGAGGGTTCAATAACTCCCAAATCCAACATCTTCTGGACTTCTGTCCTGATACAGTCCCTGACATGGTCAGGTATCCTATACATCTTATTTTTAATAGGCAGACTGTCCCCAGTGTCCACTTCATGAGTGCACCAGGTAGTCTGACTGGGTGTCAGTGAGAATATGTGTCTGAACTGATTGAGCACCTGTCTGCAATCAGTCTGCTGCTTGGTAGTGAGGCTGCCTGCCAAGGCTACACCATCCACTGACCCATCACCAGGGTTCTGTGAGAGCAGGTCAGGGAGTGGGTCACTCTCTTCCTCCTGTCCCTCATCAGTAGACATGAGCAAGCCCATGTCTGCCCTGTCCACATATGGTTTTAACCTGTTGACATGGAGAACCCTGTGGGGACTCCTGGGTGTTCCTAGGTCTACTAAGTAGGTAACCTCACCCTTCTGCTCAACAATGGTGTGGGGTCCACTCCATTTGTCTTGGAGAGCTGCTGGGGCCACTGGCTCCAACACCCACACCTTCTGTCCTGGCTGATAAACAGTCAGTACATCCTTTTGGTCATGCCAGGCCTTTTGTAGTTCCTGGCTAGCCTCAAGGTTTTTAGTTGCCTTTTTCATATACTCAGCCATCCGGGAGCGGAGACCAAGTACGTAGTCCACTATGTCTTGCTTTGGGGGCTTGAGAGGTAACTCCCATCCTTCCTTTACCAAGCACAGTGGACCCCTGACAGGGTGACCAAACAAAAGTTCAAAGGGGCTGTAGCCAACCCCTTTTGAGGCACCTCCCTGTACGCAAATAAAAGGCAGGGCAAGAGTATGTCCCATCTTCGCCTAAGCTTTTCTGGGAGCCCTTTAATCATGCCCTTCAAGGTTTTTTGAATCTCTCAACTAAACCATTGCATTGTGGGTGATAGGGTGTGGTGAACTTGTAAGTCACTCCACACTCCTTCCACATTGCTTTTAAGTATCCAGACATAAAGTTTGCACCCCTGTCTGATACAACCTCCTTAGGGAAGACCACTCTTGAGAACATTCCCAGGAGGGCCCTTGCCACCACAGGTGCTGTAGTGGTCCTAAGGGGAATAGCCTCTGGGTACCTGGTGGCATGATCCACTACCACCAGGATAAACCTGTGCCCAGATGCTGTTTGGGGATCCATGGGACCAACAATGTCAATCCCCACCCTTTCAAAGGGAACCCCCACACCAGGTAGTGGTATCAGGGGGGCCTTTGTAGTGCCACCTGCCTTGCCACTGGCCTGGCAGGTTACACAGGAGCGACAAAACTCCTTGGTTTCTTCAGACATGTGGGGCCAGTGAAAGTGAGGGACAATTCTGTCCCAAGTCTTGTTCTGGCCCAGGTGACCTGCTAAGGGAATATCATGGGCTAGGGTCAATAGGAAGCCCCTGAACTTCAAAGGTATAACCAACCTACTGGTAGCACCAGGCTTGGGGTCTCTACACTCTGAGTACAAGAGTCCATCATCCCAATACACAGTATGGGGACCACTAGCTTTCCCAGCAGCCTCAGCAGCAGCTTGCTGTCTGAGGGGTTCAAGAGAGGGGCAGCTCTGCTGCTCCTGGCTCAGATCTGCCCTGGAAGGTCCCCCTGTCCCCAAGAACTCAACCTGGTCAGGTTGAAGCTCCTCTGGGACAGTTCCTTCCTCAGGACTGAGATCATCCCCCTCAAGGGACTGATCTTCTTTCTGAGTCAAGGGGGAAGGCACTGCCTTTACCCTACTACTCCTCTTCTTGGAAGGCACTTGGTCCATTATTCCAGAATCCAAGGCCTGTTCAGTGCTAGACATTTTGGCTTGTGACCTGGTCACAGCAAACACATCTTCAGGGATCCCCAGCATTTCTGCATGGGTCCTGAGCTCCACTTCTGCCCAAGCTGAAGTTTCTAAGTCATTGCCAAGCATGCATTCAATGGGTAGGTCTGCACTTACCACAACCTTCTTAAGGCCAGTTACCCCTCCCCAGGAGAAGTTAACAACTGCCAGAGTATGGTCTGTTCTGACGTTGCTAGCATTGGTCACTTGGTACATTTCACCAAGTATAATCTGCCCAGGATTCACAAGGTCTTGTGTCACCATGGTGACACTTGCCCCTGTGTCCCTAAATGCCAAAGCCTCTCTTCCATTGATTAAAGGCTGTTGTCTGTACTTGCCCAGATTACTGGGACTCACAGAGGAGGTCATATCCATGCCTCCATCACAGACTAGGACAGCCTGAGTGAGTTCTCTGACTAGGTCAGAGCTCATCTCTTTACCCAGGGTCAACCCTACTAAACCCTTGGCTTGTGTAGTCCCACCACCAACTGTAGCTGCACTAGGGGGAGCAGGTGCCTTGGGGGCATTGGTGGGGGCTGGTGTCGAGTCTTTGGACTTGGTGCAATCACTGGTCCAGTGGGTCTTTTGCTTACAGACCTTGCATTATGGTTTTCTTTGGCCTTTCCCTTTGGTAGACTGTGAATCCCCACCTGAAGAAGATTTTTGGGGGCCTTGTGAAGATTTTTGATCTTTACCCTTCTCCCCACCCTTATCAGAGGTTTTCGAATCTTGCTTCTTAGGGTCACCACCTTGGTTCTGTACCTTCTGCTTCACCCTGGTTCTGACCCATTTGTCTGCCTTCTTTCCCAATTATTGGGGAGAGGTCAGATCAGAGTCTACCAGGTGCTGATGCAACAGCTGATTTTGACAGTTATTAAGAATCTGCTCCCTCATTATCAGATTGTACAATCCTGTGAAGTCACATACCTTACTGCCCAATAACCAACCTTCCAGAGCCTTGGCAGAACAATCAACAAAGTCCACCCAGTCTTGAGTCTGTGCTTTTGGGTATCCCTGAACTTTAACCTGTATTGTTCAGTGGTTAGGCCAAACCCATCAATTAGAGCACTCTTCAAGACTTTGTAATTATCAGCATCTTCCTCTCTAACAGTGAGGAGCTTGTCTCTACCTTTGTCTGCAAAGGAGAGCCACAAGATTGCTGCCCACTGCTCCGGAGGGACCCTCTGTACTTTACAGGCCCTCTCTAGAGCAGTTATCCATTTGTGGATATCATCCCCACTCTGGTAGGGAGGGACAATCTTGCTCAGGTTTCTATGGTCATAAGACCTTTCCCTATCTTTGGGGAAACTGCTGCCACCATGGGACTCTAGTCCCAACTTTTGTCTCTCTCTATAGAGATCTAGGGACTCCCTGTCTATAGCCAATTGCTGTTTCCTGAGTTCAAGTTGAGCTTGCTCATATTGAATCAGTCTCTTTCTCATCTCATTAGAGGATTCCCTCCTATGAGAGGAGACAGAGGTCCCTATTGAGGTGTCAGAGTGGTTAGACTCCTGAGAAGGAGACCTAGACCTTCTGGGCACACTCAGAACTCTTCCTGGGGGACAAAGGGGAGGTCAGTCTGATCCTCTCCCTCCTCCTCCTCCACAGGAGGAATTGGATTCTCCAGGACAAGGTCATTTTCACCTTCCTGGCCAGTTTCAGAGGGGGGGGCCTGGGTTTCTTCAACCCTGGCCCCTTCCTCATCTTCTGCCCCACCCTCCTTGCCTACCCCTTCAGACCCTAGGGGCCTGCTGAGATCATCAGCTAGTAACACCTCCCTGAGGTGTTGGGTGCTGGCACTTTTGCCTGTCTTCAACTTCCTAGTAGTGCATAAGGCTATCAATTCCAAGAATGGGAGTTTATCATACTTGGAGGGAAGAAGCCCACTGGCTTCTGGCAAGGACTCACTGGGTCCTGGCTTTGAAGACATTACTAGTGAGGTGTGGTGTATGCACTACCTACTCTAGTGTGGCCTACTAAACTCTCTTGAGTTGTAGAAAGGGTGTGCTATCCCTTAACACACAACTCTAAGTTCAGTAGAACTTACTGTATTACTAAGCTTGATTTATATGTACCTTAGGTACCCTTAGTGGTTTTTTAGTTGATCAATTCAATTGAGATTATCTGGTAAAACAATAGCAAGCTGGAATCCCACACGCTGCACACCAATGTGAGAAGTTGGCCTGGCATATGCTGTCCACTAATTATAGTGGGCACCTTGCACCAGTCCAAACAACCCCTTATTGGAGATAGGTTAAAGACAACCTTTATTGAAAGCTATCCTAGTGGTAGCTATGGAGAGCAGCCTTCAGGCTAAGTCTTGAAGGAATGTAAAGCAGCTTGTTTTACCAGTCTATAATCTCTTGAGTGACCAAATGAAAGAGGACCACACCAGGTATATATTCAAAATATATGTATTTATTACTAAACACACCCCTCTAGTCTCTTTATGAGGCTAGAGTTCAAAATACATACGTTACGAGTTAGTTATCTACAGTAATAGCACAAATACACGTTTGAGCCCCAGGGGCGTACCAAACCATATACCAATAAAGTGGTATAAGAACCACGACTGAGCTAGACACAAGGCCTAGAGCCTGTAAAAGTGCTTGGACCACAAGGAACCACCCAAGGCAGTGACACAGGGGACCCACGGGGGACGCGTGCAGTGTATGAACACAACCGCAAACCACCGTTAACTTCTATGGGGAAAGTCGCGATTAGAATTTAAGAGAAAAGGGACACTTAGAGGAGGACTTGGAGCAAACCCTTTGAGAACTAGGCTGTTCTAGTGTCTATACCCACGGGAGCACCGGAGTACTCGAGTTACCTCACCCAGGGAAGCCGGGTGCATAGGTGTCTTTCGGGGTCGGGTTTCGTCATCGCTTTCTATGGCGATCTGCTGCAAAGTGCTGCTGGCGACCAAGTCGAAATTGTTCGGGTAGATCCAAAGGTGGATCGAAGATCTGAAGAACCTGAAAGCAGAGGGGACAGAGTCTGGGTCACTAGCCAGTGACCAGGAAGGCGATGAGCAGATGCCCACCGATGTCGAGTGCTTCAGGTAGGTTGTAAGTCATCTTGACTCTTCAGCCACGAGGTCCAGGAGGTGTCGACGACAACCAGGAGCTGGATTCAAGCTGTCCCACAACGTTTGTCGATTGCAGGGGTGTCGGCGACCGGATTGGACCCAACAAGCCTTGGCAACAGCAAGTCTCGTGGTAAGTAAAGAAGGACGATGTTGCAGACCTGCAAAGTCTGGGGGACTCACCCAGCAAGGATAAGTCAGGGCACACCTGGAGCAACCAGGGAGCCCAAGTAGAAAAAGATTGGCCTTCGGGAGGGCCTACTAGCCAACGGACTAGCGACCGCGAAGGAGCCTCAAGACGGTGCACGTGGAGCTGGCTCACAGGACACTTGTGGAGTGGAGGCCAGTGATCTTCAGTGCAGTTGGTGATGGAGGCTGGGGATACTCGGAGCCCAAAGCACAACTTCGTGGGAGACCCAGAAGAGGATGCACTTGCAAATGCGTTCGGTGTCCAGGGGTCACGGTTCCACGTTACCCACGACAGCTACGGGCCTCAGCTTTGCTGGGGACTCAGGGCAGCCTCGGGGAAGTCTGGAAATCCCCCTCTGGTGATGCAAAGACTTCGGCGTCCGACGGGAGCTTCAGCGATGCAGACCGGACAATTGCTTCTTTGGTGCCTGCCAAGCAGGGGAGTAACTCCTTGACCCCAAGGGAGATTCTTCAGTCCTCTAATCTTAAAGTAGAGCGTCGAAGGTCCAGGATTCTGTATCAGAGTTTCGTCCAGGTAAATCTAAAGTCCTAAGGACTGGGTTCCCCTACTTATACTAAGGTAGGGGGTTGGACATACTCTGCGACCCCACCTATGGGAGGGTCAGGGCAGAGGGGTGGTTACACCCCTTTCCCTTTGTCCAGTTTCGCGCCAGAGCAGGGGCTGGAAGCCCCTGAGCCGGTTTGAACTGGGGTATGCACAGGGACACCAAGTGTGCCCCCAGTGCAGGACTTCAAAGCACCAGAGAGTGCTCCCGCCCAGCCCCAATACACACTATCCTGTCTGGGGAGGTGGTCACACCTCCCTGGGACAGGAAACCTATTGTCCAGGCCTCCCCTGCCGGAGTTTCAGTCAGCAGCAGGAGGCCAGACTCGTGTCTATGGCAGCGGCATCCATTTTGTGATGCCAGGGTTTGGAAAGTCAGTACCGGGCATACCGGTGTGTACATGTCTTTCCCTCTAGAAGGGTGGCATGCTACCCCCGCCGCCAGAACTGGTGGGGGGTAGTATTCCAAGATGTTTGACACCAAACACAACATGTTTCCGTGCAGCCATCCCATAGTTAGCATTTAACGCGAGGTTATAATGCACTTAAGAGTATATGGTCAGGCTGCACTACAAACAGCATCAGAGAAGGGTCTCCGAACGCTGCAGAGGGGCCCTGCTCATGCAGGGGCACCCTCTCACATAGGAACCACGCACTCTGCCTTCAGGATTGATAAGGCCTGCCATAGGAGTGACTTATAGGTTTATATGTGTGTATGTATATAGTGATATAGGTAGCCTATATCACAGTAAGGGGTGCATTCACCACCTTACCCAGGCTGCAGTAGCAGACCTGTGGTGTCAGTTTGGATGGCCTTCCAGGGGTGGCACAATACATGCTGCAGCCCCTGGTAGGCCTCTGAGGTACCTATGCCCTGGGTACATAGTATACCATATACTAGCGACTTATAAGGGCACTCCAGATTCCAATCAGAGATGTGCCTAAGGCACATGGAAACCATTTTAGAGAGGAAGCAGCTAGGCTGGGGTTCTGATTAGTAGGGCCCCAGCCAGACTAAGGTCGAAAAACAGTGAAGCATCAGCAAAAAGTGGGGGTACCCATGTGAAGCAGATCCTACTCTCCTACACAACCCCCCCCAAACGTAGGGACATTAAACTAACCTTGCCCAGTTAAGTCTTCATGTTCTAAGTGGAAATACCTAGAGAGTCCATCTGCATTCGCATGGTTACTCCCAGGCCTATGTTCCACTGTAAAGTCCATCCCCTGTAGGGAAATGGACCACCTAAGCAGTTTGGGGTTTTCACTAGGCCTGGGCGGAAAACTACGCTACGCTCGCGTAGTTTGCGAAGTTTGCGCTACTTCGCACTACGCGAATTGCACGTAGCACAGTGCAAACACGCGTAGCGTAGCGTAGTGCAGCGGTCATCTTTTGCTTGCTCGCGGTCCTCAACGTCAAGTTGGCGACCTCGAGCAAGCAAAATGACATCCCGGCGAGACTTTTTCCTCGTTCGCGATCAGCAACATGAAGTTGCCGATCGCGAGCGTGGAAAATAAACCTCCCGGCGAGATTCTCAACGCGGGGAGGTCAGGTTTCTCATTGCGAGTGGTCGCGTATGCTCGCGACCGCTCGCGATGAGAAACTACCAGTCCGCGTTGAGAAGCTGCCGCTCGAGTAAAAATCTACTCGAGCGGCAGTAAAAGACAGCTCGCACTGTGCAAGATGCCGTTTTCAATGATTGCACAGTGCGGACAAGCATCCGGCACTGTGCAATCATTGCGAACACGCACTACGCAGTTCGCGTAGTGCTACGCGTAGCTCGCGTAGTGCGAACTGCACTTTGCGTAGCTTCGCGAAGCGTTACTCGCGAACTACGCCCAGGGTTAGTTTTCACCCTTCATTTGTTTTAGCCATAAGAGGGGCTTATGGTCTGTTTGAACAAGGAAGTGAGTACCAAACAAGTATGGCCTCAGCTTCTTCAGAGCCCAGACCACAGCAAAGGCCTCCCTCTCAATGGCTGACCAACGTTTCTCTCTAGGGGTCAGCCTTCTGCTAATGAAAGCTACTGGCTGATCCTGACCTTCTTCATTCAATTGTGACAGTACAGCCCCTACCCCCAATTCAGATGCATCAGTTTGAACAATGAACTTCTTGGAGTAATCAGGACTCTGTAGAATGGGAGCAGTGCACATGGCCTGCTTCAGGTCATCAAATGACTTTTGACAGCTAACTGTCCACTGAACCTTTTTGGGCATTTTCTTGGAAGTTAAGTCATTCAGGGGTGTCACTATTGATCCATACCCCTTGACAAATCTCCTATAGTACCCAGTCAGGCCTAAGAAGGCTCTCACCTGAGTCTGGGTAGTTGGAGCAGTCCAGTCCATGATGGTCTGGATCTTGCTCTGCAGTGGTTGAACCTGGCCTCCACCCACAAGGTGGCCCAGGTACACAACCTGACTCTGCCCTATCTGGCACTTTGTGGCCTTGATAGTCAGGCCTGCTTTCTGCAGGGCCTGCAAAACATTTCTGAGGTGGACCAGGTGATCCTCCCAGGTGGAGCTAAAGACAGCAATATCATCTAGATATGCTGCACTATAGGCTTCCAGACCTGTAAGGACTGTATTCACCAACCTCTGAAAAGTGGCAGGTGCATTCTTCAGACCAAAGGGCATCACCACAAATTGGTAATGCCCACTAGGGGTTGAGAATGCTGTCTTTGGCTTTGCATCATCAGCTAGTCTGATCTGCCAGTAGCCAGCTGTCAGGTCAAATGTGCTTAGATACTTGGCTGAGGCCAAAGTGTCTATTAGCTCATCTGCCCTAGGTATTGGATGGGCATCAGTCCTAGTGACTGCATTGAGACCCCTGTAGTCCACACAAAACCTCATCTCTCTTTTCCCACCACTGGTGTGAGGTTTTGGCACAAGGACCACTGGACTAGCCCAAGGGCTATCTGAGGGTTCAATAACTCCCAAATCCAACATCTTCTGGACTTCTGTCCTGATACAGTCCCTGACATGGTCAGGTTGCCTATAAATCTTATTTTTAAGAGGCAGACTGTCCCCAGTGTCCACTTCATGAGTGCACATGGTAGTCTGACTGGGTGTCAGTGAGAATATGTGTCTGAACTGATTGAGCACCTGTCTGCAATCAGTCTGCTGCTGGGTAGTGAGGCTGCCTGCCAAGGCTACACCATCCACTGACCCATCACCAGGGTTCTGTGAGAGCAGGTCAGGGAGTGGGTCACTCTCTTCCTCCTGTCCCTCATCAGTAGACATGAGCAAGCCCATGTCTGCCCTGTCCACATATGGTTTTAACCTGTTGACATGGAGAACCCTGTGGGGACTCCTGGGTGTTCCTAGGTCTACTAAGTAGGTAACCTCACCCTTCTGCTCAACAATGGTGTGGGGTCCACTCCATTTGTCTTGGAGAGCTGCTGGGGCCACTGGCTCCAACACCCACACCTTCTGTCCTGGCTGATAAACAGTCAGTACATCCTTTTGGTCATGCCAGGCCTTTTGTAGTTCCTGGCTAGCTTCAAGGTTTTTAGTTGCCTTTTTCATATACTCAGCCATCCGGGAGCGGAGACCAAGTACGTAGTCCACTATGTCTTGCTTTGGGGGCTTGAGAGGTAACTCCCATCCTTCCTTTACCAAGCACAGTGGACCCCTGACAGGGTGACCAAACAAAAGTTCAAAGGGGCTGTAGCCAACCCCCTTTTGAGGCACCTCCCTGTACGCAAATAAAAGGCAGGGCAAGAGTATGTCCCATCTTCGCCTAAGCTTTTCTGGGAGCCCTTTAATCATGCCCTTCAAGGTTTAGTTGAATCTCTCAACTAAACCATTGCATTGTGGGTGATAGGGTGTGGTGAACTTGTAAGTCACTCCACACTCCTTCCACATTGATTTAAGTATCCAGACATAAAGTTTGCACCCCTGTCTGATACAACCTCCTTAGGGAAGACCACTCTTGAGAACATTCCCAGGAGGGCCCTTGCCACCACAGGTGCTGTAGTGGTCCAAAGGGGAATAGCCTCTGGGTACCTGGTGGCATGATCCACTACCACCAGGATAAACCTGTGCCCAGATGCTGTTTGGGGATCCATGGGACCAACAATGTCAATCCCCACCCTTTCAAAGGGAACCCCCACACCAGGTAGTGGTATCAGGGGGGCCTTTGTAGTGCCACCTGCCTTGCCACTGACCTGGCAGGTTGCACAGGAGCGACAAAACTCCTCGGTGTCTTCAGACATGTGGGGCCAGTGAAAGTGTGGGACAATTCTGTCCCAAGTCTTGTTCTGGCCCAGGTGACCTGCTAAGGGAATATCATGGGCTAGGGTCAATAGGAAGCCCCTGAACTTCAAAGGTATAACCAACCTCCTGGTAGCACCAGGCTTGGGGTCTCTACACTCTGAGTACAAGAGTCCATCATCCCAATACACAGTATGGGGACCACTAGCTTTCCCAGCAGCCTCAGCAGCAGCTTGCTGTCTGAGGGGTTCAAGAGAGGGCAGCTCTGCTGCTCCTGGCTCAGATCTGCCCTGGAAGGTCCCCCTGTCCCCAAGAACTCAACCTGGTCAGGTTGAAGCTCCTCTGGGACAGTTCCTTCCTCAGGACTGAGATCATCCCCCTCAAGGGACTGATCTTCCTTCTGAGTCAAGGGGGAAGGCACTGCCTTTACCCTACTACTCCTCTTCTTGGAAGGCACTTGGTCTATTATTCCAGAATCCAAGGCCTGTTCAGTGCTAGACATTTTGGCTTGTGACCTGGTCACAGCAAACACATCTTCAGGGATCCCCAGCATTTCTGCATGGGTCCTGAGCTCCACTTCTGCCCAAGCTGAAGTTTCTAAGTCATTGCCAAGCAAGCATTCAATGGGTAGGTCTGCACTTACCACAACCTTCTTAAGGCCAGTTACCCCTCCCCAGGAGAAGTTAACAACTGCCAGAGTATGGTCTGTTCTGACGTTGCTAGCATTGGTCACTTGGTACATTTCACCAAGTATAATCTGCCCAGGATTCACAAGGTCTTGTGTCACCATGGTGACACTTGCCCCTGTGTCCCTAAATGCCAAAGCCTCTCTTCCATTGATTAAAGGCTGTTGTCTGTACTTGCCCAGATTACTGGGACTCACAGAGGAGGTCATATCCATGCCTCCATCACAGACTAGGACAGCCTGAGTGAGTTCTCTGACTAGGTCAGAGCTCATCTCTTTACCCAGGGTCAACCCTACTAAACCCTTGGCTTGTGTAGTCCCACCACCAACTGTAGCTGCACTAGGGGGAGCATGTGCCTTAGGGGCATTGGTGGGGGCTGGAGTCGAGTCTTTGGACTTGGTGCAATCACTGGTCCAGTGGGTCTTTTAATTACAGACCTTGCACCATGGTTTTCTTTGGCCTTTCCCTTTGGTAGACTGTGAATCCCCACCTGAAGAAGATGTTTGCGGGCCTTGTGAAGACTTTTGATCTTTACCCTTCTCCCCACCCTTATCAGAGGTTTTCGAATCTTGCTTCTTAGGGTCACCACCTTGGTTCTGTACCTTCTGCTTCACCCTGGTTCTGACCCATTTGTCTGCCTTCTTTCCCAATTATTGGGGAGAGGTCAGATCAGAGTCTACCAGGTGCTGATGCAACAGCTGATTTTGACAGTTATTAAGAATCTGCTCCCTCATTATCAGAATGTACAATCCTGTGAAGTCACATACCTTACTGCCCAATAACCAACCTTCCAGAGCCTTGGCAGAACAATCAACAAAGTCCACCCAGTCTTGAGTCTGTGCTTTTTGGGTATCCCTGAACTTTAACCTGTATTGTTCAGTGGTTAGGCCAAACCCATCAATTAGAGCACTCTTCAAGACTTTGTAATTATCAGCATCCTCCTCTCTAACAGTGAGGAACTTGTCTCTACCTTTGTCTGCAAAGGAGAGCCACAAGATTGCTGCCCACTGCTCCGGAGGGACCCTCTGTACTTTACAGGCCCTCTCTAGAGCAGTTATCCATTTGTGGATATCATCCCCACTCTGGTAGGGAGGGACAATCTTGCTCAGGTTTCTATGGTCATAAGACCTTTCCCTATCTTTGGGGAAACTGCTGCCACCATGGGACTCTAGTCCCAACTTTTGTCTCTCTCTATAGAGATCTAGGGACTCCCTGTCTATAGCCAATTGCTGTTTCCTGAGTTCAAGTTGAGCTTGCTCATATTGAATCAGTCTCTTTCTCCTCTCATGAGAGGATTCCCTCCTATGAGAGGAGACATAGGTCCCTATTGAGGTGTCAGAGTGGTTAGACTCCTGAGAAGGAGACCTAGACCTTCTGGGCACACTCAGAACTCTTCCTGGGGGACAAAGGGGAGGTCAGTCTGATCCTCTCCTCCTCCTCCTCCACAGGAGGAATTGGATTCTCCAGGACAAGGTCATTTTCACCTTCCTGGCCAGTTTCAGAGGGGGGGCCTGGGTTTCTTCACCCCTGGCCCCTTCCTCATCTTCTGCCCCACCCTCCTTGCCTACCCCTTCAGACCCTAGGGGCCTGCTGAGATCATCAGCTAGTAACACCTCCCTGAGGTGTTGGGTGCTGGCACTTTTGCCTGTCTTCAACTTCCTAGTAGTTTATAAGGCTCTCAATTCCAAGAATGGGAGTTTATCATACTTGGAGGGAAGAAGCCCACTGGCTTCTGGCAAGGACTCACTGGGTCCTGGCTTTGAAGACATTACTAGTGAGGTGTGGTGTATGCACTACCTACTCTAGTGTGGCCTACTAAACTCTCTTGAGTTGTAGAAAGGGTGTGCTATCCCTTAACACACAACTCTAAGTTCATTAGAACTTACTGTATTACTAAGCTTGATTTATATGTACCTTAGGTACCCTTAGTGGTTTTCAGTTGATCAATTCAATTGAGATTATCTGGTAAAACAATAGCAAGCTGGAATCCCACACGCTGCACACCAATGTGAGAAGTTGGCCTGGCATATGCTGTCCACTAATTATAGTGGGCACCTTGCACCAATCCAAACAACCCCTTATTGGAGATAGGTTAAAGACAACCTTTATTGAAAGCTATCCTAGTGGTAGCTATGGAGAGCAGCCTTCAGGCTAAGTCTTGAAGGAATGTAAAGCAGCTTGTTTTACCAGTCTATAATCTCTTGAGTGACCAAATGAAAGAGGACCACACCAGGTATATATTCAAAATATATGTATTTATTACTAAACACACCCCTCTAGTCTCTTTATGAGGCTAGAGTTCAAAATACATACGTTACGAGTTAGTTATCTACAGTAATAGCACAAATACACGTTTGAGCCCCAGGGGCGTACCAAACCATATACCAATAAAGTGGTATAAGAACCACGACTGAGCTAGACACAAGGCCTAGAGCCTGTAAAAGTGCTTGGACCACAAGGAACCACCCAAGGCAGTGACACAGGGGACCCACGGGGGACGCGTGCAGTGTATGAACACAACCGCGAACCACCGTTAACTTCTATGGGGAAAGTCGCAATTAGAATTTAAGAGAAAAGGGACACTTAGAGGAGGACTTGGAGCAAACCCTTTGAGAACTAGGCTGTTCTAGTGTCTATACCCACGGGAGCACCGGAGTACTCGAGTTACCTCACCCAGGGAAGCCGGGTGCATAGGTGTCTTTCGGGGTCGGGTTTCGTCATCGCTTTCTATGGCGATCTGCTGCAAAGTGCTGCTGGCGACCAAGTCGAAAGTGTTCAGGTGGATCCAAAGGTGGATCGAAGATCTGAAGAACCTGAAAGCAGAGGGGACAGAGTCTGGGTCACTAGCCAGTGACCAGGAAGGCGATGAGCAGATGCCCACCGATGTTGAGTGCTTCAGGTAGGTTGTAGGTCATCTTGACTCTTCAGCCACGAGGTCCAGGAGGTGTCGACGACAACCAGGAGCTGGATTCGAGCTGTCCCACAACGTCTGTCGATTGCAGGGGTGTCGGCGACCAGATTGGACCCAACAAGCCTTGGCAACGGCAAGTCTTGTGGAAAGTAAAGAAGGACGATGTTGCAGACCAACAAGGTCTGGGGGACTCACCCAGCAAGGATAAGTCAGGGCATACCTGGAGCAACCAGGGAGCCCAAGCAGAAAAAGATTGGCCTTCGGGAGGGCCTACTAGCCAACTGACTAGCAACCACGAAGGAGCCTCAAGACGGTGCACGTGGAGCTGGCTCACAGGACACTCGTGGAGTGGAGGCCAGTGATCTTCAGTGCAGTTGTTGCTGGAGGCTGGGGCTACTTGGACCCCAAAGCACGACTTTGTGGGAGACCCAGAAGAGGATGCACTTGCAAATGCGTTCGGTGTCCAGGGGTCACGGTTCCACATTACCCACGACAGCTACGGGCCTCAGCTTTGCTGGGGACTCAGGGCAGCCTCGGGGAAGTATGGAAATCCACCTCTGGTGATGCAAAGACTTCGGCGTCCGACGGGAGCTTCAGCGATGCAGACCGGACAATTGCTTCTTTGGTGCCTGCCATGCAGGGGAGTCACTCCTTGACCCCAAGGGAGATTCTTCAGTCCTCTAATCTTAAAGTAGAGCGTCGAAGGTCCAGGATTCTGTATCAGAGTTTCGTCCAGGTAAATCTAAAGTCCTAAGGACTGGGTTCCCCTACTTATACTAAGGTAGGGGGTTGGACATACTCTGCGACCCCACCTATGGGAGGGTCAGGGCAGAGGGGTGGTTACACCCCTTTCCCTTTGTCCAGTTTCGCACCAGAGCAGGGGCTGGAAGCCCCTGAGCCGGTTTGAACTGGGGTATGCACAGGGACACCAAGTGTGCCCCCAGTGCAGGACTTCAAAGCACCAGAGAGTGCTCCCGCCCAGCCCCAATACACACTATCCTGTCTGGGAGGTGGTCACACCTCCCTGGGACAGGAAACCTATTGTCCAGGCCTCCCCTGCCGGAGTTTCGGTCAGCAGCAGGAGGCCAGACTCGTGTTTGTGGCAGCGGCATCCATTTTGTGATGCCAGGGCTTGGAAAGTCAGTACCGGGCATACCGGTGTGTACATGTCTTTCCCTCTAGAAGGGTGGAATGCTACCCACGCCACCAGAACTGGTGGGGGGGTAGTATTCCAAGATGTTTGACACCAAACACGACATGTTTCCGTGCAGCCATCCCAAAGTTAGCAATTAATGCGAGGTTATAATGCGCTTAAGAGTATATGGTCAGGCTGCACTACAAACAGCATCAGAGAAGGGTCTCCAAACGCTGCAGAGGGGCCCTGCTCATGCAGGGGCACCCTCTCACATAGGAACCACACACTCTGCCTTCAGGATTGATAAGGCCTGCCATAGGAGTGACTTATAGGTTTATATGTGTGTATGTATATAGTAATATAGGTAGCCTATATCACAGTAAGGGGTGCATGCACCACCTTACCCAGGCTGCAGTAGCAGACCTGTGGTGTCAGTTTGGATGGCCTTCCAGGGGTGGCACAATACATGCTGCAGCCCCTGGTAGGCCTCTGAGGTACCTATGCCCTGGGTACATAGTATACCATATACTAGGGACTTATAAGGGCACTCCAGATTCTAATCAGAGATGTGCCTAAGGCACATGGAAACCATTTTAGAGAGGAAGCAGCTAGGCTGGGGTTCTGATTAGCAGGGCCCCAGCCAGACTAAGGTCGAAAAACAGTGAAGTATCAGCAAAAAGTGGGGGTACCCATGTGAAGCAGATCCTACTCTCCTACAACTCTAAAGATTTTAAAGTCCCACGTCGATAAATCATAAATAAAGCATACCCAGCTCCCGAACACCCACGCTACGCGGTAAGAATTGCTAGTGTCGTGAAATGCAATAACCAACAGCGGTAGCTAGAGGCTGTGACAGCAGGAAAGAAGTGAAACTGGACATGTGTGGGCAGAGTACCATCTGGGATCAGGTGGTTGCTACTAAAAGTAAAGAAAAGAAAAACAAGCTCTTAAAAAAATTATATTTATGACGCGGAGGCAAAATAAGATATCAAATAAGTTGTAGGCAATTACAAATAGTCATGTGAAGGTGATCAGTGTCACTAGAGAAGGGCACGCGCGGCGAGAAGCCAGGGGCACTCGCTCTTAGAAGGAGAAATCAGAAATCAGATAAAGCAAGTTACAGCAAGGCTGCGAGCGCTCGAGGGGGAGGGGTCCCGGCTGCCTCTGTAGCCACATTCAGATTCTCTCAGATGACCCAACAAGTTTGCAAAAAGTGATTTACAGCCTCAGAAGATTTGGCTACAGGCAGCTTGCAGTCGAGCACGGCAGTATTAATTTGATTTTGTCAGATAGTTAAATTGCAGTTCATCACAATGTTGTCCTTCCCACGGAAGCACGAGGGCGACGTTCGTCTAATAATCCTCAAACAAACATCGAGGGCTGGAGGCACACCGGTAAACCGAGATCCATCACAGACGTCAGGTTTTCTCTAGCTGCATGTACACGTCATTTTTCTTGTGCTTTAGACCTGGGGGTGTGAATGCGAAGCTTGGTCTTCCAGTGGAGGGTCCAGCCCTGTCTATGTATGGGCTCCTTCCAGCCTGTGAACTGACAGATACTGCCCGTCTTCAGAGGGGCACAGGAGTGACGCCGTCCCCGCTCCGAAAGGAGAGCTCACCTCTCAACATGTGGCATGGCGGGGGTCGTATTTAAAGAAACAGGAAGTTCTCGGTTGGGTTTCAGACCCTGTCAGTGCTGGCATAGCCCGGACTGGAGGTGGCGTGGGAGGGGGCCAGCTAGCAGCGACCGACTCCAGCAACCAACTGGAGACACGTTACCCGGGCCGTCCACGAATTCAGCCTGCACCCCGAGGATTCATCAGGGAAAGAAGCAGCCCGAGTCCCCGTCCACAGCAGCAGCATGTGTGCGAAACGCCCCTCCCAGCCTCCGCGGCAATTATTCAATATAACATCGCTATTCATCCCCCAAATATTCAATATAACAGCGCTATTCAGCCCCCAATTATTCAATATAACAGCGCTATTCAGCCCCCAAGATATCCATGAGAAGATTTTCACTCGATGCGATGCGAGGCACAAGATGGCTGCCAACACTTCCTGGTTTGAAGTGTTGGCAGCCAATTAGAAGCCAAGCTCGTGCTCGGGGTTTAGGCTCCGCCCAGATATCGAAACTTTTTATTTTTTTAATTTCTCAGGAACTACTGAATGGATTTACACCATTTAACAAAAAGGGCTCTTTCTGAACCAAGGGCTACCTTTTTTCCAAATGTGGTGTAATTCCGTTCAGCAGGTCGGGCTGTAGCTTTGTCTAAAGTTTCCTATGGAAATTAACATGGGGAAAATGCGTTTTGGGACCCCCCTTTTTTCTCGGCCCCCGCTTGTCGAATCACCCCGAAACCTTCAAGACAGGAGCTGACCTGAGCGCCCCACTAGTTTTGAAAATTTTGCGAAGATTCATCAAACGACACCAAAGTTATTGGGAAAACAAAAAACGCTTTTCCTATGGAAACTAGGTCCTAACTATAACTACCTACTGGCGACCGCCAGTAGGTAATATATATATATACATGGTCAGTACTCCTTTTCTCCGCCGGTTCCCTGCACCCCAGATCCAGAAAGGGAACGGACTCCTCTTTTTTTGTGCAATTTCGTTTATTTCTTTCGTGCTATGCCGCCATGACGCGTTTCAACCCACCAGGGGCCTTGATCACATGACATGCTGACGTTACCACCCCCATTTAAAGTGCTCAGTGCATGTAAACTCAATAAATACAGAAAACAGACTGCCCGTCTGAATTTTTATTTCTACATTTGCAACATTTCAAGTTTTTGCAGGATTTGTGCATTTGACTAAAAACTGATCCATATATATATATAAATACACAAGCAATAACAACACACTTGGCAATGCAACTGTTAAATGCATGGCTAATAATATAAATGAAACTCAAGCAGCAGATTGGGGGATTCACAGCCGCGGTCAGGAGACTCAGCATCCAGATGCCTGCACTGATGATGCGTGCAGGCTCGCAATCCCAGTTCCTAAGTCAACAAGCCCCTCCTTTATAATCTCAAAACGCACTAGAAGGTTCAGAGAGGCTTTCCCTTCACTGGGGAATCCTGTGTCTCATGCACCTCAAACACCATCCCTGGACTTTCTACTGGGATCTGCACCAACTACTCATGCAAAACTGCAGTTTTTGCCTGTATGCACCACTTGATCACATTTACCTCTTGTGCATTACCTGTTCTGTATAACTTAAGGAGAGTCATCAGCCATTGCATTAGAGAAATTTCAAAACTCAAAATCACATTATGCCTTATTGTCATCTGCCTAGTGTCTGTCAGCGTGTAAATACACAAAAGCAACTGTATCTGCCCTGTGTCTGTCACAGCACGATTCAAAAGCAGCTGTGTCTGCCCTGTGTCTATCAGAGCACAACTCAAAAGCAACCATGCCTGCCCTGTATCTATCAGAGGACAAAAACACACACACAACTGTTTCTGCCCAGTCTGCCCAGTGTCTGTCACAGTGCATTGAAACACTAGCAACTGTTTTTCAAAGGGAGTAAAACATTCTCCCGCACCCGAAAATGTTTCAGTCCAAAAGTGTAAAAGCACTCTCTTCTTTCCTTGTTTTTTCCAGATACTCAAAGTGGCATGCTGCCCCTGAACTCTCATATGTAACTCAATCTCCTTTCTGTATTGACCCCACGTCTGAAACACATTTCATAACCTCTTTTGCAGATTCAAAAGCACATTGCTGCTTCTCTCCCCACTCAGAGACATGTTTAAAAATGACATTTTTCATCATTTCTTTTTTCAGAATAACGTCTCTCCATGTAAAGCAAGGGCAGTCGCTAGTTCTAACAGGCTGATTTGTTTAAGGCAGAGTCAGAATCTAAGATGACATGAGGGCATGTCAAAGTCAATAGTAGGAACTTCATAATACTTCCCAATGTACAACACATTGCACATTTGTGCACCACTGCTCATAACACTGCACTTCGAGACCAAAAAGTACATTCCACACCTCTCTCTCTCTCATGCTTTCAAATGCACATCCCACACGTTCTGTTCTTGGCAAGCTGTCCTACTCTGTGACAGCTCCCACTTTAAAACTACAAAGAGATACGAAAGAAATATTCAAGTGAAACATGCACATGTAGGGAAATTATGTTGCACATTCAGGCTAGGGTAAAATAAAACTCCTTAAGTCAATTAAAATCATGGTAGTCAAAGGAATCGCTTCGTTTCAAAACATGTGAGTGCCTCTAGCACTACACCTCTGCGTGGCGGAGTTTACCACTAATCTTCCCTAACTTCTTTAAAGTGTTCTAGTTTCAACTCAAACCTCATTCCTGACATGTTCATTTGAATCCCGCATCTCAAGCCTCATTTTGGATATGCTTAAATTTCATTTGTCTGGGTGGTGTCAGCCTCGCTTTGAAAATTTGTGTTCCTATCAAACACTGTCTGAACGCATATTCAAACTGTTAGAAGTAGAAATGCCTACCCTGTGTGGATATCATATTTGCGATGACTGGTGAGGGTGACGACTACTTTGCAGCCTGATATTTTGGCAGTTCTTTTCAATCCAAAGAGTCCAAACAATGGTTACTGCAGAGCCAAGAGCCCATGTAAGGGCCTGGGCCGTGCAGAGGTGGCGCAGGAACGTGGCCAGGGACAAGGAACCGAAACCAAGAGCTGCCTCTACCTCTGCACTCAGGAAATAATACAGAGCCCTGCTCCCATCACCAAATAGCTTATGTACCGAACTGTGGATCTAATTGATACTTGCCCAACAGGCGACATCATCCAAATATTGAGCTTCTTATCTAGGGGCCTAATTCACAAAAGTAAACTTAGACCAAAAGGCTAAGTTTATTACTTTTGGTATGCACAAGGGTAAGTTACATGTAGTATCTGTATGTCTGCACTGAGAGCGGTGATTCCACACTTGTGGCAAAATCTCTGCACTAGGAGACTCCCCTTTGGGTGCGGAGACTCCACTCCGGGTGTAGAATGAAATCTCCGCATTCGGGCCAGAGATTCCACCCTGAGTGTGGAAACTCTGCCCCAAGTGTGGATGTAAAGATACGACTCATAACTTACTGTGTAAACACCGAAAGTCATAAACGTGGAACTTTTGGTCTAGGTGTTCCTATGGGAATACCAATAGTGGTAAACTTAGACTTTTGGTGTAAGTTTACCTTTGTGCATCGGGCCCTAGGTGGCACCCCGAAGAGACTCGCCCCAGGATTAAATACCCAAATTCAGTCATGTCCCGATACCCCGAGGAGGTGAACAGGATGACTGAGAACACCTTTAAAGTGAGCAAGCTTGTAGTGAGTAAGTCAATGCTTGCGGGGATGGCAGGGATTGCTCTGGCTGCAGAGTGAGCATGGATGGCTATGCTCTGCAGGGAGTGTGGCTATGGAGGTGCTTAGTTAAAAGTGAATTTGGGCTGGTAGAATCATGATGACTCTTGCATTGCGGGCTGTAAGTGCACTTTAGCACTGCATGAGCAGGTGAGTGAATGGGAGCACTGATATCCGACTGGTGTGAGTAGGAAAGTTTGGCACTGTCACTACTGCCTGTGAGCCTATAAGCATATATGGCACAGAAGTTGTGGTATTAGCCTTGCATCATGTCAGTGAGTGTGTAGATTTTGGTACTACAAGGAATAAGACACAAGTTACCACTTTGACCTTACATAGCTGCATACAAACTTTACAGTGTGATAACAGCTTTACTTAAGTGATTGTTTGTAAGGGTTCATGTTATATATCTAACATCTTGACACCATCTGGGCTCGCATATAGATACTTTAGACTCAATGTACAATGGCTGAACTGCTAGGCTACAAACTCTGTTGTGCAGGCTGTTCCTGTGGCAATCTCATCGCCTGTTACATGCTTTGATGGAAGAGCATCCTCCACTTCTAGAGCAAGGATATATTGCCATCTAGTGTTTGGAGGCACAGCACAGAATCTGACTTTATACAAGTTACTTATTGTAGTAAACACATGTTGGGTCAAACTCAGTGAAATAGCTCAGAGTTTCTATGTAACTCCACGGAATCCCGCAAAATAGAACTCAGTGAGGTCCGTCCACCCCTACCCATAACATGGAGCATTTTGATATTTCTATATCTGGTCCTTGTACATACTCATGGCTTTGTGAATAAGAGCAAGTACATAGCTTTAGAAGAGTAAACAGCTTTAGCTAATTTGGCAAAGGTTATAATCATCTTTATGATTAGTAACCTCTGCAGGTAAATACAAAGAAGCAGGAGTAATTGTGGAGCACAAGACAGTGCCATAAAGGGACTCCCAAGTCACTATGTCTTGGCTCATTGTGTAATGGAGTGGCATTCTGTGCCATGTATGTCAAAATAACTTGAAAACATTCAAACATTTGGAACCTTTAGATCTATAAATTAGTGCCTATATCTAAGAGGTTCACTGATACAACATCGATGTCACAAATATCGATGTAAAAAACATCGATGAAAAAATATAGACTACAAAAATATGGCCTCCCATACCTAAACAGGTAAGTACAAAAATATGGACTCAAAAATATTAATTTAAATATATATATATATATATATATATATATATATATATATATATATATATATATATATATATATATATATATATATATATATATATATATATAATAATATATATTAAATATATTAAATATTATTATTAATTTGAGCAAAATAAAATAAGTGTAATAAACATTTTAACAAAATATAACAAATATACTTAATAAAAAATATATAAACACACAAACATAATAATTGTTATATATATATTTACTTTAAAACAGTTAATAAACTATTATTTTTAATTTATTTTAAAAGTTTAAAATTATCTAAAAATCAAATATATATAAATATATAAATATATATATATCAATAATTTAAAATAGAAATTTAAAATATTCTATAATAAATTAAAACATTAAACTATTAAAAAAATATTTAAACTTATATTTTTCAATACATTCAGTGCAACAGTAGGGAAAGTGTTGGATAGCGGAGGGTTAAAAATTACTTTTCACACTCCAACAAGTACAACAGTAGGGAAAGTGTTGGATAGTGAAGAGGTAAAAATGACTATTCCCACTCCAGTGAGTGCAACAGTAGGGTAAGTGTTGTATAGAGGAGGGATTAAATTACTATTCCCACTCCAGTGAGTGCAACAGTAAGGAAAGTGTTGGATAGCGTAGAGGTAAAAATTACTATTCTCACTCCAGAGAGTGCAATAGTAGGGAAAGTGTTGGATAGCGTAGGGATAAATTCAATATTCACACTTCAAGCAGTTCAAAAATAAAAACTAAATAAATATTTAAAAATCAAAAAATAATATTATAAAAATAAATAAATGTATAAATATGTTACAAATTAAAGAAACAGTATATTTCATATATAAAAAAACATATTATAATATTAATTACATATAACAAATACCTACAAATATTATATAAAATAAAATAATAAATACATTTCCCAAAAATAAATATTGTAAACTAGAAACATTTACAAACAACAAAATTATTTATCACATAAATGTATTTATTTTATTTCCTACCCTATAATACCACCGAAATAACAAAACACTTCTAAATTAAAAAAATATATACTTCCATAATTAACATAATTAATTTTCAATTAAACAATATTAGTAATAAAAAATACAATTAATAAGAATTAATTAACTACCCACACTTTAACCCTATAATCCCCACAACACACAACTAAATTAAACTGTAAAATAATACATTACACAATTAAAACACATTATAAAATTAAAAACTATTACCATTAAACAACTAATTATGAAGTCAGTAAATTGTTTAACATGTTTAACCCCTTGCGTGCGCGGCGAATTTTCGCGCTGTGCAGGCGTTTGTATTTAGTGGGCGGGATTCGGACGGCCCCCGGCCGTCGTGCGCACACGCCCACCGTGACGCGTGACGGCCGGGGGCCGTCGTGAGCACCGAAGGGGTTAACAACTATATTTTTGCAAACGATATTAAACACTTCGATATTTTTTAAATCGATATTACTTACCTTAAGTCGATATTCTTGACCACGTTATTCTTGCTGTCGCTGTTTCACAATCACAATATTTCTGACTTGATATTTGTGCAACTCGATATTTAAAACTCGATATTCTGTCTGTGCACCTATCTAAGCCTATTTTTGCACTATGGACCTCATGTCACAAACTCAGAAGGTGTGGGACGACAAAAGTGCTTTTCATTATGTAAAAAAACGTTTTTATGAGTTGGAAATGGCTTTAGACTATTAAAAGGGCGATTGTGTCTGTATTGCAAATAAGAGCGTTCATGAAAGGCCTTTTCTCCCTCCCCTTTCCAATTCGGAAAGCAATTTATCGATAGGTTCTAATTGCAATTGCTGTTACAAAATATTAACGAGCTAAAGACCCCCAAGTTGGGGTGGTAATTAGTTTGCAAAGGGGAAGCGGACCCCTTAGGACAGGATGTTGGCAGCCTCAGCGGGGAGAAGTTTTCCTAAACCAATTTTTTATCCAGCACTGGTTCCTTTAATAAACACACGCTGCTTTGGAAAAAACAAATCCATTTTGGAATGCAGTAATAGATAGTGTGCTGTCCCTAGCAGGCCACTATCTCTGTGATTATAGCCAGTCACAGAGGGTCACAAATTGTCAATTGCCTAATGAATACTAATTAGGCTGGTCCTTCTGCACACCCCTTGACATTCAGTGTTTTGCGAACTAACAGAACATTAAATAGGCCGGTTAGCAAAATACTATTCCATTTGCACAAAGTATAAGCAGAATTTTCAACAACTTTTTTTGAATTATCTTATAATACATCAGGACCCTAAGGGGCATATTCACAAGGAGCTATCGCCGAATTAATGCCACTTCATCGCGGCCAAAGTCGTGATAAATGTACTCCCCATTCACAAGCCGATGTAAACAGCCCACAGCACCAGTTTACCCGCGATAGCAGCCGCAAAAAACATCGCCACATAGGACCCCCGCAAATATCCCTAATGAGATGCAGAGTAGGCGTTCCTGTGACAAAAGCCGAGACAACAGCACACCTCAACATTCACAACGACCAGCCACATTCGCGATAAAAACACAAAACAGGCGATAAGGCGCGTTAGCACCAGGAAATCTACACCTGCTCTGACCTGGTGTAAAGTCGGACGGCAGCCAGCACCACAATAGGGAGCACAGCCCAGGGCCACATCCGAAGGGACCCCAACCCACACCCGGAACACCCCCCCCCCGGACCACCAGAGACGCAGCGCAGACAAAGACAGCGGAACCCCAGGAAATGTACCAGCCGCACAGACCCAACATCTGACAATGTCACCGTCCACTACAGGCTGAAAGGGACAACCAACCTATGCATCCTGACCATCATCGCCTAACAGGCCTATGGCAACAACACAGTGGACAACCAACATCCCACCCGCACAAAGCTGATGGCATGGCTGCACCTGTTGGCCCCTGGGACCCCCCATCCAACACCCGCCAGAGTCGGAGGAGTCTCACAGCCAGCCACATCCAAGTCCCCCACACCTGTCCTGGACATCACCATCACCCTGGTACCCCAGTCCCCATACGTACAACACAATGAGCAGGATCCGCTGGAGACCAAGCAAGGACCATACGCCATAGCATGATGCACGCACGTGTTGGGGGCAATACACAGCACACATGTACTACCTGTGCCCCCTGGTGACACAGCACACAATCACCGCAACAGGAAGCACACGTCTCACACCAATGTGCAGGCAACAACAGAACACCGTGGAACACCCAACAATGTCACCTTCAAATACACAGCCAGTGTGCATGATACCTTCATCCTCCGACAGTCCATCATCAACCAGCATTCCCAGGATGGCAACAAGGGAAATGCACAGCCCCTTGGCAATATCCAAATGAACACCCCACACACCTCAACTCCACAACCATGCAAATCACAACTCTGGCAATGCACACGTCACAAAATCACATACAACAGGCACAACAACATGCAACATGCCCACGCACCAAACACGACAGAACAACTTACAATGTTCACATGGGCAAGCCCTGAACATGAGCCAGCAAAGGCATGGTACCACAGCCACATAATAGCCCAATGTGTGGAGAGGTGGCAACCAGGCATGTGTGAAGGATGCAGTAGAACCATGATTGGGAAAGTACACAATGCCATGGGTGGCGGAGAAGGGCTGGACACACCGCAGTATGCAGAACACACCCCTATCCATGGCGATATACACCGCTGGTGTATGGAGTGCAGTGGACAGTGGACGCAACCATGTCACCCCAGCCATTGGGGGACCTCGCGGAAATGTTGCCTGTTACGCCCCCCCCTAAGCATCACCGGAGTGGGATGGCCCGGCGTATGCCACGCCAGCGTAGGGGTGTGAATAAAAAGCACGTAGGCCTGGGCGTGGTCCTCTTCTGGAAAGACCCATGTCTCTGCCAGGGCGGCACCTCCCACCCCACAACGAGGTCGACGCCGTCCTCGTGAGCGGAGTTGCCAGCGATGCTGTGTGCCTGCCAGACCCCGGCACGCTGGACCACGAACCTGTCAGGCCCGCCCCTGCGCAGCCAGGCCACACTGATCACCTGCCGACACCGGCGTGTGTCAAGGAGGGCCCACCAAGTGTCGGCGCAAGCTCCAAGCCCGAGGCCCGCGACCTTGGCAGCCACCTCAGACCACCGAGGCCTCCACGACACAGGCCCGCTTTATTCTTTTTCGTTGACGTACTCCACTGCTGCCCCCAGCCTACTCTTCGGACCAGTAGGTCCCATATGTGAAACTGTGTCCTGAGTCATGAATGGCAGTGACCCCAAATCCGGGCCAGCGGCCACAGCACCAGACCCCCCGATCAGTGAGGCATAGTTCCATATGGGCATCTTGCGACACTTGGTGCCACTAACCCTGTTCAACGCCAGCTTGCTACACGTGGTGCCACTAACCCTGTTCAATGACAGCCTGCTACACGTGGTGCCACTGACCCTGTTCAATGCCAGCCTGCTACACGTGGTGCCACTAACCCTGTTCAACGCCAGCCGGCTACACGTGGATGAGGGACCAGGACTACCCTGCTGACCAGTAGGTCACACATCCAGCACCTAGTCGCAAAGCACGAATGGTGGAGTCCACACCAGTGGTCGCACGGAGAGGTGTAAGAGGAAGATGTGGCTCAGTCCGGACGAATGCCGGGTCACATACACGGAGGTGACCTAAACACATGGTGCCACTGAACCTGAACTATGCAGGCCGGTGGGGCCATCCAACTCATGCCGGAGACACTCGGTGAATGGGCCGTGCTGACCACTGCCTCAGGCCTACACCACTGTCAGGTAAGTCACACATTTGGAACTGAGTCTTGATTACACCATGGCAGTGAACATTATTTGAGGCAGAGAACAATTCACAATACACCCTCCGATGTGGTGACAACAAGTCTGTGCATGGCATCACAACCACACGTGTCTGTGGGCCTACGCGGACCACTGCCCTCGGCCTACGCTGCGCACGAGTGGGATCACATATTTGGAACTGAACATCGGTAATTCAAAAGGCAGAATACATTTCTTCGCACGCACGGAGGGGCGTAAGAGGATGACACGTTGCAGTCCGGAGGGAACAGGATCAGCATCACGGAGGTGATTGAACACTACCGACAACTGCCACTGTGTCACTAACTCTGTGCCTCACGAGCCAACGACCCGTGGCTGTGGGCCACTGCTGACCGCTACCTCCGGCCTACACTGCGGTCCAGTAGGTCACAGAGCCTTGATTTGGCATTCTTGGAGTTCACATATGTGTACCGGCATCATCGCAGACTGCATCCCCTCACAGCACCTGTGCCACTAAGTTTGTTCCCCAACATTCATGGACACTCACTGGTCGTACATTGGTGGCGTTTGTGTCTATGGACTAGGGGCTAGTTTTCATCCTCATGTAGCTGATCCCGAATTGTTGGTGCAAACGAGAGTTGCGCTTTCCACTCCTCCATTTTCTGCTTCCAGATAACATCAGACCTTCCACATTATGCCCTGGAGGACACCTTCCACTGTCCCCCGAAACCCTCCGCAACATACACCTCGGACATTGATGGTGACCCGCTCAGGTCGCATGGCCCATCTGACTGCACCGCAAGTCCCCATCCCGTGACTGGGTGCCTGTGCCGGCCGCAGTGCATCCGGGGCCACTAACTCTGTGCTGCTCAGGCCTGGGACCCCTTCATCTGAGACATTGAATGGCCTCTGTAGCGATGGACTTGGAGTCATCAATGCCATGTGTCTGTGGCCCTGTGCTGTCCGCCTCCTCCGGCCCTAACTGCGGGCCACCAGGGCCCACACATGGCATCGAGTCTTGACCAGCCCGGACGTCGCATCAGCGCAGGAGGCACACGCCACCACCGCAAGGACCACCTCCAACTGCCATCTGCCAGAGTCGAAAGGGTGGTCCTGACAGACCTACGGAGTTGCTCAGACCTGTCGTGGATGTCATCATCAGCCTGGTACCCTGCTCAGCACTCCAGGTGCCAGTGACTCAGTGCACCGCAAGCCATTGTCCGTTACTGATTGAGTTTTGTGCTGTTGTGAGGTTGTGCAGCAATGTCAACTCATGCAGTGGGGAAGACCTGGGCCATGAGGAGGAGGATGTGTCAAGTGTGCAGACAGGAGAAGGCACAGACAATGGGAGGGCAGGTGGCAACAACACCCAAGGCAGGAATGCGGACTGGTGGTGGTAGTCAAGCTACACACCCGGATCTAATACTGGATATTGCGCTGTGGACTGCGGACGCAACTGTCACCTCAGGCAGTGTGGGAGACCTGGGACGTTGATGAGGAAGTTGATGCAGGTGTAACACACTCCAATGCATCTGCATCAGGACTAACCCGAAAGGACACAATCCTAGCAATTTCTTCACATGAGTGCGCTCTTCTCTAGTGCCCCTACCTCAGTGCACTGCAACTCACGGAACCTCCAGACTGAATATTGGGGGACCTCTGTCCTTACTCCGGATCCTTCCATGTTGCTCTGCATTTGACTCTGTTATGCTGGTGTTTTCTGTTTCCATTACACTGGTGTCCACTGATCAGGTTGTTGGCAGCACCAAGCACTCCGTGCGGGCTGGCTTAAACTCACCCCACACTCATCCATCATAGGCATCACTGTACATGTGGCCCTGCCAATAAAGGGGCCGGGCGCACGTGTCCGTAGCCAGTTCAACATGATATGTGCATGTGTCTCTGTGGAGGTGTGGGTCTCCTTTGTGGGGTGTAGGTGGTCCCTGAAGGGTATTGAACACCCATGTATGTGTTCTAGATCGCATTCCATGGGTTCAGCAACACCCTCACCTGTTGGGCCACTTCCTTTTGGCGTTCTGCCACCTGGCATTGGGGTGCCATGTGTGGGTGGGTGAAGTGTTGTGAGGCAGCTGTGATTGTGGGTGCTTCATGCTGTGTGGTCTGTTGCAGGGGCTGGGTTCTCCTCTGAGTAGCTTGTCTGCCCTGTTCCTGGTGGTGGGTTGTGTGGGATGTCCATGGGCTGTTGTAGGGCGTCGGTGTCGGGGGTGTGGTGTTCGTCTCGGGCATCACTGATGGGTTGTCTGTTCTGACCTGCTGGAGGTGTTGTTTGTCCCTCTGCATTGTGAAGGGGAGGTGCATGTTGGCATTGTGTTGGTGCCTTGTTCTTGTCGACATGCAGACTGTGTGACAATGTACATTGTGACTGTTTGGGCGGTGGTGGCTATTTGAGTTGGGACAGTGTACATTTGGCCTACATGGCTGGTGTGGGGTTGTAGGGGTAGATGTGCATCTCACAGTTCCCTGCTCTGTCCAATGTGATTGTTCTGTTTCTGCTCCTGGGTGGACCCAGTTGTGTCCCTTGTTCTGCAGTGTGGGTGTTGCACTTTGTGCCACATTGTCATGGTATGTGCTGTGATTGCTATGTGTGTGTGCTGCAGTGTGCCACGGGGATGGGGGACATGTCCCTGGGTAATTGTGGGTGTGCAGTGTGTTACACCTCATTGTGCATGTGTGGCATTGTTCCCATCACCCCCGTCCCCCCAGTCCCTGTTGGATCCTCACCCTTTTGTTGTTGTGTCAGGTCCTGTCCAGCTGTGTCCATACCTCCTACTCCTTGCACCCTCTCCACACTGATGACTGTGGCCTGGATTTCCTCCAGCTCCTCCTGTGGCGCTGGACTGCCACCTCCTGTCGCTGCCTTCCTGTTGGCAGCGGGTTTGTACCTGGTTTAGGTTGTCACGTCCTGACGGCGCCTCTTGGCCTCCTGGATTGGCCTCCTGGGCACTCCGACTGCATTCCAGGTGGTCTGCTTGTGGGTCAGTTGCTGGTAGTGTTCTGTTGCCTCCGTGGCCTTGGTCTTGTTTTCCTGCGGTCTGCACCCCATCTTCCTCTCCCTTTTCTCCTTGGCCTTCCCGAGCCAGTTGTTCCTTGCTGGTGGTCTGTGGGGGTTGTGGGGTTCGCGTTGCCCTCTGCGCTGGGTCAGGGGCATCCATGTTGCTACGTGCTTTGGCTTGTTTCTGGTGTGTTGTATCTGTGGTTTTTATGGTGCAATTTCCCACCAGACGCGTGGGATTTGCAGGCCTGAGGCTGCTTTTCGCTACTTTTTTGTACCGCGATTGGCCTCATCGCATGCGTTCTCGCGTTCGCGTTTCGCATTTTTTCAGCGTGGCGTTGATTTTCATGCTGACATTTGACACGTTATCTGGTGACTATCGCATGGTACCGCCTTGTTGTGAATTCCACGTTGACACGGGGTTATTTTCCCGTGATAGGCTGCGTTATTGAAAGTTGCGTTACGCTACTCTTGCTGTAGTTATCACACGTTCTTGTGAATATACCCCTAAGTTTCATAAGGAGATGGATACCAATTGTGTTCACTCCTTTTTTGTAGTTCTACCTGCTCTAAGTATTTGTTGAAATCTGCATAAGGCATAACAAAACAAAAGATAACCTATTTAGACAGCAGACGGGTAAATAGGAAAGTTCCTCTGATATTTGCACAGATACTGGCTATGTTGTGCATACTATCTACTATTTGTTTAGCCACCAGGTGAGTAATGAAATTTTTATCAAGGCCATCGGCAATACAGTGCATCATTTATACTATTTAGCCAGATGAATATTGAAATTCTTTTTCTACTAGCCAAGCTACTGGTCAGATAATATATAACTTTTGCTATTTAACTAGTGGCTACATTAATAATTAAGCTTATTTGCTGTTTGCATAACTGCTGTCCTAAATGTACATATCTGCTGTTTTGTCTGTAACTGGTTATTGAGTGAAGTTTTCTTGTTTGCATGATTCTTGGCCAAATAGTGCAAGACCTATCCTATTTAGTCAATAGCCAGGTAAATAGTGATGTTTCCCTGTTATTTGCACAGCTGCCGACCAACCTGTGTATAATTTCAATTACTTAGCCAGTGATTGGTGAATAGTGAAGTTTTTATGCTATTTGCAAGTCTGCCGGCAGAACAGTGCAGAATCTCCACTGTTTAGCTAGCAACTGGGTAAATAGTGAATTTTTTCTGCTATTTGCACAGCTGCCAACTGAACAGTGTAGAATTTCTACTATTCAGCCAGAAGATGGGTAATTATTAGGGGTAGGCAGTGAACTCCGCTCCGCTAGCTGAGTTTGCAGAGTTTTTCCAACTCCACACTCCCTTGGGAGCTCAGTTTGGCAAAAAACTCTGATTCCGCAGCGTGGCAGAGTTTGCCCCCGTCGCCCAACCATACCTAGGGGCATATCTACAACAACTTGCGATAAATATCGCTAACCGCGCTTAGCGCGGTTTTATTTATCGCCGCTATCGCTGGATTTTATTGCCCGGTTAGCGCGTTATTAACAACGCTTATCACCAGGGCGATAAAAAATCCAGCGATAGCAGCGTTTTGGGGGGATATCGCTGGAAATCCAGCGATATAACTACAGAGATATGGAAATCCTTGTAGATACGCCATGGTGGACTTAGCCTGACGATCCACCTCCCATTAAGGGAGGTGGCTAATTCAGGATTTTAGGAGGTGTTAGAATCCGGCGAAAAGCACACTTAGTTAATATCGCGATGTTCAGTTAGCGACCTTTTCCGTGATGTTTCCAGACGGAACGCCTACTTTGCATCTCATTAGCGGTGTATATCGCTAAGATGCGTAGCGTCACTGAAATGGCTGGTAACATGCGCTAATGCATGTTAGCGCCGCATTGTTAATAGGGCAATGGGATTTTCGCCGCTTTAGCGGCAAAAAGTGCTGCTAACCCGGCGATAATGCCCTTGATAATATGCCCCTAGTCCTGAGTGCTCGTATTTCACTTGTCAATGTGTCTGCCACTCTCTGGTATTTATGTGTGAAGTTATTTATACCATTTGAAGTCATGTCATCATGTTGAAGCAATGCTAATTAATAGTCCTCCTCAAGTCACTTAAGATTTTTATGTAGGTTGACTTAAACAGTTGTTATATTCTGCTCATCCCTGCTGAATGGTGGGCTTTGTGCTGAGCAGCTGACATGTTTTCTCAACTACCGGTTCATAATGAGAACATAAAGAAACTGGTGAAGGTAAATGATAAAAGCAGCGAGAACAATAATCTTGAGGAATAAAATGACAGGACTGAAATGTCACATCTGGATAAAAATGCTATTGTCTGTTTACCTGAATAAACAAACATAAACACAGATGATGCAGCGCGTACAATGAAAACTATTCTCCTCCCAGGTTACTTATAGGTCATCCAGGGGTAAACTATATTTCTCATATCCTCATGACGATGGGGCCCATAAACATCGCCTAACACACACACACACACCTGGATTTCCTTTTACACCTGTATGAAATTCTGTACTCCTAGGAGAAGCATGAGAACTAAATGGAGAACACCATTTTGTGTACCGCTGGAAGAGCAAGGATATCTATTTACCTTAATTTGTCACTTTCTTTTAGTTATTTCTTAAGATATTCCTGCTCATTGCTTTGTCGATGAATCATTCATTTAAGAAATTAGTTCATAGTGATTAAGACCAGCTGAATCACAATCAACCAATTACTCATGTCACAATCATTTAGGAAAATAACCACTGAGTCATTTTGGGTTTAAAGAATCTTAAATTTTATATAATTTTAAAAGCATGGAAAGAATTTAATACTTTATTCAATTATTCATTTTTAAATTCACAATTTTATTAAGCATAACCAATTTATTGCAGAAAAGGAAATTTTGTCATGAAGCCAAAAACCCTAGTTACCTGCCTAGCTTCCTAATTTAGCCTAATGATTTCTAACCTAACTTTGGGATTAGAAATAGCCTGATTCTCATACTCAACTGTAAAGTTAAGACAGCAACAGCAACTTCAGCTCGTCAGCATCAGCTACCTGCAACCCGTCTCCTCTACTGCAACCACGACTCTCGAACTGCTTGGAACTCTGACTGGAACTCTCTGGAACTGCCTGGAACTGCCCCCTCCCACTAAGAGTAGGCCCTCTTATACCCCAATTCTAACTTTGCTAACTAACTGTTGCAACATTAATATCACGCTTTTCTTTCATTGGTCCATGCATGTCAGCTTATTCATTCTTTAATCAAGTTCTCTTGGATTCAAGGGTCCTTGGATCATTTCCTTTCCCATACGCTTAAACATTTCCATCCGATTCGATCAGTCCATTTGTATCTTCTTTTGACACATTCAAGAACTCCGCAGTCATTGTCCTTTCTCTTGGGCTCCTTTCCCACGGACTCTCTCCTGATCATCACGGCACACTATCAGTTCAATTAGGTCACACCAGCCTTGACCATTTCTTGCATCCTAGCCTCTCAGAGACATCACGAGGTTCCAGATTTCTTCAATCTCATCCCGTACCACGTGTCCCCTTGCGCCTGCGCACATCTTCCCACTGGCGGCCATTTTATCTCGCCACTCGGTTCTACTTTAGAAGCACTAATTTGAGGCAAATAAAACATAATTAAAATAGAGAAAAATATCCCTTTCGTTTCCCTCCCGTCTACGTACCCCAATTAGTTGTTACCTAGCAAAAAGCGACATTTAAGCTGCTCCTTACTTACCATCACTATTGTTTTTGCAACGACACATTTTATTTCTATGAAGCACAAACATGCATTTATTTTATTTAGTACGCTTTTTATTCTTACGTTATGATTAGACACACGGACATTCATTAATAGATTATTTAGCACATACATTGGCATATTACCATTCCCACATATACAATGTTGATTAATACATTTAAACGAACATTTTTAATTAATTAATTATATAATTTGTTAGGGGTTAAATTTTTTTATTTTCCCTGCTCCATCAACTCCCCCTTTGGTGATTTTTAAATCACCACATAAAACCAAGTCATACTTCTTTTCAGGCAGCATGTCTTTCATCCTTTACTTTCTGTTATTCATATCTCTGTCTCTTCTTCATCTTGCCTTTTAGTCTCTTTATACATGCTTTCTTTCATTTTCTCCAACTCAATTTCACCCATTTCTCTCTCTCTTTCTCTCATTATTCTGTTATTTCTTCTTATCTTATTCTGTCTTACTTTTCTCTTTATACATGTTATTACTATTTTCAATGTCATGGCTAACAATATCACTATAGTTGCTACTATTATAACTTTCCCTATTACTAGTTTACTCATCCTAGTTAACCAATTTGCTACTGAGGAAAACCCTCTACCAAGTTTTCCCAAAACACTTTCAACCTCCAGTGGAACTAATTCTTTGTGCAGACTTGTAATATTTGTAATATACTTCTGTATATTTTCACTGTTATCCGGAATGTAAGTACAACAATGTTGGACTTTCAACATTCCACAGACTCCACCCTCTTTTGCCAAAAGAATATCAAGGGCAAGCCGATTTTGCATCACCATAGCTCTCATGGCAACCATTTCGGTATTTACCATTAAGAACCCTCCCGCAGTATCTGTAGACAAACGATCTACTACTGTGGATAACTTCCGAATTTTAAATGCATTCAAAGATATTCCCACTGCTGGTATTAATGCTCCAAAAATATCACCTACAATTTCTGAAAAACTTTCCCTTTTTCTACGTGTAAATCTATTAATCATCTTGTATGTTCCCTTTTCTTCTCTGTCCATGTGAAAAATTTTTGGAAAGACCAGGCCTACATAGCAAGTTCCATACCAATGGTCCGGTAACCTGTAATAAGCTCTATTCCCACAAATATAATAGATACCTGGAAATATTGGGTCCTTTCCACCTTTGAATCCCCAACCTCCCAGAATTTGATAATTGTCATGGCAGATACTGGAACCTACAAAGTAATTGTCATAGACTGTCTTATTTCTCTTAATGCACAACTTTCCTGTTTGTGGCCAATCTAAAGTCATTGCTGCATTTATCCTTTTCCCTTCATGATTTCCTTCCTCAAACGTCCATAAACGTTTTCCTTCCTCCTTTATTGCTTCTTTTTGAAATTTCATTCTTCTTTCTTCAACCATATCTAAAAATACTTTTTCTTCTTTCTTTAACTCACAGGTAAGGTTGTTACTAACTATTTCTTCTAACGTTAATTTTCTATGTTCTAAAAAGAATTCTCCTAAAACTTTTGCTGGTTTTACTTTGTTAAGTTCTGGTACTACTGGAATGTTTGCAAATATCTTATCTATATCAGTATAATAAGATTCTAATCTACCTGTTTTATAAAATAAACTTGCTATTACACTACATGTTATTCCATAAGTCAAAGGTAAGTGATGATAAGTCACACCTTCCGATACTGATGCAGGCAACTGCATACAAACATAACAATCTCTTACTTCCATTGTTTTTACGTACTCATACAACAACTTTGTAAAAACATTCTTTGAGAAATCTGTTACTGACCTATCCTTATGCAACTCTGCACTACTTCTTAAAACAACTTGTTCTTTAATATTAGTTTCTTTTTCTTGTTTAGTATCATTCTTTGCTTCTATCACAGCTACACTAATAGGAATTGTGATTGCTAAAACTATCCATATGGTCATTAATAACCCTGTACAAAAGCAGCACATTTTGCACCATCTCTTTATAAATTCACATTTATCTCTTCTATCGCTATTATTTTCCATTTTGCTTTTTCTATTTGTTAAGTTTCAGAAAATTGTGTCACTACACCTCAAGATGACTTAGACGCCACTCTGCTTTCAAAAAGTCTTTGCTTGGTACTTTCTTTAATTCTCTCCAGAATTCTTTCGTTGTCACATCCGGTGATTTGTCACGTCCAGTAAATTTGTCACGTCCGGCAGAAGCACTATAAGTCTTCACTTCAGTTTCGTTGCATCTCACCTTTTCCCATCCGACTTCTCAGTCTCTGGTTTCCGTGAGTGTTTTCTTCTTCTTCTTTGTAATCAGTTAATGCAATATACAGCCACTCAGGTGACTTAAATTTTGAATTCACTTTCTTTGTCCTTTTGGACTTTTGTAATCTTTTTCCACTGGGTTTTTCTTGTCCCTTTTGACTTGTCACCTCATTTACTTGTTCAGCATCTTCATCTTCTGCTCTTATTATTCTATATCTCAATTTTCTTACATAGCTGTTGGGCCAATTATCTCCTTTTCTTGGCCTTTTGGCTTCACCTTCTCTTTCTTCTCTTTCTGATTTCCAATTTCTTTTTCTTGATTCAGTCTTTGCTTTTTCCTCTCCTCCACTTTCTTCTGTTTCTGTTTCAACTGTCTCACTATTGTCTCTTATTTTGAAACTTATAATCTCGTCATCTCCTACTGGTGGATCTGTCTTCTCCTTTTTGTTTTCCCTTATCACTGTCCCTCCTCGGGGTTCTTCCGATTTGGTGTTTTCCTCCTTATCTGTTTCTGAATTTCCCTGTTCTCCTGTTTCTCTATCTATCCCTATTGCTCCTCGGGGTTCTTCTCGATTTTCTAACTTTTTGTGTACTTCTTTCCCTACTTCATCTATTAATATTGTTTCTGAAGGATTTCCACCATAACTTGTACTTGGTTGTTCATCTAACTCAATTTCTTGCTCAGTTTCTTCTCTAATTGGTTTATAACCCCAAGTTCTCTTTCGGAATTCTTCCCAATTTGCAGCTGAATCATCAGATCCTGAAGTTGTGTCAGATATTTCCAGATGTCGACTTACAGGTCGATCTTCAAGTTCTGGAACTTCTGAATTTCTTTCTTCTTCTTCTTCTTGTTCCTCTTCTTCTATAGAGGTGTTTTCCGTTGGGGTCTCCAGATGTCGACTTTCAGGTCGATCTTCAAGTTCTGGCACCCTTTCTTTTATCTTGGTTGTTCCAGCCGTTAAACTTTTATCCCACACTTCCAGACGCCGACTCACATGTCGATCTGTAGGTTCTGGAATTCTGATTGTGTGGCTGGCATGAACCCAGTTCTTCACTCCTGCACACTTGACAGCAGTCGTTGTTACTAGGATTACCTGTCTTGGCTCATCCCAACGCGGAACTAGACAGTTTCTTCTCCTGTGGACTTTAATACGGACCCAGTCTCCTGGATTCAAGTCGTGGGCTGGTTTTCTTTCAAGAGTGGTCGCATCCGGTCCAACCTGATGAAACACAGAACGCACCACATCAGCCAGTCCTTTGCAATAATCCAGTATTAGATCATCAGTTATTGTTAATAACTTGTTGACTGGTACGTGGGCTTGTCTCATTGCTCGTCCCATGATCATTTCATGAGGACTGAGTCCCGTTTTCTTTTCAGGGATGCTTCTGATGGTCATCAGAACAAGAGGCAGTGCATCTGGCCATTTGAGTCCTGTAGCTTGACACATTTTCCCCAATCTGTTTTTAATTGTTCCATTTATCTGCTCTACTACCCCAGAAGCCTCTGGTCTGTAAGCACAATGTAATTTTTGTTTAATACTCAGTGCTTCACAAATCAATTGGATCAACTCATTTTGAAAATGTGTTCCTCTATCTGTCTCAACTGTGACTGGAAAACCATACCTCGGAATGAACTCTCGTAGCATAAGTTTTGCCACTGTTGTTCCATCATTCCTTCTTGTGGGGTATGCCTCCACCCAACGAGAGAACAAACAGACGACCACCAGAACATATCTTAATCTGTTACTAGGGGGCATCTCAATGAAATCCATCTGTATCCTTGTGAATGGACCTCCTTCTCGTCCTATTGTTCCTAGACTCACTACGGTTTTCCTTCCTGGGTTAAACTGTTGACAAATAAGACATCTTTGACAAAGACTTTCAGCAATGGCTCTGAATTTTGGGTTATACCAGGTCTGTCTAAAAAGTCTGATCATTGCATCTCTCCCAATATGAGCTTGTCCATGGTACATCCGTGCCATGTCTGCAATCATGCTATCAGGCATAACTGGTCTTTCATCTCTGTATACCCACACTCCATTATCTTCCTGTCTTCTACATCCTGCTTTAATCCAGTAATCCTTTTCCTCATCTCTTGCTGTTTCTTGTAACTGCCTTACTTCATCCCATGTTTCGACTGCATTAGTGAAAAGCAAAGGACAAGAGACATGCTCCCTTTCTCTATTTTTGTTCAGGGACGCCATGTTTTCCGCACAATATCTAGCGATCTCATCAGCATAATTATTGCCGACCGCTATGTAGTCTTTGTTTTTCTTATGCGCCTTGCACTTCACTACAGCTATTTGTTTAGGCAGCTGTATCGCCTCAAGCAGTTTTTTAACATAATCTCCATTTCTGATAGGTGTTCCTGCAGATGTCAAAAATCCTCTTTGTGACCAAATCTGGCCAAAATCATGTACGATGCCGAAACCATATTGGCTATCGGTCACAATCGTGATTCGTACATTTTTCCCCAATTTACATGCTTGAATCAAAGCAATTAGTTCCGCAACTTGGGCTGACCTAACTCCTTTCAGACAAGACGCTTCCATCACAGTTGCCACTGTGCATACTGCATAAGCTGCGCTTAACACTCCTTCCTTTGTGCGTAAACATGAACCATCTACAAACATGACATAATCGGATTCCTTTAACGGTTCATCTTTTATGTCAGCTCTTGGTTTTGTGCAATATTCCAGCACATTCAGACAATCATGATCTACTTCATCTTGTTCAATTATACTCTCTTCATCTGGCAATGATGTCGAAGGATTTACATTTATGCATCTATCTATGGTCACATTTTCTGCACTCAAGATGACTTTTTCGTACTTAGTCAGCCGACTATGTGTCATGTACTGTGTTTTTGTTCTTGTCAAAAGAATTTCTACTGAATGGGGAACATATACTCTCAGTGGATACCCCATCACTATACCTTCACTTTGTTCCAGACTTACACAAGTAGCAGCAACTGCTTTCAAACATCCAGGCAATGCTTTTGCTATAAGATCTAAAACAGCTGAAAAGTAAGCTATAGGCCTCTTCATGGTGCCGTGTTTTTGTACCAGTACTGAAAATGCACATCCATCTCTTTCACTGCAGTATAACTCAAAATCCTTCTCATAATCAGGCATGCCTAATGCAGGGGCCTCACACAGTTTCTTTTTCAATTCTTTGAAAGATTTCATTTCTTCTTTGTTTAACTCAAAAGGGTCTTTTACATCTTTCTTTGTCAGTTTTTGTAATGGTTTTGCAATCAAAGAAAATCCACTTATCCATTGTCGACAATATCCAACCATTCCCAAAAACATTCTTACCTCTCTTTGAGTCATTGGTGCTCTCATTCCTTGAATCATTCTTACTCTTTCTGTCGCTATTTTCCACACTCCTTTCTCAATTTTATGCCCTAAATACTGGACTTCTTTCTGACAAAACTGTAATTTTGAAGGGGACACCTTATGTCCTCTTTTCTCCAAATGGTTCAGTAAAGCAATTGTGTCACTTACACATGCCTCTTTGGTTTTCGATGCTACCAATAGGTCATCGATATACTGCACCATCACTGATTTTTCTGGCATTTTTAAATCTTCCAGAGATCTCTTTAGAATCTGATTAAAAATTGAGGGGCTTTCTGTATACCCCTGTGGAATTCGGCACCATGCCAAAATACGCTCTCCGAAACGGAATGCAAATAATGGCTGGCTATCTGGATGCAAAGGAATAGAGAAAAATGCATGACACAAATCTATCACAGTGTACCACTCAGCTTCATGCGGAATTTGATATAGAATCACTGCAGGGTTTGGCACTATTGGACAGCATGGTACAACTATTTTGTTGATCTTTCTCAAATCCTGTACTATTCTGTATGTTCCATTTGGCTTTTTCAGTCCCATAATAAGTGAATTACATGGACTGCTCATGATTTCTTTCAGAATTCCCTGTTCAATCATCTTATTTATCACAGGAGTTATTCCTTCAATTATTTCTGGAGTTAATTTATACTGTGGCGTGTTTGGATAACTTATCCCTTCTTTCACTGTCACTTTTACGGGATCAACTTCTCTCATTAATCCAATGTCCTCTCCTGTAAAATCCCACACACTTTCTTTTACTGCACCTTTTAGTTCTTCTGGAAGTTTTTCTGCATCAAATGCAGGAAATAAACCATTCGTTTCAGGTTCTTGATTCATCAAAGTTACTTTATACAAAACATCTTCATCCGAAGTCTGAAAACCTATTCCTTCTGGTGTACAATAAATCGTGCAATTCATTTTACACAAAAGGTCACGACCTAGAAGATTTACAGGACTACAATCGCACACTACAAATTTATGCATTTTTCTAAAAGAACCAATTTTTACTTCTACCAATTCAGTAAGTGGGGTTTTAATCTGCTGATTGGCTACTCCTACCACTTGGATGCATTCACCTGAGAGAGGAAGGTTCGGAATTTCCACTGACCTAACAGTAGAATGGGTAGCTCCAGTATCGACAAGGAATGTTACGTTTGCTCCATTCACTTCTCCATCCACAAAGGGACCAGACTGATCTACCTCTAGAGTTGCGCCAAGCACGCACTCTTTCCCCTCTCTTGCGCACCGTCAGAAACTTTCATCCGGGTCATCCTCACTCTGATGCAACCAATACTGGGAAATGTTAGCTGCTCTCGGCAACTGTGTTACCTGCTCTCCTCCGTAGAATCCTGTTTCTGTACTGTATCTTTGCTGGTTAACAGTGTTGGGAAGTGGTGGTTGTGGCACCTGACTTTGTTGAACAACTACCTCATTCTGCACCTGTGGAGTTAATGATTGATGTTCCGGATTAGGTTTAGGTGGGAACTTACACTCATTTCTCCAATGCCCTAATTTTCCGCAATTATGACATGGCCATTTCTTCTTTGCCTCTTCTAGACTCACTTGTCCTTTTCCTTTACCTATATTTGGTCGCATCTTATTCTGTCCTGATTCGTTTCCATTATTATTATCCAATTGGGCTTCTTGTTTTTCTGCCACTTTCACTTGTGCCCACATTGCTTTTTCTTTCAACTTACGCTGTTTACTCTCTATTTCATCACTACAATACTTAGCATACCTCAGCACCTCATCTACACTTGCATTCTGCCAGTTTATCATATGTTGCTTAATCATATCGCTTATTTCTTGTTTCAAGCCAAATACAAATCGGTATACAAAATGACTCATATCCTTCTCACTTAATTCCTCATAACCACTATACTGTTTGAAAACCAACAACAATCGCTCATAATATGCATGTACACTCTCCTTATTTTCCTGTGTAGTTCTATCAATCTTAACCCAATCTGTCTCTTTTGGAGGAATCTTATTTTTCAAAAAGGTAATCACCTTGTCGTATTTCTTCATCACATCTGGTCCTGGAGCTCCTGTCTTAGGATCTCTTGGATATTCTGTAGTTGGCCAGTCAACTGTAATCTTACATTCTGACCACAGATCCGTTGGTACCACTATGTCAAACAATCCATCCAAATCTATCCACAACACTTTCGAGACCTTTACAAACCTTTCTACCTGTCGGTACCACTCAACTGGCTTTTCTCTTAACTTTGGAAAGTCATTTGTAAATGACAGGATGTCCTGCCTAGTCCAGGGAACATGCACATAACTACCACCTGGAGTTTCTCTCATAGGGTACTCTTTAACAACATGTTCCTTTTCTGTTATCATAAAAGCCAATGAACCTTTGTCTACGCTTTTCTCATTCTTCTTTGTCCATCTAACCTTCCATCTGTCCACATCACCCCATTTTCTCAACAAAACAATCAACTCTTTTATCTGTGTCAGCCTTCCTGCTGTATTCAAATTTTCAATATCTTTTTCACAAAAATCTACTCTGTATGGTTTCTGCAACGTTTTTACTTTTGCAAAATCTATTCCAATGTCACCGGCCACTTCTTCTAGTTTGTCATGTAAATTCTTTGCCCTCCATGTTATACTTTTGCACAGAAACATTATTTCATCATCCTGATAATTCTTTATCTTTTCTGTACCAATCGTTCCTAGAATTAATTCTTCCATGTCAATTTTCAATCTGATCACATCTAATGGTTTTTCTTCTGTTTCTTTTATTTTAAAAGCTTTTATCCACTCATTTAACTCATCAGGAGTCGGACCTATAGGAGTACTATTTATTTCTGTCCAATTTCCACTCTTTTCAGGTGTCACTGTTGCAGATTCAGTTACCATAGGCATTTTCCTACCGCTACACTCATTCACTGTCAAATTTTCAGGTGGACTTGGTCTGTAAGCACTAGTCAAATTGCTCGTACCTGGACTTGTTTCCATTCTTTCCTTTTCTCTTTGGAATTGCGAACTCAAGGGAATCACCAAAGATCGTTCATCAATTTTCTGATTCTCGAAAACTGGTATTACTGGACCTATTGTTACAGGTACGGTAACTGCTTCCATATTCTTGGTTAATTCTCTAATTTTCTCAGTTAATTCTTTTGTTGTCCTTGCCAATTCTCTTGCACTATCATTTTCTATTCCCTCATTTTGGGAAGTTCTTATTTGTTCTTGTGACCTATTTATTTCTTGTCTTTTTTCTGGACTTTTATTTCGCATAGTTTCTATTGGTGGCGCATTTGGTGTCACCACTGTAGAATTCTGCTGATACGGAGGTGGATTTTTATTTAATATATCTTCCAGCAACTCGTCATCCGTTTCGCTCTCATGCATATACTTTTCTCTCTCTAAATGTTTCTTTTTCTCAGTCCGTTTTTTCTTAGTCCCTTCCTCAACTGTAAAAGCTGGAAACAAACCTCCTGTCATGTTAGCACATCTCCATCGTTTTATTCTGTCCTCATGATTCATTCCCCACAATCTTCCGGGCACGAACTCATAACCTTTCATACCTCTGAATCTTTCTTTCTCGTACATCTCATCTTCCCATTCTGTTAAAGCCTCAAACTGTGTCGGTCTAGGTCTAGGTTCCAATTTAAGCATCTTTTCTTTTAAATTCCGTAAAATCGCTACATTAAAAGAACCATTTTCAGGAAAAGCCAATGCTCCATCATTCTTTGTATATTTTACCCAATTGTCCAACCATATGCACGTATGATACCCATATTTCAGCATCATATGTGAAGCTGCTGATTTCGGCGGAGGAATTACTTGTCCCTCTCTAGTCACAACCTTTTTGTCTTTCTTAAAGAAATTCTTTAATTTCGTTGTCCATGACGTTCTCTCCCTTTCATACTCGTAATACGGCATGTTTTCTATTTGTTTTCTCTTTACTCTAACGCTGTTTCTGTGTACGGAACTTCGTCCAATTACAGCGCGATTCACACTAACGTACCAATCAGAACAATTTCCACCGTCCGCGAACCAACCAATCCTAGCGCGGCACTTTTTCTACGTCACTCCTGCTCTGTATTCACGTGACTAGTGCACTAACCAATCCTAGCGCGGCACTTTTCCACGTCACTTCTACTCTTTACCCCTCCTTTACAAAATTTATCGGCAATTTTTCTTTTTACTGTTTTTCTTCGTTAGTTACAACAAATAAACAATTCCATAGTCTGATTCGCTAAACAAAGTGACAGCCTTGTCCTTTTACACAAGAATCCTGTTTTTTCCAGTAGGCAGCGCTTACCTCTACCCTACCACAGAATTATTTACTCTCGCCGATAAAGTAGCACTTCCCTCTACCTTACCCTTCTTTCAAACAAACAATTTACTCGTTTCTCTGGGGATAAGACACATGTGGAGACTAGGCTCCTGAGAATTAAGGCCAAAGTTTCACAAGTAAACGTGATTTGCTATCTCAGTTATACACTTTTCACACCGAAATCCCTAACATAACACAACCTGCGTTATAACCAAAATGAATTCAGACCATGTACCAAATTCCATGTGACTTCTCTTGCCACACGTGTTCCACTTCCTACATCCCAGAAGCGTGAAAACTTACATATAACATAACGTGACTCAACATATAGTGTTAGTCATCAAAAATAATCAATAATCAATAAACAATAATCACTAAACTAATCTATAGAAAACCATAACTCTGCTACCAAGAAATCTGATGCAGCGCGTACAATGAAAACTATTCTCCTCCCAGGTTACTTATAGGTCATCCAGGGGTAAACTATATTTCTCATATCCTCATGACGATGGGGCCCATAAACATCGCCTAACACACACACACACACCTGGATTTCCTTTTACACCTGTATGAAATTCTGTACTCCTAGGAGAAGCATGAGAACTAAATGGAGAACACCATTTTGTGTACCGCTGGAAGAGCAAGGATATCTATTTACCTTAATTTGTCACTTTCTTTTAGTTATTTCTTAAGATATTCCTGCTCATTGCTTTGTCGATGAATCATTCATTTAAGAAATTAGTTCATAGTGATTAAGACCAGCTGAATCACAATCAACCAATTACTCATGTCACAATCATTTAGGAAAATAACCACTGAGTCATTTTGGGTTTAAAGAATCTTAAATTTTATATAATTTTAAAAGCATGGAAAGAATTTAATACTTTATTCAATTATTCATTTTTAAATTCACAATTTTATTAAGCATAACCAATTTATTGCAGAAAAGGAAATTTTGTCATGAAGCCAAAAACCCTAGTTACCTGCCTAGCTTCCTAATTTAGCCTAATGATTTCTAACCTAACTTTGGGATTAGAAATAGCCTGATTCTCATACTCAACTGTAAAGTTAAGACAGCAACAGCAACTTCAGCTCGTCAGCATCAGCTACCTGCAACCCGTCTCCTCTACTGCAACCACGACTCTCGAACTGCTTGGAACTCTGACTGGAACTCTCTGGAACTGCCTGGAACTGCCCCCTCCCACTAAGAGTAGGCCCTCTTATACCCCAATTCTAACTTTGCTAACTAACTGTTGCAACATTAATATCACGCTTTTCTTTCATTGGTCCATGCATGTCAGCTTATTCATTCTTTAATCAAGTTCTCTTGGATTCAAGGGTCCTTAGATCATTTCCTTTCCCATACGCTTAAACATTTCCATCCGATTCGATCAGTCCATTTGTATCTTCTTTTGACACATTCAAGAACTCCGCAGTCATTGTCCTTTCTCTTGGGCTCCTTTCCCACGGACTCTCTCCTGATCATCACGGCACACTATCAGTTCAATTAGGTCACACCAGCCTTGACCATTTCTTGCATCCTAGCCTCTCAGAGACATCACGAGGTTCCAGATTTCTTCAATCTCATCCCGTACCACGTGTCCCCTTGCGCCTGCGCACATCTTCCCACTGGCGGCCATTTTATCTCGCCACTCGGTTCTACTTTAGAAGCACTAATTTGAGGCAAATAAAACATAATTAAAATAGAGAAAAATATCCCTTTCGTTTCCCTCCCGTCTACGTACCCCAATTAGTTGTTACCTAGCAAAAAGCGACATTTAAGCTGCTCCTTACTTACCATCACTATTGTTTTTGCAACGACACATTTTATTTCTATGAAGCACAAACATGCATTTATTTTATTTAGTACGCTTTTTATTCTTACGTTATGATTAGACACACGGACATTCATTAATAGATTATTTAGCACATACATTGGCATATTACCATTCCCACATATACAATGTTGATTAATACATTTAAACGAACATTTTTAATTAATTAATTATATAATTTGTTAGGGGTTAAATTTTTTTATTTTCCCTGCTCCATCACAGACAATTGGGATCATACTTCCAGCAGCACCGCTCCCATCTTGTGCTCCCTCCATCTGCAAAGCACATGACCCTGTTGCACATGCCTCCAACCTTGGATGAAGTCAGAAGACAAGCGAGTGCCCCCTGCCCGTACCAGACCTGCATGCGCTCCCACCCCTCCTGCCTTCCATCTGTGATTAGGTGGGTTGGAAGAAGGCATTGGACAGACGGAAATCCTAATGACAATCTCCAAAAATGCTTCTCTCTGTACAATAGTGAGTGGGGTGCCAGTGAGGAGCTTGTGAGGATAGAGTGAGCTTCTGCATTGCAGCCAGGCTGAAGTGGGTCTGGGGTTACCGGCAGGGCAGGAACAGTTTCTGAGTGGAGAGTTCTCGGATGCAGCGAGGCCTAATGAAAGTAGTAACACTGTCACCCGACCACAGGGAGTGCATCGGTGTTCCCGTGGAGGGGGCGAGGCAGTAGTTGCAAACACCAACCGGGTCCTCAGATCTGAGGAGGGGTTGGGTAGGGCAACCCAAATGTGTACCCTGGAGCACCCAGCTTCATGCTCAGGTGAGGGTCAAATGGGGCACAGCAGCTGCATTCTGGAACAAGGGGCACCTAGGGTATGGTGGAGCAGAACTCTGCAGAATTCCACAGAGTTTTCATGCAACTCCACAGAATCCCGCATAGTGCAACTCTGCAAACTCTGCCCACCCCTAGTAATTTTTTTTCCCCCTGCTATTTACACAGCTGCCAGATGAACAGTCTAGAATCTCTACTATTTAACCAGTGGGAAGTTAAATAGAGATTTTTTTCTGCTATTTGGATGGCACCGAGCCACACAATGCAGAATCTCTACTATTTAACCAGCAGGAAGTTAGATAGTGAAGTGTTTCTGCTATTTGAAGGGCAGTCAGGACAGAATGCATAATCTCTACTGTTTAGTCAGCAGCTGGGTAAATAGTGATGTTTTTCTGATATTTGCATGACCACCAGCCGGACAGCTCAGAACCTCTGCTATTTATCCAGCTGTTGGGTAAGTATTGAAGTATTTCTACCATTTACACATCCACCAGCGACCAATGCAGAATCTCTACAATTTAGCCAGTGGCCAGGTAAATAGTGAATTGTTTTATGCTATATGCTGGATCGTCAATCAAAAAGTGCAAAATGTCAATTATTTAGCCAGACAAGGCACTCTTCCAAACAGTAAATAATTTCTAATATTTATTCAGTGGCAGAGTAAAGAGCATAAACATTGACTATTTATCTGGTTGCTAGGTAAATAGCTGCTACCCTTTATTCACTTCATTCTCATCCGAGGAAATGAGTTTTTAGACTCAAAGGTAAACAAGTGTGAACCCCAAAGTTGTGCTCTGTGTAGTTATATGAGTCATGTCAATAGCACATGATGAAATATGATTAAAGGGGAGAGGATATGACCTTACCATCAGGGCTGCTGGCACTGGAACTGCAGAACCAGATTCAAGAGCCAGTTTTCAGTGCCAGCTCCGGGGTCGGCATTGGCTCAACAGCATGTGAGTCTGGATTTTTGGTTTACAGTCATGCATATAGCACAACAGATTCACTATTTGCCTGGTCACTGGCCAAATAGTAGAGATTCTGCATTAATCAGCTGGTGGCCGTGTAAATTATAGAAAAAAGTAATTACTTACCCAACTGCTGGCTAAATGGCAGATGTTCTGCACTGTCTGGCTAGTGGGATTTATCACACAGGGTTCACCAGAGGTTCACGGGGGTGGCAGTCCTAATAAATCGTAGATTTCCCTTTGTGCATGCTAAAACTTGGTCTGATCCCCAGGGTAGGTATATTATTGTGACTGGCTCGTTACACGGGGAGACTGTTATGCTGGGCAGTATCTACGCACCCCCTCCGCTATCGGAGTCATTTGTAGAACACCTGATGAGGACAATACTGGAAATGCCAACGGGCTTCTCTATAATAGATGGAGACTGGAATGATGTAGTGAATGTGGCTCAGGACAGAGGGAGACCAACTGGCGGGCAGGGGACACTCAGGGAGATACAACTACTGACACTGAAGCGGGACATAGGGTGGATGGACACATGGAGACATTTACACCCAACCACACAAAGTTATACATATTACTCTGTGGCCCACGACTCCTTCTCCCGATTAGATTATATATTTATACCAGTCACGTATTACTATCGAATCGCAGTGACGGATATTCTGCCCAGGGGTCTATCAGATCACTCCCCAGTGGCGGTGGCTTTTGCATTTGGGGGTCGCCCGTCCTCCCTTCCGGTGGCATTTATCGACATGGCACCTCCAGGATCCGGAATATAAAACACACATGTGTCAGGGGGTCGCAGACTATTTCGCGGACAACCTGGGTATGGTACACTCCACGGAGATTATCTGGGAGGCTATGAAGCCAACCATTAGGCGTGCCGATATAGCATATTGCGCCGCCCAGGGAAAAAATGCTGGGAGGCAATGCTTCAGACCGAGTCTCGGCTGTTAGAGTTGGAGCGGAGGAGTGGGAGAATAGACGGTGGTCAAATTCGCCACCAACTTCTTCTTCTGCAACAAACATATGCCAATACACTGCATGATGAGGCCAGACAGGCTTGGTTGGCCTCACGCAGCAGAATATATCTGTGGGGAGATAAATCGAGTTCTCTCCTGCATCGTTTATGCCAATAAGCACTCCACCCACTAACAATACCCGGTATCCTCGGCGACGATGGCCAAACGCTAACTGACCCTTCTCAAATCACATCCTGCTTCGCGACCTATTACGCAGAGCTATATGCCCCTAAAGACACTCTGCCGGAACCCTTGATCCATCAGTATCTTGATGATCTACCTCCCAAAGCCGTTTTGGATGAGGCATGAGCAGAACTAGATGCCCCTTTGACAGTCAAAGAACTGAGCACTGCCCTTGCTGACTTACGCATGGGCAAAGCCCCGGGCCCAAACGGTTTCCCATGCGAGTTTTATAAGCTGTTCCAGTCCCAATTCCACACTCATTATTTGGCGGTGGTACATTTGCTCTTGAGGAGGTTTGACTCCCACCGGACTCGCGAGATGCCGAAATCGCGGTTTTTCCTAAGCCCGTGCTGACCCCCAGTTCAGCATTCATCATATCGCCCCATATCATTGCTGAATGTGGAGGCCAAGTTACTGGCCAAATCACTGGCTAATTGCATCCTTCCTTATATGTCAGACCTGGATCACCCTGACCAGGCAGGCTTTATGCCTTGTCGAGCGACTCGCACAATATCCGACTGGCCCACAATGAAGTGGCAGCGATTGATCGTTTGGAAGGCCCGGCAGCGCTGCTGCTAGCTGACATAGATAGAGCATTCGATTTGCTAGGGTGGACATACTTGTTTGCCCTCTTGCAGCACCTAAATATAGGATCACAACTCCTGTCCTATATTCAACTACTATATACTGACCTCGGAGCCTTGGTTAGAGTGGCCGGTGCAGTCTCTGATCCCTTCTCTATAGGACATGGGACACGACAGGGATGCCCCTTATCACCTTATTTATTTGCATTAACAATGGAATCACTGGCCTCATGGGTCTGAATCGATGTCCAGGTAAGAGTATTTGAATGGCCGGGAGGGTTCTCGGATCGGATCGCCCTATACGTGGATGATGTTCTTTTCTTCCTAACGGAACCGCAACGGACGGGACCTCAAATACTCCGCATTATGCAGATATTTGGTCAACACTCGGGCCTGTTTATGAATGCTAGAAAGTCGATATTGTGGCCTCTTCACAGAGGTTTGGAAATGGGTACATGGGTGGAAGAAGTAAGGCTAGCCACAACCTGGTTTAAGTATCTCAGGGTCCACATCTCGTCTTCTCAATCGGTGTTGTGGAATAGAAACATCACCCCCATTTGGACGTGTACGCAGGCTGAGATTGAGTCCAGGGTGCGTATGCCCCTATCCATATTGGGAAGGTCAGCGATATTTAATATGGTTTCCCACCCGTGCGTTCTTTATCAGCTGCAGAACCACCCCTTTCAGATACCGGTCTCCTGGTACCGTCAGCTCAACTCAAGACTAAGCCGCTTCCTATGGAATGCGCAAGCTGCTAGGGTTGCGCTTAAAACATGCTTCCAATCAACATACTGTGGAGGCATAGCGACCCCTGATATCCAATCATATCATGCAGCATCCCATCTCCCGGTACTGAACGATTGGTAGTATGGGAACAGCAGCTACCCGGCCTACCAAGTGGAGAAATGGCTCATGGAAGATATACTACCCCATAAGATTTTATACACCCCAAGAGAGCTGCGGCGACTTCCGCATGTGTGGTTTTTGGAGTTTGGAAGGAATCGATGTGCAAAATGGGGTGGTGGAAATGAATGACGAGAGAGACGCCCCTTTGGCAGAGCGGCCTTATGCCGCAGGTGTCCACCTTAGTGGGGTTTAGACAATGGGACGCCATAGGCCTTTCCACCTTGGGGGATGTAATGTGAGGTACCATCATGAGGTCCTTCCAGGAGCTCAGGAACAAATTATCCATGTCACAGACCCAATTTTACAAATATTTACAACTGTGGCATGCCTTATCCCCATATATCACGCATTTGGAATCTCTCCCAGAGTTTATTAATCCGATAGAGGCAAAGGTTTTTATGGGGGACTTGGGTGACCACAAGACTGCAAAGATATATCAAACTATAGTGACAAACCTCTTGACATCCTTGGACTTACTCCAGGATAAATGGCAATCAGACCCTGGTCCCCTGGACAGTGACAACTGGACGGAGGCCTTGGAATACCCGAGGGGCGCCGCGATAGCTTCTCGCCTCAGACTTATTCAGTTTAAATATTTACACATGCGTATTTTACTAGACACAGACTATGGACGGTGGGGATGATAGATTCTCCTACGTGTCTACGGTGCAGTAGTGCGGAAGGCACGCTTATACATACCATTTGGGAATGTACTGAGCTTAGCAGAATTTGGAGGGGGCTACGAATTGCCTATCAGAGGTGTTGGGGTGGGAGATACCTTTGCTTCCCAAGCTTGCCCTACTACATATCACAGAAGAAATAGGGGGAAACATCTATAAAAGACACCTCTTATTCTTGGGCCTTACCCTGGCAAAAAGGGATATAGCTAGGGCGTCGAAAGATCCGACGCCGCCTAACCTGGGAGCCTGGAAGGCAGGCCTTGATTGGTGTATGGGTTAGGAGCAGCCTATCTTTAAAGCACGGGGATGCCCGCAAAAGCATCCAAAAATTTGGAAGCATGTGGCAGATTTCAGGGGTCTTATATTGGAACCCCCTTCACCACAAGCTACTGCTGTGGGGACCCCTGAGAACGTATCACTGAGACGGGCAATTATACAAGGGGCTATGATGTATAAGGTATGGCCTGATGGGTATGATATATGGACTACTACAAAATATGATATGCAGTCGCTTGTAAAGTTAGGGGCTGATGTTCACAGACCCGAAAAGTTTATTTTTTTGAATTACACATGTCATATAGAAGTAACCGGCTTGAAAGATATTGTGTTGCTCAATGTACATTCTTTTATCTGTGTAGAAAATGTGATTATTTTATCTGCTGACCTAATAAAAAGAGTTTAAAAAAAAAAGAGAGGTGAAGAAAGAAGCAAGAGAGGTGCAGAAAGGAGCAAAAGAGGTGCAGTAAGAGACAAGAGAAGTGCAAAAAGAAGAGAGTGAGGTGCAGAAAGAGGCAAGAGAGGTACAGAAAAAGGAAAGAGAGGTGCAGAAAGAGGCAAGAGAGGTGCAGAAACAAGCATGAGAATTGCAGAAAGAAGAAAGAAAGGTGCAGAAAGAAACAAGAAAGGTACAGAAAGAAGAGAGTGGTGTGCATAAAGAGGCAAGAGAACTGCAGAAAGAAGCAAGAGAGGAGCATAAATAGGAAGAAAGGTAGAGAAGGAGGCAAGAGAAGCACAGAAAGAGGCAAGAGTGGAACAGAAAGAAGCGAGAGAGGTGCAGAAAGAAACAAGAGAGGTGCAGAAAGAAGCAAGAGAAGTATAGAAAGAAGCAACAGTGGTGCAGAAAGAGGCAAAAGAAGTACAGAAAAAGGGAAGAGATGTGCACAAAGAGGCAAAAGAGGGGCAGAAAGAAGCAACAGAAGTATAGAATGAAGCAACAGGGTACAGAAAGAGACAAGAGAAGCATAGAAAGAGGCAAGAAAGGTACAGAAAGAGGCAAGAGAGGTGCAGAAAGAAGCAAGAGAGGTGGAGAAATAAGCAAAAGAAGTGAAGAAAGAGGCAAGAGAAGTGCAGAAAGAGGCAAGAGAAGTGCAGAAAGAGACAAAAGAGGTACAGAAAGAAGCAAGAGAACTGCAGAAAGAAGCAAGAAAGGTGGAGAAGTAAGCAAATGAAGTGCAGAAATAGGCAAGAGAAGTGCAGAAAGAGGCAATAGAAGTGCAGAAAGAAGCAAGAGAGGAGCAGAAAGAGGAAGAGCTGTGCAGAAAGAGGCAAGAGAAGTGCAGAAAGAGTAAGACATGTGCAGAAAGAAGAAAGAAAAGTGCACATAGAAGGGAGGAACAGAAAGAGGAAGAGATGTGCAGACAGATACAAGAGAAGTGCAGAAAGAGGAAGAAATGTGCAGAAAGAAGCAAGAAAAGAGCAGAAAGAGGCAAGAGAGGCGCAGAAAAAGGGAGAAAGGTGCAGAAACAAGTAGCAAAAATGCAAAAAGAGGCAAGAGAGGAGCAGAAAGAAGTAAGAGAGGTGCAGAAAGAGGCAAGATGGGTGCAGAAAGAGTAATTTGTGTGCAGAAAGAGTCAAGAGAGGTGCAGAGAGTCAAGAGAGGTGCAGAAAGAAGCAAGAAAAGTGCAGAAAGAGGCAAGAGAGGTGCACAAAGAGGCAAAAGAGGTGCAGGTAGAGGCAAGTGGGGTGCAGAAAGAAGCAAGACAGGTGCAGAAAGAGGCAAGAGAGGTGCACAAAAGAGGAAAGTGGGGTACAGAAAGAGGCAAGTAAGGTGCAGAAAAAGCAAAAGAAGTACAGAAATAAGCAGGAGAGGTACAGAAAGAAGCAAGAGAGGTGTGGAAAGAGGCAAGAGAAGTGCAGAAAAAGGCAAGAGAGGTGCAGAAAAAGGAATACATCTGGAGAAAGAGGCAAGAGAAGTGTAGAAAGGGGCAAGAGAGGTGCATAAAGAGGCAAGACAAGTTCAGAAAGAAGCAACAGGGGTGCAGCAAGAAGCAAGAGAAGCGAAGAAAAAGGCAAGAGAGGTGAAGAAAGAGGCAAGAGACTTGCAGAAAGAAGCAAGAGAGGTGCAGAAAGAGGCAAGAGGGGTGCAGAACGAAGCAAGAGAGGTGCAGAAAGAGGCAAGAGAGTTGCAGAAAGAGGAGTACAGAAAGAGGCAAGAGAAGGGCAGGAAGAGGCAAGATAGGTGCAGAAAGAAGCAAGAGAGGTGCAGAAAGAAGTAAGAGAGGTGCTTAAAGAAGCAAGAGAAGTGCAGAAAGAAGAAAAAGGGGTATAGAAATAGGCAAGTGAAGTGCAGAAAGAGGCAAGAGAGGTGCAGAAAGAGGCAAGATAAGTGCAGAAAGAAGCAAGGGAGGTGCAGAAGAGGCAATAGGAGTGCAGAAAGAAGCCAGAGAGTTGCAAAAAGAGGAAGAAAGAGGTAGAAAGGTTCAGAAAGAAGAAAGAGAAGTATAGAAAGAGGAAAGAGAGGTGCAAAAAGAAGAAACAGAGGTGAAGAAAGAAGCAAGAGAAGTGAAGAGGCAAGAGACGTGCAGATAGAGGCAAGAGAAGTGCTGAAAGTATCAAGAGACGTGCAGACAGAGGAATAAATGTGAAGATAGAGGCAAGAGGGGTACAGAAAGAGGCAGGAGAGGTACAGACAGAGGCAAGAGAAGTACAGAAAGAGTCAAGAGAGGTGCATAAAGAGGCAAGAGAAGTGTAGAAAGAAGCAACAGGGTTTCAAAAAGAGGCAAGAGAAATGGAGTAGGAGGCAAAAGAGATACACAAACAGGCAAGTGGGGTGCAGAAAGAGGCAAGAGAGGTGCAGAAAGAGGCAAGAGAGGTGCAGAAAGAGGCAAGAAAAGTGTAGAAAGAGGCAAGAGAGGTGCACAAAGAGGCAAGAGAGGTGCAGAAAGAAGCGAGAGGTGCAGAAAGAGGCAAGAGGGGTGCAGAAAGAAGCAAGAGAGGTGCAGAAAGAGGCAATTGAGGTGCAGAAAAAAGCAATAGAGGTACAGAAACAAACAGGAGAAGTGCAGAAAGAAGCATGAGAGGTGCAGAAAGAGGAAAGAGAAGTGCAGAAAGAAGCAAGAGGAGTGCAGAAAGAGGAATAAACGTGCAGAAAGAGGCAAGAGAGGTGCAGAAAGAGGCAAGAGAAATGCAGAATGAGGCAAGAGAGGTGCAGAAAGAGTCAAGAGAAGTGCAGAAAGAGGCAAGAGAGGTGCAGTAAGAGGCAAGAGGGGTGCAGAAAGAAGCAAGAGAGGTGCAGATAGAGGCAATTGAGGTACAGAAAGAAGCAGGAGAAGTGCAGAAATAAGCATAAGAGGTGCAGAAAGAGGCAAGAGGAGTGCAGAATGAGGCAAGAGAGGTGCAGAAAGAGGCAAGAGAAATGCAGAAAGAAGCAAGACAGGTGCATAAGGAAGCAAGAGAAGTAAAAGACGAGGCAAGAGAGGTGCAGAAAGAGGCAAGAGAGGTGCAGAAAGAAGCAAGAGTTGTGAGAAGTTGGCCTGGTATATGCTGTTCACTAATTAAAGTGGACACCTTGCACCAGTACAATTCGACTCTTATGGTAGATAGGTTTAAGACAACCTTTAAAGAAAGCTATCCTAGTGGTAGCTGTGGAGAGCAGCCTTCAGGCTAAGTCTTGAAGGAATGTAAAGCAGCTTGTTTTACCACACAATCTCTTGAATCACCAAATGAAAAGACACCACACAGGTATATATATCAAATATATATGTATTTATTACTAACAACTCTCTACTAATCTCTTTATGAGATTAGAAGTCAAGGACATATGCACAAATCAACGTTTCACAATAAATTAAGCACAAATATGGCTGGGGCCCTAGGGGCGTACCAGACCATAAACTAAAAAAGAGACTTAGAAACAACGACTTGCAAAGAGACAAGGCCTAGGGCCTTCAGAAGTTCTGGGGCCTCACGAAGCCTCCCAAGGCAGGTAAGTAAAGGACCCACGGGGGACGCGTGCAGTGTGGATACACAGGCGCAAATCGCCATTGACTTCAATGGGGCAAGTCGCGGTTGGAAATTAAGAGTTTTAGGATACTTCGGGAGAACCTACAAGCAAGTCACTTACAGGGTAAGTAGTTCTAGGGCCAACACCCACAGGAGCACCATAGTGCTGGAGTTACCTCACCCAGGGAAGCCGGGTGCATAGGTGTCCTTTGGTGTCGGGTCGCGGCGTCGTTTTCAATGGAGGACAATGAAGACTTGCTGCTTGTGAAGTCCGAAGAAGTGTCCAGTGGAATCCAAGCCTGGAATCAGAAGATGGAAGACCTGAAAGCAGAGGGGACAGTGTTCAAAGTCGCTTGGCAGTGACTCGGGGCAAGGAAGATGGATGCCCACCGTCGTCGCAAGATTCAGGTCGTTCACAGGTGCCTTGACTCTTCAGCCACGAGGTCCAGGAGGCGTTAACGACAACCAAGAGCTGGATTCGGCGTGTACCATGATGTCTGCAGCTTACTGCAGTGTTGTCGACTCAATTGGAGCCAACAAGCCTTGGTAACAGCAAGTCTTAGGGAAAGTGTAAAAAGGCAATGGCGCAGACCAGCAAGGTCTGAGGGACTCACCCAGTGAGGGTAAGTCAGGGCAGGCCTGGAGCAACCAGGGAAGCCCTTTGGTTTTGTAGGAAAGCCTTCAGGGGACCCACAAGCCGGCTAGCAAGGGATTGCAAAGACACCTCGGGAGGATTCACTCAACAGGGGCCCACAGTCACTCGGGATGTGGTAGGCCTCTGATCTTCGGAGGGATATCTGCTGGAGACTAGGGACACACGTGGTCCAAAGAACAAGTTCGTAGAACGTTGTGAAGGGGTTGGACTTGACAATAGTGCACAGTACACAGGGGTCGCGGTTCCTCGTCACTCTTGGGGTCCACTGGCCTCAGCTTCGCTGGGGACTCACGATAGTCTTTGACAAGTCAGGAAAACCACTTCTTGGGCTGCAGGGACTTCGGACTCCGGCGGGAGTGGCATAGTTTGCGACCGTCGTTTGTAGTTTTTGGTGCCTGCCAAGCAGGGGAGTCACTCCTTGACTCCAAGGGAGATTCTTCAGTCTTCCAAAGGTAGTGGAATGTCGAAGGTCCAGGATTCTTCTTCAGAGCGTCGTCCGGGGATATCTAACTATCAAGTTCAAGGGTTCCCTATTTAATACTGTAAAGAAGGGAGGGACTAGCTCTAAGACCCCACCTATGGGAGGGTCAGGGGAGTGGGTGGTTACACCCACTTCCCTTTGTCCAGTTTTGCACCAGAGCAGGGGAAGGTAGTCCCTGAGCCGGTTTGAACTGGCATATGCACAGAGGAGCCTACTGCTCCCCCAGTGCAGGACTGCAAAGCACTCTAAGAGTGCACCCACCCAGCCCCAATACACTAAACCCTGTCTGGGAGGTGGTTACACCTCCCTGTGACAGGATGCCTATTGTTGGGCTTCCTCCACTGCGAGTTTCGGTCATCAGCAGGAGGGCAGCCCAGTGTCTGTGACTGGTGGCATCCATTTTGTGATGCCAGGGCTCTGCAGGATTCTACCGCGTTTCCACAGTAGGTACATGTCTATCCCTCTAAAAGGGTGGAATGCTACCCCCGCCGCCAGGACTGGCGGGGGTAGTATTCCAAGATGTTTGACACCAAACACGACATGTTTTGATGCAGCCATTCCAAAGTTAGCATTTTACCGCGAGGATATAATGCACTTAAGAGTATATGGTTTAACCGCATCCACAAACAGCCCCAGAGAATGGACTCTGAGAGCTGCAGAGGGGCCCTGCTCAGGCAGAGGCACCCTCTCACATAGGAACCAAGCACCCTGCCCTCAGGATTGATAGGGCCTGCCTTAGGGGTGACTGATAGGTTTAAATGTGTGTGCAGGAGAGATATAGGAAACCTATATCTCAGTGAGGGGTGCTAGCACCCTCTCACCCAGGCTGCAGTAGCAGGCCTGTGGTGTCAGATTTAGTCTGCTTCCCAGGGGTGGCATAATACATGCTTCAGCCCCTGGTAGGCCTGTGAAGTACTTATGCCCTTGGTACCTAATGTACCATATACTAGGGACTCATAAGGTACCACAGTATCCAATCACTAGTGCACCTAGAGTGCACTCCAAGTCATTTAGAGAGAACAGAGAAGCTGGGGCCCTGATTAGCAGGGACCCAGCCAGACTATAGCCAGAAACCAGTGTAAACATCAGAAAAAAGTGGGGGCAACATAAGAGGCAGATCCTACTCTCCTACACAACCCCCCAAACGCAGGGACACTAAACTAACCTTGACCAGTTGAGTCTTCGTGTTCTAAGTGGAAATACCTTGAGAGTCCATCTGCATTGGCATGTTGGGTCCCAGGTCTATGTTCCACTGTATAGTCCATCACCTGTAGGCAAATGGACCACCTCAAAAGTTTTGGGTTTTCACCTTTCATCTGTTTAAGCCATAGGAGGGGCTTGTGGTCAGTCTGAACTATGAAGTGAGTGCCAAACAAGTATGGCCTCAGCTTCTTCAGGGCCCACACCACAGCAAAGGCCTCCCTCTCTATAGCTGACCAACGTTTCTCTCTAGGGGTCAGCCTTCTGCTAATAAAAGCTACTGGCTGGTCTTGACCTTCATCATTCAGTTGAGACAGTACAGCTCCCACACCCAGCTCAGAAGCATCTGTTTGGACAATGAACTTTTTGGTGTAGTCTGGACTCTGTAAGATGGGGGCAGTGCACATGGCCTGCTTTAGGTCTTCAAATGCCTTCTGACAGCTAGCTGTCCACTGAACCTTTTTGGCATTTTCTTTGAGGTCAGATCATTCAAGGGGGTCACTATAGATCCATATCCCTTGACAAACCACCTATAGTACCCAGTCAGGCCTAAGAAGGCTCTCACCTGTGTCTGGGTGGTTGGAGCAACCCATTCCATTATGGTTTGGATTTTGCTCTGTAAAGGCTGAACCTGGCCTCCACCTGCAAGGTGGCCCAGGTACACAACCTGACTCTGCCCTATCTGGCACTTAGTGGCCTTGATAGTGAGGCCTGCTTTCTGCAGAGCCTCCAAAACATTTCTGAGGTGGACCAGGTGATCCTGCCAGGAGGAACTAAAGACAGCAATATCATCTAGATAAGCTGAGCAATAAGTTTCCATCCCTGCCAGAACTTTATTCTAAGCCTGGGCGGTGAACTACGCTACGCTCGCGGAGCTTGCGAAGTTGCGGTAACTTCGCGATTCGCGTAGAACGCGAAGTTACCGTGCACTACGCAATTTGCGGCGTAGCGTAGCTGTTTTTCTTCTTCGCGCACTCAATATACGTTCTCGCGCGCGCGGTAATGACCTACCGTGATTCTGCATTCGCCGACGCGACTTCCTATCCGTTCGCGGGCGCCACGAGATTTGGAATCCGGCCGCACGATCCCGCGAGAGTGTGCGAACGCGAACACGTCATTCGGACGCCCGATCTGACTTCCGGCGGCAGTGTTGGTAAGATCGCGATCCCGAACACGAAGAAACTACAATCTGGCGAAGAATATATCTCGAGCATCATAAAACCTTCTCGAAAATGATGAATTAGTTCATTTTGCACAAAAAACTCCTCAAGTTGTCATTTAGAGATGTAGTTTGGTGAGCAAGGAGTCCTTTTTCTTTTTTCCAAGAGGAAGGAAGTGCCCCTGATTCTCAAACTTCCTGTTCCTGTCCAGCAGGCTCCTCCCAGTGTTTTGTCCATGTGCTGTTCACTTTCATTTGGATTTGGAGCTGGAAGGATCACTTTTTGTGTCTGTCTGCTGCATCATATCATGGGATTGGATTTGAGGACTCTTGGATTTGAGATTTTACAAGTAAGTTGGAGAATTGGTGTACTTGTTTGTTTGATTGGGGCTTGTTTGTACCTACATTTTTTGGGGGATTTCCTTATTTTTTAAAATGTATTGTTGTGGCCTGTAGTTTCGGCAGGGGCCTAGTTGTTTTTCTTTGATTGGAATTTCAGCCAGTAGGCCCAGACTAGAGCCAGAGGTACCCATGGGTGCATGTTTCTGTGGTGTCTGTTGAATTTAAAGTTTAAACATCATGTAGGCCGGGCATCCATGGATGGCATTGTTTTGAATTGGTAAAAGTGGTTTTTGGGGCGTATTTTATTTTTTTGGGTGTTTGTTAAATAAATAGGCCTTTTCAGCCAGTAGGTAACCCTGGGCGTTCAGCTCGCGGACTTTGGGCAAGTCCGCACTGCGCGACAACGCAGACTTACACTTTTTATCTTCTTCGCGCGCTCAATGTACGTTTACGCGCGCGCGATAACGACAATTTGTGACGATCGCGATGCCGAACACGCAGAATTTACAATTTGGCGAACAATATCTCTCGAGCATCATTAAACCTTCTCGAAAATGTTGATTTAGTTCATTTTGCACAAAAAACTCCTCAGGTTGTCATTTAGATGTAGTTTGGTGATCAAGGAGTCATTTTTTTTTTGTTTTACAATTTTTTCCAAGAGGTAGCAAGTTTCCCAGAGTCTCCAACTGCCTGGTCCTGTCCTTTGTCTTCACTTTTTGTTATTTTGGGTGGCCTGGCCATGTGGGTGGCGGCCATTTTGTAAAGCCAGGCATTGTGCTTTTGCCATAGGCCTGCATTGTCTGTCTTGTGTTCCTTTTCTTGTTGTTCTGGGTGGCCTGTCCATGTGTTGGCGGCCATTTTGTGTGAACAGCCACTGTGCTTTTGCCATAGGCCTCAAAGCTTGCGGCCTAGTGTGCCAGTAGGCCCGGCGGTAGTCATCCTCATGGGTGCATAAAAACTGTTTCTGTGTTGTCTGTTGAATTGTAACATAATTTAGGCCATGGATGGCATTTGATTGATTTGCAAAATGTGGCTTTTGGGGCGTATTTTATTTTTTGGGGTGTTTGTTAAATAAATAGGCCTTTTCAGCCAGTAGGTAACCCTGGGCGTTCAGCTCCCGGACTTTGGGCAAGTCCGCACTGCGCGACAACGCGGACTTACACTTTTTATCTTCTTTGCGCGCTCAATGTACGTTTTCGCGCACGCGATAACGACAATTTGTGACGATCGCGATGCCGAACACGCAGAATTTACAATCTGGCGAACAATATCTCTCGAGCATCATTAAACCTTCTCGAAAATGTTAATTTAGTTCATTTTGCACAAAAACTCCTCAGGTTGTCATTTAGATGTAGTTTGGTGATCAAGGAGTCATTTTTTTTTTGTTTTACAATTTTTTCCAAGAGGTAGCAAGTTTCTCAGAGTCTCCAACTGCCTGGTCCTGTCCTTTGTCTTCACTTTTTTGTTATTTTGGGTGGCCTGGCCATGTGGGTGGCGGCCATTCTGTAAAGCCAGGCATTGTGCTTTTGCCATAGGCCTGCATTGTCTGTCTTGTGTTCCTTTTCTTGTTGTTCTGGGTGGCCTGGCCATGTGTTGGCGGCCATTTTGTGTGAACAGCCACTGTGCTTTTGCCATAGGCCTCCAAGCTTGCGGCCTAGTGTGCCAGTAGGCCCGGAGGTAGTCATCCTCATGGGTGCATAAAAACTGTTTCTGTGTTGTCTGTTGAATTGTAACATAATTTAGGCCATGGATGGCATTGGATTGATTTTCAAAATGTGGCTTTTGGGGCGTATTTTTTTTTTTTGGGTGTTTGTTAAATAAATAGGCCTTTTCAGCCAGTAAGTAACCCTGGGCGTTCAGCTCGCGGACTTTGGGCAAGTCCGCACTGCGCGACAACGCGGACTTACACTTTTTATCTTCTTCGCGCGCTCAATGTACGTTTTCGCGCGCGCAATAACGACATTTTGTGACGATCGCGATGCCGAACACGCAGAATTTACAATCTGGCGAACAATATCTCTCGAGCATCATTAAACCTTCTTGAAAATGTTGATTTAGTTCATTTTGCACAAAAACTCCTCAGGTTGTCATTTAGATGTAGTTTGGTGAGCAAGGAGTCATTTTTTTTTGTTTTACAATTTTTTCCAAGAGGTAGCAAGTTGCCCAGAGTCTCCAACTGCCTGGTCCTGTCCTTTGTCTTCACTTTTTTGTTATTTTTGGTGGCCTGGCCATGTGGGCGGCGGCCATTTTGTTAAACCAGCCACTGTGCTTTTGCCATAGGCCTCCAAGCTTGCGGCCCAGTATGCCAGTAGGCCCAGAGGTAGTCACCATGGGTGCATAAAACTGTTTCTGTGTAGTCTGTGGAATTTTGGCATCATTTAGGCCATGGATGGCATTGAATAGATTCAATTGAATTGCGAAATGTGTTTTTTTTTGGAGGGTCTGACTATTTCACTTATTTGGTGTGGTAAATAAATGCCTTTTTGGCGTGTGTACTGTGTAATTATAATTGTGTTGTTGTAGTGGTTGTCTCACTTTCCAAAGTGTTTTTAGCCATGTGGATTTTAGTTTTTGCATTAAAGCTGTGTGTGTTTTATAAGGCATCCTTTGTCTGCCCATATATAGGCCTGCTTGAGTTCATTGTTTGCCGTGCCTTGTGCCTGTGAGTCACCATGTTTCTGGGGGCCATTTTGTTGTGGTAGTTATTAGTGTGCTGTTTTTGCCACATAGGCCTGCGTGTCTTTCCATTTTTCCTCTTGTTTTACTGCTTCCAAATCCATCCCCATTGCCAGCTGCAGCTCCCTGATGCTGCTATATAATACATCCCACATGATGCACAAATTTAGGCCAAACATGCTCCAGTACATTTTAGTTTTTGTTCTTTAATATTCTTATTCTTCCAGAGTGTACAGTAGCCAGGAAAGCCCTGGCCTTGTTGTCAACGTCTCATAAATGGCTACACTGTGTGTTGTTGTTGGCAGAGTTTCTGAAATTTAATAATTGAGGCCACCACACACTAAGTTCTATATTCTATTTGTTTGATTTGTGCTATGTTTGACTGATGTTCTGGCTTTTTTGCTTTTAGGTGCACAAAGACTGAGGAGGAGGTGTGTCTCTCATCATTGCCTGTTGCACTTCCAGACAGACATCCTGCTGCTGGACACACAACGTGACGTGTGACCTGACCAGACATCTCTGCAACTGAGTGCTGCTGACATCTGAAGAAGATGGGCCCAAAGAAAGCAGGTACCTGGTCCTCCAGTACCAAGAAAGTTGCTATTGAGAAGAAGAAGGAACAGAAGAAGCAAGTGACACTGAAGTCTGGTGTGCCGGCCAATACCTTTTTGGGAAAAAAAAATTGCGTCTGCAGCAGCGGTGTCCGGGGGCAAGCTGGGGGTAGCACCTCCGCATCAGTGGACCCAACCCACCAACCCAGGCCCAAGCACATGAGTGGGGAAGAGGTAGCCAGCCTAATGGTGGAAAGCAGTGATGCTGAGCCGGAGATAAACTTATCGCTATCTCAAAGTAGTACCCAATCAACGCAGGAGGAAACACAGCAGATAAGTGGTCAACAACAACAGCCGCAACCACCGCCCGCAATAGTAGTTGTTGGTCCTCCTGAAGTAGGGGCAGTTCAGGAAATTGAGCCTCATGCAGAGGTAGAAGAAGAAGCCACTCATTCAGAAGATCCATTGTCTTCCAAATCCCCAGCAAGGAAAAGGAGGGGTAGTCCATCGAGTTCTTCGCCAAGCCCCCTTCTGATGATCTAGATGCCACTTGGAAGCCACAAACTGAGTCTGAGAGGGAGCCACGTTCCAAGACCAAGCTAGGGAAAAGGAAGGTTCCAGAAAGCCTTACACTTATGGAGGTCGATGTAGAACAGCAAGATGATGATGATGATGACGACGAGCCAGTCATCACGAACATCAGTCCCGGCCCCGAGGAGATGGAGACCAACATTTTTACTCTATCCAAAATCGCTGCGAGGGATGTAGCACGCATACCTCCACAGGTAACACCAACACGACCTACAGCTTCCATATTTGCATTAGCAAAGGCCCGGCAGCGACCTACATCCAGCACAACCACCACCTCTGTAGGAGTAGGTAGTGGTACAGCAACACAGAGTCAAATTCAACACACACCCTACAGATCATCCGGCATTGGAAGTGGCACCTCTAGCAGGAGGCCAAAGTTAAGCTCCCCAGTTTGGGACTTCTTTACGGTTAGCGAAAAGGAGGAGAACATTGCTATATGCTCCATTTGTAATACCTCTGTTAGTCGTGGTAAGCTTGGTACAAACTATGGTACCGGAGGCCAAATGACCCATCTGAAAAAACACCACTTGATCAGCTGGGAGGACCACCTTCGCGACAGAAAAAAACTGCAACCATTGGTGTTGGTGGGGATAAAGGAGTAGAAGAAGAAGATCCGATCACGGTGGAAGAGGAAGGACAGGGAGACATTCTCTCTGGTAGTGGTACACAAGGTGTCCCTGACCCCAGCAGTGCAGTCTTAACGTTGCACACATCTTCAGCAACATCTCAGTGGCACAAGAGTAAGAGTCAGCCGGAGACACCAAGAAGTACCAGGTCCGCACTACCAAAAAGTGCGTTGAGCCTAAGAGAAAGGAAAACCATGCAGCCTACCATTATCAGCATGTTTTGGGGTGAGGGGCAGTACGAACGCAACCACCCAATAGCACGTTTGTACAATGCAAAGCTGGCTAAAATGTTAGCACTGGACCTTCTCCCTTTTTCTTTTGTTGAAGGGTTGGGTTTTGTGGAATTTGTGTCAACCATCTGCCCAAAATGGCATGTTCCCAGCCGCTACTATTTTGCCAGAGTTGCAGTTCCAGCACTACATCACGACGTGCTGGAATTGCTAGGAAAGGCCTTGAAGCAGAGTGCTGTTCACAGTATCCACCTGACTACAGACATGTGGACCAGTTGCCAAGCCACAGATTACATGTGCATCACTGCACACTGGATCAGTTTTGTGGGTGTTAGAGAACAGCTATCTGCTGGTGTTGATACTGCAGAGATTTTTCATGCCACTCGCAAACATGCAACTGTAGCCATGTTTGCCATGGAGAAATCTCATACTGCTGCAAACATTTTGGAAGAGTTTAACACCAAGGTCTTTGAGTGGCTGCGCCCAAGAGGGCTTACGATTGGTTTTGTTGCCACGGACAACGGCAGTAATGTAGTTTTGGCCATGCGCAATGGTGGCTATTTCAGGGTCCCGTGTTTGGCACACTGCATTAACATTGTTGTTCAAGACTTTTTGAAAAATGAATCAAAAGTCAGCAACTTACTGGTCACCTGCAGAAGAATATGCACACATTTCAGCCATTCTTTTAAAGCCCGGAAGCAGCTGAGGGTCATTCAACGTGAGCATAAACTGCCAGTCAAAGCGCTCATCCAGGAGGTGCCAACACGTTGGAACTCAACTTATTACATGCTTGATCGTCTGTTTGAACTGTACATACCACTCAATGCTTATGTCATGCAAAGAATAGGGGAACCTACTGTGAGAGGCATGACCGTTGAGATGGCTCAATGGGACCTCATTAAATGCCTGACTGAGATGCTACTTCCTTTTGAGATCTTCACACGTGAAGTCAGCAGGGAGGACTGTACTATGGGCCAAGCTATCCCATTGTTGCACATGCTAGAGCAACAGCTGAAGGATGTGTCTGAAACGTACGCAGGTGTGGATGACAAACAAGACGCATATCATTTGGCGGAGACCTTAGCCGCTCGCTTATCGGAAAATACAAGGATTAAAAATAAAATTTTGTCACAACCACATTACATTAGTGCCACAATTTTGGATCCACGGTACAAAGTATTTCTGAACAGCAAGGCAGTAATTCCTTTTTCGGAAGTGGATGTTGCCAACTACAAAACTTTGATAGCTAAGGAAGCAACTATTTTCGAAAGCGAACAGCTGTTAATTACAGGCCCCCCACCCCAGGCCATAACCAGTACTACAGGGCATCCAGAGTCAAGTTATACTTCGGAGCCTGAGGGCAGTGCATTTGCCTCCCAGCAGTCACCTACACCAACAATAACATCAAGAACAGGATCATCCACAGCACAATGTGCAACTGATTGGTTTCTACAGCAGGGGTATGGTAAGTCCAGTGCTGATGCAAAGGCAAAACCGGCCGAGCACATCGGAGCACCCCTTAATATTGAGCGGATGGTCCAGGCCTATCTGGATGACCCAACAGAGGTCTTCATGGATGGAAACCCATTGGTGTATTGGTATGGGAAAAGAAGCCAATGGACAGTGCTCAGCAGGCTGGCGATAAAGTATCTCGCTTCCCCTGTCGCAAGTGTCTCTTCTGAGCGTGTTTTCAGTGCTTCTGGTGCCATTGTAACTTCGAAAAGGACCAGTCTCTCGGCCCAAAGCGTGGAGAGGTTAACCATGATCAAAATGAATCAGCACTTTATACCACCGGATTACAAAATACGTGAATCACAGCAGGAAGAGCAGAGCGACTTGGATGACGTAAATAGTGCGTTACAGGACCTACTTCTGTCCGAACCACCAGAGTTTGAGGACGAGCTCCTCTTCCCTGACAACTAGGCTTTCAAATTGTTGCTTTCTTCCTTCCTTTATGTGTCTGTGTATCTGTCTTTCTGGTTCAAATCAAATCACAACAAAACCATCACCACCGTCTTCTTTTTATTTCCCTATTGGAGTTGCACGTCTGTGCATTTAACTGTCCACTCTTCAGAGTCCTGCTTCATCTTCCTGTCTCGCACAAGTACATTTCCATCAAGCCAGACATTAGTACAAGAAATGTTGCCTTTACCAGTCCCGCCTCCATTAGAAGTGAAACGTGACTACTATAGCTATCCTCCGTTTTGTTTTCGAGCCGAAACTCATCAGTGTCCGAAGGCTACAGCCTCAGCAGGCATCCAAAGGTCCTCACTGTCAGGACAGAAGGTACTTGGCAGAGAAAGACAAGAGACTCTTCGAAGAAACTTGCTGACATTTGTGCAAACTCAAATGACCAGCAATGAGCACTACACAGGCTGCGGCCCATCATCACAGTGCTGACCATGGGAAGCAACTTAAACTGTGACAAAGAAGTGCCACAGATGAATAAGACGAAAACTGAAACAGCGCCTAACACTCAAAATGAATGTGGACTGGAGTAATGATGAGGCCACTGCCCCGCAAAAAAAAAAAAAAATAATGTCAGAACTAGGCATCTGATGATCTGACAGCCAAAGAGAAGAGCAAGACAGGTAATGATGGAATGCATTGGATGTTTGCAGACTCTGAGCGATTGCTGTTGTTTGTTGTTGATGTTGTGCATGAAGTCGAACTCTACTCTACTAGTTAATCTACAAAGTGACTCAAGTAAGTCAGTGACAGTCAATGTTTCCCTTCTTGTTGTTTAATAACCAAATTGTACTCCTACTACTGCAGGTGCAGGCCAATATCTGTTGCAATTTTTTAATATGGAATATGGACTTAATCGGAGTCAATACAGACTGAGTTGTAGTTGGACAACACGTACCACACCATGATGATGACCATACTATCTTTTCGCGCGCAGTCATTCAGTTGGATCGGAGATGATTCAAGGACTAACTGCATTTCATGAAGTGGCATAAGGTAAACATAAACACAACAATTCAACAAGAAAGTAGTAAACACAGCAGACCTACATGTCCATGTAGTGGTCTAGTCGAGTGTAGTGATGACTGACCGCGGCGCATTGATTTTGTCACTTAATTAGGAAAATGCTAAGTTGCTGTGTATGCCTTTTGTCTGGCTATGTCAAAAATTAAGGTAAATGGAGGTTGGGTCACGGGCTGGTGCTGTGGTGGGCCTGTTCTGTCCTGTTGTTGTTGTAGCTTAATGCTGTAAACAGAATCTACACAATATATCCAAGCCGCCTCACTCTGAAAGTGTTCTCTCTTCTCTTCTTGGACTCCACCGTAAATGATGTTTTTTTTATTCATTCATTTCTCAATACCCCTTTTGTTTTTCCATCTAGACGTTACAGGCCGGCCTTTACCCTGTGCTTGCTATACTGGGAGACACAACTCACATTTACCTTACCAATCGGCATCAGGAAGGCCACCAAGATTGATGTGCGGAGCGTCCATGGAAGATAGGACCAAGAGGAAGGACGAGATTCAACTCCACAATTTTAGCATGATAATACAGTAACTTTAGTATCATTCATCTTTTAATTAATTTGAATCCTTTTTTCTCTGCAATCATTAGGACTGTGTGTTGTGTGTTTGTTTGCTAATTGATCCCTACAAATGTTTTTTAATTGTCTTTGCTATCTTTACAAGTAAGCCCAGTACAACATGGAATTTGGGTCTCTGAGGGCATATTACAGGCAAGGCAAATTGCATAGAATATACTGGTGCCCTGTACTGTCTAATTGTCTAGTAGGAGTTATTAAGTACTACGCATTAACCATCAAGTTATCTAATCTTCATCATCATTAACGCATGCATTTCCCTTTTCTCCCTTTATTGATTTTTTGGATAAGATCATGGTCGTCTGCCAAGATTGCGCTTTGCTTTTGTTGTCCATGCGTACTGTTTTTCATTTTCAAACCTTTCCCCAAACCCCCTTCCCATCCATTCATCAAACCCTAACCCTCTTCCCCCGGGCTGTGATTTATATTGAGGTGTGATGTGACTACATAAAATGTACACCAATTGCTCACACGCTTGCTGGGGCAGATGTGGTGAAAGCAACACTAATTCAATTGCAAGGCAGGGCGAGGAGCTTCTTCTGCTTGGCCACCCATGCTCAGTCTATGTGCATTGTGCAAGCCGTCACCGGCTAATAGTAGTACATCATAATTAATTGCCGTCATTGATTGGATTAATCATCAAACTCCTACCACACAGCAGTAAAGGTTACGAATTACGATTGTGTTAAGTTAAGTGACTCACTCGACAGCACAACTGCAGTTTATAACTTCTTGTACTAGGCTGTCCCCGCCACCATTATGTTTAATTTGACTTTAGTAGTTGCAACTGCAATATTGTTTGTTTGGCAGTCGTCTTCTGTACTGTATTTTACTTCGTTCGACTACTCCTCCCACAGTTTTTCTCAGGCAAGTGACTGTCTCTTTTTTTATTTTTTTAGCAAATGCTACTGCCAGTGTCTACTCTACTACTACCACCACAACCATGGCATCTTCTACATTCTCTATGGAAACCATGCAGCCATCGCTGTGCCGAACGTAGTCATCATCAATCACAGGTAAGATAAGTTTGGTGGGAGGTAGAATACTAGTAGGACAAATAACTCAGTGAGGGGTACCGCATCTATCTGTTTGTTATACATCATCGGCAGATTATTTAAATCAAACACTGGCTGCGGCCCTGCAGCAGCAAGGAAACCAATGTGACGTTACTTCGTAAAACAGTAACCCCCACAAAACATTAACATTGTATGTTTAAGTATAAATATAATTTATTACCCTAACAAAAATAAACTATCCCACACCTGACCCACCCCTCTCCCTAACCCCAACCAATGTCCAAAACGAAAAAAGTCCAAAGAATGTCCCGAAACCCCAACGCCCAATTCCCACCCACCAAAACAAGGAATAAAAAGGGGCAAAGCAACAGGGTCCTCGATGTTATAATCGGCGGGCTTTGAGGTGTTTGTCCACCAGGATTTTCACCCGCTCCTCCATTTGCTCCTCTTGCCGTGCCATCCGGAGGAGAATCTTCCTGCGGAATGCTCTGCAGTGGCATCCACAATGGGGGACAGCAGTGCTGGCTGCTAATGAATTGCGGCGGGTGGCTATCAGACCGCGGCGCCGTACCGCTGGAGTTGGGGCCTGGCTGGGGCCCGGGGCATCGGACGAGGCTGCAGCTGCTGCCGCCTCCTCCTCCTCCTCCGCCTGAGCCACCAGCCGCCGGTACTCCCGGCATATGGCCTCCAGTTTCCGGCGCCGGGCCCTGACTGCCAACTCCTTCCGCGATGGTTTGTCTTGGGAAAAGAAAGAAAAAAAATATTGTTGTAACCAGTACTCTTACCTAAACAGTAACACAAAATTAATTCAACACATAATGGCACAGTAGCACTAGCAAGAAGCACAGTACATAACATTTGTGGTAATAATCTATCTATCCTCCCACTTCCTCGGCCTCTAACATTTGTGGGAGTTTCAGGCATTATACTAGCACTATGGACTCCAACCAGTACACAGTACACCAGTGTTCTTCTTATCTCTAGTTTAGCGAAATGACATAACCTGGTTGTAGCCGGCATTGCCAGCTCGGTCATCTATGCTTGAACCCAAGACAAACATACGAGTCATGACGCAGAGTCACATTAGTTTGATTTACTACTGTTTGCAGGTGGGGAAGCTCGTATTTTTCTATTACGGGTGGCACTGGCCATACTCTCTCTGTTACATGGAGGGCAATTGCTCAATTTCACAGTGCCTTGGCTACTACAAAAAGGCAGATTATATATCTGATCCAATGATCGTTGCTTTTATATGGGACAACGACATAAGGTCAGTAGCGGTCGTTGGTGGGACTCGGGGAGTTTGGCCGGGCGGTGACGTGGGTAGGGGCAGGATGGGGGTAGTAAACTATGGATTACGGCCAATTACAGGTAAGTAAACATATAAATAAATGAAACTAATTTTGTTGCGCACACTGCATCGCATTTGGCGGTGCAGTGCGCACAATGAAATTCACTTTATTTATTTGTATGTTACAGTAAAGTTACCTGTATTTGCCCGCGTAATACATTGTTTACTACTACCCCCCACCCTGCCCCTCCCCACATCGGCTTTAGTACGCTGGCGCGGTTTCTTTAACATTCCCTAAAACTGTGCATCCCGTGACAGTCTCCACCTATGCTGTCTATGATGAATACATACAGGCATCCATCCATTCTAAGTAAATGTCAATCATTCTTCTTAATCTCTCCACAAACGTTACTTTGTTTCACCAACAACAACGCATGCGTCCACTCACTCCGTTGCTTGCCTTGGCTTTGAGTTTCACCCAAACACCGCTGATGATTCTTGCTATCCACAGTATCCACCCATACTGTGTCTTCCACCCAGGCAGGCATCCATTCTTCTTTCACCTCCCTCCCATCCTTCAACAACACATGCATCTGATTCCTATCAGCCACCTATCCATGCTTCCAACGTATCCTTCTCTGCCAGTCGTCATATTAAATCTCGCCCGCCCTTCCTCCTTCCACCCTTCTTTCCCTTTTTGTTCAACACATCCATCAAGGTCATCTGATCTGACTTTTAGTCTCCTCCATAAAACTTTCACAGCTGAGTTGGAGTCAGATATAAGAGGCCATTGGTTAATGAAGTCACGCTGGTAATGCTATTGCTACTGCATTGCTCATGCTAAGTAAAGGGTGTCTTCTTTATTAACCGTTGTATAATGTTCACTACAACTTCATACCTAATAAGTCTCAACAACAGTACAGTGAGTGAAGTCCACTCCACACACCCTTCCAGCTAGTGCAATGTCAATAAGTCATGAATATAACTTACCACCGCCCGCCACTGCTGCTGGCTCACCCCCTGTATCTCCTGCAGGTGCTGCATCTCCTGCCCCCTCCGGAATGGCCGCAACGCCATCGCCGCTGGCCCCACCGGCACTGGTGGTCGGTAGTACGCCTAGAAAAAACATGACACATTTTTAGATGCCTGTACACCTCCCCCTATTTATTCTTTTTCACTAGCAAGATTGAAAAAAAGTTAATACATATTATTATTATAAATCACATTCAATAGTCCAAAACGGGTACTAGAGTACAGTCAGTAGACAGAGACTAGTAGTGTTATTATGGTCCCTAGGGTCATTATTATACTATACTCTACTCTTTGCAAAGTTAGCCTGAGCCATGCAACCATTTTTTGCTTCATGTCTTTTGCGCATGTTACCTCACAGCTTGTTGTGCAGTAACAGTAAGACGCCTTTTTGAGCCCACATGAGCACATACAGCTACTGTCTGAGCGTTGCGTACAAGAGGTCGGAAAACAAGCCACTTTGTTATGGAGTTCCGTTAGTCCGTATTACTTAGCCATAGGTAACATGTTACAGTTTTTTGGCAGGACTGACAAATGCTTGCATTACCACGCACCATTTTTCTCAGGCAGAGGATTCCCTTCTACAAACCAGAGATTTGCAGAGCTTATGAATGATGCATGTAACCAGTAATTCTACGTTCTACGGTGAGGAGTCGCCCAGAATTCACACAGATCTTTTGTCTTATATCATCATGCACTTGTTGCAACAATTTTTATTGTTTTAATCTTATGCATTTTGCTGTTGGAGCTGGCTGGAGTACACTGAATTTTATAGAACAACAACATACAGAGGTTGTCATTTGAAAATAAACCTTTTGAACTTACACATAGACTCTGTGGTATTTGGTGTGGTGGTGGTGGTGGACTTACACGAGTGAGTGAGCGAAAGTGTGTTATGTTCTGGGTTGTGGAATCATAATCATTGGGTATCTTCGGGTGGGGGTTCGGGGACCTAATGAGACACTAGCTAGTCGTTCAGGGTATTGTGGGTTCACTTCTGACTGAGGTGTGAGGAACGTCCAAGTTCCAAACTCGCATCACCAACATCCTATTTCATTGTGCATAGTTCTGCATGGGGCTGTGCAGAATCCAAGTAGTATGTACTATATCCTATCAAAAATAGTCAAATATCTGGTTGTGCATCTTGTTTGTGGTAATTGTCAAAGCCTCAAGATTAAGAAGCCTAGAAGAGGACAACCGAAAGGACTGGACTCAGTGGCTAGAGCTATTAGTATTGGTCAATCTGAGTTTTATTCAAAACCGTACAATAAAGAGTGGCAATGCAAACTGGGCAAGCTTAGCGACAGACTAATAGTAGTAGTACAGAGTACAGACATTCATAGCAGAGGCAGTTACAACTTAGAGGCAGGGATAACCAGAATTTAGAAACAGATAGTCAAGTCAAGATCAAAGAATCTTTTGTAAAAAATATAATTAGGGAGTGGAGCCAGAATTAATAGTTCTGAAAAAATAAGGTCCAGTAAAAGTTAGGGCAATATAATTGTTAATATAACCACTGGAGGACTTACTGGGACCAGCAGCAGGGCCCTCGGTAGAGGAGCGGTCCTCTGGTGGTTGTCCCGCCGACTCGGACCCCGTCTTCTTGCCCCTGGGTGCTGCAGATCAGTGATCATGTAAGATATAATAAAGAAAAAGAAAGACACAAACATTAATGATTGCTGTGAAACAAATAAATTATCTAAAAAAACGCTCAAAAAACGTTTTAGGAAACAAAAATTGCAATAAAATTGACCTATCTAATCCGATCGACTACTGGCTTGCGGGATTCACGGACAGTCTACTTATTTGGGAACACTAATTCAGTGTTCCATTCTGATTGATTCAAATAAAATCCAGAACACTAACTAAGCCTAAGTACCACCTGACCTAGCCCACCTATTCCAGGCGGGCCAATTGTTCATTAAGCCTGCATTTCCATTTTTTTTCCATCAAAAATGCATAGATGAGAAGGAGGACACATGCATAAAGTCAGTGCATAATGCATACACTAAATTGTTGGTTGGTTGCGTCTGATGTTCTGCAGCTGACTGACACTGCTAAGCTAAGCTTACCAGTACCACTCACTAAACAAACTACAAAAGGTTCTACTAAGGACTGGGGTAAGCAGCACTCAGTGACAGAGGATGCATCACGCAGACCGCTCAAAAATTATCAACTAATAGTAACTAAACCTAGTATCAAATCCATCCATCACTATTTGACAGGAGGACAAAGGAAGGACTACAGTCTCTCTAGCAATAGCATTACCTAACTGAAGTTCTCTAAAGTAAACTCTTACATAATAATGACAAGCGAGCGCAAAGTTGCAAAAAGTAAGAGTACCGCCCAGCACCTGTGTCCTACAATCACAGAAGATTTTGAAACGTAATTTACCTGCAATGTAAGCAGCATTATTCTTGTTACTTGTAAAAAATGTATACACAAATCACAATACTTATACTACTATATATATTGGCTACTCACCAAGCCCCACGACCTCGACACCTAGCAGGTCCAACAGGTCCTGCTCCCGGTCAAGAATGTCTGACCACCGGTGGGCCAGCTGGTTATGGGTGCGCCGGACCGCGGAGCAGCGAAACACTGCCCGACGCACCTTCGCCCACCGGCGGTGACGCTCCTGGGTCGGGTAACCGGAGCCTGGCCTGCCGCCTGCTGCCAAGGTCAAGGGGAGGTGGCGCTGAATAAAAAAAACAAGGGCGGCCACCTCCTCCTCCGTAAACAGCTGGCGGGCTTGCACCCCTGCGGGGCGCAGTCTGCCGCAAGGCAGGCGGCGATTGGGCGCACGCGCCTTGCCCTTTGACCCGCTGCTGCTACCCTTCGCCATGGTTCTGGGGTGGGAGGAGGTGAAAAAGAAAAGTTAGAAGGGAAAAATAAAGTTAGGGGAAGAAGTAGGAGCTTAAAGAAGAAAGTTATATAAAACAGTTGAAAAGTAAAAAAAACACAGTAAAAAGTAGAAAAAAATGCAAAATATAGACTTAGGCAGAGAGAGAGATAGGTAAGAAATAAAGAAAAATTGAAAAACAGTGTAAAAAACTAAGGATTGCAAAGATTGAGGGAGGATAGAAAAGCAGGCCCAGAACCATAGCATAGAGTGGTAAAACAAGATGGCCGCGCCCATCGCGACCGCATGGGTAAGTTCGCGCGATATTTCTCCCCGAGCACGCAAAAACGTCGCGAACACGTACAACGCGTTCCCGAACATGGAATGCGCATCGCGAGCACGCTATACGCGACCCGGAACAGGAAATAAGGGATCGCGAACGGGCGGGACAAGTGAAAACCAAAATGGCCGCGCCCATAGGCGACCGCATGGGTAAGTTCGCGTCCCCGAGCACGCAAACAGCGTCCCGAACACGAACAACGCGTTCCCGAGCAAGAAAAACGCATCGCGAACGGGCGCGCCAAGCAGCTACGCACGCTCGCGAAGCTCGCGTAGTGCTCCGACGTCTTCGCGTAGCTTCGCGTAGTGCGACTACGCGAACTACGCCCAGGGTTACTTTATTCACCAACCTCTGAAAAGTGGCAGGTGCATTTTTCAATCCAAAGGGCATCACCACAAAGTGGTAGTGTCCACTAGGGGTCGAAAATGCTGTTTTGGCTTTTGCATCATCAGCTAATCTGATCTGCCAGTAGCCAGCTGTTAGGTCAAATGTACTTAGATACTTGGCTGAGGCCAAAGTATCAATCAGCTCATCTGCCCTTGGTATGGGATAGGCATCAGTCCTAGTGACTGCATTGAGGCCTCTGTAGTCTACACAAAACCTAATTTCTTTCTTACCACCCTGGGTATGAGGCTTGGGTACCAGGACTACTGGGCTAGCCCAAGGGCTATCTGAAGGCTCAATTACACCTAGCTCCAACATTTTCTGGACTTCAGTCCTGATACAGTCCCTGACATGGTCAGGTTGCCTGTAGATTTTACTCTTGACAGGCAGACTGTCTCCAGTGTCCACCTCATGGGTGCACCAGGTAGTCTGACTAGGGGTCAGGCTAAACATATGTCTATACTGTTGCAGAACTTGTCTGCACTCAGTTTGCTGATGGTCAGTGAGGCTGCTTGCCAAAGCAACACCATCTACTGACCCATCATCAGGGTTCTGAGAGAGCAGGTCAGGGAGAGGGTAACTCTCCTCCTCCTGGTCCTCATCAGTTGCCATGAGCAAGCCCATGTCAGCCCTGTCAACATATGGCTTTAATCTGTTGACATGGAGCACCCTCAGGGGGCTCCTGGGAGTTCCAAGATTCACCAGATAGGTGACTTCTCCCTTCTGTTCAACTATTGTATGGGGGCCACTCCACTTGTCCTGGAGGGCTGCTGAGGCCACAGGCTCCAACCCCCACACTTTCTGTCCTGGCTGGTACACAGTCAGCACAGCCTTTGGTCATGCCAAGCTTTTTGCAATTCTTGGCTGGCCTCCAGGTTTTTGGTTGCCTTTTTCATGTATTCGGCCATCCGGGAGCGGAGACCAAGTACATAGGCCATCACATCCTGTTTGGGGGGTTTGAGAGGTAACTCCCAGCCCTCTTTAACCAAACACAATGGACCTCTTACAGGGTGCCCAAACATAAGCTCAAATGGGCTGTAACCAACCTCCTTCTGTGGAACTTCTCTGTATGCAAATAACAGGCAAGGAAGAAGAAGGTCCCATTTCCGCTTAAACTTCTCTGGGAGTCCTTTAATCATTCCCTTCAAGGTTTTGTTGAAACGTTCAACCAACCCATTGCATTGTGGGTGATAGGGGGTGGTGAACTTGTAAGTTACACCACACTCCTTCCACATTGCTTTCAGATATCCTGACATGAAGTTGTGTACCTCTGTCAGATATGACCTCCTTTGGGAAACCCACTCTGGAAAAAACTCCAATGAGGGCTCTTGCCACCACAGGGGCTGTGGTGGTCCTCAGGGGAATTGCTTCTGGGTACCTGGTGGCATGATCCACTACCACCAGGATAAACCTGTGCCCAGATGCAGTTTGAGGGTCAAGGGGACCAACAATGTCAATCCCTACCCTTTCAAAGGGTACCCCCACCACCGGTAGTGGTATCATGGGGGCCTTTGTTGTGCCACCTGCCTTACCACTGGCTTGGCATGTGACACAGGAGCGACAAAACTCATTTGTGTCCTCTGACATATGTGGCCAATGAAAATGTGGAACAAGCCTGTCCCAGGTCTTGTTTTGGCCCAAGTGTCCTGCTAAAGGGATGTCATGTGCTAGGGTCAAGAGGAACCCCTAAACTTCTGAGGTATTACCAACCTCCTGGTGGCTCCAGGGGCGGGATCTCTACCCTCAGAATATAGGAGTCCCTCATCCCAATAAACTTTATGGGACCCACTAGCACTCCCAGCAGCCTCAGCAGCAGCCTGCTGTCTGAGGGGTTCAAGAGAGGGGCAGCACTATTGCTCCTTACTCAGATCTACCTTAGAAGGCCCCCCTGCCCCCAAGAACTCAACCTGATCAGGCTCAAGTCCCTCTGGGGCAGTTCCTTCTTCAGGATCTGCTTCACCTCCCTCTGGAGGTGAATCTGTGATCTGAGACAGAGGGGAAGGCACTGCCTTTACCCTACTGCTCCTCCTCTTGGGAAGCATCTGGTCCATTGTTCCAGGATCCAGAGCTGGTTCAGTGTTATGCATTCTTGCTTGTGACCTGGTCACAGCAAAGACCTCTGCAGGGATGCCCAACATCTCTGCATGAGTCCATAACTCTACTTCAGACCAGGCTGAAGTCTCTAGATCATTGCCCAATAGACATGCTACAGGGAGGTCTGCACTGACTACAACCTTCTTGAGGCTAGTTACCCCTCCCCAGGAGAAATTCACAACTGCCAGACTATGGTTGGTCCTGACATTGCTTGCATTGGTCACCTGGTACATTTCGCCCAGGATGATCTGTCCAGGGTCCACAAGATCCTCTGCCACCATAGTGACACTAGCACCTGTGTCCCTAAATGCCAGAGCCTGTTTGCCATTTATTACAGGCTGCTGTTTGTATTTGCCCAGATTACTGGGGCTTACTAGGAAGGACATATCAAGGTCTCCATCACAAATCAGCATTGCCTGAGTGGGCACTCTGACTAGGTCAGAGTCCACTTCAGAACCCAGGGTCAACCCTACTACACCCTTATTCTGCGTACCACCTCCACCAGTAGCTGAGCTCGGGCGAACAGTTGCCTTAGGGGCAGGAGTGGTGGTGGTTTGGTCTTTGGACTTGTTACAATCAGAAGTCCAGTGCCCTTTCTGCTTACAGAATTTGCACCAGGACTTCTTTTGGCCTTTTCCTTTGTTGGATTGTGACTCCCCACCAGATGCAGATTTTTGGGGCCCTTGTGAAGACTTCTGGTCTTTTGACTTATCCCCACCTTTCTCAGAGCCCTTCGAATCCTGCTTCTTTGTGTCACCCCCTTGGTTCTGGGTTTTCTGCCTTACCCTGGTTCTGACCCATTTGTCTGCCTTCTTTCCCAATTCTTGGGGAGAGGTCAGATCCGAGTCCACCAGGTATTGATGCAACAACTGGTTCTGGCAATTATTAAGGATCTGTTCTCTCATCATCAGATTATACAATCCCTTGAAATCAGTAACCCTACTGCCAACCAGCCAACCCTCCAGAGCCTTGGTTGCACAATCTACAAAGTCAGTCCAGTCCTGAGTCTGTGCCTTCTGGGTGTCTCTGAACTTCAACTTGTACTGCTCAGTGGTTAAGCCAAACCCATCTATCAGTGCACTCTTCAGGACTTCATAATCATCAGCATCCTCTTCTCTAACAGTGAGGAGCTTGTCTCTACCTTTGTCTGAAAAGGAGAGCCACAAGATTGCTGCCCACTGCTTTTGGGGGACCTGCTGTACTCTACAGGCCCTCTCCATAGCAGTTATCCACTTGTGGATATCATCCCCACTCTGGTAGGGAGGAACAACCTTGCTCAGGTTCCTATGGTCTGGAATATATTCTCTGCCTCTAGGGACACTGTTGCTGCCACCAAGGGGTTCTAACCCTCTCTTCTAGAAGCTCTCTGGATCTCCAGGGCTTCTCTATCCAGTGCCAACTGCTTGGTTCTGAGGGCAACTCTTGCTTCCTCATACTGCAGCAGTTTGCACATTCTGTCAGAGGAGCTCTCTCTTATGGGAAAGTATGAGTTCCTCTGCTGGACAAATTCTCTGCCAGAGTGATAAGAGTGGTCAGATTCCCTGGAAGTGGACCTATGCCTCTCATCCACTCTGTCAGTTCTCTTAGGGAGATTTCCTCTGTCCTTTTCAGGCCCCGTGGAGCCTGGCCCTTCAATCACAGAGTCTTGGTCATTCTGATTTTCATCATCTGACCCAGACACTGTAATTGACCCACCCACTGATTCAGACCCATTAGCTCCTAGAGCCAATCTAAGATCATCTGCTGTCAGCAGATCTATCAGGTGTAGTGTGGAGGGACTCTGTCCTAGCTTCAGGTGTCTTTCAACACACATGGCTCTCAAGTCAGAGAAAGCCATGTCCTTATACTGAGGCTGAGTGGATCCACTGGTTCCACCCTTTAAGGACATTCTAGTGTTGTGCAGTGTTGTACTACCTACACTAGTTTGTGGCCTATTGATACTAGCTTGAGCTGTAGAAAGGGTGTGCTATCCCTTGGCACACAGCTCTAAGTTCAGTAGAACTTATTGATACTAAGCTTGACTTTATATGTACCTTAAGTACCTATAGTGGTTTTCAGTTAGTAATTCAAATAGAGATTTTCTGGTAAAACAATAGCAAGCTGGAATCCCACACGCTGCCCACCAATGTGAGAAGTTGGCCTGGTATATGCTGTTCACTAATTAAAGTGGACAACTTGCACCAGTACAATTTGACTCTTATGGTAGATAGGTTTAAGACAACCTTTAATGAAAGCTATCCTAGTGGTAGCTGTGGAGAGCAGCCTTCAGGCGAAGTCTTGAAGGAATGTAAAGCAGCTTGTTTTACCACACAATCTCTTGAATCACCAAATGAAAAGACACCACACAGGTATATATATCAAATATATATGTATTTATTACTAACAACTCTCTATTAATCTCTTTATGAGATTAGAAGTCAAGGACATATGCACAAATCAACGTTTCACAATAAATTAAGCACAAATATGGCTGGGGCCCTAGGGGCGTACCAGACCATGTACTAAAAAAGAGACTTAGAAACAACGACTTGCAAAGAGACAAGGCCTAGGGCCTTCAGAAGTGCTGGGGCCTCGCAAAACCACCCAAGGCAGGTAAGTAAAGGACCCACGGGGGATGCGTGCATTGTGGATACACAGGCGCGAATCGCCGTTGACTTCAATGGGGCAAGTCGCGGTTGGAAATTAAGAGTTTTAGGATACTTCGGGAGAACCTACAAGCAAGTCACTTACAGGGTAAGTAGTTCTAGGGCCAACACCCACAGGAGCACCGTAGTGCTGGAGTTACCTCACCCAGGGAAGCCGGGTGCATAGGTGTCCTTTGGTGTCGGGTCGCGGCGTCGTTTTCAATGGAGGACAATGAAGACTTGCTGCTTGTGAAGTCCGAAGAAGTGTCCGGTGGAATCCAAGCCTGGATTCAGAAGATGGAAGACCTGAAAGCAGAGGGGACAGTGTTCAAAGTCACTTGGCAGTGACTCGGGGCAAGGAAGATGGATGCCCACCGTCGTTGCAAGATTCAGGTCGTTCACAGGTGCCTTGACTCTTCAGCCACGAGGTCCAGGAGGCGTCGATGATGACCAGGAGCTGGAATCGGCGTGTACCACGATGTCGGCAGCTTACTGCGGTGTCGGCGACTCGATTGGAGCCAACAAGCCTTGGTAACAGCAAGTCTTGGGGAAAGTGTAAAAAGGCAATGGCGCAGACCAGCAAGGTCTGAGGGACTCACCCAGCAAGGGTAAGTCAGGGCAGGCCTCGCGCAACTAGAGGAGCCCTTTTGTTCTGTAGGAAAGCCTTCAGGGGACCCACAAGCTGGCTGCCAAGGGATTGCAAAGATGCCTCGGAAGGATTCGCTCAACAGGGGCCCACGGTCACTCAGGATGGGGTAGGCCTCAGATCTTCAGAGAGATTCCTGCTGGAGGCTAGGACCACATGCGGTCTAAAGCACAAGTTTGTAGAACGTTGTGAAGGGGTTGCACTTGACAATAGTGCACGGTACCCAGGGGTCGTGGTTCCTCATCACTCTTGGGGTCCACTGGCCTCAACTTCACTGGAGACTGACGATGGCCTTTGAGAAGTCAGGAAATCTACTTCTTGGGCTGCAGGGACTTCAGACTCCGGCAGGAGCGGCATAGTTTGCAACTGTTGTTCGTAGTTTTTGGTGCCTGCTAAGCAGGGGAGTCACTCCTTGACTCCAAGGGAGATTCTTCAGTCTTCCAAAGGTAGTGGAACATCGAAGGTCCAGGATTCTTCTTCAGAGCGTCGTCCAGGGATATCTAACTATCAAGTTCAAGGGTTCCCTATCTTATACTGTAAAGAAGGGAGGGACTAGCTCTAAGACCCCACCTATGGGAGGTCAGGGGAGTGGGTGGTTACACCCACTTCCCTTTGTCCAGTTTCGCGCCAGAGCAGGGACAGGTAGCCCCTGAGCCGGTTTGAACTGGCATATGCACAGAGGAGCCTACTGCTCCCCCAGTGCAGGACTTCAAAGCACTCTAAGAGTGCACCCACCCAGCCCCAATACACTAAACCCTGTCTGGGAGGTGGTTACACCTCCCTGTGACAGGATGCCTATTGTTGGGCTTCCTCCACTGCGAGTTTCGGTCATCAGCAGGAGGGCAGCCCAGTGTCTGTGACTGGTGGCATCCATTTTGTGATGCCAGGGCTCTGCATGATTCTACCGCATTTCCACAGTAGGTACATGTCTATCCCTCTAGAAGGGTGGAATGCTACCCCCGCCGCCAGGACTGGTGGGGGGTAGTATTCCAAGATGTTTGACACAAAACACGACATGTTTTGATGCAGCCATTCCAAAGTTAGCATTTTACCACGAGGATATAATGCACTTAAGAGTATATGGTTTAACCGCATCCACAAACAGCCCCAGAGAATGGACTCTGAGAGCTGCAGAGGGGCCCTGCTCAGGCAGAGGCACCCTCTCACATAGGAACCAAGCACCCTGCCCTCAGTATTGATATGGCCTGCCTTAGGGGTGACTGATAGGTTTAAATGTGTGTGCAGGAGAGATATAGGAAACCTATATCTCAGTGAGGGGTGCTAGCACCCTCTCACCCAGGCTGCAGTAGCAGGCCTGTGGTGTCAGATTTAGTCTGCTTCCCAGGGGTGGCATAATACATGCTTCAGCCCCTGGTAGGCCTGTGAAGTACTTATGCCCTTGGTACCTAAGGTACCATATACTAGGGACTCATAAGGTACCACAGTATCCAATCACTAGTGCACCTAGAGTGCACTCCTAGTCATTTAGAGAGAACAGAGAGGCTGGGGCCCTGATTAGCAGGGACCCAGCCAGACTATAGCCAGAAACCAGTGTAAACATCAGAAAAAAGTGGGGGCAACATAAGAGGCAGATCCTACTCTCCTACAAGAGTGGTGCAGAAAGAGGTAAGAGGGGTGCAGAAGGAAGCAAGAGAGATGCAGAAAGAGTCAAGATAAATGCAGAAAGAAGCAACACAGGTGCAGAAAGAACCAATAGAAGTACAAGAAGAGGCAAGAGAGGTGCAGACCGAGGCAAGAGAGGTGCAGAAAGAAGCAAGGGAGGTGCAGAAAGAGGCAAGAGGGGTGCAGAAAGAGGAAAGAGAAGTACAGAAAGAGGCAAGAGAAGGGCAGAAAGAGGCAAGATAGATGCAGACAGAAGAACAAGAGGTGCAGAAATAAGCAAGATAGGTGCAGAAAGTAGCAAAAGAGGAGCAGAAAGAGGCAAGAGTAGGGCAGAAAGAGGCAATAGAGGTGCAGTAGGAGGCAAGAGAAATGCAGAAAAAAGCAACAGGGGTGCAGAAAGAGGCAAGAGAAGTGCAAAAAGAGGTAGGAGAGTTAAACAAAGAGTCAAGAGAGGTGCAGAAAGAAGTAAGAGAGGTGCAATAGATGCAATAGGGGTGAAAAAAGAAGCAAGAGCGGTGCAAGAATAGGAAGAAATGTGCATAAAGAGGCATGAGAAGTGCAGAAAGAGGCAAAAGACGTGCAGAATGAAGTAACAAAAATGCAAAAAAGAGGCAAGAGAGGTGCAGAACGAGTCAAGAGAGGTACAGAAAGAGGCAAGAGAAGTGTAGAAAGAAAAGAGAGGTGCACAAAGAGGCAAGAGAGGTTCAGATAGAAGCAATTGAGGTGCAGAACAAAGCAATAGAGGTACAGAAACAAACAGGAGAAGTGCAAAAAGAAGCATGAGAGGTGCAGAAGGAGGAAAGAGAAGTGCAGAAAGAAGCAAGAGGGGTGCAGAAAGAGGAATACATGTGCAGAAAGAGGCAAGAGAGGTGCAGAAAGAGGCAAGAGAAATGCAGAATGAGGCAACAGAGGTGCAGAAAGAGTCAAGAGAAGTGCATAAAGAGGCAAGAGAGGTGCAGTAAGAGGCAAGAGGGGTGCAGAAAGAAGTAAGAGAGGTGCAGAAAGAGGCAATTGAGGTACAGAAACAAGCAGGAGAAGTGCAGAAAGAAGCATAAGAGGTGCAGAAAGAGGCAATAGAAGTGCAGAATGAGGCAAGAGAGGTGGAGAGGTGTGGTGCAGCGGCCAGGGCAGCTGACTTCGGAGCACAGGGCTCACGGTTCGATCCCTGGCTCCGGCGGCAGCTCAGCTCAGCACCATGTGACTCTGGGCAATAGCTCACTTAATTTCCACGACGGCCCCCAGCGCCTTGAGACCCGTAAGGGTGAGTAGTTCGCGCTTTACAAATATGGATTAAGATTTTAGATTGTAGTGCAGAAAGAGGCAAGAGAAATGTAGAAAGAAGCAAGACAGGTGCATAAGGAAGCAAGAGAAGTAAAAGAAGAGGCAAGAGAGGTGCAGAAAGAGGCAAGAGGGGTGCAGAAGGAAGCAAGAGAGGTGCAGAAAGAGGCAATTGAGGTGCAGAAAGAAGCAAGAGAGGTGCAATAGATGCAATAGGGGTGAAAAAGAAGCAAGAGAGATGCAAGAATAGGAAAAAATGTGCAGAAAGAGGCATGAGAAGTGCAGAAAGAGGCAAAAGACGTGCAGAATGAAGTAACAAAAATGCAAAAAGAGGCAAGAGAGGTGCAGAACGAGTCAAGAGAGGTACAGAAAGAGGCAAGAGAAGTGTAGAAAGAGGCAAGAGAGGTGCACAAAGAGACAAGAGAGGTGCAGATAGAAGCAAGAGAGGTGCAGTAAGAGGCAAGAGGGGTGCAGAAAGAAGCAAGAGAGGTGCAGAAAGAGGCAATTGAGGTGCAGAAACAAGCAATAGAGGTGCAGAAACAAGCAGGAGAAGTGCACAAAAGAAGCTTGAGAGGTGCAGAAAGAGGAAAGAGAAGTGCAAAAATGAGCAAGAGGGGTGCAGAAAGAGGAAAAAATGTGCAGAAAGAGGCAAGAGAGGTGCAGAAAGAGGCAAGATAATTGCAGAATGAGGCAAGAGAGATGCAGAAAGAGTCAAGAGAAGTGCATAAAGAGGCAAGAGAAGTGCAGAAAGAGGCAAGAAAGATACACAAAGAGGCAAGAGAGGTGCAGAAAGAAGCAGTAGAGGTGAAGAAAGAGGCAAGAGGGGTGCAGAAAGAAGACAGAGAGGTGGAGAAGGAGCCAAGAGAGGTGCACAATAGAGGCAAGTGGGGTGCAGAAAGAAGCAAGTGAGGTACAGAAAAAGCAATAGAGGTACAGAAACAAGCAGGAGAAGTGCAGAAAGAAGCATAAGAGGTGAAGAAAGAGGCAAGAGAAGTGCAGAATGAGGCAAGAGAGGTGCAGAAAGAGGCAAGAGAAATGCAGAAAGAAGCAACACAGGTGCAGAAAGAAGCAAGAGAAGTAAAAGAAGAGGCAAGAGAGGTGCAGAAAGAGTCAAGAGAGGTGCAGAAAGAAGCAAGAGAGGTGCAGAAAGAGGCAAGAGGGGTGCAGAAAGAAGCAAGAGAGGTGCAGAAAGAGGCAAGAGAAATGCAGAAAGAAGCAACACAGGTTCAGAAAGAAGCAAGAGAAGTAAAAGAAGAGGCAAGAGAGGTGTAGAACGAGGCAAGAGAGGTGCAGAAAGAAGCGAGGGAGGTGCAGAAAGAGGCAAGAGGGGTGCAGAAAGAAGCAAGAGAGGTGCAGAAAGAGTCAAGAGAGTTGCAGAAAGAGGAAAGAGAAGTACAGAAAGAGGCAAGAGAAGGGCAGAAAGAGGCAAGATAGGTGCAGAGAGAAGCACAAGAGGTGCATAAATAAGCAAGATAGGTGCAGAAAGTAGTAAAGAGGAGCAGAAAGAGGCAAGAGAAGGGCAGAAAGAGGCAAGAGAGGTGCAGTAAGTGGCAAGAGAAGTGCAGAAAAAAGCAACAGGGGTGCAGAAAGAGGCAAGAGAAGTGCAGAAAGAGGTAGGAGAGGTAAACAAAGAGGCAAGAGAGGTGCAGAAAAAGCAAGAGGGGTGCAATAGATGCAATAGGGATGAAAAAGAAGCAAGAGAGGTGCAAGAATAGGAAGAAATGTGCAGAAAGAGGCATGAGAAGTTCAGAAAGAGGCAAAAGACGTGCAGAATGAAGCAATACAAATGCAAAAAGACCAAGAGAAGTTTAGAAAGAGTCAAGAGAAGTGCACAAAGAGGCAAGAGAGGTGCAGAAAGAAGCAAGAGTGGTGCAATAGATGCAGTAGGGGTGAAAAAAGAAGCAAGAGAGGTGCAAGAATAGGAAGAAATGTGTGGAAAGAAGCAAGAGAGGTGCAGAAAGAGGCAAGAGAAATGCAGACAGAGGAATACATGTGCAGAAAGAGGCAAGAGAGTTACAAAAAAGAGTAATAGATGTGTAGAAAGAGGACAAAATGTACAGAAAGAGGCAAGAGAGGAGCAGAAAGAGGCAAGAGAGGAGCAGAAAGAGGCAAGAGAAAGGCAGAAAGAAGCAAGAGAGGTGCAGAGAGAGGAAGAAATGTACAGAAATAGCCAAGAGAGGTGCAGGAAAGGCAAGAGGGGTGCTGAAAGAGGCAAGAGAAGTGGAGAAAGAAGCAACAGGGGTGCAGAATGAGAGAAGAGGAGTACAGAAAGAGACAAGAGAGGTGAACAAAGAGGCAAGAGAGGTGCATAAAGAAGACAAAGAGGTGCAGAAGAGCCAATAGGGGTGCAGAAAGAAGCAAGAGAGGTGCAGAAAGAAGAGGAATGGTGCAGAAAGAGAAGTATAGAAAGATGAAAGAGAAGGGCAGAAAGAGGCAAGAGAATTGCAGAAGGAGGCAAGAGAAGTGCAGAAAGAAGCAAGAGGAGTGCAGAAAGAGACAGGAGAAGTACAGAAAGAGGTAGAAGAGGTGAACAAAGAGTTAAGAGAGGTGCAGAAAGAAGCAAGGGAGGTGCAGAAAGGGGCTAGAGGGTTGCAGAAAGAGGCAAGAGAGGTGCATAAAGAGTCAAGAGAGTTGCAGAAAGAGGCATGAGAAATGCCGAAAGAGGCAAAAGACGTGCAGAATGAAGTAACAAAAATGCAAAAAGAGGCAAGAGAAGTTTAGAAAGAGGCAAAAGACGTGCCCAAAGAGGCAAGAGAGGTGCAGAAAGAAGCAAGAGAGGTGCAGAAAGAGGCAAGTGGGATGCAGAAAGAGGAATACATGTGCAGAAAGAGGCAAGAGAGGTACATACAACAGCAAGAGAGGTGCAGAAAGAGGACAAAATATGCAGAAAGAGGCAAGAGAGGAGCAGAAAGAGGCAAGAGAAGTGCAGAAAGAGGCACTAGAGGTGCAGAAAGAGCCAAGAGAAAGTCAGAAAGAAGCAAGAGAGGTGCAGAAAGAGGAAGGAACAGGCAGAAAGAGGCAAGAGAAGTGCAGAAAGATGCAGGAGAGGTATAGAAAGAGGAAGACATATTCAGTAATAGCCAAGAGAGGTGCAGAAAAGGCAAGAGAGGTTCTGAAAGAGGCAAGAGAAGTGGAGAAAGAAGCAACAGGTGTACAGAAAGAGACAAGAGAAGTACAGAAAGAGACAAGAGAGGAGCACAAAGAGGCAAGAGAGGTGCAGAAAGAAGCAGAGAGTTGCAGAAGAGGCAATGTGGTACAGAAAGAAGCAAGAGAGGTACAGAAAGAGGAAGAATGGTGCAGAAAGAGGAAAGAGAAGTATAGAAAGAGTCAAGAGAGATTTGGAAAGAAGCAAAAGAGGTACAGAAAGAAGCAAGAGAAGTGAAGAGGCAAGAGAAGTACAGAAAGAGTCAAGAGAAGTGCACAAAGAGGCAAGAGAGGTGCAGAAAGAAGCAAGAGTGGTGCAATAGATGCAATAGGGGTGAAAAAAGAAGCAAGAGAGGTGCAAGAATAGGAAGAAATGTGCAGAAAGAAGCAAGAGAGGTGCATAAAGAGGCAAGAGAAATGCAGACAGAGGAATACATGTGCAGAAAGAGGCAAGAGAGTTACAAAAAAGGGCAATAGATGTGTAGAAAGAGGACAAAATGTACAGAAAGAGGCAAGAGAGGAGCAGAAAGAGGCAAGAGAAAGGCAGAAAGAAGCAAGAGAGGTGCAGAGAGAGGAAGAAATGTACATAAATAGCCAAGAGAGGTGCAGGAAAGGCAAGAGGGGTGCTGAAAGAGGCAAGAGAAGTGGAGAAAGAAGCAACAGGGGTGCAGAATGAGAGAAGAGAAGTACAGAAAGAGACAAGAGAGGTGAACAAAGAGGCAAGAGAGGTGCAGAAAGAAGAAAGAGAGGTGCAGAAGAGCCAATAGGGGTGCAGAAAGAAGCAAGAGAGGTGCAGAAAAAGAGGAATGGTGCAGAAAGAGGAAAGAGAAGTATAGAAAGATGAAAGAGAAGCGCAGAAAGATGAAAGAGAATTGCAGAAGGAGGCAAGAGAAGTGCAGAAAGAAGCAACAGGAGTGCAGAAAGAGACAGGAGAAGTACAGAAAGAGGTAGAAGAGGTGAACAAAGAGGCAAAAGAGGTGCAGAAAGAAGCAAGGGAGGTGCAGAAAGAGGCTAGAGGGGTGCAGAAAGAAGCAAGAGAGGTGCATAAAGAGTTAAGAGAGTTGCAGAAAGAGGAAAGAGAAGTACAGAAAGAGGCAATAGGGGGAAGAAAAAAGCAAGAGAGGTGCAGGAATAGGAATAAATGTGCAGAAAGAGGCATGAGAAGTGCCGAAAGAGGCAAAAGAAGTGCAGAATGAAGTAACAAAAATGCAAAAAGAGGCAAGAGAAGTTTAGAAAGAGGCAAAAGACATGCCCAAAGAGGCAAGAGAGGTGCAGAAAGAAGCAAGAGAGGTGCAGAAAGAGGCAAGTGGGATGTAGAAAGAGGAATACATGTGCAGAAAGAGTCAAGAGAGGTACATACAACGGCAAGAGAGGTGCAGAAAGAGGACAAAATGTGCAGAAAGAGGCAAGAGAGGAGCAGAAAGAGGCAAGAAAAGTGCAGAAAGAGGCACTAGAGGTGCAGAAAGAGCCAAGAGAAAGTCAGAAAGAAGCAAGAGAGGTGCAGAAAGAGGAAGGAACAGGCAGAAAGAGGCAAGAGAAGTGCAGAAAGATGCAGGAGAGGTGTAGAAAGAGGAAGAAATATGCAGTAATAGCCAAGAGAGGTGCAGAAAAGGCAAAAGAGGTGCTGAAAGAGGCAAGAGAAGTGGAGAAAGAAGCAACAGGTGTACAGAAAGAGACAAGAGAAGTACAGAAAGAGACAAGAGAGGTGCACAAAGAGGCAAGAGAGGTGCAGAAAGAAGCAGAGAGTTGCAGAAGAGGCAATGGGGTGAAGAAAGAAGCAAGAGAGGTACAGAAAGAGGAAGAATGGTGCAGAAAGAGGAAAGAGAAGTATATAAAGAGTCAAGAGAGGTTCGGAAAGAAGCAAAAGAGGTACAGAAAGAAGCAAGAGAAGTGAAGAGGCAAGAGAAGTACAGAAAGAGGCAAGAGAAGTGCAGAAAGAAGAAAGAGAGGTGCAGAAAGAGGAATAAATGTGCAGAAAGAGGCAAGAGAGGTGCCGAACGAGGCATGAGAGGTGAATACACAGGCAAGAAATGTAAAGAAAGAGGCAAGAGAGGTACAGAAAGAGGCAAGAGAAGTACAGAAAGAAGCAACAGGGGTGCAGAAAGAGGCAGGAGAAGTACAGATACAGGCTAGAGAGGTGCCCAACGAGGCAAGAGAGGTGCAGCAAGAAGCAAGAGAGATGTAGAAATAGGGAAGAGGGGTGCAGAAAGAGGCAAGAGGGGTGAAGAAAGAAGCAAGAGAGGAGCAGAAATAAGCAAGAGATGAGCAGAAAGAAGCAAGAGAGGTGCAGGAAGAGGCAATAGAAGGGCAGAAAGAGAGAAGAGTGGTGCAGAAGGAGGCAAGAGAAGTGCAGAAAAAGGCAAGAGAGGTGCTTAAAGAGGCAAGAGAGGTGCAGAAAGAAGCGAGAGAGGTATAGAAAAGGCAATAGTGGTGAAGAAAGAAGCAAGAGAAGTGCAAAAAGAAGCAAAAGAGGTGCAGCAAGAAGCAAAAGAAGTGAACAGGCAAGGGAAGTGCAGAAAGAGGCAAGATAAAAGCATAAAGAAGCAAGAGAGGTGCATAAAGAGGAATAAATTATCAAAAAGAGGTTAGAGAGCAGAAAGAGGAAAGAGAAGTGCAGAAAGAAGCAAGAGGGGTGCAGAAAGAGGAATACATGTGCAGAAAGAGGCAAGAGAGGTGCAGAAAGAGGCAAGAGAATTGCAGAATGAGGCAAGAGAGGTACAGAAAGAGTAAAGAGAAGTGCAGAAAGAGGCAAGAAAGATGCACAAAGAGGCAAGAGAGGTGCAGAAAGAAGCAGTAGAGGTGCAGAAACTGGCAAGAGGGGTGCAGAAAGAAGACAGAGAGGTGGAGTAGGAGCCAAGAGAGGTGCAAAAAAGAGGCAAGTGGGGTGCAGAAAGAAGCAAGTATGGTGCAGAAAAAGCAATAGAGGTACAGAAACAAGCAGGAGAAGTGCAGAAAGAAGAATAAGAGGTGCAGAAAGAGGCAAGAGAAGAGCAGAATGAGGCAAGAGAGGTGCAGAAAGAGGCAAGAGAAATGCAGAAAGAAGCAACACAGGTGCAGAAAGAAGCAAGAGAAGTAAAAGAAGAGGCAAGAGAGGTGCAGAAAGAGGCAAGAGAGGTGCAGAAAGAAGCAAGAGAGGTGCAGAAAGAGGCAAGATAAATGCAGAAAGAAGCAACACAGGTGCAGAAAGAAGCAAGAGAAGTAAAAGAAGAGGCAAGAGAGGTGCAGAACGAGGCAAGAGACTTGCAGAAAGAAGCAAGAGAGGTACAGAAAGAGGCAAGAGGGGTGCAGATAGAAGGAAGAGAGGTGCAGAAAGAGTCAAGAGAGTTGCAGAAAGAGGAAAGAGAAATACAGAAAGAGGCAAGAGAAGGGCAGAAAGAGGAAAGATAGGTGCAGAGAGAAGCACAACAGGGGCTGAAATAAGCAAGATAGGTGCAGAAACTAGCAAAAGAGGAACAGAAAGAGGCAAGAGAAGGGCAAAAAGAGGCAAGAGAGATGCAGTAGGAGGCAAGAGAAGTGCATAAAAAAGCAATAGGGGTGCAGAAAGAGACAAAAGACGTGCAGAATGAAGTAACAAAAAGAGGCAAGAGAAGTGGAGAAAGAAGCAACAGGTGTGCAGAAAGAGAGAAGAGAAGTACAGAAATAGAGACAAGAGAGGTGCACAAAGAGGCAAGAGAGGTGAAGAAAGAAGACAGAGAGGTACAGAAGAGGCAATAGGGGTGCAGAAAGAAGCAAGAGAGGTGCAGAAAGAAGAGGAATGGTACAGAAAGAGGAAAGAGAAGTATAGAAAGATGAAAGAGAAGGGCAGAAAGAGGCAAGAGAATTGTAGAAGGAGGCAAGAGAAGTGCAGAAAGAAGCAACATGAGTGCAGAAAGAGACAAGAGAAGTACAGAAAGAGGTAGAAGAGGTGAACAAAGAGGCAAGAGAGGTGCAGAAAGAAGCAAGAGAGGTGCAGAAAGAGTCAAGAGAGTTGCAGAAAGAGAAAAAAGAAGAACAAAAAGAGGCAATGGGGTGAAGAAAGAAGCAAGAGAGGTGCAGGAATAGGAATAAATGTGCAGAAAGAGGCATGAGAAGTGCAGAAAGAGGCAAAAGACGTGCAGAATGAAGTAACAAAAATGCAAAAAGAGGCAAGAGAAGTTTAGAAAGAGGCAAGAGACGTGCACAAAGAGGCAAGAGAGGTGCAGAAAGAAGCAAGAGAGGTGCAGAAAGAGGCAAGAGGGATGCAGAAAGAGGAATAAATGTGCAGAAATAGGCAAGAGAGGTACATAAAAGGGCAAGAGAGTTGCAGAAAGAGGAAAAAATGTGCAGAAAGAGGAAAGAGAGGAGCAGAAAGAGGCAAGAGAAGTGCAGAAAGAGACACTAGAGGTGCAGAAAGAGGCAAGAGAAAGGCAGAAAGAAGCAAGAGAAGTGCAGAAAGAGGAAGAAATGTACAGTAATAGCCAAGAGAGGTGCAGAAAAGGCAAGAGAGGTGCTGAAAGAGGCAAGAGAAGTGGAGAAAGAAGCAACAGGGGTGCAGAAAGAGGCAAGAGAAGTGCAGATAGAGGTAGGAGAGGTGAAGAAAGAGGCAAGAGAGGTGCAGAAAGAAGCAAGAGAGGTGCAAAATAGGCAATGGGTGAAGAAAGAAGCAAGAGAGGTGCAGGAATAGAAAGAAATGTGTAGAAAGAGGTATGATAAATACAGAAAGAGGCAAAAGACGTACAGAATGAAGTAACAAAAATGCAAAAAGAGGCAAGAGAGGTGCAGAAAGAGGCAAGAGGGATGCAGAAAGAGTAATAAATGTGCAGAAAGAGTCAACAGAGGTACATAAAATGGCAAGAGAGGTGCAGAAAGAGGACCAAATGTGCAGAAAGAGGCAAGAGAGGAGCAGAAAGAGGCAAGAGAAGTGCAGATAGAGGCAAGAGGGGTGCAGAAAGAGGAATAAATGTGCAAAAAGATGCAAGAGAGGTACAGAAAGAGGCAAGAGAAGTGCAGAAAGAGGTAGGAGAGGTGAACAAAGAGGCAAGAGAGGTGCAAAAGAGGATATAGGGGTGAGGAAATAAGCAAGATAGGTGCAGGAATAGGAAGAAATGTGCAGTAAGAGGCATGAGAAGTGCAGAAAGAGGCAAAACACGTGCAGAATGAAATACCAACAATGCAAAAAGAGGAAATAGAAGTTTAGAAAGAGTCAAGAGACATGCACAAATAGGCATGAGAGGTGCAGAAAGAAGCAAGAGAGGTGCAGAAAGAGGCAAGAGAGGTGCAGAAATAGGACAAAATGTGCAGAAAGAGGCAAGAGAGGAGCAGAAAGAGGCAAGAGAAGTGGAGAAAGAAGCAACAGGGGTGCAGAAAGAGGCAAGAGAAGTGCAGATAGAGGTAGGAGAGGTGAAGAAAGAGGCAAGAGAGGTGCAGAAAGAAGCAAGAGAGGTGCAAAATAGGCAATGGGTGAAGAAAGAAGCAAGAGAGGTGCAGGAATAAAAAGTAATGTGCAGAAAGAGGTATGCTAAATACATAAAGAGGCAAAAGACGTACAGAATGAAGTAACAAAAATGCAAAAAGAGGCAAGAGAGGTGCAGAAAGAGGCAAGAGGGATGCAGAAAGAGTAATAAATGTGCAGAAAGAGTCAACAGAGGGACATAAAATGGCAAGAGAGGTGCAGAAAGAGGACCAAATGTGCAGAAAGAGGCAAGAGAGGAGCAGAAAGAGGCAAGAGAAGTGCAGAAAGAGGCAAGAGGGGTGCAGAAAGAGGAATAAATGTGCAAAAAGATGCAAGAGAGGTACAGAAAGAGGCAAGAGAAGTGCAGAAAGAGGTAGGAGAGGTGAACAAAGAAGCAAGAGAGGTGCAAAAGAGGATATAGGGGTGAAGAAATAAGCAAGAGAGGTGCAGGAATAGGAAGAAATGTGCAGTAAGAGGCATGAGAAGTGCAGAAAGAGGCAAAAGACGTGCAGAATGAAATACCAACAATGCAAAAAGAGGCAATAGAAGTTTAGAAAGAGTCAAGAGACATGCACAAAGAGGCATGAGAGGTGCAGAAAGAAGCAAGAGAGGTGCAGAAAGAGGCAAGAGAGGTGCAGAAAGAGGACAAAATGTGCAGAAAGAGGCAAGAGAGGAGCAGAAAGAGGCAAGAGAAGTGCAGAAAGAGGTACTAGAGGTGCAGAAAGAGGCAAGAGAAAGTCAGTAAGTAGCAAGAGAGGTGCAGAAAGAAGAAGAAACACGCAGAAAGAGGCAAGAGAAGTACTGAAAGATGCAGGGGAGGTGTAGAAAGGGTTAGAAATATGCAGAAATAGCCAAGAGAGGTATAGAAAAGGCAAGAGAGGTACTGAAAGAGGCAAGAGAAGAGGAGAAAGAAGCATCAGGGTGTAGAAATAGACAAGAGAAGTACAGAAAGAGACAAGAGAGGTGCACAAAGAGGCAAGAGAGTTGCAGAAAGAAGACAGAGAGGTGCAGAAGAGGCAATGGGGTGCAGAAAGAAGCAAGAGAGGTACAGAAAGAGGAAGAATGGTGCAGAAAGAGGAAAGAGAAGTATAGAAAGAGTCAAGAGAGGTTCAGAAAGAAACAAAAGAGGTACAGAAAGAAGCAAGAGAAGTGAAGAGGCAAGAAAAGTACAGAAAGAGGCAAGAGAAGTGCAGAAAGAAGCAAGAGAGGTGCAGAAAGAGGAATAAAGGTGCAGAAAGAGGAAAGAGAGGTGCAGAAAGAGGCATGAGAGGTGAATACACAGGCAAGAGAAGTAAAGAAAGAGGCAAGAGAGGTACAGAAAGCGGCAAGAGAAGTACAGAAAGAAGCAACAGGGGTGCAGAAAGAGGCAAGAGAAGTGCAGATAGAGGCAAGAGAGGTACCCAAAGAGGCAAGAGAGGTGCAGCAAGAAGCAAGAGAGATGTAGAAATAGGAAGAGGGGAGCAGAAAGAGGCAAGAGGGGTGAAGAAAGAAGCAAGAGAGATGCAGAAAGAGGCAATGCAGTTGCAGTAAGAGGCAAGAGAAGTACAAAAGAGGAAATGGAAGGGCCGAAAGAGGCAAGATAGGTGCAGAAAGAAGCTAAAGAGGAGCAGAAATAAGCAAGAGATGAGCAGAAAGAAGCAAGAGAGGTGCAGGAAGAGGTAAGACAAGGGAGAAAGAGGCAAGAGTGGTGCAGAAGGAGGCAAGAGAAAGAGCAGAAAAAGGCAAGAGAGGTGCTTAAAGAGGCAAGAGAGGTGCAGAAAGAAGCAAGAGAGGTATAGAAGAGGCAATTGGGGTGCAGAAAGAAGCAAGAGAAGTGCCTTAAAGGGAAAAAAGGTGTAGAAAGAGGTAAGAGAAGTACAGAAAGAGGCAAGAGAGGTACAAAAAGAAGCAAAAGAGGTGTAACAAGAAGCGAGAGAAGTGAAGAGGCAAGGGAATTGCAGAAAGAGGCAAGATAAAAGCATAAAGAAGCAAGAGAGGTTCATAAAGAGGAATAAATTAGCAAAAAGAGGTTAGAGAGGAGTAAAAAGAGGCAAGAGAAGTACAGAAAGAGGAAAGAGAGGTGTAGAAAAGAGGCAATGGAGGTGTAGAAGAGGCAATAGGGGTGCAGAAAGAAGCAAGAGAGGTCCAGAAAGAGGCAAGAGAGGTGCACAAAAGAGGCAAGTGTGGTGCAGAAAGAAGCAAGTAAGGTGCAGAAACAGCTAGAAAAGTACAGAAATAAGCAGGAGAGGTGCAGAAAGATGCAAAAGAGGTATGGAAAGAGGCAAGACAAGTGCAGAAAAAGGCAAGAGACGTGCAGAAAAAGGAATAAATGTGCAGAAATAGACAAGAGAGGTGCAGAAAGAGGCAAGTAGGGTGCAGAAAGAAGCAAGACAGGTGCAGAAAGAGGCAAGAGAGGTGCACAAAAGTGGAACGTGGGGTACAGAAAGAGGCAAGTAAGGTGCAGAAAAAGCAAGAGAAGTACAGAAATAAGCAGGAGAGGTGCAGAAAGAAGCAAGAGAGGTGTGGAAAGAGGCAAGAGAAGTACAGAAAAAGGCAAGAGAGGTGCAGAAAAAAGAATAAATCTGCAGAAAGAGGCAAGAGAGGTGTATAAAAGGGCAAGAGAGTTTCAGAAAGAGACAAGAGAAGTGAATACTGGGGCAAGAGTGGTGCAGAAAGAGGCAAGACAAGTGCACAAAGAAGCAACAGGGGTGCAGAAGGAAGCATTAGAAGTGAAGAAACAGGCAAGAGAGGTGAGGAAAGAGGCAAGAGAGGTGCAGACAGAAGCAAGAGAGGTGCAGACAGAAGCAAGAGAGGTGCAGAAAGAGGCAAGAAGGGTGCAGAAAGAAGCAAGAGAGGTGCAGAAAGAAGCACAAGAGGTGCTGAAAGAAGCAAGAGAAGTGCAGAAAGAAGCAACAGGGGTACATAAATAGGCAAGCGAAGTGTAGAAAGAGGCAAGAGAGGTGTAGTAGAGGCAATAGGAGTGCAGAAAGAAGCCAGAGAGTTGCAAAAAAGAGTGAGAAAGAGGTAGAAAGGTTCAGAAAGAAGAAAGAGAAGTACAGAAAGAGGCAAGAGAGGTGCAAAAAGAAGCAAAAGAGGTGAAGAAAAAAACAAGAGAAGTGAAGAGGAAAGAGAATTGAGGATAGAGGAAAGCAAAGTGCGGAAAGAAGAGAGGGGAAGAAAGAGGAATAAATGTGCAGCAAGGGGCAAGAGGGGTACAGAAAGAGGCAGTAGAGGTACAGACAGAGGCAAGAGAAGTACAGAAAGAGGCAAGAGAGGTGCAGAAAGAGAAGTGTAGAAAGTAGCAATAGGGTTGCAGAAAGAGGCAGGAGAAATGCAGAAGGAGGCAAGAGAGTTGCACAAAGAGGCAGAAGAGGTGCAGAAAGAAGTAAGTGAGGTGCAGAAAGAAGTAAGTGAGGTGCAGAAAGAGGCAAGTAAGGTGCAGAAAGAGGCAAGAGAGGTGCAGAAAGAGTCAAGAGGGGTGCAGAAAGAGGCAAGAGAAGTGTAGAAAGAGGCAAGAGTGGTGCAAAATGAGGCAAAAGAGGTGTATAAGGAAGCAAGAGAGGAGCAGAAAGAGTCAAGAGGGGTGCACAAAAGAGGCAAGTGGGGTGCAGAAAGAAGCAATTGATGTACAGAAAAAAAGCAATAGCGGTACAGAAACAAGCAGGAAAAGTGCAGAAAGAAGCATGAGAAGTGCAGAAAGAGGCAATAAAAGTGCAGAAAGAAGCAAGAGGGGTGCAGAAAGAGGAATAAATGTGCAGAAAGAGGCAATAGAGGTACAGAAAGAGGCAAGAGAAGTGCAGAAAGAGGTAGGAGAGGTGAACAAAGAGGCAAGAGAGGTGCAGAAAGAAGCATGAGAAGTGCAGAAGGAGGCAAGAGAAGTGCAGAAAGAAGCAACAGGGGTGGGTGCAGAAAGAGGCAAGAGAAGTGCAGAAAGAGGTAGGAGAGGTGAACAAAGAGGCAAGAGAGGTACAGAAAGAAGGAAGAGAGGTGCAAAATAGGCAATGGGTGAAGAAAGAAGCAAGAGAGGTGCAGGAATAGAAAGTACTGTGCAGAACGAGGCATGATAAGTACAGAAAGAGGCAAAAGATGTGCATAATGAAGTAACAAAAATGCAAAAAGAGTCAAGAGAAGTTTAGAAAAGGCAAGAGACATGCACACAGAGGCAAGAGAGGTGCAGAAAGAGGCAAGAGGGATGCAGACAGAGTAATAAATGTGCAGAAAGAGTCAAGAGAGGTACATAAAATGGCAAGAGAAGTGCAGATAGAGGCAAGAGAGGTACCCAAAGAAGCAAGAGAGGTGCAGCAAGAAGCAAGAGAGATGTAGAAATAGGAAGAGGGGAGCAGAAAGAGGCAAGAGGGGTGAAGAAAGAAGCAAGAGAGATGCAGAAAGAGGCAATGCAGTTGCAGTAAGAGGCAAGAGAAGTACAAAAGAGGAAATGGAAGGGCCGAAAGAGGCAAGATAGGTGCAGAAAGAAGCTAAAGAGGAGCAGAAATAAGCAAGAGATGAGCAGAAAGAAGCAAGAGAGGTGCAGGAAGAGGTAAGACAAGGGAGAAAGAGGCAAGAGTGGTGCAGAAGGAGGCAAGAGAAGAGCAGAAAAAGGCAAGAGAGGTGCTTAAAGAGGCAAGAGAGGTGCAGAAAGAAGCAAGAGAGGTATAGAAGAGGCAATTGGGGTGCAGAAAGAAGCAAGAGAAGTGCCTTAAAGGGAAAAAAGGTGTAGAAAGAGGTAAGAGAAGTACAGAAAGAGGCAAGAGAGGTACAAAAAGAAGCAAAAGAGGTGTAACAAGAAGCGAGAGAAGTGAAGAGGCAAGGGAATTGCAGAAAGAGGCAAGATAAAAGCATAAAGAAGCAAGAGAGGTTCATAAAGAGGAATAAATGAGCAAAAAGAGGTTAGAGAGGAGTAAAAAGAGGCAAGAGAAGTACAGAAAGAGGAAAGAGAGGTGTAGAAAAGAGGCAATGGAGGTGTAGAAGAGGCAATAGGGGTGCAGAAAGAAGCAAGAGAGGTCCAGAAAGAGGCAAGAGAGGTGCACAAAAGAGGCAAGTGTGGTGCAGAAAGAAGCAAGTAAGGTGCAGAAACAGCTAGAAAAGTACAGAAATAAGCAGGAGAGGTGCAGAAAGATGCAAGAGAGGTATGGAAAGAGGCAAGACAAGTGCAGAAAAAGGCAAGAGACGTGCAGAAAAAGGAATAAATGTGCAGAAATAGACAAGAGAGGTGCAGAAAGAGGCAAGTAGGGTGCAGAAAGAAGCAAGACAGGTGCAGAAAGAGGCAAGAGAGGTGCACAAAAGTGGAAAGTGGGGTACAGAAAGAGGCAAGTAAGGTGCAGAAAAAGCAAGAGAAGTACAGAAATAAGCAGGAGAGGTGCAGAAAGAAGCAAGAGAGGTGTGGAAAGAGGCAAGAGAAGTACAGAAAAAGGCAAGAGAGGTGCAGAAAAAAGAATAAATCTGCAGAAAGAGGCAAGAGAGGTGTATAAAAGGGCAAGAGAGTTTCAGAAAGAGACAAGAGAAGTGAATACTGGGGCAAGAGTGGTGCAGAAAGAGGCAAGACAAGTGCACAAAGAAGCAACAGGGGTGCAGAAGGAAGCATTAGAAGTGAAGAAACAGGCAAGAGAGGTGAGGAAAGAGGCAAGAGAGGTGCAGACAGAAGCAAGAGAGGTGCAGACAGAAGCAAGAGAGGTGCAGAAAGAGGCAAGAAGGGTGCAGAAAGAAGCAAGAGAGGTGCAGAAAGAAGCACAAGAGGTGCTGAAAGAAGCAAGAGAAGTGCAGAAAGAAGCAACAGGGGTACATAAATAGGCAAGCGAAGTGTAGAAAGAGGCAAGAGAGGTGTAGTAGAGGCAATAGGAGTGCAGAAAGAAGCCAGAGAGTTGCAAAAAGAGTGAGAAAGAGGTAGAAAGGTTCAGAAAGAAGAAAGAGAAGTACAGAAAGAGGCAAGAGAGGTGCAAAAAGAAGCAAAAGAGGTGAAGAAAAAAACAAGAGAAGTGAAGAGGAAAGAGAATTGAGGATAGAGGAAAGCAAAGTGCGGAAAGAAGAGAGGGGAAGAAAGAGGAATAAATGTGCAGCAAGGGGCAAGAGGGGTACAGAAAGAGGCAGTAGAGGTACAGACAGAGGCAAGAGAAGTACAGAAAGAGGCAAGAGAGGTGCAGAAAGAGAAGTGTAGAAAGTAGCAATAGGGTTGCAGAAAGAGGCAGGAGAAATGCAGAAGGAGGCAAGAGAGTTGCACAAAGAGGCAGAAGAGGTGCAGAAAGAAGTAAGTGAGGTGCAGAAAGAAGTAAGTGAGGTGCAGAAAGAGGCAAGTAAGGTGCAGAAAGAGGCAAGAGAGGTGCAGAAAGAGTCAAGAGGGGTGCAGAAAGAGGCAAGAGAAGTGTAGAAAGAGGCAAGAGTGGTGCAAAATGAGGCAAAAGAGGTGTATAAGGAAGCAAGAGAGGAGCAGAAAGAGTCAAGAGGGTGCACAAAAGAGGCAAGTGGGGTGCAGAAAGAAGCAATTGATGTACAGAAAAAAAGCAATAGCGGTACAGAAACAAGCAGGAAAAGTGCAGAAAGAAGCATGAGAAGTGCAGAAAGAGGCAATAAAAGTGCAGAAAGAAGCAAGAGGGGTGCAGAAAGAGGAATAAATGTGCAGAAAGAGGCAATAGAGGTACAGAAAGAGGCAAGAGAAGTGCAGAAAGAGGTAGGAGAGGTGAACAAAGAGGCAAGAGAGGTGCAGAAAGAAGCATGAGAAGTGCAGAAGGAGGCAAGAGAAGTGCAGAAAGAAGCAACAGGGGTGGGTGCAGAAAGAGGCAAGAGAAGTGCAGAAAGAGGTAGGAGAGGTGAACAAAGAGGCAAGAGAGGTACAGAAAGAAGGAAGAGAGGTGCAAAATAGGCAATGGGTGAAGAAAGAAGCAAGAGAGGTGCAGGAATAGAAAGTAATGTGCAGAACGAGGCATGATAAGTACAGAAAGAGGCAAAAGATGTGCATAATGAAGTAACAAAAATGCAAAAAGAGTCAAGAGAAGTTTAGAAAAGGCAAGAGACATGCACACAGAGGCAAGAGAGGTGCAGAAAGAGGCAAGAGGGATGCAGAAAGAGTAATAAATGTGCAGAAAGAGTCAAGAGAGGTACATAAAATGGCAAGAGAGGTGCAGAAAGAGGACAAAATGTACAGAAAGAGGCAAGAGAGGAGCAGAAAGAGGCAAGAGAAGTGCAGAAAGAGGCACTAGCGGTGCAGAAAGAGGCAAGAGAAAGTCAGTAAGAAGCAAGAGAGGTGCAGAAAGAAGAAGGGGTGCAGAAAGAGGCAATAGAAGTGCAGAAGAAGCAACAGGGGTGCAGAAAGAGAGAAGAGAAGTACAGAAAGAGACAAGAGAGGTGCACAAAGAGGCAAAAGAGGTGCAGAAAGAAGACAGAGAGGTGCAGAAGAGGAACTAGAGGTGCAGAAAGAGGCAAGAGAAAGGCAGTAAGAAGCAAGAGAGGTGCAGAAAGAAGAAGAAACATGCAGAGAGAGGCAAGAGAAGTGTAGAAAGATGCAGGAGAGGTGTAGAAAGGGGTAGAAATGTACAGACATAGCCAAGAGAGGTATAGAAAAGGCAAGAGAGGTGCTGAGAGAGGCAAGAGAAGTGGAGAAAGAAGCAGCAGGGGTATAGAAAGAGACAAGAGAAGTACAGAAAGAGACAAGAGAGGTGCAGAAGAGGCAATAGGGGTGCATAAAGAAGCAAGAGAGGTGCAAAAAGAGGAAGAATGAGCAGAAAGAGGAAGGAGAAGTATAGAAAGAGGCTAGAGAGGTTCAGAAAGAAGCAAAAGAGGTACAGAAAGAAGCAAGAGAAGTGAAGAGGCAAGAGAAGTACAGAAAGAGGCAAGAGAAGTGCAGAAAGAGTCAAGAGAGGTGCACAAAAGAGGCAAGTGGGGTGCAGAAAGAAGCAAGTGATGTACAGAAAAAAAGCAATAGCGGTACAGAAACAAGCAGGAGAAGTGCAGAAAGAAGCATGAGAGGTGCAGAAAGAGGCAAGAGAAGTGCAGAAAGAAGCAAGAGGGGTGCAGAAAGAGGAATAAATGTGCAGAAAGAGGCAAGAGAGGTACAGAAAGAGGCAAGAGAAGTGCAGAAAGAGGAAGGAGAGGTGAACAAAGAGGCAAGAGAGGTGCAGAAAGAAACAAGAGAGGTACAAAAGAGGATATAGGGGTGAAGAAAGAAGCAAGAGAGGTGCAGGAATAGGAATAAATGTGCAGTAAGAGGCATGAGAAGTGCAGAAAGAGGCAAAAGACGTGCAGAATGAAGTAGCAAAGATGCAAAAAGAGGCAAGAGAAGTTTAGAAAGAGTCAAGAGACATGCACAAAGAGGCATGAGAGGTGCAGAAAGAAGCAAGTGAGGTGCAGAAAGAGGCAAGAGGGATACAGAAAGAGGAATAAATGTGCAGAAGGAGGCAAAAGAGGTACATAAAAAGGCAAGAGAGGTGCAGAAAGAGGACACAATGTGCAGAAAGAGGAAAGAGAGGAGCAGAAAGAGGCAAGAGAAGTGCAGAAAGAGGCACTAAAGGTGCAGAAAGAGGCAAGAGAAAGTCAGTAAGAAGCAAGAGAGGTGCAGAAAGAAGAAGAAACACGCAGAAAGAGGCAATAGAAGTGCAGAAAGATGCAGGAGAGGTGTAGAAAGGGGTAGAAATGTGCAGAAATAGGCAAGAGAGGTATAGAAAAGGCAAGAGAGGTGCTGAAAGAGGCAAGAGAAGTGGAGAAAGAAGCAGCAGGTGTGTAGAAAGAGACAAGAGAAGTACATAAAGATACAAGAGAGGTGCACAAAGAGGCAAGAGAATTGCAGAAAGAAGACAGAGAGGTGCAGAAGAGGCAATAGGGGTGCAGAAAGAAGCAAGAGAGGTGCAGAAAGAGGAAGAATGGTGCAGAAAGAGAAGTTTAGAAAGAGGTTAGAGTGGTTCAGAAAGAAGCAAAAGAGGTACAGAAAAAAGCAAGAGAAGTGAAGAGGCAAGAGAAGTACAGAAAGAGGCAAGAGAAGTGCAGAAAGAGTCAAGAGAGGTGCACAAAAGAGGCAAGTGGGGTGCAGAAATAAGCAAGTCATGTACAGAAAAAAAGCAATAGCGGTACAGAACCAAGCAGGAGAAGTGTAGAAAGAAGCATGAGAGGCGCAGAAAGAGGCAAGAGAAGTGCAGAAAGAAGCAAGAGTGGTGCAGAAAGAGGAATAAATGTGCAGAAAGAGGCAAGAAAGGTACAGAAAGAGGTAGGAGAGGTGAACAAAGAGGCAAGAGAGGTGCAGAAAGAAGCAAGAGAGGTGCAAACGAGGATATAGGGGTGAAGAAAGAAGCAAGAGAGGTGCAGGAATAGGAATAAATGTGCAGTAAGAGGCATGAGAAGTGCAGAAAGAGGCAAAAGACGTGCAGAATGAAGTAACAAAAATTCAAAAAGAGGTAAGAGAAGTTTAGAACGAGTCAAGAGACATGCACAAAGAGGCAAGAGATGTGCAGAAAGAAGCAACAGAGGTGCAGAAAGAGGAATAAATGTGCAGAAAGAGGCAAGAGAGGTACATAAAAGGGCAAGAGAGGTGCAGAAAGAGGACAAAATGTGCATAAAGAGGAAAGAGAGGAGCAGAAAGAGGCAAGAGAAGTGCAGAAAGAAGCAACAGGGGTGCAGAAAGAGAGAAAAGGAGTACAGAAAGAGACAAGAGAGGTGCACAAAGAGGCAAGAGAGGTGCAGAGAGAAGACAGAGATGTGCAGAAGAGGCAATAGGGGTGCAGAAAGAAGCAAGAGAGGTGCAGAAAGAGGAGGAATGGTACAGAAAGAGGAAAGAGAAGTATAGAAAGAGGTAAGAGAAGGGCAGAAAGAGGCAAGAGAGCTGCAGAAGGAGGCAAGAGAAGTGCAGAAAGAAGCAACAGGGGTGGGTGCAGAAAGAGGCAAGAGAAGTGAAGAAAGAGGTAGGAGAGGTGAACAAAGAGGCAAGAGAGGTGCAGAAAGAAGCAAGAGAGGTGCAAAATAGGCAATCGGTGAAGAAAGAAGCAAAAGAGGTGCAGGAATAGAAAGTAATGTGCAGAAAGAGGCATTTTAAGTACAGAAAGAGGCAAAAGACGTGCAGAATGAAGTAACAAAAATACAAAGAGAGGCAAGAGAAGTTTAGAAAGAGGCAAGAGATGTGCACAAAGAGGCAAGAGAGGTGCAGAAAGAGGCAAGAGGGATGCAGAAAGAGTAATAAATGTGCATAAAGAGTCAAGAGAGGTACATAAAATGGCAAGAGAGGTACAGAAAGAGGACAAAATGTGCAGAAAGAGGCAAGAGAAGTTTAGAAAGAGGCACTAGAGGTGCAGAAAGAGGCAAGAGAAAGGCAGTAAGAAGCAAGAGAGGTGCAGAAAGAAGAAAAAACACGCAGAAAGAGTGAAGAAAAGTGCAGAAAGATGCAGGAGAGGTGTAGAAAGAGGTAGAAATGTACAGAAATAGCCAAGAGAGGTACAGAAAAGGCAAGAGAGGTGCTGAGAGAAGCAAGAGAAGTGGAGAAAGAAGCAGCAGGGGTGTAGAAAGAGACAAGAGAAGTACAGAAAGAGACAAGAGAGGTGCACAAAGAGGCAAGAGAGTTGCAGAAAAAAAACAGAGAGGTGCAGAAGAGGCAATAGGGGTGCAGAAAGAGGAAGAATGAGCAGAAATAGGAAAGAGAAGTATAGAAAGAGAAAGGCAGAAAGAGGCAAGAGAGGTGCAGAAGGAGGCAAGAGAAGTGCAGAAAGAAGCAACAGGGGTACAGAAAGAGGCAAGAGAAGTGCAGAAAGAGGTAGGAGAGGTGAACAAAGAGGCAAGAGAGGTGCAGAAAGAAGCAAGAGAGGTGCAAAATAGGCAATGGGTGAAGAAAAAAGCAATAGAGGTGCAGGAATAGAAAGCAATGTGCAGAAAGTGAAGAGGCAAGATAAGTACAGAAAGAGGCAAGAGAAGTGCCGAAAGAAGCAAGAGAGGTGCCGAAAGAGGAATAAATGTGCAGAAAGGGGCAAGAGAGGTGCAGAAAGGGGCATCCGAGGTGAATACACAGGCAAGAGAAGTAAAGAAAGAGGCAAGAGAGGTACAGAAAGAGGCAAGAGAAGTGCAGAAAGAAGCAACAGGGGTGCAGAAAGAGGCAAGCGAAGTGCAGAAAGAGGCAAAAGAGGTGCCCAAAGAGGCAAGAGAGGTGCAGCAAGAAGCAAGAGAGGTGTAGAAATGGGCAAGAGGGGTGCAGAAAGAGAAATAAATGTGCAGAAAGAGGCAAGAGAGCTGCAGGAAGAGGCAAGAGAGGTGCAGAAAGAGGAAAGAGAAGTGCAAAATGATGCAACAGAAGTACAGAAAGAAGCAAGAGAGGTGTAGAAAGATGCAAGAGAGGTGCAGAGAGAGGCAAGAGAAGTGCAGAAAGAGGAAAGTGAAGTGCAGAAAGGAGCAAGAGAGGTGCAGAAATAGGAAAAAAGTTCAGAAAGAGGCAAGAGACGCACAGAAAGAGGCAAGAGAGGTACAGAAAGAGGCAAGACTAGTATGAAAGAAGCAGGAGAGGTACAGAAGAAAGCAAGAGGGGTGCAAACAGAATCAAGAGATGTGCAGAAAGAGGCAAGCGAAGTGCACAAAGAAGCAAGAGAGCTGCTGAAAGATGAAGAATTGTACAGAAAGAGGTAAGAGAGGTGTAGAAACAGGCAAGAGAATTGTAGAAAGAGGCAAGAGATGAGCAGAAAGAGGCAATGGAAGTGCAGAAAGAAGCAAGAGAGGTACAGAAAGAAGTAAGAGAGGTGGAAAAAGAAGCAAGAAAAGTGCAGAAAGATAATAGAAAGGTGCAGGGAGAGACAAAATAAGTGTAGAAAGAGAAAGAAAGGTGCCGAAATAGGACGATAGGTGCAAAAAGAAGCAAGAGAAGTGCAGAAAGAAGCAAGAGAAGTGCAGAAACAACCAAGAGAGGTGCAGAAAGAAGCAAGTGAAGTACTGAAAGAAGCAAGAGAGGTGCAGAAAGATGCAAGAGAAGTGCAGAAAGAGGTAAGAGAAGTGCAGAAAGAGGCAATAGAATTGCAGAAAGAGGGAAGAGAATTGCAGAAAGAAGCAAGAGAGTTGCAAAAAGAGGAGTACAGAAAGAGGCAAGAGAAGGGCAGGAAGAGGCAAGATAGGTGCAGAAAGAAGCAAGAGAGGTGCAGAAAGATGCAAGAGAAGTGCAGAAAGAGGCAAGAGAAGTGCAGAAAGAGGCAATAGAATTGAAGAAAGAGGGAAGAGAATTGCAGATAGAAGCAAGAGGGATGCAGAAAGAGGATGAAAGGAGCAGAAAGTGGTGAAAGGCACCGAAAGATTAAGGAAGGCTCAGAAAGAAAGAAGATAAATGCAGAAAGAAGCAAGAGAGGTGCAGAAAGAAGCAATATAGGTGCAGAAAGAAGCAAAAGAGGTAAAGAAAGAGACAAGAGAAGTGCAGAAAGAAGAGAGTGAGGTGCAGAAAGAGGCAAGAGAGTTGCAGAAAAAGGAAAGAGAGGTGGAGAAAGAGGCAATAGAGGTGCTGAAAGAAGCAAGGGAATTGTAGAAAGAAGCAGGAAAGGTGCAGAAAGAAGCAAGAAAGGTACATAAAGAAGAGAGTCATATGCATAAAGAGGCAAGAGAACTGCAAAAAGAAGCAAGAGAGGTGGAGAAATAGGAAGAAAGGTAGAGAAAGAGGCAAGAGAAGAGCAGAAAGAGGCAACAAGGGAACAGAAAGAGGGAAGAGAGGTGCAGAAAGAAACAAGAGAAGTGCAGAAAGAGACAAGAGAAGTATAAAAAGAAGCAACAGGGGAGCAGGAAGAGGAAAACAAAGTGCAGAAAGAGGCAAGGGATGTGCACAAATAGGCAAGAGAGGTGCAGAAAGAATCAAGAGAAGTGTAGAATGTAGCAGCAGGGTGCAGAAAGAGGCAAAAGATGAGTAGAAAGAGGCAAGAGAGGTGCAGAAAGAAGCAAGAGAGATGCCAAAAGAAGCAAGAGAAGTGAAGAAAGAGGCAAGAGATGTGCAGAAAGAGGCAAGAGAAGTGCAGAAAGAAGAAAGAGAGGTGCAGAAAGAAGGGGGGTGCAGAAAGAGGAAGAGCTGTACTGAAAGAGGCAAGAGAAGTGCAGAAAGAGAAATAAATGTGCAGAAAGAAGCAAGAGAAGTGCAGAATGAAGGGAGATACAGAAAGAGGAAGAGATGTGCAGAAAGACACAAGAGAAGTGCAGAAAGAGGAAGAAAAGGGCAGAAAGAAGCAAGAAAAATGCAGAAAGAGGCACGAGAAGTGCCAAAAAGGAAGTAAGGTGTAGAAATAAGCAACAAAAATGAAAAAAGAGGCAAGAGATGTTTAAGAAGAGGCAAGAGAGGTACACAAAGAGGCAAGAGAGGTACAAAAAGAAGCAAGAGAAGTGCAGAAAGAAGCAAGAGAGGTACAGAAAGAAGTAAGAGAGGTAGAAAAAGAAGCAAGAAAAGTGCAGAAAGATAATAGAAAGGTGCAGGGAGAGACAAGATAAGTGTAGAAAGAGAAAGAAAGCTGCAGAAATAGGAAGAACGGTGCAAAAAGAAGCAAGAGAAGTGCAGAAAGAAGCAAGAGAAGTGCAGAAACAACCAAGAGAAGTGCAGAAAGAAGCAAGTGAGGTACTGAAAGAAGCAAGAGAGGTGCAGAAAGATGCAAGAGAAGCGCAGAAAGAGGCAAGAGAAGTGCAGAAAGAGGCAATAGAATTGCGGGAAGAGAAATGCAGAAAGAAGCAAGAGGGATGCAAAAAGAGGATGAAAGGAGCAGAAAGTGGAAGAAAGGCACCAAAAGATTAAGGAAGGCTCAGAAAGTAACAAGAGAAATGCAGAAAGAAGCAAGAGAGGTGCAGAAAGAAGCAAGAGAGGTGCAGAAAGAAACAAAAGAGGTACAGAAAGAGACAAGAGAAGTGCAGAAAGAAGAGAGTGAGGTACAGAAAGAGGCAAGAGAGTTGCAGAAAAAGGAACGAGAGGTGGAGAAAGAGGAAAGAGAGGTGCTGAAAGAAGCAAGGGAATTGTAGAAATAAGCGGGAAAGGTGGAGAAAGAAGAGAGTCATATGCATAAAGAGGCAAGAGAACTGCAAAAAGAAGCAAGAGTGGTGCAGAAATAGGAAGAAAGTTAGAGAAAGAGGCAAGAGAAGAGCAGAAAGAGGCAACAGAGGTACAGAAAGAGGGAAGAGAGGTGCATAAAGAAACAAGAGAGGTGCAGAAAGAGGCAAAAGGGATGCAGAAATAGGAATAAATGGGCAGAAAGGGGCAAGAGAGGTACATAAAGAGGCAAGAGAGATGCAGAAAGAAGCAAGAGATGTACAGAAAGAAGTAAGAGAGGTGGAAAAAGAAGCAAGAAAAGTGCAGAAAGATAATAGAAAGGTGCTGGGACAGATAAGATAAGTGTAGAAATAGAAAGAAAGGTGCAGAAAGAGGAAGAAAGGTGCAAAAAGAAGCGAGAGAAGTACAGAAAGAAGCAAGAGAAGTGCAGAAACAACCAAGAGAGGTGCAGAAAGAAGCAAGTGAGGTACTGAATGTGAGAAGTTGGCCTGGCATATGCTGTCCACTAATTATAGTGGGCACCTTGCACCAGTCCAAACAACCCCTTATTGGAGATAGGTTAAAGACAACCTTTATTGAAAGCTATCCTAGTGGTAGCTATGGAGAGCAGCCTTCAGGCTAAGTCTTGAAGGAATGTAAAGCAGCTTGTTTTACTAGTCTATAATCTCTTGAGTGACCAAATGAAAGAGGACCACACCAGGTATATATTCAAAATATATGTATTTATTGCTAAACACACCCCTCTAGTCTCTTTATGAGGCTAGAGTTCGAAGTACATAAGTTATAAGTTAGTTATCAACAGTAATAGCACAAATACACGTTTGAGCCCTAGGGGCGTACCAAACCATATACCAATAAAGTGGTATAAGAACCACGACTGAGCTAGACACAGGGCCTAGAGCTTGTAGAAGTGCTTGGACCACAAGGAACCACCCAAGGTAGTGACACAGGGGACCCACAGGGGACGCGTGCAGTGTAAGAACACAGCTGCGAATCGCCGTTGACTTCTATGGGGAAAGTCGCGGTTGGAAGTTTAAAGAAAAGGGACACTTAGAGGAGGACTTGGAGCAAACCCTTTTAGAACTATGCTGTTCTAGTGTCAATACCCACGGGAGCACCGGAGTACTCGAGTTACCTCACCCAGGGGAGCCGGGTGCATAGGTGTCTTTCGGGGTCGGGTTTCGTCGTCGTTTTCAATGGCGATCTGCTGCAAAGTGCTGCTGGCGGCCAAGTCGAAAGTGTTCAGGTGGATCCAAAGGTGGATCGAAGATCTGAAGAACCTGAAAGCAGAGGGGACAGAGTCTGGGTCACTAGCCAGTGACCAGGAAGGCGATGAGCAGATGCCCACCGATGTTGAGTGCTTCAGGTAGGTGGACGGTCATCTTGACTCTTCAGCCACGAGGTCCAGGAGGCGTCGACGACAACCAGGAGCTGGATTCGAGCTGCCCCATGACGTTTGTCGATTGCAGGGGTGTCAGCGACCGGAGTGGACCCAACAAGCCTTGGCAACGGCAAGTCTTGTGGAAATGGAAGAAGGACGATGGTGCAGACCAGCAAGGTCTGTGGGACTCACCCAGTGAAGGTAAGTCAGGGCACGCCTGGAGCAACCAGGGAGCCCAAGCAAAAGAAGATTGGCCTTCGGGAGGGCCTACTAGCCAATGGACTAGCGACTGCGAAAGAGCCTCAGGTGGACGCACTTGGAGCTGGCTCACAGGACACTCGTGGAGTGGAGGCCAGTGATCTTCGGGGCAGTCGGTGCTAGAGGCTAGGGCTACTGAGAGCTGAAAGCACAACTTCGTGGGAGACCCAGAAGAGGATACACTTACAAAAGTATATGGTGTCCAGGGGTCACGGTTCCACGTTACCCACAATAGCCATGGGCCTCAGCTTTGCTGGGGACTCAGGGTAGCCTCGGGGAAGTCTGGAAATCTACCTCTGGTGATGCCAAGACTTCAGCGTCCAGCGGGAGCTTCAGCGATGCAGACCGGACAATTGCTTTGTTGGTGCCTGCCAAGCAGGGGAGTTACTCCTTGACCCCAAGGGAGATTCTTCAGTCCTCTAATCTTAAAGTAGAGCGTCGAAGGTCCAGGATTCTGTGTCAGAGTTTCATCCAGGTAAATCAAAAGTCCTAAGGACTGGGGTCCCATACTTATACCAAGTTAGGGGGTTGGACATACTCTGGGGACCCACCTATGGGAGGGTCAGGGCAGAGGGGTGGTTACACCCTTTCCCTTTGTCCGGTTTCGTGCCAGAGCAGGGGCTGGAAGCCCCTGAGCCGGTTTGAACTGGGGTATGCACAGGGACACCAAATGTGCCCCCAGTGCAGGACTTCAAAGCACCAGAGAGTGCTCCCGCCCAGCCCCAATACACACTATCCTGTCTGGGGAGGTGGTTACACCTCCCTGGGACATGAAACCTATTGTCCAGGCCTCCCCTGCCAGAGTTTCGGGCAGCAGCAGGAGGCCAGACTCGTGCCTGTGGCAGCGGCATCCATTTTGTGATGCCAGGGCTTGGAAAGAAGTTACCGGGCAGGCCGGTGTGTACATGTCTCTCCCTCTAGAAGGGTGGAATGCTACCCCCGCCGCCAGAACTGGCGGGGGGTAGTATTCCAAGATGTTTGACACCAAACACGACATGTTTCCGTGCAGCCATCCCAAAGTTAGCATTTAACGCGAGGTTATAATGTGCTTAAGAGTATATGGTCAGGCTGCACTACAAACAGCATCAGAGAAGGGTCTCCGAATGCTGCAGAGGGGCTCTGCTCGTGCAGGGGCACCCTCTCACATAGGAACCAAGCACTCTGCCTTCAGGATTGATAAGGCCTGCCATAGGAGTGACTTATAGGTTTATATGTGTGTATGTATGTAGTGATATAGGTAGCCTATATCACAGTAAGGGGTGCATGCACCACCTTACCCAGGCTGCAGTAGCAGACCTGTGGTGTCATTTTGGAAGGCCTCCCAGGGGTGGCACAATACATGCTGCAGCCCCTGGTAGGCCTCTGAGGTACCTATGCCCTGGGTACATATTATACCATATACTAGGGACTTATAAGGGCACTCCAGATTCCAATCAGAGATGTGCCTAAGGCACATGGAAACCATTTTAGAGAGGAAGCAGCTAGGCTGGGGTTCTGATTAGCAGGGCCCCAGCCAGACTAAAGTCGAAAAACAGTGAAGCATCAGCAAAAAGTGGGGGTACCCATGTGAAGCAGATCCTACTCTCCTACACAACCCCTCCAAACGTAGGGACATTAAACTAACCTTGCCCAGTTAAGTCTTCATGTTCTAAGCGGAAGTACCTAGAGAGTCCATCTGCATTGGCATGGTTACTCCCAGGTCTATGTTCCACTGTGAAGTCCATCCCCTGTAGGGAAATGGACCACCTAAGCAGTTTGGGGTTTTCACCCTTCATTTCTTTTAGCCATAAGAGGGGCTTATGGTCTGTTTGAACAAGGGAGTGAGTACCAAACAAGTATGGCCTCAACTTCTTCAGAGCCCAGACCACAGCAAAGGCCTCCCTCTCAATGGCTGACCAACGTTTCTCTCTAGGGGTCAGCCTTCTGCTAATAAAAGCTACTGGCTGATCCTGACCTTCATCATTCAATTGTGACAGTACAGCCCCTACCCCCAATTCAGATGCATCTGTTTGGACAATGAACTTCTTGGAGTAATCAGGACTCTGTAGAATGGGAGCAGTGCACATGGCCTGCTTTAGGTCATCAAATGCCTTTTGACAGCTAACTGTCCACTGAACCTTTTTGGGCATTTTCTTGGAAGTTAAGTCATTCAGGGGTGTCACTATTGATCCATACCCCTTGACAAATCTCCTATAGTACCCAGTCAGGCCTAAAAAGGCTCTCACCTGAGTCTGGGTAGTTGGAGCAGTCCAGTCCATGATGGTCTGGATCTTGCTATGCAGTGGTTGAACCTGGCCCAGGTACACAACCTGACTCTGCCCTATCTGGCACTTGGTGGCCTTGATAGTCAGGCCTGCTTTCTGCAGGGCCTGCAAAACATTTCTGAGGTGGACCAGGTGATCCTCCCAGGTGGAGCTAAAGACAGCAATATCATCTAGATATGCTGCACTATAGGCTTCCAGAACTGTAAGGACTGTATTCACCAACCTCTGAAAAGTGGCAGGTGCATTCTTCAGACCAAAGGGCATCACCACAAATTGATAATGCCCACTAGGGGTTGAGAATGCTGTCTTTGGCTTTGCATCATCAGCTAGTCTGATCTGCCAGTAGCCAGCTGTCAGGTCAAATGTGCTTAGATACTTGGCTGAGGCCAAAGTGTCTATTAGCTCATCTGCCCTAGGTATTGGATGGGCATCAGTCCTAGTGACTGCATTGAGACCCCTGTAGTCCACACAAAACCTCATCTCTCTTTTCCCACCATTGGTGTGAGGTTTTGGCACAAGGACCACTGGACTAGCCCAAGGGCTCTCTGAGGGTTCAATAACTCCCAAATCCAACATCTTCTGGACTTCTGTCCTGATACAGTCCCTGACATTGTCAGGTTGCCTATAAATCTTATTTTTAATAGGCAGACTGTCCCCAGTGTCCACTTCATGAGTGCACCAGGTGGTCTGACTGGGTGTCAGTGAGAATATGTGCCTGAACTGATTGAGCACCTGTCTGCAATCAGTTTGCTGCTGGGCAGTGAGGCTGCCTGCCAAGGCTACACCATCCACTGACCCATCATCAGGGTTCTGTGAGAGCAGGTCAGGGAGTGGGTCACTCTCTTCCTCCTGTCCCTCATCAGTAGCCATGAGCAAGCCCATGTCTGCCTCTGTCCACATATGGTTTTAACCTGTTGACATGGAGAACCCTGTGGGGACTCCTGGGTGTTCCTATGTCTACTAAATAGGTAACCTCACCCTTCTGTTCAACAATGGTATGGGGTCCACTCCATTTGTCTTGGAGAGCTGCTGGGGCCACTGGCTCCAACACCCACACCTTCTGTCCTGGCTGGTAAACAGTCAGTACAGCCTTTTGGTCATGCCAGGCTTCTTGAAGTTCCTGGCTAGCCTCAAGGTTTTTAGTTGCCTTTTTCATGTACTCAGCCATCCGGGAGCGGAGACCAAGTACATAGTCCACTATTTCTTGCTTTGTGGGCTTGAGAGGTAACTCCCATCCTTCCTTCACCAAGCACAATGGACCCCTGACAGGGTGACCAAACAAAAGTTCAAAAGGGCTGTAGCCAACCCCCTTTTGAGGCACCTCCCTGTATGCAAATAAAAGGCAGGGCAAGAGTATGTCCCATCTTCGCCTAAGCTTTTTTGGGAGCCCTTTAATCATGCCCTTCAGGGTTTTGTTGAATCTCTCAACTAAACCATTGCATTGTGGGTGATAGGGTGTGGTGAACTTGTAAGTCACTCCACACTCCTTCCACATTGCTTTCAAGTATCCAGACATAACGTTAGCACCCCTGTCTGATACAACCTCCTTAGGGAAGCCCACTCTTGAGAAAATTCCCAGGAGGGCTCTTGCCACCACAGGTGCTGTAGTGGTCCTAAGGGGAATAGCCTCTGGGTAACTGGTGGCATGATACACTACCACCAGGATAAACCTGTGCCCAGATGCTGTTTGGGGATCCATGGGACCAACAATGTCAATACCCAACCTCTCAAAGGGAACCCCCACCACAGGTAGTGGTATCAGGGGGGCCTTTGTAGTGCCACCTGCCTTGCCACTGGCCTGGCAGGTTACACAGGAGCGACAAAACTCCTTGGTGTCTTCAGACATGTGGGGCCAGTGAAAGTGAGGGACAATTCTGTCCCAAGTCTTGTTCTGGCCCAGGTGACCTGCTAAGGGAATGTCATGGGCTTGGGTCAATAGGAAGCCCCTGAACTTCAGAGGTATAACCAACCTCCTGGTGGTACCAGGCTTGGGGTCTCTACACTCTGAGTACAAGAGTCCATCATCCCAATACACTGTATGGGGACCACTAGCTTTCCCAGCAGCCTCAGCAGCAGCTAGCTGTCTGAGGGGTTCAAGAGAGGGGCAGCTCTGCTGCTCCTGGCTCAGATCTGCCCTGGAAGGGCCCCTGTCCCCAAGAACTCAACCTGGTCAGTTTCAAGCTCCTCTGGGACAGTTCCTTCCTCAGGACTGAGATCATCCCCCTCAAGAGACTGATCTTCCTTCTGAGCCAAGGGGGAAGGCACTGCCTTTACCCTACTACTCCTCTTCTTGGAGGGCACTTGGTCCAATATTCCAGAATCCAAGGCCTGTTCAGTGTTAGACATTTTGGCTTGTGACCTGGTCACAGCAAACACATCTGCAGGGATGACCAGCATTTCTGCATCGGTCCTGAGCTCCACTTCTGCCCAAGCTGAAGTTTCTAAATCATTGCCAAGCAAGCATTCAACTGGTAGGTCTGCACTTACCACAACCTTCTTAAGGCCAGTTACCCCTCCCCAGGAGAAGTTAACAACTTCCAGAGTATGGTCTGTTCTGACATTGCTAGCATTGGTCACTTGGCACATTTCACCAAGTATAATCTGCCCAGGATCTACAAGGTCTTGTGTCACCATGGTGACACTTGCCCCTGTGTCCCTAAATGCCAAAGCCTCTTTTCCATTGATTAAGGGCTGCTGCCTGTACTTGCCCAGATTACTGGGACTCACAGAGGAGGTCACATCCATGCCTCCATCACAGATTAGGACAGCCTGAGTGAGTTCTCTGACTAGGTCAGAGCTCATCTCTTTACCCAGGGTCAACCCTACTAAACCCTTGGCCTGTGTAGTCCCACCACCAACTGTAACTGCACTAGGGGGAGCAGGTGCCTTAGGGGCATTGGTGGGGGCTGGAGTAGAGTCTTTGGACTTGGTGCAGTCACTGGTCCAGTGGGTCTTTTGCTTACAGACCTTGCACCATGGTTTCTTTTGGCCTTTTCCCTTGTTAGACTGTGAATCCCCACCTGAAGAAGATTTTTGGGGGCCTTGTGAAGACTTTTGGTCTTTACCCTTCTCCCCACCCTTATCAGAGTTTTTAGAATCTTGCTTCTTAGGGTCACCACCTTGGTTCTGTACCTTCTGCCTCACCCTGGTTCTGACCCATTTGTCTGCCTTCTTTCCCAATTCTTGGGGAGAGGTCAGATCAGAGTCCACCAGGTGCTGATGCAACAGCTGATTTTGACAATTATTAAGGATCTGCTCCCTCATGATAAGATTGTACAATCCTGTGAAGTCACATACCTTACTGCCCAATAACCAACCTTCCAGAGCCTTGGCAGAACAATCAACAAAGTCCACCCAGTCTTGAGTCTGTGCCTTTTGGGTATCTCTGAACTTTAACCTGTATTGTTCAGTGGTTAGGCCAAACCCATCAATCAGAGCACTCTTTAAGACTGTGTATTTATCAGCATCCTCCTCTCTAACAGTGAGGAGCTTATCTCTACCTTTGTCTGCAAAGGAGAGCCACAAGATTGCTGCCCACTGCTCCTGAGGGACCCTCTGTACTTTACAGGCCCTCTCCAGTGCAGTTATCCATTTGTGGATGTCATACCCACTCTGGTAGGGAGGGACAATCTTGCTCAGGTTTCTATGGTCATAAGACCTTTCCCTATCTCTGGGGAAATTGCTGCCACCATGGGACTCTAGTCCCATCTTTTTTCTCTCTTTGTAGAGATCTAGGGACTCCCTGTCTATAGCCAACTGCTGTTTTCTGAGCTCAAGCTGGGCTTGCTCAAACTGAATCAGTCTCTTTCTCCTGTCATGAGAGGAATCTCTCCTATGAGAAGAGACAGAGGTCCCTATTGAGGTGTCAGAGTGGTTAGACTCATGAGAAGGAGATCAATCCCTTCTTTGCACACTCTCAACTCTTCCTGGGGGGACAAAGGTGAGGTCATTCTGATCCTCCTCTTCATCTACAGGAATAGCTGGGTTTTCCAGGGCAAGGTCATTGTCACCTTCCTGGCCAGTTTCAGAGGGGGGGGCCTGGGTTTCTTCACCCCTGACCCCTTCCTCCTGTTCTGCCCCACCCTCTCTGCCTACCCCTTCAGACCCTAGGGGCCTGCTGAGATCATCAGCTAGTAGCATCTCTCTGAGGTGTTGGGTGCTGGCACTTTTGCCTTCCTTCAGCTTCCTAGTATTGCATAATGCTCTCAATTCCAAGAATGGGAGTTTATCATACTTGGAGGGAAGAAGCCCACTGGCTTCTGGCAAGGACTCACTGGGTCCTGGCTTTGAAGACATTACTAGTGAGGTGTGGTGTATGCACTACCTACTCTAGTGTGGCCTACTAAACTCTCTTGAGTTGTAGAAAGGGTGTGCTATCCCTTAACACACAACTCTAAGTTCAGTAGAACTTACTGTACACTAAGTTTGATTTATATGTACCTAAGGTACCCTTAGTGGTTTTCAGTTGATCAATTCAATTGAGATTATCTGGTAAAACAATAGCAAGCTGGAATCCCACACGCTGCACACCAATGTGAGAAGTTGGCCTGGCATATGCTGTCCACTAATTATGGTGGGCACTTTGCACCAGTCCAAACAACCCCTTATTGGAGATAGGTTAAAGACAACCTTTATTGAAAGCTATCCTAGTGGTAGCTATGGAGAGCAGCCTTCAGGCTAAGTCTTGAAGGAATGTAAAGCAGCTTGTTTTACCAGTCTATAATCTCTTGAGTGACCAAATGAAAGAGGACCACACCAGGTATATATTCAAAATATATGTATTTATTGCTAAACACACCCCTCTAGTCTCTTTATGAGGCTAGAGTTCGAAGTACATAAGTTATACGTTAGTTACCAACAGTAATAGCACAAATACACGTTTGAGCCCTAGGGGCGTACCAAACCATATACCAATAAAGTGGTATAAGAACCACGACTGAGCTAGACACAGGGCCTAGAGCCTGTAGAAGTGCTTGGACCACAAGGAACCACCCACGGTAGTGACACAGGGGACCCACGGGGGACGCGTGCAGTGTAAGAACACAGCCGCGAATCGCCGTTGACTTCTATGGGGAAAGTCGCGGTTGGAAGTTTAAAGAAAAGGGACACTTAGAGGAGGACTTGGAGCAAACCCTTTTAGAACTAGGCTGTTCTAGTGTCAATACCCACGGGAGCACCGGAGTACTCGAGTTACCTCACCCAGGGGAGCCGGGGAAAGGTGTCTTTCGGGGTCGGGTTTCGTCGTTGTTTTCAATGGTGATCTGCTGCAAAGTGCTGCTGGCGGCCAAGTCGAAAGTGTTCGGGTGGATCCAAAGGTGGATCGAAGATCTGAAGAACCTGAAAGCAGAGGGGACAGAGTCTGGGTCACTAGCCAGTGACCAGGAAGGCGATGAGCAGATGCCCACCGATGCCGAGTGCTTCAGGTAGGAGGATGGTCATCTTGACTCTTCAGCCACGAGGTCCAGGAGGTGTCAACGATAACCAGGAGCTGGATTTGAGCTGTCCCACAACGTTTGTCGATTTCAGGGGTGTCAGCGACCGGAGTGGACCCAACAAGCCTTGGCAACGGCAAGTCTTGTGGAAATGGAAGAAGGACGATGGTGCAGAACAGCAAGGTCTGAGGGACTCACCCAAAGAGGGTAAGTCAGGGCACCCCTGGAGCAACCAGGGAGCCCAAGCAGAAGAAGATTGGCCTTCGGGAGGGCCTACTAGCCAACGGACTAGCAACCGCAAAGGAGCCTCGGGTGGACACACTTGGAGCTGGCTCACAGGACACTCGTGGAGTGGAGGCAAGTGATCTTCGGTGCAGTCGGTGCTGGAGGCTGGAGCTACTCGAAGCCCAAAGCACAACTTCGTGAGAGACCCAGAATAGGATGCACTTACAAAAGTACGTGGTGTCCAGGGGTCAGGGTTCCATGTTACCCACCATAGCCACGGGCCTCAGCTTTGCTGGGGACTCAGGGTAGCTTTGTGGAAGTCTGAAAATCTACCTCTGGTGATGCCAAGACTTCGGCGTCTGGCGGGAGCTTCAGCGATGCAGACCGGACAATTGCTTCATTGGTGCCTGCCAAGCAGGGGAGTCACTCCTTGACCCCAAGGGAGATTCTTCAGTCCTCTAATCTTAAATTAGAGCGTTGAAGGTCCAGGATTCTGTGTCAGAGTTTCATCCAGGTAAATCAAAAGTCCTAAGGACTGGGGTCCCATACTTATACCAAGTTAGGGGGTTGGACATACTCTGGGGACCCACCTATGGGAGGGTCAGGGCAGAGGGGTGGTTACACCCCTTTCCCTTTGTCCGGTTTCGTGCCAGAGCAGGGGCTGGAAGCCCCTGAGCCGGTTTGAACTGGGGTATGCACAGGGACACCAAATGTGCCCCCAGTGCAGGACTTCAAAGCACCAGAGAGTGCTCCCGCCCAGCCCCAATACACACTATCCTGTCTGGGGAGATGGTTACACCTCCCTGGGACAGGAAACCTATTGTCCAGGCCTCCCCTGCCGGAGTTTCGGTCAGCAGCAGGAGGCCAGACTCGTGTCTGTGGCAGCGGCATCCATTTTGTGATGCCAGGGCTTGGAAAGAAGTTACCGGGCAGGCCGGTGTGTACATGTCTCTCCCTCTAGAAGGGTGGAATGCTACCCCCGCCACCAGAACTGGTGGGGGGGGTAGTATTCCAAGATGTTTGACACCAAACACGACATGTTTCCGTGCAGCCATCCCAAAGTTAGCATTTAACGCAAGGTTATAATGCGCTTAAGAGTATATGGTCAGGCTGCACTACAAACAGCATCAGAGAAGGGTCTCCGAACGCTGCAGAGGGGCTCTGCTCATGCAGGGGCACCCTCTCACGTAGGAACCAAGCACTCTGCTTTCAGGATTGATAAGGCCTGCCATAGGAGTGACTTATAGGTTTATATGTGTGTATGTATGTAGTGATATAGGTAGCCTATATCACAGTAAGGGGTGCATGCACCACCTTACCCAGGCTGCAGTAGCAGACCTGTGGTGTCATTTTGGATGGCCTCCCAGGGGTGGCACAATACATGCTGCAGCCCCTGGTAGGCCTCTGAGGTACCTATGCCCTGGGTACATAGTATACCATATACTAGGAACTTATAAGGGCACTCCAGATTCCAATCAGAGATGTGCCTAAGGCACATGGAAACCATTTTAGAGAGGAATCAGCTAGGCTGGGGTACTGATTAGCAGGGCCCCAGCCAGACTAAGTCGAAAAACAGTGAAGCATCAACAAAAAGTGGGGGTACCCATGTGAAGCAGATCCTACTCTCCTACACTGAAAGAAGCAAGAGAGGTGCAGAAAGATGCAAGAGAAGTGCAGAAAGAGGCAATAGAATTGCAGAAAGAGGGAAGAGAATTGCAGAAAGAAGCAAGAGAGGTGCAGTAGGAAGGAAAAGAGGTACAGAAAGACACAAGAGAAGTGCAGAAAGAAGAGAGTGAGGTGCAAAAAGAGGCAAGAGAGTTGCAGAAAAAGGAAAGAGAGGTAGTGAAAGAGGCAAGAGAGGTGCTGAAAGAAGCAAAGGAATTGTAGAAAGAAGCAGGAAAGGTGCAGAAAGAAGCAAGAAAGGTACATAAAGAAGAGAGTCATATGCATAAAGAGGCAAGAGAACTGCAAAGAGAAGCAAGAGAGGTGTAGAAATAGGAAGAAAGGTAGAGAAAGGGGCAAGATAAGAGCAGAAAGAGGCAGCAGAGGTACAGAAAGAGGGAAGAGAGGTGCAGAAAGAAACAAGAGAAGTGCAGAAAGAGACAAGAGAAGCATAGAAAGAAGCAACAGGGGTGCAGGAAGAGGCAAACAAAGTGCAGAAAGAGTCAAGAGAGGTACAGAGAGAAGCAAGAGAGGTACAGAAAGAAGTAAGAGAGGTGGAAAAAGAAGCAAGAAAAGTGCAGAAAGATAATAGAAAGGTGCTGGGACAGATAAGATAAGTGTAGAAATAGAAAGAAAGGTGCAGAAAGAGGAAGACAGGTGCAAAAAGAAGCAAGAGAAGTACAGAAAGAAGCAAGAGAAGTGCAGAAACAATTAAGAGAGGTGCAGAAAGAAGCAAGTGAGGTACTGAAAGAAGCAAGAGAGGTGCAGAAAGATGCAAGAGAAGTGCAGAAAGAGGCAAGAGAAGTGCAGAAAGAGGCAATAGAATTGCAGAAAGAGGGAAGAGAGTTGCAGAAAGAGGGAAGAGAATTGCAGAAAGAAGCAAGAGGGATGCAGAAAGAGGATGAAAGGAGCAGAAAGTGGAAGAAAGGCACCGAAAGATTAAGGAAGGCTCAGAAAGAAATAAAAGAAATGCAGAAAGAAGCAAGAGAGGTGCAGAAAGAAGCAAGATTGGTGCAGAAAGAAGCAAAAGAGGTACAGAAAGAGACAAGAGAAGTGCAGAAAGAAGAGAGTGAGGTGCAGAAAGAGGCAAGAGAGTTGCAGAAAAAGGAAAGTGAGGTGGAGAAAGAGGCAATAGAGGTGCTGAAAGAAACAAGGGAATTGTAGAAAGAAGCAGGAAAGGTGCAGAAAGAGGCAAGAAAGGTACATAAAGAAGAGAGTCATATGCATAAAGAGGCAAGAGAACTGCAAAGAGAAGCAAGAGAGGTGCAGAAATAGGAAGAAAGGTAGAGAAAGGGGCAAGAGAAGAGCAGAAAGAGGCAGCAGAGGTACAGAAAGAGGGAAGAGAGGTGCAGAAAGAAACAAGAGAAGTGCAGAAAGAGACAAGAGAAGTATAGAAAGAAGCAACAGGGGTGCAGGAAGAGGCAAACAAAGTGCTTAAAGTGTCAAGAGAGGTACGTAAAGAGGCAAGAGAGGTGCAGAAAGAAGCAAGAGAGGTACAGAAAGAAGTAAGAGAGGTGGAAAAAGAAGCAAGAAAAGTGAAGAAAGATAATAGAAAGGTGCTGGGAGAGATAAGATAAGTGTAGAAATAGAAAGAAAGGTGCAGAAAGAGGAAGAAAGGTGCAAAAAGAAGCAAGAGAAGTGTGAGAAGTTGGCCTGGTATATGCTGTCCACTAATTATAGTGGGCACCTTGCACCAGTCCAACCAACCCCTTATTGGAGATAGGTTAAAGACAACCTTTATTGAAAGCTATCCTAGTGGTAGCTATGGAGAGCAGGCTTCAGGCTAAGTCTTGAAGGAATGTAAAGCAGCTTGTTTTACCAGTCTATAATCTCTTGAGTGATCAAATGAAAGAGCACCACACCAGGTATATATTCAAAATATATGTATTTATTGCTAAACACACCCCTCTAGTCTCGTTATGAGGCTAGAGTTCGAAGTACACAAGTTATAAGTTATTTAAACACAGTAATAGCACAAATACACGTTTGGGCCCTAGGGCGTACCAAACCATATACCAATAAAGTGGTATAAGAACCACGACTGAACTAGACACTAGGCCTAGAGCCTCTAGAAGTGCTTGGACCACAAGGAACCACCCAAGGTAGTGACACAGGGGACCCACGGGGGACGCGTGCAGTGTAAATACAGAACCGCGATACGCCGTTAACTTCTATGGAGAAAGTCGCGATCAGGAAATTAAAGAAAAGGGACACTTAAAGGAGGACTTGGAGCAAACCCTTTGAGAACTAGGTTGTTCTAGAGTCTCTACCCATGGGAGCACCGGAGTACTCTTGTTACCTCACCCAGGGAAGCCGGGTGCATAGGTGCCTTTCGGGGTCGGGTTTCGTCGTCGATTTGAATGGCGATCTGCTGCAAAGTGCTGCTGGCGACCAAGTGGAAAGTGTCCGGGTGGATCCAAGAGTGGATCGGAGATCTGAAGAACCTGAAAGCAGAGGGGACAGAGTCTGGGTCACTAGCCAGTGACCAGGAAGGTGATGAGCGGATGCCCACCGATGTTGAGTGCTTCAGGTAGGTTGACGGTCGTCTTGACTCTTCAGCCACGAGGTCCAGGAGGCGTTGTCGGTGACCAAGAGCAGGATTCCGGCTGGTACACGATGTCTGTCGAGTGCTGAGGTGTCGGCGACCATATTGGACCCAACAAGCCTTGGCAACGGCAAGTCTCGATGAATATGAAGAATGTCGATGATGCAGACCAGCAAGGTCTGAAGAACTCACCCAGCAACGGTAAGTGAGGGCAAGCCTGGAGCAACCAGGGAGCCCAAGAAGAAAAGGATTGGCCTTTGTGAAGGGCTACTAGCCAACGGGCTAGCGACCGCAAAGGAGCCTCAAGACATCGCATGTGGAGCTGGCTCACAGGACACTCGTGGAGTGGAGGCCAGTGATCTTCGGTGCAGTTAGTGCTGGAGGCTAGGGCTACTAGGAGCCCAAAGCACGACTTTGTGGGACACCCAGAAGAGGATGCACTAGCAAATGCGTGCGGTGTCCAGGGTTCACAGTTCCACGTTACCCACGACAGCTATGGGCCTCAGCTTTGCTGGGGACTCAGGGCAGCCTCGGGGAAGTCTGGAAATCCACCTCTGGTGATGCAAAGACTTCGGCGTTCTACGGGAGCTTAGGCGATGCAGACCGGACAATTGCTTTGTTGGTGCCTGCCAAGCGGGGGAGTCACTCCTTGACCCCAAGGGAGATTCTTCTGTCCTCTAGTCTTGAGTAGAGCGTCGAAGGTCCAGGATTCTGTTTCAGTGTTTCGTCCAGGGATAATCTAAAGTCCTAAGGACTGGGTTCCTATACTTATACTAAGCTTAGGGGTTTTACTTACTCTGTGGCCCCACCTATGGGTGGGTCAGTGCAGAGGGGTGGCTACACCCCTTTCCCTTTGTCCAGTTCGCGCCAAAGCAGGGGCTGCAAGCCCCTAATCCGGTTTGAACTGGGGTATGCACAGGGACACCAAATGTGCCCCCAGTGCAGGATCAAAGCACCCGAGAGTGCTCCCGCCCAGCCCCAATACACACTATCCTGTCTGGGGAGGTGGTCACACCTCCCTGGGACAGGAAACCTATTGTCCAGGCCTCCCCTGCCAGAGTTTCGGTCAGCAGCAGGAGGCCAGACTTGTGTCTGTGGCAGCAGCATCCATTTTGTGATGCCAGGGCTTTAGAAAGAAGTTACCGGTCAAGCCAGGGTTAACATGTCTCTCCCTCTAGAAGGGTGGAATGCTACCCCCGCCCCCAGAATTGGCGGGGGGTAGTATTCCAAGATGTTTGACACCAAACACGACATGTTTTGGTGCAGCCATTCCAAAGTTTGCATTTAACGCGAGGTTATAATGCGCTTAAGAGTATATGGTCAGGCTGCACTACAAACAGCATCAGAGAAGGGTCTCCGAACGCTGCAGAGGGGCCCTGCTCATGCAGGGGCACCCTCTCACATAGGAACCACGCACTCTGCCTTCAGGATTGATAAGGCCTGCCATAGGAGTGACTTATAGGTTTATCTGTGTGTATGTATATAGTGATATAGGTAGCCTATATCACAGTAAGGGGTGCATGCACCACCTTACCCAGGCTGCAGTAGCAGACCTGTGGTGTCAGTTTGGATGGCCTTCCAGGGGTGGCACAATACATCCTGCAGCCCCTGGTAGGCCTCTGAGGTACCTATGCCCTGGGTACATAGTATACCATATACTAGGGACTTATAAGGGCACTCCAGATTCCAATCAGAGATGTGCCTAAGGCACATGGAAACCTTTTTACAGAGAAATCAGATAGACTGGGGCCCTGAATAGCAGGATCCCAGTCCAACTAAGTCATAAACCAGCAAAACACCAGGAAAAAAGTGGGGGCAACCATATAGTCAGATTCCACCTTCCTACAAGAAGTACTGAAAGAAGCAAGAGAAGTGCAGAAACAACCAAGAGAGGTGCAGAAAGAAGCAAGTGAGGTACTGAAAGAAGCAAGAGAGGTGCAGAAAGATGCAAGAGAAGTGCAGAAAGAGGCAAGAGAAGTGCAGAAAGAGGCAATAGAAATAGGGAAGAGAGTTGCAGAAAGAAGCAAGAGGGATGCAGAAAGAGGACAAGAGGAGATGAAAGCGGAATAAAGGCACCGAAAGAGTAAGGAAGGCTCAGAAAGAAACAAGAGAAATGCAGAAAGAAGCAAAAGAGGTGCAGAAAGAAGCAAGAGAGGTGCAGAAAGAAGGAAAAAGGGTACAGAAAGAGACAAAAGAAGTGCAGAAAGAAAAGAGTGAGGTGCAAAAAGATTCAAGAGAGTTGCAGAAAAAGGAAAGAGAGGTGGAGAAAGAGGCAAGAGAGGTGCTGCAAGAAGCAAGGGAATTGTAGAAAGAAGCAGGAAAGGTGCAGAAAGAAGCAAGAAAGGTACACAAAGAAGAGAGTCATATGCATAAAGAGGCAAGAGAACTGCAAAAAAAAGCAAGAGAGGTGCAGAAATAAGAAGAAAGGTAGAGAAAGAGGCAAGAGAAGAGCAGAAAGAGGCAACAGAGGTACAGAAAGAGGGAAGAGAGGTGCAGAAAGAAACAAGAGAAGGGCAGAAAGAGACAAGAGAAGTATAGAAAGAAGCAACAGGTGTGCAGGAAGAGGCAAACAAAGTGCAGAAAGAGGCAAGAGAGGTGCAGAAAGAATCAAGAGATGTGTAGAATGAAGCAGCAGGGTGCAGAAAGAGGCAAAAGAAGTATAGAAAGAGGCAAGAGAGGTGCAGAAAGAAGCTAGAGAGATGCCGAAAGAAGCAAGAGAAGTGAAGAAAGGGGCAAGAGATGTGCAGAAAGAGGCAAGAGAAGTGCAGAAAGAAGGAAGAAAAGTGCAGAAAGAGGAAGAAATGAGCAGAAAGAAGGAAGAGAGGTGCAAAAAGAAGGGAGGTGCAGAAAGAGGAAGAGCTGTGCAGAAAGAGACAATAGAAGTGCAGAAAGAGGTATAAATGTGCAGAAAGAAGCAAGAGAAGTGCAGAAAGAAGGGAGATACAGAAAGAGGAAGAGATGTGCAGAAAGACACAAGAGAAGTGCAGAAAGAGGAAGAAAAGGGCAGAAAGAAGCCAGAAAAATGCAGAAAGAGACAAGAGAAGTGCAGAAAAAGAAAGAAAGGTGTAGAAATAAGTAACAAAATTGCAAAAAGAGGTAAGAGATGTTTAAGAAGAGGCAAGAGAGGTGCACAAAGAGGCAAGAGAGGTGCAGATTGAAGCAAGAGAGGTACAGAAAGAGGCAAAAGGGATGCAGAAATAGGAATAAATGGGCAGAAAGAGGCAAGAGAGGTACAGAAAGAGGAAAGAGAAGTGCAGAAATAGACAAGAGATGTGCAGAAAGAGGAAAGAGAGGTGCAGAAAGATTCAAGAGAGACGCCAAAACAAACAAGACAATTGTGGAAAAAAGCAAGAAAGGTTCAGAAAGAAGCAAGAGGGGTGCAGAAAGAAGCAACAGAGGGGCAAGAAAGAAGCAAGAGAAGTGCAAAAAGAAGCAAGAGAGGTACAGAAAAAGGAAGAAATGTGCAGAAAGAGCCAAGAGAGCTGCAGAAACAGGCAATAAATGCATAGAAAGAGGCAAGAGAAGTTCAGAAAGAGGTAGGAAGGTGCAGAGAGAAGCAAGGGAAGTGCAAAAACAGACAAGAGAAGTACAAAAAAGGGTGAAAGGTGCAGAAAGAAGCAAAATAAATTCAGATCAAGAAAAGTGCAGAAAGAAGCAAGCGAGGTGCAGAAAGAAGCAAGGGAAGTAATGAAAGAGGCAAGACAGGTGCAGAAAGAAGCAAGAGGGTGCAGAAAGAAGAAAGAGAGGTGCAGAAAGAGGCAAAAGAAGTGCAGAAAGAAGCAATAGAACTGCAAAAAGAAGAATAAAGGTGCAGGAAGAAGGAAGAGAAGTGAGGAAAGAACCAAGAGAGGTGCAGAAAGAAGACAAGAGGGGTGAAGTAAGAAGAGAGTGAGGTGCAGAAAGAGGCAAGAGAGGTGCAGAGAGAGGAAAGAGAGGTGCAGAAAGAACAAGAGAGGTGCAGAAGAATCAAGAGAGGTGCAGAAAGAAGCAAGTGAGGTACTGAAAGAAGAAACAGAGGTGCAGAAAAATGCAAGAAAAGTGCTGAAAGGGGCAAGAGAAGTGCAGAAAGAAGCAAGAGAATTGCAAATAGAAGCAAGAGAAGTGTAAAAATAAGCAAGAGAGATGCAGAAAGATGAAGAAAGATGCAGAACGAGGAAGAAAGGCACAGAAAGAGGAAGTAACTGCAGAAAGAAGCATGAGAAATGCAGAAAGAAGCAAGAGAAGAACAGAAAGAAACAAGAGAGGTGCAGAAAGAAGCAAGATAGGTTGAGAAGGAAGTAAGAGAGAAGCAGAAAGAGAAAAGAGAAGTGCAGAAAGAAGAGAGTGAGGTGCAGAAAGAGGCAAGGGAAGTGTAGAAAGAGGAAATAGAGGTGCAGAAAGAGGCACGAGAGGTGCAGAAAGAGGCAAGAGAGATGAAGAAACAAACAAGAGAAATGTAGAAAGAAGCAAAAAAGGTGCAGAAAGAAGCAAGAGAGGTGCGGAAAGAGGCAAGAGGGGTGCAGAGAGAAGCAAGACAAGTGCAGAAAGAAGCAAGAGACATGCAGAAAGAAGCATATGAGGTGCAGAAAGAAGCAAGAGAGGTGCAGAAAGAGGCAATAGTGGTGCAGAAAGAGGCAAGAGAAGTACAGAAAGAGGCAAGAGAAGTGCAGAAAAAGCAAGAGAAGTGCAGAAAGAGGAAGAAAGGTGCTGAAAGAGGAAGAAAGATACAGAAAGTGGAAGAAAGGTGCAGAAAGAAGCAAGGGAGGAGTGGAAAGAGGCAAAAGCAGTGCATAAAGAGGTAAGAAAGGTACAGAAAGAGGCAAGAGAAGTACTGAAGGAGCAACAGGGGTGCAGAAAGAGGCAGGAGAAGTGCAGAAAGAGGCAAAAGATGAGCAGAAATAGGTAATAGAAGTGGAGAAAGATGTAATAGAGGTGCTAAAAGAAGCAAGAGAGGTACAGAAAGAGGAAGAAATATGCAGAAAGAGCCAAGAGAGATGCAGAAACAGGCAATAAAAGCACAGAAAGAGGCAAGAAAAGTGCAGAAAGAGGAAGAAAGGTGCAGAGAGAAGCAAGAAAAGTGCAAAAACAGGCAAGAGAAGTACGAAAAGGGAGAAAAGTGCAGAAAGAAGCAACAGAAATGCAGAAAAAAGCAAGAAAGGTGCAGAAAGAAGCAAGAGAGGTGCAGAAAGAAGCAAGAGAAGTGCAGAAAGAAGCAAACGAGGTGCAGAAAGAGATAAGAGAAGTACAGAAAGAAGAGAGTGAGGTACAGAAAGAGGAAGAAATGTGCAGAAAGAGCCAAGAGAGCTGCAGAAACAGGCAATAAAAGCATAGAAAGAGGCAAGAGAAGTTCAGAAAGAGGTAGAAAGGTGCAGAGAAAAGCAAGAGAAGTGCAAAAACAGGCAAGAGAAGTACAAAAAAGGGTGAAAGGTGCAGAAAGAATCAAAATAAATGCAGATCAAGAAAAGCGCTGAAAGAAGCAAGCGAGGTGCAGAAAGAAGCAAGGGAAGTGATGAAAGAGGCAAGAGAGGTGCAGAAAGAAGCAAGAGGGGTACAGAAAGAAGAAAGAGAGGTGCAGAAAGAGTCAAGAGAAGTGCAGAAAGAAGAAAGAGAGGTGCAGAAAGAGGAATAAATGTGCAGAAAGAGGCAAGAGAGGTGCCGAAAGAGGCATGAGAGGTGAATACACAGGCAAGAAAGGTAAAGAAAGAGGCAAGAGAGGTACAGAAAGAGGCAAGAGAAGTACAGAAAGAAGCAACAGGGGTGCAGAAAGAGGCAGGAGAAGTACAGATAGAGGCTAGAGAGGTGCCCAAAGAGGCAAGAGAAGTGCAGCAAGAAGCAAGAGAGATGTAGAAATAGGGAAGAGGGGTGCAGAAAGAGGCAAGAGGGGTGAAGAAAGAAGCAAGAGAGGAGCAGAAATAAGCAAGATATGAGCAGAAAGAAGCAAGAGAGGTGCAGGAAGAGGCAAGAGAAGGGCAGAAAGAGGCAAGAGTGGTGCAGAAGGAGACCAGAGAAGTGCAGAAAAAGGGAAGAGAGGTGCTTAAAGAGGCAAGAGAGGTGCAGAAAGAAGCAAGAGAGGTATAGAAAAGGCAAAAGGGGTGAAGAAAGAAGCAAGAGAAGTGCAAAAAGAAACAAAAGAGGTGCAGCAAGAAGCAAAAGAAGTGAAGAGGCAAGGGAAGTGCAGAAAGAGGCAAGATAAAAGCATAAAGAAGCAAGAGAGGTGCATAAAGAGGAATAAATTATCAAAACAAGGTTAGAGAGGAGTAAAAAGAGGCAAGAGAAGTACAGAAAGAGAGGTGTAGAAAGAGGCTAGGGAGTTGTAGAAGAGGCAATAGGGGTGCAGAAATAATCAAGAGAGGTCCAGAAAGAGACAAGAGAGGTGCACAAAAGAGGCAAGTGGGGTGCAGAAAGAAGCAAGTAAGGTGCAGAAACAGCAAGAAAAGTACAGAAATAAGCAGGAGAGGTACAGAAAGAAGTAAGAGAGATTTGGAAAGAGGCAAGAGAAGTGATTAAAAAGGCAAGAGCGGTGCAGAAAAAGGAATAAATGTGCAGAAAGAGACAAGAGAGGTGCAGAAAGAGGCAAGTAGGGTGCAGAAAGAAGCAAAAGAGGTACAGAAAGAAGCAAGAGAAGTGAAGAGGCAAGAGAAGTACAGAAAGAGGCAAGAGAAGTGCAGAAAGAGGCATGAGAGGTGAATACAAAGGCAAGAAAAGTAAAGAAAGAGGAAAGAGAGGTACATAAAGAGGCAAGAGAAGTACAGAAAGAAGAAACAGGGGTGCATAAAGAGGCAGGAGAAGTACAGATAGAGGCTAGAGAGGTGCCCAAAGAGGCAAGAGAGGTGCAGCAAGAAGCAAGAGAGATGTAGAAATAGGGAAGAGGGGTGCAGAAAGAGGCAAGAGGGGTGAAGAAAGAAGCAAGAGAGGAGCAGAAAGAAGACAAGAGGGGTGAAGTAAGAAGAGAGTGAGGTGCAGAAAGAGGCAAGAGAGGTGCAGAGAGAGGAAAGAGAGGTGCAGAAAGAGACAAAAAAGTGCAGAAAGAAGCAATAGAACTGCAAAAAGAAGAATAAAGGTGCAGGAAGAAGGAAGAGAAGTGAGGAAAGAACCAAGAGAGGTGCAGAAAGAAGACAAGAGGGGTGAAGTAAGAAGAGAGTGAGGTGCAGAAAGAGGCAAGAGAGGAAAGAGAGAGAAAGAGAGGTGCAGAAAGAGTCAAGAGAGGTGCAGAAGAATCAAGAGAGGTGCAGAAAGAAGCAAGTGAGGTACTGAAAGAAGAAACAGAGGTGCAGAAAAATGCAAGAAAAGTGCTGAAAGAGGCAAGAGAAGTGCAGAAAGAGGCAAGAGAATTGCAAAAAGAGGCAAGAGAAGTGCAAAAATAAGCAAGAGAGATGCAGAAAGCGGAAGAAAGATGCAGAACGAGGAAGAAAGGCACAGAAAGAGGAAGTAACTGCAGAAAGAAGCATGAGAAATGCAGAAAGAAGCAAGAGAAGAACAGAAAGAAACAAGAGAGGTGCATAAAGAAGCAAGATAGGTTGAGAAGGAAGCAAGAGAGATGCAGAAAGAGAAAAGAGAAGTGCAGAAAGAAGAGAGTGAGGTGCAGAAAGAGGCAAGGGAAGTGTAGAAAGAGGAAATAGAGGTGCAGAAAGAGGCACAAGAGGTGCAGAAAGAGGCAAGAGAGATGAAGAAACAAACAAGAGAAATGTAGAAAGAAGCAAAAAAGGTGCAGAAAGAAGCAAGAGAGGTGCGGAAAGAGGCAAGAGGGGTGCAGAGAGAAGCAAGACAAGTGCAGAAAGAAGCAAGAGACATGCAGAAAGAAGCATGTGAGGTGCAGAAAGAAGCAAGAGAGGTGCAGAAAGAGGCAATAGTGGTGCAGAAAGAGGCAAGAGAAGTATAGAAAGAGGCAAGAGAAGTGCAGAAAAAGCAAGAGAAGTGCAGAAAGAGGAAGAAAGGTGCTGAAAGAGGAAGAAAGATACAGAAAGTGGAAGAAAGGTGCAGAAAGAAGCAAGGGAGGAGTAGAAAGAGGCAAAAGCAGTGCATAAAGAGGTAAGAAAGGTACAGAAAGAGGCAAGAGAAGTACTGAAGGACCAACAGGGGTGCAGAAAGAGGAAGGAGAAGTGCAGAAAGAGGCAAAAGATGAGCAGAAAGAGGTAATAGAAGTAGAGAAAGATGTAATAGAGGTGCAAAAAGAAGCAAGAGAGGTACAGAAAGAGGAAGAAATATGCAGAAAGAGCCAAGAGAGATGCAGAAACAGGCAATAAAAGCACAGAAAGAGGCAAGAAAAGTGCAGAAAGAGGAAGAAAGGTGCAGAGAGAAGCAAGAAAAGTGTAAAAACAGGCAAGAGAAGTACAACAAGGGAGAAAAGTGCAGAAAGAAGCAACAGAAATGCAGAAAAAAGCAAGAAAGGTGCAGAAAGAAGCAAGAGAGGTGCAGAAAGAAGCAAGAGAAGTACAGAAAGAAGCAAACGAGGTGCAGAAAGAGATAAGAGAAGTACAGAAAGAAGAGAGTGAGGTACAGAAAGAGGAAGAAATGTGCAGAAAGAGCCAAGAGAGCTGCAGAAACAGGCAATAAAAGCATAGAAAGAGGCAAGAGAAGTTCAGAAAGAGGTAGAAAGGTGCAGAGAAAAGCAAGAGAAGTGCAAAAACAGGCAAGAGAAGTACAAAAAAGGGTGAAAGGTGCAGAAAGAATCAAAATAAATGCAAATCAAGAAAAGCGCTGAAAGAAGCAAGCGAGGTGCAGAAAGAAGCAAGGGAAGTGATGAAAGAGGCAAGAGAGGTGCAGAAAGAAGCAAGAGGGGTACAGAAAGAAGAAAGAGAGGTGCAGAAAGAGGCAAGAGAATTGCAGAAAGAGGCAAGAGAGGTGCCGAAAGAGGCATGAGAAGTGAATACACAGGCAAGAAAGGTAAAGAAAGAGGCAAGAGAGGTACAGAAAGAGGCAAGAGAAGTACAGAAAGAAGCAACAGGGGTGCAGAAAGAGGCAGGAGAAGTACAGATAGAGGCTAGAGAGGTGCCCAAAGAGGCAAGAGAGGTGCAGCAAGAAGCAAGAGAGATGTAGAAATAGGGAAGAGGGGTGCAGAAAGAGGCAAGAGGGGTGAAGAAAGAAGCAAGAGAGGAGCAGAAATAAGCAAGATATGAGCAGAAAGAAGCAAGAGAAGTGCAGGAAGAGGCAAGAGAAGGGCAGAAAGAGGCAAGAGTGGTGCAGAAGGAGGCAAGAGAAGTGCAGAAAAAGGGAAGAGAGGTGCTTAAAGAGGCAAGAGAGGTGCAGAAAGAAGCAAGAGAGGTATAGAAAAGGCAATAGGGGTGAAGAAAGAAGCAAGAGAAGTGCAAAAAGAAACAAAATAGGTGCAGCAAGAAGCAAAAGAAGTGAAGAGGCAAGGGAAGTGCAGAAAGAGGCAAGATAAAAGCATAAAGAAGCAAGAGAGGTGCATAAAGAGGAATAAATGATCAAAACAAGGTTAGAGAGGAGTAAAAAGAGGCAAGAGAAGTACAGAAAGAGAGGTGTAGAAAGAGGCTAGGGAGTTGTAGAAGAGGCAATAGGGGTGCAGAAATAATCAAGAGAGGTCCAGAAAGAGACAAGAGAGGTGCACAAAAGAGGCAAGTGGGGTGCAGAAAGAAGCAAGTAAGGTGCAGAAACAGCAAGAAAAGTACAGAAATAAGCAGGAGAGGTACAGAAAGAAGTAAGAGAGATTTGGAAAGAGGCAAGAGAAGTGATTAAAAAGGCAAGAGCGGTGCAGAAAAAGGAATAAATGTGCAGAAAGAGACAAGAGAGGTGCAGAAAGAGGCAAGTAGGGTGCAGAAAGAAGCAAAAGAGGTACAGAAAGAAGCAAGAGAAGTGAAGAGGCAAGAGAAGTACAGAAAGAGGCAAGAGAAGTGCAGACAGAGGCATGAGAGGTGAATACAAAGGCAAGAAAAGTAAAGAAAGAGGCAAGAGAGGTACATAAAGAGGCAAGAGAAGTACAGAAAGAAGAAACAGGGGTGCATAAAGAGGCAGGAGAAGTACAGATAGAGGCTAGAGAGGTGCCCAAAGAGGCAAGAGAGGTGCAGCAAGAAGCAAGAGAGATGTAGAAATAGGGAAGAGGGGTGCAGAAAGAGGCAAGAGGGGTGAAGAAAGAAGCAAGAGAGGAGCAGAAAGAAGACAAGAGGGGTGAAGTAAGAAGAGAGTGAGGTGCAGAAAGAGGCAAGAGAGGTGCAGAGAGAGGAAAGAGAGGTGCAGAAAGAGACAAAAGAAGTGCAGAAAGAAGCAATAGAACTGCAAAAAGAAGAATAAAGGTGAAGGAAGAAGGAAGAGAAGTGAGGAAAGAACCAAGAGAGGTGCAGAAAGAAGACAAGAGGGTGAAGTAAGAAGAGAGTGAGGTGCAGAAAGAGGCAAGAGAGGAAAGAGAGAGGAAAGAGAGGTGCAGAAAGAGTCAAGAGAGGTGCAGAAGAATCAAGAGAGGTGCAGAAAGAAGCAAGTGAGGTACTGAAAGAAGAAACAGAGGTGCAGAAAAATGCAAGAAAAGTGCTGAAAGAGGCAAGAGAAGTGCAGAAAGAGGCAAGAGAATTGCAAAAAGAGGCAAGAGAAGTGCAAAAATAAGCAAGAGAGATGCAGAAAGCGGAAGAAAGATGCAGAACGAGGAAGAAAGGCACAGAAAGAGGAAGTAACTGCAGAAAGAAGCATGAGAAATGCAGAAAGAAGCAAGAGAAGAACAGAAAGAAACAAGAGAGGTGCAGAAAGAAGCAAGATAGGTTGAGAAGGAAGCAAGAGAGATGCAGAAAGAGAAAGAGAAGTGCAGAAAGAAGAGAGTGAGGTGCAGAAAGAGGCAAGGGAAGTGTAGAAAGAGGAAATAGAGGTGCAGAAAGAGGCACAAGAGGTGCAGAAAGAGGCAAGAGAGATGAAGAAACAAACAAGAGAAATGTAGAAAGAAGCAAAAAGGTGCAGAAAGAAGCACGAGAGGTGCGGAAAGAGGCAAGAGGGGTGCAGAGAGAAGCAAGACAAGTGCAGAAAGAAGCAAGAGACATGCAGAAAGAAGCATGTGAGGTGCAGAAAGAAGCAAGAGAGGCGCAGAAATAGGCAATAGTGGTGCAGAAAGAGGCAAGAGAAGTACAGAAAGAGGCAAGAGAAGTGCAGAAAAAGCAAGAGAAGTGCAGAAAGAGGAAGAAAGGTGCTGAAAGAGGAAGAAAGATACAGAAAGTGGAAGAAAGGTGCAGAAAGAAGCAAGGGAGGAGTAGAAAGAGGCAAAAGCAGTGCATAAAGAGGTAAGAAAGGTACAGAAAGAGGCAAGAGAAGTACTGAAGGAGCAACAGGGGTGCAGAAAGAGGAAGGAGAAGTGCAGAAAGAGGCAAAAGATGAGCAGAAAGATGTAATAGAAGTAGAGAAAGATGTAATAGAGGTGCAAAAAGAAGCAAGAGAGGTACAGAAAGAGGAAGAAATATGCAGAAAGAGCCAAGAGAGATGCAGAGACAGGCAATAAAAGCACAGAAAGAGGCAAGAAAAGTGCAGAAAGAGGAAGAAAGGTGCAGCGAGAAGCAAGAAAAGTGTAAAAACAGGCAAGAGAAGTACAACAAGGGAGAAAAGAGCAGAAAGAAGCAACAGAAATGCAGAAAAAAGCAAGAAAGGTGCAGAAAGAAGCAAGAGAGGTGCAGAAAGAAGCAAGAGAAGTACAGAAAGAAGCAAACGAGGTGCAGAAAGAGATAAGAGAAGTACAGAAAGAAGAGAGTGAGGTACAGAAAGAGGAAGAAATGTGCAGAAAGAGCCAAGAGAGCTGCAGAAACAGGCAATAAAAGCATAGAAAGAGGCAAGAGAAGTTCAGAAAGAGGTAGAAAGGTGCAGAGAAAAGCAAGAAAAGTGCAAAAACAGGCAAGAGAAGTACAAAAAAGGGTGAAAGGTGCAGAAAGAATCAAAATAAATGCAGATCAAGAAAAGCGCTGAAAGAAGCAAGCGAGGTGCAGAAAGAAGCAAGGGAAGTTATGAAAGAGGCAAGAGAGGTGCAGAAAGAAGCAAGAGGGGTACAGAAAGAAGAAAGAGAGGTGCAGAAAGAGGCAAGAGAAGTGCAGAAAGAAGAAAGAGAGGTGCAGAAAGAGGAATAAATGTGCAGAAAGAGGAAAGAGAGGTGCCGAAAGAGGCATGAGAGGTGAATACACAGGCAAGAAAGGTAAAGAAAGAGGCAAGAGAGGTACAGAAAGAGGCAAGAGAAGTACAGAAAGAAGCAACAGGGGTGCAGAAAGAGGCAAGAGAAGTACAGATAGAGGCTAGAGAGGTGCCCAAAGAGGCAAGAGAGGTGCAGCAAGAAGCAAGAGAGATGTAGAAATAGGGAAGAGGGGTGCAGAAAGAGGCAAGAGGGGTGAAGAAAGAAGCAAGAGAGGAGCAGAAATAAGCAAGAGATGAGCAGAAAGAAGCAAGAGAGGTGCAGGAAGAGGCAAGAGAAGGGCAGAAAGAGGCAAGAGTGGTGCAGAAGGAGGCAAGAGAAGTGCAGAAAAAGGGAAGAGAGGTGCTTAAAGAGGCAAGAGAGGTGCAGAAAGAAGCAAGAGAGGTATAGAAAAGGCAATAGGGGTGAAGAAAGAAGCAAGAGAAGTGCAAAAAGAAACAAAAGAGGTGCAGCAAGAAGCAAAAGAAGTGAAGAGGCAAGGGAAGTGCAGAAAGAGGCAAGATAAAAGCATAAAGAAGCAAGAGAGGTGCATAAAGAGGAATAAATGATCAAAACAAGGTTAGAGAGGAGTAAAAAGAGGCAAGAGAAGTACAGAAAGAGAGGTGTAGAAAGAGGCTAGGGAGTTGTAGAAGAGGCAATAGGGGTGCAGAAATAATCAAGAGAGGTCCAGAAAGAGACAAGAGAGGTGCACAAAAGAGGCAAGTGGGGTGCAGAAAGAAGCAAGTAAGGTGCAGAAACAGCAAGAAAAGTACAGAAATAAGCAGGAGAGGTACAGAAAGAAGTAAGAGAGATTTGGAAAGAGGCAAGAGAAGTGATTAAAAAGGCAAGAGCGGTGCAGAAAAAGGAATAAATGTGCAGAAAGAGGCAAGAGAGGTGCCGAAAGAGGCATGAGAGGTGAATACACAGGCAAGAAAGGTAAAGAAAGAGGCAAGAGAGGTACAGAAAGAGGCAAGAGAAGTACAGAAAGAAGCAACAGGGGTGCAGAAAGAGGCAGGAGAAGTACAGATAGAGGCTAGAGAGGTGCCCAAAGAGGCAAGAGAGGTGCAGCAAGAAGAAAGAGAGATGTAGAAATAGGGAAGAGGGGTGCAGAAAGAGGCAAGAGGGGTGAAGAAAGAAGCAAGAGAGGAGCAGAAATAAGCAAGATATGAGCAGAAAGAAGCAAGAGAGGTGCAGGAAGAGGCAAGAGAAGGGCAGAAAGAGGCAAGAGTGGTGCAGAAGGAGGCAAGAGAAGTGCAGAAAAAGGGAAGAGAGGTGCTTAAAGAGGCAAGAGAGGTGCAGAAAGAAGCAAGAGAGGTATAGAAAAGGCAATAGGGGTGAAGAAAGAAGCAAGAGAAGTGCAAAAGAAACAAAAGAGGTGCAGCAAGAAGCAAAAGAAGTGAAGAGGCAAGGGAAGTGCAGAAAGAGGCAAGATAAAAGCATAAAGAAGCAAGAGAGGTGCACAAAGAGGAATACATGATCAAAACAAGGTTAGAGAGGAGTAAAAAGAGGCAAGAGAAGTACAGAAAGAGAGGTGTAGAAAGAGGCTAGGGAGTTGTAGAAGAGGCAATAGGGGTGCAGAAATAATCAAGAGAGGTCCAGAAAGAGACAAGAGAGGTGCACAAAAGAGGCAAGTGGGGTGCAGAAAGAAGCAAGTAAGGTGCAGAAACAGCAAGAAAAGTACAGAAATAAGCAGGAGAGGTACAGAAAGAAGTAAGAGATTTGGAAAGAGGCAAGAGAAGTGATTAAAAAGGCAAGAGCGGTGCAGAAAAAGGAATAAATGTGCAGAAAGAGACAAGAGAGGTGCAGAAAGAGGCAAGTAGGGTGCAGAAAGAAGCAAAAGAGGTACAGAAAGAAGCAAGAGAAGTGAAGAGGCAAGAGAAGTACAGAAAGAGGCAAGAGAAGTGCAGAAAGAGGCATGAGAGGTGAATACAAAGGCAAGAAAAGTAAAGAAAGAGGCAAGAGAGGTACATAAAGAGGCAAGAGAAGTACAGAAAGAAGAAACAGGGGTGCATAAAGAGGCAGGAGAAGTACAGATAGAGGCTAGAGAGGTGCCCAAAGAGGCAAGAGAGGTGCAGCAAGAAGCAAGAGAGATGTAGAAATAGGGAAGAGGGGTGCAGAAAGAGGCAAGAGGGGTGAAGAAAGAAGCAAGAGAGGAGCAGAAAGAAGACAAGAGGGGTGAAGTAAGAAGAGAGTGAGGTGCAGAAAGAGGCAAGAGAGGTGCAGAGAGAGGAAAGAGAGGTGCAGAAAGAGACAAAAGAAGTGCAGAAAGAAGCAATAGAACTGCAAAAAGAAGAATAAAGGTGCAGGAAGAAGGAAGAGAAGTGAGGAAAGAACCAAGAGAGGTGCAGAAAGAAGACAAGAGGGGTGAAGTAAGAAGAGAGTGAGGTGCAGAAAGAGGCAAGAGAGGAAAGAGAGAGGAAAGAGAGGTGCAGAAAGAGTCAAGAGAGGTGCAGAAGAATCAAGAGAGGTGCAGAAAGAAGCAAGTGAGGTACTGAAAGAAGAAACAGAGGTGCAGAAAAATGCAAGAAAAGTGCTGAAAGAGGCAAGAGAAGTGCAGAAAGAGGCAAGAGAATTGCAAAAAGAGGCAAGAGAAGTGCAAAAATAAGCAAGAGAGATGCAGAAAGCGGAAGAAAGATGCAGAACGAGGAAGAAAGGCACAGAAAGAGGAAGTAACTGCAGAAAGAAGCATGAGAAATGCAGAAAGAAGCAAGAGAAGAACAGAAAGAAACAAGAGAGGTGCAGAAAGAAGCAAGATAGGTTGAGAAGGAAGCAAGAGAGATGCAGAAAGAGAAAAGAGAAGTGCAGAAAGAAGAGAGTGAGGTGCAGAAAGAGGCAAGGGAAGTGTAGAAAGAGGAAATAGAGGTGCAGAAAGAGGCACAAGAGGTGCAGAAAGAGGCAAGAGAGATGAAGAAACAAACAAGAGAAATGTAGAAAGAAGCAAAAAGGTGCAGAAAGAAGCAAGAGAGGTGCGGAAAGAGGCAAGAGGGGTGCAGAGAGAAGCAAGACAAGTGCAGAAAGAAGCAAGAGACATGCAGAAAGAAGCATGTGAGGTGCAGAAAGAAGCAAGAGAGGCGCAGAAAGAGGCAATAGTGGTGCAGAAAGAGGCAAGAGAAGTACAGAAAGAGGCAAGAGAAGTGCAGAAAAAGCAAGAGAAGTGCAGAAAGAGGAAGAAAGGTGCTGAAAGAGGAAGAAAGATACAGAAAGTGGAAGAAAGGTGCAGAAAGAAGCAAGGGAGGAGTAGAAAGAGGCAAAAGCAGTGCATAAAGAGGTAAGAAAGGTACAGAAAGAGGCAAGAGAAGTACTGAAGGACCAACAGGGGTGCAGAAAGAGGAAGGAGAAGTGCAGAAAGAGGCAAAAGATGAGCAGAAAGAGGTAATAGAAGTAGAGAAAGATGTAATAGAGGTGCAAAAAGAAGCAAGAGAGGTACAGAAAGAGGAAGAAATATGCAGAAAGAGCCAAGAGAGATGCAGAAACAGGCAATAAAAGCACAGAAAGAGGCAAGAAAAGTGCAGAAAGAGGAAGAAAGGTGCAGCGAGAAGCAAGAAAAGTGTAAAACAGGCAAGAGAAGTACAACAAGGGAGAAAAGAGCAGAAAGAAGCAACAGAAATGCAGAAAAAAGCAAGAAAGGTGCAGAAAGAAGCAAGAGAGGTGCAGAAAGAAGCAAGAGAAGTACAGAAAGAAGCAAACGAGGTGCAGAAAGAGATAAGAGAAGTACAGAAAGAAGAGAGTGAGGTACAGAAAGAGGAAGAAATGTGCAGAAAGAGCCAAGAGAGCTGCAGAAACAGGCAATAAAAGCATAGAAAGAGGCAAGAGAAGTTCAGAAAGAGGTAGAAAGGTGCAGAGAAAAGCAAGAGAAGTGCAAAAACAGGCAAGAGAAGTACAAAAAGGGTGAAAGGTGCAGAAAGAATCAAAATAAATGCAGATCAAGAAAAGCGCTGAAAGAAGCAAGCGAGGTGCAGAAAGAAGCAAGGGAAGTTATGAAAGAGGCAAGAGAGGTGCAGAAAGAAGCAAGAGGGGTACAGAAAGAAGAAAGAGAGGTGCAGAAAGAGGCAAGAGAAGTGCAGAAAGAAGAAAGAGAGGTGCAGAAAGAGGAATAAATGTGCAGAAAGAGGAAAGAGAGGTGCCGAAAGAGGCATGAGAGGTGAATACACAGGCAAGAAAGGTAAAGAAAGAGGCAAGAGAGGTACAGAAAGAGGCAAGAGAAGTACAGAAAGAAGCAACAGGGGTGCAGAAAGAGGCAAGAGAAGTACAGATAGAGGCTAGAGAGGTGCCCAAAGAGGCAAGAGAGGTGCAGCAAGAAGCAAGAGAGATGTAGAAATAGGGAAGAGGGGTGCAGAAAGAGGCAAGAGGGGTGAAGAAAGAAGCAAGAGAGGAGCAGAAATAAGCAAGAGATGAGCAGAAAGAAGCAAGAGAGGTGCAGGAAGAGGCAAGAGAAGGGCAGAAAGAGGCAAGCGAGGTGCAGAAAGAAGCAAGAGAGGTATAGAAAAGGCAATAGGGGTGAAGAAAGAAGCAAGAGAAGTGCAAAAAGAAACAAAAGAGGTGCAGCAAGAAGCAAAAGAAGTGAAGAGGCAAGGGAAGTGCAGAAAGAGGCAAGATAAAAGCATAAAGAAGCAAGAGAGGTGCATTAAGAGGAATAAATGATCAAAACAAGGTTAGAGAGGAGTAAAAAGAGGCAAGAGAAGTACAGAAAGAGAGGTGTAGAAAGAGGCAAGGGAGTTGTAGAAGAGGCAATAGGGGTGCAGAAATAATCAAGAGAGGTCCAGAAAGAGACAGGAGAGGTGCACAAAAGAAGCAAGTGGGGTGCAGAAAGAAGCAAGTAAGGTGCAGAAACAGCAAGAAAAGTACAGAAATAAGCAGGAGAGGTACAGAAAGAAGTAAGAGAGATATGGAAAGAGGCAAGAGAAGTGCATAAAAAGGCAAGAGCGGTGCAGAAAAAGGAATAAATGTGCAGAAAGAGACAAGATAGGTGCAGAAAGAGGCAAGTAGGGTGCAGAAAGAAGCAAAAGAGGTACAGAAAGAGGCAAGAAAAGTGAAGAGGCAAGAGAAGTACAGAAAGAGGCAAGAGAAGTGCAGAAAGAAGAAAGAGAGGTGCAGAAAGAGGAATAAATGTGCAGAAAGAGGCAAGAGAGGTGCCGAAAGAGGCATGAGAGGTGAATACACAGGCAACAAAAGTAAAGATAGAGGCAAGAGAGGTAAAGATAGAGGCAAGAGAAGTACAGAAAGAAGAAACAGGGGTGCATAAAGAGGCAGGAGAAGTACAGATATAGGCTAGAGAGGTGCCAAAAGAGGCAAGAGAGATGCAGCAAGAAGCAAGAGAGATGTAGAAATAGGGAAGAGGGGTGCAGAAAGAGGCAAGAGGGGTGAAGAAAGAAGCAAGAGAGGAGCAGAAATAAGCAAGAGATGAGCAGAAAGAAGCAAGAGAGGTGCAGGAAGAGGCAAGAGAAGTACAGAAAGAGGCAAGAGAGGTACAAAAAGAAGCAAACGAGGTGCAGCAAGAAGCAAAAGAAGTGAAGAGGCAAGTGAAGTGCAGAAAGAGGCAATATAAAAGCATAAAGAAGCAAGAGAGGTGCATAAAGAGGAATAAATGATCAAAAAGAAATTAGAGAGGAGTAAAAAGAGGCAAGAGAAGTACAGAAAGAGAAAAGAGAGGTGTAGAAAGAGGCAAGGGAGTTGTAGAAGAGGCAATAGGGGTGCAGAAATAATCAAGAGAGGTCCAGAAAGAGGCAAGAGAGGTGCACAAAAGAGGCAAGTGGGGTGCAGAAAGAAGCAAGTAAGGTGCTGAAACAGCAAGAAAAGTACAGAAATAAGCAGGAGAGGTGCAGAAAGAAGCAAGAGAGGTATGGAAATAGGCAAGAGAAGTGCATAAAAAGGCACGAGAGGTGCAGAAAAAGGAATACATGTGCAGAAAGAGACAAGAGAGTTGCAGAAAGAGGCAAGTAGGGTGCAGAAAGAAGCAAGACAGGTGCAGAAAGAGGCAAGAGAGGTGCACAAAAGAGGAAAGTGGGGTACATAAAGAGGCAAGTAAGGTGCAGAAAAAGCAAGAGAAGTACAGAAATAAGCAGTAGAGGTGCAGAAAGAAGCAAGAGAGGTGTGGAAAGAGGCAAGAGAAGTGCAGAAAGAGGCCAGAGAGGTGTAGAAAGGGGCAAGAGAGGTTCAGAAAGAGAAAAGAAAAGTGAAGAATGGGGCAAGAGTGGTGCAGAAAGAGGCAAGACAAGTTCAGAAAGAAGCAACAGGGGTGCAGAAAGAAGCAAGAGAAGTGAAGAAAAAGACAAGAGAGGTGAAGAAAGAGGCAAGAGACTTGCAGAAAGAAGCAAGAGAGGTGCAGAAAGAGGCAAGAGGGGTGCAGAAAGATGCAAGAGAGGTGCAGAAAGAAGCAAGAGAGTTGCAAAAAGAGGAGTACAGAAAGAGGCAAGAGAAGGGCAGGAAGAGGTAAGATAGGTGAAGAAAGAAGCAAGAGAGGTGCAGAAAGAAGTAAGAAAGGTGCTTAACCCCTTGTGTGCGCGGCCGATTTTCGCCCTGTGCGGGGCGTTTTATTGAGTGGGCGGGTTCATGACGAGCTCAGCTCGTCATGCGCACACGAGCACTGCGCAGCATGACGAGCTGAGCTCGTCATGAGCATAGAAAGGGTTAAAGAAGCAAGAGAAGTGCAGAAAGATGCAACATGGGTGTATAAATAGGCAAGCGAAGTCTAGAAAGAGGCAAGAGAGGTGCACAACAAGGCAAGAGAAGTGCAGAAAGAAGCAAGGGAGGTGCAGAAGAGGCAATAGGAGTGCAGAAAAAAGCCAGAGAGTTGCAAAAAGAGGAAGAAAGAGGTAGAAAGGTTCAGAAAGAAGAAAGATAAGTACAGAAAGAGGCAAGAGAGGTGCAAAAAGAAGAAACAGAGGTGAAGAAAGAAGCAAGAGAAGTGAATAGGCAAGAGACGCGCAGATAGAGGCAACAGAAGTGCAGAAAGAAGCAAGAGACGTGCAGAAAGAGGAATAAATGTGCAGTAAGAGGCAAGAGGGGTACAGTAAGAGGCAGGAGAGGTACAGACAGAGGAAAGAGAAGTACAGAAAGAGTCAAGAGAGGTGCATAAAGAAGCAAGAGAAGTGTAGAAAGAAGCAACAGGGTTTCAGAAAGAGGCAAGAGAAATGGAGAAGGAGGCAAAAGAGATCCACAAAGAGGCAAGTGGTGTGCAGAAAGAGGCAAGAGAGGTGCAGAAAGAGTCAAGAGAGGTGCAGAAAGAGGCACAAGAAGTGTAGAAAGAGGCAAGAGAAGTGCACAAAGAGGCAAGAGAGGTACAGAAAGAAGCAAGAGAGTTGCAGAAAGAGGCAAGAGGGGTGCAGAAAGATGCAAGAGAGTTGCAGAAAGAGGCAATTGAGGTGCAGAAAAAAGCAATAGAGGTACAGAAACAAGAAGGAGAAGTGCAGAAAGAAGCATGAGAGGTGCAGAAAGAGGAAAGAGAAGTGCAGAAAGAAGCAAGAGGGGTGCAGAAAGAGGAATAAATGTGCAGAAAGAGGCAAGAGAGGTGCAGAAAGAGGCAAGAGAATTGTAGAATGAGGCAAGAGAGGTACAGAAAAAGTAAAGAGAAGTGCAGAAAGAGGCAAGAAAGATGCACAAAGAGGCAAGAGAGGTGCAGAAAGAAGCAGTAGAGGTGCAGAAACTGGCAAGAGGGGTGCAGAAAGAAGACAGATAGGTGGAGTAGGAGCCAAGAGAGGTGCACAAAAGAGGCAAGTGGGGTGCAGAAAGAAGCAAGTATGGTGCAGAAAAAGCAATATAGGTACAGAAACAAGCAGGAGAAGTGCAGAAAGAAGCATAAGAGGTGCAGAAAGAGGCAAGAGAAATGCAGAAAGAAGCAACACAGGTGCAGAAAGAAGCAAGAGAAGTAAAAGAAGAGGCAAGAGAGGTGTGGAAAGAGGCAAGAGAGGTGCAGAAAGAAGCAAGAGAGGTGCAGAAAGTGGCAAGATAAATGCAGAAAGAAGCAACACAGGTGCAGAAAGAAGAAAGAAAAGTAAAAGAAGAGTCAAGAGAGGTGCAGAACGAGGCAAGAGACTTACAGAAAGAAGCAAGAGAGGTACAAAAAGAGGCAAGAGGGGTGCAGAAAGAAGGAAGAGAGGTGCAGAAAGAGTCAAGAGAGTTGCAGAAAGAGGAAAGAGAAATACAGAAAGAGGCAAGAGAAGGGCAGAAAGAGGAAAGATAGGTGCAGAGAGAAGCACAACAGGGGCTGAAATAAGCAAGATAGGTGCAGAAACTAGCAAAAGAGGAGCAGAAAGAGGCAAGAGAAGGGCAAAAAGAGGCAAGAGAGGTGCAGTAGGAGGCAAGAGAAGTGCAGAAAAAAGCAATAGGGGTGCAGAAAGAGGCAAAAGACGAGCAGAATGAAGTAACAAAAATCAAAAAGAGGCAAGAGAAGTGAAGAAAGAAGCAACAGGGGTGCAGAATGAGAGAAGAGAAGTACAGAAAGAGACAAGAGAGGTGCACAAAGAGGCAAGAGAGGTGCAGAAAGAAGACAGAGAGGTGCAGAAGAGGCAATAGGGGTGCAGAAAGAAGCAAGAGAGGTGCAGAAAGAAGAGGAATGGTACAGAAAGAGGAAAGAGAAGTATAGAAAGATGAAAGAGAAGGGCAGAAAGAGGCAAGAGAATTGTAGAAGGAGGCAAGAGAAGTGCAGAAAGAAGCAACAAGAGTGCAGAAAGAGACAAGAGAAGTACAGAAAGAGGTAGAAGTGGTGAACAAAGAGGCAAGAGAGGTGCAGAAAGAAGCAAGGGAGGTGCAGAAAGAGGCTAGAGGGGTGCAGAAAGAAGCAAGAGAGGTGCAGAAAGAGGAAAGAGAAATACAGAAAGAGGCAAGAGAAGGGCAGAAAGAGGCAATAGGTGTAGGAGAGTAGGATCTGCCTCTTATGTTGCCCCCACTTTTTTTCTGATGTTTACACTGGTTTCTAGCTATAGTCTGGCTGGGTCCCTGCTAATCAGGGCCCTCTAGGTGCACTAGTGATTGGATACTGTGGTACCTTATGAGTCCCTAGTATATGGTACCTTAGGTACCAAGGGCATAGGTACTTCACAGGCCTACCAGGGGCTGAAGCATGTATTATGCCACCCCTGGGAAGCAGACTAAATCTGACACCACAGGCCTGCTACTGCAGCCTGGTTGAGGAAGTGCTAGCACTCCTCACTGAGATATAGGTCCCCTATATCTCTCCTGCACACAAATATGGGACTTATCAGTCACCCCTAAAGCAGGCCCTATCAATCCTGGAGGGCAGGGTGCTTGGTTTCCATGTGAGGGGGTGCCTCTGCCTGAGCAGGGCCCCTCTGCAGCTCTCAGAGTCCATTCTCTGGGGCTGTTTGTGGATGCGGTTAAACCATATACTTTTAAGTGCATTATATCCTCGCAGTAAAATGCTAACTTTGGAATGGCTGCATCGAAACATGTCGTGTTTGGTGTCAAACATCTTGGAATACTACCCCCCCTCCAGTCCTGGCGGCGGGGGTAGCATTCCACCCTTCCTAGAGGGATAGACATGTACCTACTGTGGAAACGCGGTAGAATCCTGCAGAGCCCTGGCATCACAAAATGGATGCCACCAGTCACAGACACTGGGCTGCCCTCCTGCTGATGACCAACACTCGCATAGGAGGGAGCCCAACAATAGATATCCTGTCCCAAGGGGTGTGACCACCTCCCAGACAGGGTTTAGTGTATTGGGGCTGGGTGGGTGCACTCTTAGAGTGCTTTGAAGTCCTGCACTGGGGGAGCAGAAGGCTCCTCTGTGCATATGCCAGTTCAAACCGGCTCAGGGGCTACCTGCCCCTGCTCTGGCGCGAAACTGGACAAAGGGAAGTGGGTGTAGCCACCCACTCCCCTGACCCTCCCATAGGTAGGGTCATAGAGCTAGTCCCTCCCTTTCTTTTAGTATAAGAGGGGGAACCTGTGCATTGCAACCTAGATTTCCCTGGACGACGCTCTGAAGAAGAATCCCGGACCTTCGACGTTCCACTACCTTTGGAAGACTGAAGAATCTCCCTTGGAGTCAAGGAGTGACTCCCTGCTTGGCAGGCACCAAAAACTACAAACGACGGTCGCAAACTACGCCGCTCCCGCCGGAGTCCAAAGTCCCTGCAGCCCAAGAAGTGGATTTCCTGACTTTTCAAAGGCCATCGTGAGTCCCCAGCGAAGCTGAGGCCAGTGGACCCCAAGAGTGACGAGGAACCGCGACCCCTGGGTACCGTGCACTATTGTCGAGTGCAACCCCTTCTTAATGTTCCAGCAGGAAGCCCTCTGAAAATCAGAGGCCTACCACGTCCCGAGTGACCGTGGGACCCTGTGAGCAAATCCTCCCGAGGCGTCTTCGCGATCCCTTGCCAGCCGGCTTGTGGGTCCCCAGAAGTCTTTCTAAAGAAACCAAAGGGCTCTGCTGGTTGCTCCAGACCTGCCCTGACTTACCTTCGCTGGGTGAGTCCCACAGACCTTGCTGGTCTGCGCCATTGCCTCTTCGCACTTTCCCCGAGACTTGCTGTTACCAAGGCTTGTTGGCTCCAATCGAGTCGCCAACACTGCAGTAAGCTGCAGACATCGTGGGACACGCCGAATCCAGCTCCTGGTCGTCGTCTCCTGGACCTCGTGGCTGAAGAGTCAAGGCAACTGCGAACGACCTGAATCTTGCGACGACGGTGGGCATCCATCTTCCTTGCCCCGAGTCACTGCCAAGTGACTTTGAACACTGTCCCCTCTGCTTTCAGGTCTTCCATCTTCTGAATCCAGGCTTTGATTCCTCCGGACACTTCTCCTGTCGCCGCAAGCAGCAACTCTTCACTGGCTCCCATTGAAAACGATGCCGCGACCCGACACCAAAGAACACCTATGCACCCGGCTCCCCTGGGTGAGGTAACTTCAGCACTACGGTGCTCCTGTGGGTGTGGGCCCTAGAACTACTTACCCTGTAAGTGACTTGCTTGTAGCTTCCTTAGAAGTGTCCTAAAACTCTAATTTTCTAAGTGCGACAATTGCGCTGACTCGTACAGGGTTCGCGTCTGTGTTAGACACACCGCGTCCATCTCCTTTGTAACACTATCTAGAACTGTGTCCTTCGACTCGTACTGAGTCCGATCGGTGTTCGACTCGAACACACAAGGGGCCTGTAACATCGAGACCTCCATTGCACTGACTCGCACAAGGTTCGCATCTGTGTTAGACACTGCGCGTCCATCTCCCTTGCAACTCTATCTGTAACCGCGTCCTTCGACTCGTACAAGGACCGATCGGTGAGTTCCCATCGAACACACAAGGGACCTTTAACATTGAAATCTCAATCGCGTCTGAGCGCATAGACTCGCACCGGACTCGCACCGGTGCCAGGTCACCGCGTCCGTCCCCTGTGGGTCTCCTACAACTACCTGGGGTGGTTCTTGGGGGTCCCTCGATTCTAGATGCCCTAGACCTAGGTCTAGCAAACTAAGATTGTGATATTCGATTATGCTAAACTTATTTTGATAATATTTGACTTGTACATATGTTCCTGACTTCTAATCTCATAAAGAGATTAGTAGAGAGTGTTTATTAATAAATACATATATATTTGATATATATACCTGTGTGGTGTCTTTTCATTTGGTGATTCAAGAGATTGTGTGGTAAAACAAGCTGCTTTACATTCCTTCAAGACTTAGCCTGAAGGCTGCTCTCCACAGCTACCACTAGGATAGCTTTCTATAAAGGTTGTCTTAAACCTATCTACCATAAGAGTCGAATTGTTCTGGTGCAAGGTGTCCACTTTAATTAGTGAACAGCATATACCAGGCCAACTTCTCACATTGGTGGGCAGCGTGTGGGATTCCAGCTTGCTATTGTTTTACCAGAAAATCTCTATTTGAATTTCTAACTGAAAACCACTATAGGTACTTAAGGTACATATAAAGTCAAGGTTAGTATCAATAAGTTCTACTGAACTAAGAGCTGTGTGCCAAGGGATAGCACACCCTTTCTACAGCTCAAGCTAGTATCAGTAGGCCACAAACTAGTGTAGGTAGTACAACACTGCACAACACTAGAATGTCCATAAAGGGTGGAACCAGTGGATCCACTCAGCCTCAGTATAAGGACATGGCTTTCTCTGACTTGAGAGCCATGTGTGTTGAAAGACACCTGAAGCTAGGACAGAGTCCCTCCACCCTACACCTGATAGATCTGCTGACAGCAGATGATCTTAGATTGGCTCTAGGAGCTAATGGGTCTGAATCAGTGAGTGGGTCAATTACAGTATCTGGGTCAGATGATGAAAATCAGAATGACCAAGACTCTGTGATTGAAGGGCCAGGCCTCAAGGGGCCTGAAAAGGACAGAGGAATTCTCCCTAAGAGAGCTGACAGAGTGGAGGAGAGGCATAGGTCCCCTTCCAGGGAATCTGACCACTCTTATCACTCTGGCAGAGAATTTGTCCACCAGAGGAACTCATACTTTCCCATAAGAGAGACCTCCTCGGAAAGAATGTGCAAACTGCTGCAGTATGAGGAAGCAAGAGTTGCCCTCAGAACCAAGCAGTTGGCACTGGATAGAGAGGCCCTGGAGATCCAGAGAGCTTCTAGAAGAGAGGGGTTAGAACCCCTTGGTGGCAGCAACAGTGTCCCTAGAGGCAGAGAATCTATTCCAGACCATAGGAACCTGAGCAAGGTTGTTCCTCCCTACCAGAGTGGGGATGATATCCACAAGTGGATAACTGCTATGGAGAGGGCCTGTAGAGTACAGCAGGTCCCCCAAAAGCAGTGGGCAGCAATCTTGTGGCTCTCCTTTTCAGATAAAGGTAGAGACAAGCTCCTCACTGTTAGAGAAGAGGATGCTGATAATTATGAAGTCCTGAAGAGTGCACTGATAGATGGGTTTGGCTTAACCACTGAGCAGTACAGGTTGAAGTTCAGAGACACCCAGAAGGCACAGACTCAGGACTGGACTGACTTTGTTGATTGTGCAACCAAGGCTCTGGAGGGTTGGCTGGTTGGCAGTAGGGTTACTGATTTCAAGGGATTGTATAATCTGATGATGAGAGAACAGATCCTTAATAATTGCCAGAACCAGTTGTTGCATCAATACCTGGTGGACTCAGATCTGACCTCTCCCCAAGAATTGGGAAAGAAGGCAGACAAATGGGTCAGAACCAGGGTGAGGCAGAAACCCCAGAACCAAGGGGTGACACTAAGAAGCAAGATCCTAAGGGCTCTGAGAAAGGTGGGGATAAGTCAAAAGACCAGAAGTCTTCACAAGGGCCCCAAAAATCTGCATCTGGTGGGGAGTCACAATCCAACAAGGGAAAGGCCAAAAGAAGCCCTGGTGCAAATTCTGTAAACAGAAAGGGCACTGGACTTCTGATTGTAACAAGTCCAAAGACCAAACCACCACCACTCCTGCCCCTAAGGCAACTGTTCCCCCTAGCTCAGCTACTGGTGGAGGTGGTACTCAGAATAAGGGTGTAGTAGGGTTTGGAGGAAGGTGGAATCTGACTATATGGTTGCCCCCACTTTTTTTATGGTGTTTTGCTGGTTTATGACTTAGTTGGACTGGGATCCTGCTATTCAGGGCCCCAGTCTATCTGCTTTCTCTGTAAAAGGTTTCCATGTGCCTTAGGCACATCTCTGATTGGAATCTGGAGTGCCCTTATAAGTCCCTAGTATGTGGTATACTATGTACCAAGGGCATAGGTACCTCAGAGGCCTACCAGGGGCTGCAGCATGTATTGTGCCACCCCTGGAAGGCCATCCAAATTGACACCACAGGTCTGCTACTGCAGCCTGGGTAAGGTGGTGCATGCACCCCTTACTGTGATATAGGTTACCTATATCACTACATACATACACACATATAAACCCAAAAGTCACTCCTAAGGCAGGCCTTATCAATCCTAAAGGCAGAGTGCATGGTTCCTATGTGAGAGGGTGCCCCTGCATGAGCAGGGCCCCTCTGCAGCGTTCGGAGACCCTTCTCTGATGCTGTTTGTAGTGCAGCCTGACCATATACTCTTAAGCGCATTATAACCTTGCGTTAAATGCTAACTTTGGAATGGCTGCACCTAAACATGTTGTGTTTGGTGTCAAACATCTTGGAATACTACCCCCGCCAATTCTGGCGGCGGGGGTAGCATTCCACCCTTCTAGAGGGAAAGACATGTTAACTCTGGCTAGCCAGGTAACTTCTTTCCAAAGCCCTGGCATCACAAAATGGATGCTGCTGCCACAGACACGAGTCTGGCCTCCTGCTGCTGGACGAAACTCCGGCAGGGGAGGCCTGGACAATAGGTTTCCTGTCCCAGGGAGGTGTGACCACCTCCCCAGACAGGATAATGTGTATTGGGGCTGGGCGGGAGCACTTTCTGGTGCTTTGAAGTCCTGCACTGGGGGCACACTTGGTGTCCCTGTGCATACCCCAGTTCAAACCGGATCAGGGGCTTGCAGCCCCTGCTTTGGCGTGAACTGGACAAAGGGAAAGGGGTGTAGCCACCCCTCTGCCCTGACCCACCCATAGGTGGGGCTACAGAGTAGTCCAACCCCTATCCTTAGTATAAGTATAGGAACCCAGTCCTTAGGACTTTAGATTATCCCTGGACGAAACTCTGAAACTGAATCCTGGACCTTCGATGCTCTACTCATGATTAGAGGACAGAAGAATCTCCCTTGGGGTCAAGGAGTGACTCCCCTGCTTGGCAGGCACCAAAGAAGCATCTGTCCGGTTCGCATTTCTGAAGCTCCCGTCGGACGCCGAAGTCATCGCATCACCAGAGGTGGATTGTCAGACTTCCCCGAGGATACCCTGAGTCCCCAGCAAAGCTAAGGCCCGTGGCTATCGTGGGTGACTTGAGACCGTGACCCCTGGACACCAAGCACATTTGCAAGTGCATCCTCTTCTGGGTCTCCCAAGAAGTCGTGCTTTAGACTCCGAGTAGCCCTAGCCTCCAGCACTATCTGCACCGAAGATCTCTGGCCCCCACTCCACGAGTGTCCTGTAAGCCAGATCCACGTGCGGCATCACGAGGCTCCTTTGTGGTCGCTAGCCCATTGGCTAGTAGCCCTTAACGAAGGCCAATCTTTTTTTAACTTGGCATCCTGGTTGCTCCAGGCCTGCCCTCACTTATCCTCGCTGGGTGAGTTCCACAGACCTTGCTGGTCTGCACCATCGACGATCTTCCTCTGCATCGAGACTTGCCGTTGCCAAGGCTTGTTGGGTCCAATGCGGTCGCCGGCACCTCAGCACTCGACAAACATCGTGTACCAGCCGGAATCCTGCTCCTGGTTGCCGACAACGCCTCCTGAACCTCGTGGCTGAAGAGTCAAGACGACTGTCAACGCACCTGAAGCACTCGACATCGGTGGGCATCTGTCCATCGCCTTCCTGGTCACTGGCTAGTGACCCAGACACTGTCCCCTCTGCTTTCAGGTTCTTCAGAACTCCGATCCACTCTTGGATCCACCCGGACACTTTTCACTTGGTCGCCAGCAGCACTTTGCAGCAGATCGCCATTCAAATCGACGACGAAACCCGACCCCGAAAGGCACCTATGCACCCGGCTTCCCTGGGTGAGGTAACACGAGTACTCCAGTGCTCCCGTGGGTAGAGACTCTTCAAAGTCCTAGATCTCAAAGGGTTTGGTCCAAGTCCTCTTTTAAGTGTCCCTTTTCTCTAATTTCCCGATCACGACTTTCTCCATAGAAGTCAACGGCGTATCGCGGTTGTGTATTTACACTGCACGCGTCCCCCATGGGTCCCCTGTGTCACTACCTTGGGTGGTTCCTTGTGGTCCAAGCACTTCTACAGGCTCTAGGCCCTGTGTCTAGCTCAGTCGTGGTTCTTATACCAATTTATTGGTATATGGTTTGGTACGCCCCTAGGGCTCAAACGTGTAATTGTGCTATTACTGTAGATAACTAACTTATGACTTATGTACTTCGAACTCTAGCCTCATAAAGAGACTAGAGGGGTGTGTTTAGCAATAAATACATATATTTTGAATATATACCTGGTGTGGTCCTCTTTCATTTGGTCACTCAAGAGATTATAGACTGGTAAAACAAGCTGCTTTACATTCCTTCAAGACTTAGCCTGAAGGCTGCTCTCCATAGCTACCACTAGGATAGCGTTCAATAAAGGTGGTCTTTAACCTATCTCCAATAAGGGGTTGTTTGGACTGGTGCAAGGTGCCCACTATAATTAGTGGACAGCATATACCAGGCCAACTTCTCACATTGGTGTGCAGCGTGTGGGATTCCAGCTTGCTATTGTTTTACCAGATAATCTCAATTGAATTGATCAACTGAAAACCACTAAGGGTACCTAAGGTACATATAAATCAAGCTTAGTATACAGTAAGTTCTACTGAACTTAGAGTTGTGTGTTAAGGGATAGCACACCCTTTCTACAACTCAAGAGAGTTTAGTAGGCCAGACTAGAGTAGGTAGTGCATACACCACACCTCACTAGTAATGTCTTCAAAGCCAGGACCCAGTGAGTCCTTGCCAGAAGCCAGTGGGCTTCTTCCCTCCAAGTATGATAAACTCCCATTCTTGGAATTGAGAGCATTGTGCAATACTAGGAAGCTGAAGGCAGGCAAAAGTGCCAGCACCCAACACCTCAGGGAGGTGTTACTGGCTGATGATCTCAGCAGGCCCCTAGGGTCTGAAGGGGTAGGCAGAGAGGGTGGGGCAGAAGATGAGGAAGGGGTCAGGGGTGAAGAAACCCAGGCCCACCCCTCTGAAACTGGCCAGGAAGGTGAAAATGACCTTGACCTGGAGAACGCAATTACTCATGTGGAGGAGGAGGAGGATCAGAATGACCTCCCCTTTGTCCCCCCAGGAAGAATTGTGAGTGTGCCCAGAAGGTCTAGATCTCCTTCTCAGGAGTCTAACCACTCTGACACCTCAATAGGGACCTCTGTCTGCTCTCATAGGAGAGAATCCTCTCATGACAGGAGAAAGAGACTGATTGAGTATGAGCAAGCCCAGCTTGAACTCAGAAAACAGCAGTTGGCTATAGACAGGGAGTCCCTAGATCTCTACAAAGAGAGAAAAAGATGGGACTAGAGTCCCATGGTGGCAGCAATTTCCCCAGAGATAGGGAAAGGTCTTATGACCATAGAAACCTGAGCAAGATTGTCCCTCCCTACCAGAGTGGGGATGACATCCACAAATGGATAACTGCACTGGAGAGGGCCTGTAAAGTACAGAGGGTCCCTCAGGAGCAGTGGGCAGCAATCTTGTGGCTCTCCTTTGCAGACAAAGGTAGAGATAAGCTCCTCACTGTTAAAGAGGAGGATGCTGATAAATACACAGTCTTAAAGAGTGCTCTGATTGATGGGTTTGGCCTAACCACTGAACAATACAGGTTAAAGTTCAGAGATACCCAAAAGGCACAGACTCAAGACTGGGTGGACTTTGTTGATTGTTCTGCCAAGGCTCTGGAAGGTTGGTTATTGGGCAGTAAGGTATGTGACTTCACAGGATTGTACAATCTTATCATGAGGGAGCAGATACTTAATAAGTGTCAAAATCAGCTGTTGCATCAGCACCTGGTGGACTCTGATCTGACCTCTCCCCAAGAATTGGGAAAGAAGGCAGACAAATGGGTCAGAACCAGGGTGAGGCAGAAGGTACAGAACCAAGGTGGTGACCCTAAGAAGCAAGATTCTAAAAACTCTGATAAGGGTGGGGAGAAGGGTAAAGACCAGAAGTCTTCACAAGGCCCCCAAAAATCTTCTTCAGGTGGGGATTCACAGTCTAACAAGGGAAGAGGCCAAAAGAAACCATGGTGCAAGGTCTGTAAGCAAAAGACCCACTGGACCAGTGATTGCACCAAGTCCAAAGACTCTACTCCAGCCCCCACCAATGCCCCTAAGGCACCTGCTCCCCTAGTGCAGTTACAATTGGTGGTGGGACTACACAAGCCAAGGGTTTAGTAGGGTTGACCCTGGGTAAGGAGATGAGCTCTGACCTAGTCAGAGAACTCACTCAGGCTGTCCTAGTCTGTGATGGAGGCATGGATGTGACCTCCTCTGTGAGTCCCAGTAATCTGGGCAAGTACAGGCAACAGCCCTTAATCAATGGAAAAGAGGCTTTGGCATTTAGGGACACAGGGGCAAGTGTCACCATGGTGACACAAGACCTTGTAGAATCCTGGGCAGATTATACTTGGTGAAATGTACCAAGTGACCAATGCTAGCAACGTCAGAACAGACCATACTCTGGCAGTTGTTAACTTCTCCTGGGGAGGGGTAACTGGCCTTAAGAAGGTTGTGGTAAGTGCAGACCTACCCGTTGAATGCTTGCTTGGCAATGATTTAGAAACTTCAGCTTGGGCAGAAGTGGAGCTCAGGACCCATGCAGAAATGCTGGGCATCCCTGCAGATGTGTTTGCTGTGACCAGGTCACAAGCCAAAATGTCTAACACTGAACAGGCCTTGGATTCTGGAATAATGGACCAAGTGCCCTCCAAGAAGAGGAGTAGTAGGGTAAAGGCAGTGCCTTCCCCTTGGCTCAGAAGGAAGATCAGTCTCTTGAGGGGGATGATCTCAGTCCTGAGGAAGGAACTGTCCCAGAGGAGCTTGAACCTGACCAGGTTGAGTTCTTGGGGACAGGGGCCCTTCCAGGGCAGATCTGAGCCAGGAGCAGCAGAGCTGCCCCTCTCTTGAACCCCTCAGACAGCAAGCTGCTGCTGAGGCTGCTGGGAAAGCTAGTGGTCCCCATACATGTGTATTGGGATGATGGACTCTTGTACTCAGAGTGTAGAGACCCCAAGCCTGGTGCCACCAGGAGGTTGGTTATACCTCTGAAGTTCAGGGGCTTCCTATTGACCCTAGCCCATGACATTCCCTTAGCAGGTCACCTGGGCCAGAACAAGACTTGGGACAGAATTGTCCCTCACTTTCACTGGCCCCACATGTCTGAAGACACCAAGGAGTTTTGTCGCTCCTGTGTAACCTGCCAGGCCAGTGGCAAGGCAGGTGGCACTACAAAGGCCCCCTGATACCACTACCTGTGGTGGGGGTTCCCTTTGAAAGGGTGGGGATTGACATTGTTGGTCCCATGGATCCCCAAACAGCATCTGGGCACAGGTTTATCCTGGTGGTAGTGGATCATGCCACCAGGTACCCAGAGGCTATTCCCCTTAGGACCACTACAGCACCTGTGGTGGCAAGAGCCCTCCTGGGAATTTTCTCAAGAGTGGGCTTCCCTAAGGAGGTTGTATCAGACAGGGGTGCTAACTTTATGTCTGGATACTTGAAAGCAATGTGGAAGGAGTGTGGAGTGACTTACAAGTTCACCACACCCTATCACCCACAATGCAATGGTTTAGTTGAGAGATTCAACAAAACCTTGAAGGGCATGATTAAAGGGCTCCCAGAAAAGCTTAGGCGAAGATGGGACATACTCTTGCCCTGCCTTTTATTTGCATACAGGGAGGTGCCTCAAAAGGGGTTGGCTACAGCCCTTTTGAACTTTTGTTTGGTCACCCTGTCAGGGGTCCATTGTGCTTGGTGAAGGAAGGATGGGAGTTACCTCTCAAGCCCCCAAAGCAAGACATAGTGGACTATGTACTTGGTCTCCGCTCCAGGATGGCTGAGTACATGAAAAAGGCAACTAAAAACCTTGAGGCTAGCCAGGAACTTCAAAAAGCCTGGCATGACCAAAGGCTGTACTGACTGTTTACCAGCCAGGACAGAAGGTGTGGGTGTTGGAGCCAGTGGCCCCAGCAGCTCTCCAAGACAAATGGAGTGGACCCCATACCATTGTTGAACAGAAGGGTGAGGTTACCTATTTAGTCGACCTAGGAACACCCAGGAGTCCCCACAGGGTTCTCCATGTCAACAGGTTAAAACCATATGTGGACAGGGCAGACATGGGCTTGCTCATGGCTACTGATGAGGGACAGGAGGAAGAGAGTGACCCACTCCCTGACCTGCTCTCACAGAACCCTGATGATGGGTCAGTGGATGGTGTAGCCTTGGCAGGCAGCCTCACTGCCCAGCAGCAAACTGATTGCAGACAGGTGCTCAATCAGTTCAGGCACATATTCTCACTGACACCCAGTCAGACTACCTGGTGCACTCATGAAGTGGACACTGGGGACAGTCTGCCTATTACAAATAAGGTTTATAGGCAACCTGACCATGTCAGGGACTGTATCAGGACAGAAGTCCAGAAGATGTTGGATTTGGGAGTTATTGAACCCTCAGATAGCCCTTGGGCTAGTCCAGTGGTCCTTGTGCCAAAACCTCACACCAATGGTGGGAAAAGAGAGATGAGGTTTTGTGTGGTCTACAGGGGTCTCAATGCAGTCACTAGGACTGATGCCCATCCAATACCTAGGGCAGATGAGCTAATAGACACTTTGGCCTCAGCCAAGTATCTAAGCACATTTAACCTGACAGCTGGCTACTGGCAGATCAGACTAGCTGATGATGCACAGCCAAAGACAGCATTCTCAACCCCTAGTGGGCATTATCAATTTGTGGTGATGCCCTTTGGTCTGAAGAATGCACCTGCCACTTTTCAGAGGTTGGTGAATACAGTCCTTACAGGTCTGGAAGCCTATAGTGCAGCCTATCTAGATGATATTGCTGTCTTTAGCTCCACCTGGGAGGATCACCTGGTCCACCTCAGAAATGTTTTGCAGGCCCTGCAGAAAGCAGGCCTGACTATCAAGGCCACCAAGTGCCAGATAGGGCAGAGTCAGGTTGTGTACCTGGGCCACCTTGTGGGTGGAGGCCAGGTTCAACCACTGCAGAGCAAGATCCAGACCATCATGGACTGGACTGCTCCAACTACCCAGACTCAGGTGAGAGCCTTTTAGGCCTGACTGGGTACTATAGGAGATTTGTCAAGGGGTATGGATCAATAGTGACACCCCTGAATGACTTAACTTCCAAGAAAATGCCCAAAAAGGTTCAGTGGACAGTTAGCTGTCAAAAGGCATTTGATGACCTAAAGCAGGCCATGTGCACTGCTCCCATTCTACAGAGTCCTGATTACTCCAAGAAGTTCATTGTCCAAACAGATGCATCTGAATTGGGGGTAGGGGCTGTTCTGTCACAATTGAATGATGAAGGTCAGGATCAGCCAGTAGCTTTTATTAGCAGAAGGCTGACCCCTAGAGAGAAACGTTGGTCAGCCATTGAGAGGGAGGCCTTTGCTGTGGTCTGGGCTCTGAAGAAGTTGAGGCCTTACTTGTTTGGTACTCACTTCCTTGTTCAAACCGACCATAAGCCCCTCTTATGGCTAAAACAAATGAAGGGTGAAAACACCAAACTGCTTAGGTGGTCCATTTCCCTACAGGGGATGGACTTCACAGTGGAACATAGACCTGGGAGTAACCATGCCAATGCAGATGGACTCTCTAGGTACTTCCACTTAGAACATGAAGACTTAACTAGGCAAGGTTAGTTTAATGTCCCTACGTTTGGGGGGGGGGTTGTGTAGGAGAGTAGGATCTGCTTCACATGGGTACCCCCACTTTTTGCTGATGCTCCACTGTTTTTCGACTTTAGTCTGGCTGGGGCCCTGCTAATCAGAACCCCAGCCTAGCTGCTTCCTCTCTAAAATGGTTTCCATGTGCCTTAGGCACATCTCTGATTGGAATCTGGAGTGCCCTTATTAGTCCCTAGTATATGGTATACTATGTACCCAGGGCATAGGTACCTCAGAGGCCTGCCAGGGGCTGAAGCATGTATTGTGCCACCCCTGGAAGGCCAGCCAAAAGGACACCACAGGTATGCTACTGCAGCCTGGGTAAGGTGGTGCATGCACCCTTACTGTGATATAGGCTACCTATATCACTACATACATACACACATATAAACCTATAAGTCACTCCTATGGCAGGCCTTATCAATCCTGGAGGCAGAGTGTGTGGTTCCTATGTGAGAGGGTGCCCCTGCATGAGCTGGGCCCCTCTGCAGCGTTCGGAGACCCTTCTCTGATGCTGTTTGTAGTGCAGCCCGACCATATACTCTTAAGCGCATTATAAGCTCGCGTTAAATGCTAACTTTGGGATGGCTGCACGGAAACATGTCGTGTTTGGTGTCAAACATCTTGGAATACTACCCCCCCGCCAGTTCTGGTGGCGGGGGTAGCATTCCACCTTTCTAGAGGGAGAGACATGTACACACCGGTATACCCGGTACTGACTTTCCAGAACCCTGGCATCACAAAATGGATGCCGCTGCCACAGATACGAGTCTGGCCTCCTGCTGCTGACCGAAACTCTGGCAGGGGAGGCCTGGACAATAGGTTTCCTGTCCCAGGCAGGTGTAACCACCTCCCCAGACAGGATAGTGTGTATTGGGGCTGGGCGGGAGCACTCTCTGGTGCTTTGAAGTCCTGCACTGGGGGCACATTTGGTGTCCCTGTGCATACCCCAGTTCAAACCGGCTCAGGGGCTTCCAGCCCCTGCTCTGGCGTGAAACTGGACAAAGGGAAAGGGGTGTAACCACCCCTCTGCCCTGACCCTCCCATAGGTGGGTCCCCAGAGTATGTCCAACCCCCTATCTTAGTATAAGTATGGGACCCCAGTCCTTAGGACTTTAGATTAACCGTGACGAAACTCTGACACAGAATCCTGGACCTTCGACGCTCTACTTCAAGATTAGAGGACTGAAGAATCTCCCTTGGGGTCAAGGAGTGACTCCCTGCTTGGCAGGCACCAAAGAAGCAATTGTCCGGTCTGCATCGCTGAAGCTTTCGCCGGACGCCGAAGTCTTTGCATCACCAGAGGTAGATTTCCAGACTTCACCAAGGCTGCCCTGAGTCCTCAGCAAAGCTGAGGCCCGTAGCTGTCGTGGGTAACGTGGAACCGTGACCCCTGGACACCAATCACATTTGCAAGTGCATCCTCTTTTGGGTCTCCCACGAAGTTGTGCTTTGGGCTCCCAGTAGCCCCAGCCTCCAGCACCGACTGCACCAAAGATCACTGGCCTCCACTCCACAAGTGTCCTGTGAGCCAGCTCCAAGTGTGTCCACTCGAGGCTCCTTTGCAGTTGCTAGTCTGTTGGCTAGTAGGCCCTCCCAAAGGCCAATCTTCTTCTGCTTGGGCTCCCTAGTTGCTCCAGGCGTGCCCTGACTTATCCTTTGTGGGTGAGTCCCACAGACCTTGCTGGTCTGCACCATCGTCCTTCTTCCATTTCCACGAGACTTGCCGTTGCCAAGGCTTCTTGGGTCCAATCTGGTCGCCAATACCCCTGCAATCAACAGACGTTGTGGTTCAGCTTGACTCCAGCTCCTGGTCATCGTCGACGCCTCCTGGACCTCGTAGCTGAAGAGTCAAGGCAACCATCAACCTACCTGAAGCACTCGACATCGGTGGGCATCTGCTCATCACCTTCCTGGTCACTGGCTAGTGACCCAGACTCTGTCCCCTCTGCTTTCAGGTTCTTCAGATCTTCGATCCACCTTTGGATCCACCCGAACACTTTCGACTTGGCCGCCAGCAGCACTTTGCAGCTGATCGCCATTGAAACCGACGACGAAACCCGACCCCGAAAGACACCTATACACCCGGCTCCCCTGGGTGAGGTAACTCGAGTACTCCGGTGCTCCCGGGGGTATTGACACTAGAACAGCCTAGTTCTAAAAGGGTTTGCTCCAAGTCCTCCTCTAAGTGTCCCTTTTCTTTAAAATTCCAACCGTGACTATCCCCATAGAAGTCAACGGCGATTCGTGGCTGTGTTCTCACACTGCACGCGTCCCCCGTGGGTCCCCTGTGTCACTACCTTGGGTGGTTCCTTGTGGTCCAAGCACTTCTAAAAGGCTCTAGGCCCTGTGTCTAGCTCAGTCGTGGTTCTTATACCACTTTATTGGTATATGGTTTGGTACGCCCCTAGGGCTCAAACATGTAATTGTGCTATTACTGTAGATAACTACCTTATAACTTAAGTACTTTGAACTCTAGCCTCATAAAGAGACTAGAGGGGTGTTTTTAGCAATAAATAAATATATTTTAAATATATACCTGGTGTGGTCCTCTTTCATTTGGTCACTCAAGAGATTATAGACTGGTAAAACAAGCTGCTTTACATTCCTTCAAGACTTAGCCTGAAGGCTGCTCTCCATAGCTACCACTAGGATAGCTTTCAATAAAGGTTGTCTTTAACCTATCTCCAATAAGGGGTTGTTTGGACTGGTGCAAGGTGCCCACTATAATTAGTGGACAGCATATACCAGGCCAACTTCTCACAGAGAGGTGTAGAAAGAGGCAAGGGAGGTGTAGAAGAGGCAATAGGGGTGCAGAAAGAAGCAAAAGAGGTCCAGAAAGAGGAAAGAGAGGTACACAAAAGAGGCAAGTGGGGTGCAGAAAGAAGCAAGTAAAGTGCAGAAACAGCTAGAAAAGTACAGAAATAAGCAGGAGAGGTGCAGAAAGAAGCAAGAGAGATATGGAAAGAGGCAAGAGAAGTGCAGAAAAAGGCAAGAGAGGTGCAGAAAAAGGAATAAATGTGCAGAAAGAGGCAAGAGAGGTGTAGAAAGGGGCAAGAGAGGTTCAGAAAGAGACAAGAGAAGTGAAGAATGGGGCAAGAGTGGTGTAGAAAGAGGCAAGACAAGCGCTTAGAGAAGCAACAGGGGTGCAGAAAGAAGCAAGAGTAGTGAAGAAAGAGGCAAGAGAGGTGACAAAAGAGGAAAGAGAGGTGCAGACAGAAGCAAGAGAGGTGCAGACAGAAGCAAGAGAGGTGCAGAAAGAGGCAAGATGGGTGCAGAAAGAAGCAAAAGAGGTGCAGAAAGAAGCACGAGAGGTGCTGAAAGAAGCAAGAGAGGAGCAGAAAGAAGCAACAGGGGTACATAAATAGGCAAGCGAAGTGCAGAAAGAGACAAGAGAGGTGCAGTAGAGGCAATAGGAGTGCAGAAAGAAGCCAGAGAGTTGCAAAAAAGAGTAAGAAAGAGGTAGAAAAGTTCTGAAAGAAGAAAGAGAAGTACAGAAAGAGGCAAGAGAGGTGCAAAAAGAAGCAACAAAGGTGCAGAATAAGCAAGAGAAGTGAAGAGGCAAGAGAATTGCAGATAGAGGCAAGCAAAGTGCAGAAAGAAGAAAGAGAGGGGCAGAAAGAGGAATAAATATGCAGCAAGAGGGGTACAGAAAGAGGCAGTAGAGGTACAGACAGAGGCAAGAGAAGTACAGAAAGAGGCAAGAGAGGTGCAGAAAGAGAAATGTAGAAAGTAGCAACAGGGTTGCAGAAAGAGGCAGGAGAAATGCAGAAGGAGGCAAGAGAGTTGCACAAAGAGGCAGAAGAGGTGCAGAAAGAAGTAAGTGAGGTGTAGAAAGAGGCAAGTAAGGTGCAGAAAGAGGCAAGAGAGGTGCAGAAAGAGTCAAGAGGGGTGCAGAAAGAGGCAAGAGAAGTGTAGAAAGAGGCACGAGGGGTGTAGAAAGAGGCAAGAGAGCTGCATAAAGAAGCAAGAGAGGTGCAGAAAGAGGCAAGAGGGGTTCAGAAAGAAGCAAGAGAGGTGCAGAAAGAGTCAAGAGGGGTGCACAAAAGAGGCAAGTGGGGTGCAGAAAGAAGCAATTGATGTACAGAAAAAAAGCAATAGCGGTACAGTAACAAGCAGGAGAAGTGCAGAAAGAAGCATGAGAGGTGCTGAAAGAGGCAAGAGAAGTGCAGAAAGAAGCAAGAGGGGTACAGAAAGAGGAATAAATGTGCAGAAAGAGGCAAGAGAGGTACAGAAAGAGGCAAGAGAAGTGCAGAAAGAGGGTGGAGAGGTGAACAAAGAGGCAAGAGAGGTGCAGAAAGAAGCAGGAGAGGTGCAAAAGAGGATATAGGGGTGAAGAAATAAGCAAGAGAGCTGCAGGAATAGGAAGAAATGTGCAGTAGGAGGCATGAGAAGTGCAGAAAGAGGCAAAAGATGAGCAGAATGAAGTACCAACAATGCAAAGAGAGGCAATAGAAGTTTAGAAAGAGTCAAGAGACATGCACAAAGAGGCAAGAGAGGTGCAGAAAGAAGCAAGAGAGGTGCAGAAAGAGGCAAGAGGAATGCAGAAAGAGGAACATAAAAGGGCAAGAGAGGTGCAGAAAGAGGACAGAATGTGCAGAAAGAGGAAAGAGAGGAGCAGAAATAGGCAAGAGAAGTGCAGAAAGAGACAGTAGAGGTGCAGCAAGAGGCAAGAGAAAGGCAGAAAGAAGCAAGAGAGGTGCAGAAAGAGGAAGAAATGTACAGTATTGGCCAAGAGAGGTGCTGAAAGAGGCAAGAGAAGTGGAGAAAGAAGCAACAGGGGTGCAGAAAGAGGCAAGAGAAGTGCAGAAAGAGGTAGGAGAGGTGAACAAAGAGGCAAGATGTAGGAAGGTGGAATCTGACTATATGGTTGCCCCCACTTTTTTTATGGTGTTTTGCTGGTTTATGACTTAGTTGGACTGGGATCCTGCTATTCAGGGCCCCAGTCTATCTGCTTTCTCTGTAAAAGGTTTCCATGTGCCTTAGGCACATCTCTGATTGGAATCTGGAGTGCCCTTATAAGTCCCTAGTATATGGTATACTATGTACCAAGGGCATAGGTACCTCAGAGGCCTACCAGGGGCTGCAGCATGTATTATGCCACCCCTGGAAGGCCATCCAAACTGACACCACAGGTCTGCTACTGCAGCCTGGGTAGGGTGGTGCATGCACCCCTTACTGTGATATAGGTTACCTATATCACTAAATACATACACACATATAAACCTATAAGTCACTCCTAAGGCAGGCCTTATCAATCCTAAAGGCAGAGTGCATGGTTCCTATGTGAGAGGGTGCCCCTGCATGAGCAGGGCCCCTCTGCAGCGTTCGGAGACCATCTCTGATGCTGTTTGTAGTGCAGCCTGACCATATACTCTTAAGCGCATTATATCCTCGCGGTAAAATGCTAACTTTGGAATGGCTGCACCTAAACATGTCGTGTTTGGTGTCAAACATCTTGGAATACTACCCCCCCGCCAATCCTGGCGGCGGGGGTAGCATTCCACCCTTCTAGAGGGAAAGACATGTTAACTCTGGCTTACCCGGTAACTTCTTTCTGAAGCCCTGGCATCACAAAATGGATGCTGCTGCCACAGACACAAGTCTGGCCTCCTGCTGCTGGACGAAACTCCGGCAGGGGAGGCCTGGACAATAGGTTTCCTGTTGCAGGGAGGTGTGACCACCTCCCCAGACAGGATAATGTGTATTGGGGCTGGGTGGGTGCACTCTTAGAGTGCTTTGAAGTCCTGCACTGGGGGAGCAAAAGGCTCCTCTGTGCATATGCCAGTTCAAACCAGCTCAGGGGCTACCTGCCCCTGCTCTGGCGCGAAACTGGACAAAGGGAAGTGGGTGTAGCCACCCCCTCCCTTGACCCTCCCATAGGTGGGGTCATAGAGCTAGTCCATCCCCTCTTTTTAGTATAAGAGGGGGAACCTTGCCATTGCAAAGCAGATTATACCTGGACGAAACTCTGACACTGAATCCTGGACCTTCGACGCTCTACAACAAGATTAGAGGACTGAAGAATCTCCCTTGGGGTCAAGGAGTGACTCCCCTGCTTGGCAGGCACCAAAGAAGCATCTGTCCGGTTCGCATTACTGAAGCTCCCGTCGGACGCCGAAGTCATTGCATCACCAGAGGTGGATTCTCAGACTTCCCGAGGCTACCCTGAGTCCCCAGCAAAGCTGAGGCCCGTGGCTATCGTGGGTGACTTGAGACCGTGACCCCTGGACACCGAGCACATTTGCAAGTGCACCATCTTCTGGGTCTCCCAAGAAGTCGTACTTTGGACTCCGAGTAGCCCTAGCCTCCTGCACCACCTGCACCGAAGATCACTGGCCCCCACTCCACGAGTGTCCTGCAAGCCAGCTCCACGTGCGGCGTCACGAGGCTCCTTCGCGGTCGCTAGCCCGTTGGCTAGTAGCCCTTAACGAAGGCCAATCTTTTCCTTACTTGGCATCCTGGTTGCTCCAGGCCTGCCCTCACTTACCCTCGCTGGGTGAGTTCCACAGACCTTGCTGGTCTGCACCATCGACGATCTACATCTTACTCGAGACTTGCCGTTGCCAAGGCTTGTTGGGTCCAATCCGGTCGCCGACACCTCAGCACTCGACAGACATCGAGCACCAGCCCGAATCCTGCTCCTGGTCGCCGACAACGCCTCCCGGACCTCGTGGCTGAAGAGTCAAGACGACCGTCAACGCACCTGAAGCACTCGACATCGGTGGGCATCTGTCCATCGCCTTCCTGGTCACTGGCTAGTGACCCAGACTCTGTCCCCTCTGCTTTCAGGTTCACCAGAACTCCGATCCACTCTTGGATCCACCCGGACACTTTTCTCTTGGCCGCCAGCAGCACTTTGCAGCAGATCGCCATTCGAATCGACGACGAAACCCGACCCCGAAAGGCACCTATGCACCCGGCTTCCCTGGGTGAGGTAACACGAGTACTCCGGTGCTCCCGTGGGTAGAGACTCTTCAAAGTCCTAGATCTCAAAGGGTTTTGTCCTAGTCCTCTTCTAAGTGTCCCTTTCCTCTATTTTCCCGATCCCGACTTTCTCCATAGAAGTTAACGGCGTATCGCGGTTGTGTATTTACACTGCACGCGTCTCCCGTGGGTCCCCTGTGTCACTACCTTGGGTGGTTCCTTGTGGTCCAAGCACTTCTAGAGGCTCTAGGCCTAGTGTCTAGTTCAGTCGTGGTTCGCATACCACTTTATTGGTATATGGTTTGGTACGCCCCTAGGGCCCAAACGTGTATTTGTGCTATTACTGTGATTTAAGATCTTATAACCTATGTACTTCGAACTCTAGCCTCATAAAGAGACTAGAGGGTGTGTTTAGTAATAAATACATATATTTTGAATATATACCTGGTGTGGTGCTCTTTCATTTGGTCACTCAAGAGATTATAGACTGGTAAAACAAGCTGCTTTACATTCCTTCAAGACTTAGCCTGAAGGCTGCTCTCCATAGCTACCACTAGGATAGCTTTCAATAAGGTTGTCTTTAACCTACCTACCATAAGAGTCGATTTGGACTGGTGCAAGGTGCCCACTATAATTAGTGGACAGCATATGCCAGGCCAACTTCTCACATTGGTGTGCAGCGTGTGGGATTCCAGCTTGCTATTGTTTTACCAGATAATCTCAATTGAATTGATCAACTGAAAACCACTAAAGGTACCTAAGGTACATATAATTTAAGCTTAGAATAACAGTAAGTTCTACTGAACTTAGAGTTGTTTGCCAAGGGATAGCACACCCTTTCCACAGCTCAAGCTAGGATCAGTAGGCCACAAACTAGTGTAGGTAGTACATACACTGCACAACACTAGTAATGTCTTTAAGGGGAGGATCCAAAGAATCCTTGCAGGAAGCCATTGAGCTTCCACCCTCCAAGTATGATACACTCCCATTCTTGGAATTGAGAGCTTTATGCAACTTGAGAAAAATAAGGACAGGCCAAAGCCCCACCACCCAACACCTCAAGGAGTTGTTGGTGGCTTATGACCTTAGTAAGCCTGTAGGGACTGAAGGGGTAGGAGCTGAGGGTGGGGCAGAAGAAGAGGAGGAGGCCAGGGGTACCAATACCCCCAGCCCCCCTCTGAAACTGGCCAGGAGGGTGACAATGACCCTGACCTGGAAAACCCAATCCCTCCTGTGGATGATGATGAGGATGATCAAAATGATGCCCTCTTTGTCCCCCAGGAAGGATTAAGAGTGTGCCCAGGAAGTCTAGATCTCCTTCTCAGGAGTCTAACCACTCTGGCACCTCTATAGGGAGCTCTGTCTCCTCTCACAGGAGGGAATCCTCTCATGAGAGGAGAGCCAGGCTGGTCCGGTATGAGGAAACTCAGCTGGAAATCAGAAAAAAGCAACTGGCTTTAGATAGGGAATCCCTAGATCTCCTCAGGGAGAGAAGAAAGTTGGGACTAGAGTCCCATGGTGGCAGCAATATCCCTAGAGATAGGGACAGGTCTTATGACCATAGAAACCTAAACAAGATTGTCCCTCCCTACCAGAGTGGGGATGACATCCACAAATGGATAACTGCACTGGAGAGGGCCTGTAAAGTTCAGAAGGTCCCCCAGAGGCAGTGGGCAGCAATCTTGTGGCTCTCCTTTGCAGACAAAGGTAGAGACAAGCTCCTCACTGTAAGAGAAGAGGATGCTGACAATTACACAGTCTTGAAGAGTGCTCTGATAGATGGGTTTGGCCTAACCACTGAACAGTATAGGTTGAAGTTCAGAGACACCCAAAAGCTCAGACTCAAGACTGGGTTGATTTTGTAGATTGTGCTACAAAGGCTCTGGAAGGTTGGATACATGGCAACAAAGTGCAGGACTTTTTAGGATTGTACAATTTGATTATGAGGGAGCAGATCCTTAATAATTGTCAAAACCAGCTTTTGCACCAGTATCTGGTGGACTCTGATCTGACCTCTCCCCAAGAATTGGGAAAGAAGGCAGACAAGTGGGTCAGAACCAGAGTAAAAACTAGAAATCAGGGTGGTGACCAGAAGAAAGATTCTACTAAGTCCCAAGAGAAAGGTGGGGATAAATCTAAGGATAAGTCCCCTACAGGGCCCCAAAATTCCTCTTCTGGGGGTGGGTCCCAAACTCCTTCCTCTCCTGAAAAGAAACCCTATTGCCATGTCTGTAAAAAGCCTGGGCACTGGAAAACTGATCCCAGTTGCCCCAGGATTGGCAATAAAGAAAATGTTCCTCCCACAACTACTACCACCCCTCCTGGTACTACCAGTAGTAATCCTCCAGTTGGGAGTAGTGCACCCAAAAAGTTAGGTGCTTTTGCAAGAGGAACAGAGGTGGGCCCTAGTTTAGACAGGGACCCCTCAACAGACTCCTCTGACTCTGATGGTGGTATAGGATTTGCCACCTTTACCATGGGTCCCATAGCATTGGGCAGGTACAGATTGGAGCCAATAATTAATGGTCAGAAAGCTGTGGCATTTAGGGACACAGGGGCTAGTGTCACCATGGTGGCAGGGAAACTAGTCCCCCTCACCAGCTTTTACCTGAGTTTAAATACCAGGTGACCAACATTGATGGTGTCAGAACAGATCACCCCATGGCCATAGTCAATCTCAGCTGGGAGGGGGTCACAGGCCCAAAAGAGTGGCAGTGTCCCCAACCCTACCTGTAGATTGCCTGATGGGCAATGATCTGGAAATTTCAGCCTGGGCTGAAGTGGAACACCAAACCCATCTTAGGATGTTGGGCGTCCCTGTAAAGGTTAGTGGGGCTGTGATGGCCACAGCCCCAGCCCAAGAATTTGGAGAGATGGAGCCTGAAAGAATGGCCCACTCTCCCCCAAAAGAGAGCACAAGGGTTGAAGAAAAGTCTTCTTCCCCCAGACAGTAGGTAAGGGTCAGCCTCCTCAGGGAACTGACCCTACCCCTAGTGAAGGAACTGCCACAGAGGTAGTCAGGCCTGGCCTGGCCACACCCCTGATGGCAGAGGACCCTTCCAAGGTGGTACCCCGTCTGGAGCAGGTAACCTGCCCCTCTCTACCCTGCCTCAGTCAGCCCAGGGCTGCAGAGGTCAGGGAGGTCAGTGGACCCCCAGGGCCCCCTGTCCAGAGGAAGCCCCCATCAGCAGATTAGGGGCACCCAGTCTAGTAGCCCTAGCCAGGTGAAAATTCCTCTACACACTGAGGGATCCCCCATACCTTTATGTAGGGACCTCCCCCAGAAGGACTCTGGTAGGCAAGGGCAAACCTGGGACCAGAAGGTTCCAAACCTGCCATGTCCCTCCAGTAGTCCATCCAAAGGGACCCAACCCCCAGCTGTAGGCAGCCAAAGGTTGACCCTTAGAGCAAAGTGCAACTCAGTCATGGAAAGACAGGCATACATGGTGACCAGTGATCTGAGGAAGCTGAGGCCAACATTCCTAGGGCCTCACTTCCCTACTCAGACACCTCACCAGCCTTGTACTTTACCTAAGCACACCACAGGTAGTGATTCCCCATGGTGGAGACCCTCTCATACCCTTAGGGTGAGGGATTGCTTAGTGGACCATAAGACAGGGGGCAACCATGCTAGTGCAGGTGCTTCCTTATATGACCACTTAGTCAATGAAGGCTCAACTGGCCAAGGTTAGCCTTATCTCCTTTCGTTTGGGGGGGTTATGTAGGAAGGTGGAATCTGACTATATGGTTGCCCCCACTTTTTTATGGTGTTTTGCTGGTTTATGACTTAGTTGGACTGGGATCCTGCTATTCAGGGCCCCAGTCTATCTGCTTTCTCTGTAAAAGGTTTCCATGTGCCTTAGGCACATCTCTGATTGGAATCTGGAGTGCCCTTATAAGTCCCTAGTATATGGTATACTATGTACCAAGGGCATAGGTACCTCAGAGGCCTACCAGGGGCTGCAGCATGTATTATGCCACCCCTGGAAGGCCATCCAAACTGACACCACAGGTCTGCTACTGCAGCCTGGGTAGGGTGGTGCATGCACCCCTTACTGTGATATAGGTTACCTATATCACTAAATACATACACACATATAAACCTATAAGTCACTCCTAAGGCAGGCCTTATCAATCCTAAAGGCAGAGTGCATGGTTCCTATGTGAGAGGGTGCCCCTGCATGAGCAGGGCCCCTCTGCAGCATTCGGAGACCATCTCTGATGCTGTTTGTAGTGCAGCCTGACCATATACTCTTAAGCGCATTATATCCTCGCGGTAAAATGCTAACTTTGGAATGGCTGCACCTAAACATGTCGTGTTTGGTGTCAAACATCTTGGAATACTACCCCCCGCCAATCCTGGCGGCGGGGGTAGCATTCCACCCTTCTAGAGGGAAAGACATGTTAACTCTGGCTTACCCGGTAACTTCTTTCTGAAGCCCTGGCATCACAAAATGGATGCTGCTGCCACAGACACAAGTCTGGCCTCCTGCTGCTGGACGAAACTCCGGCAGGGAGGCCTGGACAATAGGTTTCCTGTTGCAGGGAGGTGTGACCACCTCCCCAGACAGGATAATGTGTATTGGGGCTGGGTGGGTGCACTCTTAGAGTGCTTTGAAGTCCTGCACTGGGGGAGCAAAGGCTCCTCTGTGCATATGCCAGTTCAAACCAGCTCAGGGGCTACCTGCCCCTGCTCTGGCGCGAAACTGGACAAAGGGAAGTGGGTGTAGCCACCCCTCCCTTGACCCTCCCATAGGTGGGGTCATAGAGCTAGTCCATCCCCTCTTTTTAGTATAAGAGGGGAACCTTGCCATTGCAAAGCAGATTATACCTGGACGAAACTCTGACACTGAATCCTGGACCTTCGACGCTCTACGACAAGATTAGAGGACTGAAGAATCTCCCTTGGGGTCAAGGAGTGACTCCCCTGCTTGGCAGGCACCAAAGAAGCATCTGTCCGGTTCGCATTACTGAAGCTCCCGTCGGACGCCGAAGTCATCGCATCACCAGAGGTGGATTCTCAGACTTCCCGAGGCTACCCTGAGTCCCCAGCAAAGCTGAGGCCCGTGGCTATCGTGGGTGACTTGAGACCATGACCCCTGGACACCAAGCACATTTGCAAGTGCACCATCTTCTGGGTCTCCCAAGAAGTCGTGCTTTGGGCTCCGAGTAGCCCTAGCCTCCAGCACCACCTGCACTGAAGATCACTGGCCCCCACTCCACGAGTGTCCTGTAAGCCAGCTCCACGTGCGGCGTCACGAGGCTCCTTTGCGGTCGCTAGCCCGTTGGCTAGTAGCCCTTAACGGAGGCCAATCTTTTCCTTACTTAGCATCCTGGTTGCTCTAGGCCTTCCCTCACTTATCCTTGCTCGGTGAGTTCCACAGACCTTGCTGGTCTGCACCATCGACGATCGACATCTTACTCAAGACTCGCCGTTGCCAAGGCTTGTTGGGTCCAATCCGGTCACCGACACCTCAGCACTCGACAGACATTGAGCACCAGCCCGAATCCTGCTCCTGGTTGCCGACAACGCCTCCCGGACCTCGTGGCTGAAGAGTCAAGATGACCATCAACGCACCTGAAGCACTCGACATCGGTGGGCATCTGTCCATCGCCTTCCTGGTCACTGGCTAGTGACCCAGACTCTGTCCCCTCTGCTTTCAGGTTCACCAGAACTCCGATCCACTCTTGGATCCACCCGGACACTTTTCTCTTGGCCGCCAGCAGCACTTTGCAGCAGAAAGAAGCAATTGATGTACAGAAAAAAAGCAATAGCGGTACAGTAACAAGCAGGAGAAGTGCAGAAAGAAGCATGAGAGGTGCTGAAAGAGGCAAGAGAAGTGCAGAAAGAAGCAAGAGGGGTACAGAAAGAGGAATAAATGTGCAGAAAGAGGCAAGAGAGGTACAGAAAGAGGCAAGAGAAGTGCAGAAAGAGGTTGGAGAGGTGAACAAAGAGGCAAGAGAGGTGCAGAAAGAAGCAGGAGAGGTGCAAAAGAGGATATAGGGGTGAAGAAATAAGCAAGAGAGCTGCAGGAATAGGAAGAAATGTGCAGTAGGAGGCATGAGAAGTGCAGAAAGAGGCAAAAGACGTGCAGAATGAAGTACCAACAATGCAAAGAGAGGCAATAGAAGTTTAGAAAGAGTCAAGAGACATGCACAAAGAGGCAAGAGAGGTGCAGAAAGAAGCAAGAGAGGTGCAGAAAGAGGCAAGAGGAATGCAGAAAGAGGAACATAAAAGGGCAAGAGAGGTGCAGAAAGAGGACAAAATGTGCAGAAAGAGGAAAGAGAGGAGCAGAAATAGGCAAGAGAAGTGCAGAAAGAGACAGTAGAGGTGCAGCAAGAGGCAAGAGAAAGGAAGAAAGAAGCATGAGAGGTGCAGAAAGAGGAAGAAATGTACAGTATTGGCCAAGAGAGGTGCTGAAAGAGGCAAGAGAAGTGGAGAAAGAAGCAACAGGGGTGCAGAAAGAGGCAAGAGAAGTGCAGAAAGAGGTAGGAGAGGTGAACAAAGAGGCAAGAGAGGTGCAGAAAGATGCAAGAGAGGTGCAAAATAGGCAATGGGTGAAGAAAGAAGCAAGAGAGGTGCAGGAATAGAAAGTAATGTGCAGAAAGAGGCATGATAAGTACAGAAAGAGGCAAAAGATGTGCAGAATGAAGTAACAAAAATGCAAAAAGAGGCAAGAGAAGTTTAGAAAGAGGCAAGAGACATGCACAAAGAGGCAAGAGAGGTGCAGAAAGATGCAAGAGAGATGCAGAAAGAGTAATAAATGTGCAGAAATAGTCAAGAGAGGTAAATAAAATGGCAAGAGAAGTGCAGAAAGAGGACAAAATATGCAGAAAGAGGGACGAGAGGAGCAGAAAGAAGAAGAAACACGCATACAGAGGCAAGAAAAGTGCAGAAAGATGCAGGAAGGTGTAGAAAGGGGTAGAAATGTGCAGAAATAGCCAAGAGAGGTATAGAAAAGGCAAGAGAGGTGCTGAAAGAGGCAAGAGAAGTGGAGAAAGTTCCAGTAGGGGTGTAAAAAGAAACAAGAGAAGTACAGAAAGAGACAAGAAAGGTGCACAAAGAGGCAAGAGAGTTGCAGAAAGAAGACACAGAGAGGTGCAGAATAGGCAATAGGGGTGCAGAAAGAAGCAAGAGAGGTGCAGAAAGAGGAAGAATGGTGCAGAAAGAGGAAAGAGAAGTATAGAAAAAGGCTAGAGAGGTTCAGAAAGAAGCAAAAGAGGTACAGAAAGAAGCAAGAGAAGTGAAAAGGCAAGAGAAGTACAGAAAGAGGCAAGAGAAGTGCAGAAAGAGTCAAGAGAGGTACACAAAAGAGGCAAGAGAGGTGCAAAAAGAAGCAAGAGAGGTGCAGAAAGAGCCAAGAGGGATGCAGAAAGAGGAATAAATGTGCAGAAAGAGGCAAGAGAGGTACATAAAAGGGCAAGAGAGGTGCAGAAAGAGGACAATATGTGCAGAAAGAGGAAAGAGAGGAGCAGAAAGAGGCAAGAGAAGTGCAGAAAGAAGCAACAGGGGTGCAGAAAGAGAGAAGAGAAGTTCAGAAAGAGACAAGAGAGGTGCACAAAGAGGCAAGAGAGGTGCAGAAAGAAGACAGAGAGGTGCAGAAGAGGCAATCGGGGTGCAGAAAGAAGCAAGAGATGTGCAGAAAAAGTAGGAATGGTGCAGAAAGAGGAAAGAAAAGTATAGAAAGAGGTAAGAGAAGGGCAGAAGGAGGCAAGAGAGGTGCAGAAGGAGGCAAGAGAAGTGCAGAAAGAAGCAACAGGGGTGGGTGCAGAAAGAGGCAAGAGAAGTGCAGAAAAGAGGTGAACAAAGAGGCAAGCGAGGAGCAGAAAGAAGCAAGAGAGGTGCAAAATAGGCAATGGGTGAAGAAAGAAGCAGTAGAGGTGCAGGAATAGAAAGTAATGTGCAGAAAGAGGCATGATAAGTACAGAAAGAGGCAAAAAACGTGCAGAATGAAGTAACAAAAATGCAAAAAGAGGCAAGAGAAGTTTAGAAAGAGTCAAGAGACGTGCACACAGAGGCAAGAGAGGTACAGAAAGAGGCAAGAGGGATGCAGAAAGAGTAATAAATGTGCAGAAAGAGTCAAGAGAGGTACATAAAATGGCAAGAGAGGTGCAGAAAGAGGCACTAGAGGTACATAAAGAGGCAAGAGATAGTCAGTAAGAAGCAAGAGAGGTGCAGAAAGAAGAAGAAACACACAGAAAGAGGAAAGAGAAGTGCAGAAAGATGCAGGAGAGGTGTAGAAAGGGATATAAATGTGCAGAAATAGCCAAGAGAGGTACAGAAAAGGCAAGAGAGGTGCTGAAAGAGGCAAGAGAAGTGGAGAAAGAAGCAGCAGGGGTGTAGAAAGAGACAAGAGAAGTACAGAAAGAGACAAGAGAGGTACACAAAGAGGCAAGAGAGTTTCAGAAAGAAGACAGAGAGGTGCAGAAGAGGCAATAGGGGTGCAGAAAGAAGCAAGAGAGGTGCAGAAAGAGGAAGAATGGTGCAGAAAGAGGACAGAGAATTATAAAAAGAGGCTAGAGAGGTTCAGTCAGAAGCAAAAGAGGTACAGAAAAAAAGCAATAGTGGTACAGAAACAAGCAGGAGAAGTGCAGAAAGAAGCATGAGAGGTGCAGAAAGAGGCAAGAGAAGTGCAGAAAGAAGCAAGAGGGGTGCAGAAAGAGGAATAAATGTGCAGAAAGAGGCAAGAGAGGTACAGAAAGAGGTAAGAGAAGTGCAGAAAGAGGTAGGAGAGGTGAACAAAGAGGCAAGAGAGGTACAGAAAGAAGGAAGAGAGGTGCAAAATAGGCAATGGGTGAAGAAAGAAGCAAGAGAGGTGCAGGAATAGAAAGTAATGTGCAGAAAGAGGCATGATAAGTACAGAAAGAGGCAAAAGACGTGCATAATGAAGTAAGAAAAATGCAAAAAGAGTCAAGAAAAGTTTAGAAAAGGCAAGAGACATGCACACAGAGGCCAGAGAGGTGCAGAACGAGGCACGAGGGATGCAGAAAGAGTAATAAATGTGCAGAAAGAGTCAAGAGAGGTACATAAAATGGCAAGAGAGGTGCAGAAAGAGGACAAAATGTACAGAAAGAGGCAAGAGAGGAACAGAAAGAGGCAAGAGAAAGTCAGTAAGAAGCAAGAGAGGTGCAGAAAGAAGAAGAAACACGCGGGAAGAGGCAAGATTAGTGCAGACAGATGCAGGAGAGGTATAGAAAAAGGGCAGAAATAGCCAAGAGAGGTACAGAAAAGGCAAGAGAGGTGCTGAAAGAGGCAAGAGAAGTGGAGAAAGAAGCAGCAGGGGTGTAGAAAGAGACAGGAGAAGTACAGAAAGAGACAAGAGAGGTGCACAAAGAGGCAAGAGAGTTGCAGAAAGAAGACAGAGAGGTGCAGAAGAGGCAATAGGTGTGAGAAGTTGGCCTGGCATATGCTGTCCACTAATTATAGTGGGCACCTTGCACCAGTCCAAACAACCCCTTATTGGAGATAGGTTAAAGACAACCTTTATTGAAAGCTATCCTAGTGGTAGCTATGGAGAGCAGCCTTCAGGCTAAGTCTTGAAGGAATGTAAAGCAGCTTGTTTTACCAGTCTATAATCTCTTGAGTGACCAAATGAAAGAGGACCACACCAGGTATATATTCAAAATATATGTATTTATTGCTAAACACACCCCTCTAGTCTCTTTATGAGGCTAGAGTTCGAAGTACATAAGTTATAAGTTAGTTATCAACAGTAATAGCACAAATACACGTTTGAGCCCTAGGGGCGTACCAAACCATATACCAATAAAGTGGTATAAGAACGACGACTGAGCTAGACACAGGGCCTAGAGCCTGTAGAAGTGCTTGGACCACAAGGAACCACCCAAGGTAGTGACACAGGGGACCCACAGGGGACGCGTGCAGTGTGAGAACACAGCTGCGAATCGCCGTTGACTTCTATGGGGAAAGTCGCGGTTGGAATTTTAAAGAAAAGGGACACTTAGAGGAGGACTTGGAGCAAACCCCTTTAGAACTGGCTTGTTCTACAGTCTATACCCACGGGAGCACTGGAGTACTCAAGTTACCTCACCCAGGGAAGCCGGGTGCATAGGTGTCTTTCGGGGTCGGGTTTTGTCGTCGTTTTCAATGGCGATCTGCTGCAAAGTGCTGCTGGCGGCCAAGTCGAAAGTGTTCGGGTGGATCCAAAGGTGGATTGAAGATCTGAAGAACCTGAAAGCAGAGGGGACAGAGTCTGGGTCACTAGCCAGTGACCAGGAAGGCGATGAGCAGATGCCCACCGATGTCGAGTGCTTCAGGTAGGTTGACGGTCATCTTGACTCTTCAGCCACGAAATCCAGGAGGTGTCAACAACAACCAGGAGCTGGATTCGAGCTGTACCGCGATTTCTGTCGATTTCAGGGGTGTCGGCGACCGGATTGGACCCAACAAGCCTTGGCAACGGCAAGTCTTGTGGAAATAGAAGAAGGACGATGGTGCAAACCAGCAAGGTCTGAGGGACTCACCCAGCGAGGGTTAGTCAGGGCATGCCTGGAGCAACCAGGGAGCCCAAGCAGAAGAAGATTGGCCTTTGGGAGGGCCTACTAGCCAACGGACTAGCGACTGCAAAGGAGCCTCGAGTGGACGCACTTAGAGCTGGCTCACGGGACACTCGTGAAGTGGAGGCCAGTGATCTTCAGTGCAGTTGGTGCTGGAGGCTGGGGCTACTCAGAGCCCAAAGCACAACTTCGTGGGAGACCCAGAAGAGGATGCACTTGCCAATGCGATCGGTGTCCAGGGGTCATGGTTCCATGTTACCCACGACAGCTACAGGCCTCAGCTTTGCTGGGGACTCAGGGCAGCCTCGGGGAAGTCTGGAATTCCACCTCTGGTGCTGCAAAGACTTCGGTGTCCGGTGGGAGCTTCAGTGATGCAGACCGGACAATTGCTTCGTTGGTGCCTGCCAAGCAGGGGAGTCACTCCTTGACCCCAAGGGAGATTCTTCAGTCCTCTAATCTTAAAGTAGAGCGTTGAAGGTCCAGGATTCTGTATCAGAGTTTCATCCAGGTAAATCTAAAGTCCTAAGGACTGGGGTCCCATACTTATACCAAGTTAGGGGTTGGACATACTCTGGGGACCCACCTATGGGAGGGTCAGGGCAGAGGGGTGGTTACACCCCTTTCCCTTTGTCCAGTTTCACGCCAGAGCAGGGGCTGGAAGCCCCTGAGCCGGTATGAACTGGGGTATTCACAGGGACACCAAATGTGCCCCCAGTGCAGGACTTCAAAGCACCAGAGAGTGCTCCCGCCCAGCCCCAATACACACTATCCTGTCTGGGGAGGTGGTTACACCTCCCTGGGACAGGTAACCTATTGTCCAGGCCTCCCCTGCCGGAGTTTCGGTCAGCAGCAGGAGGCCAGACTCGTGTCTGTGGCAGCGGCATCCATTTTGTGATGCCAGGGCTCTGGAAAGAAGTTACCGGGTAGGCTGGTGGGTACATGTCTCTCCCTCTAGAAGGGTGGAATGCTACCCCCGCCGCCAGAACTGGCGGGGGGGTAGTATTCCAAGATTTTTTTACACCAAACTCGACATGTTTTGGTGCAGCCAGTCCAAAGTTAGCATTCTACTGCTAGGATATAATGCACTTAAGAGTATATGGTCAGGCTGCACTGCAAACAGCATCAGAGTGTAGTGGTGAGCCTCAACAAGGCCTACCAGTGCTTAGGGGTTCTCCCTTCCTTGCACAGAGTCCTCAGACCAATAGGAAGAAGTTGGCACAGAAACTGGAATAGAAAAGACAGAGTTTATTAAACCTCATGAGGTGGAGCTACATTCACACAGCACCCTTCGGTAATGCATGAAGTAGCACACTGAATGGAAGGACCTTGGTCCTTTTATACCCACACAGGGGCTCAAATGAAGGCGGTACAAACACAAATGCTGGTTTTAGGTACATATAAGGTCATACAAGAAATGCACAGTCAACAAGTGGGTGGAGCTAACAGTTTCTACTTCTAGTAGACACATCCTGACATTTATAAACTCGGAACAGCTGCATGGACAGCTGCGAGCTCAACTGAGCATGTGCAAAGCAAAAAGGCTAAATATAACTCGTCTCTAGGCAGATTTCAAGAGCAGTTAACAGGAAGGTAGGACAGAGCACATGGCGAGCACATGGCAACCAAAATGGCTGCCAGAAATATAAAATGGATTCCACAAAGCGGACAATTTAGCCTCTGAACACAGGATGTCTTCGGCTAATGCTTAACTTAAGTGCTGCCAAATTACAACAGACGACCCTTTCAGCATTAGCTGAAGACATTCGTTTACCTGGGGTAATCTAAATATTCATCCCGTACATCTATTAACATTATTTCGGCCACCTCTTTATTCAACATTTGTTGGGCCTTTGTTTCAGCAACGTTCCCTTTGGCAGGTATACAAGCAGAGATGCAAATGGAGCAAAGCATTGGACCACATTGATAACATACACAGCATGTAAAAAGTATCATAATTATTACACACAGGATAGTAAGTAGCTTCCAGCCCCAAGCAGAAACAAGAATCCAAAACCATCCAGCAAAAGTCCAAGTACCAGTCTCTGAAATATTGTCCGGTTGATACTCTTCCCATTCCCATTTAGTCCCTTTGGCTTGTGGATAACCTTCTTTATTTTGATAACACACTTTATTAAGTTGAAAAATAATTCCACCTACTGAAGGCTTTCCAGATGTAAACAAAAGCGCATACCAAGCTTGACAAGAACCATTGTGAGAAAAATGGAAGAGGAATAAAGGTGTTCCTCCTTTCTTTTGATGTGCAGGTATCATCCCACACACCCAACAGTTGGTAGTATTTGTAGCATTGTGAGTATGGTGCAACATCTGGATAAAGGTATTGTTTAGATAGGATTGTCGATGCTTCTGCTCATGGTAGGGAAGAGTAAAGTAGTGGTGTTCCACTGGTACTGGCGTAGTGGCAACAAAAAGCTGTCGAACAGGAGCCACCTTCTCGATGTACCACGTAATTGCTGCCATAGCCACCATAGCAACAACAAACCCTACAGCACAAATGATTCTTTTGTTATTCATTTCAGCAACAGTAATGATTGATCTTTCTAAAAACTTGTTGAAAACAATCGTTGGAGCTCTTCTCCCTGGGCAGCCGTTGATTTCTTCACCATGGGCCAAGGCGGGTATCACTACACTAATGCAGGGCTGATCCCCCTAAAAAATGGGACGATCAAAGGGGTACATTACTAACAAAAAAAAGAGTCCTTGGGAAATTGTAGCCGCTGTACAACCAGCCAGAGGGAGTCTTCTCCCTGTGTCCGTTTGAGCCTCACAGGCAGGCTCTTGTTGTTCCCACGGTGGAGCTGCACAACTCGCAACTCAAGAATCACGGCCCAGTTTGAGAAGAAAAAGTCTTTCAACGATCCTGTCCAGTGTCTCAGGCAGTGCATCAGTTTTCTTCACTTTAATCTAACAGGCACCAAGGGCACAGCACCTGTACCCTAAACTCAAGTCCTTCCTTAACTCCTGTATTGCTCCTCTGGCGCACTGCTCTTTTGTTGGGGCCACAGAGTGTAGCCAGTATGCTCAGGCATCCCTTGATCAACAAACAGAGGCGCAGACTTGCATTCACTTTGGGACCAGGACTCAAGGCTTGAAGCAACCCTTGTTTCAAAGGGGCTCACCTCAAGCAAAAGCCTCCTTGCCGTCCTTATCGGTCTGTGACTCTCTCAGCTGGGCATCAAAAACTGGATCCACAGAAAGATTTCTTCATCCTGATTTGTGACCCCGTCTTTCGCCCAAGACAGTGGCAGGGGTACACACTTCACGTCCCAGTGCTTCCGGCCTTCACTGAGGTCCTAGTTGCCAGCAACGCCTGTGCTGGTTCCCTTTATCTTGTCTCCAAGCTGGACTGGTGCTGACTCCGAGGCTGGATCTGATGTCCGGGCCCCTCTGGCAATGGTTGTAGGGCAGCAAATATCTATTGGTGGGCAGAACAAAACGTCTTTAGACAAGGCACAAAAATAATCTATCAACAGAGAGGATAGTCTCAGAATACTTCCTTAGTCTTGGGATGCCCCATTCATTAGCAAGGCACCCAAGAACCACTTCATCTATCTGAGAATAAAAAAAACACCCTAGACCTATTGGCAAGTATAAAAGGAACTTTTTGGTGAACTGACAAGAGTAATACGTCACCCAATCCCAAGCAACCAAGGAAGTCTGTGTTCATTTACTAAATTCTGAGGAAAAAGAAAAACAATACAGACATACTCCAAATCCTTACATTTGTGCATTCCTATATTATTCATCTGAAGAACCTCAAGAAAAAGGAACTTTTCCTACACTTCTACTTATGAACCTTGCATTACTTGTACAGGACTGCAGACACTTCTAAAATACTTTCTCTTACGTAAAGACACCTACATTTTATGCCTAGGACCATGCTTTCATGTTATAGGCGCAGCGGAAAAATCTAAAACTGCTAATTTAACAGGGATTCTTATTTCATAAATAACTTTTTTAAACTCAAGAAAGTGGGTACATAAATTTCTCCAGCAGAACATGTTGTGACAAACAAACTCCTATAAAACAATATTTTCCTTCAAAATGTTTGCTAAGGATCACATGGGCGTCTTTCCTGCATTCTACTTTTCACGATCCGGACTATGCAACATCATTTTCAAAAGGAAAAACCCTATCTCCAGTTCTAATAAAGGCTGTCAGCTCAATTACACAGACTAGCTAATAAAAAGACTAGCAATGCCCTTGCAAAACTGTATAGAACATGAGAATAACATAAACAATAATGGTATTGCCACCTGAAATTTTTGAACAGAAACCCCCACTATACAGTTCCCTTTAAAGATCAAATAAGGGAACATCAATCTGTTCTACTCATTCTTTCATACAGGATAGGCAGTAACATAGTATATTTTTCATCATTTTATTAATTCTAACAATTTTAAAACAGTATTACTAAATAGCCAATTAAATGTCTCATGGCCATTTCCTAGACAGCTTAGACAGACTCATGAGAGAGTGAGAAAAAGAAGAGAGAAAACATAAATTTGCCTACCCTTAATTTGCCCAGGAGCTAACCTCCTTCCCCCATTTTGACAGTAGGAAAACCTGAAAACAGGTTTACCTTCTGGCAACACTATCTACCCCTATTTGTGGCAACTGGGCACAAACAAACTTGTAGGAGATATCTTAGAAAGTGGCTATTTTCTGATTCAGCCTAACACAAGCACATTGAGTTAACTTTAGAAAGCGTTAATAGCCAATTACCAATTCCTTCAGCAATGGTGCTAGATTAACATGAGGGCGCATGAATGCAAACTAAAATCCATTGCCTCCTTATCTCAGCCCTTGCACAGTAATCTTTAAACTAAAACCATTATTTTTATATACATGGCAGAGCTATGCTCTACTCAGGGCCCACATACGTCACTGCTTTGCCTTCTTTTCATATAACTACGCAAAACTTGCGTTTGCCAAAAATAGGAAGCAAAGCTTTTCTTCCTCTCTCTGCGCTGTCATCTCTTCTTTCAAAAACTGTTCGGAGGTCGAAATGTCCAAGCAAACCTTCCCCTTAGCCCTGCTAGGTAGCTAAATGCAGAACTCCGACCTTTAACCCTTTCACCAGCTGTCCATTTTTGTGCAAGGCTTTCCATGAGGTCTTTGCAATTCAAAGCAACTCTGGAGAATCACAGCTGAAAGGCAGTCCTGTCCGTCTAATAATTTTAAAGGTAGGATCTAACTTCTGCTGTATTTTTTTTTTTTTTTTAATACTTGTCTCTATCTGTGTGCAGTGTATGGTGTGCATTCTAGCAGGTTAGAGGTCAGCTATTTGTGTTATACTTAAATGTGTGCATTAACTGAAGCCTAAGAGCAGTGTGAAAGCTGCTCTGCTTGGCAGAACTACTTTTAAATAGTGAATTTGTCCCAATTTCGACTTTGGTGGTAGGGGCACTTAAAAATGAATAACCTACAATATTGCGGCATATTAGGGATCCCCAGGGTGTCCTCTAGATATCCCAGAGATGGGGGATCAGAAATGTATAAGGTACACCCTTAAAAAAACGTTTTTATATGCCTGGATAAAGTGAAATTTCACATTGCACTCCCCACATCATGGTAAAGTGCTACTTAAATCCAACTTTGATGCTAGGAGCTATATATTATTCACAGTATGATTATCAGACATTACAAAAGATCAAAAACAATTTTAGGGCAATTATTTTTAATAAAAAAATGTTTTTCTTCATATAATCAAAATTCTCCTTTTTTTTTTTTTAATAATGATCACAAACCCTTTTGATGGTTCCACATATGAAAAGCAAGCCTCATTCCTTTCCTATCACCTTTAAATGTATTTATTTATAATACGAAGCACAAAAGCCTTACTGAAACATGAAAAGTCTGCGTCACTTTAAAGGACAGTAATCATTTAACATCAGAACCACAGATGTGTTTGTTAAAAAGGCATTAAGAAAAGAAATCCCTTTTAATCTTTTCTCTGTTATCCAAAATAATGAAACTGTCTTTTCTGACTTATAAAATCAGCAGTTTTTAATGCACGTTTTCAAACCATGTTTGCACTAACTTAAAATCTAGTTGACCCGGCAGTGTCCTTATGGCTTGGGACCAAGAATAGCCATGTGTTGTTGACACAGCTGTGTTCTGACCAGCAGGCGTCAACATCTCACGCCTTTCAAGCCAGCACAAATCTATCGTTCTGTAATGTGGTGTTTATTTCAGCAACAACCAATTCACTCAGATGATGTGAATGCCTTTCAATATTAATATATAAGAATAATACTGTAACATTTTTCATTTTAGTCCTAATTGTGTGAAAGCACACAAATTCGTTTTTTCCTACCTTTCTATGAGGCCTATTTTATTCCTATTGAATGTAAATTCTGATTTATCTGTACCAGTGTGGCAATTTGCACATATCTATAGTTTCTTACTTTATCAATTTTAATGGTAGTGCGCAGCTATTTAGCATATGTTACATTATTCATTCCCTGAATTTAAAAAAATGTAGTTTTTTAAATGACATTTGCATAACAGAATGACAACAAAAACAAAATTTAGCTCATTCCAGACATTTTAAGAAGGGGGTCATACACTCATAACACACAACACAGCGCACTTAAGGCTAGCCATTTTTACACAAAAACATAGTCTACTTTACTGAAACAAGTACTTTCAAGCATGTCAGTCCAGAACCACATACAACAAAAAAACAATTAACCCACAAATCAACACTTAGGGCAAAAACAAAAGACAGCCTACAGACTGTACGCAAAACCAAACTATTTGTAAATACTAATTGTAAGTCATATTTACAAGAAGAGCTCTCAAAAGTAGTCCAAAAGTCTGCACCAAAACAGCCCAAAAGACTGCTCCATGTTCGAAAAGCCAAAATACACCAAATTCGCCAGTTTTGGCTGGTAGAACACTCAAAAAGCGCTCTGCATTTCACCACTTATGAATGTTACTGAGTGCACAGATCAGGATCCGTTTTATGTACATATTTAGTTCCATGGGGTACTTAGTCACCAAGAAAGAAATATCTTTTTACTATACCTAAACCTATTTAGGTATCCCCTCTGAGGGAGTCAGCTGAGTACTTACTAAATCCATATTGGTACCTCCAAAACAGCAACACTTTCTACGAAGTGTGCTAGAAGCAGGCATGCCAAAAATATTATAGCATATATAATATTATACTCCAAGTGACACTTAACACAATGTGTGCCGTTCAAGTTTTCAAAGTTAGAGAAAAATCTCCTCATTACCTGCCTATATGTATTGCAATACATATATAATTACAAAACAGATTCCAAAATTGGCCAATCATACAAACAAAGCCACATTAAGTGTTACTAAACTACCTTACCAATCAAAGGCATCAAACCAACAGCAAGTACCACAAAACGGCTCTTACCAATCAAATGGTGTCCAGGTTCCAACTGCCAAGTTCTCAAATCGACCAAATGGTCACTGCACGGCGAATCAACAGAAGAGATCTCAGTCGAGAACCGGCGCCGCCGGGATGGTCAGATCAGAAAGAAAGGAAAAACGCCATGGGTGCCAAGACTCGGGTCTCCTCAGGCAGCGATCGCGTCCAAAAGCGAGATTCCAATCCTTCGTCTCGACCAGTCCTTCGGGCATCCGAGTCGCCGATGAGCCCCACGTTGGAAGCGCCAATTTGTAGTGGTGAGCCTCAACAAGGCCTACCAGTGCTTAGGGGTTCTCCCTTCCTTGCACAGAGTCCTCAGACCAATAGGAAGAAGTTGGCACAGAAACTGGAATAGAAAAGACAGAGTTTATTAAACCTCATGAGATGGAGCTACATTCACACAGCACCCTTCGGTAATGCATGAAGTAGCACACTGAATGGAAGGACCTTGGTCCTTTTATACCCACACAGGGGCTCAAATGAAGGCGGTACAAACACAAATGCTGGTTTTAGGTACATATAAGGTCATACAAGAAATGCACAGTCGACAAGTGGGTGGAGCTTACAGTTTCTACTTCTAGTAGACACATCCTGACATTTATAAACTCGGAACAGCTGCATGGACAGCTGCGAGCTCAACTGAGCATGTGCAAAGCAAAAAGGCTAAATATAACTCGTCACTAGGCAGATTTCAAGAGCAGTTAACAGGAAGGTAGGACAGAGCACATGGCAACCAAAATGGCTGCCAGAAATATAAAATGGATTCCACAAAGCGGACAATTTAGCCTCTGAACACAGGATGTCTTCGGCTAATGCTTAACTTAAGTGCTGCCAAATTACAAAAAGAGGAGGTACTCCGAATGCTGCAGAGGGGCTCTGCTCATGCAGGGGCACCCTCTCACATAAAAACCAAGCACTCTGCCTTCAGGATTGTCAAGGCCTGCCATAGGAGTGACTTATAGGTTTATAGGTGTGTGCAATGGTAGTGATATAGGTAGCCTATACCACTGTAAGGGGTGCATGCACCACCTTACTCAGGCTGCAGTAGCAGGCCTGTGGTGTCATTTTGGATGGCCTTCCAGGGGTGGCATAACACATGCTTCAGCCCCTGGCAGGCCTCTGAGGTACCTATGCCTTGGGTACATAGTATACCATATACTAGGGACTTATAAGGGCACTCCAGATTCCAATCAGAGATGTGCCTAAGCCACATGGAAACCATTTTAGAGAGGAAGCAGCTAGGCTGGGGTTCTGATTAGCAGGGCCCCAGCCAGACTAAAGTCGAAAAACAGTGAAGTATCAGCAAAAAGTGGGGGTACCCATGTGAAGCAGATCCTACTCTCCTACACAACCCCCCCAAACGTAGGGACATTAAACTAACCTTGCCCAGTTAAGTCTTCATGTTCTAAGTGGAAGTACCTAGAGAGTCCATCTGCATTGGCATGGTTACTCCCAGGTCTATGTTCCACTGTGAAGTCCATCCCCTGTAGGGAAATGGACCACCTAAGCAGTTTGGGGTTTTCACCCTTCATTTGTTTTAGCCATAAGAGGGGCTTATGGTCTGTTTGAACAAGGAAGTGAGTACCAAACAAGTATGGCCTCAACTTCTTCAGAGCCCAGACCACAGCAAAGGCCTCCCTCTCAATGGCTGACCAACGTTTCTCTCTAGGGGTCAGCCTTCTGCTAAGAAAAGCTACTTTCTGATCCTGACCTTCATCATTCAATTGTGACAGTATAGCCCCTACCCCCAATTCAGATGCATCTGTTTGGACAATGAACTTCTTGGAGTAATCAGGACTCTGTAGAATGGGAGCAGTGCACATTGCCTGCTTTAGGTCATCAAATGCCTTTTGACAGCTAACTGTCCACTGAAACTTTTTGGGCATTTTCTTGGAAGTTAAGTCATTCAGGGGGGTCACTATTGATCTATACCCCTTGACAAATCTCCTATAGTACCCAGTCAGGCCTAAAAAGGCTCTCACCTGAGTCTGGGTAGTTGGAGCAGTCCAGTCCATGATGGTCTGGATCTTGCTCTGCAGTGGTTGAACCTGGCCTCCACCCACAAGGTGGCCCAGGTACACAACCTGACTCTGCCCTATCTGGCACTTGGTGGCCTTGATAGTCAGGCCTGCTTTCTGCAGGGCCTGCAAAACATTTCTGAGGTGGACCAGGTGATCCTCCCAGGTGGAGCTAAAGACAGCAATATCATCTAGATATGCTGCACTATAGGCTTCCAGACCTGTAAGGACTGTATTCACCAACCTCTGAAAAGTGGCAGGTGCATTCTTCAGACCAAAGGGCATCACCACAAATTGATAATGCCCACTAGGGGTTGAGAATGCTGTCTTTGGCTTTGCATCATCAGCTAGTCTGATCTGCCAGTAGCCAGCTGTCAGGTCAAATGTGCTTAGATACTTGGCTGAGGCCAAAGTGTCTATTAGCTCATCTGCCCTAGGTATTGGATGGGCATCAGTCCTAGTGACTGCATTGAGACCCCTGTAGTCCACACAAAACCTCATCTCTCTTTTCCCACCATTGGTGTGAGGTTTTTGCACAAGGACCACTGGACTAGCCCAAGGGCTATCTGAGGGTTCAATAACTCCCAAATCCAACATCTTCTGGACTTCTGTCCTGATACAGTCCCTGACATGGTCAGGTTGCATATAAATCTTATTTATCCCCAGTGTCCACTTCATGAGTGCACCAGGTGGTCTGACTGGGTGTCAGTGAGAATATGTGCCTGAACTGATTGAGCACCTGTCTGCAATCAGTTTGCTGCTGGGCAGTGAGGCTGCTTGCCAAGGCTACACCATCCACTGACCCATCATCAGGGTCCTGTGAGAGCAGGTCAGGGAGTGGGTCACTCTCTTCCTCCTGTCCCTCATCAGTAGCCATGAGCAAGCCCATGTCTGCCCTGTCCACATATGGTTTTAACCTGTTGACATGGAGAACCCTGTGGGGACTCCTGGGTGTTCCTAGGTCCACTAAATAGGTAACCTCACCCTTCTGTTCAACAATGGTATGGGGTCCACTCCATTTGTCTTGGAGAGCTGCTGGGGCCACTGGCTCCAGCACCCACACCTTCTGTCCTGGCTGGTAAACAGTCAGTACAGCCTTTTGGTCATGCCAGGCTTTTTGAAGTTCCTGGCTAGCCTCAAGGTTTTTAGTTGCCTTTTTCATGTACTTAGCCATCCTGGAGCGGAGACCAAGTACATAGTCCACTATGTCTTGCTTTGGGGGCTTGAGAGGTAACTCCCATCCTTCCTTTACCAAGCACAATGGACCCCTGACAGGGTGACCAAACAAAAGTTCAAAAGGGCTGTAGCCAACCCCTTTTGAGGCACCTCCCTGTATGCAAATAAAAGGCAGGGCAAGAGTATGTCCCATCTTCGCCTAAGCTTCTCTGGGAGCCCTTTAATCATGCCCTTCAAGGTTTTGTTGAATCTCTCAACTAAACCATTGCATTGTGGGTGATAGGGTGTGGTGAACTTGTAAGTCACTCCACACTCCTTCCACATTGCTTTCAAGTATCCAGACATAAAGTTAGCACCCCTGTCTGATACAACCTCCTTAGGGAAGCCCACTCTTGAGAAAATTCCCAGGAGGGCTCTTGCCACCACAGGTGCTGTAGTGGTCCTAAGGGGAATAGCCTCTGGGTACCTGGTGGCATGATCCACTACCACCAGGATAAACCTGTGCCCAGATGCTGTTTGGGGATCCATGGGACCAACAATGTCAATCCCCACCCTTTCAAAGGGAACACCCACCACAGGTAGTGGTATCAGGGGGGCCTTTGTAGTGCCACCTGCCTTGCCACTGGCCTGGCAGGTTACTCAGGAGCGACAAAACTCCTTGGTGTCTTCAGACATGTGGGGCCAGTGAAAGTGAGGGACAATTCTGTCCCAAGTCTTGTTCTGGCCCAGGTGACCTGCTAAGGGAATGTCATGGGCTAGGGTCAATAGGAAGCCCCTGAACTTCAGAGGTATAACCAACCTCCTGGTGGCACCAGGCTTGGGGTCTCTACACTCTGTGTACAAGAGTCCATCATCCCAATACAGTGTATGGGGACCACTAGCTTTCCCAGCAGCCTCAGCAGCAGCTTGCTGTCTGAGGGGTTCAAGAGAGGGGCAGCTCTGCTGCTCCTGACTCAGATCTGCCCTGGAAGGGCCCCCTGTCCCCAAGAACTCAACCTGGTCAGGTTCAAGCTCCTCTGGGACAGTTCCTTCCTCAGGACTGAGATCATCCCCATCAAGAGACTGATCTTCCTTCTGAGCCAAGGGGGAAGGCACTGCCTTAACCCTACTACTCCTCTTCTTGGAGGGCACTTGGTCCATTATTCCAGAATCCAAGGCCTGTTCAGTGTTAGACATTTTGGCTTGTGACCTGGTCACAGCAAACACATCTGCAGGGAAACCCAGCATTTATGCATGGGTCCTGAGCTCCACTTCTGCCCAAGCTGAAGTCTCTAGATCATTGCCAAGCAAGCATTCAACTGGTAGGTCTGCACTTACCACAACCTTCTTAAGGCCAGTTACCCCTCCCCAGGAGAAGTTAACAACTGCCAGAGTATGGTCTGTTCTGACATTGCTAGCATTGGTCACTTGGTACATTTCACCAAGTATAATCTGCCCAGGATCCACAAGGTCTTGTGTCACCATGGTGACACTTGCCCCTGTGTCCCAAAATGCCAAAGCCTCTTTTCCATTGATTAAGGGCTGTTGCCTGTACTCGCCCAGATTACTGGGACTCACAGAGGAGGTCACATCCATGCCTCCATCACAGACTAGGACAGCCTGAGTGAGTTATCTGACTAGGTCAGAGCTCATCTCTTTACCCAGGGTCAACCCTACTAAACCCTTGGCTTGTGTAGTCCCACCACCAACTGTAACTGCACTAGGGGGAGCAGGTGCCTTAGGGGCATTGGTGGGGGCTGGAGTAGAGTCTTTGGACTTGGTGCAATCACTGGTCCAGTGGGTCTTTTGCTTACAGACCTTGCACCATGGTTTCTTTTGGCCTTTCCCTTTGTTAGACTGTGAATCCCCACCTGAAGAAGATTTTTGGGGGCCTTGTGAAGACTTCTGGTCTTTACCCTTCGCCCCACCCTTATCAGAGTTCTTAGAATCTTGCTTCTTTGGGTCACCACCTTGGTTCTGTACCTTCTGCCTCACCCTGGTTGTAGGAGAGTAGGATCTGCTTCACATGGGTACCCCCACTTTTTGCTGATGCTTCACTGATTTTCGACTTTAGTCTGGCTGGGGCCCTGCTAATCAGAACCCCAGCCTAGCTGCTTCCTCTCTAAAATGGTTTCCATGTTCCTTAGGCACATCTCTGATTGGAATCTGGAGTGCCCTTATAAGTCCCTAGTGTGAGAAGTTGGCCTGGCATATGCTGTCCACTAATTATAGTGGGCACCTCGCACCAGTCCAAACAACCCCTTATTGGAGATAGGTTAAAGACAACCTTTATTGAAAGCTATCCTAGTGGTAGCTATGGAGAGCAGCCTTCAGGCTAAGTCTTGAAGGAATGTAAAGCAGCTTGTTTTACCAGTCTATAATCTCTTGAGTGACCAAATGAAAGAGGACCACACCAGGTATATATTCAAAATATATGTATTTATTGCTAAACACACCCCTCTAGTCTCTTTATGAGGCTAGAGTTCGAAGTACATAAGTTATAAGTTAGTTATCAACAGTAATAGCACAAATACACGTTTGAGCCCTAGGGGCGTACCAAACCATATACCAATAAAGTGGTATAAGAACCACGACTGAGCTAGACACAAGGCCTAGATCCTGTAGAAGTGCTTGGACCACAAGGAACCACCCAAGGTAGTGACACAGGGGACCCACAGGGGACGCGTGCAGTGTGAGAACACAGCCGCGAATCGCCGTTGACTTCTATGGGGAAAGTCGCGGTTGGAAGTTTAAAGAAAAGGGACACTTAGAGGAGGACTTGGAGCAAACCCTTTTAGAATTAGGCTGTTCTAGTGTCAATACCCACGGGAGCACCGGAGTACTCGAGTTACCTCACCCAGGGGAGCCGGGTGCATAGGTGTCTTTCGGGGTCGGGTTTCGTCGTCGTTTTCAATGGCGATCTGCTGCAAAGTGCTGCTGGCGGCCAAGTCGAAAGTGTTCGGGTGGATCCAAAGGTGGATCGAAGATCTGAAGAACCTCAAAGCAGAGGGGACAAAGTCTGGGTCACTAGCCAGTGACCAGGAAGGCGATGAGCAGATGCCCACCGATGTCGAGTGCTTCAGGTAGGTTGACATTTGTATTGACTCTTCAGCCACGAGGTCCAGGAGGCGTCGACGATGACCACGAGCTGGATTCTAGCTGTCCCACGACGTCTGTCGATTGCAGGGGTGTCGGCGACCGGATTGGACCCAACAAGCCTTGGCAACGGCAAGTCTCGTGGAAATGGAAGAAGGACAATGGTGCAGACCAGCAAGGTCTGTGGGACTCACCCAGGAAGGGTAAGTCAGGGCATGCCTGGAGCAACCAGGGAACCCAAGCAGAAGAATATTGGCCTTCGGGTGGGCCTACTAGCCAACGGACTAGCAACCGCGAAGGAGCCTTGAGTGGACGCACTTGGAGCTGGCTCACAGGACACTCTTGGAGTGGAGGCCAGTGATCTTCGGTGCAGTCGGTGCTGGAGGCTGGGGCTACTAGGAGCCCAAAGCACAACTTTGTGGGAGACCCAGAAGAGGATTCATTCGCAAATGCAATCGGTGTTCAGGGGTCATGGTTCCACATTACCCACGACAGCTATGGGCCTCAGCTTTGCTGGAGACTCAGGGCAGCCTCGGGGAAGTCTGGAAATCCACCTCTGGTGATGCAAAGACTTCGGCGTCCGGCGGGAGCTTCAGCGATGCAGACCGGACAATTGTTTCTTTGGTGCCTGCCAAGCAGGGGAGTCACTCCTTGACCCCAAGGGAGATTCTTCAGTCCTCTAATCTTTAAGTAGAGCATTGAAGGTCCAGGATTCTGTGTCAGATTTTGCTCGGAGAAGATGCTCAGAATTGTTTTTTGAAATTCACTGAGCCTAGTTACTTTAAGAGAACTAGGTTCAAGACCCTGATGGCTGCATACAAAATCTGGACAGTATTCCGTAAAAAAACTGGCCTAGGCCGGTTAAATGGCTATACGCAGCTTTTCCGAAACCCCACCCTCCCTGGCGAAATCTTTTCAGACTCCACAATGGCGGAATGGGAAGGGTGTGGGATCCAGAGACTGGGAGATTTAATGGGGCCCTATGGAATTCGGCAGTTTGTAGATATACAGAATAGCTTTGGTATCAATAAAAGAAACTTTTTTAAATATCTTCAAATTCGTAGTTTTATAGGTAGGAAAAAGGGGGGGCCTTGTGGGTTCAGCGATAACAAAATTATGGAGGTAATCAGAGGTAGGGAAGACTGTACTATTCGGAGGATATACGCTGAACTTTCCATATTCAAACAGGATGATCTCGGGAAATATGAGAAGAAATGGGCAGATAAACTTGGCATAGATAAGGATAGTTTTAAGGTCTCTTTAGAGCTAGGCCAAACTCTTCTTTGCTCTGCAGGGCTTCAAGCTCAACAGTACAAAACAATTTTCTCCTTATACTATACACCTGCACGGATTGCACAATGGGGGGGGCAGACAGGAATTCGGTGCCCTCGGTGTGACGGCACGGACGCGGAGATAATCCACATGTTTGCGTCATGCCCTCAATTGCAAACCCTGAGGAATAAGATAGAGGTGTTTCTTGACAAAACATTAGATATTAGAGTCTGTCTCACCCCATCTATAATCTTGTTGGGGATAAGTAATGAGGACAGGTCAGACCCACCTGAGAGCTTCATTTTTGTGGCTATGTCAGTAATGCGAATCTGCATAGCTACAGCCTGGCTTGATAAGGTACCACCAACGTTTCAGCAGTGGCTCGCCAGGTTGCTGTCTATATTTAATCTTGAAAAGGGAATCTACGAGAGAAAGGGTAAAAAGGGCAGATTGCTCGGTAAACGGATCTGGGGCCCCATTTATAGGTGGAAGGAAAGTCAATCATAAATGATAGCTTGCAGCAAATAACATGGACGGCACTGGTTTTGTGGGTTTTTTTTTTTTTTTTACTCCCTCCGGCTGTTTAATGAATCGGTAATGATGTATTAGTGATGTTAGGTGTATCGCTTATTGGGTCTGAATCTTTTTGTATGACCATATATATCGGTTATTGCATTATAAGTTTGTATATTACTCAGATAATTTCTGTATGTTTATTTTGGATAAGCTGCTGTGCTATAATAAAAATAAAAATGTAAAAATAAAAAAAATAAAAAATAGCACAAATACACGTTTGAGCCCTAGGGGCGTACCAAACCATATACCAATAAAGTGGTATAAGAACCACGAATAAGCTAGACACAAGGCATAGAGCCTGTAGAAGTGCTTGGACCACAAGGAACCACCCAAGGTAGTGACACAGGGGACCCACAGGGGACGCGTGCAGTGTGAGAACACAGCCGCGAATCGCCGTTGACTTCTATGGGGAAAGTCGCGGTTGGAAGTTTAAAGAAAAGGGACACTTAGAGGAGGACTTGGAGCAAACCCTTTTAGAACTAGGCTGTTCTAGTGTCAATACCCATGGGAGCACCGGAGTACTCGAGTTACCTCACCCAGGAGAGCCGGGTGCATAGGTGTCTTTCGGGGTCGGGTTTCGTTGTCGTTTTCAATGGCGATCTGCTGCAAAGTGCTGCTGGCGGCCAAGTCGAAAGTGTTCGGGTGGATCCAAAGGTGGATCGAAGATCTGAAGAACCTGAAAGCAGAGGGGACAGAGTCTGGGTCACTAGCCAGTGACCAGGAAGGCGATGAGCAGATGCCCACCGATGTTGAGTGCTTCAGGTAGGTTGACGGTCGTCTTGACTCTTCAGCCACGAGGTCCAGGAGGCGTCGACGACAACCAGGAGCTGGATTTGAGCAGTCCCATGAAGTCTGTCGATATCAGGGGTATCGGTGACCGGATTGGACCCAACAAGCCTTGGCAACGGCAAGACTCGTGGAAATGGAAGAAGGACAATGGTGCAGACCAGCAAGGTCTGTGGGACTCACCCAGCAAGGGTAAGTCAGGGCACACCTGGAGCAACCAGGGAGCCCAAGCAGAAGAAGATTGGCCTTCAGGAGGGCCTACTAGCCAACGGACTAGCGACCGTGAAGGAGCCTCGAGTGGACGCACTTGGAGCTGGCTCACAGGACACTCGTAGAGTGGAGGCCAGTGATCTTTGGTGCATTCGGTGCTGGAGGCTGGGGATACTCGGAGCCCAAAGCACATTTTCGTGGAAGACCCAGAAGAGGATGCACTTGCGAAAGCGATCGGTGTCTAGGGGTCATGGTTCCACGTTACCCACAACAGCTACGGGCCTCAGCTTTGCTAGAGACTCAGGGCAGCCTCGGGGAAGTCTCGCAATCCACCTCTGGTGATACAAAGACTTCAGCATCCAGCGGGAGCTTCAGCGATGCAGACCGGACAATTGTTTCTTTGGTGCCTGCCAAGCAGGGGAGTCACTCCTTGACCCCAAGGAAGATTCTTCAGTCCTCTAATCTTGAAGTAGAGCGTTGAAGGTCCAGGATTCTGTGTCAGAGTTTCGTCCAGGTAAATCTAAAGTCCTAAGGACGGGGGTCCCATACTTATACCAAGTTAGGGGGTTGGACATACTCTGGGGACCCACCTATGGGAGGGTCAGGGCAGAGGGGTGGTTACACCCCTTTCCCTTTGTCCAGTTTCGCGCCAGAGCAGGGGCTGGAAGCCCCTGAGCCGGTTTGAACTGGGGTATGCACAGGGACACCTAATGTGCCCCCAGTGCAGGACTTCAAAGCACCAGAGAGTGCTCCCGCCCAGCCCCAATACACACTATCCTGTCTGGGGAGGTGGTTACACCTCCCTGGGACAGGAAACCTGTTGTCCAGGCCTCCCCTGCCGGAGTTTCGGTCAGCAGCAGGAGGCCAGACTCGTGTCTGTGGCAGCGGCATCCATTTTGTGATGCCAGGTGTAGGAGAGTAGGATCTGCTTCACATGGGTACCCCCACTTTTTGCTGATGCTTCACTGTTTTTCGACATTAGTCTGGCTGGGGCCCTGCTAATCAGAACCCCAGCCTAGCTGCTTCCTCTCTAAAATGGTTTCCATGTGCCTTAGGCACATCACTGATTGGGATCTGGAGTGCCCTTATAAGTCCCTAGTATATGGTATACTATGTACCAAGGGCATAGGTACCTCAGAGGCCTGCCAGGGGCTGCAGCATGTATTATGCCACCTCTGGAAGGCCATCCAAACTGACACCACAGGTCTGCTACTGCAGCCTCGGTAAGGTGGTGCATGCACCCCTTACTGTGATATAGGTTACCTATATCACTAAATACATACACACATATAAACCTATAAGTCACTCCTAAGGCAGGCCTTATGAATCCTAAAGGCAGAGTGCATGGTTCCTATGTGAGAGGGTGCCCCTGCATGAGCAGGGCCCCTCTGCAGCGTTCGGAGACCATCTCTGATGCTGTTTGTAGTGCAGCCTGACCATATACTCTTAAGCGCATTATAACCTCGCGGTAAAATGCTAACTTTGGAATGGCTGCACCTAAACATGTCGTGTTTGGTGTCAAACATCTTAGAATACTACCTCCCCGCCAATCCTGGCGGCGGGGGTAGCATTCCACCCTTCTAGAGGGAAAGACATGTTAACTCTGGCTAGCCCGGTAACTTCTTTCCAAAGCCCTGGCATCACAAAATGGATGCTGCTGCCACAGTCACGAGTCTGGCCTCCTGCTGCTGGACGAAACTCCGGCAGGGGAGGCCTGGACAATAGGTTTCCTGCCCCAGGGAGGTGTGACCACCTCCCCAGACAGGATAATGTGTATTGGGGCTGGACGGGAGCACTTTCGGGTGCTTTGAAGTCCTGCACTGGGGGCACATTTGGTGTCCCTGTGCATACCCCAGTTCAAACCGGATCAGGGGCTTGCAGCCCCTGCTTTGGCATGAACTGGACAAAGGGAAAGGGGTGTAGCCACCCCTCTGCCCTGACCCACCCATAGGTGGGGCCACAGAGTAGTCCAACCCCTAAACTTAGTATAAGTATAGGAACCCAGTCCTTAGGACTTTAGATTATCCCTGGATGAAACTCTGAAACTGAATCCTGGACCTTTGACGCTCTACTCACGATTAGAGGACAGAAGAATCTCCCTTGGGGTCAAGGAGTGACTCCCCTGCTTGGCAGGCACCAAAGAAGCATCTGTCCGGTTCGCATTTCTGAAGCTCCCGTCGGACGCCAAAGTCATCGCATCACCAGAGGTGGATTCTCAGACTTCCCGAGGCTACCCTGAGTCCCCAGCAAAGCTGAGGCCCGTGGCTAATGTGGGTGACTTGAGACCGTGACCCCTGGACACCGAGCACATTTGCAAGTGCATCCTCTTCTGGGTCTCCCAAGAAATCTTGCTTTGGGCTCCAAGTAGCCCTAACCCCCAGCACCACCTGCACCGAAGATCACTGGCCCCCACTCCACGAGTGTCCTGTAAGCCAGATCCACGTGCGGCGTCATGAGGCTCCTTCGCGGTCACTAGCCCGTTGGCTAGTAGCCCTTAACGAAGGCCAATCTTTTTCTAACTTGGCATCCTGGTTGCTCTAGGCCTGCCCTCACTGACCCTCGCTGGGTGAGTTCTCCAGACCTTGCTGGTTTGCACCATCGACGATCTTCCTCTGGTTAGAGACTTGCCGTTGCCAAGGCTTGTTGGGTCCAATCCGGTCGCCGACACCTCAGCACTCGACAGACATCGTGTACCAGCCGGAATCCTGCTCCTGGTCACCGACAACGCCTCCTGGAGCTCGTGGCTGAAGAGTCAAGACGACCGTCAACGCACCTGAAGCACTCAACATCGGTGGGCATCTGTCCATCGCCTTCCTGGTCACTGGCTAGTGACCCAGACTCTGTCCCCTCTGCTTTCAGGTTCTTCAGAACTCCGATCCACTCTTGGATCCACCCGGACACTTTTCACTTGGTCGCCAGCAGCACTTTGCAGCAGATCGCCATTCAAATCGACGACGAAACCCGACCCCGAAAGGCACCTATGCACCCGGCTTCCCTGGGTGAGGTAACACGAGTACTCCGGTGCTCCCGTGGGTAGAGACTCTTCAAAGTCCTAGATCTCAAAGGGTTTGGTCCAAGTCCTCTTTTAAGTGTCCCTTTTCTCTAATTTCCCGATCACGACTTTCTCCATAGAAGTCAACGGCGTATCGCGGTTGTGTATTTACACTGCACGCGTCTCCCGTGGGTCCCCTGTGTCACTACCTTGGGTGGTTCCTTGTGGTCCAAGCACTTCTAGAGGCTCTAGGCCTAGTGTCTAGTTCAGTCGTGGTTCTTATACCACTTTATTGGTATATGGTTTGGTACGCCCCTAGGGCCCAAACGTGTATTTGTGCTATTACTGTGTTTAAATAACTTCTAACTTATGTACTTCGAACTCTAGCCTCATAAAGAGACTAGAGGGGTGTGTTTAGCAATAAATACATATATTTTGAATATATACCTGGTGTGGTGCTCTTTCATTTGGTCACTCAAGAGATTATAGACTGGTAAAACAAGCTGCTTTACATTCCTTCAAGACTTAGCCTGAAGGCTGCTCTCCATAGCTACCACTAGGATAGCTTTCAATAAGGTTGTCTTTAACCTATCTCCAATAAGGGGTTGTTTGGACTGGTGCAAGGTGCCCACTATAATTAGTGGACAGCATATACCAGGCCAACTTCTCACATTGGTGTGCAGCGTGTGGGATTCCAGCTTGCTATTGTTTTACCAGATAATCTCAATTGAATTGATCAACTGAAAACCACTAAAGGTACCTAAGGTACATATAATTTAAGCTTAGAATACAGTAAGTTCTACTGAACTTAGAGTTGTGTGTTAAGGGATAGCACAACCCTTTCTACAACTCAAGAGAGTTTAGTAGGCCACACTAGAGTAGGTAGTGCATACACCACACCACACTAGTAATGTCTTTAAGGGCAGGATCTAAAGAATCCTTGCAGGAAGCCATTGAGCTTCCACCCTCCAAGTATGATACACTCCCATTCTTGGAACTGAGAGCTTTATGCAACTTGAGAAAAATAAGGACAGGCCAAAGCCCCACCACCCAACACCTCAAGGAGTTGTTGGTGGCTTATGACCTTAGTAAGCCCTTGGGGACTGAAGGGGTAGGAGCTGAGGGTGGGGCAGATGATGAGGATGGGACCAGGGGTACCAGTACCCCCAGCCCCCCTCTGAAACTGGCCAGGAGGGCGACAATGGCCCTGACCTGGATAATCCAACCCCTCCTGAGGAAGATGAAGAGGAGGATCAGAATGATGCCCCCTTTGTCCCCCCAGGAAGGATTGTGAGTGTGCCCAGAAGGTCTAGATCTTCTTCTCAGGAGTCTAACCACTCTGGCACCTCAATAGGCAGCTCTGTCTCATCTCATAGGAGGGAATCCTCTCATGAGAGAAGAAAGAGGCTGGTTCTATATGAGGAAGCTCAGCTTGAACTCAAAAAGAAGCAACTAGCCATAGACAGGGAGTCCCTAGATCTCTTTAGAGAGAGAGAAGAAAGTTGGGACTAGAGTCCCATGGTGGCAGCCATATCCCTAGAGATAGGGAAAGGTCCTATGACCATAGGAACCTGAGCAAGATTGTCCCTCCCTATCAGAATGGGGATGACATCCACAAGTGGATAACTGCTCTAGAGAGGGCCTGTAAGGTACAGAAGGTCCCTCAGGAGCAGTGGGCAGCAATCTTGTGGCTCTCCTTTGCTGACAAAGGTAGAGATAAGCTCCTCACTGTTAGAGAGGAGGATGCTGATAATTACAAGGTCTTGAAGAGTGCTCTTATTGATGGGTTTGGCCTAACCACTGAACAGTACAGGTTGAAGTTCAGAGATACCCAAAAAGCACAGACTCAAGACTGGGTAGACTATGTGGATTGTTCTGCCAAGGCTCTGGAAGGCTGGTTGATGGGCAGTAAGGTGTGTGACTTCTCAGGATTGTACAATCTGATAATGAGGGAGCAGATTCTTAATAACTGTCAAAATCAGCTGTTGCATCAATACCTGGTAGACTCTGATCTGACCTCTCCCCAAGAATTGGGAAAGAAGGCAGACAAATGGGTCAGAACCAGGGTGAAGCAGAAGGTACAGAACCAAGGTGGGGAAACCAAGAAGCAAGATGCTAAGAACTCTGACAAGGGTGGGGAGAAGGGTAAAGATCAAAAGTCTTCATCAGGCCCCCAAAAATCTTCTTCTGGTGGGGATTCACAGTCTACCAAAGGGAAAGGCCAAAGAAAACCATGGTGCAAGGTCTGTAAGCAAAAGACCCACTGGACCAGTGATTGCACCAAGTCCAAAGACTCAAGTCCAGCACCCACCAATGCCCCTAAGGCACCTGTTCCCCCTAGTACAGTTGGTGGGAGTGCTCCAGCCAAGGGTTTAGTAGGGTTCACCCTGGGTACTGAGTTGGGCTCTGACCTAGTCAGAGAACTGACTCAGGCTGTGTTAGTCTGTGATGGAGGCATGGATGTGACCTCCACTGTGAGTCCCAGTAATCTGGGCAAGTACAGACAACAGCCTTTAATCAATGGACGTGAGGCTTTGGCATTTAGGGACACAGGGGCAAGTGTCACAATGGTGACACAAGACCTTGTGAATCCTGGGCAAGTTATACTTGGTGAAATGTACCAAGTGACCAATGCTAGCAATGTCAGAACAGACCATACTCTGGCAGTTGTTAACTTCTCCTGGGGAGGGGTAACTGGCCTTAAGAAGGTTGTGGTGAGTGCAAACCTACCAGTCGAATGCTTGCTTGGCAATGACTTAGAGACTTCTGCTTGGGCAGAAGTGGAGCTCAGGACCCATGCAGAAATGCTGGGGATCCCTGCAGATGTGTTTGCTGTGACCAGGTCACAAGCCAAAATGTCTAGCACTGAACAGGCCTTGGATTCTGGAAGAATGGACCAAGTGCCTTCCAAGAGGAGGAGTAGTAGGGTTAAGGCAGTGCCTTCCCCTTGGCTCAGGAGGAAGATCAGTCCCTTGAGGGGGATGATCTCAGCCCTGAAGAAGGAACTGTCCCAGAGGAACTTGAACCTGACCAGGTTGAGTTCTTGGGGACAGGGGGACCTTCTAGGGCAGATCTGAGCCAGGAGCAGCAGAGCTGCCCCTCCCTTGAACCCCTCAGACAGCAAGCTGCTGCTGAGGCTGCTGGGAAAGCTAGTGGTCCCCATACAGTGTATTGGGATGATGGACTCCTGTACTCAGAGAGTAGAGACCCCAAGCCTGGTGCTACCAGGAGGTTGGTTATACCTCTGAAGTTCAGGGGCTTCCTATTGACCCTAGCCCATGATATTCCCTTAGCAGGTCACCTGGGCCAGAACAAGACTTGGGACAGAATTGTCCCTCACTTTCACTGGCCCCACATGTCTGAAGACAGCAAGGAGTTTTGTCGCTCCTGTGTAACCTGCCAAGCCAGTGGCAAGGCAGGTGGCACTACAAAGGCCCCCCTGATACCACTACCTGTGGTGGGGGTGCCCTTTGAAAGGGTAGGGATTGACATTGTTGGTCCCATGGATCCCCAAACAGCCTCTGGGCACAGGTTTATCCTGGTGGTAGTGGATCATGCCACCAGGTACCCAGAAGCTATTCCCCTCAGGACCACTACAGCACCTGTGGTGGCAAGGGCCCTCCTGGGAATTTTCTCAAGAGTGGGCTTTCCTAAGGAGGTAGTATCAGACAGGGGTGCTAACTTCATGTCTGGGTACTTAAAAGCAATGTGGAAGGAGTGTGGAGTGACTTATAAGTTCACCACACCCTATCACCCACAATGCAATGGTTTAGTTGAGAGATTCAACAAAACCTTGAAGGGCATGATTAAAGGGCTCCCAGAAAAGCTTAGGCGTAGATGGGACATACTCTTGCCCTGCCTTTTATTCGCATATAGGGAGGTGCCTCAGAAGGGGTTGGTTACAGCCCTTTTGAACTTCTGTTTGGCCACCCTGTGAGGGGTCCACTGTGCTTGGTGAAGGAAGGATGGGAGTTACCTCTCAAGCCCCCAAAGCAAGATATAGTGGACTATGTACTTGGTCTCCGCTCCAGGATGGCTGAGTACATGAAAAAGGCAACCAAAAACCTTGAGGCTAGCCAGGAACTTCAAAAGGCCTGGCATGACCAAAAGGCTGTTCTGACTGTTTACCAGCCAGGACAGAAGGTGTGGGTGTTGGAGCCAGTGGCCCCAGCAGCTCTCCAAGACAAATGGAGTGGACCCCACACTATTGTTGAGCAGAAGGGTGAGGTCACTTACTTAGTAGACCTAGGAACACCCAGGAGTCCCCACAGGGTTCTCCATGTCAACAGGTTAAAACCATATGTGGACAGGGCAGACATGGGCTTGCTCATGGCTACTGATGAAGGGCAGGAGGAAGAGAGTGACCCACTCCCTGACCTGCTCTCACAGAACCCTGACGATGGGTCAGTTGATGGTGTAGCCTTGGCAGGCAGCCTCACTACCCAGCAACAAACTGATTGCAGGCAAGTTCTCAATCAGTTTAGACATATGTTTTCACTGACACCCAGTCAGACCACCTGGTGCACTCATGAAGTGGACACTGGGGACAGTCTGCCTATTAAAAACAAGATTTATAGGCAACCTGACCATGTCAGGGACTGTATCAGGACTGAAGTCCAGAAAATGTTGGATTTGGGAGTTATTGAACCCTCAGATAGCCCTTGGGCTAGTCCAGTGGTCCTTGTACCAAAACCTCACACCAGTGGTGGAAAAAGAGAGATGAGGTTTTGTGTGGACTACAGGGGTCTCAATGCAGTCACTAGGACTGATGCCCATCCAATACCCAGGGCAGATGAGCTCATAGATACTTTGGCCTCTGCCAAATATCTCAGCACATTTGACCTAACAGCTGGCTACTGGCAGATCAGACTAGCTGATACTGCAAAGCCCAAAACAGCATTCTCAACCCCTAGTGGGCATTATCAATTTGTGGTAATGCCCTTTGGTCTGAAGAATGCACCTGCCACTTTCCAGAGGCTGGTGAATACAGTTCTCACAGGTCTGGAAGCCTATAGTGCAGCATATCTAGATGATATTGCTGTCTTTAGCTCCACCTGGGAGGATCACCTGGTCCACCTCAGGAATGTTTTACAGGCCCTGCAAAAGGCAGGCCTGACTATCAAGGCCACTAAGTGCCAGATAGGGCAGAGTCAGGTTGTGTACCTGGGCCACCTTGTGGGTGGAGGCCAGGTTCAACCTTTGCAGAGCAAGATCCAGACCATCATGGACTGGACTGCTCCCACTACCCAGACTCAGGTGAGAGCCTTCTTAGGCCTGACTGGGTACTATAGGAGATTTGTCAAGGGGTATGGATCAATAGTGACACCCCTGAATGACTTAACTTCTAAGAAAATGCCCAAAAAGGTTCAGTGGACAGTTAGCTGTCAAAAGGCATTTGATGACCTGAAGCAGGCCATGTGCACTGCTCCCATTCTACAGAGTCCTGATTACTCCAAGAAGTTCATTGTTCAAACTGATGCATCTGAATTGGGGGTAGGGGCTGTACTGTCACAATTGAATGAAGAAGGTCAGGATCAGCCAGTAGCTTTCATTAGCAGAAGGCTGACCCCTAGAGAGAAACGTTGGTCAGCCATAGAGAGGGAGGCCTTTGCTGTGGTCTGGGCTCTGAAGAAGTTGAGGCCATACTTGTTTGGTACACACTTCCTGGTTCAGACAGACCATAAGCCCCTCTTATGGCTAAAACAAATGAAGGGTGAAAACCCCAAACTGCTTAGGTGGTCCATTTCCCTACAGGGGATGGACTTTACAGTGGAACATAGACCTGGGAGTAACCATGCCAATGCAGATGGACTCTCTAGGTACTTCCACTTAGAACATGAAGACTTAACTGGGCAAGGTTAGTTTAATGTCCCTACGTTTGGGGGGGGTTGTGTAGGAGAGTAGGATCTGCTTCACATGGGTACCCCCACTTTTTGCTGATGCTTCACTGTTTTTCGACATTAGTCTGGCTGGGGCCCTGCTAATCAGAACCCCAGCCTAGCTGCTTCCTCTCTAAAATGGTTTCCATGTGCCTTAGGCACATCACTGATTGGGATCTGGAGTGCCCTTATAAGTCCCTAGTATATGGTATACTATGTACCAAGGGCATAGGTACCTCAGAGGCCTGCCAGGGGCTGCAGCATGTATTATGCCACCCCTGGAAGGCCATCCAAACTGACACCACAGGTCTGCTACTGCAGCCTGGGTAAGGTGGTGCATGCACCCCTTACTGTGATATAGGTTACCTATATCACTAAATACATACACACATATAAACCTATAAGTCACTCCTAAGGCAGGCCTTATCAATCCTAAAGGCAGAGTGCATGGTTCCTATGTGAGAGGGTGCCCCTGCATGAGCAGGGCCCCTCTGCAGCGTTCGGAGACCATCTCTGATGCTGTTTGTAGTGCAGCCTGACCATATACTCTTAAGCGCATTATAACCTCGCGGTAAAATGCTAACTTTGGAATGGCTGCACCTAAACATGTCGTGTTTGGTGTCAAACATCTTGGAATACTACCCCCCGCCAATTCTGGCGGCGGGGGTAGCATTCCACCCTTCTAGAGGGAAAGACATGTTAACTCTGGCTAGCCCGGTAACTTCTTTCCAAAGCCCTGGCATCACAAAATGGATGCTGCTGCCACAGACACGAGTCTGGCCTCCTGCTGCTGGACGAAACTCCGGCAGGGGAGGCCTGGACAATAGGTTTCCTGTCCCAGGGAGGTGTGACCACCTCCCCAGACAGGATAATGTGTATTGGGGCTGGGCGGGAGCACTTTCGGGTGCTTTGAAGTCCTGCACTGGGGGCACATTTGGTGTCCCTGTGCATACCCCAGTTCAAACCGGATCAGGGGCTTGCAGCCCCTGCTTTGGCGTGAACTGGACAAAGGAAAGGGGTGTAGCCACCCCTCTGCCCTGACCCACCCATAGGTGGGGCCACAGAGTAGTCCAACCCCTATCCTTAGTATAAGTATAGGAACCCAGTCCTTAGGACTTTAGATTATCCCTGGACGAAACTCTGAAACTGAATCCTGGACCTTCGACGCTCTACTCACGATTAGAGGACAGAAGAATCTCCCTTGGGGTCAAGGAGTGACTCCCCTGCTTGGCAGGCACCAAAGAAGCATCTGTCCGGTTCGCATTTCTGAAGCTCCCGTCGGACGCCGAAGTCATCGCATCACCAGAGGTGGATTCTCAGACTTCCCCAAGGCTACCCTGAGTCCCCAGCAAAGCTGAGGCCCGTGGCTATCGTGGGTGACTTGAGACCGTGACCCCTGGACACCGAGCACATTTGCAAGTGCATCCTCTTCTGGGTCTCCCAAGAAGTCGTGCTTTGGGCTCCGAGTAGCCCTAGCCTCCAGCACCACCTGCACCGAAGATCACTGGCCCCCACTCCACGAGTGTCCTGTAAGCCAGATCCACGTGCGGCGTCACGAGGCTCCTTTGCGGTCGCTAGCCCGTTGGCTAGTAGCCCTTAACGAAGGCCAATCTTTTTCTAACTTGGCATCCTGGTTGCTCCAGGCCTGCCCTCACTTACCTTCACTGGGTGAGTTCCCCAGACCTTGCTGGTCTGCACCATCGACGATCTTCCTCTGCATCGAGACTTGCCGTTGCCAAGGCTTGTTGGGTCCAATCCGGTCGCCGACACCTCAGCACTCGACAGACATCGTGTACCAGCCCGAATCCTGCTCCTGGTCGCCGACAACGCCTCCTGGACCTCGTGGCTGAAGAGTCAAGACAACCATCAACGCACCTGAAGCACTCAACATCGGTGGGCATCTGTCCATCGCCTTCCTGGTCACTGGCTAGTGACCCAGACTCTGTCCCCTCTGCTTTCAGGTTCTTCAGAACTCCGATCCACTCTTGGATCCACCCGGACACTTTTCACTTGGTCGCCAGCAGCACTTTGCAGCAGATCGCCATTCAAATCGACGACGAAACCCGACCCCGAAAGGCACCTATGCACCCGGCTTCCCTGGGTGAGGTAACACGAGTACTCCGGTGCTCCCGTGGGTAGAGACTCTTCAAAGTCCTAGATCTCAAAGGGTTTGGTCCAAGTCCTCTTTTAAGTGTCCCTTTTCTCTAATTTCCCGATCACGACTTTCTCCATAGAAGTCAACGGCGTATCGCGGTTGTGTATTTACACTGCACGCGTCTCCCGTGGGTCCCCTGTGTCACTACCTTGGGTGGTTCCTTGTGGTCCAAGCACTTCTAGAGGCTCTAGGCCTAGTGTCTAGTTCAGTCGTGGTTCTTATACCACTTTATTGGTATATGGTTTGGTACGCCCCTAGGGCCCAAACGTGTATTTGTGCTATTACTGTGTTTAAATAACTTCTAACTTATGTACTTCGAACTCTAGCCTCATAAAGAGACTAGAGGGGTGTGTTTAGCAATAAATACATATATTTTGAATATATACCTGGTGTGGTGCTCTTTCATTTGGTCACTCAAGAGATTATAGACTGGTAAAACAAGCTGCTTTACATTCCTTCAAGACTTAGCCTGAAGGCTGCTCTCCATAGCTACCACTAGGATAGCTTTCAATAAGGTTGTCTTTAACCTATCTCCAATAAGGGGTTGTTTGGACTGGTGCAAGGTGCCCACTATAATTAGTGGACAGCATATGCCAGGCCAACTTCTCACATTGGTGTGCAGCGTGTGGGATTCCAGCTTGCTATTGTTTTACCAGATAATCTCAATTGAATTGATCAACTGAAAACCACTAAAGGTACCTAAGGTACATATAATTTAAGCTTAGAATACAGTAAGTTCTACTGAACTTAGAGTTGTGTGTTAAGGGATAGCACAACCCTTTCTACAACTCAAGAGAGTTTAGTAGGCCACACTAGAGTAGGTAGTGCATACACCACACCACACTAGTAATGTCTTTAAGGGCAGGATCTAAAGAATCCTTGCAGGAAGCCATTGAGCTTCCACCCTCCAAGTATGATACACTCCCATTCTTGGAATTGAGAGCTTTATGCAACTTGAGAAAAATAAGGACAGGCCAAAGCCCCACCACCCAACACCTCAAGGAGTTGTTGGTGGCTTATGACCTTAGTAAGCCCTTGGGGACTGAAGGGGTAGGAGCTGAGGGTGGGGCAGATGATGAGGATGGGACCAGGGGTACCAGTACCCCCAGCCCCCTCTGAAACTGGCCAGGAGGGCGACAATGGCCCTGACCTGGATAATCCAACCCCTCCTGAGGAAGATGAAGAGGAGGATCAGAATGATGCCCCCTTTGTCCCCCCAGGAAGGATTGTGAGTGTGCCCAGAAGGTCTAGATCTTCTTCTCAGGAGTCTAACCACTCTGGCACCTCAATAGGGAGCTCTGTCTCATCTCATAGGAGGGAATCCTCTCATGAGAGAAGAAAGAGGCTGGTTCTATATGAGGAAGCTCAGCTTGAACTCAAAAAGAAGCAACTAGCCATAGACAGGGAGTCCCTAGATCTCTTTAGAGAGAGAAGAAAGTTGGGACTAGAGTCCCATGGTGGCAGCCATATCCCTAGAGATAGGGAAAGGTCCTATGACCATAGGAACCTGAGCAAGATTGTCCCTCCCTATCAGAATGGGGATGACATCCACAAGTGGATAACTGCTCTAGAGAGGGCCTGTAAGGTACAGAAGGTCCCTCAGGAGCAGTGGGCAGCAATCTTGTGGCTCTCCTTTGCTGACAAAGGTAGAGATAAGCTCCTCACTGTTAGAGAGGAGGATGCTGATAATTACAAGGTCTTGAAGAGTGCTCTTATTGATGGGTTTGGCCTAACCACTGAACAGTACAGGTTGAAGTTCAGAGATACCCAAAAAGCACAGACTCAAGACTGGGTAGACTATGTGGATTGTTCTGCCAAGGCTCTGGAAGGCTGGTTGATGGGCAGTAAGGTGTGTGACTTCTCAGGATTGTACAATCTGATAATGAGGGAGCAGATTCTTAATAACTGTCAAAATCAGCTGTTGCATCAATACCTGGTAGACTCTGATCTGACCTCTCCCCAAGAATTGGGAAAGAAGGCAGACAAATGGGTCAGAACCAGGGTGAAGCAGAAGGTACAGAACCAAGGTGGGGAAACCAAGAAGCAAGATGCTAAGAACTCTGACAAGGGTGGGGAGAAGGGTAAAGATCAAAAGTCTTCATCAGGCCCCCAAAAATCTTCTTCTGGTGGGGATTCACAGTCTACCAAAGGGAAAGGCCAAAGAAAACCATGGTGCAAGGTCTGTAAGCAAAAGACCCACTGGACCAGTGATTGCACCAAGTCCAAAGACTCCAGTCCAGCACCCACCAATGCCCCTAAGGCACCTGTTCCCCCTAGTACAGTTGGTGGGAGTGCTCCAGCCAAGGGTTTAGTAGGGTTCACCCTGGGTACTGAGTTGGGCTCTGACCTAGTCAGAGAACTGACTCAGGCTGTGTTAGTCTGTGATGGAGGCATGGATGTGACCTCCACTGTGAGTCCCAGTAATCTGGGCAAGTACAGACAACAGCCTTTAATCAATGGACGTGAGGCTTTGGCATTTAGGGACACAGGGGCAAGTGTCACAATGGTGACACAAGACCTTGTGAATCCTGGGCAAGTTATACTTGGTGAGATGTACCAAGTGACCAATGCTAGCAATGTCAGAACAGACCATACTCTGGCAGTTGTTAACTTCTCCTGGGGAGGGGTAACTGGCCTTAAGAAGGTTGTGGTGAGTGCAAACCTACCAGTCGAATGCTTGCTTGGCAATGACTTAGAGACTTCTGCTTGGGCAGAAGTGGAGCTCAGGACCCATGCAGAAATGCTGGGGATCCCTGCAGATGTGTTTGCTGTGACCAGGTCACAAGCCAAAATGTCTAGCACTGAACAGGCCTTGGATTCTGGAAGAATGGACCAAGTGCCTTCCAAGAGGAGGAGTAGTAGGGTTAAGGCAGTGCCTTCCCCCTTGGCTCAGGAGGAAGATCAGTCCCTTGAGGGGGATGATCTCAGCCCTGAAGAAGGAACTGTCCCAGAGGAACTTGAACCTGACCAGGTTGAGTTCTTGGGGACAGGGGGACCTTCTAGGGCAGATCTGAGCCAGGAGCAGCAGAGCTGCCCCTCCCTTGAACCCCTCAGACAGCAAGCTGCTGCTGAGGCTGCTGGGAAAGCTAGTGGTCCCCATACAGTGTATTGGGATGATGGACTCCTGTACTCAGAGAGTAGAGACCCCAAGCCTGGTGCTACCAGGAGGTTGGTTATACCTCTGAAGTTCAGGGGCTTCCTATTGACCCTAGCCCATGATATTCCCTTAGCAGGTCACCTGGGCCAGAACAAGACTTGGGACAGAATTGTCCCTCACTTTCACTGGCCCCACATGTCTGAAGACAGCAAGGAGTTTTGTCGCTCCTGTGTAACCTGCCAAGCCAGTGGCAAGGCAGGTGGCACTACAAAGGCCCCCTGATACCACTACCTGTGGTGGGGGTGCCCTTTGAAAGGGTAGGGATTGACATTGTTGGTCCCATGGATCCCCAAACAGCCTCTGGGCACAGGTTTATCCTGGTGGTAGTGGATCATGCCACCAGGTACCCAGAAGCTATTCCCCTCAGGACCACTACAGCACCTGTGGTGGCAAGGGCCCTCCTGGGAATTTTCTCAAGAGTGGGCTTTCCTAAGGAGGTAGTATCAGACAGGGGTGCTAACTTCATGTCTGGGTACTTAAAAGCAATGTGGAAGGAGTGTGGAGTGACTTATAAGTTCACCACACCCTATCACCCACAATGCAATGGTTTAGTTGAGAGATTCAACAAAACCTTGAAGGGCATGATTAAAGGGCTCCCAGAAAAGCTTAGGCGTAGATGGGACATACTCTTGCCCTGCCTTTTATTCGCGTATAGGGAGGTGCCTCAGAAGGGGGTTGGTTACAGCCCTTTTGAACTTCTGTTTGGCCACCCTGTGAGGGGTCCACTGTGCTTGGTGAAGGAAGGATGGGAGTTACCTCTCAAGCCCCCAAAGCAAGATATAGTGGACTATGTACTTGGTCTCCGCTCCAGGATGGCTGAGTACATGAAAAAGGCAACCAAAAACCTTGAGGCTAGCCAGGAACTTCAAAAGGCCTGGCATGACCAAAGGCTGTTCTGACTGTTTACCAGCCAGGACAGAAGGTGTGGGTGTTGGAGCCAGTGGCCCCAGCAGCTCTCCAAGACAAATGGAGTGGACCCCACACTATTGTTGAGCAGAAGGGTGAGGTCACTTACTTAGTAGACCTAGGAACACCCAGGAGTCCCCACAGGGTTCTCCATGTCAACAGGTTAAAACCATATGTGGACAGGGCAGACATGGGCTTGCTCATGGCTACTGATGAAGGGCAGGAGGAAGAGAGTGACCCACTCCCTGACCTGCTCTCACAGAACCCTGACGATGGGTCAGTTGATGGTGTAGCCTTGGCAGGCAGCCTCACTACCCAGCAACAAACTGATTGCAGGCAAGTTCTCAATCAGTTTAGACATATGTTTTCACTGACACCCAGTCAGACCACCTGGTGCACTCATGAAGTGGACACTGGGGACAGTCTGCCTATTAAAAACAAGATTTATAGGCAACCTGACCATGTCAGGGACTGTATCAGGACTGAAGTCCAGAAAATGTTGGATTTGGGAGTTATTGAACCCTCAGATAGCCCTTGGGCTAGTCCAGTGGTCCTTGTACCAAAACCTCACACCAGTGGTGGAAAAAGAGAGATGAGGTTTTGTGTGGACTACAGGGGTCTCAATGCAGTCACTAGGACTGATGCCCATCCAATACCCAGGGCAGATGAGCTCATAGATACTTTGGCCTCTGCCAAATATCTCAGCACATTTGACCTAACAGCTGGCTACTGGCAGATCAGACTAGCTGATACTGCAAAGCCCAAAACAGCATTCTCAACCCCTAGTGGGCATTATCAATTTGTGGTAATGCCCTTTGGTCTGAAGAATGCACCTGCCACTTTCCAGAGGCTGGTGAATACAGTTCTCACAGGTCTGGAAGCCTATAGTGCAGCATATCTAGATGATATTGCTGTCTTTAGCTCCACCTGGGAGGATCACCTGGTCCACCTCAGGAATGTTTTACAGGCCCTGCAAAAGGCAGGCCTGACTATCAAGGCCACTAAGTGCCAGATAGGGCAGAGTCAGGTTGCGTACCTGGGCCACCTTGTGGGTGGAGGCCAGGTTCAACCTTTGCAGAGCAAGATCCAGACCATCATGGACTGGACTGCTCCCACTACCCAGACTCAGGTGAGAGCCTTCTTAGGCCTGACTGGGTACTATAGGAGATTTGTCAAGGGGTATGGATCAATAGTGACACCCTTGAATGACTTAACTTCTAAGAAAATGCCCAAAAAGGTTCAGTGGACAGTTAGCTGTCAAAAGGCATTTGATGACCTGAAGCAGGCCATGTGCACTGCTCCCATTCTACAGAGTCCTGATTACTCCAAGAAGTTCATTGTTAAATCCGTATTTGTAAAGCGCGAACTACTCACCCTTACGGGTCTCAAGGCGCTGGGGGCCGTCGTGGAAATTAAGTGAGCTATTGCCCAGAGTCACATGGTGCTGAGCTGAGCTGCCGCCGGAGCCGGGGATCGAACCGTGAGCCCTGTGCTCCGAAGTCAGCTGCCCTGGCCGCTGCACCACACCTCTCCACATTGTTCAAACTGATGCATCTGAATTGGGGGTAGGGGCTGTACTGTCACAATTGAATGAAGAAGGTCAGGATCAGACAGTAGCTTTTATTAGCAGAAGGCTGACCCCTAGAGAGAAACGTTGGTCAGCCATAGAGAGGGAGGCCTTTGCTGTGGTCTGGGCTCTGAAGAAGTTGAGGCCATACTTGTTTGGTACACACTTCCTGGTTCAGACAGACCATAAGCCCCTCTTATGGCTAAAACAAATGAAGGGTGAAAACCCCAAACTGCTTAGGTGGTCCATTTCCCTACAGGGGATGGACTTTACAGTGGAACATAGACCTGGGAGTAACCATGCCAATGCAGATGGACTCTCTAGGTACTTCCACTTAGAACATGAAGACTTAACTGGGCAAGGTTAGTTTAATGTCCCTACGTTTGGGGGGTTGTGTAGGAGAGTAGGATCTGCTTCACATGGGTACCCCCACTTTTTGCTGATGCTTCACTGTTTTTCGACATTAGTCTGGCTGGGGCCCTGCTAATCAGAACCCCAGCCTAGCTGCTTCCTCTCTAAAATGGTTTCCATGTGCCTTAGGCACATCACTGATTGGGATCTGGAGTGCCCTTATAAGTCCCTAGTATATGGTATACTATGTACCAAGGGCATAGGTACCTCAGAGGCCTGCCAGGGGCTGCAGCATGTATTATGCCACCCCTGGAAGGCCATCCAATCTGACACAACTAAAGAGAAGGGGGACCCCTGACTAAATGCGGGCAGGCAAACAGGGGAAAATAGTAAACACCAAATTAGCAAACAGATGCCAACCCTAACTTATACACACATGGCCCTAGATGAGGGTCCCAAAATTCCTATACTAACTCTGGAGCAGATCAAGGACAGAGATAAATGATCACATCAAGTTTAGTAAAAAATACATAATAATTTTATTAAATACATAATCATTTTAACAATTCATAATTACAAAATTTATACTAAACACTACATACAATAATCAATAAAGAAAAATATACAAATCAGTCAAAGAATATAAGTCCCACACACCTAACTACAAACACACCACTCAACCATCATACATTCCCATAGTTCATCTAAGACTCACACATCATTCACACAAATTCCAAGAACAATCTAGCAAGAAAGTTATGCAAAACAGCCACAAAATGGTCAATTAACAAATAGAAACAAATTCATCAGGGGGTAGGGGTAAGGATATTACAGCAGCCCCCACACGAAAGACGCCAACGCGCGTTTCGGTGTGTTGCCCCAACCGGGGCTACACCTTCATCAGGGCGGAGATGGAAAGTGAGGAGTGGGACAAAAACCCTATAGATATGAAAAACAAAACAAAATATATTTTTCAAGAAATTATATACTTTACATCCAAATAATGTGTATAATTAATAGATTCAAACATAGATCCTTGATAAGCTCCAGGTAAGCAATAAATCAACTATATATTTAATATGACAACTGGAATAGAGTGCTAAACATAATAATAACACAAAAACATGAACATGAACATGAATCAACAAAGATAAATAATTCGAAAATTCACATAAGAAAGCCTCAAGAACACAGACCCAAAAAGATAAAGACAAAAAATAGAGGAACAAAAACATAGATGAAGAGCCAAAAGTTGAGTGTAAACGTCAAAAAGCGAACAAATCTAGTGAAAAAACACATAACAAACAAGTGAGTGTTAAGAAAGAAAACCACACCAACGGTGAATAAATAAGAAAGAGATTTATTAAGAAAAGAAGAAGAAGAGATTTAAAATGTTGTACATGCTCTCGAATGGCATACCCATGATACTGGAGGCAAGGAACGCCAGATATTTTCAGACGCTAGGGCGGGGATGAACACCCAGCATAGGAGACTTCTCAATAGGGTTCTAAAAGAACCAAAACATACAATAATGTACAAAAAATATATTGAAATTCCCCTTTATAGATGCCAGCCGGGAGACCTTCAGCCAGCAATAATCTTACACCCATACCTTCAACAAACAATGAACAAAGGAGGACCTACCAGATAAATAAGATAATGATGCGTTTTCTTCTTCAGGATAAGAGAGAATCCTTTATTTGCGGCCCAACTCGTAATATTCTCATAAAAAGAGGCAACCTCAGCACTCTTGGGCAATTCTCAACAGTCCTGAGATTTAGATCGCGGATCTAAAAAGACACCCATAAAAGGCACAGACAATATATCCTTAATAGAGTCCCCAACCATAAATAGGAAAACAGTCCACATGACAGTTAAGAGGAAAAAATTCCCGAACAACTACGCATGGTGATAAATCCCACAGGGCTGTCAAGCCTAGATATATCGAATGGAACCCATTTAGGCAACAGGTCTACATAACCCACAAAAATCTGTAGATGTATGTATACAAATTGCTCCCAAAGATAACCGCACAAGAATTATAAGATGGAATAACAAATAAATATATAAATAAAATCCTCAAAGCCAGGAGGTGGTAAATATGACAAGAAAGGAGTGCCTAAATAACAATAATTACGACACAGATTTGAGACAGCGGGCATAACGGGGAGTATAAAAGGAAACAGATACCCCCGGCGAGCTCCTCCCGACCACATAGTATGAAATCCTATCAACTGTGGAAACAACAGATCAGTGACATATCCATCAAACAAAACAACAACGGAGAAAATGGTGCGAGGCTATCAGTACAACTCCCCCTGTCCCAGACTTCAAGATTTTCTCGCCCAGAAAGGGTCCACTTACCTATATGGTCCGTCTATTCAGTATAAAACAGAGGGGGCTCCACAACACACCTCCTCGTTAGCCCGACATATACGAAGAAGTCTAGAGAGACCGGGAGATCCAGTCAGTTATAACTAACGTCTAATTAGGGTTATTGCAAACAGACGAAATGAGGATCATAGACAGAGAAAGCGGACTGCCCCGGGTCTCCAAGCAATTACCAATAACTCAGCGGCCATCATAGAAGTATCAAAACGGACTTCGGAGATATTACAAAGGAAGCAAAATATCTCCCAAGGTTACCCAACAATCAAGACTAACGACAAAACCTAATAAACAAAGACAATCACAAATCGTAGAACGAAGATTACTAATAAAAGATTTAAATTTGAATGAAAAAATATGAAAATATAAATAAAAAATATGAATAAAGAAATATAGTGTAGCAGCAGTATGAACAAATGGGAGTTATCACCAACTCGTTTCGCAAAGGGAAACGTAAACAGAAGGCGGAAGGATACAGACCCCTGTATCCTATCTCACAGGGTCAAAGCCCGACAAGTATAGATTTCTCCCATTATCGATACAAACCAAGGACGCAACGAAGGCCATCCAGCCTTACATCTATTCAAAGAGAGAGGCCCATTTAAATAATAGCATTCTCCCAAGGGCAGGTCTCATTCAATCCATTCTTGGCCGCATTAAGGAGGTATATCCAAAAACCTCTCTTTTTTTGCGCATAATGGCGGGGTCTTGCCCAGGATATGTCTGAATCCTTTCCAATATGGACCACTTAAGATCGTTTTCTGAGTGACTCTTCTCAATCCAATGGGCAACAAGTGGGGCAGACATCTTCTTGATCCGTATATTGGATTTATGTTCTCCTATTCTTATTCGGCACTCCCGGCCTGTTTCCCCAACATACAGTAGATCACACGGGCATAAAATAATGTACACAATATTTGACGTGCGACAGTTGGTCATTTTTGTCAGAAAAACGGTTCGTTCAGGGGTCTGAATAGTGTCTCCAACTAACGCATTAGGACAGGCCTGGCAGTTGCCACATCGGTGGTTGCCCTTAATAAGGGCCACACCACCTATAGCTTTCTGTGACACAACGAGAGGGTCCACGAGTTTCCCTCTCACCAAATAGTTCTTCAAATTTTTATTTCTTTTAAAGGCAAAGATAGGTTTGGGAAGATGTTCTTCACCATTGCCCAAATTAAGAAGATGCCAACAAGAATTAACGGTCTGTCTTAGTTTGTGGTTCAAATTCGAGTGCCTGGTAACACAGACCAGTTTATTCAGAGGTTCCTTTTCCCTTGAGATAAACATCGTCTCACGGTTGAAATATCTAGCCCGCTTAAAAGATTCCTTTATTAGTTTGTTGGGGTAACCGCGGTGCGCAAGTTTCTCTTTCAGTATATCCGCTTGGGTGAGGAAATCTTTGATATCTGAACAATTCCTTCGAATCCGAAGGAACTGACTAAATGGGATGCTGTCCCTTTGGCAGCGAGGATGGAAGCTGCCATACTGCAATAGGGTATTCCTTGCAGTAGGTTTTGTAAAAAGGGACACATATATTTCATTTTGTTGATGTTCCACCCAGATATCAAGAAACTCCACTCTACAATTACTAGAGCGAGCAGTAAACTTCAGGTTGCTATCTGACGAATTGATCCACCGAATGAACTCATCCAATGAATCCTGGTCCCCCTTCCATATGAAGAAGATGTCATCAATAAATCGAGACCACGCTCGAACATTTTCATGGAAGGGGGCCATCTCGTTGTAAATGTTAACCTGCTCAAAATGTCCCATATATAAACAGGCAATACTAGTGGCACACGCGGCCCCCATGCTGACTCCTTGGATTTGTTGGAAATAGCAGTTGTTGAACTCAAAGTAGTTCTCACTAAGAACTAATTCAAGACATTGGATGATAAAGGGGCGTTGCTAATCATCGGTGTAGACGACAAAATGTCATCCATGACAATGAGGGCTCCTCTTTGCGGTATGTTTGTGTACAGAGACTCGAGGTCCAGGGTGACCAAGAGTTCTCTGTCATCATAATATGATGTCCCCTCAATTTTGGAAATAAAGTGGCCAGTGTCCTTAACAAAGGATTCCAAATTATTGACCAAAGGTTTCAAGAAATGGTCGATATATTTACAGAGTGGCTCCGTCGCAGATCCGATTGTAGACACTATGGGTCTTAATGGGGGATCATGGACATTTTTGTAGGTCTTCGGAACCCCATAGATAATGGGCATCCGAGTAAAGCTAGGAGTTAAAAATTCTGCTTCCTTTGTACAAATATATCCACTATCCACTGCTCGTTCAACCATAGTAAGAATGCGACGTTTTAAGGCAGGTTCAGGGTTCCTCACAATTCTTTTATAGTGTTCAGAAGAGGATAAGAGTAAATTCATTTTCTCCACATAGGTAGGGGTATCAAAAATAACGATTCCCCCACCTTTATCACAAGGCTTGATGGTAAGAAGTTTATTCTTCTTCAAAGATGCCAAGATGGTAGCTTCATCTCTAGATAAATTATCTGAGGGCTTGGGTACATACTTGATAATTTTTTCAATTTTCGAGATTACCGCCTTTTCAAAGATACCTACCTCGGGTCCGATCATATCCAGTGAGGGGATAAAATCAGACGGAGGCTTAAGGCCTGAAAAATTATCCAATGTTTCAGGCAAAGGCCTGGTACAGAAAAACTTTCTTAATCTAATTTTTCGAAAAAAGAGGTGCAAGTCTTTCAGAAACTCAAATTTACTGAAGTTAGCAGAGGGGACAAAAGATAGACCCCTAGATAGCAGGCAGACAGTTCCGGTATCCATCTCAGTTTTAGAGAGATTGAATACGGGAATGCCCTTTACGTTTTCCAATATTGGCGGTGTCTCGTCTGAATATACATTTGAGGTTGTCCCTGACCCTGAAGGTAATTCCTCTGTTGAGCAGTACGGGTCCTTGGGTAGAAGTTCCCTCTGCGGTTGCCTAAAAACGATTCGGCACAGTAGATCTGTCAAAAGGTTCTTGTCGAGTCTGAAAATTGGGGTTATAGTTAGGGTCATAATTAAAATCATAATTACTAGCCCCCTCACTATCCGAATCGGTCGTGTCGGAAAAGGTGGTAACTCGTCGATGGCCCCATTTAGGAGCAACTCCCCGGGTGTTAGAATCATCAGGACTGGTGTAAAAGTTTTTAGTTAGGTAGGGATAAGCCCGCTCTTGATTAAACATCCGAATATCTTTTCTAAACTTCTCAGTCTTTCTTTTCAGAAGATAATCCGAGAAGGAATCAAGTTCTAAGGCTATTTCTTCCAGTTTCTTTTTACCTATCTCGACCGAGTTATCTTGTTTTAATTTTTCCTCAAGGTCCTCAATTTCCTTATTCAGGATGGCCAACACTTCCCTTGCCGTCTCAATGATGAGCATCATCCAGTCCCTGGAGCATCTGTTAGATATCAACGCCCACCTCTCCAGGAACTGGCGGATCTCAACAAATAACCCGGGGATATTACGAACCCTCAGTCCTATGGGTATAGTTCCAGCCTTCAAGTAATCTAATATAAAATGAGCATGCAGTTCAGTGCGTTTGGATTTTTTCTTTAAATTAAGAAGTTTAGTCCATTCACCTTCTAATCCCTTAGAGAGGGTGAATTGTTTGGCACTGCCTCCTGCGGGGCCAATCATTTTCGCATATTCTTCATCGGAAAATCCGAAAGTTTTGATGTTTTCCACCATGGTGGTGCCACAGAGATGGAAACAGACTACTCTCTCAATATACAGTCAAAGATGATCCTTTCTTAGATATATAGATAACACAAAAGAGACAGCAAACAAAGAATAACTAAAGATACCAAAATCCTTATACACCCAGCGACAAAAAAAGAGAATAAATATGCCACCATGTATGACAAAAATAAATAAACAAATAGCACACCTATTCCAGAAACAATACACAACACACAAAGACCCCCACAGCTCCAGGGCTGTGAAGAAATAACTAAAGAGAAGGGGGACCCCTGACTAAATGCGGGCAGGCAAACAGGGGAAAATAGTAAACACCAAATTAGCAAACAGATGCCAACCCTAACTTATACACACATGGCCCTAGATGAGGGTCCCAAAATTCCTATACTAACTCTGGAGCAGATCAAGGACAGAGATAAATGATCACATCAAGTTTAGTAAAAAATACATAATAATTTTATTAAATACATAATCATTTTAACAATTCATAATTACAAAATTTATACTAAACACTACATACAATAATCAATAAAGAAAAATATACAAATCAGTCAAAGAATATAAGTCCCACACACCTAACTACAAACACACCACTCAACCATCATACATTCCCATAGTTCATCTAAGACTCACACATCATTCACACAAATTCCAAGAACAATCTAGCAAGAAAGTTATGCAAAACAGCCACAAAATGGTCAATTAACAAATAGAAACAAATTCATCAGGGGGTAGGGGTAAGGATATTACAGCAGCCCCCACACGAAAGACGCCAACGCGCGTTTCGGTGTGTTGCCCCAACCGGGGCTACACCTTCATCAGGGCGGAGATGGAAAGTGAGGAGTGGGACAAAAACCCTATAGATATGAAAAACAAAACAAAATATATTTTTCAAGAAATTATATACTTTACATCCAAATAATGTGTATAATTAATAGATTCAAACATAGATCCTTGATAAGCTCCAGGTAAGCAATAAATCAACTATATATTTAATATGACAACTGGAATAGAGTGCTAAACATAATAATAACACAAAAACATGAACATGAACATGAATCAACAAAGATAAATAATTCGAAAATTCACATAAGAAAGCCTCAAGAACACAGACCCAAAAAGATAAAGACAAAAAATAGAGGAACAAAAACATAGATGAAGAGCCAAAAGTTGAGTGTAAACGTCAAAAAGCGAACAAATCTAGTGAAAAAACACATAACAAACAAGTGAGTGTTAAGAAAGAAAACCACACCAACGGTGAATAAATAAGAAAGAGATTTATTAAGAAAAGAAGAAGAAGAGATTTAAAATGTTGTACATGCTCTCGAATGGCATACCCATGATACTGGAGGCAAGGAACGCCAGATATTTTCAGACGCTAGGGCGGGGATGAACACCCAGCATAGGAGACTTCTCAATAGGGTTCTAAAAGAACCAAAACATACAATAATGTACAAAAAATATATTGAAATTCCCCTTTATAGATGCCAGCCGGGAGACCTTCAGCCAGCAATAATCTTACACCCATACCTTCAACAAACAATGAACAAAGGAGGACCTACCAGATAAATAAGATAATGATGCGTTTTCTTCTTCAGGATAAGAGAGAATCCTTTATTTGCGGCCCAACTCGTAATATTCTCATAAAAAGAGGCAACCTCAGCACTCTTGGGCAATTCTCAACAGTCCTGAGATTTAGATCGCGGATCTAAAAAGACACCCATAAAAGGCACAGACAATATATCCTTAATAGAGTCCCCAACCATAAATAGGAAAACAGTCCACATGACAGTTAAGAGGAAAAAATTCCCGAACAACTACGCATGGTGATAAATCCCACAGGGCTGTCAAGCCTAGATATATCGAATGGAACCCATTTAGGCAACAGGTCTACATAACCCACAAAAATCTGTAGATGTATGTATACAAATTGCTCCCAAAGATAACCGCACAAGAATTATAAGATGGAATAACAAATAAATATATAAATAAAATCCTCAAAGCCAGGAGGTGGTAAATATGACAAGAAAGGAGTGCCTAAATAACAATAATTACGACACAGATTTGAGACAGCGGGCATAACGGGGAGTATAAAAGGAAACAGATACCCCCGGCGAGCTCCTCCCGACCACATAGTATGAAATCCTATCAACTGTGGAAACAACAGATCAGTGACATATCCATCAAACAAAACAACAACGGAGAAAATGGTGCGAGGCTATCAGTACAACTCCCCCTGTCCCAGACTTCAAGATTTTCTCGCCCAGAAAGGGTCCACTTACCTATATGGTCCGTCTATTCAGTATAAAACAGAGGGGGCTCCACAACACACCTCCTCGTTAGCCCGACATATACGAAGAAGTCTAGAGAGACCGGGAGATCCAGTCAGTTATAACTAACGTCTAATTAGGGTTATTGCAAACAGACGAAATGAGGATCATAGACAGAGAAAGCGGACTGCCCCGGGTCTCCAAGCAATTACCAATAACTCAGCGGCCATCATAGAAGTATCAAAACGGACTTCGGAGATATTACAAAGGAAGCAAAATATCTCCCAAGGTTACCCAACAATCAAGACTAACGACAAAACCTAATAAACAAAGACAATCACAAATCGTAGAACGAAGATTACTAATAAAAGATTTAAATTTGAATGAAAAAATATGAAAATATAAATAAAAAATATGAATAAAGAAATATAGTGTAGCAGCAGTATGAACAAATGGGAGTTATCACCAACTCGTTTCGCAAAGGGAAACGTAAACAGAAGGCGGAAGGATACAGACCCCTGTATCCTATCTCACAGGGTCAAAGCCCGACAAGTATAGATTTCTCCCATTATCGATACAAACCAAGGACGCAACGAAGGCCATCCAGCCTTACATCTATTCAAAGAGAGAGGCCCATTTAAATAATAGCATTCTCCCAAGGGCAGGTCTCATTCAATCCATTCTTGGCCGCATTAAGGAGGTATATCCAAAAAACCTCTCTTTTTTGCGCATAATGGCGGGGTCTTGCCCAGGATATGTCTGAATCCTTTCCAATATGGACCACTTAAGATCGTTTTCTGAGTGACTCTTCTCAATCCAATGGGCAACAAGTGGGGCAGACATCTTCTTGATCCGTATATTGGATTTATGTTCTCCTATTCTTATTCGGCACTCCCGGCCTGTTTCCCCAACATACAGTAGATCACACGGGCATAAAATAATGTACACAATATTTGACGTGCGACAGTTGGTCATTTTTGTCAGAAAAACGGTTCGTTCAGGGGTCTGAATAGTGTCTCCAACTAACGCATTAGGACAGGCCTGGCAGTTGCCACATCGGTGGTTGCCCTTAATAAGGGCCACACCACCTATAGCTTTCTGTGACACAACGAGAGGGTCCACGAGTTTCCCTCTCACCAAATAGTTCTTCAAATTTTTATTTCTTTTAAAGGCAAAGATAGGTTTGGGAAGATGTTCTTCACCATTGCCCAAATTAAGAAGATGCCAACAAGAATTAACGGTCTGTCTTAGTTTGTGGTTCAAATTCGAGTGCCTGGTAACACAGACCAGTTTATTCAGAGGTTCCTTTTCCCTTGAGATAAACATCGTCTCACGGTTGAAATATCTAGCCCGCTTAAAAGATTCCTTTATTAGTTTGTTGGGGTAACCGCGGTGCGCAAGTTTCTCTTTCAGTATATCCGCTTGGGTGAGGAAATCTTTGATATCTGAACAATTCCTTCGAATCCGAAGGAACTGACTAAATGGGATGCTGTCCCTTTGGCAGCGAGGATGGAAGCTGCCATACTGCAATAGGGTATTCCTTGCAGTAGGTTTTGTAAAAAGGGACACATATATTTCATTTTGTTGATGTTCCACCCAGATATCAAGAAACTCCACTCTACAATTACTAGAGCGAGCAGTAAACTTCAGGTTGCTATCTGCCGCATTGATCCACCGAATGAACTCATCCAATGAATCCTGGTCCCCCTTCCATATGAAGAAGATGTCATCAATAAATCGAGACCACGCTCGAACATTTTCATGGAAGGGGGCCATCTCGTTGTAAATGTTAACCTGCTCAAAATGTCCCATATATAAACAGGCAATACTAGGGGCACACGCGGCCCCCATGCTGACTCCTTGGATTTGTTGGAAATAGCAGTTGTTGAACTCAAAGTAGTTCTCACTAAGAACTAATTCAAGACATTGGATGATAAAGGGGGCGTTGCTAATCATCGGTGTAGACGACAAAATGTCATCCATGACAATGAGGGCTCCTCTTTGCGGTATGTTTGTGTACAGAGACTCGAGGTCCAGGGTGACCAAGAGTTCTCTGTCATCATAATATGATGTCCCCTCAATTTTGGAAATAAAGTGGCCAGTGTCCTTAACAAAGGATTCCAAATTATTGACCAAAGGTTTCAAGAAATGGTCGATATATTTACAGAGTGGCTCCGTCGCAGATCCGATTGTAGACACTATGGGTCTTAATGGGGGATCATGGACATTTTTGTGGGTCTTCGGAACCCCATAGATAATGGGCATCCGAGTAAAGCTAGGAGTTAAAAATTCTGCTTCCTTTGTACAAATATATCCACTATCCACTGCTCGTTCAACCATAGTAAGAATGCGACGTTTTAAGGCAGGTTCAGGGTTCCTCACAATTCTTTTATAGTGTTCAGAAGAGGATAAGAGTAAATTCATTTTTCTCCACATAGGTAGGGGTATCAAAAATAACGATTCCCCCACCTTTATCACAAGGCTTGATGGTAAGAAGTTTATTCTTCTTCAAAGATGCCAAGATGGTAGCTTCATCTCTAGATAAATTATCTGAGGGCTTGGGTACATACTTGATAATTTTTTCAATTTTCGAGATTACCGCCTTTTCAAAGATACCTACCTCGGGTCCGATCATATCCAGTGAGGGGATAAAATCAGACGGAGGCTTAAGGCCTGAAAAATTATCCAATGTTTCAGGCAAAGGCCTGGTACAGAAAAACTTTCTTAATCTAATTTTTCGAAAAAAGAGGTGCAAGTCTTTCAGAAACTCAAATTTACTGAAGTTAGCAGAGGGGACAAAAGATAGACCCCTAGATAGCAGGCAGACAGTTCCGGTATCCATCTCAGTTTTAGAGAGATTGAATACGGGAATGCCCTTTACGTTTTCCAATATTGGCGGTGTCTCGTCTGAATATACATTTGAGGTTGTCCCTGACCCTGAAGGTAATTCCTCTGTTGAGCAGTACGGGTCCTTGGGTAGAAGTTCCCTCTGCGGTTGCCTAAAAACGATTCGGCACAGTAGATCTGTCAAAAGGTTCTTGTCGAGTCTGAAAATTGGGGTTATAGTTAGGGTCATAATTAAAATCATAATTACTAGCCCCCTCACTATCCGAATCGGTCGTGTCGGAAAAGGTGGTAACTCGTCGATGGCCCCATTTAGGAGCAACTCCCCGGGTGTTAGAATCATCAGGACTGGTGTAAAAGTTTTTAGTTAGGTAGGGATAAGCCCGCTCTTGATTAAACATCCGAATATCTTTTCTAAACTTCTCAGTCTTTCTTTTCAGAAGATAATCCGAGAAGGAATCAAGTTCTAAGGCTATTTCTTCCAGTTTCTTTTTACCTATCTCGACCGAGTTATCTTGTTTTAATTTTTCCTCAAGGTCCTCAATTTCCTTATTCAGGATGGCCAACACTTCCCTTGCCGTCTCAATGATGAGCATCATCCAGTCCCTGGAGCATCTGTTAGATATCAACGCCCACCTCTCCAGGAACTGGCGGATCTCAACAAATAACCCGGGGATATTACTGAACCCTCAGTCCTATGGGTATAGTTCCAGCCTTCAAGTAATCTAATATAAAATGAGCATGCAGTTCAGTGCGTTTGGATTTTTTCTTTAAATTAAGAAGTTTAGTCCATTCACCTTCTAATCCCTTAGAGAGGGTGAATTGTTTGGCACTGCCTCCTGCGGGGCCAATCATTTTCGCATATTCTTCATCGGAAAATCCGAAAGTTTTGATGTTTTCCACCATGGTGGTGCCACAGAGATGGAAACAGACTACTCTCTCAATATACAGTCAAAGATGATCCTTTCTTAGATATATAGATAACACAAAAGAGACAGCAAACAAAGAATAACTAAAGATACCAAAATCCTTATACACCCAGCGACAAAAAAAGAGAATAAATATGCCACCATGTATGACAAAAATAAATAAACAAATAGCACACCTATTCCAGAAACAATACACAACACACAAAGACCCCCACAGCTCCAGGGCTGTGAAGAAATAACTAAAGAGAAGGGGGACCCCTGACTAAATGCGGGCAGGCAAACAGGGGAAAATAGTAAACACCAAATTAGCAAACAGATGCCAACCCTAACTTATACACACATGGCCCTAGATGAGGGTCCCAAAATTCCTATACTAACTCTGGAGCAGATCAAGGACAGAGATAAATGATCACATCAAGTTTAGTAAAAAATACATAATAATTTTATTAAATACATAATCATTTTAACAATTCATAATTACAAAATTTATACTAAACACTACATACAATAATCAATAAAGAAAAATATACAAATCAGTCAAAGAATATAAGTCCCACACACCTAACTACAAACACACCACTCAACCATCATATATTCCCATAGTTCATCTAAGACTCACACATCATTCACACAAATTCCAAGAACAATCTAGCAAGAAAGTTATGCAAAACAGCCACAAAATGGTCAATTAACAAATAGAAACAAATTCATCAGGGGGTAGGGGTAAGGATATTACAGCAGCCCCCACACGAAAGACGCCAACGCGCGTTTTGGTGTGTTGCCCCAACCGGGGCTACACCTTCATCAGGGCGGAGATGGAAAGTGAGGAGTGGGACAAAAACCCTATAGATATGAAAAACAAAACAAAATATATTTTTCAAGAAATTATATACTTTACATCCAAATAATGTGTATAATTAATAGATTCAAACATAGATCCTTGATAAGCTCCAGGTAAGCAATAAATCAACTATATATTTAATATGACAACTGGAATAGAGTGCTAAACATAATAATAACACAAAAACATGAACATGAACATGAATCAACAAAGATAAATAATTCGAAAATTCACATAAGAAAGCCTCAAGAACACAGACCCAAAAAGATAAAGACAAAAAATAGAGGAACAAAAACATAGATGAAGAGCCAAAAGTTGAGTGTAAACGTCAAAAAGCGAACAAATCTAGTGAAAAAACACATAACAAACAAGTGAGTGTTAAGAAAGAAAACCACACCAACGGTGAATAAATAAGAAAGAGATTTATTAAGAAAAGAAGAAGAAGAGATTTAAAATGTTGTACATGCTCTCGAATGGCATACCCATGATACTGGAGGCAAGGAACGCCAGATATTTTCAGACGCTAGGGCGGGGATGAACACCCAGCATAGGAGACTTCTCAATAGGGTTCTAAAAGAACCAAAACATACAATAATGTACCAAAAATATATTGAAATTCCCCTTTATAGATGCCAGCCGGGGAGACCTTCAGCCAGCAATAATCTTACACCCATACCTTCAACAAACAATGAACAAAGGAGGACCTACCAGATAAATAAGATAATGATGCGTTTTCTTCTTCAGGATAAGAGAGAATCCTTTATTTGTGGCCCAACTCGTAATATTCTCATAAAAAGAGGCAACCTCAGCACTCTTGGGCAATTCTCAACAGTCCTGAGATTTAGATCGCGGATCTAAAAAGACACCCATAAAAGGCACAGACAATATATCCTTAATAGAGTCCCCAACCATAAATAGGAAAACAGTCCACATGACAGTTAAGAGGAAAAAATTCCCGAACAACTACGCATGGTGATAAATCCCACAGGGCTGTCAAGCCTAGATATATCGAATGGTATATATCGAATGGTGTCAGATTGCATCCAATCTGACACCACAGGTCTGCTACTGCAGCCTGGGTAAGGTGGTGCATGCACCCCTTACTGTGATATAGGTTACCTATATCACTAAATACATACACACATATAAACCTATAAGTCACTCCTAAGGCAGGCCTTAGGAATCCTAAAGGCAGAGTGCATGGTTCCTATGTGAGAGGGTGCCCCTGCATGAGCAGGGCCCCTCTGCAGCATTCGGAGACCATCTCTGATGCTGTTTGTAGTGCAGCCTGACCATATACTCTTAAGCGCATTATAACCTCGCGGTAAAATGCTAACTTTGGAATGGCTGCACCTAAACATGTCGTGTTTGGTGTCAAACATCTTGGAATACTACCCCCCCGCCAATCCTGGCGGCGGGGGTAGCATTCCACCCTTCTAGAGGGAAAGACATGATAACTCTGGCTAGCCCGGTAACTTCTTTCCAAAGCCCTGGCATCACAAAATGGATGCTGCTGCCACAGACACGAGTCTGGCCTCCTGGTGCTGGACGAAACTCCAGCAGGGGAGGCCTGGACAATAGGTTTCCTGTCCCAGGGAGGTGTGACCACCTCCCCAGACAGGATAATGTGTATTGGGGCTGGGTGGGAGCACTTTCGGGTGCTTTGAAGTCCTGCACTGGGGGCACATTTGGTGTCCCTGTGCATACCCCATTTCAAACCGGATCAGGGGCTTGCAGCCCCTGCTTTGGCGTGAACTGGACAAAGGGAAAGGGGTGTAGCCACCCCTCTGCCCTGACCCACCCATAGGTGGGGCCACAGAGTAGTCCAACCCCTAAACTTAGTATAAGTATAGGAACCCAGTCCTTAGGACTTTAGATTATCCCTGGACGAAACTCTGAAACTGAATCCTGGACCTTCGATGCTCTACTCACGATTAGAGGACAGAAGAATCTCCCTTGGGGTCAAGGAGTGACTCCCCTGCTTGGCAGGCACCAAAGAAGCATCTGTCCGGTTCGTATTTCTGAAGCTCCCGTCGGACGCCGAAGTCATCGCATCACCAGAGGTAGATTTTCAGACTTCCCCGAGGCTACCCTGAGTCCCCAGCAAAGCTGAGGCCCGTGGCTATCGTGGGTGACTTGAGACCGTGACCCCTGAACACCGAGCACATTTGCAAGTGCATCCTCTTCTGGGTCTCCCAAGAAGTCGTGCTTTGGGCTCCGAGTAGCCCTAGCCTCCAGCACCACCTGCACTGAAGATCACTGGCTTCCACTCCACGAGTGTCCTGTAAGCCAGATCCACGCGTGGCGTCACGAGGCTCCTTTGCGGTCGCTAGCCCATTGGCTAGTAGCCCTTAACGAAGGCCAATCTTTTTATAACTTGGTATCTTGGTTGCTCCAGGCCTGCCCTCACTTACCTTCGCTGGGTGAGTTCCACAGCCCTTTCTGGTCTGCACCATCGACGATCTTCCTGTGCATTGAGACTTGAAGTTGCCAAGGATTGTTGGGGCCAATCCGGTCGCCGACACCTCAGCACTCGACATACATCGTGTACCAGCCCGAATCCTGCTCCTGGTCACCAACAACGCCTCCTGGACCTCGTGGCTGAAGAGTCAAGACAACTGTCAATGCACCTGAAGCACTCGACATCGGTGGGCATCTGTCCATCGCCTTCCTGGTCACTGGCTAGTGACCCAGACTCTGTCCCCTCTGCTTTCAGGTTCTTCAGAACTCCGATCCACTCTTGGATCCACCCGGACACTTTTCACTTGGTCGCCAGCAGCACTTTGCAGCAGATCGCCATTCAAATCGACGACGAAACCCGACCCCGAAAGGCACCTATGCACCCGGCTTCCCTGGGTGAGGTAACACAAGTACTCCGGTGCTCCCGTGGGTAGAGACTCTTCAAAGTCCTAGATCTCAAAGGGTTTGGTCCAAGTCCTCTTTTAAGTGTCCCTTTTCTCTAATTTCCCGATCACGACTTTCTCCATAGAAGTCAACGGCGTATCGCGGTTGTGTATTTACACTGCACGCGTCTCCCGTGGGTCCCCTGTGTCACTACCTTGGATGGTTCCTTGTGGTCCAAGCACTTCTAGAGGCTCTAGGCCTAGTGTCTAGTTCAGTCGTGGTTCTTATACCACTTTATTGGTATATGGTTTGGTACGCCCTAGGGCCCAAACGTGTATTTGTGCTATTACTGTGTTTAAATAACTTCTAACTTATGTACTTCGAACTCTAGCCTCATAAAGAGACTATACGGGTGTGTTTAGCAATAAATACATATATTTTGAATATATACCTGGTGTGGTGCTCTTTCATTTGGTCACTCAAGAGATTATAGACTGGTAAAACAAGGTGCTTTACATTCCTTCAAGACTTAGCCTGAAGGCTGCTCTCCATAGCTACCACTAGGATAGCTTTCAATAAGGTTGTCTTTAACCTATCTCCAATAAGGGGTTGTTTGGACTGGTGCAAGGTGCCCACTATAATTAGTGGACAGCATATACCAGGCCAACTTCTCACACCAGGGCTTGGAAAGAAGTTACCGGGCAGGCCGGTGTGTACATGTCTCTCCCTCTAGAAGGGTGGAATGCTACCCCCGCTGCCAGACTTGGCGGGGGGGTAGTATTCCAAGATGTTTGACACCAAACACGACATGTTTCCGTGCAGCCATCCCAAAGTTAGCATTTAACGCAAGGTTATAATGCTCTTAAGAGTATATGGTCAGGCTGCACTACAAACAGCATCAGAGAAGGGTCTCCGAACGCTGCAGAGGGGCCCTGCTCATGCAGGGGCACCCTCTCACATAGGAACAACGCACTCTGCCTCCGGGATTGATAAGGCCTGCCATAGGAGTGACTTATATGTTTATATGTGTGTATGTATGTAGTGATATAGGTAGCCTATATCACAGTAAGGGGTGCATGCACCACCTTACCCAGGCTGCAGTAGCAGACCTGTGGTGTCATTTTGGATGGCCTTCCAGGGGTGGCACAATACATGCTGCAGCCCCTGGTAGGCCTCTGAGGTACCTATGCCCGGGTACATAGTATACCATATACTAGGGACTTATAAGGGCACTCCTGATTCCAATCAGAGATGTGCCTAAGGCACATGGAAACCATTTTAGAGAGGAAGCAGCTAGGCTGGGGTTCTGATTAGCAGGGCCTCAGCCAGACTAAAGTCGAAAAACAGTGAAGCATCAGCAAAAAGTGGGGGTACCCATGTGAAGCAGATCCTACTCTCCTACACAACCCCCCCAAACGTAGGGACATTAAACTAACCTTGCCCAGTTAAGTCTTCATGTTCTAAGTGGAAGTACCTAGAGAGTCCATCTGCATTGGCATGGTTACTCCCAGGTCTATGTTCCACTGTGAAGTCCATCCCCTGTAGGGAAATGGACCACCTAAGCAGTTTGGGGTTTTCACCCTTCATTTGTTTTAGCCATAAGAGGGGATTATGGTCTGTTTGAACAAGGAAGTGAGTACCAAACAAGTATGGCCTCAACTTCTTCAGAGCCCAGACCACAGCAAAGGCCTCCCTCTCAATGGCTGACCAACGTTTCTCTCTAGGGGTCAGCCTTCTGCTAATAAAAGCTACTGGCTGATCCTGACCTTCATCATTCAATTGTGACAGTACAGCCCCTACCCCCAATACAGATGCATCTGTTTGGACAATGAACTTCTTGGAGTAATCAGGACTCTGTAGAATGGGAGCAGTGCACATGGCCTGCTTTAGGTCATCAAATGCCTTTTGACAGCTAACTGTCCACTGAACCTTTGAAGTTAAGTCATTCAGGGGTGTCACTATTGATCCATACCCCTTGACAAATCTCCTATAGTACCCAGTCAGGCCTAAAAAGGCTCTCACCTGAGTCTGGGTAATTGGAGCAGTCCAGTCCATGATGGTCTGGATCTTGCTCTGCAGTGGTTGAACCTGGCCCCCACCCACAAGGTGGCCCAGGTACACAACCTGACTAGGTGTAGGTAAGCATGAGTGTGACGGCTTGTGCTATGTCTTTTTTAGCAGCACGCTGTCAGCTGTAGCGCGTAGCTTTTCCTCACATTCTTCTATCATGATGTGGATGTTACAAGCGCTGGTCTGTATTTTGTGACTACGCTGTATCGTTGCATGGATCTCAGATAAGGAGACCATTCCAGTGCTGCCATTTAGGCCACCTATTGTGCAGTGTTTGCAGTCACCATGCTTTACTCCATAGTTACAGTGCCTCGCTGTTTTGCTGCATGGATTTTGGATAAGGAGACTGTTCTAGCGCTGCCATCTATGTTACCTAGTATGCTGTGTTTGTAATCATCACGCTCAACTCCATAATTATAGTGCTATTTTTATCCCTGCATAACCCCTTTTTTTCAACAGTAAGCTCAGTTGGTCCTACAACGTTTAAATAGGCGGCAGGGTATAATTTGCACAATACTGACAATTTTGGAAACATACTCACGGTGGTCGGGCAACACCAGCCCACCACTTTTTAACTCTTTTTTATTTATATTCAATCTTCTAATAGATTGAGTTTTGTTCGTTCCTTTTATTTTCAGAGCGTTGCCTCACGTCCTGAGCTGTTGCCAGGAGCGGTGGGTACCCTCCCGATTTGATACGGGTAAGGTGTTTTTCATTTACCTACTATTAGGATAATGGTATATTCACATTGCAATTCAATGTGATTAAGGTGTATTAAGATAGAGCTTTTCTTTCCAGCCACCATATACGAATTCCAATTTCTGTTTTCTTTTCTACAGGAGTACAAGACCTGTGATCACACAGTGATATTTACAGGTATATGGTTGTATCGTTCTTTTGTAATTTTCACTTTTTCACAGTGCAGTAGTTACATCTTGGTCCTGAAGAAAGCCTTCATTGGCTGAAACATGTAGACCGTATTTTTAGCGCGTTCGCACATTTATTTAGATCGCGCGTTTACTGCTTTTTAATCCTTGACAACACGAGATACCTTATAAATTTATTTTTCTCATGTTAGTCAATTTTAAATCACTTTGTACACTGCACCACTCTTTCACCACTCTGTTTATACTTCATCAATCCTCAGTGATTGCGTCTCTAAACTACTGATTAAAAACATCCGTGAGCTCCTCCTTTACATTTAGCAAGGAGTTGTAGCTCCTTGGTTGCAGTAGCCTGCAGCCGAGAGGAGATCCCAAATGATGAAGTATGCCACTTCGGTGGGTGATGGGAATTCGTCCTTTTAAATGAGTCTCCTTTATTAGTTATTATTCTATCTAGTTTTGGCTGGTCAAACTCTCTGTCTATATATACATTATCTTAGACCCGCGGATTTTGTGTTGTTATTGTATCTGGTTTGGGGATTTATCCGCGCTGGTCTTTAAATATTCCCTAGGACCCTTTTCTCACCTGGTAGTTATTACCCCTGACAGGGTGACCAAACAAAAGTTCAAAAGGGCTGTAGCCAACCCCCTTTTGAGGCACCTCCCTGTATGCAAATAAAAGGCAGGGCAAGAGTATGTCCCATCTTCACCTAAGCTTTTCTGGGAGCTCTTTAATCATGCCCTTCAAGGTTTTGTTGAATCTCTCAACTAAACCATTGTATTGTGGGTGATAGGGTGTGGTGAACTTGTAAGTCACTCCACACTCCTTCCACATTGCTTTCAAGTATCCAGACATAAAGTTAGCACCCCTGTCTGATACAACGTCCTTAGGGAAGCCCACTCTTGAGAAAATTCCCAGGAGGGCTCTTGCCACCACAGGTGCTGTAGTGGTCCTAAGGGGAATAGCCTCTAGGTACCTGGTGGCATGATCCACTACCACCAGGATAAACCTGTGCCCAGATGCTGTTTGGGGATCCATGGGACCAACAATGTCAATCCCCACCCTTTCAAAGAGAACCCCCACCACAGGTAGTGGTATCAGGGGGGCCTTTGTAGTGCCACCTGCCTTGCCACTGGCCTGGCAGGTTACACAGGAGCGACAAAACTCCTTGGTGTCTTCAGACATGTGGGGCCAGTGAAAGTGAGGGACAATTCTGTCCCAAGTCTTGTTCTGGCCCAGGTGACCTGCTAAGGGAATGTCATGGGCTAGGGTCAATAGGAAGCCCCTGAACTTCAGAGGTATAACCAACCTCCTGGTGGCACCAGGCTTGCAGTCTCTACACTCTGAGTACAAGAGTCCATCATCCCAATACACTGTATGGGGACCACTAGCTTTCCCAGCAGCCTCAGCAGCAGCTTGCTGTCTGAGGGGTTCAAGAGAGGGGCAGCTCTGCTGCTCCTGGCTCAGATCTGCCCTGGAAGGGCCCCTGTCCCCAAGAACTCAACCTGGTCAGGTTCAAGCTCCTCTGGGACAGTTCCTTCCTCAGGACTGAGATCATCCCCCTCAAGAGACTGATCTTCCTTCTGAGCCAAGGGGGAAGGCACTGCCTTTACCCTACTACTCCTCTTCTTGGAGGGCCCTTGGTCCATTATTCCAGAATCCAAGGCCTGTTCAGTGTTAGACATTTTGGCTTGTGACCTGGTCACAGCAAACACATCTGCAGGGATGCCCAGCATTTCTGCATGGGTCCTGAGCTCCACTTCTGCCCAAGCTGAAGTTTCTAAATCATTGCCAAGCAAGCATTCAACGGGTAGGTCTGCACTTACCACAACCTTCTTAAGGCCAGTTACCCCTCCCCAGGAGAAGTTAACAACTGCCAGAGTATGGTCTGTTCTGACATTGCTAGCATTGGTCACTTGGTACATTTCACCAAGTATAATCTGCCCAGGATTCACAAGGTCTTGTGTCACCATGGTGACACTTGCCCCTGTGTCCCTAAATGCCAAAGCCTCTTTTCCATTGATTAAGGGCTGTTGCCTGTACTTGCCCAGATTACTGGGACTCACAGAGGAGGTCACATCCATGCCTCCATCACAGACTAGGACAGCCTGAGTGAGTTATCTGACTAGGTCAGAGCTCATCTCCTTACCCAGGGTCAACCCTACTAAACCCTTGGCTTGTGTAGTCCCACCACCAATTGTAACTGCACTAGGGGGAGCAGGTGCCTTAGGGGCATTGGTGGGGGCTGGAGTAGAGTCTTTGGACTTGGTGCAATCACTGGTCCAGTGGGTCTTTTGCTTACAGACCTTGCACCATGGTTTCTTTTGGCCTCTTCCCTTGTTAGACTGTGAATCCCCACCTGAAGAAGATTTTTGGGGGCCTTGTGAAGACTTCTGGTCTTTACCCTTCTCCCCACCCTTATCAGATTTTTTAGAATCTTGCTTCTTAGGGTCACCACCTTGGTTCTGTACCTTCTGCCTCACCCTGGTTCTGACCCATTTGTCTGCCTTCTTTCCCAATTCTTGGGGAGAGGTCAGATCAGAGTCCACCAGGTGCTGATGCAACAGCTGATTTTGACAATTATTAAGGATCTGCTCCCTCATGATAAGATTGTACAATCCTGTGAAGTCACATACCTTACTGCCCAATAACCAACCTTCCAGAGCCTTGGCAGAACAATCAACAAAGTCCACCCAGTCTTGAGTCTGTGCCTTTTGGGTATCTCTGAACTTTAACCTGTATTGTTCAGTGGTTAGGCCAAACCCATCAATCAGAGCACTCTTTAAGACTGTGTATTTATCAGCATCCTCCTCTTTAACAGTGAGGAGCTTATCTCTACCTTTGTCTGCAAAGGAGAGCCACAAGATTGCTGCCCACTGCTCCTGAGGGACCCTCTGTACTTTACAGGCCCTCTCCAGTGCAGTTATCCATTTGTGGATGTCATCCCCACTCTGGTAGGGAGGGACAATCTTGCTCAGGTTTCTATGGTCATAAGACCTTTCCCTATCTCTGGGGAAATTTGCTGCCACCATGGGACTCTAGTCCCATCTTTTTCTCTCTTTGTAGAGATCTAGGGACTCCTGTCTATAGCCAACTGCTGTTTTCTGAGTTCAAGCTGGGCTTGCTCATACTCAATCAGTCTCTTTCTCCTGTCATGAGAGGATTCTCTCCTATGAGAAGAGACATAGGTCCCTATTGAGGTGTCAGAGTGGTTAGACTCCTGAGAAGGAGATCTAGACCTTCTGGGCACACTCACAATTCTTCCTGGGGGGACAAAGGGGAGGTCATTCTGATCCTCCTCCTCCTCCACAGGAGGAATTGGGTTCTCCAGGTCAAGGTCATTTTCACCTTCCTGGCCAGTTTCAGAGGGGGGGCCTGGGTTTCTTCACCCCTGACCCCTTCCTCATCTTCTGACCCACCCTCTCTGCCTACCCCTTCAGACCCTAGGTGCCTGCTGAGATCATCAGCTAGTAGCACCTCCCTGAGGTGTTGGGTGCTGGCACTTTTGCCTGCCTTCAGCTTCCTAGTATTGCAAAATGCTCTCAATTCCAAGAATGGGAGTTTATCATACTTGGAGGGAAGAAGCCCACTGGCTTCTGGCAAGGACTCACTGCGTCCTGGCTTTGAAGACATTACTAGTGAGGTGTGGTGTATGCACTACCTACTCTAGTGTGGCTTACTAAACTCTCTTGAGTTGTAGAAAGTGTGTGCTATCCCTTAACACACAACTCTAAGTTCAGTAGAACTTACTGTATACTAAGCTTGATTTATATGTACCTTAGGTACCCTTAGTGGTTTTCAGTTGATCAATTCAATTGAGATTATATGGTAAAACAATAGCAAGCTGGAATCCCACATGCTGCACACCAATGTGAGAAGTTGGCCTGGCATATGCTGTCCACTAATTATAGTGGGCACCTTGCACCAGTCCAAACAACCCCTTATTGGAGAGAGGTTAAAGACAACCTTTATTGAAAGCTATCCTAGTGGTAGCTATGGAGAGCAGCCTTCAGGCTAAGTCTTGAAGGAATGTAAAGCAGCTTGTTTTACCAGTCTATAATCTCTTGAGTGACCAAATGAAAGAGGACCACACCAGGTATATATTCAAAATATATGTATTTATTGCTAAACACACCCCTCTAGTCTCTTTATGAGGCTAGAGTACGAAGTACATAAGTTATAAGTTAGTTATCTACAGTAATCTGCACAAATACACGTTTGAGCCCTAGGGGCGTACCAAACCATATACCAATAAAGTGGTATAAGAACCACGACTGAGCTAGACACAAGGCCTAGAGCCTGTAGAAGTGCTTGGACCACAAGGAACCACCCAAGGTAGTGACACAGGGGACCCACAGGGGACGCGTGCAGTGTGAGAACACAGCCGCGAATCGCCGTTGACTTCTATGGGGAAAGTCGCGGTTGGAAGTTTAAAGAAAAGGGACACTTAGAGGAGGACTTGGAGCAAACCCTTTTAGAATTAGGCTGTTCTAGTGTCAATACCCACGGGAGCACCGGAGTACTCGAGTTACCTCACCCAGGGAGCCGGGTGCATAGGTGTCTTTCGGGGTCGGGTTTCGTCGTCGTTTTCAATGGCGATCTGCTGCAAAGTGCTGCTGGCGGCCAAGTCGAAAGTGTTCGGGTGGATCCAAAGGTGGATCGAAGATCTGAAGAACCTCAAAGCAGAGGGGACAAAGTCTGGGTCACTAGCCAGTGACCAGGAAGGCGATGAGCAGATGCCCACCGATGTTGAGTGCTTCAGGTAGGTTGACATTTGTCTTGACTCTTCAGCCACGAGATCCAGGAGGCGTCGACGATGACCACGAGCTGGATTCTAGCTGTCCCACAACGTCTGTCGATTGCAGGGGTGTCAGCGACCGGATTGGACCCAATAAGCCTTGGCAACGGCAAGTCTCGTGGAAATGGAAGAAGGACGATGGTGCAGACCAGCAAGGTCTGTGGGACTCACCCAGGAAGGGTAAGTCAGAGCATGCCTGGAGCAACCAGGGAACCCAAGCAGAAGAATATTGGCCTTCGGGAGGGCCTACTAGCCAACGGACTAGCAACCGCAAAGGAGCCTTGAGTGGACGCACTTGGAGCTGGCTCACAGGACACTCTTGGAGTGGAAGCCAGTGAACTTCGGTGCAGTCGGTGCTGGAGGCTGGGGCTACTCGGAGCCCAAAGCACAACTTTGTGGGAGACCCAGAAGAGGATGCATTCGCAAATGCAATCGGTGTTCAGGGGTCTTGGTTCCACATTACCCACGACAGCTATGGGCCTCAGCTTTGCTGGAGACTCAGGGCAGCCTCGGGGAAGTCTGGAAATCCACCTCTGGTGATGCAAAGACTTCGGCGTCTGGCAGGAGCTTCAGCGATGCAGACCGGACAATTGCTTCTTTGGTGCCTGCCAAGCAGGGGAGTCACTCCTTGACCCCAAGGGAGATTCTTCAGTCCTCTAATCTTGAAGTAGAGCATCGAAGGTCCAGAATTCTGTGTCAGAGTTTCGTCCAGGTAAATCTAAAGTCCTAAGGACTGGGGTCCCATACTTATACCAAGTTAGGGGTTGGACATACTCTGGGGACCCACCTATGGGAGGGTCAGGGCAGAGGGGTGGTTACACCCTTTCCCTTTGTCCAGTTTCACGCCAGAGCAGGGGCTGGAAGCCCCTGAGCCGGTTTGAACTGGGGTATGCACAGGGACACCAAATGTGCCCCCAGTGCAGGACTTCAAAGCACCAGAGAGTGCTCCCGCCCAGCCCCAATACACACTATCCTGTCTGGGGAGGTGGTTACACCTCCCTGGGACAGGAAACCTATTGTCCAGTCCTCCCCTGCCGGAGTTTCGGTCAGCAGCAGGAGGCCAGACTCGTGTCTGTGGCAGCGGCATCCATTTTGTGATGCCAGGGCTCTGGAAAGAAGTTACCGGGTAGGCCGGTGGGTACATGTCTCTCCCTCTAGAAGGGTGGAATGCTACCCCCGCCGCCAGAACTGGCGGGGGGTAGTATTCCAAGATGTTTGACACCAAACTCGACATGTTTTGGTGCAGCCAGTCCAAAGTTAGCATTCTACCGCGAGGATATAATGCACTTAAGAGTATATGGTCAGGCTGCACTGCAAACAGCATCAGAGGAGGTACTCCGAATGCTGCAGAGGGGCTCTGCTCATGCAGGGGCACCCTCTCACATAAAAACCAAGCACTCTGCCTTCAGGATTGTCAAGGCCTGCCATAGGAGTGACTTATAGGTTTATAGGTGTGTGCAATGGTAGTGATATAGGTAGCCTATACCACTGTAAGGGGTGCATGCACCACCTTACTCAGGCTGCAGTAGCAGGCCTGTGGTGTCATTTTGGCTGGCCTTCCAGGGGTGGCATAATACATGCTTCACCCCCTGGTAGGCCTCTGAGGAACCTATGCCCTGGGTACAGAGTATACCATATACTAGGGACTTATAAGGGCACTCCAGATTCCAATCAGAGATGTGCCTAAGGCACATGGAAACCATTTTAGAGAGGAAGCAGCTAGGCTGGGGTTCTGATTAGCAGGGCCCCAGCCAGACTAAAGTCGAAAAACAGTGAAGTATCAGCAAAAAGTGGGGGTACCCATGTGAAGCAGATCCTACTCTCCTACAATAGGGGTGCAGAAAGAAGGAACAATGGTACAGAAAGAGGAAAGAGAAGTATAGAAAGAGGCTAGAGAGGTTCAGAAAGAAGCAAAAGAGGTACAGAAAGAAGCAAGAGAAGTGAAGAGGCAAGAGAAGTACAGAAAGAGGCAAGAGAAGTGCAGAAAGAGTCAAGAGAGGTGCACAAAAGAGGCAAGTGGGGTGCAGAAAGAAGCAAGTGATGTACAGGAAAAAGGCAATAGCGGTACAAAAACAAGCAGGAGAAGTGCAGAAAGAAGCATGAGAGGTGCAGAACGAGGCAAGAGAAGTGCAGAAAGAAGCAAGAGGGGTGCAGAAAGAGGAATAAATATGCAGAAAGAGGCAGGATAGGTACAGAAAGAAGCAAGAGAGGTACAAAAGAGGATATATGGGTGAAGAAAGAACCAAGAGAGGTGCAGGAATAGGAATAAATGTGCAGTAAGAGGCATGAGAAGTGCAGAAAGAGGCAAAAGATGTGCAGAATGACGTACCAAAAATGCAAAAAGAGGCAAGAGAAGTTTAGAAAGAGTCAAGAGACATGCACAAAGATGCAAGAGAGGTGCAGAAAGAAGCAAGAGAGGTGCAGAAAAAGGCAAGAGGGATGCAGAAAGAGGAATAAATGTGCAGAAAGAGGCAAGAGAGGTACATAAAAGGGCACGAGAGGTACAGAAAGAGGACAAAATATGCAGAAAGAGAAAAGAGAGGAGCAGAAAGAGGCAAGAGAAGTGCAGAAAGAAGAAACAGGGGTGCAGAAAGAGAGAAGAGAAGTACAGAAAGAGACAAGAGAGGTGCACAAAGAGGCAAGAGAGGTGCAGAAAGAAGACATAGAGGTGCAGAAGAGGCATTAGGGGTGCAGAAAGAAGCAAGAGAGGTGCAGAAAGAGGAGGAATGGTGCAGAAAGAGGAAAGAGAAGTATAGAAAGAGGTAAGAGAAGGGCAGAAAGAGGCATAAGAGGTGCAGCAGGAGGCAATAGAAGTGCAGTAAGAAGCAACAGGGGTGGGTGTAGAAAGAGGCAAGAGAAGAGGCAAGAGGGATGCAGAAAGAGTAATAAATGTGCAGAAAGAGTCAAGAGAGGTACATAAAATGGCAAGAGAGGTACAGAAAGAGGACAAAATGTGCAGAAAGAGGCAAGAGAAGTTTAGAAAGAGGCACTAGAGGTGCAGAAAGAGGCAAGAGAAGGGCACTAAGAAGCAAGAGAGGTGCAGAAAGAAGAAGAAACACGCAGAGAGAGGCAAGAGAAGTGTAGAAAGATACAGGAGAGGTGTAGAAAGGGATAGAAATGTACAGAAATAGCCAAGAGAGGTACAGAAAAGGCAAGAGAGGTGCTGAGAGAGGCAAGAGAAGTGGAGAATGAAGCAGCAGGGGTATAGAAAGAGACAAGAGAAGTACAGAAAGAGACAAGAGAGGTGCACAAAGAGGCAAGAGAGTTGCAGAAAGAAGACAGAGAGGTGCAGAAGAGGCAATAGGGGTGCAGAAAGAAGCAAGAGAGGTGCAGAAAGAGGAAGAATGAGCAGAAAGAGGAAAGAGAAGTACAGAAAGAGGCTAGAGAGGTTCAGAAAGAAGCAAAAGAGGTACAGAAAGAAGCAAGAGAGAGTGAAGAGGCAAGAGAAGTACAGAAAGAGGCAAGAGAAGTGCAGAAAGAAGTCAAGAGAGGTACACGAAAGAGGCAAAGGGGTGCAGAAAGAAGCAAGTGATGTACAGAAAAAAGGCAATAGCGGTACAGAAACAAGCAGAAGTGCAGAAAGAGGAATAAATGTGAGGAAAGAGGCAAGAGAGGTACAGAAAGAGGCAAGAGAAGTGCAGAAAGAGGTAGGAGAGGTGAACAAAGAGGCAAGCGAGGTGCAGAAAGAAACAAGAGAGGTGTAAAAGAGGATATAGGGGTGAAGAAAGAAGCAAGAGAGGTGCAGGAATAGGAATAAATGTGCAGAAAGAGGAATGAGAAGTGCAGAAAGAGGCAAAAGATGTGCATAATGAAGTAGCAAAAATGCAAAAAGAGGCAAGAGTAGTTTAGAAAGAGTCAAGAGACATGCACAAAGAGGCAAGACAGGTGCAGAAAGAAGCAAGAGAGGTGCAGAAAGAGGCAAGAGGGATGCAGAAAGAGGAATAAATGTGCAGAAAGAGGCAAGAGAGGTACATAAAAGGGCAAGAGAGGTACAAAAAGAGGACAAAATGTGCAGAAAGAGGAAAGAGAGGAGCAGATAGAGGCAAGAGAAGTGCAGAAAGAAGCAACAGGGGTGCAAAAAGAGAGAAAAGGAGTACAGAAAGAGACAAGAGAGGTGCACAAAGAGGCAAGAGAGGTGCAGAGAGAAGACAGAGAGGTGCAGAAGAGGCAATAGGGGTGCAGAAAGAAGCAAGAGAGGTGCAGAAAGAGGAGGAATGGTGCAGAAAGAGGAAAGAAAAGTATAGAAAGAGGCAAGAGAGGTGCAGAAGGAGGCAAGAGAAGTGCAGAAAGAAGCAACAGGGGTGGGTGCAGAAAGAGGCAAGAGAAGTGAAGAAAGAGGTAGGAGAGGTGAACAAAGAGGCAAGAGAGGTGCAAAAAGAAGCAAGAGAGGTTCAAAATAGGCAATCGGTGAAGAAAGAAGCAAGAGAGGTGCAGGAATAGAAAGTAATGTGCAGAAAGAGGCATGATAAGTACAGAAAGAGGCAAAAGACGTGCAGAATGAAGTAACAAAAATACAAAAAGAGGCAAGAGAAGTTTAGAAAGAGGCAAGAGACGTGCACAAAGAGGCAAGAGAGGTGCAGAAAGAGGCAAGAGGGATGCAGAAAGAGTAATAAATGTGCAGAAAGAGTGAAGAGAGGTACATAAAATGGCAAGAGAGGTACAGAAAGAGGACAAAATGTGCAGAAAGCGGCAAGAGAAGTTTAGAAAGAGGCACTAGAGGTGCAGAAAGAGGCAAGAGAAAGGCAGTAAGAAGCAAGAGAGGTGCAGAAAGAAGAAAAAACACGCAGAAAGAGGGAAGAAAAGTGCAGAAAGATGCAGGAGAGGTGTAGAAAGGGGTAGAAATGTACAGAAATAGCCAAGAGAGGTACAGAAAGAGGCAAGAGAGGTGCTGAGAGAGGCAAGAGAAGTGGAGAAAGAAGCAGCAGGGGTGAAGAAAGAGACAAGAGAAGTACAGAAAGAGACAAGAGAGGTGCACAAAGAGGCAAGAGAGTTGCAGAAAGAAGACAGAGAGGTGCAGAAGAGGCAATAGGGGTGCAGAAAGAAGGAAGAGAGGTGCAGAAAGAGGAAGAATGAGCAGAAATAGGAAAGAGAAGTATAGAAAGAGGTAAGAGAAAGGCAGAAAGAGGCAAGAGAGGTGCAGAAGGAGGCAAGAGAAGTGCAGAAAGAAGCAACAGGGGTGCAGAAAGAGGCAAGAGAAGTGCAGAAAGAGGTAGGAGAGGTGAACAAAGAGGCAAGAGAGGTGCAGAAAGAAGCAAGAGAGGTGCAAAATAGGCAATGGGTGAAGAAAAAGCAATAGAGGTGCAGGAATAGAAAGTAATGTGCAGAAAGAGGCATAAGAAGTGCAGAAAGAGGCAAAAGAGATGCAGAATGAGGTAACAAAAATGCAAAAAGAGGCAAGAAAAGTTTAGAAAGAGGCAAGAGACATGCAGAATGAGGCAAGAGCGGTGCAGAAAGAAGAAAGAGAGGTGCGGAAAGAGGCAAGAGGGATGCAGAAATAGTAATAAATGTGCAGAGTCAAGAGAGGTACATAACATGGCAAGAAAGGTGCAGAAAAAGGACAAAATGTGCAGAAAGAGGCAAGAGAGGAGCAGAAAGAGGCAAGAGAAGTGCAGAAAGAGGCACTAGATGTGCAGAAATAAGCAAGAGAAAGTCAGTAAGAAGCTAGAGAGGTGCAGAAAGAAGAAGAAACACGCAGAAAGAGGCAAGAGGAGTGCAGAAAGATGCAGGAGAGTTGTAGAAAGGGGTAGAAATGTGCAGAAATAGCCAAGAGAGGTACAGAAAAGGCAAGAGAGGTGCTGAAAGAGGCAAGAGAAGTGGAGAAACAAGCAGCAGGGATGTAGAAAGAGACAAGAGAAGTACAGAAAGAGACAAGAGAGGTGCACAAAGAGGCAATAGAGTTGCAGAAAGAAGACAGAGAGGTGCAAAATATGGCAATAGGGGTGCAGAAAGAAGCAAGAGAGGTGCATAAAGAGGAAGAATGGTGCAGAAAGAGGAAAGAGAAGTATAGAAAGAGGCAAGAGAGGTTCAGAAAGAAGCAAAAGAGGTACAGAAAGAAGCAAGAGAAGTGAAGAGGCAAGATAAGTACAGAAAGAGCCAAGAGAAGTGCCGAAAGAAGCAAGAGAGGTGCCGAAAGAGGAATAAATGTGCAGAAAGGGGCAAGAGAGGTGCAGAAAGAGGCATGAGAGGTAAATACACAGGCAAGAGAAGTAAAGAAAGAGGCAAGAGAGAAACAGAAAGAGGCAAGAGAAGTACAGAAAGAAGCAACAGGGGTGCAGAAAGAGGCAAGCAAAGTGCAGAAAGAGGCAAAACAGGTGCCCAAAGAGGCAAGAGAGGTGCAGCAAGAAGCAAGAGAGGTGTAGAAATAGGCAAGAGGGGTGCAGAAAGAGAAATAAATGTGCCGAAAGAGGCAAGAGAGCTGCAGGAAGAGGCAAGAGAGCTGCAGAAAGAGGAAAGAGAAGTGCAAAATGATGCAACAGAAGTACAGAAAGAAGCAAGAGAGGTGTAGAAATATGCAAGAGAGGTGCAGAGAGAGGCAAGAGAAGTGCAGAAAGAGGAAAGTGAAGTGCAGAAAGGAGCAATAGAGGTGCATAAATAGGAAAAAAGTTCAGAAAGAGGCAAGAGACGCACAGAAAGAGGCAAGAGAGGTACAGAAAGAGGCAAGACTAGTATGAAAGAAGCAGGAGAGGTACAGAAGAAAGCAAGAGGGGTGCAAACAGAATCAAGAGATGTGCAGAAAGAGGCAAGCGAAGTGCACAAAGAAGCAAGAGAGCTGCTGAAAGATGAAGAATTGTACAGAAAGAGGTAAGAGAGGTGTAGAAACAGGCAAGAGAATTGTAGAAAGAGGCAAGAGATGAGCAGATAGAGGCAATAGAAGTGCAGAAAGAAGCAAGAGAGGTAAAGAAAGAAGTAAGAGAGGTGGAAAAAGAAGCAAGAAAAGTGCAGAAAGATAATAGAAAGGTGCAGGGAGAGACAAAATAAGTGTAGAAAGAGAAAGAAAGGTGCAGAAAGAGGAAGATAGGTGCAAAAAGAAGCAGGAGAAGTGCAGAAAGAAGCAAGAGAAGTGCAGAAACAACCAAGAGAGGTGCTGAAAGAAGCAAGTGAAGTACTGAAAGAAGCAAGAGAGGTGCAGAAAGATGCAAGAGAAGTGCAGAAAGAGGTAAGAGAAGTGCAGAAAGAGGCAATAGAATTGCAGAAAGAGGGAAGAGAATTGCAGAAAGAAGCAAGAGGGATGCAAAAAGAGGATGAAAGGAGCAAAAAGTGGAAGAAAGGCACCGAAAGATTAAGGAAGGCTCAGAAAGAAAGAAGAGAAATGCAGAAAGAAGCAAGAGAGGTGCAGAAAGAAGCAATATAGGTGCAGAAAGAAGCAAAAGAGGTAAATAAAGAGACAAGAGAAGTGCAGAAAGAAGAGAGTGAGGTGCAGAAAGAGGCAAGAGAGTTGCAGAAAAAGGAAAGAGAGGTGGAGAAAGAGGCAATAGAGGTGCTGAAAGAAGCAAGGGAATTGTAGAAAGAAGCAGGAAAGGTGCAGAAAGAAGCAAGAAAGGTACATAAAGAAGAGAGTCATATGTATAAAGAGGCAAGAGAACTGCAAAAAGAAGCAAGAGAGGTGGAGAAATAGGAAGAAAGGTAGAGAAAGAGGCAAGAAAAGAGCAGAAAGAAGCAAAAGGGGTGCGGAAAGAGGAATAAATGTGCAGAAAGAGGCAAAAGAGGTACAGAAAGAAGCAAGAGAGGTACAAAAGAGGATATATGGGTGAAGAAAGAACCAAGAGAGGTGCAGGAATAGGAATAAATGTGCAGTAAGAGGCATGAGAAGTGCAGAAAGAGGCAAAAGATGTGCAGAATGACGTACCAAAAATGCAAAAAGAGGCAAGAGAAGTTTAGAAAGAGTCAAGAGACATGCACAAAGATGCAAGAGAGGTGCAGAAAGAAGCAAGAGAGGTGCAGAAAAAGGCAAGAGGGATGCAGAAAGAGGAATAAATGTGCAGAAAGAGGCAAGAGAGGTACATAAAAGGGCACAAGAGGTACAGAAAGAGGACAAAATATGCAGAAAGAGAAAAGAGAGGAGCAGAAAGAGGCAAGAGAAGTGCAGAAACAAGAAACAGGGGTGCAGAAAGAGAGAAGAGAAGTACAGAAAGAGACAAGAGAGGTGCACAAAGAGGCAAGAGAGGTGCAAAAAGAAGACATAGAGGTGCAGAAGAGGCATTAGGGGTGCAGAAAGAAGCAAGAGAGGTGCAGAAAGAGGAGGAATGGTGCAGAAAGAGGAAAGAGAAGTATAGAAAGAGGTAAGAGAAGGGCAGAAAGAGGCATAAGAGGTGCAGCAGGAGGCAATAGAAGTGCAGTAAGAAGCAACAGGGGTGGGTGTAGAAAGAGGCAAGAGAAGAGGCAAGAGGGATGCAGAAAGAGTAATAAATGTGCAGAAAGAGTCAAGAGAGGTACATAAAATGGCAAGAGAGGTACAGAAAAAGGACAAAATGTGCAGAAAGAGGCAAGAAAAGTTTAGAAAGAGGCACTAGAGGTGCAGAAAGAGGCAAGAGAAGGGCACTAAGAAGCAAGAGAGGTGCAGAAAGAAGAAGAAACACGCAGAGAGAGGCAAGAGAAGTGTAGAAAGATACAGGAGAGGTGTAGAAAGGGATAGAAATGTACAGAAATAGCCAAGAGAGGTACAGAAAAGGCAAGAGAGGTGCTGAGAGAGGCAAGAGAAGTGGAGAATGAAGCAGCAGGGGTATAGAAAGAGACAAGAGAAGTACAGAAAGAGACAAGAGAGGTGCACAAAGAGGCAAGAGAGTTGCAGAAAGAAGACAGAGAGGTGCAGAAGAGGCAATAGGGGTGCAGAAAGAAGCAAGAGAGGTGCAGAAAGAGGAAGAATGAGCAGAAAGAGGAAAGAGAAGTACAGAAAGAGGCTAGAGAGGTTCAGAAAGAAGCAAAAGAGGTACAGAAAGAAGCAAGAGAAGTGAAGAGGCAAGAGAAGTACAGAAAGAGGCAAGAGAAGTGCAGAAAGAGTCAAGAGAGGTGCACAAAAGAGGCAAAGGGGTGCAGAAAGAAGCAAGTGATGTACAGAAAAAAAGCAATAGCGGTACAGAAACAAGCAGGAGAAGTGCAGAAAGAGGAATAAATGTGAGGAAAGAGGCAAGAGAGGTACAGAAAGAGGCAAGAGAAGTGCAGAAAGAGGTAGGAGAGGTGAACAAAGAGGCAAACGAGGTGCAGAAAGAAACAAGAGAGGTGTTAAAGAGGATATAGGGGTGAAGAAAGAAGCAAGAGAGGTGCAGGAATAGGAATAAATGTGCAGAAAGAGGAATGAGAAATGCAGAAAGAGGCAAAAGACGTGCATAATGAAGTAGCAAAAATGCAAAAAGAGGCAAGAGAAGTTTAGAAAGAGTCAAGAGACATGCTCAAAGAGGTAAGACAGGTGCAGAAAGAAGCAAGAGAGGTGCAGAAAGAGGCAAGAGGGATGCAGAAAGAGGAATAAATGTGCAGAAAGAGGCAAGAGAGGTACATAAAAGGGCAAGAGAGGTACAAAAAGAGGACAAAATGTGCAGAAAGAGGAAAGAGAGGAGCAGATAGAGGCAAGAGAAGTGCAGAAAGAAGCAACAGGGGTGCAAAAAGAGAGAAAAGGAGTACAGAAAGAGAGGTGCACAAAGAGGCAAGAGAGGTGCAGAGAGAAGACAGAGAGGTGCAGAAGAGGCAATGGGGTGCAGAAAGAAGCAAGAGAGGTGCAGAAAGAGGAGGAATGGTGCAGAAAGAGGAAAGAAAAGTATAGAAAGAGGCAAGAGAGGTGCAGAAAGAGGCAAGAGAAGTGCAGAAAGAAGCAACAGGGGTGGGTGCAGAAGAGGCAAGAGAAGTGAAGAAAGAGGTAGGAGAGGTGAACAAAGAGGCAAGAGAGGTGCAGAAAGAAGCAAGAGAGGTTCAAAATAGGCAATCGGTGAAGAAAGAAGCAAGAGAGGTGCAGGAATAGAAAGTAATGTGCAGAAAGAGGCATGATAAGTACAGAAAGAGGCAAAAGACGTGCACAAAGAGGCAAGAGAGGTGCAGAAAGAGGCAAGAGGGATGCAGAAAGAGTAATAAATGTGCAGAAAGAGTGAAGAGAGGTACATAAAATGGCAAGAGAGGTACAGAAAGAGGACAAAATGTGCAGAAAGAGGCAAGAGAAGTTTAGAAAGAGGCACTAGAGGTGCAGAAAGAGGCAAGAGAAAGGCCGTAAGAAGCAAGAGAGGTGCAGAAAGAAGAAAAAACACGCAGAAAGAGGGAAGAAAAGTGCAGAAAGATGCAGGAGAGGTGTAGAAAGGGGTAGAAATGTACAGAAATAGCCAAGAGAGGTACAGAAAAGGCAAGAGAGGTGCTGAGAGAGGCAAGAGAAGTGGAGAAAGAAGCAGCAGGGGTGTAGAAAGAGACAAGAGAAGTACAGAAAGAGACAAGAGAGGTGCACAAAGAGGCAAGAGAGTTGCAGAAAGAAGACAGAGAGGTGCAGAAGAGGCAATAGGGGTGCAGAAAGAAGGAAGAGAGGTGCAGAAAGAGGAAGAATGAGCAGAAATAGGAAAGAGAAGTATAGAAAGAGGTAAGAGAAAGGCAGAAAGAGGCAAGAGAGGTGCAGAAGGAGGCAAGAGAAGTGCAGAAAGAAGCAACAAGGGTGCAGAAAGAGGCAAGAGAAGTGCAGAAAGAGGTAGGAGAGGTGAACAAAGAGGCAAGAGAGGTGCAGAAAGAAGCAAGAGAGGTGCAAAATAGGCAATGGGTGAAGAAAAAAGCAATAGAGGTGCAGGAATAGAAAGTAATGTGCAGAAAGAGGCATAAGAAGTGCAGAAAGAGGCAAAAGATATGCAGAATGAGGTAACAAAAATGCAAAAAGAGGCAAGAAAAGTTTAGAAAGAGGCAAGAGACATGCAGAATGAGGCAAGAGCGGTGCAGAAAGAAGGAAGAGAGGTGCGGAAAGAGGCAAGAGGGATGCAGAAATAGTAATAAATGTGCAGAGTCAAGAGAGGTACATAACATGGCAAGAAAGGTGCAGAAAAAGGACAAAATGTGCAGAAAGAGGCAAGAGAGGAGCAGAAAGAGGCAAGAGAAGTACAGAAAGAGGCACTAGATGTGCAGAAATAAGCAAGAGAAAGTCAGTAAGAAGCTAGAGAGGTGCAGAAAGAAGAAGAAACACGCAGAAAAAGGCAAGAGGAGTGCAGAAAGATGCAGGAGAGTTGTAGAAAGGGGTAGAAATGTGCAGAAATAGCCAAGAGAGGTACAGAAAAGGCAAGAGAGGTGCTGAAAGAGGCAAGAGAAGTGGAGAAACAAGCAGCAGGGATGTAGAAAGAGACAAGAGAAGTACAGAAAGAGACAAGAGAGGTGCACAAAGAGGCAAGAGAGTTGCAGAAAGAAGACAGAGAGGTGCAAAAGAGGCAATAGGGGTGCAGAAAGAAGCAAGAGAGGTGCATAAAGAGGAAGAATGGTGCAGAAAGAGGAAAGAGAAGTATAGAAAGAGGCAAGAGAGGTTCAGAAAGAAGCAAAAGAGGTACAGAAAGAAGCAAGAGAAGTGAAGAGGCAAGATAAGTACAGAAAGAGCCAAGAGAAGTGCCGAAAGAGGAATAAATGTGCAGAAAGGGGCAAGAGAGGTGCAGAAAGAGGCATGAGAGGTGAATACACAGACAAGAGAAGTAAAGAAAGAGGCAAGAGAGGTACAGAAAGAGGCAAGAGAAGTGCAGAAAGGAGCAACAGGGGTGCAGAAAGAGGCAAGCAAAGTGCAGAAAGAGGCAAAACAGGTGCCCAAAGAGGCAAGAGAGGTGCAGCAAGAAGCAAGAGAGGTGTAGAAATAGGCAAGAGGGGTGCAGAAAGAGAAATAAATGTGCCGAAAGAGGCAAGAGAGCTGCAGGAAGAGGCAAGAGAGCTGCAGAAAGAGGAAAGAGAAGTGCAAAATGATGCAACAGATGTACAGAAAGAAGCAAGAGAGGTGTAGAAATATGCAAGAGAGGTGCAGAGAGAGGCAAGAGAAGTGCAGAAAGAGGAAAGTGAAGTGCAGAAAGGAGCAAGAGAGGTGCAGAAATAGGAAAAAAGTTCAGAAAGAGGCAAGAGACGCACAGAAAGAGGCAAGAGAGGTACAGAAAGAGGCAAGACTAGTATGAAAGAAGCAGGAGAGGTACAGAAGAAAGCAAGAGGGGTGCAAACAGAATCAAGAGATGTGCAGAAAGAGGCAAGCGAAGTGCACAAAGAAGCAAGAGAGCTGCTGAAAGATGAAGAATTATACAGAAAGAGGTAAGAGAGGTGTAGAAACAGGCAAGAGAATTGTAGAAAGAGGCAAGAGATGAGCAGATAGAGGCAATAGAAGTGCAGAAAGAAGCAAGAGAGGTAAAGAAAGAAGTAAGAGAGGTGGAAAAAGAAGCAAGAAAAGTGCAGAAAGATAATAGAAAGGTGCAGGGAGAGACAAAATAAGTGTAGAAAGAGAAAGAAAGGTGCAGAAAGAGGAAGATAGGTGCAAAAAGAAGCAAGAGAAGTGCAGAAAGAAGCAAGAGAAGTGCAGAAACAACCAAGAGAGGTGCTGAAAGAAGCAAGTGAAGTACTGAAAGAAGCAAGAGAGGTGCAGAAAGATGCAAGAGAAGTGCAGAAAGAGGTAAGAGAAGTGCAGAAAGAGGCAATAGAATTGCAGAAAGAGGGAAGAGAATTGCAGAAAGAAGCAAGAGGGATGCAGAAAGAGGATGAAAGGAGCAGAAAGTGGAAGAAAGGCGCCGAAAGATTAAGGAAGGCTCAGAAAGAAAGAAGAGAAATGCAGAAAGAAGCAAGAGAGGTGCAGAAAGAAGCAATATAGGTGCAGAAAGAAGCAAAAGAGGTAAATAAAGAGACAAGAGAAGTGCAGAAAGAAGAGAGTGAGGTGCAGAAAGAGGCAAGAGAGTTGCAGAAAAAGGAAAGAGAGGTGGAGAAAGTGGCAATAGAGGTGCTGAAAGAAGCAAGGGAATTGTAGAAAGAAGCAGGAAAGGTGCAGAAAGAAGCAAGAAAGGTACATAAAGAAGAGAGTCATATGTATAAAGAGGCAAGAGAACTGCAAAAAGAAGCAAGAAAGGTGGAGAAATAGGAAGAAAGGTAGAGAAAGAGGCAAGAAAAGAGCAGAAAGAGGCAACAGTGGAACAGAAAGAGGGAAGAGAGGTGCAGAAAGAAACAAGAGAAGTGCAGAAAGAGACAAGAGAAGTATAAAAAGAAGCCAAAGTGCAGAAAGAGGCAAGGGATGTGCACAAATAGGCAAGAGAGGTGCAGAAAGAATCAAGAGAAGTGTAGAATGAAGCAACAGGGTGCAGAAAGAGGCAAAAGATGTGTAGAAAGAAGCAAGAGAGGTGCAGAAAGAAGCAAGAGAGATGCAGAAAGAATCAAGAGAAGTGAAGAAAGAGGCAAGAGATATGCAGAAAGAGGCAAGATAAGTGCAGAAAGAAGGAAGAGAGGTGCATAAAGAAGGGAGGTGCAGGAAGAGGAAGAGCTGTACTGAAAGAGGCAAGAGAAGTGAAGAAAGAGAAAGAAATGTGCAGAAAGAAGCAAGAGAAGTGCAGAATGAAGGGAGATACAGAAAGAGGAAGAGATGTGCAGAAAGACACAAGAGAAGTGCAGAAAGAGGAAGAAAAGGGCAGAAAGAAGCAAGAAAAATGCAGAAAGAGGCAAGAGAAGTGCCAAAAAAGGAAGAAAGGTGTAGAAATAAGCAACAAAATTGAAAAAAGAGGCAAGAGATGTTTAAGAAGAGGCAAGAGAGGTGCACAAAGAGGCAAGAGAGGTACAGAAAGAAGCAGGAGAAGTGCAGAAAGAAGCAAGAGAGGTACAGAAAGAAGTAAGAGAGGTGGAAAAAGAAGCAAGATAAGTGCAGAAAGATAATAGAAAGGTGCAGGGAGAGACAAGATAAGTGTAGAAAGAGAAAGAAAGCTGCAGAAATAGGAAGAATGGTGCAAAAAGAAGCAAGAGAAGTGCAGAAAGAAGCAAGAGAAGTGCAGAAACAACAAGAGAGGTGCAGAAAGAAGCAAGTGAGGTACTGAAAGAAGCAAGAGAGGTGTAGAAAGATGCAAGAGAAGTGCAGAAAGAGGCAAGAGAAGTGCAGAAAGAGGCAATAGAATTGCGGGAAGAGAAATGCAGAAAGAAGCAAGAGGGATGCAAAAAGAGGATGAAAGGAGCAGAAAGTGGAAGAATGGCACCAAAAGATTAAGGAAGGCTCAGAAAGAAACAAGAGAAATGCAGAAAGAAGCAAGAGAGGTGCAGAAAGAAGCAAGAGAGGTGCAGAAAGAAACAAAAGAGGTACAGAAAGAGACAAGAGAAGTGCAGAAAGAAGAGAGTGAGGTGCAGAAAGAGGCAAGAGAGTTGCAGAAAAAGGAAAGAGAGGTGGAGAAAGAGGAAAGAGAGGTGCTGAAAGAAGCAAGGGAATTGTAGAAAGAAGCGGGAAAGGTGCAGAGAGAAGAGAGTCATATGAACTGCAAAAAGAAGCAAGAGCGGTGCAGAAATAGGAAGAAAGTTAGAGAAAGAGGCAAGAGAAGAGCAGAAAGAGGCAACAGAGGTACAGAAAGAGGGAAGAGAGGTGCATAAAGAAACAAGAGAGGTGCAGAAAGAGGCAAAAGGGATGCAGAAATAGGAATAAATGGGCAGAAAGGGGCAAGAGAGGTACATAAAGAGGCAAGAGAGATGCAGAAAGAAGCAAGAGAGGTACAGAAAGAAGTAAGAGAGGTGGAAAAAGAAGCAAGAAAAGTGCAGAAAGATAATAGAAAGGTGCTGGGACAGATAAGATAAGTGTAGAAATAGAAAGAAAGGTGCAGAAAGAGGAAGAAAGGTGCAAAAAGAAGCGAGAGAAGTACAGAAAGAAGCAAGAGAAGTGCAGAAACAACCGAGAGGTGCAGAAAGAAGCAAGTGAGGTACTGAAAGAAGCAAGAGAGGTGCAGAAAGATGCAAGAGAAGTGCAGAAAGAGGCAATAGAATTGCAGAAAGAGGAAGAGAATTGCAGAAAGAAGCAAGAGGGATGCAGAAAGAGGACAAAAGGAGCAGAAAGTGGAAGAAAGGCACCGAAAGATTAAGGAAGGCTCAGAAAGAAACAAGAGAAATGCAGAAAGAAGCAAGAGAGGTGCAGAAAGAAGCAAGAGAGGTGCAGAAAGAAGGAAAAGAGGTACAGAAAGACACAAGAGAAGTGTAGAAAGAAGAGAGTGAGGTGCAAAAAGAGGCAAGAGAGTTGCAGAAAAAGGAAAGAGAGGTGGAGAAAGAGGCAATAGAGGTGCTGAAAGAAGCAAGGGAATTGTAGAAAGAAGCAGGAAAGTGCAGAAAGAGGCAAGAAAGGTACATAAAGAAGAGAGTCATATGCATAAAGAGGCAAGAGAACTGCAAAGAGAAGCAAGAGAGGTGCAGAAATAGGAAGAAAGGTAGAGAAAGGGGCAAGATAAGAGCAGAAAGAGGCAGCAGAGGTACAGAAAGAGGAAAGAGAGGTGCAGAAAGAAACAAGAGAAGTGCAGAAAGAGACAAGAGAAGTATAGAAAGAAGCAACAGGGGTACAGGAAGAGGCAAACAAAGTGCTTAAAGTGTCAAGAGAGGTACATAAAGAGGCAAGAGAGGTGCAGAAAGAAGCAAGAGAGGTACAGAAAGAAGTAAGAGAGGTGGAAAAAGAAGCAAGAAAAGTACAGAAAGATAATAGAAAGGTGCTGGGAGAGATAAGATAAGTGTAGAAATAGAAAGAAAGGTGCAGAAAGAGGAAGAAAGGTGCAAAAAGAAGCAAGAGAAGTACAGAAAGAAGCAAGAGAAGTGCAGAAACAACCAAGAGAGGTGCAGAAAGAAGCAAGTGAGGTACTGAAAGAAGCAAGAGAGGTGCAGAAAGATGCAAGAGAAGTGCAGAAAGAGGCAAGAGAAGTGCAGAAAGAGGCAATAGAAATAGGGAAGAGAGTTGCAGAAAGAAGCAAGACGGATGCAGAAAGAGGACGAGAGGAGCAGAAAGTGGAATAAAGGCACCAAAAGATTAAGGAAGGCTCAGAAAGAAACAAGAGAAATGCAGAAAGAAGCAAGAGAGGTGCAGAAAGAAGCAAGAGAGGTGCAGAAAGAAGGAAAAAGGTACAGAAAGAGACAAAAGAAGTGCAGAAAGAAAAGAGTGAGGTGCAAAAAGAGGCAAGAGAGTTGCAGAAAAAGGAAAGAGAGGTGGAGAAAGAGGCAAGAGAGGTGCTGCAAGAAGCAAGGGAATTGTAGAAAGAAGCAGGAAAGGTGCAGAAAGAAGCAAGAAAGGTACATAAAGAAGAGAGTCATATGCATAAAGAGGCAAGAGAACTGCAAAGAGAAGCAAGAGAGGTGCAGAAATAGGAAGAAAGGTAGAGAAAGGGGCAAGATAAGAGCAGAAAGAGGCAGCAGAGGTACAGAAAGAGGGAAGAGAAGTGCAGAAAGAGACAAGAGAAGTATAGAAAGAAGCAACAGGGGTGCAGGAAGAGGCAAACAAAGTGCAGAAAGAGGCAAGAGAGGTGCAGAAAGAATCCAGAGATGTGTAGAATGAAGCAGCAGGGTGCAGAAAGAGGCAAAAGAAGTATAGAAAGAGGCAAGAGAGGTGCAGAAAGAAGCTAGAGAGATGCCGAAAGAAGCAAGAGAAGTGAAGAAAGAGGCAAGAGATGTGCAGAAAGAGGCAAGAGAAGTGCAGAAAGAAGGATGCAAAGTGCAGAAAGATGAAGAAATGAGCAGAAAGAAGGAAGAGAGGTGCAAAAAGAAGGGAGGTGCAGAAAGAGGAAGAGCTGTGCAGAAAGAGGCAAGAGAAGTGCAGAAAGAGGAAGAAATGTGCAGAAAGAAGCAAGAGAAGTGCAGAAAGAAGGGAGATACAGAAAGAGGAAGAGATGTGCAGAAAGACACAAGAAAAGTGCAGAAAGAGGAAGAAAAGGGCAGAAAGAAGCAAGAAAAATGCAGAAAGAGACAAGAGAAGTGCAGAAAAAGAAAGAAAGGTGTAGAAATAAGTAACAGAATTGCAAAAAGAGGTAAGAGATGTTTAAGAAGAGGCAAGAGAGGTGCACAAAGAGGCAAGAGAGTTGCAGATTGAAGCAACAGAGGTACAGAAAGAGGCAAAAGGGATGCAGAAATACGAATAAATGGGCAGAAAGAGGCAAGAGAGGTACAGAAAGAGGAAAGAGAAGTGCAGAAATAGACAAGAGAGGTGCAGAAAGAGGCAAGAGAAGTGCACAAAAAAGCAACAGGGGTGCAGAAAGAGACAAGAATAGTGCAGAAAGAGGCAAGAGAAGTGCTCAAAGAAGCAACAGGGGTGCAGAAAGAGGCAAGAGAAGTGCAGATAGAGGCAAGAGAGGTGCCCAAAGAGGCAAGAGAGGTGCAGAAAGAGTCAAGATATGTGCACAAAGAAGCAACAGGGGTGCAGAAAGAGATAAGAAAAGTACAGAAAGAGGCAAGAGAAGTGCACAAAGAAGCAACAGGGGTGCAGAAAGAGGCAAGAGAAGTGCAGAAAGAGGCAGGAGATGTGCAGAAAGAGGCAAGAGAAGTGCAAATGAAGCAAGACAGGTGCAGAACGAGGCAAAAGGGGTACAGAAAGAAGCAAGAGAGATACAGAAAGAGGCAAGAGAGGTGCAGAAAGAGGCAAGAGAAGTGAAGAAAGAGGGAAGAGATGTGAAGAAAGAAGCAAGAAAGGTGCGGATATGAGAAGAAAGTCTCAGAAAGAGGTAGAAAGGTACAGAAAGTAGAAGAAAAGTGCAGAAATAAGCAAGAGAAGTACAGAAAGAAGGAAGAGAGGTGCAGAAAGAAGCAAGAGAGATGCAGAACGATGAAGAAATGTGCATAAAGAAGTGAGAGAGGTGCAGAAAGAAGCAAGAGAGGTGAAAAAAGTAGAGAGTGAGGAGCAGAAAGAAGCAAAGTGAGGTACAAAATGAGGCAAGAGAAGTGCAGAAAGAAGCTAGAGAGATGCAGAAATGAGAGTGAGGTGCAGAAAGAGGCAAGAGTGTTGCATAAACAAGCAAGAGAATTGTAGAAAGAAGCAAGAAAGGTGCAGAAAGAAGAGAGTAATTTGAATAAAGAGGCAATAGAACTGCAGAAAGAAGCAAGAGAGGTGCAGAAATAGGAAGAAAGGTCAGGAAAGAGGCAAGAGAAGCACAGAAAGAGGCAACAGAGGTACAGATAGAGGCAAGAGAGGTGCAGAAAGAAGCAACAGAGGTTCAGAAAGAGGCAAAAGATGAGCAGAAAGAGGCAATAGAAGTGGAGAAAGATGTAAGAGAGGTACAAAAAGAAGCAAGAGAGGTATAGAAAGAGGAAGAAATGGGCAGAAAGAGCCAAAGATGGTGCAGAAACAGGCAAGAAAAGTGCATAAAGAGGCGAAAGAAGTGCAGAAAGGGGCAAGAGTAGTACAGAAAAAGGGAGAAAGGTGCACAAAGAAGCAAAAGAAATGCAGAAAGAGGCAAGAGAAGTGTAGAAAGAGGAAGAAAGGTGGAAAATGATTTAAGAGTAGTGCAGAAAGAAGCAAGAGAAGTGATGAAAGAGGCAAGACAGGGGCAGAAAGAAGTAAGAGGGGTGCAGAAAGAAGAAAGAGAGGTGCAGAAAGAGGCAAGAGAAGTGCAAAAAGAAGCAAAAGAACTGCAGAAAGAGTAAGCAAGAAGCAGAATGAAGAAAGAGAAGTGCATAAAGAACCAAGAGAGGAGCAGAAAGAAGACAAGAGAGGTGCATTAAGAAGAGAATGAGGTGCAGAAAGAGGCAAGAGAGGTGCAGAAAGAGGAAAGAGGTGCAGAAATAGTCCAGAGAGGTGCAGAAAGAAGCAAGAGACGTACAGAAAGAAGCAAGTGAGGTCGTGAAAGAAGGAAGAGAGGAGCAGAAAGATGCAAGAAAAATGCAGAAAGGGGCAAGAGAAGTCCAGAAAGAGGCAAGAGAATAGCAAAAATAGGTAAGAGAAGTGCAGAAGTAAGCAAGAGAGATGCAGAAAGAGGAAGAAAGGCACAGAAAGATGAAGGAAGGTGCAGAAAGAAGCATGAGGATTGCAGAAAGAAGCAACAGAGGTACAGAAAGAAACAAGAGATGTGCAGAAAGAAGCAAGAGAGGTGCAGAAAGAGATAAGAGAAGTGTAGAAAGAAGAGAGTGAGGTGCAGAAAGAGGCAAGAGAGGTGCAGAAAGAGGAAAGAGAGGTGCAGAAAGATTCAAGAGAGACGCCAAAACAAACAAGACAATTGTGGAAAAAAGCAAGAAAGGTTCAGAAAGAAGCAAGAGGGGTGCAGAAAGAAGCAACAGAGGGGCAGAAAGAAGCAAGAGAAGTGCAAAAAGAAGCAAGAGAGGTACAGAAAGAGGAAAACATGTGCAGAAAGAGCCAAGAGAGCTGCAGACACAGGCAATAAATGCATAGAAAGAGGCAAGAGAATTTCAGAAAGAGGTAGAAAGGTGCAGAGAGAAGCAAGGGAAGTGCAAAAACAGACAAGAGAAGTACAAAAAAGGGTGAAAGGTGCAGAAAGGAGCAAAATAAATTCAGATCAAGAAAAGTGCAGAAAGAAGCAAGCGAGGTGCAGAGAGAAGCAAGGGAAGTAATGAAAGAGGCAAGAGAGGTGCAGAAAGAAGCAAGAGGGGTGCAGAAAGAAGAAAGAGAGGTGCAGAAAGAGGCAAAAGAAGTGCAGAAAGAAGCAATAGAACTGCAAAAAGAAGAATAAAGGTGCAGGAAGAAGGAAGAGAAGTGAGGAAAGAACCAAGAGAGGTGCAGAAAGAAGACAAGAGAGGTGAAGTAAGAAGAGAGTGAGGTGCAGAAAGAGGCAAGAGAGGTGCAGAGAGAGGAAAGAGAGGTGAATAAAGAGTCAAGAGAGGTGCAGAAGAATCAAGAGAGGTGCAGAAAGAAGCGAGTGAGGTACTGAAAGAAGAAACAGAGGTGCAGAAAAATGCAAGAAAAGTGCTGAAAGGGGCAAGAGAAGTGCAGAAAGAGGCAAGAGAAGTGCAAAAATAAGCAAGAGATGCAGAAAGAGGAAGAAAGATGCAGAACGAGGAAGAAAGGCACAGAAAGAGGAAGTAACTGCAGAAAAAAGCATGAGAAATACAGAAAGAAGCAAGAGAAGAACAGAAAGAACCAAGTGAGGTGCAGAAAGAAGCAAGATAGGTGGAGAAAGAAGCAAGAGAGGTGCAGAAAGAGAAAAGAGAAGTGCAGAAAGAAGAGAGTGAGGTGCAGAACGTGGCAATGGAAGTGTAGAAAGAGGAAAGAGAGGTGCAGAAAGAAAGGTGCAGAAAGAGGCAAGAGAGACAAAGAAACAAACAAGAGAATTGTGAAAGAAGCAAAAAAGGTACAGAAAGAAGCAAGAGAGGTGCGGAGAGAGGCAAGAGGGGTGCAGAGAGAAGCAAGAGACGTGCAGAAAGAAGCAAGAGACATGCAGAAAGAAGCATGTGAGGTGCAGAAAGAAACAAGAGAGGTGCAGAAAGAGGCAATAGTGGTGCAGAAAGAGGTAAGAGAGGTACAGAAAGAGGCAAGAGAAGTGCAGAAAGAGGAAGAAAATTGCTGAAATAGGAAGAAAGATACAGAAAGAGGAAGACAGGTGTAGAAAGAATCAAGGGAGGAGCAGAAAGAGGCAAGAGCAGTGCATAAAGAGGTAAGAAAGGTACAGAAAGTGGCAGGAGAAGTACAGAAGGAGCAACATGGGTGCAGAAATAGGCATGAGAAGTGAAGAAAGAGGCAAAATATGAGCAGAAATAGGTAATAGAAGTGGTGAAAGATGTAAGAGAGGTGCAAAAAGAAGCAAGAGAGGTACAGAAAGAGGAATAAATATTCAGAAAGAGCCAAGAGAGATATAGAAACAGGCAATAAAAGCACAGAAACAGGCAAGAAAAGTGCAGAAAGAGGAAGAAAGGTGCAGAGAGAAGCAAGAAATGTACAAAAACAGGCAAGAGAAGTACAAAAAAGGGAGAAAAGTGCAGAAAGAAGCAACATAACTGCAAAAAGAGGCAAGAGAAGTGTAGAAAGAGGAAGAAATGTGCAGAAAGAATTAAGAGAAGTGCAGAAAGAAGCAAACGAGGTGCAGAGAGAATCAAGGGAAGTGATGAAAGAGGCAAGAGAGGTGCAGAAACAAGCAAGAGGGGTGCAGAAGGAAGAAAGAGAGGTGCAGAAAGAGGCAAGAGAAGTGCAGAAAGAAGCAAGAGAACTGAAAAAGAGGAATAAAGGTGCAGAAAGAGGAAGAATGATACAGAAAGAGGAAGAAAGGCACAGAAAGAAGCAAGGGAGGTACAGAAAGAGGCAAGAGCTGTGCAGAAAGAGGTAAGAGGTACAGAAAGAGGCAAGAGAAGTGCAAAAGGAGCAACAGGAGTGCAGAAAGAGGCAAGAGAAGTGCAGAAAGAGGCAAGAGATTAGCAGAAAGAGGAAATAGAAGCGCAGATAGAAGCAAGAGATGTGCAGAAAGAAGTAAGAGAGGTGGAGAAAGAAGCAAGAGAAGTGCAAAAAGAGGGAGAAAGGTACATAAAGAAGGAACAGAAGTGCAGAAAGAGGCAAGAGAAGTACATAAAGAGGAAAAAAGGTGCTGAAAGAAGCAAGAAAAATGCAGAAAGAGGCAAGAGAGTTGTAGGAAGAAGCAATGAAGGTGCAGAAAGAAGCAAGTGAGGTGCAGAAAGAGGCAAAAGAAGGACAGAAAGAAGCAAGACAACTGCAGAAAGAGTATGAAAGGTACAGAAAGAGGTAGAAAGGTGCTGAAAGAGGAAGATAGGTGCAAACAGAAGCTGAAAAGTGCAGAAAGAAGCAAGAGAAGTTCAGAAAGAACCAAGAGAGGTGCATAAAGAAGCAAGTGAGGTACTGAAAGAAGTAAGATAGGTGCAGAAAGATGCAAGAGAAGTGCAGAAAGAGGCAAGAGAAGTGCATAAAGAGGCAAGAGAATTGCAAAAAGAGGCAAGAGAAGTGCAGAAGGAAGTAAGAGAGATGCAAAAGAGGAAGATAGATGCAGAACAAGGAAGAAAGGCACAGAAAGAGGAAGGAAGGTGCAGAAAGAAGCATGAGAATTGCAGAAAGAAGCAAGATAGGTGCAGAAAGAAGCAAGAGAGATGCAGCAATAGACAAGAGAAGTACAGAAAGAGGAGAGTGAGGTGCAGAAAGAGGCAAGGGAGGTGCTGACAGGAAAGAGGGGTGCAGGAAGAAGCAAGAGAGGTGCAGAAGGAAGTAAGAGAGATGCAGAAAGAGGAAGATAGATGCAGAACAAGGAAGAAAGGCACAGAAAGAGGAAGGAAGGTGCAGAAAGAGGCAAGGGAGGTGCAGAAAGAAGCAAGAGAAGTGCAGAAAGAGGCAAAAGTGGAGCAAAAGAGGCAAGAGAGATGCAGAAAGAGACAAGAGAAGTACAGAAAGAGGAGAGTGAGGTGCAGAAAGAGGAGAGTGAGGTGCAGAAAGAGGCAAGGGAGGTGCAGAAAGAAGCAAGAGAGGTGCAGAAAGAGGCAATAGTACAGCAAAAGAGGCAAGAGGGGTGCAGAAAGAGGCAAGAGAGATACAGAAAGAGGCGAGAAGTGCAAACAAATCAAGAGAAGTGCAGAAAGAGGAAGAAAGGTTCTGAAAGAGGAAGAAAGGTGCAGAAAGAGGAAAAAAGGCACAGAAAGAAGCAAGAGAGGTGCAGAAAGAGCCAAGAGCAGTGCAGAAAGAGGTAAGAGAGGTACAGAAAGAGGCAAGAGCAGTACAGAAAGAGGTAAGAGCGATAGAGAAAGAGAAAGAGGCAAGAGAAGTGCATAAAGAGGCAAGAGATGAGCAGAAAGAGGTAATAGAAGCGCAGAAAGAAGCAAGAGAGGTGCAGAAAGAAGTAAGAGAGGTGGACAAAGAAGCAAGAGAAGTGCAGAAAGATGAATAAACGTGCAGAAAGAGACAAGATAAGTGCAGAAATAGGGAGAAAGTTACAGAAATAAGCAAGAGAAGTGCAGAAAGAGGCAAAAGAAGAGGAGAAAGAGGGAGAAAGGTACAGAAAGAAGCAACAGAAGTGCAGAAAGAGGCAAGAGAAGTGCATTAAGAGAAAGAAAAGTACAGAAAGATGCAAGAAAAATGCAGAAAGAGGCAAGAGAGGTGTAGTAAGAAGCAAGTGAGGTACAGAGAGAAGCAAGTGAGGTGCAGAAAGAGGCAAAAGAAGTACAGAAAGAAGCAAGAGAACTGCAGAAAGAGTAAGAAAGGTACAGAAAGAGGGAAAAAAGTACTGAAAGAGGAAGAAAGGTGCAAAACGAAGCTAGAGAAGTGCAGAAAGAAGCAAGAGAAGTGCATAAAGAACCAAGCGAGGTGCAGAAAGAAGCAAGTGAGGTACTGAAAGAAGCAAGATAGGTGCAGAAAGATGCATTAGAAGTGCAGAAAGAGGCAAGAGAATTGCAGAAAGAGGCAAGAGAATTGCAGAAATAGGGAAGAGAAGTGCAGAAGGAAGCAAGAGAGATGCAGTAAGAGGAAGAAAGGTGCAGAAAGGGAAGAAAGGCACCAAAAGATTAAGGGAGGTGCAGAAAGAAGCAGGAGAAGTGCAGAAAGAAGCAAGAGAGGTACAGAAAGAAGCAAGAGTGGTGCAGAAAGACGGAAGAGAAGTGCAGAAGGAAGCAAGAGAGATGCAGAAAGAGGAAGAAAGGCGCAGAAAGAGGAAGAAAGGCACCAAAAGATTAAGGGAGGTGCAGAAAGAAGCAGGAGAAGTGCAGAAAGAAGAAAGAGAGGAACAGAAAGAAGCAAGAGAGGTGCAGAAAGATACAATAGAAGTGCAGAAAGAAGAGAGTAGGGTGCAGAAAGAGGCAAGAGAGGTGCAGAAAAAGGAAAGAGAGGTGCAGAAAGAGGCAAGAGAGGTACAGAAACAAGCAAGAGAATTGTAGAAAGAAGCAAGAAACGTGCAGAAAGAAGCAAGAAAGGTACAGAAAGAAGAGAGTGATGTGCATAAAGAGGCAAGAGAACTGCAGAAAGAAGCAAGAGAGGTACAGAAATGGGAAGAAAGGTAGAGAAATAGGCAAAAGAAGTGCTGAAATAGGCAAGAGAAGTACAGAAAGTGGCAAGAGGGGTGCTGAAAGGAACAACATAGGTGCAGAAAGAGGAAGAAATGTGCAGAAAGAGTAAAGAGAGGTGCTGAAACAGACAGAACGTTGCAGAAAGAAGCAACAAAAATGCAGAAAGAGGCAAGAGAAGTGTAGAAACAGGAAGAAAGGTGGAGAAAGGATCAAGAGAAGTTCAGAATGATGCAAGAGAGGTGCAAAAAGAAGCAATAGTGGTGCAGAAAGAGGAAAGAGAGGTGCAGAAAGAGGAAGAAAGGTGCTGAAAGAGGAAGAAAGGTGCAAAAAGAAGCTAGAGTAGTGCAGAAAGAAGCAAGAGAAGTGCAGAAAGAAGCAAGAGAGGTGCAGAAAGAAGCAAGTGAGGTACTGAAAGAAGCAATAAAAGTGCAGAAAGATGCAAGAGGAGTGCAGAAGGAGGCAAGAGAAGTGCAGAAAGAGGCAAGAGAAGTGCAGAAGAAAGCGGGAGAGATGCAGAAAGAGGAAGAAAGTTGCAGAAAGAAGAAAGGCACCAAAAGATTAAGGGAGGCGCAGAAAGAAGAAGGAAAAGGGCAGAAGGAAGCAAGAGAGTTACAGAAAGAGGCAAGAGAGGTGCAGAAAAAGGAAAAGAGGTGCAAAAGAGGAAAGAGAGGTGCAGAAAAAAGCAGGAGAATTATAGAAAGAAGCAAGAATGGTGCAGAAAGAAGCAAGAATGGTGCAGAAAGAAGCAAGAAAGGTACAGAAAGAAGAGAGTGATTTGCATAAAGAAAAAGCAAAGTGCTCCACTTTGAACAAGTGAGAGCAAAATGCTCTCATTACCCCCAGGTCCCTTATGTCCTCGTCCCATTCAGTAACAAAGTGGAGATAACCATATCACGACAGAAAAAAAGACAAGAGGAATGCTGGGACCCTAATACTGCCCCTCCCACCGGGAGTACATAAGCAGTACTTACCCAGCATCCCGCCTACTCTTTTTTTCTGTCTGTCGACAGAATGGACGTAGTGGTGCTAGTGCTGCTCCTGCTAGGCTAGAGTGGCGGTGCTTCTTTACTCCCCCCCTGCCTGGCTGCCTGGCTGTGCGGGCGCGGGGTTTCCTGGGTTGTCTCCTGGCCTGCCGGGCCTGCTGGGAGTCAGCCACTATTGGAGCCGGTTTCCTGCCTGACCTTCCGGCCCTTTGCGGCTGGGGCTTGGTCTCCCGGTTTCTTCCGGGTCGCGAGCTCGTCTTCCCGAGCCTGGCCGGGTGGGACGTGCCGCGCTTGGAGTGTTCCTGCCGGTCTCCTGGAGTGTGGGAGATGGGGGTGGGGGCCTTGTTCCTGGGGTTGGCTCCCACTCCGGGTGAGTGCCGCTTGCCGGATTTTGTTTATTTCCCCACTTTCTGCTGTTGCTTTGTGTTGCTGCTGTCGGTTGGCGTCTGGGTGCTGTGTCCGTGGTTTCCCTTTCAGTGCCTCCAATGCAGTTTGAAGACATTTCCTGGCTGTTTCTTCCGGCACAGCTCCGCAGCTCCTCCAGGCAGTGCTCTGCCTCTGTCCTGCTTGGACCATGATTCAGGGGCCCAAACTGTTCTTGCTTTATGACTCTGGTGGGCCGTGGTATGTGGGCTGGTGTCTGCAGCTGTTTCCTTTGGGGCTGGGCGTCCCGGGTTCGACTCCTGGCCTGTACGATTGGCTCCGTGTGCTTCTGCCCACGGCTCGCTGGCATGCGTGCTTGTCTCTTCCTACGTCTGTGGGGCTGCTACTGTTGGATTGCTGTGGGGTTGTGAGACCTGTGCTCTCTACTTCGCCGATGGCCAGTGTTGCACCTAATTTGCTCCAGGGCAGGATTTGGGCTCACTTCCCTTGCTGTTCCAGTGTTCGTGCTTGTGAGAAGTTGGCCTGGTATATGCTGTTCACTAATTAAAGTGGACACCTTGCACCAGAACAATTCGACTCTTATGGTAGATAGGTTTAAGACAACCTTTATAGAAAGCTATCCTAGTGGTAGCTGTGGAGAGCAGCCTTCAGGCTAAGTCTTGAAGGAATGTAAAGCAGCTTGTTTTACCACACAATCTCTTGAATAAGCAAATGAAAAGACACCACACAGGTATATTTATCAAATATATATGTATTTATTAATAAACAACTCTCTACTAATCTCTTTATGAGATTAGAAGTCAGGAACATATGTACAAGTCAAATGTTATCAAAATAAGTTTAGCACAATCGAATATCACAATCTTAGTTTGGCTAGACCTAGGTCTAGGGCATCTAGAATCGAGGGACCCCCAAGAACCACCCCAGGTAGTTGTAGGAGACCCACAGGGGACGGACGCGGTGTCCTGGCACCAGTGCGAGTCCTGTACGAGTCTATGCGAACAGACGCGATTGAGATTTCAATGTTAAAGGTCCCTTGCGTGTTCGAGGCAAACACACTAATCGGTCCTTGTATGAGTGGAAGGACGCGGTTACAGATAGAGTTGCAAGGGAGTTGGACGCGGTGTGTCTAACACAGACGCGAACCATGTACGAGTCAGCGCGATAGTCGCACTTGGAAAGTAAGAGTTTTAGGGCACTTCTAGGGTAGCTACAAGCAAGTCACTTACAGGGTAAGTAGTTCTAGGGCCCACACCCACAGGAGCACTGTAGTGCTGAAGTTACCTCACCCAGGGGAGCCGGGTGCATAGGTGTTCTTTGGTGTCGGATCGCGGCGTCGTTTTCAATGGGAGCCAGTGAAGACTTGCTGCTTGCGGCGACAGGAGAAGTGTCCGGAGGAATCCAAGCCTGGATTCAGAAGATGGAAGACCTGAAAGCAGAGGGGACAGTGTTCACAGTCACTTGGCAGTGACTCGGGGCAAGGAAGATGGATGCCCACCATCGTCGCAAGATTCAGGTCATTCACAGGTGCCTTGACTCTTCAGCCACGAGGTCCAGGAGGCGTCGACGATGACCAGGAGCTGGATTTAGCGTCTCCCACGATGTTTGCAGCTTACTGCGGTGTTGCCAACTCGATTGGAGCCAACAAGCCTTGGTAACAGCAAGTCTTGGGGAAAGTGTAAAAAGTCAATGGCGCAGACCAGCAAGGCCTGAGGGACGCACCCAGTGAGGGTAAGTCAGGGCAGGCCTAGTGCAACTAGGGGAGCCCTTTGGTTCTGTAGGAAAGCCTTCAGGGGACCCACAAGCCTGATGGCAAGGGATTGCAAAGATGCCTCAGGAGGACTTGCTCAACAGGGGCCCACGGTCACTCGAGACATGGTAGGCCTCTGATCTTTGGAGGGCTTCCTGCTGGAGGCTAGGAACACACGTGGTCCAAAGCACAAGTTCGTAGAATGTTGTGAAGGGGTTGCACTTGACAATAGTGCATGGTACACAGGGGTCACGGTTCCTCATCATTCTTGGGGTCCACTGGCCTCAGCTTTGCTGGGGACTCACAATGGCCTTTGAGAAGTCAGGAAATCCACTTTTTGGGCTGCAGAGACTTCGGACTCCAGCGGGAGTGGCATAGTCTGCTACTGTTGTTTGTAGTTTTTGGTGCCTGCCAAGCAGGGGAGTCACTCCTTGACTCCAAGGGAGATTCTTCAGTCTTCCAAAGGTAGTGGAACGTTGAAGGTCCAGGATTCTTCTTTAGAGCATCATCCAGGGAGATCTAGTTTGCAATGCACAGGTTCCCCCTCTTATACTAAAAGAAAGGGAGGGACTAGCTCTATGACCCCACCTATGGGAGGGTCAGGGGAGTGGGTGGTTACACCTACTTCCCTTTGTCCAGTTTCACGCCAGAGCAGGGGCAGGTAGCCCCTGAGCCGGTTTGAACTGGGGTATGCACAGAGGAGCCTTCTGCTCCCCCAGTGCAGGACTTCAAGGCACTCTAAGAGTGCACCCACCCAGCCCCAATACACTAAACCCTGTCTGGGAGGTGGTCACACCCCTTTGGGACAGGATATCTATTGTTGGGCTTCCTCCACTGCGAGTGTTGGTCATCAGCAGGAGGGCAGCCCAGTGTCTGTGACTGGTGGCATCCATTTTGTGATGCCAGGGCTCTGCAGGATTCTACCGCGTTTCCACTGTAGGTACATGTCTATCCCTCTAGAAGGGTGGAATGCTACCCCCGCCGCCAGAACTGGCGGGGGGGTAGTATTCCAAGATGTTTGACACCAAACACGACATGTTTTGATGCAGCCATTCCAAAGTTAGCATTCTACCGCGAGGATATAATGCACTTAAGAGTATATGGTTTAACCGCATCCACAAACAGCCCCAGAGAATGGACTCTGAGAGCTGCAGAGGGGCCCTGCTCAGGCAGAGGCACCCCCTCACATGGAAACTAAGCACCCTGCCCTCAGGATTGATAGGGCCTGCTTTAGGGGTGACTGATAAGTCTCAATGTGTGTGCAGGAGAGATATAGGGGACCTATACCTCAGTGAGGGGTGCTAGCACTTCCTCACCCAGGCTGCAGTCGCAGGCCTGTGGTGTCAGATTTAGTCTGCTTCCCAGGGGTGGCATAATACATGCTTCAGCCCCTGGTAGGCCTGTGAAGTACCTATGTCCTTGGTACCTAAGGTACCATATACTAGGGACTCATAAGGTACCACAGTATCCAATCACTAGTGCACCTAGAGTGCACTCCAAATCGTTTAGAGAGAACAGAGAGGCTGGGGCCCTGATTGGCAGGGTCCCAGCCAGACTATAGCCAGAAACCAGTGTAAACATCAGAAAAAAAGTGGGGGCAACATAAGAGGCAGATCCTACTCTCCTAAACAACCCCCCCAAACGCAGGGACACTAAACTAACCTTGACCAGTTGAGTCTTCGTGTTCAAAGTGGAAATACCTTGAGAGTCCATCTGCATTGGCATGTTGGGTCCCAGGTCTATGTTCCACTGTATAGTCCATCCCCTGTAGGGAAATGGACCACCTCAAAAGTTTTGGGTTTTCTCCTTTCATTTGTTTAAGCCATAGGAGGGGCTTGTGGTCAGTCTGAACTATGAAGTGAGTGCCAAACAAGTATGGCCTCAGCTTCTTCAGGGCCCACACCACAGCAAAGGCCTCCCTCTCTATAGCTGACCAACGTTTCTCTCTAGGGGTCAGCCTTCTGCTAATAAAAGCTACTGGCTGGTCTTGACCTTCATCATTCAGTTGGGACAGTACAGCTCCCACACCCAGCTCAGAAGCATCTGTTTGGACAATGAACTTTTTGGTGTAGTCTGGACTCTGCAAGATGGGGGCAGGGCACATGGCCTGCTTTAGGTCTTCAAATGCCTTCTGACAGCTAGCTGTCCACTGAACCTTTTTTGGCATTTTTTTTGAGGTCAGATCATTCAAGGGGGTCACTATAGATCCATATCCCTTGACAAACCTCCTATAGTACCCAGTCAGGCCTAAGAAGGCTCTCACCTGTGTCTGGGTGGTTGGAGCAACCCATTCCATTATGGTTTGGATTTTGCTCTGTAAAGGCTGAACCTGGCCTCCACCTACAAGGTGGCCCAGGTACACAACCTGACTCTGCCCTATCTGGCACTTAGTGGCCTTGATAGTGAGGCCTGCTTTCTGCAGAGCCTCCAAAACATTTCTGAGGTGGACCAGGTGATCCTGCCAGGAGGAACTAAAGACAGCAATATCATCTAGATAAGCTGAGCAATAAGTTTCCATCCCTGCCAGAACTTTATTCACCAACCTCTGAAAAGTGGCAGGTGCATTTTTCAATACAAAGGGCATCACCACAAAGTGGTAGTGCCCACTAGGGGTCGAAAATGCTGTTTTGGCTTTTGCGTCATCAGCTAATCTGATCTGCCAGTAGCCAGCTGTTAGGTCAAATGTACTTAGATACTTGGCTGAGGCCAAAGTATCAATCAGCTCATCTGCCCTTGGTATGGGATAGGCATCAGTCCTAGTGACTGCATTGAGGCCTCTGTAGTCTACACAAAACCTCATTTCTTTCTTACCACCCTGGGTATGAGGCTTGGGTACCAGGACTACGGGGCTAGCCCAAGGGCTATCTGAAGGCTCAATTACACCTAGCTCCAACATTTTCTGGACTTCAGTCCTGATACAGTCCCTGACATGGTCAGGTTGCCTGTAGATTTTACTCTTGACAGGCAGACTGTCTCCAGTGTCCACCTCATGGGTGCACCAGGTAGTCTGACTAGGGGTCAGGCTAAACATATGTCTATACTGTTGCAGAACTTGTCTGCACTCAGTTTGCTGATGGTCAGTGAGGCTGCTTGCCAAAGCAACACCATCTACTGACCCATCATCAGGGTTCTGAGAGAGCAGGTCAGGGAGAGGGTCACTCTCCTCCTCCTGGTCCTCATCAGTTGCCATGAGCAAGCCCATGTCAGCCCTGTCAACATATGGCTTTAATCTGTTGACATGGAGCACCCTCAGGGGGCTCCTGGGAGTTCCAAGATTCACCAGATAGGTGACTTCTCCCTTCTGTTCAACTATTGTATGGGGGCCACTCCACTTGTCCTGGAGGGCTGCTGGGGCCACAGGCTCCAACACCCACACTTTCTGTCCTGGCTGGTATACAGTCAGTACAGCCTTTTGGTCATGCCAAGCTTTTTGTAATTCTTGGCTGGCCTCCAGGTTTTTGGTTGCCTTTTTCATGTACTCAGCCATCCGGGAGCGGAGACCAAGTACATAGTCCATCACATCTTGTTTGGGGGGCTTGAGAGGTAACTCCCAGCCCTCTTTTACCAAACACAATGGACCTCTCACAGGATGCCCAAACAGAAGCTCAAATGGGCTGTAACCATCCCCCTTCTGTGGAACCTCTCTGTATGCAAACAACAGGCAGGGAAGAAGAAGGTCCCATTTCCGCCTACGCTTCTCTGGGAGTCCTTTAATCATTCCCTTCAGGGTTTTGTTGAAGCGTTCAACTAACCCATTGCATTGTGGGTGATAGGGGGTGATGAACTTATAAGTTACACCACACTCCTTCCACATTGCCTTCAAATATCCTGACATGAAGTTGGTACCTCTGTCAGAAATGACCTCCTTTGGGAAACCCACTCTGGAGAAAACTCCAATGAGGGCTCTTGCCACCACAGGCGCTGTGGTGGTCCTCAGGGGAATTGCTTCTGGGTACCTGGTGGCATTATCCACTACCACCAGGATAAACCTGTGCCCAGATGCAGTTTGAGGGTCAAGGGGACCAACAATGTCAATCCCTACCCTTTCAAAGGGTACCTCCACCACAGGTAGTGGTATCAGGGGGCCTTTGTTGTGCCACCTGACTTACCACTGGCTTGGCATGTGACACAGGAGCGACAAAACTCCTTTGTGTCCTCTGACATATGTGGCCAATGAAAATGTGGAACAAGCCTGTCCCAGGTCTTGTTTTGGCCCAAGTGACCTGCCAAAGGGATATCATGTGCTAGGTTCAAGAGGAACCCCCTAATCTTCTGAGGTATTACCATCCTCCTGGTGGCTCCAGGGGCTGGATCTCTACCCTCAGAATATAGGAGTCCCTCATCCCAATAAACTTTATGGGACCCACTAGCACTCCCAGCAGCCTCAGCAGCAGCCTGCTGTCTGAGGGGTTCAAGAGAGGGGCAGCACTGTTGCTCCTTACTCAGATCTTCCCTAGAAGGGCCCCCTGCCCCCAAGAACTCAACCTGATCAGACTCAAGTCCCTCTGGGGCAGTTCCTTCTTCAGGATCTGCTTCACCTCCCTCTGGGGGTGAATCTGTGATCTGAGACAGAGGGGAAGGCACTGCCTTTACCCTACTGCTCATCCTCTTGGGAAGCATCTGGTCCATTGTTCCAGCATCCAGAGCTGGTTCAGTGTTATGCATTCTTGCTTGTGACCTGGTCACAGCAAATACCTCTGCAGGGATGCCCAACATCTCAGCATGAGTCCATAACTCTACTTCAGACCAGGCTGAAGTCTCTAGATCATTGCCCAATAGACATTCGACAGGGAGGTCTGCACTGACTATAACCTTCTTGAGGCCAGTTACCCCTCCCCAGGAGAAATTCACAACTGCCAGACTATGGTTGGTCCTGACATTGCTTGCATTGGTCACCTGGTACATTTCGCCCAGGATGATCTGTCCAGGGTCCACAAGATCCTCTGCCACCATGGTGACACTAGCTCCTGTGTCCCTAAATGCCAAAGCCTGTTTGCCATTTATTACAGGCTGCTGTTTGTATTTGCCCAGATTACTGGGGCTTACTAGGAAGGACATATCAAGGTCTCCATCACAAATCAGCATTGCCTGAGTGGGCACTCTGACTAGGTCAGAGTCCACTTCAGAACCCAGGGTCAACCCTACTACACCCTTATTCTGAGTACCACCTCCACCTGTAGCTGAGCTAGGGGGAACAGTTGCCTTAGGGGCAGGAGTGGTGGTGGTTTGGTCTTTGGACTTGTTACAATCAGAAGTCCAGTGCCCTTTCTGTTTACAGAATTTGCACCAGGGCTTCTTTTGGCCTTTTCCCTTGTTGGATTGTGACTCCCCACCAGATGCAGATTTTTGGGGCCCTTGTGAAGACTTCTGGTCTTTTGACTTATCCCCACCTTTCTCAGAGCCCTTAGGATCTTGCTTCTTGGTGTCACCCCCTTGGTTCTGGGGTTTCTGCCTTACCCTGGTTCTGACCCATTTGTCTGCCTTCTTTCCCAATTCTTGGGGAGAGGTCAGATCTGAGTCCACCAGGTATTGATGCAACAACTGGTTCTGGCAATTATTAAGGATCTGTTCTCTCATCATCAGATTATACAATCCCTTGAAATCAGTAACCCTACTGCCAACCAGCCAACCCTCCAGAGCCTTGGTTGCACAATCTACAAAGTCAGTCCAGTCCTGAGTCTGTGCCTTCTGGGTGTCTCTGAACTTCAACCTGTACTGCTCAGTGGTTAAGCCAAACCCATCTATCAGTGCACTCTTCAGGACTTCATAATCATCAGCATCCTCTTCTCTAACAGTGAGGAGCTTGTCTCTACCTTTGTCTGAAAAGGAGAGCCACAAGATTGCTGCCCACTGCTTTTGGGGGACCTGCTGTACTCTACGGGCCCTCTCCATAGCAGTTATCCACTTGTGGATATCATCCCCACTCTGGTAGGGAGGAACAACCGTGCTCAGGTTCCTATGGTCTGGAATATATTCTCTGCCTCTAGGGACACTGTTGCCACCAAGGGGTTCTAACCCCTCTCTTCTAGAAGCTCTCTGGATCTCCAGGGCTTCGCTATCCAGTGCCAACTGCTTGGTTCTGAGGGCAACTCTTGCTTCCTCATACTGCAGCAGTTTGCACATTCTTTCAGAGGAGCTCTCTCTTATGGGAAAGTATGAGTTCCTCTGCTGGACAAATTCTCTGCCAGAGTGATAAGAGTGGTCAGATTCCCTGGAAGGGGACCTATGCCTCTCATCCACTCTGTCAGTTCTCTTAGGGAGAATTCCTCTGTCCTTTTCAGGCCCCTTGGAGCCTGGCCCTTCAATCACAGAGTCTTGGTCATTCTGATTTTCATCATCTGACCCAGACACTGTAATTGACCCACCCCTGATTCAGACCCATTAGCTCCTAGAGCCAATCTAAGATCATCTGCTGTCAGCAGATCTATCAGGTGTAGTGTGGAGGGACTCTGTCCTAGCTTCAGGTGTCTTTCAACACACATGGCTCTCAAGTCAGAGAAAGCCATGTCCTTAGACTGAGGCTGAGTGGATCCACGGGTTCCACCCTTTAAGGACATTCTAGTGTTGTGCAGTGTTGTACTACCTACACTAGTTTGTGGCCTACTGATACTAGCTTGAGCTGTAGAAAGGGTGTGCTATCCCTTGGCACACAGCTCTAAGTTCAGTAGAACTTATTGATACTAAGCTTGACTTTATATGTACCTTAAGTACCTATAGTGGTTTTCAGTTAGTAATTCAAATAGAGATTTTCTGGTAAAACAATAGCAAGCTGGAATCCCACACGCTGCCCACCAATGTGAGAAGTTGGCCTGGTATATGCTGTTCACTAATTAAAGTGGACACCTTGCACCAGAACAATTCGACTCTTATGGTAGATAGGTTTAAGACAACCTTTATAGAAAGCTATCCTAGTGGTAGCTGTGGAGAGCAGCCTTCAGGCTAAGTCTTGAAGGAATGTAAAGCAGCTTGTTTTACCACACAATCTCTTGAATCACCAAATGAAAAGACACCACACAGGTATATATATCAAATATATATGAATTTATTAATAAACAACTCTCTACTAATCTCTTTATGAGATTAGAAGTCAGGAACATATGTACAAGTCAAATGTTATCAAAATAAGTTTAGCACAATCGAATATCACAATCTTAGTTTGGCTAGACCTAGGTCTAGGGCATCTAGAATCGAGGGACCCCCAAGAACCACCCCAGGTAGTTGTAGGAGACCCACAGGGGACGGACGCGGTGTCCTGGCACCGGTGCGAGTCCTGTACGAGTCTATGCGAACAGACGCGATTGAGATTTCAATGTTAAAGGTCCCTTGCGTGTTCGAGGCGAACACACCGATCGGTCCTTGTACGAGTCGAAGGACGCGGTTACAGACAGAGTTGCAAGGGAGTTGGACGCGGTGTGTCTAACACAGACGCGAACCATGTACGAGTCAGCGCGATAGTCGCACTTGGAAAGTAAGAGTTTTAGGGCACTTCTAGGGTAGCTACAAGCAAGTCACATACAGGGTAAGTAGTTCTAGGGCCCACACCCACAGGAGCACCGTAGTGCTGAAGTTACCTCACCCAGGGGAGCCGGGTGCATAGGTGTTCTTTGGTGTTGGGTCGCGGCGTCGTTTTCAATGGGAGCCAGTGAAGACTTGCTGCTTGCGGCGACAGAAGAAGTGTCCGGAGGAATCCCAGCCTGGATTCAGAAGATGGAAGACCTGAAAGCAGAGGGGACAGTGTTCACAGTCACTTGGCAGTGACTCGGGGCAAGGAAGATGGATGCCCACCGTCATCGCAAGATTCAGGTTGTTCATGGGTGCCTTGACTCTTCAGCCACGAGGTCCAGGAGGCGTCGACGATGACCAGGAGCTGGATTCGGCTTGTTCCACGATATCTGCAGCTTACTGCGGTGTCGGCGACTCGATTGGAGCCAACAAACCTTGGTAACAGCAAGTCTTGGGGAAAGTGTAAAAAGTCAATCGCGCAGACCAGCAAGGTCTGAGGGACTCACCCAGCGAAGGTAAGTCAGGGCAGGCCTGGAGCAATCAGGAGAGCCCTTTGGTTCTGTAGGAAAGACTTCAGGAGACCCACAAGCCAGCTGGCAAGGGATCGTGAAGATGCCTTGGGAGGATTCGCTCAACAGGGGCCCACGGTCACTCGGGACGTGGTAGGCCTCTGATCTTCGCAGGGATTTCTGCTGGGGGCTAGTACCACATGTGGTCCAAAGCACAAGTTCGTAGATCGTTGTGAAGGGGTTGCACTCGACAATAGTGCATGATACCCAGGGGTCACGGTTCCTTGTCACTCTTGGGGTCCACTGGCCTCAGCTTCACTGGAGACTCCCGATTGCCTTTGAGAAGTAAGAAAATCTACTTCTTGGGCTGCAGGGACTTCGGACTCCGGCGGGAGCAGCGTAGTCTGCTACCGTTGTTTGTAGTTTTTGGTGCCTGCCAAGCAGGGGAGTCACTCCTTGACTCCAAGGGATATTCTTCAGTCTTCCAAAGGTAGTGGAACGTCGAAGGTCCAGGATTCTTCTTTAGAGCGTCGTCCAGGGAGATCTAGTTTGCAATGCACAGGTTCCCCCTCTTATACTAAAAGAAAGGGAGGGACTAGCTCTATGACCCCACCTATGGGAGGGTCAGGGGAGTGGGTGGTTACACCTACTTCCCTTTGTCCAGTTTCACGCCAGAGCAGGGGCAGGTAGCCCCTGAGCCGGTTTGAACTGGGGTATGCACAGAGGAGCCTTCTGCTCCCCCAGTGCAGGACTTCAAAGCACTCTAAGAGTGCACCCACCCAGCCCCAATACACTAAACCCTGTCTGGGAGGTGGTCACACCCCTTGGGACAGGATATCTATTGTTGGGCTTCCTCCACTGCGAGTGTTGGTCATCAGCAGGAGGGCAGCCCAGTGTCTGTGACTGGTGGCATCCATTTTGTGATGCCAGGGCTCTGCAGGATTCTACCATGTTTCCACAGTAGGTACATGTCTATCCCTCTAGAAGGGTGGAATGCTACCCCCGCCGCCAGAACTGGCGGGAGGTAGTATTCCAAGATGTTTGACACCAAACACGACATGTTTTGATGCAGCCATTCCAAAGTTAGCATTCTACCGCGAGGATATAATGCACTTAAGAGTATATGGTTTAACCGCATCCACAAACAGCCCCAGAGAATGGACTCTGAGAGTTGCAGAGGGGCCCTGCTCAGGCAGAGGCACACCCTCACATGGAAACTAAGCACCCTGCCCTCAGGATTGATAGGGCCTGCTTTAGGGGTGACTGATAAGTCTCAATGTGTGTGCAGGAGAGATATAGGGGACCTATATCTCAGTGAGGAGTGCTAGCACTTCCTCACCCAGGCTGCAGTAGCAGGCCTGTGGTGTCAGATTTAGTCTGCTTCCCAGGGGTGGCATAATACATGCTTCAGCCCCTGGTAGGCCTGTGAAGTACCTATGCCCTTGGTACCTAAGGTACCATATACTAGGGACTCATAAGGTACCACAGTATCCAATCACTAGTGCACCTAGAGTGCACTCCAAATCGTTTAGAGAGAACAGAGAGGCTGGGGCCCTGATTGGCAGGGTCCCAGCCAGACTATAGCCAGAAACCAGTGTAAACATCAGAAAAAAAGTGGGGGCAACATAAGAGGCAGATCCTACTCTCCTACAGTGCTGGAGGCTCAGTGTTCCCACGCACCCTCGATGTGATGTGGTGGACAGGGATGTGTTGTGCTTGTGTCGGGTTGTACCCTTGCTGCGTGGCCCCGGTCCACCCGCCCCTGTCCCGCTGCGGGGTGGCGGTTCTTTCTCTTTTTCCTGCCCTTGGGGGTGTTCCGGGGGTAACGCTGCCTGGTGCGTTCCTTTGGGGGCGTGGTCTTGGTAGTTTGGGTTCGCTGGCCTCCCTGCTGTGGTGGTTCGCGTGCCACCTCATTGTATGCACCTGACGTCCTTTGGGTGCTGTGTTTGTGCCTCTGTATTTGGCGCTGGGTCCACAGCGCTGGTGGGCTGCCTATGTGTTCCTGTGTGCTGCTTCTTGCCACCCTCCCCGTCTTCCTGGGTTTGGTTCCCGGGCTCAGTGCCGGTTTTTCTGGGGTGTGGCCCCCCGGGTGGTGTGGCTGGGTCCTTGATCCTCTTGGCCCTGGCCGGTGCTCCTCCCCCTTTGTCTTGTGTGGGGGTTGTTCTTCTGCGGCAGCTGTGCCTCTCCGCCGCATTGGTGCTTGCCCTCTCCGGGGCTTCTGGTGCTCCTGGGGTCTGCCCCGCTCTTTTAGGCTGGTCTGGCGCAGTCCTGCTCCTCTGGTTGTTGCTGGTGCAGTTACTGAGGTCTGGTCTTGGGTGGGCTATGTCCGTGGTGGGGTGCGGTTCCTCTCCTGGTTCCCGTGTGCCATGCCTGGTTCCTCTCAGGGCTGCCGGTTGTCGGGCCTGGGGCTCTGTGCTGCGATCTAGGCCCGCTGCCTTCGGTCCTGTTTGGGGCTCAGGGCTGCCGTCGTCCCATTCTGGGGGCTGGCCTCCCTGTGTTTCTGGGGTAGACGCTTCGTCTTTCCCTGGTGCTGCCTCTTTTGCGGCTGTCTTGTTCTCCTTCCGCAGGTCTGGGGCTACCGGTGTTGTCCCGGTTCCTCCTGTGTAGTTGGTGGGTTCGCAGTGCTGGTTGCTGTTGTCTCTTTGAGCTGTTCCTGGCTTCTGGGGTTTCCTTGGGGTCATCCTTGGGTTCCCCTGCTTCTGCCGCGTCACTGCTGTTTTTCCGGTGCTGGCCTGCGGGCTTGCTTCGGTGGGTCCTGGCCGCCCCTCCTCGTTCTGCTCAGTCTGGTTGGGTGTCTGGCGGGCCTGTGGGGTTCTGTGGCTTGCTTGTTTTTCTGGCCTGCGGCCTTCCCCTCCCTGGGGTTGGGCTGGTGTGGTTGGGCTCCTGCTCTTCCTTTCCTTGCTTTCCCTCCTAGGGTTGTGCTCCCTGGGGCCGTTCGCATGTTTGGCCCTGGGGTTCTTGCCGCTGCTGCCGTGGTCTTGGCTCCTGTTTTCCCCTCTTCTGGCCGGCGGTTCTCTCTTTTGGAGGTCTGTCTGGGCTCTGGGTGCTGTTGCTCCCTGTGGGGTCCTGGTCTCGTTTGTTCCCCGTGGTGGGTGCCTGGCTGGGGGTCCGCTGGGGCTTTCCGGCTCCTGTGGTTTTCAGCCCCTGTGGGTTGCCTTCTTTTTGGCCTGTGGGCTTGCCTGCGCTCTTCTTGGGTGTTATGGCTTGGGGCTCTGTTGGTCTCGGGCTGTGTCCTGCTGTGTCCTTCTGGGCCTGCTCCTGCCGGCGGGTCTTCCTGGACCTGGTTGTTTGTCCATGCTCTGCCTGGTCCTGGGGTTTCTGTTGGGTGCTGTTGGGCTTCGGGTTCCCTCGTTACCCCGGGGCTCCTTCTTTGTTGGCCCTCTTCCCTGTTTCCCCTGGGCGGCGGCTGCCTTGTTCGGGTCCGTACGGGGTCCGGGTGTTGGGTGCTTTTGGGTTGGTGTGTCTGGCCTGTTGCTCCTGGTCTGCCAGTTTCCGGGGGGTTTGGTGTGGCCTCTGGTTGTGCCTCCTTGGTTTGCTGGCTCTGCTGTGGCTTCTCTTCCGGCTCTGTGGTGTGTTTGGCGGGGCCTTCCCGGTTCTGTGCTGGTTCCGCTGTCCCAGTTTGCTCTTGCCTTGCTCCCCGGGCTCTGCTTCTGGTGGATGTCTGTTTGGTGTGCCCCCTCCCCTCTCTGGTTGGGGTGTGGTTGGTGGGTTCGTTTTGTCTCTGTGGGGTCCGCCCTCCTGGCTGTCGGTTGTCCAGGGTCTGCTGTTGCCTGGCCCTCTGCCTTCTCTGATGCCTCCAGTTTCAGCTTTGGCAGTTTCCTCTGTTGTGTTTCCTCTTCCGGCCTCCTGTGTGGTCCGGCGGTGGTGTGCTGGGGGTCTCGGTCGGGCTCCCTGTCCTTGGCTTCAGCCTGGGTTCTGTGTGGGCTCTTTCTGGGGCTGGTTGCCTGGGGGGTTCTCCTGCGTTGGCGGGTTGCTTGGCTTCTGTCCTGGCCTCCTGGTTTGCTTTTGCTGTGTTGCCCTGGTTCTGGCCGTTTTCTTGTCTCCTTTCTGGCGTTGGCTGGGGTCTGGCCTGGTGGGTTCTGGTCGGGGTGCTGTGCACCCTGGTGCCTTTCTTCTGCTCCTGCCCTTGCTGCGTGCTGGGCCTGGGTGTTGGGTGCCTGTGCAGTCCTTTGGCTTCTGCCCTGGCTTTAGTCCTCTCTGGTCCTCCGCCCTGTTGGCTCCTGTTCTTGTCTGCCCTCTGGGGTTCGGCGGGTTCGTGCCTGGTTGGTTCCGGGTTTGGGGTCTGCCGGGGGTTCCCGGTTGGTGTGGGCTTGTGCGCTACCTTGTTATTTTTTTTTTCCCTTCCCTTTGGGGTTGGGGTTTGGGGTTGTGGCCGTTGGCCCTCTCCCCCGTCCTTGCGGTGCTGGTTCAGTTCCGGGTTGTTTCCTGGCATTTGCTGGCCTCGGTTGTTTGGTCGGCTGTCTGTGGGGTCTTTTCTGGGGGCGTCTCTGGCCTGTGGTCTTTGGGTTGGCCTCTGGTACCCCTGTTTCTGTGCCCTGGTTTGTTTTTCAGCCTCCCTCCCTGTGGGTGTTTTTGGCCTCCTGGGGTTGGTGGTCTTTGGCTCCTTTCCAGTCCTTTTGTGTTGGTTGGGGTCTGGCTCCTGGTCGGTTTCTGGCCTCTTGCTGTTGCTCCTCCCTCTGCCCTGTGGTGGTCTTTGGCGGTCCTGTTGGTGCTGTCCTTCTTTCCTGGGTCCTGGGCCTCCTCTGCGGGGCTGGGTTCGTCCTCTGGTCTCTCTGGTCTCTCTGGGGGTCTGTTCGTTTGGTTGGTGTGGTGGCCCTGTGTCTGGTCTGGGCTTCCTTCCTTCCTTGTGGTTCTCTCCTTGTGTCTGGGCCCTGTTGTCCGGCCTTGGCTTCTTTCTTTGGCCTTCTCTAGGTTGTTTGGGGTTGCTCGGTGTCTGTGCGGCTGCCGGGTCCTGGGTACCTTTCTGGTGGTTCCGGGCTGGTCCTCCTTGTCCGGTGGTTTCCCTTGGCCGTGTCCTTTGTGTTTTGACCTGGTTGCTCTGTCTCCGGTTTTTCTGGTTGGCGGCCTCCTTGTTGTGGCTCTGGCCTTCTGTTTTTTTCTTGGTGGTTTCCGGTCCTTGTTGTGTCCCTGCGGTCCTGTTCTGGGGTGCTGGCCGGGTGCTTCCTGCGGTTCCCCCCCTTTCTGTGCTCCCTTGGGTTGCTGCATTTGGTGTGGTTTCCTGGGTGCGCTTATGATTTCGGAGGGCCGGGTTGCTGCTTTGGTATTCTCCACTTTGTTACTGAATGGGACGAGGACATAAGGGACCTTGGCGTAATGCTCTATTACTTACCGGTAATCTTCATTACTCCGGGTCCCGTTGTCCTCGTCCCTTTCATACACCCCTCCCTCCCTCCCGGGCAGCCGGCCTTCCTCTGGGGGCTTGGTTGTACAGGCGGGATGCTGGGTAAGTACTGCTTATGTACTCCCGGTGGGAGGGGCAGTATTAGGGTCCCAGCATTCCTCTTGTCTTTTTTTCTGTCGGGAGATGGTTATCTCCACTTTGTTACTGAATGGGACGAGGACAACGGGACCCGGAGTAATGAAGATTACCGGTAAGTATTAGAGCATTTGTTCAAAGTGGACCACTTGTTTGCTAAGGGATGGCAGGGGTGGTGCTCCCGCCATCCCATAGCAAGCTGCAATGTCCCAGGGATGGGCACCCTGGGACGTTGTTAGAGCCGGCCCTTGGGGCTGGGGTCCCCACGGCCCCCTCCAACAGTTGTGAAGCCCCGAGGAGGTGGTGGTCCTCGGGGCTGTGTGGGGGGCTTGATCCCCCCACACTTTATTTTGTAATGTAGCACCATGAGGTGGCAGTCCCCGGGACTTCAGTGGGCCACATGCCCCCCGCATTTAACAAAATTAGCTCCAGGGAGGTAGTGATCCCCTGGTCTGCGGGGGCCCTCAGGGCTGTTAGGGGGGGCTCAATCCCCCTGCACCTTATTTTGTAATATAGCCCGTGAGGTGGCAGTCCCTGGGGCCCCTGCATTTAATGAACATAGTCCAGGGGAGGTGGCAGTCCCTGGGGGCTGCGGGGGCCCGCACAGGGCTCAGCATATATTTAGATATTTGCCCCGGGACCTGGCCCACTGGGTCCCTTAAAATTCTCATGGGATTGAAGTCTGGCTCCCCATCGGACCCCTGTCCAGCCAGAATGTTGGCAGCAGTTGCCGAGAGCATTAATAATGAGGTGAATGGTATCATTAATTTGTCCCTTCAGGCGGCCCGTGTCCCAGAAACCTGGAAGCAGGCCAAAATATTGCCTCTTTTTAAAAAAAACTACACTAGACCCACTTAGCACTGTGAACTACCATCCCATCTCTCTTCTACCTGGCTTGGCCAAGGTATGTGAGAAGGTGGTGAGCAGACAACTCACGAAGTCAGGGTTTAGAGCCTCCCACAGCACTGAGTCAGCCCTGGTGGAGGTTTCAGAGGCAATTAGGGAGTGTCTGGACGCCAGCGGGAAGGCAGCATTAATTCTGCTCAACCTGTCGGTGGCATTTGACACTGTCCCCCACTCCCTCCTCCTCACGTGGCTAACCAAGATCGGGGTGTCGGGTGCTGTCTGGGGCTGGCTCAGATCCTTTTTGGAAGGACGGGCACAGCAGATATGGCTCCCACCGTCCTCCTCTTCTCCCCAGGTAGTGACCACCGGTGTTCCGCAGGGGTACTCCCTTAGCCCCCTTCTTTTTAACATCTATGTTACACCTTTGGTGTACCTGGCAGAAGAACTTGGGGCTAAGGTCATGGCCTACGCGGACGATACCTAGCTTCTTTTTACCTGGGATAAGAATGAGGACTCTGTTTCCTCTGCTTAACACTGCTTGTCCTCCATATTTCGATAGCTAGCAGCTGCACAACTCAAGTGCAATGAAAAAAAATCGGAGATTCTCCTCTATGTAAAGTTTCCCTCTAATTTTAGAGAAACTCTATGGCCCCCCCGAGTACCCTATCCCCACCTCTATAGGGAAGCCCGCTAAGAACTTGGAGGTGTGGTTTGAAGAGAATCTTTCCTTCGCCACACAGATTAAGAAACTTGCTGGGACCTGTTTTGGCCTTTTGAAATCACTGAGGAAGGTTCTCCCTCTCCTGCCCACGGCGGCGGAAGAGACTGTCATCGGTGCCCTTATTTTGTCCCGGCTGTACTATGCCAATGCCCTCTATGTGGGCATCCCGGGTTATCTGTTAAAAAAACTTCAGGTGGTCCAGAATACAGCAGCCAGACTTCTTCTGGAAATTCCCGTTAGAACTAGCATTAGACCCCACCTGCGCTCTCTGCACTGGCTTCCTATAGCCGAGCGGGTCAAATTCAAATCTTTGGTCATGGCACATCGTGCTCTTCATGGGCTTGGCCCCATTTATCTGCAAAAACGGTTCGCCTTTTACACTCCAGCGCGACCGCTGCGTTCCCTGTCTCAGCGCCTCGCCCAGGTCCCTCGTCTTAGGTGTCTGAGGCTTGGAGGCAGCTCTTTAGCTCGGAAATACGCTGTGGCTTGGAACGCCCTCCCTTTTGCCCTCCGGAACACTCAGGACCCGCTGATCTTCAAGAAGAACTTGAAAACATATCTCTTCTCATAAATTTCTGATGGCTACCCCTCGCCGCTCCGCGCTGGGACACTTTCGAGTATCTGTGCGCGCTACAAATTAAATTAACATAACATAACAAATGAAGTGCCTGAGCCTGTGCTTCGTTTTTTAAAACAGTTTCAGCTGGATTCGCAGACCCAACATGACTGTTTGTGAATTTTTTTTTTTTTTTGGTTTAAATCTTTTTATTGAAGGGAACGCAAGTCATGATATTCAATGCAACGACCAATGTGCACATGTGGGTCACGCAGGACCGCAAAACGGCTAGTTGACTGGTGTAATTATACAGAAGGAACATGAAATAAACCCGAAGAAAGGGACACAATACCCCCCGCCCCACCCCAAAAAGCAGTCAGAAGAGAAGAAAGAAATTAATGAAGAAGAACCTCCCGACCTCCCCGCCCAGCCAGATACAGGAAAGTGATAGTCGCTCCTGGGTAGTACCCTCTCAAGTGGGTGTGTTTGGCGCCTTTAGGTGGAGTAGGCGTAAGTATCTAGGGCATGATAATTCCCTAAAGTCCTGGGCTAGCAGGGACTGGAGAGGTTGCCATAGTTCGCCAAAGTCCACGCCCTTGCCCGTCATGGTGAGTGAAATCTTTTCCATTCCCAAAATGTTCCACAGTCTGTGTAGTCACCCTGTAGGTGTCGGGATCCGTGTGGAGTTCCAGTGGGTGAGAATGTTTTGGGTTGCAGAACCCAGTGCGAGTGCTATCTGCTTACCCCGTCTAGCCCTCAAGGGATAGGTGAGTGGGTTGGGCACTCCCAACAGTACGTATGCTGGGAAGCGCGGGATCTCCGTGTCGAGGTGTTTGTCTACTTCGTCAAGCACTTGGGTCCAATAAGGAGTCAAGCGGTCATATTCCCAAAGCAGATGGACAAGTGTACCCACCTTCCCACACCCTCTCCAACAGTCCGGGCTGTGTGCTCTATCTATTTGGTGCAGTCGCTCGGGGGTGTAGTACCAGTAGTACGCAAGCTTGGTGTAGGTTTCGGTGAGGCCTGTGTGAGTTGCGGTATGTCGCGCCCTGTTACAGATCCCTTCCCATTCGGTGTTGGTGAGATCCCGGCCCAAGTCCCTCTCCCACCGAGCCCTACCAGCATGGAAAATGTGGGTGTAGCATGAGAGGAGCATTCTGTACAAGTCCGTAATCAACTTCCCATCCGAGGAGCGGGTGATCAACCACCGCTCGTACTGCGTGAGGAGTCTGTGGGACTGCGCCCGGTTGTCGGGATGGGAGGCCCAATGGCGGAGCTGTAGGTAATGCAATCGTTCAGTTTCGGGGAGGTCATAATCTGCGCGCAGTTGCTCAAAAGGGATAACCCCGTCCGTGTCGTAAAGTGTGCCCAGTGCGCGGCAGCCTGTGCGTCTCCAGATAGGGAAGGATGTGTCTGCGAGCCCAGGTCCAAAATCGGGATTGCCGAAGAGGGGAGTGAGTGGGGAGGGGAATGTCGTGAGCTCGTGTCGAGTGTTCGTTAGATCCCAGGCCACCAGAGTGGTGCGCGTAATTTGGGATGCATAGAGGTTGGGAGGGCGTTGCGACTTCCGAAGAAAGGGGATCTTCATTAAGGAGGTACCAGCTACCGCGCGGTCCTGGAAGAGCCAGTGTTTCCCTGACTCCGCCCGGCTCCATTCCACCAAATACCGCAATTGAACGGCTTTGAAGTCAAGCGCCAAATCTGGGTTCCCAAGGCCCCCTTCACTGGGGGGGAGGAAGCTAACAGACCGCTTCATTCTCGGTTTTCTGCCTTGCCAAATAAACTGCGATAGTTCTGATTGCACCCGTTGGATCCAACCTGTAGGAGGCTGTAGGGGGAGTGTTTGGAATAGATAGAGAAGTTTCGGGAGTATGGACATTTTCACGGCTGCAATACGCCCCAGCCATGAAATGGGATAGCGCTTCCAGTGTCGCAAGGCCGTGCGGATGTGGGAGTGCAGGATCCTGTAATTAGCTGCCCTCGTGGCCTGTAGTGTAGGGGCCAGCTGGAGACCCAAGTACGGAACCGTGGCAGCCGACCACTGTATGGGGTGACAGGCTTGAAGTTCTGCCAGAAGCGGAGGCGGCAGAGAGAGGTTCAGAGCGATGGACTTTGCTACGTTGACTTTAAACCCGGACGCTCCTCCGAAGAAGACTAACTCCTCCAGAAAAGTGGGCAGAGACGTGGCAGGGTCCGCTAAGGTAACCAGGACATCGTCCGCGTATAGGCAGATGGTGTGTGTGTCACTGCCGAAGCGTATGCCCATGATCTGAGGATGTTCCCGAACTCTTTGAGCAAGGGGCTCCATATATAGAGCAAAGAGCAAGGGTGACAACGGGCACCCCTGCCTAGTGCCTCTGTGAATACGGAAGGGGCTCGACGCATGTCCATTGACCCGAACCGTCGCAGAAGGGTCTCGATAGCAGTTGAGGATCCAAGTCCTCATTTTTTCCCCTAGGCCAAAACGGGCCATCACAGACTCCAAGTAGGGCCAATGGACCCTGTCGAACGCCTTTCGGCGTCAACGGTAAGGAGCATGTACTCCCTGGGATGCGGGAGGCTTTCTCGATAAGATGAAGGACTCTCTTCGTGTTGTCGGCAGTTTGTCTCTGCGGTATGAACCCAGCTTGATCAGGGTCAATAATGCTGGGCATGTAAGGGGCCAGGCGTGCCGCCAGTATACTGGTGTAGAGTTTCAGGTCTATATTCAAAAGCGAGATGGGCCTGTACGCCTCACATTGCGACCTGTCCTTGCCCGGTTTGTGAATAACCACCAGAGCCGCCTCTAGCATGGAGGGAGGGATCGCCCCGGTTTCGGCAAAAGAATTAAAGAGGCGGGTGAGGAGAGGGGTGATCGTGGGGCAAAATTGCTTATAAAAGGCCGCAGTGTACCCGTCCGGGCCCGGGGATTTCGCCAGTTTCAAGCGAGAGATAGCTGAGATCACTTCCTCTGGGCGGATCTCTCTTTCTATATGTTCAGCTTGAGCCTGGGAGACGCATGGAAGGGTTATCTGGTCCAGGTATGCCTCCCTCCCCAAGGACTGTGCATCGTAAAGTCGTGCGTAATAGTCCCGGAAAACCTCCGCGATGTCGGAGTCTTCTGTGCGGGTGTGGCCTGCCTGATCTTTAACTTCCCTCACCCCTTCTCGCAACCTGGTTTCCCTCAGCTTGTGCGCCAAGAGCCGGCCGCACTTATCGCCCCCCACGTAGAAGGAGTGGCGCAACCGCAGAGCCGCATATTCTGCCTTGTCGCGGTCTATGGCTGCCAGTTGCGCCCGAACCGTCTTTAATTGGCTCCATATCCTCAGGGCTCCTGTGCAGCGGTGCATCACTTCCAGCTCCCGAATCCGCTGGGAGAGATCCTCCCGTTTGCGTTTGCGTTCTTCGTTCTCCGCCGAGGATATAGCAATGACGGACCCCCGCACCACTGCCTTCAGGGCCTCCCATCTAGTGGAAAAGGACGTATCGGAGTTGTTGTTATGTGATAGGTAGTCGTCTAAGGTGTGTTGTATCTGTGCCATGATGTCAGCACGGCGTAGAAGAGTGTCCCGAAAGCGCCACTGTCGGGCAGGTCTCCGGACTGGAGGGAAGGTCAATGTGAGTACCACTGGAGCGTGATCCGATAGGGCAGCAACTAGAATGTCTGTGGAGGATGTGGTGTCTCTGAGGAGCTGGGTGCCCAAGAAATAATCTAACCTGGCATAAGTCTTATGGGCGCTGGAATAGTAGGAGTATTCCCTGGACTGTGGATGGTAATATCTCCATAGGTCTATCAGGCCGAGGTCAGTCAGTCTGTTGAGTCCTGCGCGGGAGAGGGCGCCTACCTGGCCGTAGCGCTGCGCTGAGCGATCCAGTTCGTTATCAAAGACTAAATTTAGGTCCCCCCCATAAGGATCCTGCGTTCTGAGGTCGCCGTGGCTTCGAACAAAGCTTCATGGAGAAATCTCTCCTGCCCTTCATTTGGAGCATAGACAGACCCAATAATGAGAGTGTGTTCCCCAATCTGGAGTTGGTAAGTCAGTAATCGGCCTTTAATTTCCGCCTCTTTCTGCACCACCCTCCCCTTGAAAGCCCTGGAGATCAAGATAGCCACCCCCGCAGTTTTAGTAGGCCCGGAAGAGAAGAACTGAGTTGGGAAGGCGTGGGAGCGAAGTCTGTGGCAATCCTTGGGCAGAAGGTGCGTTTCTTACAATAAGCACACCTCAGCTCCCGAATGCTCTAAGTAGGCCAAGATCGCTCGGCGTTTGATAGGATTATTCAGGCCTCTCACATTAAGTGTGAGGACTTTAAGACTATAGGGTGGCATCTACGGCGCGGTGTAGAATGCAGTGGTAAGCTTGCGCCGCTGGGGTGAGGGTACCATTCTCGGATATGAAAGCGCCAGTGAGGCAGCAGATGTGCGCAGCCATGACTGGGATGGAGGGCAGGAGGAAGACAGAGAAGAGAAGAAGGAGGAAAAATAGCCCCAATAAGAAACAAAAACTAACCAAATCCAACAAATATCAAAACACGACCAAAGGTCTGGAGGCAGTCCATCTTCCACGGAAGATTGGTTAAACATCATTATAGGGTTTTCGTGGCCCAGAACTTCCCCCATCTCCCCCCTCAGAACCACCCGAGGTAGAGATAATAGAAGGTATATATATATATATATATATATTAATTAAACTTATAATGCGCAACAGCTACCCAAAAAGGGTTTCCCGGCGCAAACGCAAGTACAGAGGCTGATGTCAAGGCAGAGGCAGCAGGCTAATGATTAAAAAGCCATGTCTTCAAGGATTTACGGAAATGAATGTAGTTAGTTTCGGTTCGAAGAGTTAGGGCATAGCATTCCAGAGTGAGGGGCCAAGATGTGAAAAAGACCTACCGCCCATCCTTGCTAGTTTGATTTTTGGGACAGAAAACCTCCCCTGCGTAGATGAACGAAGGTCACGAAGAGGGACATAGGGATGAACCAGTGATTGAAGGTATTTGGGGGCCGTACTACTTTTGATTTTAAACATGTAGCTCAGGGCTTTGAACTTAACTCGGTTCTCCACCCTGAGCCAGTGCAAGTCACGGAGATGGCCGGAAACAGAGGAAGTTCTGGGGATCCGGCATAAGAGCCTAGCTGCAGAGTTTTGAACCAGTTGCAGCCTGCGTGTAACCTCTTTGTTAGAACCCAAGTACAGAACATTGCCGTAGTCAAGTCTTGAAGTAATCAAGGCATGAACAACAGTCCTCTGAGAGGGTTCTGGTAGCATCCAGATAACTTTTTTTAGCCACTTCAGGATAGTGAAACAAGTAGCAGCTACTTTAACAACTTGGTTATGCATACTTAGTGTATCATCCATGATTACACCCAAATTTCGAGCTTGGCGGACCGGTATAGGAAGAGCACCCATCTCGCAGGGCCAATGTTGAGGACCCCAAAGTTCCCTATTTTTCCCAAATATAAGAACCTCGGTTTTTCCTCCATTCAGTTTGAGGTAGTTAGATTGCATCCATGATGCAATATTCCTCAACCCCAGCTGAAGGGGAGAAGTCCCTGTCGTGCTCTTCATAGATAGAGAAAAAATGATTTGCGAATTATCCGCATAGGAGAAAAGGGTCAGCCCAGATTTCTCTGCAATATCCGTCAGGGGTCTTACATATAAGTTAAAAAGTAGGGGGCTAAGGATAGAGCCTTGAGGTACCCCATGAGTCAGAGAGTGGATATCAGAGCTAGTTATGGGAGAAAAAACTTGGAAAGTGTGACTTGTGAGGAAGGAAGTGAGCCATTTCAGAGCCGGCCCACATAAGCCCAACAAGCTAAGGGTTTTAATTAACACAGGTAGGAAAGACTAACATGGCTATAGGGCCCAGGCCCATTCAGGAAGCTTGAGACCTGGCGAGGACTTCTGGCAGCGACTCTAGGGCCTCCCGCTGACCCTTTGCTATCTCATCAGGGTCCGGACGTCGTTGCCGGCCGGGGCGGCGTCTGCATCTCTGCAGCCTCCAGCGCGGTCGTGCCTCGTCAGAGCCCGGGTCCTGGGAGTCTCCTCCGTCGTCCTCCTCCGGAACGTCAATGCCCAAGAGCCGACCGGCCTCCGCCAGGGAGCGTAACTGATACAGCTTGCCGTCGTAGCGAAAGATGAGGCTGAATGGATGACCCCAGGAGTATGTGATATTGCGCTGGCGGAGGACCGCAGTGATGGGTCTGAAAGTCTTCCGCTTTTGGAGTGTGAGGGCGGCAAGGTCCTGATAGAGAACCGGTGTCTGGTCACGGAATGAAATGGGGTGTATGGTTCTGGTGCAAAAGTCTTGGACACAGACTAGTATGTCCGCTGGGGGACTCTATACATATATCCGATATTTATCAAAGTTCTCTAGTATTTATAGCATATAGAGAAACATAACTCTTTTAAAAGGCTTATGTGGACAGCCAGAATGAAGAAGTGCTAAATGAGAAAAATTAGGAGATAGAAGAACAAAGAGCAAGAAGAAGGTGCACCTTTGCTTGTGTTTTCAATTGTAAGCAGATTGTTCTTTGCCATGTCATTTCAAAAATTTTAAAAGGAAAAAGTTCAATTTCTGGGAATAGTTCCAAGCTTTGAAGGCCAAATTTCATTGTTGCCCTGGTACACTGTGAGCCGAATCAAAGTCAGTGTATGGGTCTGGCGCAAACATTAGATCATCTATTTCCGTAGCCAAAATATCATCCACCGAAGTTGGTGACATTTGGAACACCTCGTTCAGAAGGTTAATTGCACAGAGATGAGAAACATCGCCTTCAGCAGAAGATGCAATGTTCGCGTCCGTTGTTACCTGTGTGCCCGTCGATCCATCTCGTACCTCAGCTGCAGCCGGAAGCGTCTGTGAGATCTCAATGAATGCCGCCATCAGGATTGGAAGCCTCTGGGGACAACACACAGCATGGGCCGTTATCGGGTCCAGCAGAGTATCGATATCCATTGGCATGACTGATGGGAGTGTTAGACAGGTGTCTAGCACGCATTCTTCACCGCAAAACAGGCAGCGTAGAACAGGTAAGATGCAATCTTGCCAGATTGGTCTGAATGACAGGAACCACGTTGTATTAAGTTCCCATAGATGAGGCATGCCCAAAAGCTGCACTATTCGCTCACGGCATTTCCGTTCAAGGAGGGCTCTCTCCACATCGCTCGGAGTGATGTTGGCGAAGAGGCTTGCCATAGCATAGTAGGAGGAATAGAAACAGAATTCCTGCAACAAATGCTAGAATTAACGGCACACCACCAAACACCGAATGTGGGAAGTTTCGGATGATTCCGTGGACAGCCTGGAAAGGTGCTAATAGTCCGGAACAGATGGTCTTAAATACATGTACAATTCCGCTTGTATCAGACATGTTAAAGATATGTCCTATCATTTCTACGAAATGTATAGGGCAGTTTGTACGAATTAAAGCTTGTATCTCAGCCGAAGTCCTTGCAACTTGTAGATCATAGGTTTCTTTGGCCGTGGTCAAAGGCACTGATTGTTGTATAAGCAGGGCTTTCATTCTGCTTAAAGTATCAAATCGTATAAAAGAGACATTCAACGAAGGCCATAGAGGCGACTCCCTGACTGTGTCTATTGGGGCAAACAATAGTTGCATACAGCAAGTGACCCTGGAGTTGACCGTTACTAGATATGGGATGCCTGGTAACATGCCACAGCAACTCTGATCATTCAACATGAGGTAACTCCCATTAGAAAGTTGTCCAAACGTTGGATTAATCACAGCAGCTGGTGTACCCTGCTGGTGGCAGGACAAATTTGCCACAGCACCATTACAAGCCCCGTGTAAAGATATGTCCTGACAGATAAGTGAATCGCTTAGTGCACTTTCACAGTGTGTACCGCTCAGGACACTTCACGATCCCCACTCCAACATCTATATGTGTAAGGTAAATTCCAGGATGTCTTAATGTATTCTTTACCCATCCTTTCATATTTGCCAGCTTGCATTTGTTTGAGGCAATACTGAAACTGAAAAGTAGTCACAGGCAGAGTGATTTTGCCATGAATAAGCCATTCTGTAGCTGTTTTTTCTGCCACTGTGAATGGTAATTTTTCCAGTTTTTCAATGCTCAGCACTGTATACTTTGCTCCTCTTTGTGCCAGTTCGATCTGTTTATCAGTTAGATTGTATTCTGCAAACAGAGCCGACGTGTTGATAAAACGCCAAGGCACATAGCCCGCACGCAAAGATTGCAGCGTCCAGCTTAATAACATAATAGAACGTAACTGAGACTGGCCTTGCTGTAACATGGCTAAATCTTGTTCCAGTATGTCGATAGCAGAGGATACAATGTTGTCCAATGAATAAATTCTGGATGACAAAGTTGTTAACCCGTTGTCGACCACAGAGAGAGTTTTCTCTAAATTAATACGATCAAGTTCACATATTCGTTCTGCAGCCTCCATCTGTGACACCTTCCATGCTTCATTATAAGCAGCATAGATGCCGGCATATATGAAAAGTTTTTGACACGGTTTTCTTGGTCCAAGCAAGAATTCTCTAAGGTCTGCGTCTTCTTTAAGTAAAGATAAGTGTTATTTCACATCCTTAAGTGTAGATTTTTGCAGCCAATCGATGCATAATTTCCCTACACTGTATGTTGTTACTACCCCCGGATGTTGTCTTTGGACGTATCGTGGCTCTGGCCTATGAATAGTAAACCCCTGTGTTTTATTCAGGAATCTCTCTTGACAGTTGTTTGTGTCTGTGGGCCAGATCAGCCATTTTCTCCAATCAGGATTTGTTCTGTTGAGTTGCAGTATGGTGTCAACTGTAACCGCTGCCTGTGTATTGTTATCACTTGCAGGTGTTGGTACAGAAGGATTTTTCATGTCTTTGATCTTGGCTAACCCAAGGCTTGACGTTTGTTGGACTGTGTCATTCAAAAACATTATTTGTTGAGGGACGATACAGGCTCTAAATAAAGCTTCTATCTCCTGCACTTGCCATTCTTTAGTACCCCAGACAGATTTTGTGTCTATTGTGTCTTTCCATAAGTCGAAACCCTGTCTAGACAGTTGGGCAATAAATGCTGCAGAGTAAATCTGTTTTGTATTAGTTAGCATAATTTTCAGTCCTGTTTTGTCTACATTTTTATAGTAAAATGTTTCTGGATCAGATGTATTGTATCCTGAAAAATATGGAAACTTTTTAGCAAATTTTTTGAACTACCTTTTGGTGGTGTAGGACAATGCTCCCATTGGTTAAACATAAACACAATTCTAGGTGTTGCAGATTTATGCAAAAAATGATGACCATAGTGGTTATAGCAATACAGCTGTTCATAGTCTGATGAACCCTCTAAATATTCATTATTAGAAAATGCAGCAGATTTTTCTAGGTCAAACATCATGTTATTTACAGTTTCAAAGTCCCAATCATCAGAGTAGGTACTGGATGAAACAAAATCACTTAGTAAGATCTTAAATAAATGTGGAATGTTCAAATGTTCCGTCGGCCAAAAATATCGAAATCTGTTTTGTCCCACACTATACCATCCTGTATAGGAACGGCTGTGATGTTCACTGCAGACAAGTCTCTTGTTTCACAATGGGATGATTTGTGAGGTTTCAAAAGTAAGTTCACTTTTTTTCTTTCAGTGTCCAAATGGATGTATCTGCCATTTATAAGCTCGCTCATAATCATAACCAAAGCTAGCCAAAGCAGGAAGAAAAATATTCCAGAAATAACCCAAAGTTCAATCCACGGTGAAACCAGATAAGTCTTTTTCAAAAAATGTAAAAAGTCTTGTACTTGCTGTTTAAAAGTTTGTGATGCTGGCGACGTCTCGGGCTCACTCAGATCCTCAGAAAACATATCAAAGTTAATGAAATAGCCAGAAGCAGTTCTGTCAATTGTTGGAATTGCATCAGGATTTGTAGAAATCGCTGGAACCAGTTGATCACGCGTTACATTGGTGTAGACAGGTGTATTTGGACGAACTGTTACTTGAGTTTCAAGAGGGATGAGTTCCATAGCATTGTTGCTCAGTCCTTCATCTGTTACTGCTGAATTATCAATGGTTATCAGTCTTTCAGTCTAAACCTCTTGGATAGTAGCGAGAGGAGTGTGTCTGCTACTAGGTCGGAGTCCACAAGGCCTACTATTTAGTATTGGCCACATACTGTGGTTTGATGAGGTCGATGGACACAAATCTTTTCTCCTTTTTTCCAGCAAGGGGTGGCAGAAGTACTGTTCTTGTTCCGTGTCCGGCTAGGACAGGTACTGGTTGTCTGTAAGAAGGTCCAAATTCCTTCTTGTCCGCAATTTTCTCTTGGACTAGATCCCCAACTTTTGGAATCTAGACAGGCCTTGCTGGGACCGCCGGTTTTTCCCCAGTGGTGGTTGGCTGCAGGAATACATTGCTTTGTTTCGATCTTAGTTTGTTTAGATCCTGTAAAACAGCCAAACGATCTTTGATATCAAAGGGTTTATTTTCCACCACTGTGCCTCTACATTCTAGATCTGGCACCCACATTCTTGTCCCAAATAGGACCTCATATGGAGTGACCCCCCCTAGAGAACTTCTTGGCAAATTGTTTAATGAGCGTTGGACCCCATAAAGATGTTTGACCCACCCATCACCCGAACCTAATACCCTAGCTGTTATAGACTGCTTTATGTCCCGGTTTTTCCTTTCCACAACAGAATTTCCCTCAGGATGAAACGGAGAGGAGTACCACAATGCAACACCCAGACTGGCCATGGTTTCTTTGTAAGCCCGAGAGCTAATCGCAGGGCCCTGGTCAGAATGTAGCGTGCCTATTGCGTATGTGCCGATAAAGACTCGCAAATCTTTTATAACAGTTCGAGCGTCAGCCGAGCGCTGAGGCCATATCCATAGGAACCTAGAGCAAGAATCCACTGCGACCATGATATATTTATAGTTACCGTCCCTTTGCAAGGGACCGCAGTGGTCCAGTTAAACACAAGCTAATGGTTTGTCTGAAATTAACAAGGGTGTCTGCGCAGGACGCTTCACTGTGGAGACTTTTATCTGTTGGCATATTTCACATTCCAGAACATAGTTCTTGGTCTGCTTCCTAATGCCAGGCCACCAATATCTTGGTTTCAGTAAAGATACTGTTGCAGAAATGCCTGCATGGGCAGAGGCTATCCCTTCGTGTGCTGCTAGGATTAGTCCTAATCTGCGTTCCTTGTTTGGAATTACCCTATCCCCCTCTCCAGGGATTCGAGCAAAAGGAACGTTGTTCGCATCAATTACATAAGAGTACTTGAGTGGAAACTTTTTTGGTAACGCTGCACCACTGCCTTTGCTCGTAGCATTGACAGCCAACATTATCTCACTGTCTATTCTTGTTTTTGAACGAGTGATCGCAGCTACGGAAGCCATCTGAACAGCCCCCTTTGCGGCTTCATCAGCCAATGAATTCCCTGCAACGTGAACGCCATCACGTTGATGACTCAGTGTATGGATCACGTGCCAACTAACCGCTGAAGGACGAGGACCGCATGTGACGATAACCGCGCTAACTACCCTAATGTCAAAGAGGGAGTTATAGAGGACGACAAATTGAAATAATTCGCCCAATGACAGCAGTAATTCTGCTTCCATTTTTTAAAGAGCTTTCTTGAGAACCACTGATACATCAATAAATTATCTGTGGCGGAGGTCTTATAAACGGTGTGCTATAGACCTGTTTGGAAGACTACAAAACCATTTTAGCCTCAAAATATGGCATCAATTTAGGATGTTGGGAAATTAGTTTTTAATTCAGATTTATTCCCACTAATTGAGAACGGAATAGTGAAGATAAGTAAAGATATTACATCACATTATATCCGTCTAGTACTTTTTGATACGATTAGTACTACCTATGGGAGGTGGTGGTTAAATTGATATTGTTTATTTGAGAAAAATTTGTTTTATTTAAGGAGAGTAAAATTGGTTCGGTCTTGAAAAAGATGGTTTAAAAATTTCATCCATCGAAACGCGTCGACGCTCATCTAAATACACAATCTGTTAGAAAGGCGGAGGTCTATGAGTAACACATACCAGGATCTTTGCCTCAAATATTGGTGTAAAACAGATGTGTAAAAAACTAATGATAAATTGAACCTGTCTGTGCTATGTACTCTCTTTAAGTTGCTTTATTTTTGGTTTTTTAATGGATTCTATTTTAACATGTGATTATTTGCTCTGAAACCTTTGTGATTTCTGTTTATTTACCATGCAATGTATTGTGTTCATATAGTATAGGGTTTCACTGCCCTTGAGTCTTTTAACGCCTTTTTTGATACACTGGTTTTTATAATAAATCGATTTATATATCTTTGTACATTTTTGTATATTTTATGGTTCATGACCCTCTGTGGGAGTTATATGGCAATATTCCCTCAAGTGTGTATGTGAGACGAGTGAAGAAGTATCGGCTTGAATGGAATATATTGACTGGTTGAATATTATAAGTGTGATATCGGGTCCAAAGGATACTGTTTCTTTATTCACTATGGATCACGTGAGCCTTTGGTAGTTTGCTTTTTAACTGAACTAATTGTTCCCAAAGTGTTTTATGCTTTATTGTGCCACCTTTTGCATCTTTGAACCCATTTTCAAGCCAAGCTTGTATATATTCATTATACAACTGCACACAGTAGAAAGAATCGCACACTATGAGTGTGGGGAATTCTCGATCTGTACTTTCAAGTGCCAGTTTGAATGCTTGTAGTTCAGCTCGCTGAGCTGTACAATCTCCTAAAGAGTGGGTTTTTGTGACCACAGGTCTGAAGTTGCCATCGCTAATGCGACCTTTAACAATTGCGCACGCTGCACTGTAAGCTTGCTTACTCCCTGTTGCGGGTTGTGCGGATCCGTCAGTGTAAATTATGAATTCATACTGATCGAGAGGCAGAATCTCAGTGGGCAGAGGACATTCATGTTTATATTGCAGGAACGCTTGTGTTTTTAAATCAGGATCAAAAACATATTCAACATCTGTTGCAGCAAGAGAATTAACCCATTGTATCCATCTCGGATGTAATGCTTTAGCATTTGGAATGCTTGCTTTAGTTACCGCCTCTAGAGCCGGTACTGGGGTTACGACAATAATGCGTTTCCCTTGGGCTAGAGCTCTTTCTTTTGCTACAGCGGTTTGAACTGCTGTTAGAATTTTTTCAGTTGAAGTGAAGCGCATTTCTGCTTGTGTATACAAATGTGATTTGTATGCAATTGGTACTTTTTCACCCTCGTTAAATGTTAAGCAGGTGAATCCGCATTGACCCGAAATTATTCGGATCACTAAATTGCGTTGACTTACGCGTGTCTGTAAGTGATTTGTTGCTAACATGTTAGCTTGGAGTGAACGCAAGATGTCTGTGTGTTCCTGTGTCCAATTTGTGATTGAAAAATCAGGTTTGATTAATGCGTAGAGAGGTTTAACCCTTTCTGCATAATTTAGAATGTAAGTTCTTCCAAAATTTAGGACACCCAGGATGGATTGTAAATTTTTCAGCATTTTAGGAGGTTGGAGCAGCGCACATCTTTCTAAAAAGTTGGCTGCCAAGCTCTTGCTTTCACTTGAAAGCTCATATCCTAGAAAAAGGACATTGAGATGGGCAATTCTGGACTTTTTGAAGTTGAATTTGTCAGCCCTCAGAGGCAAAGCCCAATATTATGGTGCTCACCCTGTTCAAGTGTTTGTCCAAGTCATCGTCTGTCAGATAGATGTCATCGACATATGACAATGCCTCATTATCATAAATTTGTAGTAACTCCGTTACTCTCGCTGAGAATAACCCCGGCTGTTCTTGAACCCTTATGGGAGTCGACAAAATTGACGCTGGGTCCCCATTATTGAGATAGCTGTTAAGTACCTGCTTCCAGGTGCTATGTTTTGACAAAAATAAACATTTGAGATATCCAATGTGGTTTTATATTTTTTAGCAAAACACACAAGATGATGGACGGAATGTTGCACATTGGCAAAACATTCACCCCCAGTCACAGATCTGGGTTTAATCCATCGTTATTTTGCTCACCACGCCACCCCAGTTCAGACATGGCCATATGCAAATCAGTCTTGACCCTGTGCCTCATAGGAACAGTCCAGCCCGAGCTGCCAAGCCATGTCTTCCCTGGACCAGAATCAAGCATCCTAGGACCGGTTTCTGGCTATCAGCCGTCATCAGCCAGGATAGCTTGACTCCAGTGAGCGTAGTGAGCACGGGACCCACGTCTGGGCATACCCTTCCCACATAGGGCGAACAGCAAAACACACAAGATGATGGACGGAATGTTGCACATTGGCAAAACATTCACCCCAGTCACAGATCTGGGTTTAATCCATCGTTATTTTGCTCACCACGCCACCCCAGTTCAGACATGGCCATATGCAAATCAGTCTTGACCCTGTGCCTCATAGGAACAGTCCAGCCCGAGCTGCCAAGCCATGTCTTCCCTGGACCAGAATCAAGCATCCTAGGACCGGTTTCTGGCTATCAGCCGTCATCAGCCAGGATAGCTTGACTCCAGTGGCGTAGTGAGCACGGGACCCACGTCTGGGCATACCCTTCCCACATAGGGCGAACAGCAAAACACACAAGATGATGGACGGAATGTTGCACATTGGCAAAACATTCACCCCCAGTCACAGATCTGGGTTTAATCCATCGTTATTTTGCTCACCACGCCACCCCAGTTCAGACATGGCCATATGCAAATCAGTCTTGACCCTGTGCCTCATAGGAACAGTCCAGCCCGAGCTGCCAAGCCATGTCTTCCCTGGACCAGAATCAAGCATCCTAGGACCGGTTTCTGGCTATCAGCCGTCATCAGCCAGGATAGCTTGACTCCAGTGGCGTAGTGAGCACGGGACCACGTCTGGGCATACCCTTCCCACATAGGGCAAACAGCAAAACACACAAGATGATGGACGGAATGTTGCACATTGGCAAAACATTCACCCCCAGTCACAGATCTGGGTTTAATCCATCGTTATTTTGCTCACCACACCACCCCAGTTCAGACATGGCCATATGCAAATCAGTCTTGACCCTGTGCCTCATAGGAACAGTCCAGCCCGAGCTGTTCGGTCTGGACTGATCCCATGAGGCACAGGGTCAAGACTGATTTGCATATGGCTATGTCTGAACTGGTGTGGCGTGGTGAAGCAAAATAACGATGGATTAAACCCAGATCTGTGACTGGGGGTGAATGTTTGCCATTGTGCAGCATTCCGTCCATCATCTTGTGTGTTTTGCATTTCGCCCTATGTGGGAAGGGTATGCCCAGACGTGGGTCCCGTGCTCACTACGCCACTGGAGTCAAGCTATTCTGGCTGATGAAGGCTGATAGCCTGAAACCGGTCCTAGGATGCTTGATTCCGGTCCAGGGAAGACATGGCTTGGCAGTTCGGTCTGGACTGTTCCCATGAGGCACAGGGTCAAGACTGATTTGCATATGGCTATGTCTGAACTGGGGTGGCGTGGTGAAGCAAAATAACGATGGATTAAACCCAGATCTGTGACTGGGGGTGAATGTTTGCCATTGTGCAGCATTCCGTCCATCATCTTGTGTGTTTTGCATTTCGCCCTATGTGGGAAGGGTATGCCCAGACGTGGGTCCCGTGCTCACTACGCCACTGGAGTCAAGCTATTCTGGCTGATGAAGGCTGATAGCCTGAAACCGGTCCTAGGATGCTTGATTCCGGTCCAGGGAAGACATGGCTTGGCAGTTCGGTCTGGACTGTTCCCATGAGGCACAGGGTCAAGACTGATTTGCATATGGCTATGTCTGAACTGGGGTGGCGTGGTGAAGCAAAATAACGATGGATTAAACCCAGATCTGTGACTGGGGGTGAATGTTTGCCATTGTGCAGCATTCCGTCCATCATCTTGTGTGTTTTGCATTTCGCCCTATGTGGGAAGGGTATGCCCAGACGTGGGTCCCGTGCTCACTACGCCACTGGAGTCAAGCTATTCTGGCTGATGAAGGCTGATAGCCTGAAACCGGTCCTAGGATGCTTGATTCCGGTCCAGGGAAGACATGGCTTGGCAGTTCGGTCTGGACTGTTCCCATGAGGCACAGGGTCAAGACTGATTTGCATATGGCTATGTCTGAACTGGGGTGGCGTGGTGAAGCAAAATAACGATGGATTAAACCCAGATCTGTGACTGGGGGTGAATGTTTGCCATTGTGCAGCATTCCGTCCATCATCTTGTGTGTTTTGCATTTCGCCCTATGTGGGAAGGGTATGCCCAGACGTGGGTCCCGTGCTCACTACGCCACTGGAGTCAAGCTATTCTGGCTGATGAAGGCTGATAGCCTGAAACCGGTCCTAGGATGCTTGATTCCGGTCCAGGGAAGACATGGCTTGGCAGTTCGGTCTGGACTGTTCCCATGAGGCACAGGGTCAAGACTGATTTGCATATGGCTATGTCTGAACTGGGGTGGCGTGGTGAAGCAAAATAACGATGGATTAAACCCAGATCTGTGACTGGGGGTGAATGTTTGCCATTGTGCAGCATTCCGTCCATCATCTTGTGTGTTTTGCATTTCGCCCTATGTGGGAAGGGTATGCCCAGACGTGGGTCCCGTGCTCACTACGCCACTGGAGTCAAGCTATTCTGGCTGATGAAGGCTGATAGCCTGAAACCGGTCCTAGGATGCTTGATTCCGGTCCAGGGAAGACATGGCTTGGCAGTTCGGTCTGGACTGTTCCCATGAGGCACAGGGTCAAGACTGATTTGCATATGGCTATGTCTGAACTGGGGTGGCGTGGTGAAGCAAAATAACGATGGATTAAACCCAGATCTGTGACTGGGGGTGAATGTTTGCCATTGTGCAGCATTCCGTCCATCATCTTGTGTGTTTTGCATTTCGCCCTATGTGGGAAGGGTATGCCCAGACGTGGGTCCCGTGCTCACTACGCCACTGGAGTCAAGCTATTCTGGCTGATGAAGGCTGATAGCCTGAAACCGGTCCTAGGATGCTTGATTCCGGTCCAGGGAAGACATGGCTTGGCAGTTCGGTCTGGACTGTTCCCATGAGGCACAGGGTCAAGACTGATTTGCATATGGCTATGTCTGAACTGGGGTGGCGTGGTGAAGCAAAATAACGATGGATTAAACCCAGATCTGTGACTGGGGGTGAATGTTTGCCATTGTGCAGCATTCCGTCCATCATCTTGTGTGTTTTGCATTTCGCCCTATGTGGGAAGGGTATGCCCAGACGTGGGTCCCGTGCTCACTACGCCACTGGAGTCAAGCTATTCTGGCTGATGAAGGCTGATAGCCTGAAACCGGTCCTAGGATGCTTGATTCCGGTCCAGGGAAGACATGGCTTGGCAGTTCGGTCTGGACTGTTCCCATGAGGCACAGGGTCAAGACTGATTTGCATATGGCTATGTCTGAACTGGGGTGGCGTGGTGAAGCAAAATAACGATGGATTAAACCCAGATCTGTGACTGGGGGTGAATGTTTGCCATTGTGCAGCATTCCGTCCATCATCTTGTGTGTTTTGCATTTCGCCCTATGTGGGAAGGGTATGCCCAGACGTGGGTCCCGTGCTCACTACGCCACTGGAGTCAAGCTATTCTGGCTGATGAAGGCTGATAGCCTGAAACCGGTCCTAGGATGCTTGATTCCGGTCCAGGGAAGACATGGCTTGGCAGTTCGGTCTGGACTGTTCCCATGAGGCACAGGGTCAAGACTGATTTGCATATGGCTATGTCTGAACTGGGGTGGCGTGGTGAAGCAAAATAACGATGGATTAAACCCAGATCTGTGACTGGGGGTGAATGTTTGCCATTGTGCAGCATTCCGTCCATCATCTTGTGTGTTTTGCATTTCGCCCTATGTGGGAAGGGTATGCCCAGACGTGGGTCCCGTGCTCACTACGCCACTGGAGTCAAGCTATTCTGGCTGATGAAGGCTGATAGCCTGAAACCGGTCCTAGGATGCTTGATTCCGGTCCAGGGAAGACATGGCTTGGCAGTTCGGTCTGGACTGTTCCCATGAGGCACAGGGTCAAGACTGATTTGCATATGGCTATGTCTGAACTGGGGTGGCGTGGTGAAGCAAAATAACGATGGATTAAACCCAGATCTGTGACTGGGGGTGAATGTTTGCCATTGTGCAGCATTCCGTCCATCATCTTGTGTGTTTTGCATTTCGCCCTATGTGGGAAGGGTATGCCCAGACGTGGGTCCCGTGCTCACTACGCCACTGGAGTCAAGCTATTCTGGCTGATGAAGGCTGATAGCCTGAAACCGGTCCTAGGATGCTTGATTCCGGTCCAGGGAAGACATGGCTTGGCAGTTCGGTCTGGACTGTTCCCATGAGGCACAGGGTCAAGACTGATTTGCATATGGCTATGTCTGAACTGGGGTGGCGTGGTGAAGCAAAATAACGATGGATTAAACCCAGATCTGTGACTGGGGGTGAATGTTTGCCATTGTGCAGCATTCCGTCCATCATCTTGTGTGTTTTGCATTTCGCCCTATGTGGGAAGGGTATGCCCAGACGTGGGTCCCGTGCTCACTACGCCACTGGAGTCAAGCTATTCTGGCTGATGAAGGCTGATAGCCTGAAACCGGTCCTAGGATGCTTGATTCCGGTCCAGGGAAGACATGGCTTGGCAGTTCGGTCTGGACTGTTCCCATGAGGCACAGGGTCAAGACTGATTTGCATATGGCTATGTCTGAACTGGGGTGGCGTGGTGAAGCAAAATAACGATGGATTAAACCCAGATCTGTGACTGGGGGTGAATGTTTGCCATTGTGCAGCATTCCGTCCATCATCTTGTGTGTTTTGCATTTCGCCCTATGTGGGAAGGGTATGCCCAGACGTGGGTCCCGTGCTCACTACGCCACTGGAGTCAAGCTATTCTGGCTGATGAAGGCTGATAGCCTGAAACCGGTCCTAGGATGCTTGATTCCGGTCCAGGGAAGACATGGCTTGGCAGTTCGGTCTGGACTGTTCCCATGAGGCACAGGGTCAAGACTGATTTGCATATGGCTATGTCTGAACTGGGGTGGCGTGGTGAAGCAAAATAACGATGGATTAAACCCAGATCTGTGACTGGGGGTGAATGTTTGCCATTGTGCAGCATTCCGTCCATCATCTTGTGTGTTTTGCATTTCGCCCTATGTGGGAAGGGTATGCCCAGACGTGGGTCCCGTGCTCACTACGCCACTGGAGTCAAGCTATTCTGGCTGATGAAGGCTGATAGCCTGAAACCGGTCCTAGGATGCTTGATTCCGGTCCAGGGAAGACATGGCTTGGCAGTTCGGTCTGGACTGTTCCCATGAGGCACAGGGTCAAGACTGATTTGCATATGGCTATGTCTGAACTGGGGTGGCGTGGTGAAGCAAAATAACGATGGATTAAACCCAGATCTGTGACTGGGGGTGAATGTTTGCCATTGTGCAGCATTCCGTCCATCATCTTGTGTGTTTTGCATTTCGCCCTATGTGGGAAGGGTATGCCCAGACGTGGGTCCCGTGCTCACTACGCCACTGGAGTCAAGCTATTCTGGCTGATGAAGGCTGATAGCCTGAAACCGGTCCTAGGATGCTTGATTCCGGTCCAGGGAAGACATGGCTTGGCAGTTCGGTCTGGACTGTTCCCATGAGGCACAGGGTCAAGACTGATTTGCATATGGCTATGTCTGAACTGGGGTGGCGTGGTGAAGCAAAATAACGATGGATTAAACCCAGATCTGTGACTGGGGGTGAATGTTTGCCATTGTGCAGCATTCCGTCCATCATCTTGTGTGTTTTGCATTTCGCCCTATGTGGGAAGGGTATGCCCAGACGTGGGTCCCGTGCTCACTACGCCACTGGAGTCAAGCTATTCTGGCTGATGAAGGCTGATAGCCTGAAACCGGTCCTAGGATGCTTGATTCCGGTCCAGGGAAGACATGGCTTGGCAGTTCGGTCTGGACTGTTCCCATGAGGCACAGGGTCAAGACTGATTTGCATATGGCTATGTCTGAACTGGGGTGGCGTGGTGAAGCAAAATAACGATGGATTAAACCCAGATCTGTGACTGGGGGTGAATGTTTGCCATTGTGCAGCATTCCGTCCATCATCTTGTGTGTTTTGCATTTCGCCCTATGTGGGAAGGGTATGCCCAGACGTGGGTCCCGTGCTCACTACGCCACTGGAGTCAAGCTATTCTGGCTGATGAAGGCTGATAGCCTGAAACCGGTCCTAGGATGCTTGATTCCGGTCCAGGGAAGACATGGCTTGGCAGTTCGGTCTGGACTGTTCCCATGAGGCACAGGGTCAAGACTGATTTGCATATGGCTATGTCTGAACTGGGGTGGCGTGGTGAAGCAAAATAACGATGGATTAAACCCAGATCTGTGACTGGGGGTGAATGTTTGCCATTGTGCAGCATTCCGTCCATCATCTTGTGTGTTTTGCATTTCGCCCTATGTGGGAAGGGTATGCCCAGACGTGGGTCCCGTGCTCACTACGCCACTGGAGTCAAGCTATTCTGGCTGATGAAGGCTGATAGCCTGAAACCGGTCCTAGGATGCTTGATTCCGGTCCAGGGAAGACATGGCTTGGCAGTTCGGTCTGGACTGTTCCCATGAGGCACAGGGTCAAGACTGATTTGCATATGGCTATGTCTGAACTGGGGTGGCGTGGTGAAGCAAAATAACGATGGATTAAACCCAGATCTGTGACTGGGGGTGAATGTTTGCCATTGTGCAGCATTCCGTCCATCATCTTGTGTGTTTTGCATTTCGCCCTATGTGGGAAGGGTATGCCCAGACGTGGGTCCCGTGCTCACTACGCCACTGGAGTCAAGCTATTCTGGCTGATGAAGGCTGATAGCCTGAAACCGGTCCTAGGATGCTTGATTCCGGTCCAGGGAAGACATGGCTTGGCAGTTCGGTCTGGACTGTTCCCATGAGGCACAGGGTCAAGACTGATTTGCATATGGCTATGTCTGAACTGGGGTGGCGTGGTGAAGCAAAATAACGATGGATTAAACCCAGATCTGTGACTGGGGGTGAATGTTTGCCATTGTGCAGCATTCCGTCCATCATCTTGTGTGTTTTGCATTTCGCCCTATGTGGGAAGGGTATGCCCAGACGTGGGTCCCGTGCTCACTACGCCACTGGAGTCAAGCTATTCTGGCTGATGAAGGCTGATAGCCTGAAACCGGTCCTAGGATGCTTGATTCCGGTCCAGGGAAGACATGGCTTGGCAGTTCGGTCTGGACTGTTCCCATGAGGCACAGGGTCAAGACTGATTTGCATATGGCTATGTCTGAACTGGGGTGGCGTGGTGAAGCAAAATAACGATGGATTAAACCCAGATCTGTGACTGGGGGTGAATGTTTGCCATTGTGCAGCATTCCGTCCATCATCTTGTGTGTTTTGCATTTCGCCCTATGTGGGAAGGGTATGCCCAGACGTGGGTCCCGTGCTCACTACGCCACTGGAGTCAAGCTATTCTGGCTGATGAAGGCTGATAGCCTGAAACCGGTCCTAGGATGCTTGATTCCGGTCCAGGGAAGACATGGCTTGGCAGTTCGGTCTGGACTGTTCCCATGAGGCACAGGGTCAAGACTGATTTGCATATGGCTATGTCTGAACTGGGGTGGCGTGGTGAAGCAAAATAACGATGGATTAAACCCAGATCTGTGACTGGGGGTGAATGTTTGCCATTGTGCAGCATTCCGTCCATCATCTTGTGTGTTTTGCATTTCGCCCTATGTGGGAAGGGTATGCCCAGACGTGGGTCCCGTGCTCACTACGCCACTGGAGTCAAGCTATTCTGGCTGATGAAGGCTGATAGCCTGAAACCGGTCCTAGGATGCTTGATTCCGGTCCAGGGAAGACATGGCTTGGCAGTTCGGTCTGGACTGTTCCCATGAGGCACAGGGTCAAGACTGATTTGCATATGGCTATGTCTGAACTGGGGTGGCGTGGTGAAGCAAAATAACGATGGATTAAACCCAGATCTGTGACTGGGGGTGAATGTTTGCCATTGTGCAGCATTCCGTCCATCATCTTGTGTGTTTGCATTTCGCCCTATGTGGGAAGGGTATGCCCAGACGTGGGTCCCGTGCTCACTACGCCACTGGAGTCAAGCTATTCTGGCTGATGAAGGCTGATAGCCTGAAACCGGTCCTAGGATGCTTGATTCCGGTCCAGGAAGACATGGCTTGGCAGTTCGGTCTGGACTGTTCCCATGAGGCACAGGGTCAAGACTGATTTGCATATGGCTATGTCTGAACTGGGGTGGCGTGGTGAAGCAAAATAACGATGGATTAAACCCAGATCTGTGACTGGGGGTGAATGTTTGCCATTGTGCAGCATTCCGTCCATCATCTTGTGTGTTTTGCATTTCGCCCTATGTGGGAAGGGTATGCCCAGACGTGGGTCCCGTGCTCACTACGCCACTGGAGTCAAGCTATTCTGGCTGATGAAGGCTGATAGCCTGAAACCGGTCCTAGGATGCTTGATTCCGGTCCAGGGAAGACATGGCTTGGCAGTTCGGTCTGGACTGTTCCCATGAGGCACAGGGTCAAGACTGATTTGCATATGGCTATGTCTGAACTGGGGTGGCGTGGTGAAGCAAAATAACGATGGATTAAACCCAGATCTGTGACTGGGGGTGAATGTTTGCCATTGTGCAGCATTCCGTCCATCATCTTGTGTGTTTTGCATTTCGCCCTATGTGGGAAGGGTATGCCCAGACGTGGGTCCCGTGCTCACTACGCCACTGGAGTCAAGCTATTCTGGCTGATGAAGGCTGATAGCCTGAAACCGGTCCTAGGATGCTTGATTCCGGTCCAGGGAAGACATGGCTTGGCAGTTCGGTCTGGACTGTTCCCATGAGGCACAGGGTCAAGACTGATTTGCATATGGCTATGTCTGAACTGGGAGTGGCGTGGTGAAGCAAAATAACGATGGATTAAACCCAGATCTGTGACTGGGGGTGAATGTTTGCCATTGTGCAGCATTCCGTCCATCATCTTGTGTGTTTTGCATTTCGCCCTATGTGGGAAGGGTATGCCCAGACGTGGGTCCCGTGCTCACTACGCCACTGGAGTCAAGCTATTCTGGCTGATGAAGGCTGATAGCCTGAAACCGGTCCTAGGATGCTTGATTCCGGTCCAGGGAAGACATGGCTTGGCAGTTCGGTCTGGACTGTTCCCATGAGGCACAGGGTCAAGACTGATTTGCATATGGCTATGTCTGAACTGGGGTGGCGTGGTGAAGCAAAATAACGATGGATTAAACCCAGATCTGTGACTGGGGGTGAATGTTTGCCATTGTGCAGCATTCCGTCCATCATCTTGTGTGTTTTGCATTTCGCCCTATGTGGGAAGGGTATGCCCAGACGTGGGTCCCGTGCTCACTACGCCACTGGAGTCAAGCTATTCTGGCTGATGAAGGCTGATAGCCTGAAACCGGTCCTAGGATGCTTGATTCCGGTCCAGGGAAGACATGGCTTGGCAGTTCGGTCTGGACTGTTCCCATGAGGCACAGGGTCAAGACTGATTTGCATATGGCTATGTCTGAACTGGGAGTGGCGTGGTGAAGCAAAATAACGATGGATTAAACCCAGATCTGTGACTGGGGGTGAATGTTTGCCATTGTGCAGCATTCCGTCCATCATCTTGTGTGTTTGCATTTCGCCCTATGTGGGAAGGGTATGCCCAGACGTGGGTCCCGTGCTCACTACGCCACTGGAGTCAAGCTATTCTGGCTGATGAAGGCTGATAGCCTGAAACCGGTCCTAGGATGCTTGATTCCGGTCCAGGGAAGACATGGCTTGGCAGTTCGGTCTGGACTGTTCCCATGAGGCACAGGGTCAAGACTGATTTGCATATGGCTATGTCTGAACTGGGGTGGCGTGGTGAAGCAAAATAACGATGGATTAAACCCAGATCTGTGACTGGGGGTGAATGTTTGCCATTGTGCAGCATTCCGTCCATCATCTTGTGTGTTTTGCATTTCGCCCTATGTGGGAAGGGTATGCCCAGACGTGGGTCCCGTGCTCACTACGCCACTGGAGTCAAGCTATTCTGGCTGATGAAGGCTGATAGCCTGAAACCGGTCCTAGGATGCTTGATTCCGGTCCAGGGAAGACATGGCTTGGCAGTTCGGTCTGGACTGTTCCCATGAGGCACAGGGTCAAGACTGATTTGCATATGGCTATGTCTGAACTGGGGTGGCGTGGTGAAGCAAAATAACGATGGATTAAACCCAGATCTGTGACTGGGGGTGAATGTTTGCCATTGTGCAGCATTCCGTCCATCATCTTGTGTGTTTGCATTTCGCCCTATGTGGGAAGGGTATGCCCAGACGTGGGTCCCGTGCTCACTACGCCACTGGAGTCAAGCTATTCTGGCTGATGAAGGCTGATAGCCTGAAACCGGTCCTAGGATGCTTGATTCCGGTCCAGGGAAGACATGGCTTGGCAGTTCGGTCTGGACTGTTCCCATGAGGCACAGGGTCAAGACTGATTTGCATATGGCTATGTCTGAACTGGGGTGGCGTGGTGAAGCAAAATAACGATGGATTAAACCCAGATCTGTGACTGGGGGTGAATGTTTGCCATTGTGCAGCATTCCGTCCATCATCTTGTGTGTTTTATATTTTTTACGCACAATGTTATTCATTAATGCTGTACTATGTGCATTTTACACTGCAAAAGTTTTTGAACAAGTGTTTAAGTGTCTGTAATCTAAAACTAGACGATATGTATTGTCTGGTTTGGAGACAGGAAACAAAGGATTGTTCATTGAAGAGGTGCATGTTTCAATCACGCCTTGGTATTCAAGTTGATCTAAGATCTCCCTGACCTGTTTTTTAGCTTCTTGCTTTATTGTGTTCTGCCTCTGTGCAGTAGGTTCATTTTTCAAATGTATTTTATGGTGAGGTGAGTCCTCATCCCATCCTACATGATTTTTGTATAATGCTGGGGCCTGGGCAACTGCCCATTTCCTGGCATAAGTATATTTTAGATGAATTGGAATATGGTTAGAGAAGGCAGGCATAATAATGTCCTCGCCATGTGGGCACTCCCTGACAAATTGTGGTGGCCAGTCTTTTTCTGCTAGAAGTATGTCATAGCCCCTTGAAAGTTTCTCCCAAAAGAGTGTTTTCACCTGTCTTGGTATGTCTCCCTCCATCCGGAGTGTTATTTCATATAACTTTTGTGGAGTACTAACCCTGGTGTCTACAGTCTCAACTGTAATGTACTCATTCAAGTCCACTATCTCCAGAAGTTCCTTCAGGTTCTGGCGAGCCATTGTGACTTCTGCTGCACTGTCCAGCATTGTCTGAGCCCATTCTCCGTTCTTGAGTTGTGTTCTCAGTATCCTCGGCATGTCTTACCTTCAGACTGCTACCTTCTTTTTTGAGAATTGAGGTTTTGATTTATTTTTCAGAACGTGTTTGTCGTCTTTCGATTTCACGCGTTCTTCTCTATGTTCTGACCGTCCTCTTCTTTCCGATGTCTGTGACAAGATCTGAAAGGTACGAGAGGAACGTGTATCAGTATCTTGATACCTGTCAGGCTTTTTCAAATTATCCCTATTCCTGAGGTTATACCTCCTTTCAGAGGGCTCCTTTTGAGGAGACCTACCTCGGGATTGAGAATGTTTCTCGTTTGAATTTTGTTTATTAGTTTCCCACTTCTTTTAGAAGATGTAGGTGTTTGTTTAATAGAGTCCTTCTCAGGACTTTCAGATAGTTTTGGCTTCAACGGTCTTCCACCTAAACTATCTCTGCCTAATTCTGCATAAGATTGTTCTATTATTCTGGGTAGTTCTGTTTGATGTTCTGTAACATCGAATTCCCTTAATCGTTGGTGGATCGCCACTGCTGCTGCCTCCCCTTTAAAATTAGATAATATTATTGTTGAGACCTGGTCGAAATTTTTCAGTAATTTCATACCTAAATTCAGAGCAGGCTCTGCCCCGTATTCGTTTTGAATTTGTTTCAGGACATCTGGTATTACTGCAATTGACGGAACACCATGTGTTTTAGTATAGATGGCAGCAAAGACTGAGCCCCAAGTGGTGCAGTCTTCCAGTTGTGGTGTGATCCCCATCGGTAAACAGATTGTTAGGATTCTGTGTTTCTCATAAGGGCTAGTATTTGGAAATACTACTTCAATTTGAGTTATTTTTTGAGCTATCCAGAATGGAATTTGCTCACGTTTTGTGGGCATCTTTCTCATGACTGCATATAGAGTCTGTGGTGTAATTTTTAGTGTATTCCCCTGTTGAGGAGTTTGATTTGGAATGGTTAATGGTGGTTGGACTGTGAAAGTCTGCATGACATATTGGACTAATTGTCTGTAAATTTTTATTAACTCTTGTAGTTGAGTAAGTAGTTCCTCGTCTGACATTATATTGAGGTCAGAATGAGGAGTGTAGCCGACTAGAATCGGCCATGTTGCTCCTGGTCTACCTAGTGGACCAAGCCTGGTAATGTTTCTGTGATGTTTTAGGGCACCTTTAAACCAGAGCTGATGCTCCTGGTATGTTAGTGGAATTTCAATATCCTCAAAAGGAATATATTCCTCTGGTAGTTCATCTTCTTTGTAGAAGTGAAACAGTCTTGTTACTGAATTTGATTCAGGAAATATTACCCATGAATAGAAAACCTCTGTCTGAAAGGATTCGTGTGCCTCTATCACGAAAACTGCTCTACCACCTCTTGGTGGTAGGCCATGTTTTATAAGTTTTAGAGTGATGGCTCTTCTTAAATTTGGATGGATGTCTATAACACCTTCCTCAGGTACATTTGTACCTGTAAAGTTTAAAACTGCTATGGCTGGGTCAGCCGCAGCTCCACCAGTGTCGGTGGCATTGTCCCGTGTGGACATTTGTTTTTTGAAAAATGTAGAACAAGTTTCAAGGAAACAAAAAGATAAGGTGCACGATATTTTGGAACACTGTATCCTTCAACATTGAACAAACCAAACAACTAATATATAGGGTGCTTCCCTATTTAGTTATGGCAGATATTTAACCCTACCCACTCCAGACGTCTTATGGAGTATGTGAGTAGGGGTCTCTGAGAAAAGCACGACTGAGTTACTCAGTATCTAGCGTTAAATTACTGCCTTACCAAACCGTTGGGCGCCATGTAGTGTAGTTCCTATTTCCCTAATAGGCTCTGCGCATTGGAATAATATAACCTATAGGCTTGACATAGGACTAAAGTCGGTATGTCCCTATCGAGTATATTAAACTTAATTACTTGTGCCAGCTAGCTCAGAGGCCACTAGAAACTCCTTGAGAACAAGAAGGGAGTAGTTTCTGGCAACAGAAAAACATGACAACTTTGTTTCCCTTTAGAATCGGAACACGTCTCAGAATCGAGGAAACAATAGATAACAGTTTCACTCAGTCAATCGTGCATGCTTAGTTTCTACAGAGTTACACAGAAAGGAAAGACGGGCGTTTCAATAAAGGGTTTTATTGAACAGTCTTGTTTCTCGTGTAAGAGATATGTACTGTTATGATCACAAGACAGTATGCAAGATAAATAATGTACAGCGTAAGCAGTAGAAATAAATAATACTGCACTAGCATTATCTTTTAGCATAGATTCACGAACATAAATAACATGAGCTAAAAATGTGAGTACTCATACGATGCGTCTCTAAGCTAGTTCTACCCCAATGTACCTAACCTAGTCTAGGTGTAGGGAAAGGTAGAAGTAGGTGGAGTATTCTCTAGACTGGTATACTAAGAGTATGTTAAGTATAGTATGCCAAGTATGGTATGCCAAGAGTCCCTCTAGGTTCTAGTCAGCTCCATACCTTGAGAATGAGAGAGGTGGAAATCTCTTGCCGGATCTGGAACTCTAACACCCCGCAAAGGGAGTCAGAATACTGGAAGCTAGATTCATCTGCGTGCAGGAATGACAGCGTCTTCTTAGTGCGTCAGGCCGGGATACGGGCTCCTCTGAAGCCAAGGTCTCCTCTAACTTTCTTGGGCAAGGGAAGGTATATTTATACCTGGTAGGTGTCTTGGATTGTTAGTATTGACGTAAAGTCGGACAGAGGAAGACGTCAGGAATGAACCCTTAAGGTATAACGGTTCATACATAATAGATGAGTTTTTGGAGAAATCAATAGTCCTGTGCTAGGGGAACTCCCGAAGCTTAAGGGTCTGGTTTCTAAGAACTCGTAGTGACGTTAGGGTGGACGGATGTCGGTGACCATGCCTGTATTTGGAGTGCCCGGTTAATGCCTAAATAAGGACAGGGATTCTATGCCTATATAAGGGCAATGCGAATTGTGCCTATATAAGGACATGATTCAGGAAAACCTATATACGGACCCCTAAAGCGGAATATAACAATGGCGGTGACCGAAACGCGTCATGGCGAGCTGGAGCGGAAAAATGGAATAAACTGATTTTGCACATAATTGGAGTCCGTACCCTTCCTTCGATCTAAGTGTGGATTGTCTGGGGAAACGTTTGTTGGATATATACATATATGTATATATATGTGTATGTATATATATATATATATATATATATATATGCGAAAAAAAAACTCCGCTGCAAGAATTGTGCTGGATGAACGAAGACAGACCCAAATATAAGGTGCAGTATATTTATTAATTAAACGCCCTGAAATCCGCCATGACGCGTTTCGACCTCCGAAAGGTCTTGATCACATATATATATATAAACGTATTATCTACTGGCGGTCGCCAGTAGATAGTTATAGCTAGGACCTATTTTCCATAGGAAATCCGCAACATTCTATTTGAAATAACGTTGGCGCCGGTTGACGAATCTTCGCGAAAGTTTCCAACTTGTTGGGGCGCTCCGGTCCACTCCTATCCTGAAAGTCTCGGGGTGATTCGTCAAGCGGGGGCCGAGAAAAAAGGGGGGTCCCAAAACACGTTTTCCCCATTCATTTTTCCATAGGAACTGTTAGTCGCAGCTACAGCCCGAACTGCTGAACGGAATTACACCAAATTTAGGAAAAGGGGTAGCCCTTGGCTCAGTGTCGTGCCTTTTGCTTAAATGGTGTAAATCCGTTCAGTAGTTCCTGAGAAAATCAAAAGTAAAGTCACATATATATCTATGGCCGAGTAGGGTCCGCGTACCCTCCCGATCACGAGCTGCATGCTAATTGGCTGTCAAGTGGCTGTCAACACTCCAAATCAGGAAGTGTTGGCAGCCATTTTATCCTCGGTAGAACCGAGGGACAGAAACAAGTGCGCAAAGCGCAAAAAGGGAGCAGGGTAGAAACACCCTGACCCCCTAGGTCTGCTCAGGGGTCCCACAAGGACCCCCTGGCAAGAAAATAAGCATTTAAAAAAAAAATGGTGGGATGCGCTTAGGGTGCGCGGATCCCGCCGAGAAAACACACAAGAAACAAGTGCGCAAAACGCACAAAGGGGGCAGGGTAGAAACACCCTGACCCCCTAGGTCTGCTCAGGGGGTCCCACAAGGATCTCCTGGGCAGAAAAAAGCATAAAAAAAAAAAAATCGGCGGGATGCGCTTAGGGTGCGCGGATCCCGCCGATAAAAAAAAAAAAAAACGATGCGCGTTCTCCCGCGCTTCGATGCTAATTTGCCCCCGGGGGCATGCGGGGGGTAGGTTTATGTTTTATGTGGGGGGCCTCTAAGGCCCCCCAAGCCCCGGGGACTGCCACCCCCCGGGGCTTTAAATAAGACATGGTGCGGGAGGGCTCTCGGCCCTCCCGCAGCCCTGGGGACCGCCACCCCCCGGGGCTTCTTTTTTTAAATTAATCACCTGTGTGGGGGCTCCAGCCCCCACATGCCCCGGGGACCACCACCTCCCGGGGCACTAGAAAACAAATGTGGGGGCCGTTTCGGACACCCGAAGCCCCGGGGACCACCACCTCCCGGGGCTGTGCAATTGAAAGGAGGGGGCCGCGCGGCCCTCTCCTGGAGCCTGTGGTGGCCCTGGGGACCGCCACCCCCAGGGCCGGCTCCTGCAGTGTCCCGGGGTGCCTACCCCGGGACACTGTAGATTGCTATGACAGGGCGGAGCCTCGCGGCTCCCGTCCTGTCATAGCAAACTGCTTTGGATATTGGAAGCGAGAGCAGGGAAACCTGCTCTCGCTTCCAATATCCAAAGACAATTGCTTTTCCACATGGGAAGCTGCATGTTAGCAGCTCCCCATGTGGAAAAGCAATACCGACTCCCGCAGGACGCTGGGAGCCGGCGTGGTCCGTGGGGGAGTCGGGGTCCTCCCACGGACCCCAAAGGATAGGGCCAGCCTCGGGGGATGGGGTCCCCGGGGCAAGTAGTGGCCCGGGAGGGGGTCACGCGGCCCCCTCCCCAAATTAGAAAAAAAATAATTAAAAATTAAAAAAGGCCGGCCCCGGGGGATGGGGTCCCAGGGGCCTAAGGAGGCCTGAGGAGGGGGGCAACGCAGCACCCCTCCATGAAAATAAAAATAAAAGAGGTGGCAATGACCCGGGGGATGGGGTCCCCGGGCTGAAATTGGCCACGGGGAGGGGGCCCACGCGGTCCCCCTTCCCGTTCACATTTAAAAAAAAAAAAAAAAAGGGGTCAGGCCCTGGGGGATGGGGTCCCTAGGGCCCATAAATAATTAAAGAAGGGAGGCCACACAGCCCCCCTTTAAAAAAAAAACTAAAAATCCGGCATTGCGCCGGAGGCCACGCCCCTCCTTGTCATGCACTCTGCAAACGCGCCCCTGGCGCGTTTGCAGAGGGGGAACAAATTCCCCTTGAATACTGGGGGTCCCTGGGGCCAACTAGCCCACCAGGAACCTCCAGTATGCGCCAGGAGGCTGCGTTGCAGAGAGGTGTTCTGAGGCCACGCCCCTTTTACACCTCTCTGCAACGCAGCTCTATGGCGCTTAATGGAGGTAGCTGGTGGGCTAGTTGCACCCCAGGGACCCTCAGGATTCAACGGGAGTTAATCCCCGACTTAAAACGCACCACGGGGCGCGTTTGCACAGTGGTGAGGGGAGGGGCCTGAGGTGACGTGTGCAAACAGGCCCCGTGGCGCGTTTTTAAGATAGGGAATTAAATCCCCTTCAATCCTGAGGGTCCCTGGGAACTAGCCCACCAGGTACCTCCAGTAAGCGCCACGGAGCTGTGTTGCAGAGTGTTGTAAAAAGGGGCGTGGCCTCTGAACACCTCTCTGCAACGCAGCTCTCTGGCGCATACTGGAGGTATCTGGTGGGCTAGTTGGCCCCTAGGGACCCTCGGGATTGAGGAGGAATTAATTCTCCAACTTAAAACGCGCCACAGGGCGTGTTTGCAGACATGTCACCTCAGGCCCCACCCCTTCCTTCACCATTGTGCAAATATTCCTCTAAAATCAGCCGAAATACGAATTCCGATTTACTCACCTGTTATCAGGAGAGACCTCAGTGCTGCATCTTTCAGCCCAGTACTGATCCTCAAAAGTAATTTTAACCGTACTTACCAGTAACTTGAATTTCCTTCCATAGGCTAACATTGACTGGTTTCACTTGGAAATATCTTCTAAGTGTGGAGTTTTGGAACTTTAAAATATTCCTCTAAAATCAGCCGAAATACGAATTCCGATTTACTCACCTGTTATCAGGAGAGACCTCAGTGCTGCATCTTTCAGCCCAGTACTGATCCTGAAAAGTAATTTTAACCGTACTTACCAGTAACTTGAATTTCCTTCCATAGGCTAACATTGACTGGTTTCACTTGGAAATTCTTCTAAGTGTGGAGTTTTGGAACTTTAAAATATTCCTCTAAAATCAGCCGAAATACGAATTCCGATTTACTCACCTGTTATCAGGAGAGACCTCAGTGCTGCATCTTTCAGCCCAGTACTGATCCTGAAAAGTAATTTTAACCGTACTTACCAGTAACTTGAATTTCCTTCCATAGGCTAACATTGACTGGTTTCACTTGGAAATTCTTCTAAGTGTGGAGTTTTGGAACTTTAAAATATTCCTCTAAAATCAGCCGAAATACGAATTCCGATTTACTCACCTGTTATCAGGAGAGACCTCAGTGCTGCATCTTTCAGCCCAGTACTGATCCTGAAAAGTAATTTTAACCGTACTTACCAGTAACTTGAATTTCCTTCCATAGGATATCATTGCCTGCTTTTTGCTGAAAAAGTTTCTAAGTGTGGATTTTTGAAACATACAAATATTCCTCTAAAATCAGCCGAAATACGAATTCCGATTTACTCACCTGTTATCAGGAGAGACCTCAGTGCTGCATCTTTCAGCCCAGTACTGATCCTCAAAAGTAATTTTAACCGTACTTACCAGTAACTTGAATTTCCTTCCATAGGCTAACATTGACTGGTTTCACTTGGAAATTCTTCTAAGTGTGGAGTTTTGGAACTTTAAAATATTCCTCTAAAATCAGCCGAAATACGAATTCCGATTTACTCACCTGTTATCAGGAGAGACCTCAGTGCTGCATCTTTCAGCCCAGTACTGATCCTCGAAAAGTAATTTTAACCGTACTTACCAGTAACTTGAATTTCCTTCCATAGGCTAACATTGACTGGTTTCACTTGGAAATTCTTCTAAGTGTGGAGTTTTGGAACTTTAAAATATTCCTCTAAAATCAGCCGAAATACGAATTCCGATTTACTCACCTGTTATCAGGAGAGACCTCAGTGCTGCATCTTTCAGCCCAGTACTGATCCTGAAAAGTAATTTTAACCGTACTTACCAGTAACTTGAATTTCCTTCCATAGGCTAACATTGACTGGTTTCACTTGGAAATTCTTCTAAGTGTGGAGTTTTGGAACTTTAAAATATTCCTCTAAAATCAGCCGAAATACGAATTCCGATTTACTCACCTGTTATCAGGAGAGACCTCAGTGCTGCATCTTTCAGCCCAGTACTGATCCTGAAAAGTAATTTTAACCGTACTTACCAGTAACTTGAATTTCCTTCCATAGGATATCATTGCCTGCTTTTTGCTTGAAAAGTTTCTAAGTGTTGATTTTTGGAACATACAAATATTCCTCTAAAATCAGCCGAAATACGAATTCCGATTTACTCACCTGTTATCAGGAGAGACCTCAGTGCTGCATCTTTCAGCCCAGTACTGATCCTCAAAAGTAATTTTAACCGTACTTACCAGTAACTTGAATTTCCTTCCATAGGCTAACATTGACTGGTTTCACTTGGAAATTCTTCTAAGTGTGGAGTTTTGGAACTTTAAAATATTCCTCTAAAATCAGCCGAAATACGAATTCCGATTTACTCACCTGTTATCAGGAGAGACCTCAGTGCTGCATCTTTCAGCCCAGTACTGATCCTGAAAAGTAATTTTAACCGTACTTACCAGTAACTTGAATTTCCTTCCATAGGCTAACATTGACTGGTTTCACTTGGAAATTCTTCTAAGTGTGGAGTTTTGGAACTTTAAAATATTCCTCTAAAATCAGCCGAAATACGAATTCCGATTTACTCACCTGTTATCAGGAGAGACCTCAGTGCTGCATCTTTCAGCCCAGTACTGATCCTGAAAAGTAATTTTAACCGTACTTACCAGTAACTTGAATTTCCTTCCATAGGCTAACATTGACTGGTTTCACTTGGAAATTCTTCTAAGTGTGGAGTTTTGGAACTTTAAAATATTCCTCTAAAATCAGCCGAAATACGAATTCCGATTTACTCACCTGTTATCAGGAGAGACCTCAGTGCTGCATCTTTCAGCCCAGTACTGATCCTGAAAAGTAATTTTAACCGTACTTACCAGTAACTTGAATTTCCTTCCATAGGATATCATTGCCTGCTTTTTGCTTGAAAAAGTTTCTAAGTGTGGATTTTTGGAACATTACAAATATTCCTCTAAAATCAGCCGAAATACGAATTCCGATTTACTCACCTGTTATCAGGAGAGACCTCAGTGCTGCATCTTTCAGCCCAGTACTGATCCTCAAAAGTAATTTTAACCGTACTTACCAGTAACTTGAATTTCCTTCCATAGGCTAACATTGACTGGTTTCACTTGGAAATTCTTCTAAGTGTGGAGTTTTGGAACTTTAAAATATTCCTCTAAAATCAGCCGAAATACGAATTCCGATTTACTCACCTGTTATCAGGAGAGACCTCAGTGCTGCATCTTTCAGCCCAGTACTGATCCTGAAAAGTAATTTTAACCGTACTTACCAGTAACTTGAATTTCCTTCCATAGGCTAACATTGACTGGTTTCACTTGGAAATTCTTCTAAGTGTGGAGTTTTGGAACTTTAAAATATTCCTCTAAAATCAGCCGAAATACGAATTCCGATTTACTCACCTGTTATCAGGAGAGACCTCAGTGCTGCATCTTTCAGCCCAGTACTGATCCTGAAAAGTAATTTTAACCGTACTTACCAGTAACTTGAATTTCCTTCCATAGGCTAACATTGACTGGTTTCACTTGGAAATTCTTCTAAGTGTGGAGTTTTGGAACTTTAAAATATTCCTCTAAAATCAGCCGAAATACGAATTCCGATTTACTCACCTGTTATCAGGAGAGACCTCAGTGCTGCATCTTTCAGCCCAGTACTGATCCTCAAAAGTAATTTTAACCGTACTTACCAGTAACTTGAATTTCCTTCCATAGGATATCATTGCCTGCTTTTTGCTGAAAAAGTTTCTAAGTGTTGATTTTTGGAACATACAAATATTCCTCTAAAATCAGCCGAAATACGAATTCCGATTTACTCACCTGTTATCAGGAGAGACCTCAGTGCTGCATCTTTCAGCCCAGTACTGATCCTGAAAAGTAATTTTAACCGTACTTACCAGTAACTTGAATTTCCTTCCATAGGCTAACATTGACTGGTTTCACTTGGAAATTCTTCTAAGTGTGGAGTTTTGGAACTTTAAAATATTCCTCTAAAATCAGCCGAAATACGAATTCCGATTTACTCACCTGTTATCAGGAGAGACCTCAGTGCTGCATCTTTCAGCCCAGTACTGATCCTGAAAAGTAATTTTAACCGTACTTACCAGTAACTTGAATTTCCTTCCATAGGCTAACATTGACTGGTTTCACTTGGAAATTCTTCTAAGTGTGGAGTTTTGGAACTTTAAAATATTCCTCTAAAATCAGCCGAAATACGAATTCCGATTTACTCACCTGTTATCAGGAGAGACCTCAGTGCTGCATCTTTCAGCCCAGTACTGATCCTGAAAAGTAATTTTAACCGTACTTACCAGTAACTTGAATTTCCTTCCATAGGCTAACATTGACTGGTTTCACTTGGAAATTCTTCTAAGTGTGGAGTTTTGGAACTTTAAAATATTCCTCTAAAATCAGCCGAAATACGAATTCCGATTTACTCACCTGTTATCAGGAGAGACCTCAGTGCTGCATCTTTCAGCCCAGTACTGATCCTGAAAAGTAATTTTAACCGTACTTACCAGTAACTTGAATTTCCTTCCATAGGCTAACATTGACTGGTTTCACTTGGAAATTCTTCTAAGTGTGGAGTTTTGGAACTTTACAAATATTCCTCTAAAATCAGCCGAAATACGAATTCCGATTTACTCACCTGTTATCAGGAGAGACCTCAGTGCTGCATCTTTCAGCCCAGTACTGATCCTGAAAAGTAATTTTAACCGTACTTACCAGTAACTTGAATTTCCTTCCATAGGCTAACATTGACTGGTTTCACTTGGAAATTCTTCTAAGTGTGGAGTTTTGGAACTTTAAAATATTCCTCTAAAATCAGCCGAAATACGAATTCCGATTTACTCACCTGTTATCAGGAGAGACCTCAGTGCTGCATCTTTCAGCCCAGTACTGATCCTGAAAAGTAATTTTAACCGTACTTACCAGTAACTTGAATTTCCTTCCATAGGCTAACATTGACTGGTTTCACTTGGAAATTCTTCTAAGTGTGGAGTTTTGGAACTTTAAAATATTCCTCTAAAATCAGCCGAAATACGAATTCCGATTTACTCACCTGTTATCAGGAGAGACCTCAGTGCTGCATCTTTCAGCCCAGTACTGATCCTGAAAAGTAATTTTAACCGTACTTACCAGTAACTTGAATTTCCTTCCATAGGCTAACATTGACTGGTTTCACTTGGAAATTCTTCTAAGTGTGGAGTTTTGGAACTTTAAAATATTCCTCTAAAATCAGCCGAAATACGAATTCCGATTTACTCACCTGTTATCAGGAGAGACCTCAGTGCTGCATCTTTCAGCCCAGTACTGATCCTGAAAAGTAATTTTAACCGTACTTACCAGTAACTTGAATTTCCTTCCATAGGCTAACATTGACTGGTTTCACTTGGAAATTCTTCTAAGTGTGGAGTTTTGGAACTTTAAAATATTCCTCTAAAATCAGCCGAAATACGAATTCCGATTTACTCACCTGTTATCAGGAGAGACCTCAGTGCTGCATCTTTCAGCCCAGTACTGATCCTGAAAAGTAATTTTAACCGTACTTACCGGTAACTTGAATTTCCTTCCATAGGCTAACATTGACTGGTTTCACTTGGAAATTCTTCTAAGTGTGGAGTTTTGGAACTTTAAAATATTCCTCTAAAATCAGCCGAAATACGAATTCCGATTTACTCACCTGTTATCAGGAGAGACCTCAGTGCTGCATCTTTCAGCCCAGTACTGATCCTGAAAAGTAATTTTAACCGTAATTACCAGTAACTTGAATTTCCTTCCATAGGATATCATTGCCTGCTTTTTGCTGAAAAAGTTTCTAAGTGTCGATTTTTGGAACATACAAATATTCCTCTAAAATCAGCCGAAATACGAATTCCGATTTACTCACCTGTTATCAGGAGAGACCTCAGTGCTGCATCTTTCAGCCCAGTACTGATCCTCAAAAGTAATTTTAACCGTACTTACCAGTAACTTGAATTTCCTTCCATAGGCTAACATTGACTGGTTTCACTTGGAAATATCTTCTAAGTGTGGAGTTTTGGAACTTTAAAATATTCCTCTAAAATCAGCCGAAATACGAATTCCGATTTACTCACCTGTTATCAGGAGAGACCTCAGTGCTGCATCTTTCAGCCCAGTACTGATCCTGAAAAGTAATTTTAACCGTACTTACCAGTAACTTGAATTTCCTTCCATAGGCTAACATTGACTGGTTTCACTTGGAAATTCTTCTAAGTGTGGAGTTTTGGAACTTTAAAATATTCCTCTAAAATCAGCCGAAATACGAATTCCGATTTACTCACCTGTTATCAGGAGAGACCTCAGTGCTGCATCTTTCAGCCCAGTACTGATCCTGAAAAGTAATTTTAACCGTACTTACCAGTAACTTGAATTTCCTTCCATAGGCTAACATTGACTGGTTTCACTTGGAAATTCTTCTAAGTGTGGAGTTTTGGAACTTTAAAATATTCCTCTAAAATCAGCCGAAATACGAATTCCGATTTACTCACCTGTTATCAGGAGAGACCTCAGTGCTGCATCTTTCAGCCCAGTACTGATCCTGAAAAGTAATTTTAACCGTACTTACCAGTAACTTGAATTTCCTTCCATAGGATATCATTGCCTGCTTTTCGCTTGAAAAAGTTTCTAAGTGTGGATTTTTGGAACATACAAATATTCCTCTAAAATCAGCCGAAATACGAATTCCGATTTACTCACCTGTTATCAGGAGAGACCTCAGTGCTGCATCTTTCAGCCCAGTACTGATCCTCAAAAGTAATTTTAACCGTACTTACCAGTAACTTGAATTTCCTTCCATAGGCTAACATTGACTGGTTTCACTTGGAAATATCTTCTAAGTGTGGAGTTTTGGAACTTTAAAATATTCCTCTAAAATCAGCCGAAATACGAATTCCGATTTACTCACCTGTTATCAGGAGAGACCTCAGTGCTGCATCTTTCAGCCCAGTACTGATCCTGAAAAGTAATTTTAACCGTACTTACCAGTAACTTGAATTTCCTTCCATAGGCTAACATTGACTGGTTTCACTTGGAAATTCTTCTAAGTGTGGAGTTTTGGAACTTTATAAATATTCCTCTAAAATCAGCCGAAATACGAATTCCGATTTACTCACCTGTTATCAGGAGAGACCTCAGTGCTGCATCTTTCAGCCCAGTACTGATCCTGAAAAGTAATTTTAACCGTACTTACCAGTAACTTGAATTTCCTTCCATAGGCTAACATTGACTGGTTTCACTTGGAAATTCTTCTAAGTGTGGAGTTTTGGAACTTTAAAATATTCCTCTAAAATCAGCCGAAATACGAATTCCGATTTACTCACCTGTTATCAGGAGAGACCTCAGTGCTGCATCTTTCAGCCCAGTACTGATCCTGAAAAGTAATTTTAACCGTACTTACCAGTAACTTGAATTTCCTTCCATAGGATATCATTGCCTGCTTTTTGCTGAAAAAGTTTCTAAGTGTCGATTTTTGAAACATACAAATATTCCTCTAAAATCAGCCGAAATACGAATTCCGATTTACTCACCTGTTATCAGGAGAGACTTTAGTGCTGCATCTTTCAGCCCAGTACTGATCCTCAAAAGTAATTTTAACCGTACTTACCAGTAACTTGAATTTCCTTACATAGGCTAACATTGACTGGTTTCACTTGGAAATTCTTCTAAGTGTGGAGTTTTGGAACTTTAAAATATTCCTCTAAAATCAGCCGAAATACGAATTCCGATTTACTCACCTGTTATCAGGAGAGACCTCAGTGCTGCATCTTTCAGCCCAGTACTGATCCTGAAAAGTAATTTTAACCGTACTTACCAGTAACTTGAATTTCCTTCCATAGGCTAACATTGACTGGTTTCACTTGGAAATTCTTCTAAGTGTGGAGTTTTGGAACTTTATAAATATTCCTCTAAAATCAGCCGAAATACGAATTCCGATTTACTCACCTGTTATCAGGAGAGACCTCAGTGCTGTATCTTTCAGCCCAGTACTGATCCTGAAAAGTAATTTTAACCGTACTTACCAGTAACTTGAATTTCCTTCCATAGGCTAACATTGACTGGTTTCACTTGGAAATTCTTCTAAGTGTGGAGTTTTGGAACTTTAAAATATTCCTCTAAAATCAGCCGAAATACGAATTCCGATTTACTCACCTGTTATCAGGAGAGACCTCAGTGCTGCATCTTTCAGCCCAGTACTGATCCTGAAAAGTAATTTTAACCGTACTTACCAGTAACTTGAATTTCCTTCCATAGGCTAACATTGACTGGTTTCACTTGGAAATTCTTCTAAGTGTGGAGTTTTGGAACTTTAAAATATTCCTCTAAAATCAGCCGAAATACGAATTCCGATTTACTCACCTGTTATCAGGAGAGACCTCAGTGCTGCATCTTTCAGCCCAGTACTGATCCTTGAAAAGTAATTTTAACCGTACTTACCAGTAACTTGAATTTCCTTCCATAGGCTAACATTGACTGGTTTCACTTGGAAATTCTTCTAAGTGTGGAGTTTTGGAACTTTAAAATATTCCTCTAAAATCAGCCGAAATACGAATTCCGATTTACTCACCTGTTATCAGGAGAGACCTCAGTGCTGCATCTTTCAGCCCAGTACTGATCCTGAAAAGTAATTTTAACCGTACTTACCAGTAACTTGAATTTCCTTCCATAGGCTAACATTGACTGGTTTCACTTGGAAATTCTTCTAAGTGTGGAGTTTTGGAACTTTAAAATATTCCTCTAAAATCAGCCGAAATACGAATTCCGATTTACTCACCTGTTATCAGGAGAGAACCTCAGTGCTGCATCTTTCAGCCCAGTACTGATCCTTGAAAAGTAATTTTAACCGTACTTACCAGTAACTTGAATTTCCTTCCATAGGCTAACATTGACTGGTTTCACTTGGAAATTCTTCTAAGTGTGGAGTTTTGGAACTTTAAAATATTCCTCTAAAATCAGCCGAAATACGAATTCCGATTTACTCACCTGTTATCAGGAGAGACCTCAGTGCTGCATCTTTCAGCCCAGTACTGATCCTGAAAAGTAATTTTAACCGTACTTACCAGTAACTTGAATTTCCTTCCATAGGCTAACATTGACTGGTTTCACTTGGAAATTCTTCTAAGTGTGGAGTTTTGGAACTTTAAAATATTCCTCTAAAATCAGCCGAAATACGAATTCCGATTTACTCACCTGTTATCAGGAGAGACCTCAGTGCTGCATCTTTCAGCCCAGTACTGATCCTGAAAAGTAATTTTAACCGTACTTACCAGTAACTTGAATTTCCTTCCATAGGATATCCATTGTCTGGTTTTCAGCTAGAAAAGTTTCTAAGTGTCGATTTTTGCAAACTTTACAAATATTCCTCTAAAAATCAGCCTGAAATGACTGAATACGCATTTACTCACCTGTTTATCAGGAGATGACACTCAGTGCTGCATCTTTCAGGACCCACCACTGAGTCCTGAAAAGTAACTATAACCGTACTTACCTGCTAACGTGAATTTCCTCCCATAGGATAACATTGGTGATTCTATGTGAAAAAGTTTCCAAGTGTCAACTTTTAAAATACAATAATATTCCTTAAAAATCAGTACTGTAACCAAAACGCTTTTACTCAACTGTTTACAGGAGATGTCCCAGGACTGAATCTAGGATCCAGTCCTGTGGTTAGAAAAGTAATCCATAAAGTAACTAATTGCATTTAACTAGAAATTCACATTGAGCTCAATGTTGCATTGTGTTTGAAATTGTGTTGCCCATTGCAACAACTGTAACTACTGTACTTAAAAGTCTATTGCCTATTTGCAAAGTATTTAAACTAAAGTAATTCATTCTGAGAAAGTATATTTTGTAATGTAATGTATAATGTAATTACAATGTATTTTAAAAAATAAAATATCTAAAAATAAATAGTTTTAAAAAATGTAGTAAATCAGTATCAAAAAAATAAATATAACAATTAATACATTTAAAAATTGTCATTTACAAAACCTTTGAAATTCACTGAAAAAAACCATAGGTTTCAGACATGTTATAGTTAGGAATTAGCATTTAAAACACCTTTGAAATTCACTGAAAAAAACCATAGGTTTCAGGCACGTTATAGTTAGAAATTAGCATTTAAAAAACCTTACAAATTCACTGAAAAAACCATAGGTTTTAGGGACAGTTATAGTTAGTTGGACATTGCACTCGTACAAAACCCACGAAATTCCCCCGTTATAGTTAGTTCAGGTAACTATAACTTGCGCCCCCGCAATGCACTGCTGATGACGTCACATATTACATCACTCATGACATGGTCACTGACATCACTGATGACATCACTGATGACTTCTCAAATGACAAAATCTTTTGTTTCACCTGTAACGAAGGAGAGAAGGAAATAAAAATCGCATAACCTGCATGAGTGCGGACCGTATTCTTCTGGAAAGAGGATTTGGTGGATGTATTAAGTGGCGTGGTTCAGCCGCGGGAGCTCGCACCCATACTGAGCGTTACTGGGTCCGGCGAAAGAATGAACCAAACTGGGATAATATATATATATATATATATATATATCCCACAGCTGAGCGTTGCAAAGCAAAGCAACGCAATCGCCTACCCTTGCCTCTCGCGGCGGCGTTCTACGGCAGGACGGCGAGCCCCTGAATATAAATACAAATGCTGATTCCTTCTTCCCAAACAGCACGCCGTAGACCTCGTGATCAAGGGGTTCTCCCCGAAACGCGTTGAGTGTGTCAGAAGCCTGAAATAAACAACCGCTTTGCAATTCTTGGTCTACGGCGTGCTGTTTGGGAAGAAGGAATCAGCATTTATATCGATATATATATATATATATATATCTATATATATATATATATATTATCTACTGGCGGTCGCCAGTAGATAGTTATAGTTAGGACCTAGTTTCCATAGGAAACTCGTTTTTTGTTTTCTCAATATCTTTGGCGCCAGTAGACAAATCTTCGCGAAATTTTCAAAACTCGTAGCCCGCTCCGGTCAGCTCCTGTCTTGAAAGTTTCGGGGTGATTCGGCAAGCGGGGACTGAGAAAAAAGGGGGGTCCCAAAACGTGTTTTCTCCATGTTAATTCCCATAGGAAACTTTAGACACGGCTACAGCTCGAACTGCTGAACGGAATTACACCAAATTTGGCAAAAAGGTAGTGCTTGGTTCAGAAAGTGTCCTTTTTTTAAATGGTGTAAATCCGTTCAGTAGTTGCTGAGAAAATCAAAAAATTAAAGTTTCGATATATAGAGCACGGAGGATCCGCACACCCTCCCGACCACGCGCTTTATTCTAATTGGCTGTCAACACTCCAAACCAGGAAGTGTTGGCAGCCATCTTGTGCCTCGGTAACCGAGGCACAAGAAAACAGAAAAACAAATGCGTAAAAACAAGAAAAGGGGGCAGGGTAGAAACACCCTGACCCCATAGGCCTGCTCAGGGGGTCCCACAAGGAACCCCAGGGCCAAAAAAAGCATTTTATTTTTTTTAAAACGGCGAGATTCACGCACCCAGCGTTAATTTTGGCCGAAAAGAAATAAAAAAAAGTAAGTACGGTCTCCCGCGCTTTGTTATTATTTAGCCCCCGGGTGGGCCAAGTCCCGGGGGCATGACATATTGTAATTGTGGGTGCCCAGGGAGGCCCCCGCAGCCCCGGGGACCGCCACCCCCGGGGCTTTCCTTAAATATTTGCGGGGGCACATGGCCCCCCGCAGCCCCAGGGACCGCCACCCCCCGGGGCTTGTTTTTTTTTAAAGAACCTGTGTGGGGGGGCTCAAGCCCCCCCCACACGCCCCGGGGACCGCCACCTCCCCGGGACACTAACTATGTAAATTTGTGGGTCCGTTACGGACCCCCGAGCCCCGGGGACCACCACCTCCCCGGGGCTTTGCCAATGTTGGGAGGGGGGCCGCGCGGCCCCCCTCCAGGAGCCCTTGGTGGCCCTGGAGACCGCCACCCCCCAGGGCCGGCTCCTGCAGTGTCCCAGGGTGCCCACCTCCGGGACACTGCTGTTTGCAATGACAGGGCAGGAGCCGCGCGGCTCCCGCCCTGTCATTGCAAACTGCTTTGCTTCATTGAAGCAAGAGCAGGGAAACCTGCTCTCGCTTCAATGAAACAAAGCAGATTGCTTTTCCACAAGGGGAGCTGCATGTCAGCAGCTCCCCATGTGGAAAAGCAATGCCGGCTCCCGCAGGACGCGGCGAGCCGGCGGGACTGTGGGGGCAATGGGGCTCCCCCCATGGTCCCCAACGGATAGGGCCTTCCCCGGGGGATGGCGTCCCCGGGGCTGGAAGTGGCCCGCCCCCTCCACAAAATGAAAAAATAAATTAAAAAATAAATAAAGGCCGGCCCCGGGGGATGGGGTCCCCGGTGCCAATAGAGGACTCAGGAGGGGGGCCATGCAGCCCCCCTCCATAAAAAAAATTTGACCATACCCCGGGGGATGGGGTCCCCCGGGCCGGAATTGGCCATGGGAGGGGGGCCCACGCGGCCCCCTTCCCGTTCATTTTTTTTTTTTTTTTTAAAAAGGGGTCAGGCCCTGGGGGATGGGGTCCCCAGGGCCCAAAATAAGGGAAAAGAAGGGGGGCCACACTGCCCCCCTTCTAAAAAAAACAAAAAACAAATAGACCGCGATCGTGCCAGAGGCCCCGCCCCCTACCAGCAACACTCTGCAAACGCGCCCTGGGGCGCGTTTGAAATCGGGAGAATTAATTCCCTTCAATACTGGGGGTCCCTGGGGCCAACTAGCCCACCAGGTACCTCCTGTAAGCGCCACAGGGCTGCGTTGCAGAGAGGTGGTCCAGGCCACGCCCTTTTACACCTCTCTGCAACGCAGCTCTGTGGCGCTTACTGGAGGTACCTGGTGGGCTAGTTGGACCCCAGGGACCCTCAGGATTCAAGGGGACTTAATCCCCCAACTTAAAACGCGCCACGGGGTGCATTTGCACAGTGGTGAAGGGAGGGGGCGGGGCCTGAGGTGACATGTGTGCAAACAGGCCCTGTGGCACGTTTTAAGTTGGGGAATTAATTCCTCTTCAATCCTGAGGGTCCCTGGGGCCAACTACCCCACCAGGTACCTCCAGTAAGCGCCACTGCGCTGCATTGCAGAGAGGTGGCCCAGGCCATACCCCTTTTTACACCTCTCTGCAATGCAGCTCGGTGGCGCTTACTGGAGGTACCTGGTGGGCTAGTTGGACCCTAGGGACCCTCAGGATTCAAGAGGACTTAATCCCCCAACTTAAAATGAGCTACGGGGCACGTTAGCACAGTGGTAAAGGGAGGGGGCGGGGCTTGAGGTGACATGTGTGCAAACACGCCCTGTGGCGCGTTTTAAGTTGGGGAATTAATTCCCCTTCAATCCTGAGGGCCCCTGGGGGCCAACTAGCCCACCAGGTACCTCCAGTAAGCGCCACAGACCTGCGTTGCAGAGAGGTGGTCCAGGCCACGCCCCTTTTTACACCTCTCTGAAACACAGCTCTGTGGCGCTTACTGGAGGTACCTGGTGGGCTAGTTGGACCCCAGGGACCCTCAGGATTCAAGGGGACTTAATCCCCCAACTTAAAACATGCCACGGGCTTGTTTGCACAGTGGTGAAGGGAGGGGCAGGGCCTGAGGTGACATGTGTGCAAAGACACCTTGTGGCGCGCTTTGGCTGGGGAATTAATTCCCCTTCAATCCTGAGGGCCCCTGGGGGCCAACTAGCCCACCAGGTACCTCCAGTAAGCACCAAAGGCCTGCGTTGCAGAGAGGAGGTCCAGGTCACACCCCTTTTTACACCTCTCTGCAACGCAGGTCTGTGACGCTTACTGGAGGTACCTGGTGGGCTAGTTGGACCCCAGGGACCCTCAGGATTCAAGGGGACTTAATCCCCCAACTTACAACGTGCCAGGGTGCGCGCTTGCAGAGTGGTGGAGAAAGGGTGCATGGCCTTTGTCTACCTCTCACCAATCCCACTGCGTGGGGCTTACTGGAGGTAAAAGGTAGGCTAGTTGGCCCCTAAAGGACCCCCAGCAGTGAAGGGGACTTCAATCCCCATCCAAGAGCGTGCCAGGGAGCGCGTTTGTAGAGTGGTGGGCAAAGTGGGCGTGGCCTGGTACGAGTACTTACCAATGCTGCTGTGTGGGACTGACTGGAGGTAATAGTTTGGGAAGTTGGCCCCAAGGATGTCCTTGGGGGCCAACTACCCTCTTGTTACCTCCAGTAAGACCCACACAGTGGGATTGCTAAGACGTCTTCGGAGGCCATGGCCCCCTTCTCTACCACTCTGCAAACGGGCCTCGTGGCAGACTACGGGATGGGGGATGAAGTCCAATTTAGTCCTGAGGGAGTTTGGGGGCCAAGAATCCCTCCTGGTACCTCCTGTAAGTCCTACGCAGTGGAATTCCTAAGCGTTGGTTGGACGCCCAGCACCCTTTCTCCACCACTCTGCAAACACGACTACTAGTTATAATAGCATATTTCTGCACCTCTGACTTAGAGGTAGTTTTAATCCCCCTGCCCTATTATGTACTAGGGCCTTACAGAGGAGGTCAAGCTAATCACAGGGGTACTCCAACGCATAGTGTTCCCTAGTGTATGTAGGTATTTTCACTGTATTCTAAGTGTCTTTTAGCATAGCACTGGCTCTAGACCTGGTTAGTCAGAGTCAGTTACCACCAGTACCCGTCTGAAAAAGTTGTGGGCACAGGATGATTTTGCAACAAGGCCTCTTTCTGCTCCTCTGTTGGTTCTTTCTGCACATGTCTTGCTTCTTCCTGCACTTTTCTTCGTCTTTGTGGACTTCTGTTGCTTCTTTCTGCATTTCTTTTGCTTCTTTCTGTGCGTTTTTTCTTCTTTCTTCACATGTCCTACCTCTGTAGGCATAGTTAGAAACTAGCATTTAAAAACCTTAGAAATTCACTTAAAAAAACATACATTTCAGGCACGTTATAGTTAGAAATTAGCATTTAAAAAACCTTTGAAATTCACTGAAAAAAACATAGGTTTCAGGCATGTTATAGTTTGAAATTAGCATTTAAAAAACCTTTGAAAATCACTGAAAAAACCATAGGTTTCAGGCACGTTATAGTTAGAAATTAGCATTTAAAAAACCTTAGAAATTCACTGAAAAAAATATAGGTTTCAGGGGCGTTATAGTTAGTTGGACATTTCACTCGTACAAAACCATAGAAATTCCCCCGTTATAGTTAGTTCAGCTAACTACAACTCGCGCCCCGCAATGCACTGCTGATGATGTCACATATTACATCACTCATGACATGGTCAGTGACATCACTGATGACATCTCAAATGACATCACTGATGACATCATCCATGTGATAATTTGATGCATCTACTCACACCCTAATATAACTTTTGATACAACCACTTTAAATTACAGACTGCCATTCTCAAAACCATAGACACTCCAACACCAATAACTACATACCCACTCACTGATTCTTAGGTTTACACACACATCCACTCACTCATCTGTACAGTCACTCATACTTATGGTCACTCAGTACAGGACTATCATATGCACTCATACACCTATATAGACACTCACAAACCGCCACTCGTCCATAGAGGTAGTCACACACCTAGTCAGTCATGCAAATAATTAATCACACAGCCATTTACTCACCTATACAGTCATACACACACCAGCTCACTTACTCATACAAATACTAGCACATTCTTACGCTCTTATACAATCACTGATACAAGCACACACTCATCCATACAGCCACTCTCACAATCACACACTCTCACTTATAGCCATTTATATACTCCAACACACATATATACTGCCTTTCACATATGTAGTTACTCACACATGTACCACTGAGATATACATTCACTCACTAACACACCCATACACACACTCACCCACCCATTCCGTCCATCACAGATGCACTCTTGAAACCATGCACCCAGTGAATCACCCACTCACACATCTATGCACAGAGTCACACACACCCCACCCACACAAACACTCAGGCACCCATACAGATACTCAGACATCCAATAAATAACCCATATAGACACTCATGTAGCTGTTCACAAACCCATGCTGCCACTTACACACCAACAGACAGATGGATACAGACATTCACACAGTTTAGTCACTAACCCATGCATTCAGTAAGATATGTTTAATCACTCACTTATAGAGTCAGTCACGCACCTACTAAATCATCCATTCAGACACTTATACACCCACTCATTCTTCAATATGCCTTTCCCTATATATATTAAACATATTTAAACTTTACAGAAACACAAAGTCACTGGATGATGTCATCAGTGATGTCATCAGTGATGTCATTTGAGATGTCATCAGTGATGTCATCAGTGATGTCACTGACCATGTCATGAGTGATGTAATATGTGACGTCATCAGCAGTGCATTGCAGGGGCGCGAGTTATAGTTAGCTGAACTAACTATAACAGGGGAATTTCTATGGTTTTGTACGAGTGAAATGTCCAACTAACTATAACGCCCCTGAAACCTATGTTTTTTTCTGTGAATTTCTAAGGTTTTTTAAATGCTAATTTCTAACTATAACGTGCCTGAAACCTATGGTTTTTTCCGTGAATATATATATACATACAAACATTATCTACTGGCGGTCACCAGTCTCTGTCACACACTCATCTTCACAGTCAGAAACTCACTCAGACACTTATACACCGATTCACATACCCACTCACACACATACATCCAATCACATTCCCACTTAGATACTCATGCACTCACTCTCATACCCATTCAGGTACTTATGTACCCACTTACAGACTCACTCGGAGAGTGAAGCACACATGTACAGGCCCATGTTGAAACTCATGCACCTACTTAGAAACTCAGTCATAGACTCATGTGTACAGTCTCATACTTATTTAGAAACTCTTACACCCTCTCACTGACCTACCTGGGCACTCATGCACCCACAAACAGACCCACTCAGATACTCATGCACCCACTTACAGACTCACTCAGAGAGTCATGCACCCATGTACAGATCCACTCAGAGACTCACGCACCCACTTACAGACCCACTCATACACTCATGTATGTTCTCACAGACCCACTGAGACACTCAAACACCCACGTACAGATCCACTCAGACACTCATACACCCACTCACACACCCATGCTGTCACTCTCACTCTCAGTCATAAACCCTCTCAGAGGCTTAAAGACTCAGTTATTCACACATACACTCAGAAACCTACACAAACACTCACACACTCAGTTATATATACACATACCCACTCACTCACCCAGTCAGGGCTCATACATCCAATCACAGGCTCAGCCAGACACTCGCCCTCCCAGTCACAGACCTACTCAGACACTCATCTATGCACCGATTCACTCACCCACTCAGAGACTTATGCTCTCAGTCACAGACCCATTGAGACACTCAAACATCCACTAACAGATCCACTTAGACACTTATACATCTACTCACAGACCCACTCAGGAATTCACACACCCATACAGTCACTCACATAGCCACTCATAGACCCACTCATAGACATGTACACTCAATTAGTTATATTATCAGAGACTCATGTACCCTCTCACAGTCACACTCAGAGACCCACGCACCTACTGACAGAACCACTCAGACACTCACACTGCCAGTCATAAACCCACTGAGAGACTTATGAACTCACTCACAGATCCATTCAGACACTCATGCCCCCACTCACTCACCCACTCAGACTTTTACTTAGACACTCAAATATCCACTCACAGATCCAGTTAGACAGTCATATACTTACTTACAAATACTCAAAGGTACTCATGCACCTACTCACAGATTGAGTGAGAGATTCACACAACCAATCACAGACCCATTGTGACATTGATACACTCACTCATAGATGTACTGGGGCAGTCATGCATTTCGTTACAGAAGTATTGATAGACTGATTCACCGTCTCACAGATCCTCTCAAATGCTTACACAGTGAATGAGAGACTTAGTGACACAGTGATGCATGCAGACATATATTACACTGAAATGTTATGCACTGTCTTATAGGGATATTAAGGGAGTTGTACATGCTATTATACCGTAATTTAGATAGTAATGTGTTTAGTGTGTTGTTTCTAATCCATTTTGCAGTTTTGGATGTGGCTATGGAATGTCTTCATTTGTTTTCTCATTTCATTATGTATTTATTTAGACTTAAACTTTATTTAAAAAATGTATTTACGTGTATTTTCCAGTGTGTGAAATACATTTGCTGATCACAGATTCTCCACAGTAAATGTGACAATGTTGTGCCAACTAAATAAAATCTGTTATTAATGTAATTTCTGATAAACACATACCAAATCAAAAAATGAATGTTATACAATATAAATATAATATACAATATATATTATAAAAAGAAAATACAAAATATTATAGGCTCACCCAAAAATAAATGGATGTTACAGTTAAGAAACCTTAGCAATTCACTGAAATACCCAAACGCTACAGGGCCATTATAGTTAGGAAATAGAGTTTGAAAAAAGCTTAGAAATTCACTAAAAAAAATAAAGGTTACAGGGACGTTATAGTTAGGCTGACATTTCAGTCATACAAAACCAGAGAAATTCAGCATTTATAGTTAACTAAGCTAACTATAACTTGTGCCCCTGCAGTGCACTGCTTATGACCTCACATATTACATCACTCATGACATACCCAGTCAATTTAAAACAAATAACCAAAAGAAATCAATATAATATGGGTGCCAAAGAAATTGATTGAACTAGCAACCACAAAAGAGAGAAAGTGGTGTCTTTTTTTCTCACCGAATGAGCTTGAACACCCTCAAGAGGAGTTTTCCTGGCCAGTTCACAGCAATGTTTTATATACATAAAAATGTATCTAAATAAAGTCTAGTTCTTTACAGTTTTGCCCATATATTTACCCTCCAAATCTACAGAAAGGTTTGTCTCCACTTAAGATTTCTCGGTTGTATGTATGTAATGTGTTTTGAGATCAAGTCTGTGCATATTTCCTTAAGGGGTTAGGGAATAAAGCTGGCAAAGACATGGTTGCAAAAGGTGGAAGTCAGAGACCATGTTGTTAAGGAGAAGAACTTTATTCCCAGAAAATGTATCCTTTGATAAAATAGTGAAGGAAGGTGAAGATTAAATAACACACCTCCTCCACATGCTTGCATGAAGCAACTATTACCTAAAAGACTGTTGACTGTGAAAATCAAGATGCGAACAAGAATACATTCAAAGAAGGCCCCATAAGAAATGTTAAGAACTGGATTTAAATCCCAAGGAGGCATCTTGAAAGTGACCAATATATACATTTTCTGAAACATCTTATGAAATCTTTGAAAAAGATGATATACTGGCAGGTAACCCAATATATTATTCACATGCCACATACAAAAGAACATCAAACACTTTTGCTGACAAGTCATTGGAGGAATAATCCTTTCAAGAACCACTCAAGAAGGTGCATTGATGCAAACTTGTGTGTAGCTCTGGCCTCTGCACTACAACAGTAAGGTACGGGGGTGGTCACATGGACATGCAGCTCAGCTGCAGGAGGTTTGTACACCATAGGTTTCTTCATCCACCTGGAACAATCAGACTGGAGTGCACTTTGCTGTCTTATCTTCTGACTAACTAACTGAATGCAGGGAATAAAAAAAAATACATAATATAGGTTGAGCAAATATTCTAGGCTTAATATTATCTCCTAAGTGCTTGGGAGATCATCTCTCTCCAGAAAAACAATGCAGATGTCATTTATTTTTACTCAGTGTAAGAAATTGGGTTGTTGGTTGAGGGGGTAGAAACCTTACTGAAGCAACAAACAGTGTCCTTGTCAGGGTGAACCACAAAAGTTGCTAAATTAACCTGTGCTTAACCATCGGCTAGCTTGGCCCAAAAGCAATGAGGCTTAACTTAGAGGCACAGCGTTAAGTATTTATTCAGCACACAAACAGCAATAAAGTGAAAACACAACACAAAAAAAATCCCAAATCAATCTAGACAATCGCTATACATTTTATTACATGAAATTACACCAAAACAAATCAAATCAAATCAATAAAACAGAAGTCATGAATTTTAAAACTTTTAAGTGAAAAATAGCACCTAACAGATCAAAGTGCCAACTGCCGGTATCTGGTTGCGCAAGACCGAGGCAAAGTCAAAAGAAAAGGTTGATCACGATAGAGCTCAGTTCGGCTACACAAGTTGGATTGGGTCCAGTCTCCATTACCTTCAAACTTTAAGATATTTTGAAAAACTGTTTCTGAGGATGTAAAGTTCAGTGAAGCAAGGCAGCCGGCAGTGTCCAAGGAAAAGGCAGCATCGTCGAGCAGGTGTTGGACAGAGTTGCAGTGAAGACTTCTACCTACGGAATTTGGCATTTTTGGAAAGTCGAAAATCTCCAGAGAGACAAAGCTGCAGGCTGTAACTGATGAGGTCGTCACAAGGCCAGATGCCTTTTCAGCTGCAGAGTAGAACATCCCAGAATCTTCAGCAGAGTGTGCCTGACTGGGAAAGCACCTTGGGTGGTTAAACGAGCTGGCAGGTCCTGGACTTCTGCTGGTTCTCAGGCCACTTTTTGGTTTAGAGTTAGGCAGGAGCAGCACCTTCAAAACCACAACCAGTGATCCATGACTGAAGGGGCACCACTTAAGGGGTTAGGGCTCACATAAGCAGAGGCTAGGTACAGGTTTTCAAGGTCCCTGAAACTTGTTATGTCTCTGTAGCTCACACCGGCAGCCAGCCAACTAGCCCTGGATTCACTCTGGTAGCCATGGGTTCAAGCAGCAAGGCAGGCCTCAAACAGCAGTGCAGCACCCATGGGAGCAAGGCAGGCCTCAAGTAGATTAAGTAGAGCAGTCATCTGGTAGCAGGTGCTAGTCTTCTGAAGAATGAGGTAGGCCACAAGCAGCTGAGCAGGCATCTCGGGCACAATGCAGTCTTCCTGCAGTCTTCCACAGGTCTAGAAGAGTACTGAAGAGTTAATCTAAGGGTTCAATATTTATACCTGGTGTCATCCTTTGAAGTGGGGTGATTTCCTAGGCTACTCCCAATTCTGGCTCTGGAAAGTTATTTCATTCACCTGTCAATAAATCTGGGGTTACAAAAGACTAGTGTTAGGTTTCTTTGTGTTAGCTGTTGCCAAGCCCGTTGATGTGCAAGTGCAAGTCAGGCAAGGAACAGCTCCACCCCATCCATCTTGTCAAGATGGCCAATCTTGCCTATACCTAAGCCCTTTTGTCTCACTGTCTGGGAGGAATAGACAAAGTCTAACACCAGGGTCATGTGACCCAGGACACCAAATGGCCAAGACAAGAAACAGCCAACTTTCTAAAAGTGTAATTTTCAGAGTTGTGATTTAGGATTCAACGTTACCATTAAAGAGAATTTTAAATTGCAATTCATGCGAGTCCAAACATGATATTCCTGCCTGTTTCCAGTTGAAAGTTAGCTTAAATTAAATGTAATAAGATAATCCAATTTTATCCTATGGGAGAGGTAGGACTTACAGTAGTGAAAAACAAATTTAAGAGTTTTACATTACTAGGACATGTAACACTCAAAAAACGTCATGCTTTTTAAAAATAAGGTACCCAGTTTTATGGACTGTTTATAGTCTAACTTAGGTATTAAAAAGGAAGATTTAGGCCTTGCAAAAGGTTAATTTTGCCAGGTGGAATTGAAAGTTTAAAACTGCACTACAGACAGCAATGGAGGACCTGAGACATGTTTAAAAGTTCTACTTTAGTGTGTGGTACAGTGAGTGCTGCAAGCCCACTAGTAGAATTTTAATTTATGGGCCCTGCGTACATGTAGTACCATATAATATGGATTTATAAGTAAATTAAATGTGCCAATCAGATGTAGGCCAATTTTGCCATACTTTAGGGAACAAATTCAGAAAACACAGTATTGTAGGCAACATGTATAGGGGTGACCCTGTAGATGTGTGCCAAGTCCATCACTCACAATCTAATATAGGTCTATTGGGGATGAATATCACTTGTGGAAGATCGTGTTGACCACAATCTGATAGAGCGCCCATTTGTTATTTATCGAGGACAGTCAGTTCAGTCAATCAGTTTATATATTCCAGGTTCCTGCCAGATGAGAAGCTGACAACCGAGTCAGGATGTCCATGCATCATGCCCAAAGATGCATTGCATCCTCCTGCAGTACCTTTCAAGCCCCACTGGCTTGCTCGCAGACCTTGAAACCATGGTTGAAAAGAAAGTTCTCATATTCAGGTGCTGTTCCTGTAGAGGTCGTAAGTTATTGAACCTCATGTCCCATAAGTGAGCACCCCAATCCAGAAGGGACTTGCTGGCTCTACTAGTAACCTAGTGGTGAGAAGGACTCCATCTTTGAAAATGTTTGTAGGAGAGACCACCATTGTTTCATTCTGAAGTTGTGGATAAAATCTTCTCTATTACTCTAGTATTGCACACTGTAGCTCCCAATCACTAATACTTTGCAATGTGTGGATCTATATCTTTTCTAAATTGTGTACCCTATATTACTGTTACTATTATGTAGTCACCAGCTATACTTGCTTTCCTCACATATCATCTGGATGCTGCAGAGGCCTGTAGCATCAGTGCTCAGCAGTATTAATCTATCTCTCTGTATTATCATTATCTCTCTTCAGATGAGTTTAAGGGAAGATTAAAACATAATATCACTTTCTTTGTTATGAGGAAGTGAAGTTTATTTCTCAGTGTGACAAACTTAAAAAATGGTTGGTTTTACAGATGAGGAGTGTTGTCAACCTTTGGTACCTCTGTCGTATGTATTTCATTTCATAGTCATTGGATTTATATTCCCTTTACAGATACTATTGATAGCATGATGCCTGACATCTCCCTCAAAAGCTACTTCCTTTGTTATACGTTTTGACCCCATTGCAGATTTTTACCTCTGTGTCTTCTTCATATGGGGTTGACTGACATATTTCAGGTGTTGGACAGGGCCCTCTCTACAGGGTCAGTCCATTTTTTTGCCTTCCTTTGCCTAACCTGTTTTTGTTGGCTTTTAGGACTTTGCACAATTTAATCCTGCTAACAAGTGATAAAGTGTTTGTGCTATCCCATTCAAACATATTAATATTGACCTATACCTGAATGGTAGATTTTATTCAGTTGTAAACCCTTAGAATAGGGTACTACCTTTAACCACGGCTGGTAAATTAAATGCAAATAGTGGGCGTAGCACTCATTGTGGCATCTGCTAAAACAGCATTGTAAAACATGTTCCAGGCCTGCCACTGTAGCCAATAGTGCAGTTTTAAACTGTCATTTCATCCTGACAAAGTAATCATTTGCCAGGACCAAACAGGGTGGCTTGTATTTAACGGTGGGACATGCATACTTAATCTTCATATGTGCTGACACAGAAAGTCATTTTTCACTGTTGTTAGTCTATGTCTCCATAGACTAACCCTGGTTTACCTTATTATACTTAATAATTGATAATCTCAGTTTGGGAACAGTTTGAGAATGCTTCTTCCACTCATTTGAGCTGTAATTGAAAGCTCTCTTTAATGGTAAAGTTAGCTTTTAAGTTGCTATTCTGAAAATGCGACTTTTCGAAAGTTAGCATTTTTCTGTTTAAACCAATTGTGCCTTTCTGCCAATGTCCAGAGAAACATGACTGTGAATGGCTCTCCTGTAGTGTGTTATGTATTCCTTCAAGATTCCTAAAGTGGCTCCCGGCAAACACCAGAAGGACCATCATGCAAGCCCTCATCACCAGTAGACTGGACTACAGAAACAGGCTCCACATAGGATTCACTGCACGCCTCCTGATGAGTCTCAAAACAATACAGAACACAGCAGCAAGACTCATACTCGACTTCCCCAAAAGTACCTACATCATACCTCATCTCAAGAAAGGATACTGGCTCCCGATTCAGAAACGATGGCAGTTCAAGATGCTGACCCACGCCTACAAAGCCCCTTCACAATGAAGGTCCAGCACACTATATGAGAAATGTACCCCTTAAAAAAACACTTTATAGGTCTAGGAGCAAGGGGGAAAAACAATAAAGAGCGAAGAAAGCTCCCACAAGACCTGTATTGCTTCTTATTACATAAAAGTCAAAGACACAGACATACTAATCTTTATCTTATTTTTTTTTATTAGAATTTCTTCTCATTTATTTATATAAAGTTAAAAACATTTTTATAAATCCACATATTGATCATTGGTTCAAATTACACTTTTATTCCGCATTATAGTGCATCAAATGTTTGTCTTAATATGGAAAAATAAATTAGAAACTGTACAAGTTTTTAGAGATGTGCAGTTCATATCTTAATATCTACCCCAGCAACCAACCATACAAATCACGCTAGCAATACACTATCACAATCACATTTCATACATAGCCTTCCCAACCACAATTACATACACAGATGGTAACAATGGAGAGAGAACTTCAGGAAAAAGCAGTTATTGTGTTGTAAGTTGGGATGTCAAATCAACAGGTCAACTTACATTTCGGTGGAATTTCTGATTTTGATTCACGTTCATCAGGACCACTCATTTACATACTTTGAGGTTTATAAATATTGGGGCTATCTATAGTAGCTCAAAGGAGTTCAAAGTTTTTTTGGGGTCAAATCCGTCCAGGATGAGGCAAAAGTTCAAGCAGTAGTTCAAGTCTTAAATACAGGTTGAAAACTAGGATAAAAAGGATACTTGCCAAAGGCATTCATACAGTCAGAACAGGTTTCTAGATAAGTAACCATGTCGACAGAATGACTCATTTAGAGCTATGTTGAACTATTTCCATTCAAACACCTGTCTCCATGATAGTACTCCCCGCGTATGACGGCATGTCTCCAAAGGAAGAACAAAGGACCAGCATACATCAATAAATGCCTGACCCTCCACCAACTGACCAGACACCTTCAATCAGCTTCCCTCTCCCTTGCAGACACCCCATGGATCCATTGAGCCAACAGCAGAGGACTTTCCTTTACACACCTGGCAGCCAAGGCTTGGAACAACCTCCTCCTGCACCTCAGGACTGCACAGTTGCTCCAGCAATTCAGAAGAGAATCAAGGACATAGATGATTGAGTGATGAAACCTCCATGTAGCAGTAAACAGCTGCAGCACCTTGAGACCCTCAAGAGTGATTTGCTGAGCCCTATAAATGTTTCATTGAGAAATGTTTGATTGATTGATATGGGGACAAAAAGACCTTGGGTGTGGGACAGTTGAAGAGAGGCCTCTTGTAGCTTTCTGTGTCCCTGCAGCTCACACAAAAAGTCATCCAACCAACCCTTGTCGTCCCTTGTGGTGGTCCTGGGTTCATGGAAAGCATGCCCAGTCTTAATGATTCAGACAGCAGGGCAGACCTTCTTATGAATCTTCCACAGGTCCAGGAGTGTACTGATGAGTGGTTCTGAAGGTGCCAAAACTCCATTTGAGTGAGTCAAAGGCCTTGGGGGAGTTTAGAGAGATGGCCATGGCCTCTATGTCTGGATTAAGTTGACGTATCAAAGCAAAGAGACTTTGTAAATTGTGAGACATAGACATTGCTTGAATAAATCCTGACTGATGAGGCAGGACCAGGTCAGACAGTAATATTAGTAGTCTGTTAGCTAGCACCTTGGCAATAATTTTAGCATTGACATCGATGATGGATTGCATCCTATGAGTCACAATGTGTGAAGGTGTGTGTATTGTCTATCTAAAAGTGAGGGGGAGAATTTCTGATGTTATTGCTTCGTTGTAGACCCGTAGGGTCCATGGGGCAAATATGTTACAGTAAGCTTTATAAATTTCACTCGGCATCAGCAGCCAATTATTGCAGGGTACTTTGCAGGAAGGTAAGTTTGAAATAGAGAAAGTTATCTTCTCAAGAATTGTGAACATGTCAAGAAATTGTTGCCAAGCACTGTTGTGTCAGACCAGGGAGTACCAACCATTTTGGTGAGGTAGTCAGGTGGGGTAGGGATATCCTAAAGGTGTAAATGCTGGAGTAGTGTGAGAAAAACCTTGATAGTATGTGCTCAGGTTCATAAAGATTTGTCCATTATCTCCCTTTAGTTGCTCAATATATTGCATTGATCTGAGGTGTCTCAATAATGAGGCTATTGTTTTACCTGGCCTGTCTCCATCATCATACACATGTGCCTAAGAATGTTTATGCAATTGTTTTACTTCCTGCTCAGCCACCTCAGTCAATTTGGACCTAATGTCACGTGTGATCTCCTGGGCTCTGTGAGTGGCATTGCTCCAGAAATTGTATGTCTAATTCTAATTAATCCAATCTGTCTCTGAGTTCCCTGTACACACCATGATGGTTTTCAATGCAGATCCACTATACACGGGCTTTGAAGGCCTCCCAGAGCGTGCTTACAGATTGATCAGTGGAGTAATTCAATTGGAGTAAGCCTTTATGTCTGTCTTGGGTTGCCCCTGAAAACGGAATCTAAAAGGGCTGTGTGAAATAATCACCAAGTAAGATATGATAAGCAAGTATTATAATTGTTAAACTAATTGGAGAATGTGTGGGAGGTGATCTACAGATTTCATCCAGGTGGACATGCCTCACGTTCCTATCCAATAATCTAGATGTGCCCATGAGCCGTGTGCTGAAGATATGTGTGATTCTTCTTTAAGATTATGATTTCTATTTCTCAGGTTATTGTTCTTTTGTTGTTATTGTTCTGCATTATAAATTTTTCATTATACATTATATTATTTTGCCTTACATCATGAAGAGTTTTTGCGGCTGCATGGTGTGCTCAATTTGTGTGAGATGCAAACAATCATGTAGCCTGTCCAGTAATAAATTAAAATCTCCTCCGCATAATACAGTTTGAGAGGAAAGTTCAGTGCATTTGTTCTATACCTATTATATTCATTCCGGATCATCAGTGTTGGGGGCCATAAATGTTCACTAATGTTCAGTGTTTACCTAGGATCATCGCTTGAATGATAATATATCACCCTTGTGGGTTGTTATCCTTGTGTAGTATCCTTAGCGTCCTCCATGCATGAGAGGAATAGGAGGAGACATCCCTATATCCACTTCATTTCTTGATGAAGGGAGTATGTGTGGAGGGTGCAATATGTGTTTACTGCAAACAGGCTAGATTGATACTATGAAACTCTACATACACAAGTATCTGTCTAGTTTGCCAGAGTTTTGAATGTAGGGTATATTGTTACTCATCTTATGGTCCAGAGGGAGGCAGATCATGTACTCAGTGTGTATAGAGAGAGTGCTGAAGCAGTGAAAGTAAAACAAAATCCTTCCATCGCACATGATGATGGTTTGTACCATATCGTGCAATTGACTGGTAGTTACCTGGGCATGAAGAGTTTAGTTTAACCATTATCACCCCTCCACACGCACACATTAGCAACCTCAACCAGCCAGTGGAATAAATTCCCACCACCGTCATAGATTCCAACCATATCACCAAAAAACAATCAAATTTGGAGGCTGGCCAATAAACATCTCCTCTGGGTTGTGTTTGCCAGGAATGGATGTGTAAAGTAGTAGAAAAAGGCAGGGCCAACATGGAATTGCATATATTTATGAGCAACAGTATTGGATTTGTTCACCCATTACCTTACCTACTGAAGTTGTCCGGGTTGCGTTCACAGTGTCTTGTTAATCATATCTATGTTCGGACACCGAATCTGACTTGTGCCTTTGTCATCAGGGATCATTTGGTAGTCATCCGAATATGACAGTTCAATAAGGGCCAGCATCGGACATGGTGTAATCAGGCATAAGCAAAGATTGTATTCAAGGATCTTCATTGGATTTTTTAATCCACATTAGAAAATTGGGGTTTTGGGAGCTCCATTGAAAACAATGTGGTGCCCCTGGCTTCTAATGACCAGTAGAAGTCCGGAGCTCCAACATTCCAATGTTGGCCTTCACAGCTGTTGCTCTGATCAAAGGCTTCACAAAGCCTGAGGGAACTTCAATAACCTCGGGCTCCGTGAGGCCTTTGTTTTATTTGTTAGAACATCTGCTTTCTAGTGGCAGATTGTTCTAATAGCATTATAGCCCTCTGTAGCTGGGCTATACTGGCATTAAAGTCCTGCTCCCTTGATAAAGGCCCTCACCTTTGGTCTTTAATGGTGAAGTGGGCCTTTAATGGCTGGTATAGCCAGCTATGGTGGGCTATAAAGCTAGATTTTTCAATCCTTTCACTGGGGGAGCTTGAGGTAGGAGTAGTGTGGATGTGCTTCCTACACTGCCATGGTGAAATCAGGAAAAATAGATCTGCAAGTGCCAGCCTGAGGACAGCATCCAAATCTATAGCTGAATAGGCAAGCTCACTCTACTGTAAATAAGGAGGAAAAATGTTCAGTTCCAAATAAGGTCATAAGCAGAGATTCTTCATAATTTGCCATTTTGCCAGTGATTGCAGATTCTAGAATACCTATCAGTCACAGGTCATTCCTCATTTTTTGCTTTTATAACATTGAGAACCATGGTCAGGTCCAGGAGCTTCTCACTGGTGGCTGCAGAAGTATTCTCCAAGGTGGATATGTACAATTCTGCTGTGTTAATCCTCTTTTCTTGCTTATTCAAACATGTAGTCATCTCATATGCCCTGGCAGTGTCCATTTTACTATTGAGCAGAGGCTCTTTTGCATATGCAAAACTTAGATTCAAATGGCCAAAGTTTAGAGACCCCCCTGCTAGGAATGGCAACTTATCCAGTACGGTAGGAGCCTTCGATAAAATTCAACCGGAATCCCTGTGTTCTACACTAGAAGAGGATAAACCCATTCTTTCCGGCAATATTGACGAAGACATGAGCTGGATTGATAGTAGAGACCGCGATCCGAGCTCTTGCTCCAGTAAGGAGGACTCAGCAACGTCAACTTAAATTGTCCAGTCCTAGGTACACTCAGGCGTTGAAAAACTTAAAGCTTGAGTGCAAATGAATAGAGAGGCAATGGAGAGCCACCTATTGTCCAAATGCAAAAACAGGCTATAAAGTAGTTCTTAGGATGTATCATAAAGAGATTAAATTAGCAAAAAAAATATATTTTGAAGAAAATATCTTAAATCTGGCAACCACTCCAAGGAAATGTTTAAAATTGTTAAGTCTTTCACCTCTCTGGAGGTTGAGACTAACCATAAACCCTTTTCCCAAAAATGGTGTGAACAACTTGCCTGTTACCTCTATGAAAAAATAGCTTCTATTAAAGCCAGTCTCCCGCCTTCAAAAGCCGACAGTTGCTTACTGAACTATAGCATGAAGAAATGGATCGTCAAAGAGAGGGGGAAGGCAGAAGACCCGATTCCATCAGTGTAAATTTCAGAAGTAAAGATAGCTTCTTGGACTCCTTTTCTCCCATCGCGGTGGAAGACTCCGTTCTAGCCCTAAGTCGCCTTAAATCGGGCTCACCCTCTGATCCTGGTCCGTCTTTTATTTTAGCCCACGGGGCTGAGTCATTACCCCGTTGTTGCATCACATACTTAATACTTCCCTTTCATCAGCTACGATGCCTAGAGCATGGAAACAGGTGAAAATTCTGTGGCTTTAAAAAAAAATCCTAAGCGGACCCTTATAACCCAACCAATTACAGACCAATCTCTCTCCTCCCAGCTCTATCAAAAGTACTTGAGAAACATGCTAATCAACAGATTTCCACGTACTTAGAAAGCAACAACTAGCTTCATGGTAGCCAATCTCGCTTCCGGCCCAACTATAGCACTGAGTCACCTTTGTTGAAGTACTTGATTCCATCCGTCTCAGTCTGGACAGGGGTGACAGAGTCCTTTTGGTTTTGATCGACCTATCAGCAGCGTTCAACACCATCTCTCACCCCATCCTTTTAGCCCACCTACAGTCGGAATTAGAGGGCTGGCTTGACAGTGGCTTTCTTCATTTTTTGGAGGAACGAGGACAAGAGGTATGGTGTAACCCTTTATCTGCCGCCTCCCGTATGCTAAGGGTAGGAGTGCCACAGGGCTCAGCCCTGAGTCCAAGTCTATTTAATGTCTATCTCACTACATTGGACCCCTTGGTAGAATCCTTAAGGCCAAAAATGTGTCATATACAGGTGACAACCAAATATGTAACTGTCTTGCTGCAACATTCAGTTGGTTAACCAGTAACCAACTTATATGTAATACCGGGAAGACTGAGCTCCTCTTTTTTGGCTCAGAGGCCAAGACACAGTGGGAGACTTTCTGGCTTGAGGATTCCCTCCCTCCAATTTCAAAGTCTGGTGGCAAATAACTTGGGCTTCAAATTTGATGGGCAACTGTTATTTAGTTCCCGAGTTAACTCGGTGTTGGGCACTGGATTGCCCTCCTTCGAGTACTAAGGACATTTTTCTATCTTCTATCTTTTAAGGCTAGGCAACAAGTGATGCAAGCCTTGATAATCTCACGGCTTGACTACGGGAATGGGTTGTATATAGGATTGCCCAAATACCTGATCGATAGGCTACAGTTAGTCCAAAATGCAGCAGCACATACCATCTTTGGGCTCCCATGCAATTCCCACATCACTTGCCTTCTTCAAAGCCTTCATTGCTCCCAGTCAGGAAGAGGATCACTTTTAAGATACTACTTGTTACCCAGAAAGCACTCCACAAAACTGGCCAGGGCTATCTACAAGACAGAAGTAAGCTCTACACTCCCCAGAGAAACTTCCATTCTGAAAATCTTTGTTTAGCTAAAGTTCCTCATATTAGAAAGGCAATGGCAGATCTCTCTCATTTCTGGGCCCTCCTCTCTGGAACAAGCTTCCACTGATTCTAAGGTGCATTTAGGCGACACCTGTGTTCCAGAAAAAAATTAAAACCTGGCTTTTGTCCTGACCCTAGTTCTGTCCTTCTTTATCTTGTGGACGGTCCCTCTGCAGCAGCGCCAGGACACTCTTCGAAGTAACAGTTGCGCTTTATAAATCTCATACATAGACATAATGACAAATCCTCTTTACTGGTATAGTTAAATTTACCATTACAATTTTAAAATGTCTACTTTTAGAAAGATGCCATTTTTCTCCCCTTAGCCCTATGTGCCTGCTGCCTGTCTCCAGTACACTTCTGGGGTGGGTGACAGCTGGGCCTTGTGCATTACCTCTAGACAGCCACAAACAAAGGGAGCTTAGGTGTGACTGATGGCCCATCCACATTTGGACGGGCCATCCTGGGCAGGATGGGAGGGAGGAGTCTGGCAAAGGCTTACACTTATACCTGAATAGACTGTGTCCTCTCCCCACACAAAGAACTGCTTAACCCGCTGTAGTGAGTCTGGAGCCAGGACAGGAAGTAAGGAACTCTGTATACTTCAAAACCCCTCTTTGAAGTCTTCCTGACTTCAAAGGCACAACTGGGTTTAAGTACTGGACCTCTGACACTATCAATTCAGCACGCTTCTGGACTTGTGGATACTCTGCCAGTAAGAATGACTTCTATGCTGCTGAAGGACTGCCACTCTGCTGGACAGCTGCTCTGAAGGACCTGCTTTTCTGCTGTGCAAACCTGCCTGCTACCCTCCTTGACTGGGTGAGAAGAACAGGACATGCACCACTTGAACCCAGAGTGACTCCAAGGGCTTGCTGGCTTGTCTTCTGTTTTGAGGTCTCAGGGACATCAATGACTTCCAACTCACCCTGCTATAGCACCTGGACTATGCTATTACTGAGTCTTGCCCTGCCAAGTGATGTCAACCCAGTCCCGGGCCCTTGAAAGTGAGTATAAAGCACTGCTCCAGCAGAAATCCACTCATTGACGCCATTGCGCTGCTTGGTACCAGCACATCTCCATCAACAATGCTACAGTGAGGATTAAGGATATCGCATTGCCGACTGTACAGCACATCACCTCCATTCCTGGTACATCCTACACTTTGTGTGGCTCAGAGCCGATGCATCGTCTTCCTCCGGTTCAACGACGACACATTGCCTCTTTGCTTTGCACATCTTGGCTCTATTGACGACACAACTAAGGCACTTTGCAGTGGGCCAAGGCTGGTCCCTGTTTTCGACCCACGCACCATCGCGGTCGGCCTAAGCTTTTGTATTTTACTCAGTCTAACGCGAACAGATAGCCTCAGTTGGCGCTTTATGCTTTTAAGCAACATTTCATTTTATTCTTCAAAAATTCATAACTCTGGTCATATTTATTGGGTTTTTGTCAATTTGGTGTTGGTTTATTAATGTAATTAAGCTTTATGTTTCTAACCAGGTGGTGTATCTTTTTGTGAGGTATTTTCACTGTTTTATTGTACAAATACTTTACACATTCCTTTTAAGTTAAGCCCGACTGCTCTGTGCCAAGCTATTAGAGGGTGAGCACAGGTTAATTCAGGGTTTGAATCTGACTTACCCTGACTAGAATTATGGTTCATGCTTGGACAAGGTGCATACCTCTGCCAATCAGAAACCCAATTTCTAACAGTTAAAATCAGTGTGTTCCCAATTAAAACAATTTCTAAAGTTATGTTTGGTCTGCTGGGCCAGAGTAGCCATGTTACAGGTCCCAGAGGTATAGTGCCCTGTGACAGGAGGTAAATCTAATAATTGCACTGAGAAATTGATGCAACTTTGGTCAATTTTGTACCAGGCTATCTTGCAGGTCTTGAATGCACAATGTGGTGCTCAAAAGTCACCCACCTCAGTTTCATGAATATTCCAATGTTTACATATTATTTTTGGGATGTCGATCCAATATAGTGACTACAGTATTCCAATGATCTCGAGCTGAGGTTGTTGTCACATTGTGTGGTGTGTTAAAGGCATGTTTAGAAGCATGCCTAATGACTTGGATTGTTGTATTAAGTCATAGGTTTTGCTACAATCCTCTCTAAATGTTAAAAATGATCCACAAGCACACTGTTCCAATGGGTTCAGAGATGGCAAAATTGATAATGTAGTAGGCAGGTCTTATTAATGGCCATGTGATGCTCCTTTGTTAGAAGGCCTTTTTCAAATTATTCTATATTGAGACATGGAACAGAAACTCTCAGAGCTAATTGACCATATGAAATATTGGAGAAACTGTAATAAATCTAATCATGTTAGGATGTCAAGTGTGAGCGTGCATCATGGCAAATGCAGAGAATGCTATTTCTATATTTTCACTACATGGCTGTAATTGCTTTGCATGGATTGTTTTCAGAATGTATCACTTCTTCAAATAGATCAACATAATATTAACCAAGGTCGAAGCCAAAGATGTGCCGGTGGTCGATCAATATAGCTGTTCTTCAAATTTTAGTGTGTTTTAGGTGAGAAACTACTTTCTGTGCATTGTAGAGCAGACATAGAAGTTGTGTCATGGAACTACTCAGTTTACACAAGGGTCATTTTGCTGAATTGAAAGGAGCCATCCCAACTGAGAAACAGTGGATTGTAAGGCTTAATTATCTAAAGATACTAATAAATGTTTAGCTAGATCTTATTCCACGTTTTTTAAAGAATGCACCATTTTGGGTATAGTAAAGACATCATGAATTCTTTTTGGACTATGTGATGCTGCACTTTCACAGTCTATACTGTACACACTAATTGAGGCCTGTTTTTAATAAATGTATTTTGTCATATTATCACTCTGGACATAGTGTAGTTTGCATACCCAGCAATCAAATGATTTTGGGAGCCAATACAATTTATATAATTTTCTGTTCGAATGCTTGTCTTGGTGGAGACTGCACAAGGCTAAGCATCAAAATATGTGCCAATTTTTATTTTATTTAAATTACACCTATTCACTGTTCCTTTCCCTAGTATTGCCAATAGTGTACTGTGAAAACCATCTTTCAGTTTCTGCAATAACAGCTCTGCCTTTCTGTCTAGAGCAGCATTTGTTCTTTGCTGGGTTCTTCATTCAAGATGTTGGGCTGCCAAAGTTAGTACTTTGCTGCTGGTTCCAAATATGATTTCGACAAATCTGATGAATTTGTGTAAAGCAAGGATGTGGTGGAAAACAATTATGCAACAACTCTTTTTGTAAATGTATGAGTAGCAAAGACTCACATTTATGGCCCTGCTTAAGTAATGTTTTCTGCATAACAGAAATAGACCCTCGTGTATTAAAACATTTCACCATAGACACAGACTGGGTAAAGTCATTCAATATTCTATGAAAATAGGGCTAGATGTGCCTAGCCTTTGTGAGGTTGCAAAGGGCCTAATTCACAGAATCGAGCAATTTGTGAATGCAAAAAAGCATTCCCAAATGTGCAAAGTCCAAATTTCAATTTGGTAACCTATTACCGAATTGCAATTTGGGTTTATGAATCTCTATTGGGAAGGGGGTGTTTAGGGCATCCCTTCAAAATACCGATTTGCATTAGTATGCACAAATGTTGTGTTTAAACTTTATTGCCAACTCAAAGTTGGTGGTAACCCATTTGCAAATGGGAAAGGGGTTCCAAAGGACCCCTTCACCTTTGGGGATGGTAGATAAAATGTTTTTAGGAGTAGGCAGGGGTCCAATGAACCCCCGCTTTCTTTTGAAAAATGAAATTTAAACAATTAATTTTTTTCTTTTTAAGCACATCTCATTTTCTTTTAAGTACCACAGGCTGCTTGGAAAAAAAAAAACATTGCTTTAGTTAAAAGCAATCGCATACACGGTGGTCTGTTGACAAGAGCAGACATACATCCCTGTGATGGCGGCGAATCATAGTGGGTCACAAATTGCGACCAGCCTAATTTATATTCATGAGGTAAGTCTATTTGCACATACTAGGAATAGAGAGTTCCTTATTTTGATTCGCAAAAAATCTAAATTAGGACTTTGCTATTCCTAACTTTCAGACATCTAGTCCATAGGTACTTTCTAAACTGACCTCAACTGTGGTGGTACATGTGAAAATGACCAATTAAAACACATGTATTCCCAAGATTGCTCCCAGACTTCCCCTCTCTCTCATGGTTGCTTGCTTGTTTAGCCTTCATGCTATCTTTTTTCTTATATTTAATCAAATTTGTCAAGCACTTTTAAGTGTAACTTGCACAGAGGTTTGAGTATTATGCAGCCTCCTCTATTCTTGTTGAGTCATGTCTCTTAATGTTCTTCATTCTTCCAGAAATTAATATAGCACGGCAAGTACTTGCCTTTCAGAGTTCTCAGCTTAGAGAATCACCAGGTGCTACTGCTTGGCTTGCCATTGATGGAAAACAGACAATGGATTTCCAAACGTCTTCCTGCAGCCACACAGAATAACAGAATTCTCCAACTTGGAGGCTGGATCTGAAAAAGTTCTAAAAAATATCAGCAATCAGAGTATTTACCAGAAATGACTGTTGCCAACAGCGCCTGTTCGGGGCTCACATCCGCGTTGGATACTCTCCGTATGGCGACAATCCTGTGTAAGTCATTGTTGTTGTTCTATGAACTATATTACTTTAAGTAAGCAATAATGTTTTGAACCCCTATTCTACTCCCAAAGTTAATAAAGCATCAAAGCTATGAAAGAATGCCTATAACCATCTTTCTCAGTGTTTGATGGATATTATGTCATGAGTCCACAGAAATAGCAGGGACCAAACCAGTGCACAGACTGGGGGTGCAGATTCCGAGTTGCTCCATTTGGCCTGTCAATAATATGGGGGGCATCCATGGCCCACATTCTACCCAGAAGCCAAAAAACCTGTGAGTTATATTTGCTGCCAGTTTTAGGTTCGTAAGATAACTCTGTGGCAGGGAACGTCGGCTACACCAACCAAGGTCAGGAAGGAACATGTTTGGGTGAAGTGACAAATGCCTTAGTGAAGATGCATTTATACTACTGCAAAGTAATCTTCTCCACAGTACCATAAACTGACCTGTAGGGTTTGAAGTTTACGGAACAAAGCAGTCAGAATGTTCTCAATTCTATGAAAATGTATGAGGAAAGTGGTTCAATATATGGTGTGGTTGTGCGACCTCACCATGTAATAAAGTCACAATACCAAATCAATTCCGGTTAGGTACAATTGTAAAACCATAGCTCAGTCCTAGGTAGCTGTGGCTCACAGCAGTCAGACTTTATCAAAGGGACATGTGTAAAGCATTAAGAAGTACCAGAACAGTTGAAAAAGTATAAAACACAACAGTATAAAACCAATTTGTAGCAAGTATTGGTAAAGTCAATTGGCCTGGCATTGTCTGCCAGCTTTTTGCCAATTCTTGTTTTTCATGTTTTTTGCAATTACCACAGGCAAATAGATTAGGTGTTGCTGGAACCCCTCATAAATAGCTATGTGCACACATAATTTTAGTAAAATCAAATTGTCTTGGTTAACACAGACTTAAAAAAGCCAATTGTGCAGCCATTGACAGCAAGAATCTCGCCTTTGAGAAAGCAAGAAAGAAAGGAAGATAAAAGGCAAAGAGTTCAGCAAGAAAGAAGGCAAGAAAGGAAGAAAACAAGAAGTGAATAAAGAAAGCAAAAAGCAAGAAAGACTGCAAGTAAGAAAGAAAGCAAGAAAGAAAGCAAGAAGGATAGAAAAAGGAAAGAAAAAGGCAAGAAGGTAAAAATGCAAAAAAGAGAGAAAGAAGAAAAGCAAGAATTAAAGGAAGAAAGAAAAAGAATAAAGAAAGATGGCAAGAAAGCAAGAACACACTATGGAAAGAAGGAAAAGAAAAGAGGAGAGAAGGAAGGACAGGTGGAAATAAATATGGAAGCAAAGAAAAAGAAGAAAAGAGCAAAAAAGGAAGCAAAAAGAAAGAAGGAAAGTGGGAACGAAAGAAAGAAAGAAAGAAAGAAAGAAAGAAAGGAAGGAAGGGAAGAAGGCATGAAGTAAAAAAAACAGGAAGGGAAGAAAGCAAGAAAGGAGGAAAAAAATCAAAAAAGGAGGAAAGAAGCCAAGATCTGGGGAAAGAAAAATGAAAGATAGAATAAAATAAAGAAAGAAAGGTGACACGTTGTTGTGAAAGAAAGAAAAAGAATTAAAGAAAGAAAGAAAAAAGAAAGAAAGAAAGAAAGAAGAAATAAGGAAACAAATAAACAAACAATGAAGGAGGAAGGAATCCAATAAAAAGGGTTACAAGTGCTGCAAATGAAACATGATAAAGGCTGAATTTCTTCATGAGCAAAATGTATGAAAGAACTATTGGTGAAGTGAGTCCAGAATAAACTTAGGCTCGATTCACGAAAGTAAGCTGAGACAAAATCCTAACTTTACGACTTTCGGTATTCAGAAAGGGCATTTAGGAGTAGTAAAGTTAGGAATCCTAACTTTATGACTCCTAAATGCCCTTTGTGAATACCGAATGTTTTACTACTCCTAAATGCCCTTTGTGAATACCGAAAGTAGTAAAGTTAGGATTTTGTCTCAGTTAAACTTAAGTTTTGGTCTTAAGTTTAACTTAAAACTTTGCTACAGGGCTGTGTCCTTCAAAGAGCAAAATGCATTGACAGAAACTGCCATGACAGTGGTTCCTGTCAGTGTCTTCATAAATGACCGCCCGCTTGGCAGTCATTTATAAATAAAGTGGGTGGCCTATCTAACATGCGGACAGAGTAATTTATTCCATCCTATTGAAGGACCCACAGGATGTCTGCCTTAATTTAAATCAGGCCCTAAGTTTAGCAGATCATCAGGCATATAGTCCAAAAGTGATTTCCAGGTGTGATCCATTTTGGCACTTTTCTCCTTAACTTTGCTAACTAAACACTCTAACCAAAGTACTCCACAATCACTGATAACACTGGATCATGGATGGTGGAGCTTTCTGCTTCCTGAGGCTGGCACTGTTACATGAGATACATACCCCCTTTGTGATGCCTTTTGGGTCCTATAGACACTTTTCCGAAAGTAAAGCTCCAAGTCAACTATGAAAGGGTAACCCAGAACAGCATTGATTGCTGCTAGCTCATCCTTCCAAAAAAGTCAACCCAAGGAAGTACCACCATATATGCCTCAGATCACCCCATAACCCATTCAACATCTAGAAATATTATGAGGATACATGGAATGTAATGTGGTGGCCACATAGGTGCTAATTAGGAAGGCGGCCAGACTTACGTCCACCCGTCACCCTATCGGAAAACGGGACTATCCGACGGGCTGTTGGCGGGCCTGACATAGGCATTATAATGCGACAGCCACATCAGTGGTCGCAATGCCTATACTTTGCATTGCAGCAGGTGCTGCTTGTGGCAGCACCCTCCGCAATACAAAATGGGGACACCAGACATATCCCTGCATTACGTGGCAGGCAACATGTGGTGCCTGCCACATGGTGTGGGGATATGTAGGGTGGCACCATAGGTGCCACCCACAACTCATAACTTAGGGCCAGGAGGGAAGGGGGGCCCGCTACAGACCCCTAATGTCCCTTTCCATCGTAATACCTACGGCAGTGCCTGGCAGGCACCGCCACCATTGAAGGGAATACAACTCCCTCAGCCGCACTGGTGGGCTCAAGGAGCCTGTCGGGTACATGGCGGTTGGTTTTTCTGACCGCCAACCATCTACCCGCCATTGTAATATGGTGGGCGGATAAGATGGTTCCGATGGCAATGGGACCGCCACCGACAGCTGTCGGTGGCAGTCCCACCGTCATCATAATCAGCCCCATAGTACCAACCATGCAGTAAATCCTGTTACTAGCCATATCTCTGTGTAATGTGCCAAGACGATGCAATTAATAGCCCCGCAAGACAATGCTCCCCTCCCAACCTACAGAACCAGTTGTATTTAAAGCAATACTTGGAGATCACAACCCTTAGGCCCAGAATAGCAGGAGTATAATTTCTCTATTGTGCCATCACTCTTATAGGCAATGTTCTTATTGTGTGCATCACACATTGTTTAATGTACTTATAAAACAGCCTTTCCTCCACCTCCAAATATCCATTTACAAGAGTTAAAACATTTATCTGTGTCCCCAAGAAACCGATATGCTCCTTCATACCTTGTTCATGCCATTTATTATACGGACCAACCTTCACTCTCTGTGTCAAGCCCAGGTTGAAATGGATGTGTGTATAAGGAGTTGAATAGGTGGTTAATCACCATGTGATGGCCCTCAATTTTAAAAGCATATGCAGTAGGAATAGAGCCACAAGGTATGTAATTTCTTATGCCTTGGAAGTCATGTTACATCACAAGCAGACCTGCCTACAACCGCTTGCTTCATTTGGACCCAGATTCCATCAAGGATCAATCGAACAATACTAAGAGTTGGGATGAATAATTGCATTGTTTCAATTTGGTAACACCTACCCACCCTCTGATTTGAGGTGCAATAGGAGGTTAAGGGAAACACTGAGCTGGTAACCTTCCAACCATACTGCATTGTAGAATTCTTCAGAGCCTCATAGAAGGCCATATCAATTGTAACCAGAAGTGCCTGAAAAAAGTGCATGACAGTGAGGAGTAATTATTTTTATTGTGCCCATTATCCCACACCAAGGGATGAAGAGAATGAATCACTGTTTTAAATCACTGCGTATGTCTGCAAAAAAGGGAGGGAAACTGGCCCTAAAAAGATCAAGTTGTAGTATATTTCTAATTCCCAAAAATGTGATATAGTCCACTGGCCAGCACAATTATAACTGGGTTCTAAGTTCAATTTCCTCTTCTTGATTTAAGGTCAAAAGAAGTATTCCTGATTTTAAAACTAATATTTCTCCACCTCCAAATTAAATTACAGAGTGTCCCCATGGAAAATGTCCATTCTGGTCGGACATCCCATTTCATGCAATTTCCATAAGGACCGACTTTCCCTCCTAGTGTGAAGTCTGGATTAAAATGGATGAGTGTGTAAGGAGATGTTAAGGTGGTTAACCCCTTGTGAAGCCCACAAATTTAAAAGTGTATGTAACAGGGTACAGAGTTAGGGGTTATATAGTTGCCTATGCCATGGAAGACATGCAATATCCCAAGCAGATCTGCCTATCACCATGCGGACCCAAAATGTATCAATTTCCAGCAAACCAATCAAACAAGACAGGGAGATGGAACTATATACACCCCAGACCTATTGAAATGCTTTAGAGCCTCACAGATTCCTGTGTCAACAGAAATCAGAAGGGACTGAAAGAAGTGCAAGACTATGAGTAGTATAACTTGTAACAAGTAAATGACTGCACTTCTCAGTAAATAAGGGAGGGTGATTGGTCTTAAAGAGCTCAACTTGCAGCGTATTCCTATTTGTCAAATATTTACGATATGCCACTGCCCATATACACTGTACCTGGGTTGCCCTTTGGTCACCTATTTGAACATAATCATTGTGATATATTATAGGCCATACTGTATCTGCTCAAGAGCCAGCCTAAACAAGAAGCAGTCAACACAAATTCTTTCTTGACACCCAGGGAGACACACAGCAGGGACTTATATACAATTTATATATGTTTATTGCACAGCTGTCTCACCAGATGGCTCAGGCTCCATATCTTGTCATGTGCTTGCCTGCAATGAATAAATTCAGACTTATCTGGGTGGACTAAAACTGGCAAAAGCAGGTCTGCTCTGTAAGCCAGAACTTTTGCATATAACGTTGCATCAATATTTATACCTGCTACTTGTCTATATTAGTAGCAAAGTTTATTTATTCCCAGTTTGAGAATAACTGAGGCATCCACTTGATTCATGAAATGGGCAATATTGCCAGTGCTGAGAAAAAAGTTAACATGCTTAATCAGTTTGATGACAGGTTGGTAGCAAACCCAATTTATAAAAGCAGCTCAAGTACTCATTTGGACCAAGCACCTTGGATGCCTTAATCTATTGACCTTCCTTTCTGTTATTGGAGATTCTAATAATTCAGCTTGGGCCTAGGTATCCTTTGCAGCCCAACTCAAGAACTATATTTCCTCTGTACCACCTTGGGATAGACTTGAGCCATATACAAGGTCTCATAAAGTACCCGCATTCTCCAAGTTCCTTATTTCCACTTGTATAAGGGTACACCCATCTGATAGGAATTCATTAATGTATTAATTGTTTGCCTTTGTCGCATAGCTTGTTTACTAACCATGTCCCCACCTTATTGTTGGGCTCCTAGACAAATCTTTTACAATAAAGCAGTGTCATCCTCACCCTATTTGTAAACATCACTTTCATCTGGCATCTAAGAACTAATGTTTGTGATGGTCATGAGAGAGGGAACTCACTATAACTCTGTTTTGCATCTTTAAGTTCCTTTTAAAATCTGTAAGTTCCTCATCTTCTTTGTACAATTATTATGGCTATGGAGTCAATCAGCTTTCCGCTTACAACTCCCAAACAAGTATCCAATATCATCACAAATCAGTTCTCTTCGTTATTGTTGAGTTCAAATTACTCATCATTTTGGGTTTGTATTCCCTTTCTCTGCAATGGATGGAGGTTACACTTGACCATCTTTCTGTGATGTGTATCGAGGTCCAGAGTCATCGAGCAATGATTGCAACGCAATGAAATATTATCAGCTGTGTGAGCCGGGGGACACACTTTATTACTGCACAGGATATGGCATTTTCATGACAATGATTTGTATTTGCATCAAATGTAAATGTATGCCTTTTCACCCAGCCCATGTCTCTCCAAATGTCTCCTAAACCAAGGTATTTAGTGTACCATATAGTTTCTTAGAAAAAGCATTAGGTGCCATTCCGCATTACCCTAATCTGTCTATAGCTGCATACCAAACACTCAAACAAAGGGGGCCCCTATATAGGCAAATAAAGGTAGGAGGAAAATAGGGGAAACAACAATACAATCAAACAAGAAAGGCCCCTACCTATTTATTTTACAATATGCATAACGTCATGTGATATAGTAGTCTAAGCAGTGCTGAAGAATAGGATGAACAGAAATATCACAAAATAGATTTATTAATTCAATGTCAATGAAAAGATATACAAATGTAAGACAAACAATATATACAAAGCAAAGAATATATACAGTCCCACCACTCATTCAATACCAATCACAAAAAACGAGCATCCTATCATGCCTCTTTCATTCAAACTCACAAAACGCATACAATGACTTACACAATTTAGCAAAACAACATAAATAACAAAGTTTCCCCAGTGTCCACAAAGTTGTGGACCAAAAAGTATTTTTAGAAAACACCAATGTATTCAATACATCTCATCGGTATAAACATAAGACAATAATGAGAGAAATAAATAAATTGGCAAATACAGTGGTTATTTAGAAAGGGGAGGGGGTTAATCAAGGGTAAAACAAATCTTGATCAGGAATAGAAGTATCACAAAACGCCGACGCGCGTTTCGGTGCGGAGACCGGATTTGGCCAAACACCTTCCTCAGGGCATGGGTAACAAGACAGTGGAGAGGTGGGACAATTTCTCCAAGTCAGAGAACCTTCTATTTAAGCAAACAAGGAATGTCGTGCAGCATGGTAAAATGCACAGATAGAAAATGGAGTAAAGCCTGAACTAAAGTGGCAACAAGGGTAAAATTGCAGCCAAGGTAATGCAGTGGAGAAAATAGGCCGCCGGTTAACTAGGAACGGGCTGACCCAGGAGGTCCAAAGATAGCAACACAGGTCTGCAAGCCGATAAACAGAAGACAGCAGCAGGACGCAGAATGAGAGAAAATGTCCAAATAGCGAAAAAACGAGCAGGCCAGATAAATGCTGGAAAGCCAAGCGTCCGTCAACAATGAAAAAATTAACAGATAGGCAAGCAGAATAGTCCCTCACTCAAGATACGGGATAGTCTGAAATTAAACTGATACCATCGGTGACATGATGGTCAATCCAGGGTAGCTGGTCGAAAACAGAGTATAGCTGCATACCAAACTAAATGAAAGTCCCCTCACAGAAGTATATCCCCTCAAAACTGAGAGTTCTGAGAGAAATTCAACCACAAAAGAGTTCTACCCTGAGTTAGGGGAGTAGACTGGGGAGTAGACTGGGGAGTAGACTTTGGCCAATGTTAAGGCTTAGAGTTCCTCAGACTATAAGGTTCTTTTTTTCTTTATCTATTGTCAAGTTAAGCACTGGAGAGTGTAACTCTAGATATAAGAACATTTCTATCCCGTTATCTTTTGCATAGTTTGTGGAGTAATAGCTCATATGGAATAGCTGTTATATCATCCAGGTTTGATCTTCCTAGTAAAATGTGTCTTTAAAATAGATATTTTGAAGCAGTTTCCTCTTAAATATTTCCACATCCATATCCACTTTGCAGGAAAGTTAAGGCCTTTCACATTCAGTGATACAGCACAGTGAAACAGAAAACTCCAGCATCTTTTGAAAGCATCTCTATAAAGGACTGGAAGCCTCGAAGCATAAGTGTGTTACCCCAGGGCTAAAATAGAAACATAAGCAGCATATTGAAAAATGAACTATGAAGATGAAACATTTTCTCCTACAGGACAGTTAACCTTCACTGGGTGATCCCCTTTATTGCGAGCCCACATAGGCTGAGCAGCACCATGCCATCCACATGCTCCCTTAGCAAACAGAGTATAGCTATGTAAAGAGAAGTGGTGCCGAGCCCTCCATACATAGTTAATCAAAACACTGTACTACAATAGTTCAGAAAAAGGAAAAAACTAAACTCTCATGTTGCAGTGATGGATCACATGAGTCACTATTTGATCTCTCCTGATTATCTGGAAGATAAACCAACTGGGAGGGTGTCAAGTCTCCTAATCCCTTCCTCACCTCCCTTCTTCTGTGTGATCTAGGTTTCTTCCATCTGCTCACTCAACCCCATTTCAGAATGGCATATGGCATGTTTCCATATTGAAGTTTCCCTTCTATGCACCATGGACCAACAATGGGATATACAGGATGTTCAGGAACTGCAACACTGCTACTCAATCTAAGGAAAAGCTGGTTTGATAATCCTTCTCCAAATTGATACCTATAGAAATTCTCAATCTATTTTGTGCCTTATTCTTTCTACGTGTGTCTGTAATTGGTTTTATCAAGAGTCTCCTATGAAGAGTTGCTGTGGAAATGTCCTATGAAAACAAATACAAGTCTTCATGGAATGATATCTCACCTGCTCACCTCACAGTTTTCAATACTTCTTCACTGAGTAGCAATATCATTTTACAAGGATGTTCTTCAACCTCTGATCATGCACTGGCTATTTGGGACCACCTCCCCCTTGTGCAGCCTGTCCAATCTTGCCTCATTGTAGCCATCAAAGATGAGCACTTGCCCACTTCAAACACCTCCAGACATCCAGGCCCTCTGCTCCTACTTTCAGGGCTCTTAATTGTAAATTCTCTATTTTTGAGCACTGTTGGACCTGCCTGCCTTTGAGTGGTCTTCCACAAACATTTTGCCTGCGTACCTCAACTTTTTGCTGCATTCATTTTTTGTTAGTCTTGGGATTCTGAGCCCTTTACCACTGCTTACCAGTCCTAAAGTGCATGTGCTTCCCCTCTAAAACATGGTTTGATTGATGTATCCCAAATTGGCACATTTAATTTACCTGTAAGTCCCTAGTCCAGTGCACTACATGTGCTCATGGCCTGTAAATTAAATTATACTAGTTGGCCTGCTGCGCTGATAGTTCCACCTACACAAGGAGCACTATAAACATGTTGCCGAACTGCCACTGCGGAGTCTCTGTGTGCTGCTGTTTACATTGCCATGTCAACTTGGTATTTAAAACCCCTGACCAAGCCTTAAACTCTTATTTTATCACACATGCGTCGTCTAAAGTAGGCTCTAGGTAGCCCATAGGGCAGGGTGCCGTGCAACTAAAAGGTTGGACATGTAATTTTAAGTTTTCCATGTCCTGGTAGAGTAAAAAAAAACAAAATTTGTGTTCCACTACTTTGAGGCCTACCCCTCTCATAGGATAACATTGGGAATTCCTTATTACACTTTTAAGCTGTATTTCCTTATTGAGTAGGAGTAGCTCTATCATGTTTAATATCATTAGATTGGTAATGATAAATCCTCTTTGCTGGAATAGTTGGATTTAACACTACTATTTTAGAAATGCCATTTTTAGAAAGATGCAAAAATAACAGATGATGGACGGAATGCTGAATTAATCAAACATTTACCCCCAGTCCCAGATCGGGGTTAAATCCATTGTTTTTTTGCACACCACGCCATTTAATTTTAGAGCCAGCCATACGCAAATCAGTCCTGATCCTGTTTCCCATAGAAAAAGTCCAGCCAGAACTGCCAGGCCGGGTCCTCCCTGGACCAGAAACAAACATCCTGGGACTGGTTTCGGGGAAGCATCCCTCATCAGCCAGACTAGCTTTAATCTGGTGGCGTAGTGAGCACGGGACCCACGTCTGGGCATACCCTTCCTACTTGGGCAGACAAATGCAAAAAGAACAGATGTTGGACAGAATGCTGAATTAATCAAACATTCACCCCCATTCACAGATCTTGGTTAAATCCATCGTTTTTTTTGCACTCCACGCTGTGAGAAGTTGGCATGGTATATGCTGTCCACTAATTATAGTGGGCACCCTGTACCAGTCCAAACAACCCCTTATTGGAGATAGGTTAAAGACAACCTTTATTGAAAGCTATCCTAGTGGTAGCTATGGAGAGCAGCCTTCAGGCTAAGTCTTGAAGGAATGTAAAGCAGCTTGTTTTACCAGTCTATAATCTCTTGGTGACCAAATGAAAGAGGACCACACCAGGTATATATTTAAAATATATGTATTTAGTCTTAAACACACCCCTCTAGTCTCTTTATGAGGCTAGAGTTTGAAGTACATAAGTTACAAGTCGAATATCTACAGTAATAGCACAAATACACGTTTGAGCCCTAGGGGCGTACCAAACCATATACCAATAAAGTGGTATAAGAACCACGACTGAACTAGACACAAGGCCTAGAGCCTGTAGAAGTGCTTGGCCCTCAAGGAACCACCCAAGGTAGTGACACAGGGGACCCACGGGGGACGCGTGCAGTGGGAGAACACAGCCGCGAGCCGCCGTTGACTTCTATGGGGAATGTCGCGGTTGGAGTTTTAAAGAAAAAGGACACTTAGAGGAGGACTTGGAGCAAACCACTTTAGAACTAGGCTGTTATAGAGTCAATACCCATGGGAGCACCGGAGTACTCGAGTTACCTCACCCAGGGAAGCTGGGTGCATAGGTGTCTTTCGGGGTCGGGTTTCGTTGTCGTTTTCAATGGCGATCTGCTGCAAAGTGCTGCTGGCGACCAAGTCGAAAGGGTTCGGGTGGATCCAAGGGTGGATCAAAGATCTGAAGAACCTGAAAGCATAGGGGACAGAGTCTGGGTCACTAGCCAGAGACCAGGAAGTTGATGATCAGATGCCCACCGATGTCGGGTGCTTCAGGTAGGTTGACGGTTGTCTTGACTCTTCAGTCACGAGGTCCAGGAGGCGTCAACGATGACCAGGAGCTGGATTCGAGCTGTACCACAATGTCTGTCGCTTGCTGAGGTGGCGGCAACCAAATTGGACCCAACAAGCCTTGGCAATGGCAAGTCTCGTGAAAATGAAGAAAGGACGGTGGTGCAGACCAGCAAGATCTGGGGGACTCACCCAGTGAGAGTAAGTCAGGGCACATCTGGAGAAACCAGAGAAGCCCAAGCAGAAGAAGAGTTGCCTTCGGGAGGGCCCACTAGCCAACAGACTAGCAACCGCGAAGGAGCCTCAAGTGGACGCACTTGGAGCTGGCTCACGGGACACTCGTGGAGTGGAGGCCAGTGATCTTCGGAGCATTCGGTGTGGGAGGCAGGGGCTACTAAGAACCCAAAGCACAACTTCGTGGGAGACGAGGAAGAGGATGCACTTGCAAATGTTCTTGGTGCCCAGGGATCATGGTTCCACATTACCCACGAAAGTTATGGGCCTCAGATTCGCTGGGGACTCAGGGCAGCCTTGCGGAAGTCTGGAAATCTACCTCTGGTGATGCAAAGACTTCGGTGTCCGGCGGGAGCTTTGGCGATGCAGACTGGACAATTGCTTCTTTGGTGCCTGCCAAGCAGGGGAGTCACTCCTTGACCCCAAGGGAGATTCTTCAGTCCTCTAATCTTGAAGTAGAGCATCGAAGGTCCAGGATTTGGTTTCAGAGTTTCGTCCAGGGTAATCTTAAGTCCTAAGGACTGGGGTCCCATACTTATACTAAGGTAGGGGGTTGGACATACTCAGGGGACCCACCTATGGGAGGGTCAGGGAAGAGGGGCGGCTACACCCATTCCCTTTGTCCAGTTTCACGCCAGAGCAGGGGCAGGTAGCCCCTGCAACTGGTTTGAACTGGCATATGCACAGGGACACCAAGTGTGCCCCAAGTGCAGGACTTCAAAGCACCAGGGAGTGCTCCCGCCCAGCCCCAATACACACTATCCTGTCTGGGGAGATGGTTACACCTCCCTGGGACAGGAAACCTATTGTCCAGGCCTCCCCTGCCGGAGTTTCAGTCAGCAGCAGGAGGCCAGACCCGTGTCTGTGGCAGCAGCATCCATTTTGTGATGCCAGGGCTCTGGAAAGAAGTTACCGGGTAGCCTGGTGTGTACATGTCTCTCCCTGTAGAAGGGTGGAATGCTACCCCCGCTGCCAGAATTGGCGGGGGGGTAGTATTCCAAGATGTTAGACACCAAACACGACATGTTTTGGTGCAGCCAGTCCAAAGTTAGCATTGTACCGCAAGGATATAATGCACTTAAGAGTATATGATCAGGCTGTACCACAAACAGCATCAGAGGAGGGACTCCGAACACTGCATAGGGGCTCTGCTCATGCAGGGGCACTCTCGCACACAAAAACCAAGCACTCCGCCTTTAGGATTGGGAAGGCCTGCCATAGGAGTGACTTATAGGTTTATATGTGTGTGCAATGGTAGTGATATAGGTAGCCTATATCACAGTAAGGGGTGCATGCACCACCTTACCCAGGCTGCAGTAGCAGACCTGTGGTGTCATTTTGGCTGGCCTTCCAGGGTGGCATAATACCTGCTTCAGCCCCTGGCAGGCCTCTGAGGTACCTATGCCCTGGGTACATAATATACCATATACTAGGGACTTATAAGGGCACTCCAGATTCCAATCAGAGATGTACTTAAGGTACATGGAAACCATTTTAGAGAGGAAGCAGCTAGGCTGGGGTTCTGATTAGCAGGGCCCCAGCCAGACTAAAGTCGAAAAACAGTGAAGCATCAGCAAAAAGTGGGGGTACCCATGTGAAGCAGATCCTACTCTCCTACACAACTCCCCCCCCCCCAAACGCAGGGACATTAAACTAACCTTGACCAGTTGAGTTTTCATGTTCTAAGTGGAAATACCTAGAGAGTCCATCTGCATTGGCAAGGTTACTCCCAGGTCTATGTTCCACTGTAAAGTTCATCCCCTGTAGGGAAATGGACCACCTAAGCAGTTTGGGGTTTTCACCCTTCATTTGTTTTAGCCATAAGAGGGGCTTATGTTCTGTTTGAACAAGGAAGTGAGTTCCAAACAAGTATGGCCTCAACTTCTTCAGAGCCCAGACCACAGCAGAGGCCTCCCTCTCAATGGCTGACCAACGTTTCTCTCTAGGGGTCAGCCTTCTGCTGATAAAAGCTACTGGCTGATCCTGACCTTCATCATTCAATTGTGACAGTACAGCCCCTACCCCCAATTCAGATGCATCTCTTTGGACAATGAACTTCTTGGAGTAGTCAGGACTCTGGAGAATGGGAGCAGTGCACATGGCCTGCTTCAGGTCATCAAAAGCCTTTTGACAGCTAGCTGTCCACTGAACCTTTTTGGGCATTTTCTTGGAAGTTAAGTCATTCAGGGCTGTCACTATTGATCCATACCCCTTGACAAATCTCCTATAGTACCCAGTCAGGCCTAAGAAGGCTCTCACCTGAGTCTGGGTAGTTGGAGCAACCCAGTCCATGATGGTCTGGATCTTGCTCTGCAATGGTTGAACCTGGCCTCCACCCACAAGGTGGCCCAGGTACACAACCTGACTCTGCCCTATCTGGCACTTGGTGGCCTTGATAGTGAGGCCTGCCTTTTGCAGGGCCTCCAAAACATTTCTGAGGTGGACCAGGTGATCCTCCCAGGTGGAGCTAAAGACAGCAATACATCTAGATATGCTGCACTATAGGCCTCCAGACCTGTAAGGAATGTATTCACCAACCTCTGAAAAGTGGCAGGTGCATTCTTCAGACCAAAGGGCATTACCACAAATTTATAATGTCCACTAGGGGTTGAGAATGCTGTCTTTGGCTTTGCATCATCAGCTAGTCTGATCTGCCAGTAGCCAGCTGTCAGGTCAAATGTGCTTAGATACTTGGCTGAGGCCAAAGTGTCTATTAGCTCATCTGCCCTAGGTATTGGATGGGCATCAGTCCTAGTGACTGCATTGAGACCCCTGTAGTCCACACAAAACCTCATCTCTCTTTTCCCACCACTGGTGTGAGGTTTTGGCACAAGGACCACTGGACTAGCCCAAGGGCTATCTGAGGGTTCAATAACTCCCAAATCCAAAATGTTCTGGACTTCTGTCCTGATACAGTCCCTGACATGGTCAGGTTGCCTATAAATCTTATTTTTAATAGGCAGACTGTCCCCAGTGTCCACTTCATGAGTGCACCAGGTGGTCTGACTTGGAGTCAGAGAGAACATATGTCTGAACTGATTGAGCACTTGTCTGCAATCAGTTTGCTGCTGAGCAGTGAGGCTGCCTGCCAAGGCTACACCATCCACTGACCCATCATCAGGGTTCTGTGAGAGCAGGTCAGGGAGTGGGTCACTCTCTTCCTCCTGTCCCTCATCAGTAGCCATGAGCTAGCCCATGTCTGCCCTGTCCACATATGGTTTCAGTCTGTTGACATGGAGAACATTGTGGGGACTCCTGGGTGTTCCTAGGTCTACTAAATAGGTAACCTCACCCTTCTGTTCAACAATGGTATGGGGTCCACTCCACTTGTCTTGGAGAGCTTCTGGGGCCACTGGCTCCAGCACCCACACCTTCTGTCCTGGCTGGTAAACAGTCAGTACAGCCTTTTGGTCATGCCAGGCTTTTTGCAGTTCCTGGCTAGCCTCAAGGTTTTTAGTTGCCTTTTTCATGTACTCAGCCATCCGGGAGCGGAGACCAAGTACATAGTCCACTATGTCTTGCTTTGGGGGCTTGAGAGGTAACTCCAATCCTTCCTTCACCAAGCACAATGGACCCCTGACAGGGTGACCAAACAAAAGTTCAAAAGGGCTGTATCCAACCCCCTTTTGAGGCACCTCCCTGTATGCAAACAAAAGGCAGGGCAAGAGTATGTCCCATCTTCGCCTAAGCTTTTCTGGGAGCCTTTTAATCATGCCCTTTAAGGTTTTGTTGAATCTCTCAACTAAACCATTGCATTGTGGGTGATAGGGTGTGGTGAACTTGTAAGTCACTCCACACTCCTTCCACATTGCCTTCAAGTATCCAGACATAAAGTTTGCACCCCTGTCTGATACAACCTCCTTAGGGAAGCCCACTCTTGAGAAAATTCCCAGGAGGGCTCTTGCCACCACAGGTGCTGTAGTGGTCCTAAGGGGAATAGCCTCTGGGTACCTAGTGGCATGGTCCACCACCACCAGGATAAACCTGTGCCCAGATGCTGTTTGGGGATCCATGGGACCAACAATATCAATCCCCACTCTTTCAAAGGGAACCCCCACCACAGGTAGTGGTATCAGGGGGGCTTTTGTGGTGCTACCTGCCTTCCCACTGGCTTGGCAGGTTACACAGGAGCGACAAAACTCCTTGGTGTCTTCAGACATGTGGGGCCAGTGAAAGTGAGGGACAATTCTGTCCCAAGTCTTGTTCTGGCCCAGGTGCCCTGCTAGAGGAATGTCATGGGCTAGGGTCAATAGGAAGCCCCTGAACTTCAGAGGTATAACCAACCTCCTGGTGGCACCAGGCTTGGGGTCTCTACACTCTGAGTACAAGAGTCCATCATCCCAATACACTTTATGGGGACCACTAGCATTCCCAGCAGCCTCAGCAGCAGCTTGCTGTCTGAGGGGTTCAAGAGAGGGGCAGCTCTGCTGCTCCTGGCTCAGATCTGCCCTGGAAGGGCCCCCTGCCCCCAAGAACTCAACCTGGTCAGGTTCAAGCTCCTCTGGGACAGTTCCTTCTTCAGGACTGAGATCATCTCCCTCAAGAGACTGATCTCCCTTCTGAGCCAAGGGGGAAGGCACTGCCTTAACCCTACTACTCCTCCTCTTGGATGGCACTTGGTCCATTGTTCCAGGATCCAAGGCCTGTTCAGTGTTAGACATTTTGGCCTGTGACCTGGTCACAGCAAACACATCTGCAGGGATCCCCGGCATTTCTGCATGGGTCCTGAGCTCAACTTCTGCCCAAGCTGAAGTTTCAAGATCATTGACAAGCAAGCATTCAACTGGTAGGTCTGCACTTACCACAACCTTCTTAAGGTCAGTTACCCCTCCACAGGAGAAGTTAACAACTGCCAGAGTATGGTCTGTTCTGACACTGCTAGCATTGGTCACTTGGCACATCTCACCAAGTATAATCTGCCCAGGTTCCACAAGATCTTGTGTCACCATAGTGACACTTGCTCCTGTGTCCCTGAATACCAAAGCCTCTTTTCCATTAATTAATGGCTGTTGCCTGTACTTGCCCAGATTACTGGGACTCACAGAGGAGGTCACAACCATGCCTCCATCACAGACTAGGACAGCCTGAGTGAGTTCTCTGACTAAGCCAGAGCCCATCTCATTACCCAGGGTCAACCCTACTAAACCCTTGGCTTGTGTACTCCCACCACCATTTGTAACTGCACTAGGGGGAACAGGTGCCTTAGGGGCATTGGTGGTGGCTGGAATAGAGTCTTTGGTCTTGGTGCAATCACTGGTCCAGTGTGTCATTTGCTTACAGACTTTGCACCATGGTTTCTTTTGGCCTTTCCCTTTGTTAGACTGTGAATCCCCACCTGAAGAAGATTTGTGGGGGCCTTGTGAAGACTTCTGGTCTTTACCCTATACCCCACCCTTGTCAGAGTTCTTAGAATCTTGCTTCTTTGGGTCACCACCTTGGTTCTGTACCTTCTGCCTCACCCTGGTTCTGACCCATTTGTCTGCCTTCTTTCCCAATTCTTGGGGAGAGGTCAGATCAGAGTCCACCAGGTACTGATGCAACAGCTGATTTTGACAGTTATTAAGAATCTGCTCCCTCATGATAAGATTGTACAATCCTGTGAAGTCACATTCCTTACTGCCCACTAACCAACCTTCCAGAGCCTTAGCAGAATAATCAACAAAGTCCACCCAGTCTTGAGTCTGTGCTTTTTGGGTATCTCTGAACTTTAACCTGTATTGTTCAGTTGTTAGGCCAAACCCATCAATCAATGCACTCTTCAAGATTGTGTAATTGTCAGCATCCTCTTCTCTAACAGAGAGGAGCTTATCTCTACCTTTGCCTGCAAAGGAGAGCCACAAGATTGATGCCCACTGCTCCTGAGGGACCCTCTGTACTTTACAGGCCCTCTCTAGAGCAGTTATCCATTTGTGGATGTCATCCCCACTCTGGTAGGGAGGGACAATCTTGCTCAGGTTTCTATGGTCATAAGACCTTTCCCTATCTCTGGGGAAATTGCTGCCACCATGGGACTCTAGTCCCAACTTTTTCTTTGTCTAAAAAGATCTAGGGACTCCCTGTCTAAAGCCAACTGCTGTTTTCTGATCTCAAGCTGGGCTTGTTCATACTGAAGCAGTCTCTTTTTCCTCTCATGAGAGGATTCCCTCCTATGAGAAGAAACAGAGGTCCCTACTGAGGTGTCAGAGTGGTTAGACTCCTGAGAAGGAGATCTAGACCTTCTGGGCACACTCACAACTCTTCCTGGGGGACAAAGGGGAGGTCATTCTGAGTCTCCTCCTCATCCTCAGGAGTAGCTGCATTGTCCAGGTCAGGATCATTGTCATCCCCCTGGCCAGTTTCAGAGGTCAGGTCCTGGGCATTTTCATCCCTGGTCCCTTCCTCCTCTTCTGCCCCACCCTCTCTGCCTACCCTTGCAGACCCTAGGGGTCTTCTAAGATCATCTAGCAGAAGCATCTCTAGGAGACGTTGGGTGTTGGCACTTTTGCCTGTCTTCAACTTCCTAACCTTGCACAACTCTCTTAATTCCAAGAATGAGAGGTTGTCATATCTTGATGGCAGGAGCCCACTGGTTCCTGGCAGTGAAGACATTACTAGTGTGGTGTGGTGTATGAACTACCTACTCTAGTGTGGCCTACTAAACTCTCTTGAGTTGTAGAAAGGGTGTGCTATCCCTTAACACACAACTCTAAGTTCAGTAGAACTTACTGTATCCTAAGCTTGATTTATATGTACCTAAGGTACCCTTAGTGGTTTTCAGTTGATCAATTCAATTGAGATTATCTGGTAAAACAATAGCAAGCTGGAATCCCACACGCTGCCCACCAATGTGAGAAGTTGGCCTGGTATATGCTGTCCACTAATTATAGTGGGCACCCTGTACCAGTCCAAACAACCCCTTATTGGAGATAGGTTAAAGACAACCTTTATTGAAAGCTATCCTAGTGGTAGCTATGGAGAGCAGCCTTCAGGCTCAGTCTTGAAGGAATGTAAAACAGCTTGTTTTACCAGTCTATAATCTCTTGAGTGACCAAATGAAAGAGGACCACACCAGATATATATTTAAAATATATGTATTTAGTCTTAAACACACCCCTCTAGTCTCTTTATGAGGCTAGAGTTCGAAGTACATAAGTTACAAGTCGAATATCTACAGTAATAGCACAAATACACGTTTGAGCCCTAGGGGCGTACCAAACCATATACCAATAAAGTGGTATAAGAACCACGACTGAACTAGACACAAGGCCTAGAGCCTGTAGAAGTGCTTGGCCCTCAAGGAACCACCCAAGGTAGTGACACAGGGGACCCACGGGGGACGCGTGCAGTGGGAGAACACAGCTGCGAGCCGCCGTTGACTTCTATGGGGAATGTCGCGGTTGGAGTTTTAAAGAAAAAGGACACTTAGAGGAGGACTTGGAGCAAACCCCTTTAGAACTAGGCTGTTCTAGAGTCAATACCCACGGGAGCACTGGAGTACTCGAGTTACCTCACCCATTGAAGCCGGGTGCATATGTGTCTTTCGGGGTCGGGTTTCGTCGTCGTTTTCAATGGCGATCTGCTGCAAAGTGCTGCTGGCGACCAAGTCGCAAGTGTTCGGGTGGATCCAAGGGTGGATCAAAGATCTGAAGAACCTGAAAGCAGAGGGGACAGAGTCTGGGTCACTAGCCAGTGACCAAGAAGGCGATGAGCAGATGCCCACCGATGTCGGGTGCTTCAGGTAGGTTGATGGTCGTCTTGACTCTTCAGCCACGAGGTCCAGGAGGTGTCGATGACAACCAGGAGCTGAATTCGAACTGTCCCACAACGTCTGTCGCTTGCTGAGGTGGCGGCGACCGGATTGGACCCAACAAGCCTTGGCAACGGCAAGTCTCGTGGAAATGAAGAAAGGATGGTGGTGCAGACCAGCAAGGTCTGGGGGACTCACCCACCAAAGGTAAGTCAGGGCATATCTGGAGCAACCAGGGAAGCCCAAGCAGAAGAAGAGTTGTCTTCAGGAGGGCCCACTAGCCAACAGACTAGCGACAGCAAAGGAGCCTCGAGTGGACGCACTTGGAGCTGGCTCACGGGACACTCGTGGAGTGGAGGCCAGTGATCTTCAGTGCAGTCGGTGCAAGAGGCAGGCGCTACTCGGAACCCAAAGCACAACTTCGTGGGAGACCAGGAAGAGGATGCACTTGCAAATGTTCTTGGTGCCCAGGGGTCATGGTTCCACATTACCCACGACAGTTTCGGGCCTCAGCTTCGCTGGGGACTCAGGGCAGCCCCGGTGAAGTCTGGAAATCTACCTTTGGTGATGCAAAGACTTCGGCGTCCGGCGGGAGTTTCGGCGATGTAGACCCGACAATTGCTTCTTTGGTGCCTGCCAAGCAGGGGAGTCACTCCTTGACCCCAAGGGAGATTCTTCAGTCCTCTAATCTTGAAGTAGAGCGTCGAAGGTCCAGGATTCGGTTTCAGAGTTTTGTCCAGGGTAATCTAAAGTCCTAAGGACTGGGGTCCCATACTTATACTAAGGTAGGGGGTTGGACATACTCAGGGGACCCACCTATGGGAGGGTCAGGAAAGAGGGGTGGCTACACCCATTCCCTTTGTCCAGTTTCGTGCCAGAGCAGGGGCAGGTAGCCCCTGCAACCGGTTTGAACTGGCATATGCACAGGGACACCAAGTGTGCCCCCAGTGCAGGACTTCAAAGCACCAGGGAGTGCTCCCGCCCCGCCCCAATACACACTATCCTGTCTGGGGAGGTGGTTACACCTCCCTGGGACAGGAAACCTATTGTCCAGGCCTCCCCTACCGGAGTTTCAGTCAGCAGCAGGAGGCCAGACCCGTGTCTGTGGCAGCGGCATCCATTTTGTGATGCCAGGGCTCTGGAAAGAAGTTACCGGGTAGCCCGTGTGTACATGTCTCTCCCTCTAGAAGGGTGGAATGCTACCCCGGCCGCCAGAATTGGCGGGGGGTAGTATTCCAAGATGTTTGACACCAAACACAACTTGTTTTGGTGCAACCAGTCCAAAGTTAGCATTGTACCGCGAGGATATAATGCACTTAAGAGTATATGGTCAGGCTGTACCACAAACAGCATCAGAGGAGGGACTCCGAACGCTGCAGAGGGGCTCTGCTCATGCAGGGGCACCCTCTCACACAAAAACCAAGCACTCTGCCTTTAGGATTGGGAAGGCCTGCCATAGGAGTGACTTATAGGTTTATATGTCTGTGCAATGGTAGTGATATAGGTAGCCTATATCACAGTAAGGGGTGTATGCACCACCTTACCCAGGCTGCAGTAGCAGACCTGTGGTGTCATTTTTGCTGGCCTTCCAGGGGTGGCATAATACCTGCTTCAGCCCCTGGCAGGCCTCTGAGGTACCTATGCCCTGGGTACATAGTATACCATATACTAGGGACTTATAAGGGCACTCCAGATTCCAATCAGAGATGTACTTAAGGTACATGGAAACCATTTTAGAGAGGAAGCAGCTAGGCTGGGGTTCTGGTTTGCAGGGCCCCAGCCAGACTAAAGTCGAAAAACAGTGAAGCATCAGCAAAAAGTGGGGGTACCCATGTGAAGCAGATCCTACTCTCCTACACACGCCATTCCATTTTAGAGCCAGCCATATGCAGAACAAATCAGTCTTGACCCTGTTCCCCATGGGAACAGTCCAGCCCGAACTGCCAGGCCCTCCCTGGACCAGAAATAAGCATCCTGTGAATGGTTACAGGGTAACAACCCTCATCATCCAGGCAAGCTTAAATCTGGTGGCATGCGAGCAAGGGACCAGTGCAGATTTAAACTGCCATTTTGGCCTAGCAAAATAAATCTTTTGTGAGGCCTAGACTTTTTTTTAATACATTTAAGTCACCCCTAAGGTTAGCCCTAAAGGCCCATAGGGCAGGGTGCATTATATTTAAAAAGTAGGACATGTGTTCGTAGGTTTTACATGTCCTGGTAGTGAAAAAAATCCAAAAGTAAGTTTTTCTCTACCTTAAGGCCTATCTCTTCCAGTGTATAACATTCAGACACCTTGTTACATATAATAAGTGTTAACATTCTTTGATTGGGAGCAGGTAGAAATATCAAGTTTGAACTCAAATGAATTGTAATTTAAAATCCTCTTTGATGGTTAAATCAGATTTTAGATTCAAATTTTGAAAATGCCACTCTTAGAAAGTTCTCATTTTCCTGCCCATAAGCTTCTTAGACCTTCAAGGAATTTACAGCTGCCAAGGCCTGTTAATGGCTGCACCATCAAGAATGTTTATTGGGCCCAGAGAGTGAACAATAGGGGACTAGATGTGGGTAGGATGGTCCATCCTACCAGAAAAGATGGGGGTGGAGCTGTTACCTGTCCCATTTAAATTTTAAAGGGCTTGCCTCTAGCACACACAAATAAACCTAATACTAGTATTTGTGACCCTAGACTTCTTTGAGCCTTAGCAGGGGATGGGAAGAACTTCTCAGAACCAGATGTGGTGATAGACTAGAATGATCCCCAACTTCAACGGGTGGCACCAGGTATAAATATGGGACCTCCTGAGCAATTCTTCAGTATGTTCCTATAGCTGAGGACATTACAGAAAAAGGACTACATTGTTCCTCAGAGGACAGCCATGCTGCTGGAGGCCTGCCTTGTTTTTAGAGGACTGCTCTGCTGCTTGAGACTTGCCTTGTTCCCCAGAGGACTGGCTACCTGCTTGAGGCCTACATCTTTCCTCTGAGAACCTGCCCTGCCACTACCAGAGGATTTTCCTGCTGTTTGAGGCTTGCCTTGTTCCCGAGAGGACTGCCCTGCTGCTTGAGGCCAGCCTTGTTCTCCAGAAGACTGCCCTGCTGCTTAGGAACTGACCTACTCTCTGTGAAGAAAGTCTGGACCTGCTCTCTTCATCCCAGGCTACTTGAGTGACTCTAAAGGTCAATTAACAGACCTCTTATTCTGAGCTACAACTGCCCAGCTGACCTGCTGCAACTTAACCAGCCTGAGACTTGCTGACCTCTTCTAGAATCTCCGATCCCCAAGAGTTGCCTCCACAGTCCCTGGAGCATTGGATGGCATCAGTGTGCACTCCTCTATAAGAAAAGTAGAACTCCTAAAGTTCTCGACTCTTTGCACTGGACTTTGAGAAGGTAACTTTTTTGTGTGGGACTAACCTAGTCCCTGTATCTGGCTCATGGTTTATTCTGCAAAAAGAACAATAGATGGAGAGAATTCTGAACAATGTCAAGCATTCACTCCAAGTACAGAGATCTGGGCCTAAATCCATCATTTTTTTGCTCCTCAGGCTATTCCAGTTTAAACCCAGCCATATGCAAATCAGTCTTTACCCGGCTCCCAATGGGAACAGTCCATCTCGGAATGCTAGGCCAGATCCTCCCTGGACTGGAAAGAAGCACCCTGGACCTGATTTGGAATTTCGCCCCAAGCTAACAGCAAGACTAGCTTGACTCCAGTGGCATGGAGAGCACATGACCCACATCTGGGCATACTTTTCCCACTCAGGGTGACAAATGTAAAAAGAAAAGTGATGGAAAGAATGCTGCACAATGTCAAGCATTCACCCCAGCACAGAGATCTGGGCCTAAATCCAATGTTTTTTTGCTCCCCATGCCATTCTAGTTTAAACCCAGCCATATGCAAATCATGAGGACAGGGTTAAGACTGATTTGCATATGGCTGGGTCTGAACTGGGGTGGCATGGTGAGCAAAAGAACAATGGATTCAACCCATATCTCTTGACTGGGTGTGAATGTTTTGTTTTGTTCTGCATTCCATCATTTGTGTATGTTTTGCTGTCTCGCACTAAGTGCGCCGGGTATTCCTTGATGTGGGCCCTGGGCTCACTGTGCGACTGGATTCAAGCTAGCCTGGCTGATGAGGGGTCAAACCCAGAAATCAGTGTTAGGATGCTTGTTTTCGGTCCAGGGAGGACCTGGCTTGGCAGTTTGGGCTGGACTGTTCCTATAAGGAACTAGGTCAAGAATGATTTGCATATGGCTGGGTCTAAACTGGGATGGCATGGTGAGCAACAGGACAATGGATTTAACCCAGATCTCCTGACTGGGGGTAAATGTTTTGATTTGTTCTGCATTCTGTCCATTATTTGTGTGTCTTTTGCCTGTTTTATTCTGGTCAGCCTGAACATGTGACTTTCTCCTGATCTAGCATGACCAGAGGACTGCGAGTGGCTCTTTGAACTTTTAGGCACTGAATCCAAGTAATACTTTACCATCACATATCTCTGATTTTACTCATCGGATTTTTGTTGTTATAGTCTCATTTCATTTGATCTTTTTTTATTGATTTTGGATATTTCTTCTGTTGTGTTTCATTTTAATACTCTTTGTATGCTGCTTAAATACTTTGTAAATTGCTTCTAAGTTAAGCCTGACTGATTTTGTGCAAACCTACCAGAGAGTTCATTTAGGGCCATATGTATGAAGCTGTTTTGCGATCACAAACACTGCGAATCGCAAAAAAATGGTGTTTGCGATCGCAAAACAGAGAATCCCTATGTATAAAAGCTCTCCCGTGCGCAAAAATGCTAATCGCAAAATTAGCGATTAGCAATTTTGCGAGGCATAGATTCTGCGAATAATTCTGCGAATTCGCAATCTGCAACACGTCAATTGCGAAAATCGCAATTAACGTGTTTGCAAAGGGCGAATCCGCAAAGTGAGATGCATGAAAAAAATCGCAATTTGCGGATTTGCGAAATTTACAATTTTGCACATCGCAATTACCCCCAAGTATGAGCAGGTGGTAACCAGGTGCAACCTATTTAAAGAGGCCCACAATGCCACAGGGGTTATCCACAATGGCTGGGCTGTACTTGATAGCCAGGAGGCTGCGTATTAGAGCTGCTGCACAGAGAAGGAGACGCCAGGAAACGATCTTCAGAGCGCGCATCACCCTGTTCCAGCGGACTGTGGAGGAGATCCATGTGAACTACAGGCTGGATGAAGACAGCATCCTGGACCTAATTGCGGAGCTCAAACCCATACTAGAACACCCCACATGCAGGACACACACCATCCCCACCCATGTACAGGTTTTGTGCTCACTGCACCTACTGGCATCAGGGAGTTTTCAGAGGGTGATAGCCACAGCAGGAGAGATCTCGCAGAGTGCACTTTCGCGCTTCTTCCACGCTTTCCTTGATGCAATGGTACAGAGGCTGCATCACCACATCCAATTCCCCAGCACACAATAGGCACTAGATCAGACCAAGCAGGAGTTCTATCAGATAGTCCAATTCCCACATGTTATTGGCTGCATAGATGGGACCCATGTCACTATTTCCCCCCTCACAGAATGAGTATGTGTTCAGGAATCGCAAGTCCTATCATTCCTTGAACATACAGGTAGTGTGCAATGCCAAACATATAATCACTGATATAGTTGCGAAATACCCAGGCATCACCCACGACTCATTCATGTTTCACCACAGTGGAATCCACTGACGACTCACAGATGGGGAGTTTGGTGAGGGCTACCTGCTAGGTAAATGCATTGCTTACAAGGACACACCAGTAAAGCACAGAAGTGGCAGGGCAGTGTTTAACCTGATTCTTGTCTCCCTGCAGGTGACAGTGCGTATGCTGTGTGTGACTACATCCTGACTCCGTACCTGAATCCAGCCACTGCTGGGGAGCAGAGGTTCAACAGTGCCCACAGACCCACCCGCTGTGCCATTGAGAGAACATTTGGAATCCTCAAGAGCAGTTTCTGCTGCCTACATAAGAGTGGAGGAGCGCTACAGTACAGCCCCGAGACATGTTGCAAAATCGTGGCATGTGTGCCATGCTACACAACATCACCACCAGGAAAGGCACCCCAGTGGAGCTTACAGATTCAGACTCATCAGATGAGGAGGGTCCAGCTCCACGATGCAGACCAGCCGGTGGGGTTGGAGCGGCGTCCAGCCGCCAGAGGCGAGATGAGATCACACAGAACTATTTCTAGGTGAGTAATGATGACACAATGCTACAGATTGGTGCAAAACTGTGTTTTTATTTCCTTCAGTGCAGGAAAATATCCGTCACACAGCCTGGGGGCACACTATGTGAGTCCAAATTGCTTGCACATGTTCAACACACAGTGCAAGTCTTTTTCCAAAACATGAGTCAAGATGCAATGGGTTGCCTCACCCATTGCCATGTGCCACTCAGGGCACTTCAGCATCTGCGTGCACGGCTTGTTGCCCCTCTCTCAGGGTGCCCACTGCCCTCCCCTGAGGCATGGGCTGGTCTCCCCTGACGCGCACAGCGACGTCTGTCCTGTGGGATGGGTGCAGTGATGCTGCTCCTGCTGGATTGCTCCTCATCCTCCAGTGAGCTGAGGGGTCCTGTGCCACCTGTGGCTGCTGCACGCAGCTGGTCCACGGCATGTGTGACCTGCACCAGGCACCTGGCTACATCCTGGCAGCAGTGTGCCATCTCATGCTGCATGCTGACACAGCGACGTGCCAGCACTGATGCGGCAGTGGACAGGCGGTTTACCGCCTTTGTGTACATGTCCAGGTGGGTGTGGAGGCGCTGTCTCTCCCTGCGCCTGGCTGCCTGGTCTCTCCGCATCTCTGAGCACAGTGCTTCCAGTGCACCAGTCATGCCCATGAAGCCCTCCCTCATTTGGGTCATGTTGTTGTTGTGCGCTGTAAACTGGTGCTGTATTGATTTTATTGCCTCTGCTTGCAGGTGCTGTACCTGTAGCATGTTGCCTTCAAGCCCTGCAAACACTGTGCCTTCGCCTATGGCAGCTGTGCTGGTGGACGGCCGTGCCCTGTGCCTGGATGAAATTCCTGGACTAGGACGGACAGGGGACTGTGCTGTGTGCCGTGCAGCACGCTGGCCTGGACTTGCTGCTCTTCTCCACTTATGTCCAGTGGATCTGCCTCCAGTGGTGGTAGTGATGGTACTATGAGGCGCCGCCTGTGTGTCATAGGGATTACTGGGCTGCCTTCCTCCTGCTCCTCTTGCCCTGACTGTTCTTCGGTGTGGGATGCATCCTCCCCTCCTGCCATAGATTCCTGTGTTCCTGGTGGTGCTGTGAATGTAAATGCACACATTAATTGGGTGTCCTGCCTCGCATTGGTTATGCAATAAATGTTTCAGTTTTGAGTTACATGGGTCCTCTCTGTATGTTTTTTGCCTTTCCTGATTTACTCATACTGTTTGTTCCATGCTGGGTGTCATAGCTCCACTGTTTGGTGCATGTGACTACATCTCCCACGATGCATTGCTGGGTGTTCTTGTGTGCATGCACTGGAGTTGCATTCATGTTTGGTGCCTGGGTCTTTCCTGGGTGTGTGAGTGATGTGGTGATGTATCAGGGGAGTATTAGCATGCTTCTTACCTTGTCTGGTGTTTTGGGGTTCGGAGCTGTCCAGGTCAGCCATGCCACTGACACTCTCCGGCAGCAGGGTGCCCTCCACCAACTCCTCCAAAGGCGTAGAATCAGTGGCAGTGGACGTCCCACCACCGGTCTTCCTTGCCTCAGCCAGCCTTGTAGCCACCTTTTCTTTGGATCTTTTGCACATATCATACCACCTTTTCCTGAGGTCCTCTACGGTGCGGTGGGTCACGCCGATGGCATTCACCTTCTCTTGTATGTCTGCCCAGATTTTCCTTTTGCGTGCCTCTGGCACACGTAGTAATTGCTTGCCAAACAGGAGATCATGGCTCACCACCATTTCTTGTATGAGCACCTGCTGCTCCCTTTCACTGAACTTATGTTTCCTTTTCCTGGCATTCTCCTCCTGCTGCTTCTCCTTCTCCTGTGTGTCCATGTCTCCTTCACTCAGATTCAGTGCACAAGTGTCTCAGCTCTCCTCCCAGCCTCTCACTCAGCTTCTGGCAATCAGGTGCAGCATGGGCAGTCCCACTTCCTGGTTGTGATGTCATCATGCTGCTCCTGATTTGCCGATTCGCTAATTTGCGATTTCTTATTTGCGATTCCTTATTTGCGAATTCGCAATTAAAGGAATCGCAAAATAGGTATTCGCATTTTCTGCGAATTTTTGAGACTCGCTAAATATTAGCGATTTTTTATTTACATCGGGTTTTGCGATTCTCAAAATGCGATTTGCTATGAATCGCAATTTGAGAATCGCAAATTCCGATTTTGATACATATGGCCCTTAGTGCCTTTTGTGGTTGTTGATTGAAAAGGGTTTACATTCCCATCAATCAATACCCCAATTTATGAAATCTCCGTACATAGAGTCCAGGCACAACCCAGGAAAAGTCCCTATTGGCATCTTTATGTGGAGAGGAAATTACACAAATTAGCAAAAAACGACATTCCATCTTATCAGTGGTTTGTTGTCTAGGTGTACTCTGGAAAGAGACTCCCTCACGTATCACATGGGATGGGAATTAAGATATGGTGATCTTTGGGGAGTGCACTTTATAGCACATTCACCTCATTGGCTGGAATTTCAGGAGCTTATCAGGTGAATCGGCTGCTACATTCAGATTGTTTTACTGGCACTTTAATATTGTTCATCACTGCTAATGTTGTGACCCCCAGCGAGGCCTAGGAATTTAGCTAATAATATAAAGTATGAGGAAATCATCTCTACGTCTCAATCAGTTAATGATGATTCGAAAGAAATGTTTATGTATCAAAGAGGAGTGTACCAATTTGTGCCAAATTCTATTTTAGACAACATGAAGATAGGTGTGTGTCAACTGAGGAGGATGTTGGTATACAGAGAATAGGTATGGTTGGTATGGTTGGTGGTCATCCATGTTCATAAAAAAGTCAAGGCTTGCAGACATTCACAAATGTCAGTAACATATTGATAAGACCTTAGTATGGTATCTATAAGGTGGGCCACCAAAACAAGGGAAATATGGGTAAGGACATCATATTCTCTGGTAAAGACATGGTAAGTAGTAATCCGTCAAGAAAGGTAAGATTGGAGATAGTCCAAATAACTAAAGCCAAGTGATTTGAGGTTGCCCACTTTATTTAAGTGTAGGGGAATTATACATTTATTTATAAACAGTGGCAAGATATTCCTTGTAATGATTTATTCCCTTGTTTTTAGTCTGGATTGTTTCTCATTAACTTAAACCTCTTGCTTTTATCTCTTTTGTCACAGCTGTGGTATGATCACGAGAGAAAACGCTTACAGACCTGTTGTATTCTGCTGCAGCGGGAGGGAGGGACGATACGTCCATATCCTTATTCCATACGCTACCGAGTACTTTAGGTTGTGTGAAGTAGAGGTTTATGCGGTGAAGGAACAGAAGTAAAGCAGATACATCGGATAGTCTGTATAATGAGCCAAGATGCTCCAAGCTCTGATAATCCTGGTAACGCCATGTACTAGGAAATAACCTTCTCCCTCTGTATTACCTTCTTCTTGCATGGTTGTTGTAATAGCTAGTTAATTTCATATGTGAAAAACCTGGTGTTTGGTGTCTTTTTTTTAAGCAGCCATTCTAATCCCTTTTCAGGTTTCCATGTATATTTCTGTATTCTAATAAAATGGCAGTGATATGATTATAGTCCTGCTAAAATTCACTTTTTCATTTAATGACATGTTTCAGAGTGTATTGGATTGGGCTAAGAAAAAGAACATTGGCAAAGTCAAATGGTCTGTTCAAGTATGTCTATGCATGTAAATACCGAGACACTCAAATGCTGTTTGCATGTGCTGCTCCCACAAATGATGTTTATCACATTAAAGCCTGCCCTATTGACTATGCCAGTGCTGGGAAAATAAGTAGCAAGATATGATTTCTTTCAGTACAGGATGCATACAGAAGACAGAGAACTGAATGTGACAAACAGCATGATAATTGGGTGTATTTTCAGATGTAAAATAGTACCTCAGAATATCCAGTTGAAGCAAGAACTTTCTGTAGAGTGGAATGATAACTAAACACCTAATAGAATTTATAGTACTCACTGGAGCATAAGGCCAATGCATGTATATTTAAGAGAATTGGTAGCAATACGTCACAGAAAGCTGTGATGCCAAACCAGACCTAAAACAGAATGAAAGACAAAAATAAGTAGGAAGAAAGCATTTAGAATCCTACAGTTTTTTTAGCAATTTTACACAACGTAAACTTGGTCCAAAAACATTTGAGCACCTTACAACTAAACCAGACAACATTACACATTCCTTTTTGTAGACACATGAAATTAGGATACACAATGTCAGAAAGAGGTTGCAATTTAAGGCTAGTTTCCCAGTTCTAATGTCTGCAGTTCTAGCAGCTAGGTCACACCCCATCCCCAAAGTATGCTCTGTAAAGGTTCACATTAGTTCCAACTTCTAGTTGTTATGATCTTCCTGTACATAGCTCAATGTCACAAACAGCACACTCCAAAAAAGACACACATCAAAGTGATGCCTCACCAAAACACATGTTGACAAACAAAGGAGTGACGTCAATTTTGTCGAACATGCTGGTATTATTAAGTGCTAAATTCAAGAAGGGAACATAAAATTGGCACATGCCTCTTATGTAGGCCTCACAGCCTTCACAACTCAGCCAGATGCCTTAAAAAGCTGCAATCAAAAAGGCAATCACTCACAGAGCTGCTTGACCAAGAATGAAAAATCCCACTGGATTCAAGCTAGCCTGGCTGATGAGGGGTGTCACCCCGAAACCGGTCCCAGGATGCTTGTTTCTGGTTGAGGGAAGACCTGGCTTGGCAGTTCGGGCTGGACTGTTCCTATGAGCCACAGGGTCAAAACTGATTTGCACATAGCTGGGACTGAACTGAGGTGGCAAAGTGAGCCAAAGAACGATGATAGATTCAACCCAGATATGTGACTGCGGTGAGTGTCTGAAAAGTTTCAGTGCTATGTCCATCATCTCCTTGTGATTGCAATGGAACAACCCACTCCAGTCACTGGCTTTCTTCACAGTGAGTGCCAGCATTTTCTTTCTCAACATATGGATATTCGCCTACCAAGCAATGGACTTCATCTTTGCTCCTCTTGTGAATTTCATTTTCGGTTATTTCAGCTGCAGTTTGGAATGTGCTCATCCCCCTCATTCCTCCTCTGCATTTAGAGGCAGTGCGCTTCAGGCACTGACCTATTGATAGACACTGGTTTCTCACTTCTTCTTTCATCCCAGATCAGTGTTGGCAAGTGGCAGCTAGTTTATTGAGGCCAGGGGTAAATTTCAGCTCAAGAAGAGCGATACCTGCAACACATTGCTCGAAACGACACTTGCTTGTCGTGTCTGTGTTCTCTTAGGAGGCAATGCATTTCTACGAGGATAGGCCATCCTTGCTGAGCGCAAACTTTTAAACTAGCAGCAAGCCAGCATCAGTTTGGGATGAGCACATATTGTGCATTGCACTGTCTGATTAATATTCCCTTTCTAGCTGCTGCTCAAAGACTTTTTATTGATGTAAAAATCAGTCTTGCGAGATGAGACTTGTATACATTCATCCTGGAGGCAGGCAGTGAGCAGAAAATGTTTTCATCAGGAATTATTTATTTACCTGGTCACCGGCCAAATTGTGCAAAATCTGGCTATTTACCCAGCCGCTGGTAAAAAGTACATAATGTCTGCTGTTTAGCAGGCCATAGGCTAAATAGGACCAATGATGTACAATGACCAGAGCCTGATAAATAGTGTGAAGGAGGTCTGTATTTGGCCAGCCACAAAGAAAAAAAAACTCCAGGTGAAGGTAGTGTGGTGGCCAACTTGAAATGGGGATGCATTTGAAAGTAAGATCATATACAAATCTACAATAGTTTGTAAAAAGGTAATTGCACAAGTTAAGCTACACTGTTCACAGATAAAAAAAAATAATATCAATTTTGAATAAAACATTTTTTTGTATTCAAATAATACATGAAGTTATAAAACAGAAGCTTCAGGAGGATATGGCGCACAGATATTTTGCCCTTCAGTTAGAGAGTATTTTGCTGTCAGCAAAGACTGCTGAGTATTGTTTTAAAAAAATGTTACATACATTTTTTATTTACTCATAAGAATACATGTTTTTTAATGTTCATGATGCTCCTTTTGATGTTTTTGAGGGATGAGCTCTTTTCGGGCTTCTTCTGGAAGGCCTTGTGCAAAGCTTTAGGCTTCTGTTTAAGGTGGATTATGCTTGCTTAGAATTTCAAATCTGGCAACTCCGCAGAAGTCAACAAGCAGCAGCAAACAGGGAATGCAAATAGATAAGTGGCATCTTGACCCCATAGGGAGGGACACGTCCAGTAGGTAATTGGTGTTTGGGGACACAGAGTTATGGGGTACCTGCAGGAGGTAAATTGAGCAAGACACTGTAATACTGCTTCTTTGGAATGGGGAAGTGAAAGCAGGAGACAGGCAAGTAATGCATCTGAGTAAATTACAGGAGGAGTCCACTCTGCTGCCTGTGAATGCATACACATGTTCATACTATTCACCCAGCAGAGTAGGTTTTTGACTTTAGTGCTTTTTGGTCCCATGTAGTGAGTGGCCCCTTCAGCCTCACTGTAATTTTAGTCACCTGCACAATACATATTGGGAATGGTAGTTTTGATTTATAACATGTTAAGAAGTGTTTTAAGTGGGCAAGGTCCTGTCTCTACTGGGACCTCATTTCTGTATTTGATAGTGCTGTCTCATTAAAAGAAATCTGGAAGACAAAAAACATCTGTGTGACAGGCTTGGAGGCTCTATCTGATTAAAGTAATTGTTGAGGGGGGCTGGGGAAGGAACAGTAGAAAGAGGATAAAAGGTAGGAGAATACGGGGCAAGAAGTGGACCACTAGGTCGGCTATGGCGACCTGAGACACAGGTGCCAGGACAAGCAGAACAAGACCCAGGGAAACCTAATCTATGAGGACAAGGGTTACAAAGCCAGAGGGAACCAAGAGCAAGTACACAATGAGGAACAGGAAAAAAAAAAAAACTAGAGGTACTGGTACCATGGTGAGATGTATCAGGAGGGCCAGGAGGTTGTGGACAAGGGGGCTCTAGACCCAGTGGACAAGAACCTGATCGAACAGAAGGACCAGAAGTAGAAGGAACAGGAGGCACTGGACCATAACAATAAGGAGGGCTAAAAGGGCCTATGCACACCAACCAAGACAAGAGGGGCTAGGTCAACCTAGGGCAGGAGTAGCAGACTCCCACAGATGGACCGAAGAGGACCAGTATCAGGAGACCAATGAAAAGAAGGACAGGAGACAGAAGGGCTAAGATTACAGACATCAAATGAAGGAAGACCAAGGGGCCAGAAGCAAAAAGGCCAGGACCAGGAAGACTAAAACCAGAAAGCACCAGTGATAGCAGGATCCTAGATTAGAATGACCAGAGGGGTTATAAAAGAGAACAACGTCTAGGTCCAGTGGGACCAGGATAAAATGGTCCAGTAGTGTCAGACTCAGGAAGATCCTAAACCAGATTGACAAGAACTACACGAACCTGGGTGACCAGCAACATAGGAACTAGATGGGCCAGTACCAGAGAGATGAGGAAGACTAGGTCCAATAGGATCCTTACCAGGAGGAGTCTGATTGAGGGGCACATGCTTAGATGGACGAGAGCACAAGAGAATAGGAAAACCTAGAGAGCTGGAAAACAAGTAGGATGGGGCAGGAGGTCAAGGGTCTAAGAGAGCTAGAGAAACAAAGGTCAGTGGAATTAGCACCAGAAGACCCGATACATGAGGCCCGGACATAGGAGTACCAGAACTAAGACCAGAACTACATTGACCAAGGTGACCAAGATTAGACGGATTAGGAACATCCAAGCAAGGGGACTATATAAACAAGGGGAGCAGCACAAGGAGGAATGATGGATGAGAATGGAAAGGTCCAGGATTGGAAGCCTGTGAAACATGAGACCTATGATCTAAATGACTAGGGGCAGGAGTACAAGGGAATGACGACCAGTCAAATCAGCACCAGGAAGTGCAGAACTAGGAAAAGCTAGAATGGTATGTGACAGTGCAAGTTATTGCAGAGCCATGTAGGGAAGGAGCAGGAGGCCGAGGGCCAGGAGAATCAGGACCACATTGGAGCGGACTACGAACATCAGGGCTTGAAGGTCACTGGCCAGTATGTTTAGGATATTAGGATAAGCGGAACACAGTTTAGAAAGGCTAAGGGGGGCCTTACCAAAGGCACCTGGAAGACCAGAGCAAGACGACTAGGTAAACTAAAAGGATTATGACCAGGATGACTGTACAGAGGGCTAAAATAGTCATGAAGATCAGGACTTTGGGGACCATGGCTCAGATTACAAAGTGAGGAAGAGCAATTATTACAAGTAGCAGGGCCAGGGTGAGGAGGATCTGAGGTAGGAAGTTCAGCTAGCATCTGGAAGACCAAGTGGAATATACAGAGATGGTCAGTAGGACCAGAACCAGAATGACCAGGCTCAGGAGGACCCTAAAAGGAGAAGCTGGATCAATAACACCTGGATCAATAGTTGCATACCAGTAGGACTAAATATACACTGTGCACATCCAAGAGAACAAGGACAACCAAATCAGAAGGACACAGACTAAGTTTACCAAGATGAAGCAGGACCAGCAGCGCAAGGTCTAGGAGATTGACAGTGAGTAGAAACAGGACACGGAGACTAGGAACAAGAGGACCACAAAGGAACAGGGCCAAATGGTCCAAGACTGAAGAAACCAGCAAAGGCCATGATGGCCAAAAGGCAAAGCTTATGATAACAAGAACAATAATGGCTTGGGTTTTATACGTTGACTGCTGTGGACAGCTGTGGACTGCTGTGGACTTGGGAAGCATCATTTAACATCACCAGGGACTCCAGGTTTCTCACCAAGAGTGGGTAAGTGTGGCATCTCTCCTTGCTCACCTTGGTTGAGGGTCACTGGGTACGTCCCACAGAGTGATTTCGTAGTGTTTCAGCAGTATTCTGGCAGCATCTATTTCGGCTAGTGGCAGAAGAGCGCTGATAGGAAGGCAGTATGCGAAAGCCTGTTAAAGCAACAAAGTGAACCACTCAGGTTGAATCTCCAATACTAGCTCAGAAAGTTAATAAGCGCACAGCCGAAGCCGCAGCTCGGTTGAACCACGCAGCCGCATTTCGACAGGATCTTCCTCTTTCATCTGAGATTGCGGGGATGGCAAGTGCCGATGCGGCTAAACAGGATTGTCCGGAGGCAGTTACGGTGGATTCTGTTTGTCCCATTAGTCCTAGTGAGTTGGCTTCTACAAGGGGGGATTCGTCAATCTCTGCCGCCTTGTCTAAAGAGACTTTGACTCCTGGAAAAGCAGTGACTGAGTCTTCGGAGGCTAGAAAGTATCCTATCTTTTTTAAAACTAAGCAGGGTGGGCCTCTGATTGAACCAGATGCAGCGAATGAGATTGAAGGTAACGACCTTTTAGCAGCAGATAATGTTTTGGACGTCGGTTCAGAAGTGTTAATCTTTAAGTCTGGCAGTCTTCTTCCTTTTCCTCTTCCTTCTTCGCCATCTTCAGATCTTCTAATTCCATCAGTAGGGGGAGGGCCCATGCCTCTTTCTATGCTGGAGGTCTCAACGGAGTCTATGTCTATTTTAACATCACCAGTGGTCCCCGATCCTACTGATTCAGAGGCTCCCCAGGGCCTCCAGGCGGAGGATATGCCCAATTTAACTCAGTCTGATCCCCCTTTAGGTTCTTTTTCTATGCGATGGGACGCTAAGAGCCTCCTTAATTTGATTTTGGAAGAAATCCGTGAATTAAAAGCTTCTCAGTCTGCTGAGATTGCAGCAATAAATACCCGCTTGATGAAGATTGAGGAATCCATGGCTCAGATTCCGGTGCGGCTCGTAGAGGCCGAAACCAGGATCTCCCAATTGGAAGATCAAATGTCATCTCTGAATCATAAAGTGGCCACCTTTCAGTCTCAGAGAATCTCATTGGAGTTGAAGTTGGAGGAGTTAGAGAACCATTCCAGACGTTCAAATCTTTGAATTTTGGGCATTCCGGAGGGCTTAGAGGGCCAGCAGACGCTACAGTGGGTGGATTCCTTTATAAAGAAAAATGTCCTTCCTGAATTTAGCGGGGATCTGACAATAATGAGAGCTCATCGGGTTCCTGCACATCTCCCTGCTAATGCCAAGTTCCCCCGGACTATGTTGGTCAACTTTGGAGACTTTAGGGTCAAGGAGCAGATCCTATCAAGAGCAATTATGCAAAGACAGTTCTCCTCGGCAGAAGTACCACTATGTCGCATCTTTTCAGATATGTCAGCCTCCGCAGCAAAAAGGCGGAAAGAATTTGTCAAAATGCTTCATTTGTTTAAGGCACAAGGGGCACAAGCTATGATAGCTCAGCAGAGCAAGCTGAAGGTGCTAATTAAGGGCAAATTTCATATCTTTTGTAATGTCGCAGAGGGGCAGGAAGTGTTACATCAGATTTCTATTGATAAACCTTAATGGTTTTAAGCTAGTCTTTGGTTAGCAGGGTGGAGGGTAAGGAAGGTTAATGATGGTAAAAGCTGATTTAACTGTTGCTTTTTGTAGTTTAGGAAGAGGAAGTGAGGGTAAGGTGGGGGTGCCATTCAGCCGCACTAGGCACCCAACCATTGTGCCTGTAGATGGGTGGGTGGGTGGGACAGGTTGTCGGACTCTGAGCAGGGGCGGCCATCTGCTCAGGCGACAACGGCCCATGGGTTGGGACACGGGGGGGTAAGGGAGCATTGGGGAAAAAACGAAAACCATAATTTTGATTTTGATTTGGATACATCCGTTCAGTTTTTTTTAGAGGGCAAGAAGGGAGCTAGATGGGGGAGTCTAGATATCTTGTTGGTCATTCGTTGCATATTGTGTGCTAAATCTGTGGAATTTTTTTTTTTTATTATTTTTTCTCCTTCAGTTTTACATAAATTAAATGGGAAGTAAGGAATCTCTAAAAGTGGTTTCATTTAACGTGAATGGCCTCAATAATAAGAGGAAAATGAGAGCAATCGAAGCCTGGATTAAGACAGAGAATCCGTCCGCTATCCTGCTACAAGAGACACATATATCAGCAGGGAAATTAGAGGATTTTTCAATGTTTAAATCTTGGGCAGCATATAGGGGATTTTCCTCATCCTCCGCAGCCCATAGAGGGACAGCAATTTTTCTTAGTAAAAAACTGCAGGCGAAGGTAGTAAACGAGGCGAGTGATCAAAGCGGTAGATGGTGTTGGGTCACCTGTAAGTTAGGACTGAGATCTTTAACTCTCGCCAGTTTATACGCTCCAGTAGAAGATAAACCTAGTCTATATGAGGAATTTTTTCAATCCCTAATTCAAGTCTCAGGAGATTTAATAGTGGGAGAGGATTTTAATCTGTTAAGGAACCCGAAAATCGATTCTTCATCCAAAGCAAAGAGACAGTTAAAGCCAAAATCTCTCAAAATGGTTCAAAACTATAGTACGACGCTTGATATAGTGGATCCTTGGCGGGCTGCATTTCCTAGTGGAATTTCTTATACCTGTTTTTCAGGGAGATTTCACACTTTTTCTCGTATTGATTTTTTTCTTATTTCTAGGTGTTTGGTTTTTAAATCTCAAAAACCCTACAGAATGGGCTTTCCGATCACGCATTAATTACTTTAGAGTTGGAATTTGGCGAATATAAAAAACCTTTTAAAAAATGGCAGCTGAATCGTCAATATTTAGCAGAAGAAAATTGGGTATCTAGTATTAAAATAGAAATTAGGGAATTTTTTGAACGAAATAATGGCTCAGCTCCACTGGATGTTGTCTGGGATTCATTTAAGGCGTTTTTTCGTGGGCTTGCTATTGCTAAAGACGCCGATAATTCGAGGGCTAAGAAAGAGGAGAAGTCTTTACTCGAGCAAAAAGTGCAACGGTCTCTTGATAGGTTCCTCTCCTCCCCTTCGGTGGCTCTCCGCCGACAGTTGGATCAGGCTAAACAAAATCTGGCCAATAATTATTATGCTAAAGGTTAGTGTCTATTCCAGCAGACTAGGCAAAAAATTTATGAGGAAAGCAATTACACCGGCAGATTTTTGGCATGGCAGGCTAAGGAGAGCGCAGCAAGTAATCAAATACTCGCACTGAGATGCCCTATTTCAGGCTCTCGGATGGTGGACTTGGATGCTGTAGGCAACATAATGGTACAACATTATGAAAGGATATATGGCCATAATCATTCTATAGATAAGCCCTCCTTGGGGAAATTTCTTCAGGAAAATGAATTACCTGTTTTAACAGATTTAGAAAATAGGGATATGGCGAGACCATTCACAAAAGAAGAGCTGGGGGAGGTAATTAAAAATCTTCCTAATGGCAAAGCTTGTGGGCCGGATGGCCTTCTCATCGAGTTTTTTAAAACATTGTCGAGGGTAATTGAGGACTTTTTTCTTTTATTGGCAAATTCAATTCTTGAAGGTGGTTCTATACCTCTCTCTTTTAGGAAGGGGAATGTAGTCAGTTTCCTAAAAAAAGGTAAAAACAACGAAGACCCTAATTCATATCGCCCGATAACGCTTTTAAATTCCGACTATAAATTAATTACCAAACTTTTAGCCAATCGCTTTGAAGGAATTGCTTCTCATTTAATACATCCTGATCAGAATGGTTTTATTGCCGGTAGACACCTTGGAACTAACACACATTTTTTAGTGGAGGCTCTGGACTATTTTGAGACCCGGCAGATACCAGCATTAGTACTTTTTTTAGACGCCGAAAAGGCTTTTGATTTGGCTATTTGGGAAACTTTATTTCATATTTTGTTAAAATTTGGCATTCCTTCCAAAATTATTGAGTTGGTTGAAAAGCTATATACGAACGCAGAGGCCAATATTATTATTAATGCTACTCAGGTTGGCGAAGTGATAGTTAAAAGGGGAACTAGGCAGGGATGCCCGTTATCACCGGTACTATTTGCCTTTTTTATTGAGCCTCTTGCGATAGCAACTAGAAATAATGCTGATATCTTCCCTCCGCTTCCAACTATGTGCAAAATCAAATTATACGCTGATGACATCATGCTCATCATAAAGCCGGAAGACGAAGCGCAGGTAAAAGCCTTCCGGATTTTTGATCTTTATGAGTCGTTCGGCGGGTATAAAATTAATAAAAAGAAAACTGAATTAATTTTATGTGGTTGTGCACCTAGGGCTTTACACCCCGATATTTTTTCGTGTTTTAATTTGAATCCCAAGAGGTATCTAGGGATTTATTTTTCAAGTCATTTATTTCGGAATTATATGATTTGAATTTTGTCCCACTGTTACGTAAAGTTCAGGACTTATTTACAAGATGGAGTTCTCTCCCCTTAACTATTCTCGGCAGGGTCGCTCTTATCAAAATGTCGGTGCTTCCACTGTTCAATTTTCTGTTTTCAACAATTCCGTGTGTGTTAGTTAATTCATTTTTTTTAAAATAGAGTCAATGTTTACATCATTTTTATGGCATAAAAAGACTCCCCGTATCGCACTTAGCACTTTATATGAAAAAGTGGAAGATGGCGGTCTCGCCCTCACCAATCTGAAGGAATACTATTTTGAATATTTTGCACAATACATGTCTTGATTCAAGCAGGGCTTACAGTCTGGCCTTTTTATCAACTTTTTTATGAATTTAATGTGTAAGGAAAATCAGATTCACTGTCCATTATCAATTGTTAGATCTCCAAAATTGGTCAGATATAAGTGTTTAATCTGGTTTTATCATAAACACCAGGCATTTTTTAGACGGTACTCCATTCCAGTTATCAATGCCACAACCCCATTCGTGGATCTTTTTGTTTCAGCAGGTGTTAGAGATCCGTTTTTAACTATACAACATTGGACCAAGGCCAGTTTCTTTAAACTTGATGATTTTCTCCGGAATGATAGATGGATGACCGTAAGCGAAATGTCTCTATTGATCCCTGGCCACTTCCTGCTCCTTGGTTCATATAATATCCTTAGTAAATTTTTTACTAATTTAGATCTCTCTCGGATCATTGGTCAGAAACAGTTAGTTTTTGATCTATTGGAAGACAGTGTAGTTAAAAAGCTGGGGGATTGTAAGAAGCGCCTAGCCGTAATTAAAGGGGTTGATTTGGCGGCTAAAGCAATAACAAAATGGGGCAAAAATGAGTATTTAGAAATTTCTTCAAATACATGGTCCACAATTAATAATTTGAATTTTTGTTCGGTCAGAGGGGCCAATTGGAGGAGGATGTTATATTCAGCAAGTGGCTACTATACAGAACCCCTTCTTTTGTAGCCAAAGTATATCCTAATCAATCGGGACAATGCTTCCGGTGCCATACTCACCCGGTAGCTAACTGGTCTCATATAATATTACAATGCCCCTTGCTCTAGAAGTTCTGGAATTATATTTTTGAATATTTGGAATTAGAATGCTGGTTATCAATGGGGTTTAATGATTGATTAATTGTGTGGGGTTATGATCCAGATCTACTCCTCCCCATGATGTCGATTACATTTTTATATATCTGTATGGCAGTTGCCAGATCGCTCCTTCTCCAAAAATGGCAAACGGATTTAATTCCGACCAAATTGGAATGGATTCAGAAAATGGGCCAGGTAAAAAGAAGTGAACAAATCTATGCGGCACGCATCGGGGGACTGAAGAAATTTGAGAAGATCTGGTCATCGCATTTTGATTGTCATTTGTAGACTGAGTATATAGGGGCTTGTATCCCCTTTAAATGTGTCATAATATTTTTAAGAATCAAATGTTTTTGGGCATTTGTTAAATATGAAATCTTTTATTTAAAGTAATTCAATCTGCTTTACTGGAATCAGATGATACTGTCACGAGATTTTTGGATTTCTAATTTAGGGCCTCTAAGCCTTCTGTAAAATAAGTATTATAAGTACGTTTTTGATGGTGCTTGTTTATTCCTTCAGAGATCATGGATGAAGCTTTTAGGATGTATATTTGTAATTAATATTGTCTGTTTTTATGGACCAGGATGACCAGGACCACAGAGACCAAGACTACGATAGCAGGTTGGTCAGTAAAGGAGAACTAGGTTCAGAGGAGCCCACACTATATGAAACATGGTCAAGAAGATCAGGGACAATGGGCAAGGAACATGAGAAGGACGAGTACAATAAAACTATAATAAATAGCATGAGCTTGGCCAGGAGTCCCAGCAGGGACACAAGCAGCTAAAGTCAGCAAGAAAATTTGTAATAGGACCAGAAACAAAGTACTATGTGGATCAGGAAGATCAGGGTAAAGCGGATCAATCAGGACTTTGAGTACCAAGGCCAGGAGACCAGGGTAAGGACGTAAAGGAGGATCAGGACCCGGAACATCAGGACCAGGATGATCACAGCCTGGAGTTTGAGGCCACAGGGCTAGGAACAGGATGGGCAGGAAGATGAGAAACAGGGTGATCAGTCCCACGAAGACCAGATAAAGGAGGAGCATGAAAAGGTTGTATAGCAGAATGAGGTCAATCAGCAGGGAAAAGAGAATCAGGACCAGATACAGGAAAACAAGATCCAGGACAATAGGCCAGGAGGGCAGAACAAACAAGGAAGACGAGGAGTGTCAATACCAAGAATACTAGGAGGACAAGAACCAGGATGACCAGAATCAACAAGGATAAGAAGGATCAGCACCAATGACAGACCTATGGGTGCCATGATCATACGACCAGGGCCCAGAGTAACAAGTGGAGCAGAAAGACCAGGACATGGGGACAGCAGGACCAAAGTGAAGTAGATCAGGAGGACCAGAATGGCTAGAGCCAGGAAGATCAAGGGGACAGGACCTGGCTGTCCAGAAGCACCAGAACCAAAACAACAAGTTTCATAAGGGTACAAACAAAGAGACCCAGGAACAAGAGAGCCTCAGCCATTAGGTGCAGTACCAGAAGGACATTGAGGACAAGGTACATGGGCCAGAAGGACCAGGATGATCCAAAGCAGGAAGACAAGAGCTAATATTGCTATGCCTAAGAGGGCCAGGACACAAAAGACCAGGAACTGGTGTTATGGGAACAGATGAGAAGGGGGAGAAGGATCAGAAGGGCCAGTTTAAATGGACGGGGGTCAAGAGGACCAGTAAAGAAAAGAAAGAGCTAGAAGAACAGAGTCTGAAAAGACCAGGATGGCCATAAGGACAAGAACCAAGAGGATTAGGCATACGAAGACCCAAACAAGGAGGACCAGAAAAAAAAGGATCATGTCTAGTGGGCACAAAACCAGGAAGAAAACATAGACTTTGAGTTACAGAAATTTGAAGACCATTGTTAGGCAAACTAGACTGACAGTGAGGAGATCTAGGAGAAGAGGACCTGAAAAATAAACAGGAAATGGCCAGGTAACCAGAGCCAACAGGACAAGACCAAAGAGGACCAGGGAGTGATGACCAGTGGGACTACAACCTAGGCGAAAAGGAGGCTCAATTCACAGAGGCCCAGGAGTATCAGGACCTGGCATACCAGGACAAGCAAGAGCAGGATGAAGAGGGAAAGGAGGACCAGTTCAAAGAATGCCAGGATGACAGGGACCATGATAACGACACTGAAAGGCCATGAAGAGGATAACCAGAACAAGGAGGATCAAGATAAAGTGTACAAATTAGTCCAAGATGACAACAAGCTTGAGGACCAGGGCCAAGGGTGTCATGGAATGCTGGAGGAGGACACAGAAAACTAGTCAGGTCAGGAGAATGTGGACTAGGGCCATTAAGACCGGGGACCAGATGGGAGAATATTAGGTGGACTAGAAGGTTCAGAATAAGAAAGTCCATAAACTTGGCGTGTGAGTACTAGAGAGGTCAGAACCAAGGGACAAGGACCTGCAGTTCTAATTGGAGCAGGAGGACTAGGAACTGCGGTATTAGGACCAGGCTGGTGAGGATCATGGGAACCAGGACATCCAGAGCAATGAGGACCACTGGGACAAAACCAGGACCAAAATGACCAGTCCCAGGACAAGAGGACATAATAAGGAGGACCAGGACCAATGGTGGAAGTACCAAGTGGACCACAAGAACAAGGACCAGGGCAACGACAATCAGGATGACTGAAACCAGGAAGATTAGGAGTGCCATCCTCTAGGAGAATCAGGACAACAGGTCTAGACCAGCAGGATGTGGATCAGAGTACAAGGGTCAGGAGGCACAGGAAGGGCTAATACAAGGATGAGCCAGGAACAGACCCTGGAAGACCAGGGTCAGGGAGGACTACAACCAGGACCCCCAGATACAGGAAGGATAGACCAGGGCCAGTATAAGGATCAGGAGCATCAAAACAACCCTTAAAGTATGTCTTTGGATCAGGACTAGGAGGAGCTAAATGCCTAAAAACCCAGAGGGACCTAAAAGTGAAAGAAGAACACAAGGAGCAGGAGGACACTTATGTGAGTCTAGTCCACATGTATTAGGATATCCCTTTTGTAAATGTTTTTTATTCATCCTTCTTATGCAGCCAACCCCTAGTAACCCCCACCACTTCAGCCCACATATAGAACTGGTAAGTATTTGGTGAAAAATCAGAGCATGGAAAGTGAATAGAAAGACAGGACTGGTACACTCTGACCTCTGACTGAAGAATCTGCGGTCTGATGCTAGCAACATAGTCTGAGGGTAGATCAGAGGGCAAAGGGACTAAAACTTGGGAGAGGAGTTTAGAGGTAGATAGCTGAAAATGAGTGTTGTCTGCGAACGATGGTAGAAAGGATTTTTAGAAACTCATATGCCTAAAGTGAGAAAAAATGTTTACTAGCTTAAAAAGGGATCAAAGGATTATGGCTATCAGCAAAGGGAAGCTCAAGATCATACGAAGGCCTGGATGAACTGGAGAGGGAGTGATGCAGGATCCAGATAGATTATTGAAGATAGCCCAGAGAGGGGTTCCCCCCAGATCTTTGCAGTGACATTCCATGTGTGTTTATGTGAGGAGGGTATTTAGCAAGGGACAGATATACTTAAAATTCATGCAATGCTTGCTGTGCTGCATTGCGTGACAGAGAGAGAGCAGAAACATCCCTTATCTAGGAAGATATGACACACTTCTTCTCTCTTCCTGTGCTGGTCCACTATGTGCTGCCTAGCACCAACTCAGGAACATTTGTGCATGGTGCAAGGATGCCTGCATTATAAGTAGGATTGTCTTTGTGCACTAAGGGGCTGATAGAGTAGGGACCATCGTGCAAATGACTTTACACAATCTACCTATTTAGAGTAAAACCTCTCTGGAAAAAAAGTAATGTGCCCGTCACCCTTAGAGAAAACTCCCAGCATGCGGGAGCATATTTTTTTTTTCAAGAACAAACTCCTTCTTTGGTAGTTTGTTTTTTAAAACAAGCATTTTTGTTAAATCTTTTTAGCCTGCCATCGTGTCTGACTGTAATTTTCTTCAAATGTTTTGTGCATAAACAGGAACTTTCAATGTAAGGAGTTGTCCACAGGGCCAGTGGACAACAGACAGCTCTAAATTTGGCTAGCAAAGGTCCAACAGGATGTTGGAGGAATTACTGTCCCCCATACTGACAGAGATAACTCCATCCTCAAAACTATAAATTAGGCTCATAGTTTTCATTACTTCTGTCATGAGATTGGAATGAAGCCTCTTATTTATAAAGTGCTGGTCACTTCACAAGGGGCGCTATGCAATTGTTTCCATTTTGATAAATATCACCCAAAATATTAGTTGGGTCTATGTTACAACATTTCCTTTTCTGGGTTTTGCTCTTACAAATTACTGTTTTAAGGTGTTTTAGCCTGATTTATTTAATTTAACTTAACCAGAATTAATAATTCCAGAATGCATTGATTAGCTGCAAAAAAGAGGAATGCTCATAGCTAAGTGTGGGTGGCAAATTCCGCTCTGCTGGTGGAGTCTGCTGAGTTTTGACACTCCGTACTCCTCTTGGAGCACGGAGTTCCGCAAAAAAACTTTACCACCCATCTGTCCTATTTCCGTTAAAGGGTTCTGGTTTCAACTCAAGCCTCGTTCCTGACAGGGTTATTTGAATCCTGCGCCTCAAGCCTCTTTAGATATGCTTGAATGTCACTTGTCTGGGTGGAGTAGGCCTCATTTTGAAAATGAATGTTTTATCAAACACCAACTGAACTCAACTGACAGCTTGCGTTCAAGCTCTGCGCTGGATTTTGTCAGCTGTAGCAATGCCTACCGTGTGGGGAGATTATAATTGTAATGACTGGTGAGGGTGATGACTACTTCACAGCCTGATATTTTGGATGTTTCTTCAATCCAAAGCATCTAAACAATGATCGCTGCAGAGTTGAGAGGCCATGGAAAGAACTGTCTGGGCAGAGGCACCACATGGGCATGGCCAGGGACAGGAAAGTGACACCGAGTGCTGCCTCTACCTCTGCACTCAGGAATTAATACAGAGCCCTGCACTCATCACCAAGGAGCTTATGTGTGGAACTGTACATCTGATTGATACTGGCCCAACAGGTGACACTACCCGAAGATTGAGCTTCCTGTTGAGTGTCCCAATTCACAAAGGTAAATTTAAAGCAAAAGTCTAAGGGGCTTATTTACAAGCCCCTTGTGCCACCCGTACGTCACTTTTGCCATGCTAAAAATGACGCAAAAGTGGCACAAGAGGCTTGTAAATAAGCCCCTAAGTTTACGACTTTTGATATTCACAAAGGTAAACTTAGAATAGAAAAGTTACAAGTAGTATATGTACATCTGCTTTTGGGGCAGAGTTTCCACACTTATGGCGGATTCTCTGACCTGAGTCTGGAGATTCCACTCTGCAGCTAGAGACTCCACTCCGGATGAAGAGATTCCACTTTGGGTGCAGAGTGGAATTTCCGCACTCGGAGTGGAGATTCCACCCTTAGTAGGGAAACTCCACCCTGAGTGATAACTTACCTTTGTCAATACGAAAGTGGTAAACTTAGACTTTTGGTCTAAGTGTACGTTTGAGAATACCAAAAGTGGTAAACTGAGACTTTTGGTCTAGGTTTACCTTTGTGAATCGTACATACCCCGAAGGGACTAACCCCAGGATTACATCCTCAAATTCAGTCATGCCTCAGGACCTCGAGGAGGTGAACAGGATGACCAAGAACACCTACAAAGTAAGAAAACACATAGTGAGTGAGCACACGCTTGTGGGTATGCGAGGGCTCACTCTGTCTGGGGAGTGAGCGTAGATGGCCATGCTCTACAGGCAGTGAGTGTGGCTTTGGAGATGCTTAGATGAAAGTGAATTTGGACTGGTAGGATCAGGATGACTCTTGCATTGCAGGCTGTGCAGGTGAGTCAAAATGAGCACTGATATTCAACCAGTGTAAGTGGGAAAGCTTGGCACTGTTACTACTGCCTGTTAGCCTATTATTAGATTGGCACTGAAGTTGTGGCGTTAGTCCTGGAGCATTTGACCTTACATAGCTGCATACAAATTTTACATTGCAAAAACATAATTCCTTATGTGATTGTTAGTAAGGGTTCATGCCATATATCTCACATTTTGACACCATTATGGGCTCGTGTTTAGAGACTTCAGAGTCAGACTTCTATCAATGTACAATTGCTGAACTGCTAAACTGTAAACTTTTTTGTGCTCATCGCTCCTGCTGCATTTCTTCGTCTGTTACATGGTTTATTGGAAGAGCGCCTTCTTCTGCTAGATCAAGCATATATTGCCATCTAGTGGTTAGAGGCAGAATCTGACTTTATGCAAGTTAGTCATTGTAGTAAACACATGTGGGTGGAACTCAGCAGAATAGTGCAGGGTTTCTATGTAACTCAGTGGAATTCCATGAAGCAAAACTCCACGAGTGCTGCCCACCCCTACTCATAACAAGGAGCCTTTTGATAATCCTATATCTGATCATTGTACATACCCATGGCTTCGTAAATAAGAGTGGGTACATAGATTTGGATGAGTTAACAGATTTAGATAGTTTGACAAAGGTTACAATCATCTTGATCATTATTCACCTCTGCAGGTAACTGTAAAGAAGTAAAATTAATTGTGGAGCATGAGACAGCTCCATAAAGAGACTCCCAAGTCACTATGTCTTGTCTTATGGTCTAATGGAGTGGCATTCTGTACCATGTGTGTCAATATAACTTGGAAACATTCAAACATTTGCGACCTTCAGATCTTTAATTCAGTGCCTGCATCTACGCCAGTTTTAGCACTAAGGGCCTCATATCATAAACTCACAAGGGTTGTAATCACGAAAGTGTTTATCAGTATGTAAAAAACAATTTGTATGAGTTCTTTGAGCTAGTAAAAGGACATTTGTTATAGTTTCTGTATTACAAATAGGAGGGTTCATGAAATGGCTTTTCTACCTCCCTTTCTAATTTGAAAAACAATGTATTGATAGTTTCTGATAGCAATTGATGTTACAAAACATTGGTGAGCTCACAACCCTCATGTTGGAGTGGTAATTAATTTGCAAAGAGGAAGAAGACCCCTTAGGACAGGTGTTGGCAGCCTCAGTGGGGGAGATGTTTTCCTAAACCATTTTTTTCCAGCACTGGTTCCTTTAATAAACATAGAATACTGTGGAAAAACAAACATTTCCATTTTGGAATGCAGTCATATATGGTGTGCTGTCCAATGCAGGCCACTATACATGCCATTACAGCCAGTCACAGAAGGTCGCAAATTGTCAATTGCCTAATTAATACTAATCAGGCAGGTCCTTTTGCACACCCCTTGCAATTCAGTGTTTTGTGAACCGACTGAACAGTAGATAGGTCGGTTTGCAAAATACTATTCCATTTGCACAAAGTATGTGAGGAATTTTCAACAACTTTTGAATTAACTAATAATAAATCAAGAACCTAACTTTCATAAGGAGATGGCTGCCAATTGTGTTCACTCCTTTTTTGCAGCTCTACCTGCTATAAGTACCTGTTGTAATCTGCATAAGGCATAATAAAACAAACGTTAATCTGTTTAGACAGCAGCTGGGTAAATAGTGAAGCTCATCTGTTAATTGCACAGCTACTGGCTATGTTGTGCATACTGTCTACTATTTATCTAGCCACCAGGTGAGTAATGAAATTCTTTTAAAAATGTTTGCAAGGCTTTCGGGAATACTGTACATAATTTAAACTATTTAGCCAGCTGAATGTTGATATTCCTTTGCTACTAGCCAAGCTACTGGTCAGATTATATATAATTTCTGCTATTTAACAAGTTGCTACATAAATAATTATGATTATTTGTTGTTTGCATAGCAGCTGGCCTAACTGTACATGTCTGCTGTTTTTGCCAGTAGCTGGTTAATTTTCCTGGCTATTTAATCAATAGCCAGGTAAATAGTGATATTTCCTTGTTATTTGCATGGCTGACAGCCAACCAGTGCAGAATATCTATTACTTAGCCAGTGACAAAGTGAATAGTGAAGGTCTTATACTATTTGCATGGCTGCTGGCTGAACAGTGCAGCATCTCTACTGTGTAGACAGCGGCTGGGTAAATAGTGAAATGTTTCTGCTATTTGCACAACTGCCAACTGAACATTGCAGAATTTCTACTATTCAGCCAGCAGCTGGGTAATTATTTATGTTTTTCTGCTATTTGTACAGCTGCCAGATGACCAGTTCAGAATCTACACTATTTAGGTAGCAGGAAATTCAATAGTGACACTTTTCTGCTATTTGGATGGCAGCCAGCCACACAATGCAGAATCGCTACTGTTTAGATAGTAGCTGGGTGAATAGTGATGTTTTTCAGCTATTTGCATGACCGCCAGCTAGACAGCGCAGAATCTCTGCTATTTTGTCAGCTGTTGGGTAAGTAATGATGTTTTTCTACCATTTACACACCCACCAGCTGATCAACTCAGAGACTCTACTATTTTGCCAGTGGCCGGCAAAATAGTGAATCTTTTCTGCTATTCGCACTAACGTCAGCAAAACAGTGCAAAACCTCAATTATTTAGCCAGTGTCTAGGTAAATAGTGATGATTCTCTCCTATTTTCAAGGCCAACTGCCAAACAGTAAATCATTTCTTATATTTAGCCAGTGGCCCAGTAAATAGCAGACAAAATTGACTATTTACCTGGTGGCCAAGTAAATAGTTGCTGCCATTTCTTCGCTTCAGTCCATTCTGAGGGCATGAGGTTTTATACTCTAAGGCACGGGTACTCATAGTACGGCACGCGGGCCTTGCAGACATCGTACCTCTGTTTTTTTTTTTTTTTAAAGAGTGTCAGCAAACACCGCCGGTTGCAGCAGCGCGGACTCCGAGAGACCCTGCTCTATGGGGGCCGGGCGATTCCAGCGATAGTCAGAGTGGAGATGCAGGGGCGCTAAGAAGAGGTGAAATACAACAAAGCCTCATTAACAAGTAAATGGTCTTTTAAAGACCTGTGAAGTACTCGGGTGCAGCTGTGTGTGTGCCCGGGAAGCTATCTCAGCCCAGGCTGACACACACGCGGGGTGAGGTGACAGAGGACAGCAGGGTGTGAGAGCCGGGTGAGGTGATGGAGGGCAGCAGGGAGTGAGAGCCGGGTGAGGTGATGGAGGGCAGCAGGGAGTGAGAGCCGGGTGAGGTGACGGAGGGCAGCAGGGAGTGAGAGCCGGGTGAGGTGTGCGTTAAGAGCCTGTGATGTGATGTTTCCCGCCAGCCTGTAGTCAGAGGGTTGAGCCAAGGCCAGGGAGCTCAGGCCTGGTCTCCGCTCTCGCAGCACAGCGCACAAATGCTCGCCGCCAGGTTGGCGCTACATATAATTGATGCATGCATACCTACACGGACGGGTGACTGGCACCAAAGGGGGGCTTTGATCTGATAGCTCGGGGTGAGAGTCAGAATTAAAGCCAGCGACAGATGTGACCCCAGGCCCAGTGGTGGGACACAAACCCCGCGAAGTAGCAAATTCAGAGAGAAAACGAGCTGGCTTTTACATTACACAGGGAGAGGGGCGAGTGGGGGAGCTGTCTCTGGGCTGGTGACGGGGACGTGTAGACACAGTACGTGTGCACTGCCCAAGGCACAGAGACAGATAGAGACAGAAACAGACAGAGACAGATAGAGATAGAGACAGAGATAGACAGAGACAGACAGGGACAGACTGACAGATAGAGACAGATAGAGGCAGAGACAGCTAGAGGCAGAGACAGATAGAGACATATAGAGACAGAGCCAGATAGAGGCAGAGACAGATAGAGGCAGAGACAGATAGAGACATGGGCAGACAGAGCTAGATAGAGGCAGAGACAGGGACAGACTGACAGAGGCAGAGACAGATAGAGGCAGAGACAGATAGAGGCAGAGACAGACAGAGACAGATAGAGGTAGAGACAGACAGAGATAGAGACAGAGACAGACAGAGATAGAGACAGAGACAGACAGAGACAGGGACAGACAGAGACAGATAGAGGCAGAGACAGGGACAGGGGCAGACAGATAGAGGCAGAGACAGACAGAGACAGAGAGATGGAGAGGGAGACAGAGGGAGGGAGACAGATAGAGGGAGACAGAGGGAGGAGGGCGACAGAGGGAGACAGAGGGAAGGAGACAGATAGAGGGAGACAGAGGGAGGGAGACAGACAGAGGGAGACAGACAGAGACAGACAGAGGGAGACAGAGGGAGGGAGACAGAGGGAGAGAGAGGGAGGGAGACAGAGAGAGGGAGACAGAGAGAGAGAGAGGGAGGGAGACAGAGAGGGAGGGAGACAGAGAGAGAGAGGGAGACAGACAGAGTGAGTGAGACAGAGGGAGACAGAGGGAGACAGAGAGAGAGAGAGAGAGAGAGAGCGAGAGAGAGAGAGGGAGAGAGGGAGGGAGAGAGAGAGAGAGAGAGATAGAGATAGGGAGGGAGACAGAGAGAGAGAGAGAGAGAGGGATGGAGAGATAGAGAGAGGGAGGGAGACAGAGAGAGAGATAGAGAGAGAGAGAGAGATGTGTGTATGCCGGGTCTGGTGGCTCAGTGGACGAAGGCATCCACTGCAGGGGCCTGTGTTCAACCTCATGGTCACAGTTTTTTTTTGCTCTAGCCCCGTCCCCCTCCCCCATCACCCCCGCCCCCACCGGTGCAGCCCTCAGCCACAAACCACACTGTAAATTTGACCCCCGGGAGAAAGTTTGTGAGTACCCATGCTCTAAGGTAAACAATTGTGAGCCCCTCAGTTGTGCTCTGTGTAGTTATAGGAGTCATGTAAATAGCACATGATGAAAGATAAAAATAAAGGGGAGATATTTTGAACTTACTATTAGGGCTGCTGGTACTGAAACTGCAGAGCCAGGTTCAAGAGCTAGTTTTGAGTGCCAACTCCGGGGCTGGTATTGGCTCAACATGCTGTGATTCTGGGCACAGCAAACACAAGGAGATGATGGAAGGTGCGCTGAAACTTTTCAGACACTCACCCCCAGTCACAGATCTGTGTTGAATCCATCATTGTTCTTCAGCTCACTTCGCCAACCCAGTTCAGGCACAGCTATATGCAAATCAGTCTTGACCCTGTGCCTCATGGGAACAGTCCAGCCCGAACTGCCAAGCCATGTCATCCCTGGACCAAAAACAAGCATCCTGGGACCGGTTTCGGGCTAACAGCCCTCACCAGCCAGGCTAGCTTGAATCCAGTGGCAAAGTGAGCAAGGGACCCACGTCTGGGCATACCCTTCCAACTTATGGCGAACAAAGCAAACACAAGGAGATGATGGACAGAGCGCTTAAACATTTCAGACACTCACCCCCAGTCACAGATCTGGGTTGAATCCATCATCGTTCTTTAGCTCACTTTGCCACCCCAGTTCAGACACAGCTATATGCAAATCAGTCTTGACCCTGTTCCTCATTGGAACAGTCCAGCCCACACTGCCAATCCATGTCTTCCTGGGACCGAAAACAAGCATCCTGGCACCGGTTTCGGACTAACAGCCCTCATCAGCCAGGCTAGCTTGAATCCAGTGGCAAAGTAAGCAAGGGACCCACATCTGGGAATACCTTGCCAACTTATGACAAACAAAGCAAACACAAGGAGATGATGGACGGAGCACTGACACTTTTCAGACACTCACCCCCAGTCACAGATCTGGGTTGAAACCAACATCGTTCTTTAGCTCACGTCGCCACCCCAGTTCAGACGCAGCTATATGCAAATAAGTCTTGACCCTGTGCCTCATGGGAACAGTCCAGCCCGAACTGCCAAGACATGTCTTGACTGGACCGAAAACAAGCATCCTGGGACCGGTTTCTGGCTAACAGCCCTCATCACTGGGGACCTCCAGTATACACGCCGGAAGGAGCTCTGTTCATCACAGAGGCAAAGGTCCCGTATTAATACCAGCAAGGATATGGCTGCGGGTTATTTCTTTAACACAACGTGCATCGAGTGGGTACAATGCACCACAGATTTTATTTATTCATGCCTGAATAAACTTGCACTATTACTAAATCCTCGGTTAAGGGACTCCTCATTGAGAAACACATCCAGGATACATATACTGTGAAGAGGAGGCATTGTTTCTGGACACAAGTTATGTGCAGTCTTAACTGTGTGTCTAACATTGGACCATATTGAATCCCATTCGGGATGGAAATACAACTGGATTTAAGGATCTTCACGCATTGAATATAGCCTTGAAGAAGTTTCTGCGCACAACCGTAACCGCGACGAAACACGTGTTGGATAAGGCTGTTGTGAATAAACTGAAGCGCATGTTCCAGCAAAGACTCAAGATTCTTTCACACTGTTATTGATATAATAGATACACTGTTAGCGTGTGCAGGGGATTGTTGTTCTGTTTTACCAGTGGATATCCACACGTTGGGGAGGAGGGTGGCTCTCCCTACCCTTATGCACTGCAATCCTCACTCAGTACTAGAGTAGACTTACCTGCGTATTGCCCAGGAGCACCAATACCCTATAGAACCACCTACGAAGCAGTTTCACTTAACTCTGCATTGACTCACCTCAAAGACATATGTATACTAAGCTATGTATTTGTGGAGTCAGGTATAGAAAAGCTATACAAATTTACTTTTAAATATTTTCGCCCTCACATTCTGGTCACGATATTATGACTCTTTGATATTCTACCTTCAATATTCATGACCCACACCTCAAACTATTCAAAGACAATCCAGAAGCACACTCAGAGAAGTCCATTATCATGTAAATATGTTCAATGAAACAGTGAAGAGAGGTTGTGGTTGGGTTTCATGTGATTTATTCTTTCCACAGTGTTGCACATTTTTTATATCAATTTGGTAATATTCAAATAAAGACAGGCCACTGACAGGTGTTTTACCACAGAGACTTTTTCAAGGCTCCAAAGATTACATACATTGTCTTATACTCATGTGATGATAACAATGATACAGGGATATCATTGGTGACTGTAACATACCATCACCAGAAAGAATAGAGAAAACACTGCTGTGATTCTAAAGGCCTGTATGTGAAAGAGTCCAGTGAATAGAATGATGGTCACAAGAACGTTCCAACACAGTGTTTGTCCTTGTGCTCGAAGCACCAATGGTGCTGCAAAGAATATCATCTAAAGTAAATAGATCAGAAAGTGCAGTGACATAGAAAAATAAGTGCTAATGGTCATCAAAATCAACCAACCAATAAATCAAGGATTTGTAGAGTGCACTACTCACCCGTGAGGGTCTCAAGGCGCTAGGGAGGAGGTGGGTTTCGGTCAGATCCGGTCATCCAAAGAGCCAGGTCGTGAGGCTCTTTTTGAATGTTTGCAGTGTGGGGCTTCACCTGATGCTGAGGAGGAGTTTGTTCCAGATCTTGACTGGGATGTAGGAGAAGGATCTGCCTCCCGTTCTGGCTCTGTGGATGTGAGGGATTTTGGCCAAGTCTAGGTCAGCAGAGAGGAGGTTTCTTTTGGGGGCATAGAAGGATAGTCTTTCGTTTAGGTATTGGGGTCCGGTGTAGTGGAGGGCTTTGTAGGCGTGTGTGAGTAGCTTGAAGGTAACTCTTTTTTGATGGGGAGCCAGTGGAGGTCTCGTAGGTGCTTGGTGATGTGGTCTTGTCGTGGGTGCTGAGGACGATTCAAAAAGAATGAGTGAATTATTATTCAAGGGAGCTTTTATAGATAGTGCACCAGAGAAACCCATCAAAGTTGAGCAGAAAGTGTTTGCCAAAGGAACTAAAAAATAACACTGTACCTGGAAATAGTAGTAAAATAGAAACAGTGAGGAGTGAGCATGCCACAGTATGGTGCCTCACTATGAAATACAAGAATAAAGCAAAGTTAAAAGCTCCATTAAGGCGAGGAACATGGCTTCATAATATCTGTCAGAATGAATAAGCAATCCTATGTCTCAAAGAATAATCATTTAGATTAAAAGGGTCTCACTAATATTTTCATTGCTAAACAATAGGGACGGTTAACAGTATAGTATGACCATACACTGTGCTAAATTAAGTAAGTTGTGCACAATCTTTGGAGAATATTGTAGGAGATGGAAAAACCTAGGTAAATTGCAGTGTATTGGCAGTGGTTTCACTCATGACAGATTCTTTAATCGTGAGTTCTTAAATGTGAAGTCCTCTAACTTAATAAAACCAAACTCTCAAGGTGCCTAATTTGGGCACCGACAGAATCGGCCCCAGTGCAAGTTTTAAGGAAAGGCATGTGCCGCCAGAAACATACGTATGTGAATACATGAAATGTAATGCCTGCATTAATCAAAAAAGAGCAGCCCAGAAGGAGAGTAGGCAATTACTTGAAGTGCGGTAAGGCTCTAGTAAGCCTAAAACGTAAAGTTTAAGAATCAACTAGCAGTAGGGGAAGGTCAAATACTTACTATTGAACCATTGCCTTAAGGTGGTTCTACTGAACCCTGAAGTGCGAGTTTTATAAAAATATCCTTGTCACCATAATTATTATGTATGCAAATACATGAAAGGTTAATGGAATACCCATATGGATCAGAACAGGGCAGCCCGCAAGGTGTGTAGACAATCACTTGAAGTGCGGTAAGGCTCTAGTAAGCCTAAAACGTAAAGTTTAAGAATCAACTAGCAGTATGGGGAAGGTCAAATACTTACTATTGAACCATTGCCTTAAGGTGGTTCTACTGAACCCTGAAGTGCGAGTTTTATAAAAATGTCCTTGTCACCATAATTATTATGTATGCAAATACATGAAAGGTTAATGGAATACCCATATGGATCAGAACAGGGCAGCCCGCAAGGTGTGTAGACAATCAATTAAAATGCTATGAGGCTCCAATAAGCTTAAAACGTAAAGTTTAAGAATCAACTAACAGTATGGGGAAGGTCAAATACATAGCATCAAGCCATTGCCATAAAGTGGTTCTAGTGACCCTGTTCAAAGGTCACGCAGTGCACCAGAGAGCACAGCTCCTTGATTTTACAGTTGCTTGCTAAGTTTTTAAGCTCGAGCTGCAGCCTTCTGACTGCGAATGGCTGCGACCACCCGCAAATGCCCACATTGGAAAAATCTCTCCGGATGCCCTCCTAACAATCAAAAATCACGCTAGGGAACACCAAATCTCGACTGCCAACTTACAGTTTTGGAAAGCACATGAGAAAAAAATTCCACAACGTGGCAATTGACAGAATTTGACCAGAACTCTGTATTACTCACTGGTGGAATTAAATATTTATTAAAACCCTACAACTTATCATTTCATCTGTCCATGCAGATTAACTCATTAGTCATTCTTTCAATTATATATGAACACACACATTATTTCGTCTGTTCATGTATCCACCCACATAATTCCTCAACCATTTACCATCCTTGCACTCACAACTCTATCAGTACATTGACTCACTCATCCATAAATCCAGCTACCAAGTCATTCACTCAACCATCCATCTACACAGTCAAAAACACTCATTCATAATGCAGTTACTCTTTTACCTATCTATACATCTGTACCCTCACATTTATCTATCCATTCCTTTACCATTTCACTCATTCTTATCTTCACCCCTCACTAATCGAAACAAAATTATCAAAGAATGCAGGGGCATATTAGCAAGGGCACTATCGCCGCTTTAGCGGCACTTTTTGCCGCTAAAGCGGCGATATTCTTATCGCCCTATCAGCAAACTGTCTCTAACAGCAGTTAGAGACAGTTTTCGGGCATTAGCGCCCGTGTTTTTACCGCTTTGCATGTCAGCGATATTTATCGCTAATGACATGCAAAGTGGGCGTTCCCGACGAACAAACCTGGGAAACACCCGCTAACAGGCCTATCGCCTATTAGCAAGGTGGCCATGGCCCCAGTTAGCGATGTGAAAAGTCGCGCTAACCGGGGTCATCGCCATTTATTTAACACCTGCAATTAGCAGGTGTTAGCCATATCTAACATGGGTGGGTGGATTATGCTGATACGACCACAGGGTCGTATCAGCAAGGTTATCGCCGTTTTCCATGAAACATCGCTGGAAAACCAGCGATGTTTCATGGAAAACACCGCTATGGCTGGAATAATTATCGCCATAGCGCTAAATGTCGCTAATACAGCGTTAGCATGGCAAATTATTCCAACGATAGCCGGCGATAAAAAAGTGCTCGTTAAACACGCTTTGCGATGTTTAGCTCACTTTTTAGATAATATGCCCCGCACTTCTTTAAAATGCCAGACCTAATGGCTTTGTGCTCATGGTCATAAAATAATGATGAAGATGTACAGGATTGTTATTTAGATAGTTGTTTCTAGTTTCAATCACATTTTTTCTGAAGGTAGGATAATGTCGCCCATATTCCTGAGTATGTATGAAAGTGCATAGATGAAAATGGTGCAGGCAGTAGCAGGGTGATGGTATGTTCACAGGCTCTCCTCATTCCAGCACATGCAGTGAGGGGATTGTCGCTATAGGGAGTCTGCTGTTTATACATTGAATTTTGAAATTTCAGGATATGGGGCTTCTACTTTCCTTTTCAAAATTTTTGGGTTGGCCTAGGTGTTTTCTTTTCTGTAAGACCTCTTCAACCATTAGTCTGGTAAAGTGTCATTTATATTTATCTCCACCCACCACAGCATAGAACATGGGGCAATGCCTCTGCTCACTTCAGCCATTTTTATTCTCTTCAATGTGAGTGACAGCATTTTCCTTGCACATATACTCACACACAGTAAAAATAGTGCATCTGAGTGCCAAGGTCGGTGAGCTAATTCCTTCATTTATTTCATGTTTTTACATTTATTCTGGAGAGGAGTAATTTTTACTTATTTCATAAACATATGCATGCCACCTTTAGGCTGCAGCATGTGTACTTTTTATTACTTTTAAACACTTAATGCCTGCTGCCTGTGTTTGCAAAAAGCAAATAAATAACAAACAAAGTTCCAATCTCTAGTAATCATCAGGAAGTAAAACCCTGCCTCGTAGTCGAAAATGATGGGTGATATATAAACAGTTAAAAGTTATCATTGGCCCACGCTAGGACAGTCTGGATGCCGCTAAGCCTAGGCAGTGAACTCCGCTTTGTTCGCAGAGTTTGCAGAGTTTTTAGCACTCTGAAAAACTCTGCATAGAAAAGTTTTTTCCTTACTCGGGCTCACCAACGGTAAGTTGCCAAGCACAAGTGAGGAAAATCCAATGCTAGACCACTTCCCAAAGAGATTTTTTCAATGCAGGAGGTCGTGGATGGTTGCTACCGGTCGCGTTGAGAAACCTTCTGTTCGCGTTGAGAAAGCTGCTGCTCGACTAGAACTCTTACTAAAGCGGCAGAAAGAAGCAACCCCCTTGCACTGTGCGAGATGCCATTCACAATGATTTTACAGTGCAGGATAAACACACAGCAGTAAAAATCTGTTTGAACGGTGTAAGGTAACCCATTCCGCTGTTCGTGGATCTCCATGTAGCTTGGCAGAGTATTTTAGTCACTTTGCGAACTCTGCCCTGACTTAGATGACGCCACCCTGGAATTCCTAAAATTATGTTGCGACTACACACCAGGATAAGACAGAATATGCCGCTCCCATCCTGAACACACTGAATTGAGTGATCCGGAAATGTGCCAGTGTGATCCATACTGAACTCATTTTACCATGTAAGGGACCAACAGGAATCAAGATGTAAACAAAAATGCTAGAGTCAGCATTGAATCTCCCCTGACAAAATGTTTCATCCATTTGAATACTAACACGCTGGAGAGTAGTGACATAGGGCCGATGGTGGGTTGAGTAATCTCCGTTGCCTGATAGAGGACTTAAAATTCTCTCAAGAACTCACAGATCTGTAGTGTGCTAAGGTCTAGAAGATTGTTTTCATATAGGAAATACCTTTATAGTTACAAGTATCCTCAATGGAGAAAATGTTGTCCCTTTTGGAAGCTCTAGTCTAGCATTTTGCTATGAATATTCCAAGGCTTTAAACCAAAAGAATTTCATGATGGCCACCGCAATTCAGAGGAACTGCATGGAGCAGTCTAGTTGTGGTGGCTGCTTGAGCTAGTGTTCCGTCATCGCGCTTGCGCACCATGTGTGCTGCACACTTCAACTGTAATTCCTGTCATGACTGGAGTGTGTCGTTAGCGCTCCAATGAAAATGAAATGCATTATGCTCACTCTTCCATTTCAGTGCATGAGCAGTGAATAATAATATTTTAGCCGTGACTACGAATAACATAATATACATGGAGTTTGCCCAACTCACCCTCCACTGTCTGGGCAGCAAATATCAGCACAATAAACAGTGATGTGGAGGAACAAATAGACCCAAAATATTCATAGGATACATTCAATTACTCCTAAGCAGTGGTACCTAGTCCCATTTCATTAATATATACTTAAATAAAGTCACATACCAACGCTTACTCCTGATCGTAACCAATACTTGTTTCTTTTAATTGGTTTACTGATTAAGATCGGTTGTTCATTTTTCTTAATTTGTCATTCATTAAATCAACATGGAACAACAACACAGTACAACATAAACACAAATACATACATAATTATACAAAAATATACAAAAAGATCATTTCCTAACCCCCTTATTACAAAAAAAGGGAGTGTCCGCTTTCTCAGTTCACTGCGGTCCACTGTGAGGTATTCTTTTGCACACTTGAGGTACCCTATCCACCTCTACATCTTTTTCCTCTGTGCATGTCCAATTTTAGCACAATAATTGTGATTTAACGGATTCCTCCTTCCTTGTCTGTCGACGCTTTTCAGCCCTATTACTTGGGCCTCATCAGGACAGGGGTGTAAGGAACAACCTACCTCAATATATCAAAAAACATAACTAAAACTATTCCACTTCAGTACCTACATCAAAAGTCTGAGATGTGCTGATCACCCGAGTGTCCACCAGAAGGGGTGTCCATGCTGAAGTCTCACATGCTGTGCCCATAATCACTCATTACTGATGCCATATTCTCCAATCATTACTTGTACCTCCTTATGGTACAGTTACCAAGCCACAACATATTATTAGTGCATATGATCACTACGTGCAAAAGTAAAACGTGAATTCAAATACAAATTTAAATTTAAATTAAAAAATATAAAAAATACCATCAAATGAAAAGCCCATCAAAGACAACTTCATACACATATGCATGCCTTACTGCATAGTGTACCTCCATTCATGTGGATCACGTTGTCTAAAAGAATACCCACAAAGGGTCTCAATGCACGTACTATGAAGTACTGTCCCAGATGTGTAAATACTACACAGCCATCATCTCAATCTGTACCGGTGGCTCTCGGCGTTCCACCCGCTATCAACTACAGGGAAAACACAACCAACACCAATTACATTCGCAAAAGCCTCCAAGGCTCAAAGTGCAATGTGCCAAATATGTGTACTAATATAATACCTCAGGACTTCTTTATGCCGCATATATCTCTGTCAAAACCGTTCTCGTCCTGTGCAAGGACGCCCAATATCAGCCTCATTCGCGCTGCATGGAACCAATACAGAAATATAAAAATAATTATCAAAATACCATCAGAATCTCACTACTCGCGTCCATCGTGCCAAACATTGCCTGGACATCGTCACTTACCCCCACTGGTATTCCGCTGGTTTCTACACTAGCGTGGTTCTGTGCCTCCCGGTTCACTAAGGCAAACTCATACGCGGGATTCTGGCCATCTTAATACTCACACCATTGCCCGACTCGACGTACGCCCAGTCACGTGATCAGCAGCATCATAGACATAAAAAAATACTACACCACTCACTCAACTCGTACGTATCTTTCTCAATAATCATAACCAGCTAAAAGTCCCAAGAATAAGCCCAAAATAAATGAAAATAAACAAAATGTGACACAATTCTGTGATAATAAAATAACAAAATAAAACAAAACATGAAAAACTCACTAAAGAGTCTTTTTCTTTCATAAAGTGGTGTGCCACCTTCACCCAATGCTCCGCACATATCGAGCACACACTAGTGTTGGATTGTACAAGAATTCATGTTTAAACAAATATATCAAGCAGAATAGACATCATTAACAATTACCAACAGCTAAACAATAACACTTGAATTATCAAATATCTGGTATAGTCTCAACTACATGCCCTATAAGACAGCACAATAGCTCTGAAGGAAACATTGTAACCCTCTCAACCCCCTCATAACGTTGTTAACATCATTATTATCATCAAGTCATTTGCATATGTCACATCAAACATATGTATTCTTGCCCTATTTCCCACACTGGGTTACTTTAGTCCTATCCGACAATAGGTACGGGAACATCACATTATATTTAAATACGTTCAAGCTCCTCCTAAATCAGTGCCCAGATTTCATCATAATCATTCAGGCCATGAACTGCTGTCCTATATTTCTCAATCATTCGGGCCTTCTGTCTGTTAAGCAAGGCTAGCAAACCTGCTCGGTTACTATGCTTCACCACCAGTAAAACCGACCAAACCATGTCGTTCTGATCATGGTTATGTGCCTGATAATGCTCCACCAATGGGGTACCTTGGGTCTTGCACCTCACTCTTGATTTGTGTTGTAAGATACACATTTTGACCGATTGGGTTGTCTGACCTATATAAGTCTTGCCACAGGGACATGTCACACAATAAATAGCATTTTTCGTGTTACAGTTCGAAAAGTCGTATTGAACATGTTTTTGATTGTTCATCATAATAAAATTTGAGTCCTTCGTCATAGGCCATGCTGCACAGTTATTGCACCTGAAGTGACCCACCAACGGTGCTAGCCCCATCATCCCCCTTAGGTCCTTCCTAATGGGTATGGGTCGTGAAGATTTGACCAAATGCTGTTGTATGTTCTTACCTTTCTTAAAGGAAAATAAGGGCTAGGGAATGTCTAGATGTCTTACCAGCCTCCAGTTTCTTAATATTCTTTTCTTAATGTTATTCAATCAATCAATCAATCATGTCACTTATAAAGTGCACTACATACCCGCGAGGGTCTCAAGGCGCTGGGGGAAGAGGGGGGTGGTGCTGCTACTGATCGAAGAGCCAGGTCTTGAGGAGTCTTCTGAAGGCCAGTAGGTCTTGGGTCTGTCGGAGGTTGGTGGGGAGGGTGTTCCAGGTCTTGGCGGCGAGGTGGGAGAAGGATCTGCTGCCGGCGGTCGTTTTCCGGATGCGGGGGACTGTGGCGAGGGCGAGGCTGGTCGAGCGGAGCTGGCGGGTGGGGGTGTAGAAGCTGAGTCGTCTGTTGAGGTAGGCTGGTCCGGAGTTGTGGAGTGCTTTGTGTGCGTGGGTGAGGAGCTTGAAGGTTATCCTCTTGTTGACAGGGAGCCAGTGCAGGTCTCTCAGGTGGGGTGTGATGTGGCTGCGTCGGGGGATGTCGAGGATAAGACATGCAGAGGCGTTCTGGATGCGTTGCAGCCGTCTCAGGAGCTTAGCCGTCGTTCCTGCGTAGAGGGCGTTTCCGTAGTCCAGCCTGCTGGTGACGAGGGCCTGGGTGACTGTTTTTCTTGTTTCGGTGGGGATCCACTTGAAGATCCTGCGGAGCATTCGGAGGATGTTGAAGCAGGATGAGGAAACGGCGTTGACCTGCTTAGTCATGGAGAGGGTGGGGTCGAGGATGACCCCTAGGTTGCGTACGTGGTCGGTGGGTGGCGGGGCTGTTCCCAGTGATGTTGGCCAGCAGGAGTCGTCCCAGGCTGAAGGGTTGGAACCAAGGATGAGGACCTCCGTCTTGTCCGAGTTCAGCTTCAGGCGGCTGGTCCTCATCCATTCGGCGACGGCCTTCATTCCTTCGTGGAGGTGGGCTTTGGCGGTGTGAGGGTCTTTGGTGAGGGAGAGGATCAGCTGGGTGTCGTCGGCGTAGGAGATGATGTTGAGGTTGTGCTGTCGGGCGACGTGGGCGAGGGGTGCCATGTAGATGTTGAACAGCGTTGGGCTGAGGGAGGAGCCTTGGGGTACACCGCAGATGATCTTGGTGGCTTTGGATCGGAAGGGGGCGAGGCGGACGCTTTGTGTTCTGCCGGAAAGGAAGGATGTGGTCCAGTCCAGGACCTTCTCTTGGATCCCGGCGTCGTGAAGGCGTGTTCGTAGTGTGTGGTGGCAGACCGTGTCGAAGGCGGCTGATAGGTCCAGGAGGATGAGGGCTGCTGTTTCTCCATTGTCTAGCAGGGTCCTGATGTCATCGGTGGCGGCGATGAGGGCGGTTTCGGTGCTGTGGTTGCTGCGGAAGCCGGACTGGGAAGGGTCCAGGATGTTGTTCTCATCGAGCAGAGAGATGGGTCGGAAGTTCTTGAGGTCCTTGGGGTCTGCCTTGGGTTTCTTGAGTAAGGCGGTGATCTCGGCGTGCTTCCAGCTTTCCGGGAAGGTTGCTGTCTCGAAGGAGATGTTGATTATTTTCCGGAGATGGGGCGCGATGGCTGTACTGGCTTTGTTGAAGATGTGGTGAGGGCACGGGTCTAGCGGTGAACCGGAGTGGATGGTGTTCATGATCTCGCTGGTGTCCTCGTTGTTGATGTTGGTCCAGGAGAGCAGGCGGTTGGTGGTTGTGGGGGCAGTGGTCTCAGTGGTTGCCGGGGCGGTCGTGGTGTTGAAGCTGTCGTGGATGTCAGCGATTTTGCGGTGGAAGGAGGTGGCCAGTGAGTCGCACAGGTCTTGCGACGGCTGGATGTCGTTGGTGTTGGAGCTGGGGTTGGAGAGTTCCTTCACGATGTTGAAGAGCTCTTTGCTGTTGTGTGCGTTGTTGTCTAGGCGGTCTTTGAGTGAGGCCCTTTTGGCGTATCTGATGAGGTGATGGTGATTGCGGGTGGCGCTCTTGTGGGCGGCGTAGCGGTCCGCTGTCCGTTCGTGGAGCCAGATCTTCTCCAGTTTTCGGCATGTTCGTTTGGAGGCCTGGAGGTCTTTGGTGAACCAGGTGGCTTTCTTGCTGGTGTGGCTGTTGGGCGGATTCTTGAGCGGGGCGAGGGTGTTGGCGCAGTCGTCGATCCACTGTCTGAGGTTGCGGGCGGCGGTGTCGGGGTCGGAGGGTTCGGCGGGTGGGCTCAGGGCGAGGGTTGTGGTTAGCTGGTCTTTAGGATTGTAAGTTAAGACACATGTTAAAGGGTTAGTCTCAGGCTTGGGTTTAGGAGTTAGTAGTTCCTCTCTGGGAGTGAACCATCCACTTTTACTAGTTTCTTTGGGTACCTTCTCTCTGTAAGCTTTTTTTGTAAACGCTCAGCGTTCTCAAAATAATCCACCTTGTTGGTGCAATTACGTTGGATTCTAAGGAATTGTCCAGAGGGCAAATTCTCTTTAAGGCTCCTTGGGTGCCCACTAGAAAAGTGAAGTAGAGTATTGCGATCTGTCAGCTTAGTGACTAAGCTCACCTCAAGCTTCCATTCTTTGTTCATAATCCAGAGATCCAGAAAATTGATCCTTTCATTACTGGATGACATAGTGAACTTAAGATCTTGAGACCTAGAGTTTAACCAGCAGTGGAAACAATTTAAAGTACTTTTATCCCCTACCCACACCATCACAATATCATCAATGAATCAAATCCATTGTAGTATATGTGATTTGAAACCACTTGAGTCATTGAAGATAAACTGATTCTCAAAGCAGTCCATTACTAAATTTGCTATTTCCGGGGTGAAACAGCACCCAATAGCTACCCCTTGACCTGTAAATACAGGTCGCCCTTAAAAGCAAAGAAGTTATTCTTCAAGCATAGTGAAGCTAATGCCATAATAAATTCTGTTGGTACCTGGTGTGGCCACTCTCTCTTATTTAGAACCATTTCCAGTACTGCTAAGTCTTCTTTTTGGGGGATGTTAGTATAGAGAATATCAAAGGAGACCAAAAGTTGTTTGTCTCCCTCGAATGGAAGGTTTTCTATCTTAGCTATTAAGTCCATTATGTTTCTAATGTATGCTTTAGTCTTGGTCACAAATGGTTTAAGGAAGAAATCAATATAATTGGCAGCCGGTTCCAAGAGTGAACTGCATGCCAAAATAATAGGTCTCCCTGGGGGCTGTTCCCTATTTTTATGTATCTTGGGTAAGACATACATATTTGGTGTTTTTTGGGAGCTGGTATTCAGAAACTCATATTCTTTCCGACGGACCCACCCTCCTTCCAGGGCCTCAGTGGTAAGGTGTACAATTTGCAATCTTAATCTAGGTGTTGGGTTATCCTGAATAGGGTGATAATGCATGACATTACTGAGTTGCCTAGTGACTTCTTTGTAGTAAGCTTCACTATCCCAGAGCACGATCCCTCCACCTTTATCGGCAGGTTTGACCACCAACTGAGGGTTTCCTGCTATGTTTCTCATGGCACCATTTCCTCTTTTGAACAGTTCGAAGTATAACATTTTTTTCTATCATTCAAGCTGTCAAGTTCCCTTAATATTTGATCTTCAAAGGCTAAACTTTCCATGGGCATTACTGCGCTTTCTGGACAAAAGGATGATTTATTTTTAACGCCACTCACACTACTTTCTGCAGTCTCACTGGCCGTTGAAAAATAAACTTTAAGTCTCACTTTACGTAGAAACTGCAACACCTCTGTCTTTAAGTCCACTGGGTTAGGTAGGGTCACGGGAACAAATGATAATCCTTTTTGCAATATATTAGATTCTGCTGCACTTAAGGAGTGTCAGGAGAGATTATAGATCAGGATAGATTCCTCGTGCACTGTCATTTTAGGGATCATCTCAGAAGCTAATGCCTGTAGATCATCCGCCTCGTCCTGAAGAACCCTTGTTCCTGGCTGTGGTTTGGGTTCGGTCCTCGCCATTCTCCTAAAAAACCTCTGCCCCTGATTCCCCCTCTGTCTAAAAAAGGTTGGGCTCTTGGGTATTGGTAGTATGGTTGATAATAGTTAGAGGAACCTTGATCAGAATCGGAAGCAGTATCCGAAAAAGTAATAAACTTCCTTATTGACCGCCCACGGTATTGTAGATTTAGTGTACTTGGATTATTATTCTGGTAGAAATCCTCATTTAAGAATAAGTACACTTGTTCAATCTTAAAGTTTCTAATGTCTCTTGTTACCTTCGATGTTTTCTTTTTTGTTGTATATATTTTAAAGTCTGCAATAGTTTTTTCAATAGATTCAAGTAAGGATTTAGCATCCGTAATGGTGGTATCACCCCCAATCTATTCTTCTAATGCCTTAATCTCTCTTAGTTTCTCCTCACTGATCCTCAACGCGACTCCAGCGTGATTTTTACAAGCATTTTACATGCAAATGTACAAGTTAAATGTGTTTTACAGATTTACAGATTTGTTGTGAAAGTGTAAAAAATAGCAATTTTATAGAAGAAACTTAGTTTTAGTAAGTATTTAATAAATGTTGCCAATGCACGATGTGAATCCGATGATGACGCAAACCTGTCACGTCGACATGTGACATAAAAAAAATGATCAATTCAGAAACCTTTCTATCCTTAAACAGGGAGGACCTAACCCATTTTTTCGGCATTTGGGTCACTACAGCTTCACACCTTCTGTGTTTGAACTCACTATTTTGAGTGAGTTTTTGTTGGGGTTTTCAATTCCTTTTTCAAAGGGAAGATGGCACGTAAAGAAGAAGAGACTGCAGAGGAGTTTTAAAACATGGAAGAGAAAGATGAACCTTTAAAAAAATGAAAGAAGAGTAGAGTGTGGACTTTCTTTACTATCCTTGAAGGGGAAAAATACTTAATTTCAGGAAAATCACCTGTTCACGTTGTGGGAAAATAATTTCCAGAGGGTCTGCATGAAAATGCTCCTGTAGCACTTCATCTATGAGGAAGCACCTTCAAACCATCCATCCCACCTGACTTGCAAGAGAGCAATGTGCTAGAGAGAAGAGAGAGCAAGCTCAATGTGGCGAATTAGGAGAAGGTAGTACTTCATCAGGCGGAGTACTTCGTTCAACACAACCGGTGACATATCCTGAGTTGGCTGATGCAGGGATAAATTGCCACAAATGCCAAACGATCTTGTGTGTTGGAGAGCAGTCTATCTCAGTTGTTATAACACTTATCAAGAATAACAAGTGTTAGTTTTGTTTTGTAGTTGAATTTTTTCCGCAGTGTGAAGAAACATTGTCTAAAAGGTTTTTTTCATAAAGTTTAAAAAAAACACCAAGAAATCCTCAAAATAGTAAAAAAAATACAAAAAAACAAAAGAGTTACAAAAAAAGGGTTTTCTGGAACTTCCTATTCTGGTTAAAGATAGAAATAATTTTTGTTATATGTATGTTAGTAGTGGTGAAAATATGCTTTGTCCTATGTATTCATATGTAGTGAATGTTTTTGCATGGGTAGTGCCTGGGTGTTTGGATGAGTACAGTGGTGTAATTTCTGAGTGATTAACTGAGCACACAGATAGTGGCTCAGTGATTGGGTGAATGCACAGATACTGCTGGAGTGATTGGAGGGCATGGCTAGTCCCTGAGTGAATGGATGAGTGCAAGGGAAGTGCCTGAGTGAAGGGATGAGTGCATGGGTAGTGTCTGGCTGAATGGATGAGTGCAGTGGTAGTGCATGAGTGAATGGTTGAGTACATGGGTAGTGCCTGGGTTATTGAATGGGTGCAGAGGTAGTGCCTGGGTCATTGGATGAGTGCATGGGTAGTGCCTGAGTGAATGTATCACTCATAAGTAGAGCCTGAGTAAATAGAATAATGTGTGGGTAGTGACTGCACAATTGGATGAGTCCATGAGTAGAGCATGAGTAAATGGATGAATGCATGGGTAGTGCCAGAGTGAATTGATTAGTGAATGAATATTGTCTTGGTGATTGGATGAGTGCATGGGTAGTGCCAGAGTTAATAGATGAGTACATGAGTACTGCCTGTGAGAATGGATGAGTGCAAGGATAGTGCCAGGGTGACTGGATAAGTGTGTGGATACTGTGTGAGTGAATGGATGAGATTATGACTAGTACCTGAGTGAATGTATGAGTACAATAGTAGTGCATGAGTGAATGGATGAGTGCATGGGTACTGCCCGCATGATTGCAAGAGTGCATTATTAGTGCCTGAGTGATTGGATCACTGCATTAGTAGTGCCTGAGTAAATGGATGAGTGTATGTGTAGTGGCTGGGTGATTAAATGAGGGCATGAGTAGTGCTAGAGTGAATAGATAAGTTCATGGGTAGTGCCTGAGTAAACGGATTAGTGCATTATTAGTGCCTTGGTGATTGGATGAGTGCATTGGTAGTGCCTATGTGAATAGATTAGTGCATAAGTAGTTCCTGGGTGATTGGATGAGCATGTGGGTATTGCCTGAGTGATTGTATGAGTCCATCGTTAGTGCTTTAATGATTGGATAAGTACATGAGTAGTGTGTGCGTTATTCTATGAGTGCATTGGTAGTGCCTGTGTGATTGGATAAGTGTATGGGTAGTGCCTGGGTGATTGGATGTGTGCATGAGAAGTGCCTGGGTGAATGGATGAGGGCATGGGTAGTGCCAGATATAGTAGATCATATAGTTGTTAAGTGAAGCCCATTAGCTCCAGGAGATGTGTTAAACTACATATTCGAATGCAAGCATGCATCAGACACAGAAGTTGTCAAACATTCAAATGTAACAATATGCACTTTCATTTTCAAGCATATATATCACTATGTATGCACTACTTCCAGTATACCTTTGTGGAGACTAATATGGGCTAGGATAGAGGTAAATACAGTTTTCAACATATGCTAAAAGTTACATTTCTATACTAGTTTCTTTAAGCAGAAGTAGTTTGCAAAAAAGGTCTAATGCAAAATAAAAGGCCAACTATTATTAAGCCACTTTTATTGGTGTCAGCATTTTCTCACTAAGTGAGAGTGTTACTGCTTCTCAGTAGCAGGATGACAGTTGTTAAGTAGTCTATAAGTAGTAGATTATGTGTGTTAGACACAAATTACATATTCGTACATCTTAAATGACTGTCCAGTTTATCAGGAATATTATATTATATATTCTTACCGTTGAAGTAATTTCGATACCTCAGTTAGTAAATCTGTTTTTAGAGCAAAATTGTCCTAAACTGTACTAAAACTGTTTTCAATGTTGAACAGTACCTACTATTAAGAAGAAAAAGAAAAAGTATTCTATAACCAAATTATATTACAACAATCATAATATTATGCATTTAGAACATAACTTTATTTTATAATTAGATAATAGTTTCAGTTTCCCTTTTTTTACTGTTCTCAGATTGCACATAACTTCACCATACAGAGTGATTTGAATGTAGCATAATCATTGAATAATTGGGAAAAAACAATTGAATGATTAGTAGAAAAAAAACAATCAACATAGTGCATCATTATCGATTTCTGTAACTATTCGTTTTACTAACTACATTTTGCAATTCACTTCTTTCATCTACATTAACTCTACTATTTATCATAAATAGATTAAAAAAAATTACTATTAATATTACACCTGGTACAGTATTGACAACAAATATATATATACTACTTGCTTTTTAAAGTCATTTTTCAAATGATATATCTATTAGGCAAAATAATATTCAAAATACTAAACATGAATACTAATAGAATCCAGTGCTTTCTGTTTTCTGTTGACATCTCACCCCGATAGGCCGAATGATGTTCTTAAAACTTTTGCTGGAGAAATAACATATAAGAATTTGCTAATTGAGAAGGCAATCTAGCTTTGGATTCCAGGTAGGTATCATTGCAATGCATCCATACATTGTTACACTTTGTAAATAAATCGCATAGGTTCCAGATGTTGCAGTAGTTCCTTCATGAAAAATAATATCCACTGTTGTATAAGTTCTTCCTGAAATAGATATTTGACTTCCTTTAAAATTTGTAATTTTTGTTTCCAATTTTGTTACATTTGATCTACAACATTGTGACAATAAAATTAGATATTTTCCAAATTGTTCCATATATAATGTAGACAACATCTCTGATCTACAATGTGAACATGTCATATCTTGATTTAAGTTTTAATCAATTTGTTAAAAGGCACTGATTTGCAGTCTGGTATTGTTAAGTATAGGAATCGTTCTCTACGTATTCCATTGATAGAACTAAATAAACAATCACACTTATAGTCCCATTTATAACTTAGTCCAAATAAGTTATCAAGGTTTATTCCTTCATCCTCTAATACTCCAAGTATGAGCATTAGAAATTCTTCTGCATCTTGTTGTATGTTGAGAGTGAATATCAATGAACCGGTATATGTATCCGAAAGATGTTGAATGCCAGAAGCAGTGTGTATTTTACTTCTGTTAGTTACCAACTGTTGAAATAAATGATGAAGTGCAGAACAGAATCTTTTTTCATGGTTTTCCATGATTGCATGTTGAAGACGTGGTAAATGAAACATTACATTTAGAATCACATTAGCATAACAGTTGATACCTGAACTGTTTTCTAACTGGTATCCTACAATGTCATCATCACTTTCCACTTTTTTTTCTTTACGCCTTCAACTTTCTATTCAATGTTTTTCTTATCTTGAACTTCAGTTGAATGTTTGATATATTTACATTTTGGACACACTATACATTTCTCATATATCGGGTATTCACCTAAATGAGGAGAATAAGTCTTCTTAGACGATTGTACTCTATTACACAATTTGCATCAACACTAACCTTTTTCTCATCAAATTCGATCAAATACAAACCTAACAATGTTTTTACTCAAGACAATGTAACATAAACCATTCCCTCTTTGAACACAGTACTTCCAATATTTACATATGCTCTGTCTATACTTAAATCCTGAGATTTCAGTATAGTTACTGCATATGATAGAGACAGAGGAAACTGTTGTCTTCGAACATACAAGTCATTTACAAGCAAAAAATGTACAACACAATGCCCAATCCGTCTTTCTTCATTAATTTGGTCAAATTTTATAATAAAAAATTCTGGGGCATATTAGCAAGACCGGCGATAAAATTATCGCCGTTTTAGTGGCAGGAAACTGCCGCTAAAATGGCGATAATGGGCTTGCTAATATGCGTTATAGTATTCCAATAGAAGCCCAGGTTAGATGTGCTGGACATTAACCTGGGCTTCTATTGGAATTCTATAACGCATATTAGCAAGCCCATTATCGCCGTTTTAGCGGCAGTTTCCTGCCGCTAAAACAGCGATAATTTTATCGCCGGTCTTGCTAATATGCCCCTCTATTCTATCTCTATTTTGAAAATTAACTAAATCAACAACTTTTCCCATTGTTCCACTTACTAATCCTTCTTCTACATTCAAATTACACCGCAAAATCATTCAACAGTTTTTACATACATGTGAACAATTTTCTAATCCTTCAGTTTTAGATACAGACTTTTCCCCCAAAAAAACATTTAGCCTGTAGTTTTTCAGTAAGAAGAATTGTTACTCCCTGGTGTTCAATTTTGTCAATAGCTTTAATTTCCAGAATTAGTTGTTTTCCAGTCTGAGTAGTTGTTCATTAAACGTAGAACAGTCTTGCAGTGTAGGCATTAGGCAAACTATGGATTTGTTTTCTACAACCATATTGTACATTACTTCTGCGGCTGTTTTTTCAGATATAAACAAGTTCCTTATTTCCTGACTTTCTAAATCTTGTTTACCATGTTCCATCAACATACCATTTCTTATGTCTTTAAGAATATTTCCATAATCTTCATCACCTGCTTGTCGCATATTCTTAACATGTTCTTCATATTCAAAGTTTAACCAAATATTTACATTCCCAATACTTTCTAAAGATTTCCTTGTGTCATCATGAAAAAGAGTTTTAAAAACAGGTTGTCCTTTAACAGAAGTAAGTTGTAGTAGGTCTCCAAATACAATCAAATGTTTTCCTCTAAACAGCACATCATAATCTATTTTTAAAATCTGTTGCATTCTCAAGTGTACAAAGGCAAGCATTAAGTTTGAGACCATGCTCGCCTCATCAATGATTAGAAGTTTTAGTTTCTTCAGTACTCTTGAGACTTCATTACAAGCTTCTCCTGATAGCTTTAGATATTCCAATTTATTATCATGTTCGACAGGTAGCATAAGTAACTAATGTAAAGTAATACCTTTAATGTTGTGTGCTACTAATCCAGTTGAAGCTGTTACAACAAAAGATAAATGTGATTCTGTAGTCCTATGAAGATATCCTGTCAGAACTTTAATTAAGAAACTTGCTCGTGCTCCAGCTTGACCACTAATGTACAATAGAATAGATTGAAATGATGAACATTGGCGTTGGTTTTTTTTGTGGAGGAAGCCATGTTCTACTTGATTGACTTGTAGATATATTTATTTTTGTTCGATATTCCGTTGTTCCTCTAACTTTTCAAACTGAATAAATCCTGTTGTACTTTCTGCATTGCAGTTTCTACCTCATTCATGGCTATTGCTGCTTCATTCTCAATAATTGGTTTTCCAAGTGGATCTTCAGTCATTGGACCATAACTCTAAGTGCTTTATGAGCTTTCTCTGGCTATTTGAGCTGCAATAGTTCCTTCTTGTTCAATCTCATCATTTATCATTTTTAAGTAAGTTGGAAAAATCATACACTGAATGCAATCTTTAGTTGCATTAAAAGAATCTTTGTAGCAGTAAAAATCTTCAAGTAATTCTCTTTCAGTACTGTTTCAGTCTGTTTCATTACTCCAAGGCTTTTGAACAGTTGCAAAAGTGCCAAATAGAAAAATTATCTCTTATCTTGAGTTTCACAACTGAGGTTTTTGTGATTAATACGATTCTCTTTGACATGTTTCACTAAACATCCATCACATCCAACTACTGCATATATTTCTTATTTTATATTTTCTGTAACATTCTTTTTATGGTTTAAATCTTTTATTAGCATTTCAGAAAAGAATATCAAACCATTACAGCAGAGGAATCAAGTCAGAGGAGATAGCAACCTCCCGGCAATTGGCCACTTAGTACTTAGCTGCAGTTGGTACAGAACAAAAAACAAAGGAAAACCCCTCCTCCCGCAAACCGCCCCCCAACTCCCCCCTCCCAACTCCACTCACCCACTTGTATTTCACACCATAGTGCAAAAAAATGCGGTCATTATTCCGTGTGGCCCTCCGTCTTTGGAACCTCTGAGAGGCGCAAGAGTCTAAGGTACTTTGGGCAGGTCAGCTCGTAGAATTCCTGTGATAGTAATGACACATAGGGACTCCATACCTCCTGAAACTCCTCCCCCTTCCCTGCTCAAGACATGGAGATCTTTTCCATTCCTAAAATGTGCCATATTCTGTGTAACCAGTTAGTGTGTGTGGATGTGTTTGCCGTACCCCAGTTGGCAAGGATGGCCTGGGCCACCGCCCCTAGAGCCATACCGATCTGTCGGCCCCAGATGGACTTTAATAGATATGTTAATGGGTTTGGGAGACCTAGCAACACATAGGTCGGGAATCTTGGAAGCTGTGTTTCGAGTTGCTTGTCTATGTCATCTATGACCTGAGACCAGTAATGCTGAAGGCGTGGACACTCCCACAAAATGTGTATCAGGGTCCCTCTGTCCCCACAGCCCCACCAGCACCTATCGCTATGTGAGGGTTTAATTTTATGTATCCGGACCGGCGTATCATACCAGTATGAGGTGATCTTAGTTAGAGTCTCCGTGAGGGATGTACTGCGTGCAGTGTGGAGCGCCCAGGAGGCTATACTCTTCCACTCTTTCATGCTCAGAGACTGCCCCAATACCTCCTCCCAGCATGCCCACCCAGCATGATATGTATGGACTTGAGGGTGAAGTAGAATTGCATGTAGCTCTGAGATCATGCCTTTGTCGGATGATTTAGCCAAGAGCCACCTTTCGTACTTGGTCAGGTGGCGTTGCGCATAGGTGCAATTGGAAGGATGCATAATCCAGTGCCTCAACTGCAGGTAGTGGAATCGCTCAACAGTTTTTACATACATTTGAACACTTTTCTAATCCTTCAGTTTTAGATACAGACTCTTCCCCCAAAAAACCTTTTAGACTGTAGATTTTCAGGGAAGAATAATTATTACTCCCTGGTGTTCAATTTTGTCAATAGCTTTAATTTCCAGAATTAGTTGTTTTCCAGTCTGAGTAGTTGTTCATTAAACGTAGAACAGTCTTGCAGTGTAGGCATTAGGCAAACTATGGATTTGTTTTCTACAACCATATTGTACATTACTTCTGCGGCTGTTTTTTCAGATATAAACAAGTTCCTTATTTCCTGACTTTCTAAAGCTTGTTAACCAAGTTCCATCAACATACCATTTCTTATGTCTTTAAGAATATTTCCATAATCTTCATCACCTGCTTGTTGCATATTCTTAACATACTCTTTATATTCAAAGTTAAACCAAATATTTACATTCCCAATACTTTCTAAAGATTTCCTTGTGTCATCATGAAAAAGTGTTTTAAAAACAGGTTGTCCTTTATCAGAAGTAAGTTGTAGTAGGTCTCCAAACACAATCAAATGTTTTCCTCTAAACAGCACATCATAATCTATTTTTAAAATCTGTTACATTCTCAAGTGTACAAAGGCAAGCATTAAGTTTGAGACCATGCTCGCCTCATCAATGATTAGAAGTTTTAGTTTCTTCAGTACTCTCGAGACTTCATAACAAGCTTTTCCTGATAGCTTTAGATATTCCAATTTATTATCATGTTCGACAGGTAGCATAAGTAATTAACGTAAAGTAATACCTTTAATGTTGTGTGCTACTAATCCAGTTGAAGCTGTTACAACAAAAGATAAATGTGATTCTGTAGTTCTATGTAGATAACTTGTCAGAACTTTAATTAAGAAACTTGCTCGTGCTCCAGCTTGACCACTAATGTACAATAGAATAGATTGAAATGATGAACACATAGGTTGGGAATCTTGGGAGCTGTGTTTCGAGATGCTTGTCTATGTCATCTATAGCCTGAGACCAGTAATGCTGAAGGCGTGGGCACTCCCACAAAATGTGTATTAGGGTCCCTCTGTCCCCACAGCCCCACCAGCACCTATCGCTATGTGAGGGTTTAATTTTATGTATCCGGACCGGCGTATAATACCAGTACGAGGTGATCTTAGTTAGAGTCTCCGTGAGGGCCGAACTGCGCGCAGTGTGGCGCGCCCGGTAGGCTATACTCTCCCACTCTTTCATGCTCACGGATCGCCCCAATTCCTCCTCCCAGCATGCCCACCCGGCATGATATGTATGGACTTGAGTGTGAAGTAGAATTGCATATAGCTCTGAGATCATGCCTTTGTCGGATGATTTAGCCAGGAGCCACCTTTCGTACTGGGTAAGGTGGTGTTGCGCATTGGTGCAATTGGAAGGATGCATAATCCAGTGCCTCAACTGCAGGTAGTGGAATCGCTCCGATTCCGGAAGTCCAAAGTCCTCGCGCATCTGGGAGAAGGATAGCAGGCCATCATATTCGAAAAAATGGCTAATGGAGCGGCATGCTGACTCCCTCCAGATAGCAAAATCGGAGGCGTTCGCATCCGGTGTGAAGTCTGGGTTCTCAAGAAGGGGAGACAGAGGGGATGGATAGGTGGTCAGACCCATTTTAATGCTAGTACAGTCCCAGGCTAATAAAGTCACCCGGGTTATTCGGGACACATACAGGCTTCTTGGTCTGTGTGCTTTGGGAAGGAAGGGGACCTTCCATAGGGCCGTACCCACCACAGCCCAGTCCTGGAAAAGCCAATGCTTCTCCGATTCTGGGCGACTCCACTCCACTAAATATCTCACTTGCGCCGCTTTAAAGTAGAGTTGCAAATGTGGAATTCCTAGCCCTCCGGCCTCTGGGGGAAGATAACTCAAGGACCGCTTCAATCACGGTTTCCGACCTTGCCAAATGGAGTGCGCTAGTTCTGACTGAAGTTTGGCGATCGTGCCCCGTGGAGGGGAGAGAGGCCAAGTCTGGAAGAGGTATAATATTTTGAGAAGAGCCGTCATCTTACAGGCTGCTATTCTTCCTAGCCAAGAAATTTTCAGATGTTTCTACCTCCCCAAATCACTCCGTATTTGCTGGAGGAGTGCTCTTTAGTTGCTATCTAGTGTCGCTTGAATTGTGCTAGCTAGCTTTATCCCTAAGTACGGGATGGTCCCTGAGGCCCACATCAGCGGGTATTGGAACCCCAGGAGATCTACTGTCCCCGGAGGCACAGAGAGATTTAGTGCTTGGGATTTAGTTACATTAATTTGGAACCCCAACACTGCCCCAAAGGCCCCCAGTTCTACCTTAAAGGCCGGAAGAGAGATTGTTGGACATGCCAGGGATGCCAGGACGTCGTCGGTGTAGAGACTAATTGTATGTCTATATCCACCGAATGGGACACCGGTAATATCCAGGTGATCTCAGATCCTCTAGGCCATAGGCTCCATATACAGGGCAAATAATAAGGGTGAGAGCGGGCAGCCCTGGCGTGTACCTCTGTGTATGGAGAAAGGGAAAGAGGTGAAGCCGTTGACCCAGACTGTCGCAGTAGGGGCCAGGTAACAATTGAGGATTCGGGTCCTACACCTGTCTCCGATCCTGAAATGCTCCAGCACTTGGTTGAGGTAAGGCCAGTGGACCCGGTCAAAAGCCTTCTCGGCATCTACCGCTAAGAGCATATATTCCCCCTGGAACCTGTTTGCCTTATCAATGATATGTAGCGCTCTTTTGGCATTATCGCTAGCTTGCCTTTGAGGAATAAAGCCTGCTTGATCCGGGTCCACTAAAAAGGGGAGATATGCGTTAAGTCTATGGGCAATAATACTTGTGAAAAGTGCAAGATCAACATTTAAAAGAGAAATGGGCCGGTATGAGCTGCATCGTTGCTTATCTTTCCCAGGTTTAGGTAAAACTATTATAGAGGCTTTGAGCATTTCAGGTGGGATTGACCCGGGGTCCAAAAAGGAGTTAAATAATCTTGTGAGGATGGGGGCCAGGGTGGGGCAGAAGGACTTATAAAAGGCCGCCAACATCCCATCTGGGCCTGGGGACTTACCAAGCTTAATGCGTGCTATCGCCGAAATGACCTCCTCAATATGGATGTCCCCATCCAGAGCTTCTGCCTGATCCATAGTAAGGGCGGAGGTCTTAGCCCCCATCAGGTAGCGGGATCCGGCCTCCGCGTCTAGCTGTTGACAGTCGTATAAGTGCTCATAAAAAGCCTTGAAGGCGTTCGCTATGTCTGGGCCTTCGGTTACGAGGTCCCCTGTGGGAGAAAAAAGCTCAGCAATGCCCTGCTCCTGCCGTTTGGCCCAGAGGGTAGTAGCCAGGCGCCTACCACATTTGTCCCCCCCGATATAATATGAGTGCCGTAGACGGAGTGTGGAGTATTCTGCCCTATCCGTGTCTAATGCAGCCAATTGAGCACGGATAGTGGATAATTGACGCCAAACCATTGGAGCTCCATTGCGCTGATGTATGCATTCCAGTTCTTTGATTTGCCCTGCGGAGGCATCTCTCTTTGCTCTGCGCAAATGATTATCTGCGGAGGAGATAGCAATGAACTCCCCTTGCGTGACGGCCTTGAGTGCGCTCCATAATGTCGCCGGTGGTGTCATTATGTGTTAGATAATCTTCAAGAGATTGTTGGATTTGCTTTTTAACATCCTTGCGGTGCAACAGGGAGTCCCTTAGTCGCCAGGATTGGGGAGGGAGCACGGGTAGGGGTAGGGAGAGAGAGAGAGTGTTACCGCCCCATGGTCTGATAGTGCAGCTGTGTGTATCTCTACCTCCTTATTGAACGTGAGAAGTTCCTTAGTGCCTAGGAAGTGGTCCAACCTAGCATATGTTTTGTGGGCATTGGAGTAATATGAGAACGCTTTAGACTGTGGGTGTTTGGCTCTCCATAAGTCCACCAGCCACAGTTGCTCCAACCGCAACAGTCCGTCCATGGACACTGCTCCGGACTGGCCAAACCTCTGTGCCGATCTGTCCAGCGAGTTGTCAAAGACTAGGTTTAAATCCCCTCCCAGCAGTACCAATTGATCCCCTGATCCCAGCGCCCTCTCTAAAGCCCCATGCAGGAACACTTCTTGTTTCTCATTGGGCGAATATAATGAACTTATCACGAGTGACCTATCTTCAATGGTAAACCAATATATTAGCAGGCGACCTCTGATTTTATCTATCTTCTGTGCGATTGCCCCGCAAAAGGATTTGCCCACCAGATAGCCACCCCCATCGATTTAGAAGGGCCCGATGAAAATAATTGCTAGAGAAAGGCCCTAGATTTCAGTCTGTGGCAGTCCTCGGCAAGAAGGTGTGTTTCTTGCAGTACGCATATATCTGACTGAGAGGACTCCAGGTAGTTGAGGATTGCCCGCCATTTGATTGGGTTGTTAAGCCGACGTACATTGAGCGTTAGGATCTGGAGAGTGCTACCTGGCATGTGAGAGGTGAGCTAACTTCCGCTTTGTACTTCCCCGGAAACCCGTGCAGCAAGTGGGAGCAATACCGTGTGTGCCAACAAAGCAACCCCTTTGTGGTTGAGTGTGGACCCCAACAAAATCCCCTACAAAGTGAACAAACAACAACAACCATAAGAAAAATTTGAAATATAGTTCTGTGTCCAGTCCTGTGGTGCTGTTAAAGCACATGGTGAATCCTAGGGGGGGGTGTATCGTGGTCAGTGGCTTGACCCCTCTCGCCCACCGCCCCTCTTCTATTCGTGCAGTGAGCAGAGACCGGGACCCGGCTCAGGGGGCAACAATTTTAGACAACATGGAAGGGACCGCCTTCAGGGCCACCTGCCGACCCCTACAATCTCTTCTGGGTCCGGCTTGGCCGGGGATCGGCGCAGGGCCACTCTCTGCCAGCCATTCTTCTTCGCTCTAGGGTGGTGTGCCTTCAGTGTGGTGCTTCTCTGGGGTTTCTATCCCTAGCATGCGGCATGTCTCTGCCAGTGACCGTAGCTGGATGAGTTTGCCCTCCCATCGAAAGATTAGCCAGAAGGGATTTCCCCATGAGTAGGAGATACCAAGACCTCAGAGGTATTCTGTCACTGGTCGGAACGACCGCCGTTTTTGCAAGGTGATTGCCGCAAGGTCTTAGAAAAGGGTGGGGGAGTGGCCCCGAAAGACAATAGGGTAGGAGCTGCGTGCTTTCTTTAGTATCTCCTCCTTTATTTGAAAGTCACGTATGCAAACCAGGATGTCCGGGGGGATGAGGCATTCTGCCTGGGGAGGCCCACTCGGTGTGCTCTGTCCAGCTGGATCAGAGATTGCGGAGGGCCCCACAGGATGCGATGACAGAGCTCTCGGATGACGCCACACCCCGGATTTGCACATTATTCTTCCGGGAGCGATTTTGTAAATCTTCCAGATGCGCCTACATGTCTAGGTGCTGCTCCCAAAGTCTGATGACTTCTTGTTGAAGGGATTCTGCCTCCTCCTCATGGTGTACTTCCTTCTCCTCCAGGTCCGCCACTCGCTCTCCCAAGGCTTCTACTTCTCGCCTGGTCTCTTTAATCTCCTGCTCAAATTCGCTCTTAAGAGAGTGAAGTTCATCACTCAGGGTGGTAAACAGAGCCTCCATAAATGACTGAGTCACTGGTTCCTCCATGCTGTACTCTGGTTGGGGACCCGACTCTCCAGGATGTGCAGCCACTTCCTCTGGCGCACTCCCCCCAGTGCGGGAGAGTAGGTCCTTAATCGATCAGTCTTTCTTAGGGCGCCCAGCTTCCATGACAATTGGGCTACCTCGGTTGGCCGCTCAGAGCTTCCCTGTACACTGTGCACTAGTCCGATTCCCCTGGCGAGGGACCCTAGGCACGTCCGGATTCTCAGGTTGTGTAGGCCAAACAGGACTTGATGCCGCTGCTTCAGGCCTGGCGCTCACAGTAAGACGGCCCTTGCGACTAGGCTCCCCAGCTGGTGCCCGCTGTTTCACCTCGTGTCCGTGGACCTTCAACTTGAGGTAGCCCAGGAAGTTGATAGTACCCCCAGTGCGCCCTCCGCCATGTCTGCTGCCCCCCCTCCTCCGGTGGCAATGCTGGGTTATTTTGGGCCAATCTGCCTGACATAAGCTTGCAGGGGAGGCACCTGCCGGGGAGACGGGCTCCCACGAGTTTTCTGGCAAGCCCACTCCGACACCTGGGATCGTATTCTGCCCTGCCTCTCCTCACCGAAGCAGCCCAGCTAAGGCCTGTAGTAACCTCGCTACCCATGGGCAAGAGCGCAGCGTGTCTGGGTGCGTTTACTGTCTCCTGTGTGTGCTAGTTGGTGGAAGGCGTGGGGGCAGCGCCAGGTACCGCTTACCTCCAGACCCAAGCCGTAGGTGCAATCTCCGTGGGGTCTTAATAAGCCGACTTCTGGCCCCCTCTGCACCTCCGATGTGGGCTATCGGGCTGGTCCGCCTGTCGATGGGAAAATGAGGCAAGGAGGGGCATGCACCTGTGGGCCCAGCTGAGGGGCCTCTCCGCCCCCTCCGGACTCCGGTGGATTCCGCCAGAGGGCCGCCTCTCCCCACCAAAGTCGATGTGCTGCTCTGTTCAGCCCAATGCTTACGGCCCTGTGGGTTCTCTCCTCTGGTTCACCCCCCGAGCGCCTCACGTCAGCTGTCTGTGAGGTGGGGAGGGTGCAGCATGGCAGGGCCTCGTCTCCGTTGAGGGGTCACCTCCGCCCCTCTGTTGGCACTGTACTCCTCTGCGCAGCCCGGCTTTCTATTATGGGCCCCACTGGGTCCACGCCACCACCTACTGTCTGCGTGATCCCCACTGGTTGCCTGCAGGACAGGGGAGGTTCTGTGCGGCAGGGTCCCATGACAGCGGCACCACCGAGACACCGCCTCTTGCTGTCCGGCGACAATGGATGCCCGCATGGCCCGGCCTGCTGGGTACCGCCTCATGGGGCCTCTCCCACGATCCCCCGTCCCGCTGGCCCCCTTCGGCTGCCTGTGAGAAGGGGGAGAGCCTCACAACTGCTACTTTGCCGGAGGATCACCTCTCTCTCTCTGGTGCCGGTGGGAGCCTCAGATTGACCCGGCCCACCGCATACAGCCCCGTAGAGGCCTCTCCCAAAGTTCGCCATCCACTGGCCCCCACTGGTCTCCTGCACGTTAGGGGAGGGCGCGGTGCGGCAGGGCCTCGCTCGTGGCCTACCTCCTCAGGGTGCAGAGTCAAGGCCTACGCCTCATGTCCACCACGGCACTCCGTCACCGCTGCCGCCTGTAGTGCTCATCTGAAACCTTTGTGGCTGATTGCCTGGAGCTTTGCCACAGCCGCCCCCCTCTGCAGATGATGTGGACCCCTCCGGTGCCAAGTGTCTCCCGCTCCGAGCCCGGGAAGCATTGCTGGGGATGGCGTTTGGCGGGAGAGTCGTCAAGGCACGACTTGCCTCGGCGCCATCTTGGCCACGCCCCGTAACATTCTTTTTAAACCTGGAATTTCATACAGACATGTCTATGTCTATGTGGGGATACTTGTAGAGTGCACTTCTACTCCAAGGAGTGTCCTGGTGCGAAAGCTGATAGGTAGCAGCATGGAAGAAGGTTTAGGGGCAGGAGAAATGCCAGGTTAGGAACAAGGGTGTGGATTCAATGCTTCTCAGATGGAGGGGCATTTTGTTCCAGTGGAAGGGTCCAAGCAAGGAGAGAGCCTTACCTCCCGACCTAGACTTTTTAAAATGGGGTACATTGGCCAGCAGCAGATTGGAGGAGCAAAGATTTGTACGTGGGTTGTAGAAAGAAATCCTACGATTAAGGTAACCTGGTCCTGCCCCGTATAGGGCTTTCTGTGTGACGAGCAGAGTTTTAAAGATTAATCTCTTCCTTACAGGGAGCCAATGAAGGCTCCTCACAAGGTGGGACACATGCGCATTTCGAGGGAGCTCAAAGATGGTACGGGCAGCTGCATTCTGGACAAGCTGAAGCCTGTCCAGCAAAAAGTTAGGCATACCGAGATAGAGTCCATTCCCATAGTCCAGCCTGGATATGATCAGAGCTTGAATCACCTGTTGTCTGACAACTCTGGACAGAAAAAGCAAAAAGTTCCGCAGAAGACACAACAGAGCAAAAGAGGTCCCCACTACTGCATTGACTTGGGCGCATAATAGCAGCTGGTTATCCAATTTAAACCCCAGATTTTTCACCACCGGTTATTCACTGAGGGGGCGGGAGCATCCGCTGGCCAGAAGACCTGCAGAGGAGTCTCTGCTGCCTTGCCAAAAAAGAGTAGCTCTGTCTTACCAGCATTACATTTCAATTGGTTCGTGGCCAGCCAACCAAAGACAGCTGAGAGGCAAGAGGTGATTAACGTACCCGGACAAGGCTCGTTTTCCTTCCATGTAAACAACAGCTGTGTGTTGTATGCATAGGACCCAATTTTGGCCCCCATGATTCGGCCATCACGGCTAATGGAGTGAGTTAGATGTTAAACAGGGTCGGATTCAAAGCCGAACCCTGTGGGACCCCAACCTTCAGTGAGCGAGAAGAAGCTGAGTAGGGATGACACCAGACCTCCTGCCCCCTCTCCTCTACAAAAGATGCCAGCCATTTCCATGTCAAACCCCTGATGCCAATTGCGTGGAGCCGGGTCAGAAGCATCTGGTGTGACACCGTATCGAAGGAGGCCGATAGATCTAACAAGATCAGCAACACCCTCTCGCCTGCCTCCTGACTCAGCTGGATGGAATCCACCACTTCTAACAGAGCGGTTTTCATTACTGTGATTAGGGCGAAAGCCCGACTGGCTGGGGTGAAGTAGGCTGTTCTTTTCCAGAAAAGAAGATAGCTGCTAGTTCACATGTTTCTCCAGAAGCTTAGAGAAGGCCGGAAGCAGGGTGATCAGCCTGTAATTGGCCGGATCAGAGGGATTAGCCTGGGCCTTTTTTTAACAGTTGAATGACCTTAGCCTGTTTCCAATTAGTGGGGGCTGTGGCATATGAAAGGGAGGCATTTAGTAGCTGATTCATGTGTGGATTAATTGCCTCCTCTCCTAGTACCAGAATAGTACCAGAAAAGATGTGGGGGCAGGGTCCTTGGAGAGCCAGGTTTGAGGCATTTTAGAGCCCTTAGAGAGTCCTCCAAAGAGATGGGGTCAAAAGAGTTCAAGGAATATACTTCCATAGTAGAGGTTAGGATGTCATTGAGTATTTCCTGAGTATTGGCCCCCTCTAAGGACGGTCCTGATATAACATAATCCACCACGGGTGGAGGAAGGCTGGCCTGGATAGACACAATTTTTTCTTGGAAGAATGAGGCCAGCGTCTCACACCATTCCTCAGAGGGTGGTTTCACATTGGAACCGACTTCTGGCGTGTAAAAGGACCTCACAATTTTGAAGATCTCTCTAGAGTGGTTGCCTGCCTTTAGGATTCTGGCCTCGAAATAATTATTTTTTGCTATTTTAATTTCTTTATAATAGTTACCTAGCTCTGCTTTATAACCTGCTTTGGCTACTGGACAGTAGTTTGTCCTCCATAGCCTCTCTTTGCGTTTACAGGCCAGTTTCAATTTTTTTAAGGACGGGGTTTTGACCGAAACTGTTTGGAGCCACTTTCCGGAGCCAGAGCGTGACAAGGGGACTCAATCCAGTCCTCAACCAGGCCTACATCAATGCTAATCTTGCCAGTCAGGGAAGGACTAGTGGCTTCAAGCTTATTGATCAGTAGGTCCGATTTAATTTTGCCAAGAGCACTGACCGCACGGGGAGAGTTGCTCTCTTCAATAGGGATATTACCGAATTTTGGCCATCTGAACCTAAGGAGAAAATGATCAGACCAGACCAAAGGCGCGGGAAGGTCGACATCAAGGGGAATTGACGTGAATATTTGGTCCAACATATGTCCGGCCAAATGAGTCGGGCCCTGGTGGAAGGCATAAGTCCCATGGCCGTGCAGCTCTCCATCAGTGTATGGCTATCCTTTAGCTGATCACAGTCCATGTGTTAATTGAAATCCCCCAGCAGGATGCAGTGTCCATACCTCAGGGCTAAAGGGATACCATTTCACAAAGATCAGAAACAAATCAAGCCGCTGTGCCCAGTGGTCTATATATAAGGCCCATGGATATTGATTGTTTTGGAGAAAAGGCTAGGGTAAATCCCAATATCTCTGCCATCTCCAGGTTCACCTTGGGAAGCTGGGTCAGGGTATAGCAATCTTTAAAAATAATAGCTACCCCACCACCTCTGCCCCCATTTCTATCTTTCTGTACAATTTTATAGCCCTCAGGGATAGCTGTCCAAATGTCAGGACGCGAAGAGTCCGTAAGCCAGGTCTCTGTTACAAACAGAGCATCCAGGTCTTCCTCCCCAAGGAGGTCTTATATATCAATGGCATGCTTAGGTGGAGAGCGTGCATTTATAAGTGCCACCTTTAGTGATGGGACCTGCTCTGAGTAGTATCGGGCGGTTTTATTATTTCTCAGGGAAAAATTGCAGGAGCTGCAACGGTTTCCAGAGAGACCTAGGGTATCCAAGCTCAACGGTGTACAGCTGGGGATGGTATTGAGGGAATGAAGTTGTAAGGAGGTATAGGTATGGCGGTGCTTACCCTTTTTGCTTGTTTGGGCATAATGGCTGGCGCTGGTCACTTCCGGGACGCTGACGGGTGCAGACGGGCTTGCCTTTGGCGCGCCAACGGCACGTCCGCGCTGCAGCCCGGTTTAAATGCATCAGCCTGTTTGAAAAGCTAGAGCGCGCACTAGCAAAGATGGCCGCACTAGCTGTCCCTGGAGGAGAAATGACAGCCGCCCACCAAACACCCGAGACGGCCGGCAAGAGAACCCCCACCTGTCTCCCGCAACCAGCTCAGAGGAGGCGGACTGCAGAAGTAAGTGTTAACTTAGGAGCGCGTAGTGCAGATTCACAATTCAAAGTCAATTTCTGATATTCACATTTACTATTCATAAAAAACGTACTCCCTTTCCCAAGTGTGGTCTATAACAGTGCAAAGTTCTAAAACAAGAGAATAACACAATGCAAGCAACAATTTAAAAAGCAGGGTACATAAAAGAGGTTCAGCGCATAACACACGCTGCTAAACTTTCAGCAGGTTTTCAAGATGTGGACCCCCTTTGGGATAGTATGTATCCAACATATTAGTTTTGACAATATAAGTGCTTTTTTGGCTCATACTGTGCTAAGTATTGGATTTCTTGAAAAGATTTCAGAACACTATTTCATGTTCAGGCTAGGCCTAGACTTATCCAAATGATTCCTCTTGACGTTGAATACAAACGCTGGGCTCAAGTGAGCCTAACATTCATAAGCTCACATCTCTCTAAGGGAAGGCATCTTCAAGCTAAAGCTGTACAATTTCTTGCTGAGACTCTTTTCTGCTGACATTTCTTCCCACATTTTGTTCATTGCTGACTTTTTAGATTTTTTAATATATGATTTGACATAACAAGCAACAGCAATTGAATTTTCTGCAACAAACTGGATATCCATGTTTGCATTCCACATTTTTAAAGTGACTGGATTATAGTAATTAATGTACTTTGTAGCTTCTGTTCTTCTTTAGTTGAATGTATTTTTGGGAGATTTTCGAGTTATTGTATATCTTACTGCTGAGAAAAAACTATTTTCCCTTCCTTTAGAAATTATAGGTCATGAGAAACCAAAACGACATTTTGTCTAAAAGTTTCCTTTGCATGTATAATTCCGTCTGCAGTATTTTCCACATCTATGACTTTGAAACAGTAAAACATGTTGCCTCAAGATCTTTTCTCCTCCTTCTTTTGGAATGGCACATGCAACATACTGTTCATTTCAAAACAAAACTGCTTCATCATTATCCGTTCCAAAGTTGGTGAATTCTTTATCTATACTAGCATGTATGTATGAGGAGCACCTCTGGATTGATACTCTTTTCGCCAAAAGAAATCAGTTACCTCTCCAAGTGGTGGAATGCTTTTATTGCAGTTAAATGACATCATAGCTTGAAACCTATGGTTAAAATACCTGCAGACGTTTACAGGATCCAAATAATAGAGTTCTCCATCTGTATTCAGTTAAAAGTTTTTTACATTTGAATTTGCTTCTCATAGAAATTCAAGTAAATCAACCCACGCACATTCAGCACAGCTAAGTGTTAGCAACCATGTAGGTGTACCTACATTTCTTAACATGTATTTAAGTTGACCATGATGACAATACCAATATTCATTGGTGCCACATCGGCAAATTGATTAACTGAGGGCCAAATGTATGACCGCTTTTTGCAGTCGCAAACGGGAATTTAGCCCCTTGTGGCTGCAAAAAAGGGTCCTGGCATGTACAAACGCTATTTTGCAAGTCGGTGACTCGCAAAATAGCATTTGTGACTCACTATCAGGAAGGGGCATCACTTCGTAATAGCGAGTCACAATGGAATGTACCATTGTTTTGCGACCACATTAAATTTCTCAGCAACTACTGAACAGATTTATACCATTTAACAGAAAGAGAGCTTTCTGGACCAAGAGTTACCTTTCTGCCAAACTTGGAGTACTTCCGTTCAGCAGTTCGGGCTGTAGCCACGTCAAAAGTTTCCTATGGAATTTAACATGGCGAAAAGGTGTTTTGGGACCCCCCTTTTTCTTGCCCTCCCGCTTGACGGATCACTCCATCATTTTCAAGACAGCAGCTGACATGACCGCCCCATTAGTTTTGAAAATTTCATGAGGATTCTTCAAACAGCACCAAAGTTATTAGTTAATCAAGAAACGTTTTTCCTATGGAAATGAGGTCCTAACTATAACTACCTACTGGCGACCGCCAGTAGGTAATATACATATAGCATCACAATTGTAAAGGAAAAAGAACAAGTCTTCACTAAGAAGTTTCTAAGATAAAATTTCATACAATACAACATCTCTCGAACAAAAGGAATCTTACGACAAACAATCTAGATATATTAAAGACAAAAGAGAGAAGCTTACCTAAGTTTATTGCAGGTAAGTAATTAGAGAACATTCATACATGTTTTTATTGTCTTGTTGTTAGAGAACTTGGGTAATGTTAGCAGAGCCATTGCAAGAACGTTGTAATGGTGTTGAAACTTTCGCAGGTGGCAACCAGAACTGAATTCCTACTGGGAGAAGTTTCCCATAGTGAAGAGCCAACTGTAGAACTACCCTGCTATTGTGTGTGACTATTCTATTTATGGTCACTTGCAGTGGCAGAGTGGTCTGAGGATCATTCTTCTGCTCCTGTGAAAATCAGCATCTAGATCTAGTATCCTTTGACAGACTGAAGAACCATATCTCTTTTTGGTAAAAAAATGATTTTCAACTGAGCAGAATGGCAGAGAGCATTGATGTGAAAGCTCTGGCAACGATTTTAGAAGGTATTCAAAAACAGTTGAACGACACCATAGAAGAAAATATTTTAGAGCAGTGTTAAGAAGGTCAAGCCAAGAGACCTTGCAAGTAAGACAGAGAATGAAGGAAATAGTTGCAGTTACAAAATCTAGTTCAGGTGGGAGGGGGTCATCAGTAAGCCCGGGCGTAGTTTGCGTAGTAGCACTTCACGTAGCTACGTGAAGTACAGCTTCAACTACACGTAGCTATGCAAATTGCGTAGTGCGTAGCTGTGTGCTTGACTGCACTGTACAATAATTACCAAAAGCAAACTTGTACAGTGCAAGTTAAGATAAAATAAATATCTCTGTCTTTATATGCTAAAAATGCATATAGTCATTTCACTAAAGTGAAAACAAAAAGTTAACAAGCAGTGAGAGAGGTGATGATTTTGGTATCCTCACTAACTTAGGAGAGAACCAACAACCAAGCAGATGTCTTGAAAACAAAAAGCACATCTTATTGAACGATTCCTCCTAGGACCACCTCAAGCACAGTTATGGGCAAAATACAATCCCAAAGGCTCTGCAAAGCATTATGGGACGAGATTAGCAGTGGGCAGTGAATATTATAGTGTCAATATCAAAATAATTCTACAAAGAGCTGCAGTTCAACTAGTCGTCACTGGGTGTCGTCCCTCAAGAGTGAAATGCAAAAGTATTGAAAACCTTTCATGAAGCTTTTGCATTTGACTCGTGAGGGACGACACCCAGTGACGACTAGTTGAACTGCAACTCTTTGTAGAATTATTTTGATATTGGACACTATAATATTCACTGCCCACTGCTAATCTCGTCCCATAATGCTTTGCAGGGCCTTTGGTTGGGATTGTATTTTTGCCCATAACTGTGCTTGGGGTGGTCCTAGGAGGAAGGGACCACCATTGAATCGTTCACATGATATGCTTTTTGTGTTCAAGGCATCTGCTTGGTCCTCCCCCTAGGTTAGGGGGACTCCAAAATCATCACCTCTCTCATTGCTTGATATGTCAAAATTCATTTTTGTGAATTGGTTATATGCTTTTTAGCATAAAAAATTGCTTTATCAAAGCATTTGAAGGAGTTTGTTATTATTATTAAGCCTGGGCGTAGTGCTAGCTGTGTGCTTGACTCACTGCACTGTACAATAATTACCAAAAGCAAACTTGTACAGTGCAAGTTAAGATAAAATAAATATCTCTGTCTTTATATGCTAAAATTGCATATAGTCATTTCACTAAAGTGAAAACAAAAGCAGTGAGAGAGGTGATGATTTTGGTATCCTCGCTAACTTAGGGAGAGAACCAAGCAGATGTCTTGAAAACAAAAAGCACATCTTATTGAATGATTAGGTGGTGGTCCCATCCTCTTAGGACCACCCCAAGCATAGTTATGGGCAAAATACAATCCCAACCAAAGGTCCTGCAAGCATTATGGGACGAGATTAGCAGTGGGCAGTGAATATTATAGTGTTCAATATCAAAATAATTCTACAAGAGCTGCAGTTCAACTAGTCGTCACTGGTGTCGTCCCTCACGAGTCAAATGCAAAAGCTTCATGAAAGGTTTTCAATACTTTTGCATTTCACTCTTGAGGGACGACACCCAGTGACGACTAGTTGAACTGCAGCTCTTTGTAGAATTATTTTGATATTGGACACTATAATATTCACTGCCCACTGCTAATCTCGTCCCATAATGCTTTGCAGGGCCTTTGGTTGGGATTGTATTTTTGCCCATAACTGTGCTTGGGGTGGTCCTAGGAGGAAGGGACCACCATTGAATCGTTCACATGATATGCTTTTTGTGTTCAAGGCATCTGCTTGGTCCTCCCCTAGGTTAGGGGGACTCCAAAATCATCACCTCTCTCATTGCTTGATATTTTATTGTCAACATTCATTTTTGTGAATTGGTTATATGCTTTTTAGCATAAAAATTGCTTTATCAAAGCATTTGAAGGAGTTTATTATACTCCTGCTACGCTACGTTTATTAGTACAGTTATTCACTCTGCTACGTGCAATTTGCGTAGTGCGTAGTAGCACAAACTTTGCATGCTTCGTGAGCGTAGCAAAGTATTATGCCCAGGGTTAGTCATCAGAGTCTTCCAGTTCCTTCTCAGACTTCAGACCTTTCTACACAAGTGATCCATGCAATCTCCCCAACTATTCCACTAGCGCAACCAGCGGGCTTTGGGGGATCTGCTTAAGGCACAGAGTTTCAAAACACAATGCTCTTTACATTTCCTGTGTAGACCAGTAATTTTTTCTGAAGATCATTCAAAGGTGGCCTTCATATTGTCCTACCTGACCGGGGACACAGCAGCTTAGGCAATGTCCATGATCTCAAGGAATGATCCTATTCTGTATAATTTTGAAGCTTTTAAAGTAGAATTTTAAAGAATTTTTGATCAACGCTCAACTACCCAAGCTACAGATAATGAGTTGTTGGAGCTGAAACAAGGAAGCAGAGATTTAGTGGCTTACCTGGCGCAATTCACAAATTAGTGGTAGAAACCAATTGGCCAGAATCCAAGAGAACTGCTATTTTTTTATAGAGGGCTCACTGAGCATAACCCAACAATAGATTAGAGACACAGATCAGTTATCATGGGTTCTCAGTACTGTAGAGAGAACTGCTTCCAACACCATGTGAAGAGACCAGAAATCTCCCCCACCATCTCTTCACTCGACTGTTTGTGCAATTAAAAATGAAGACATTCCAGGAAAATATAAAGATCTGGCCATGGTGTTCGACAAGAAAGAAGCTGAGAAGTTACCCCCTATCGGCCCTATGATTGTAAGATTGAATTAGAGCCCAGAGCAGTATTACCATGCAGCAAAATATATGCATTAACTGAGGCTGAGAAAATATTTGGATCAATATTGAGCCAATGGATTTATACATCAATCTGACTCCTCAGTCTCCTCACCTTTATCTATTATTCCTGGGAAAGGTGGAGAGTTAAGATCATGTATAGATTACCGAGCAATGTATCAAGTAATGGTGAAAAATCTGTACCCATTAAAATTAATGTCAGAACTTTTAGATCAAATGAAGAATGCCAAAGTATATTCAAACTTAGATTTATGAGGAGTGTACCATCTGATTTGTGTGGCCCAAGGAGATGAGTAGAAGACCGCATATCAAACTCTTTTTGGGTTGTTTGAGTACCTTATGGTCTTTGCAATGCTCCGGCAACTTTCCAACATTTTGTCAATGATGCTCTTGGAGAATATCTTGACAGATTTGCAGTAATCTATATTGCTGGTGTATATTTTTTCTAACAACCTCAAAGAACATGTATCCCACGTGAGAGCCATCCTAGGAAAAACTGTTGGAGACCACCTTTATTTAAAACTAGACAAATGTGTTTTCCATGTTGAACAGGTAGAATTTCTTGGATTCGTTCTATCATCAAATGGAGTCAGCATGGATCCAGCCAAGGTGAAAGCAGTGCAAAATTGGTTGTCCCCGAAGATTGTTAAAGAGATTCAAAGCTTTATAGGCTTTGCACATTTTTACCGGAGATTCATCTGTAATTGTTCACAAACAGTCAGTCCTATAACCCGCCTTTCTTAAAAAGGAGCTGACATTTGAATTTTCTTGAGAGGCAGATTAAGCTTTCAAATTTTTGAAAGAATATTTATTGCACAACACCCATTTTGATGCACCCAAATCCTGAGGAACTATTTTTTGTTGAGGCTGACACATCAGATTCTGCAATTGGAGGAATCCTTTCTCAGCATCATAAAAGAACCAGCCAGTTGAATCCTGTGGCCTTTTGTTCTCAGAAACTAAGTCTGGCAGAAGTGAATTACTAATTGTCAATAAGGAAATGGGAGAGGATGTGGCCTAACGGCTAGGGCGATCAACCTGAAATATGGGGAACCGGGTTCGAGTCTCAGCAACGACGCTCAACATCCTGTGATTCTAGGCAAATCACAATCTCCCCATGCCTAACAAAAATGAATGTGTCGGTCTGTAACGAAACTGATGCTCATGTAAAGCGCTCTGATACCCAATACCTTTGGGTCAAGTTTGCGCTATATAGCACTCCGGAAAAAAAATGCAATTGTTGGCAGTTAATGAGGCATTCTTAGAATGGAGGCACTATTTGTTGGGTGCTCAGCATAAGGTCATGGTGTACACAGATCATAGAAACCTGCAGTTCTTAAGATTGTCCTGAACCCTAACGGCAAGACAACTACGTCGGTCTCTCTTTGTTGTGGATTTTAATTTTATCATCACTAATCTTCAAGGAGTGGCTAATGGTAAAGCTGATGTGTTATCTAGAATTGGCACAGAAGCAACTGGTAGGGAAATTATACCTTTAATTCCAGAAACAAAATTTGAATTTTACGACAGCCATTTTGAAAGCTATTCGAGAGAATGAGATGCTGGAATGGGCAAAACAAGCCCCAAATCGAAAAATCAAGGAACATTTACCGTATTTCAAGGAAGCGTTATAGTTCCCCTCCGATGATTTACAGAAAAAGGCTCTTCTAGCTTGTCACAATGATCCATTGGCTGCTCATAACTGTATTCAGAAAACTCTGGAACTTGTGAAAAGAAACTTTTGGTGTCCCAAAATGGAGGCTCAGATAAGACTCTGGGGCATATTATCTAGCAATGGCGATAAAGCTCACCTGCGCAAGCTATCGTCATTTTTTGTATTGCATAGTTTCCCAGATACTTATCGCATTGTTTTCAATGTATTATCAACACGTTGGTAACATGCAATAGTTTCCGGGAAAGGACGCAAAAACTCCCGCTAACACGCAATAGGAATTCATGCGATAGCATGGATCAGCGTGTTAGCGGTGCGTTAGCGGCGATAGAATTGCAGCTAACATGCCAATAGCATCCAATATGACCCATTGAATACCCTGTAAGACCCGATCTGTGGCACAAGATCACTGGCACAATTAGTCTTGCACTCTGCAGCAGTAACACATTGTGAGGACCTGTTATGTGATGGGGTGGCGTGTTTGTTGTAGTGTACCCCCTTACAACACCACGCCACCTTCTTGTACATGAGCAGCAGAAATAGGCTGGCTTACATGCACCTACATGCTTAGGGGCTATTAATGCTGTACCGTTTTGGTGTCTGTGGCTCCTCAGATGGAGATCAGGCCTAGTGTCCCTTAAGTACCCCCATGTATAACCATGTTTAGTCAGGTTTTTATCAGGTGTTAAAAACCTGCGATCTTCAGGGATTAGCGTGACTTTTTTTATCACGGCACAACTTTGGTAATACAGCGAAGTGGTGTGAGCGAGTTTTATCGTGTAGATTTTGATTAGAAACGCCTACCTTGCATGTCATTAGCGATAAATATCGCTGACATGCAAGGCAATAGTAAATGCGACAGCTAACGCCTGAAAGCTTGCGCTAACGCATGTTAGCGCAGGCTTGCTAATAGGGCGATAAAAATATCGCCGCTTTTTCAGCAAAAAGTGCCGCAAAAGCGTCGATATTGCCCTTGATAATATGCCCCAATGTGTTTCCACCTGTAAAAACTGTTTGAAAGAAAAACCCACTAGATCTGCTCCTCAAGGATTTTTTCAACCCTTGCCTACTGCACCTCATCCCTGGCACACAGTTTCTATGGATCTAATAGTAGACCTTCCTGTTAGTCAAGTTTATAATACAATTTTGGTATTTGTTGATACATTTTCTAAGATAGCACACTTTATACCTTTAAAAAAGATTCCTAGAGCTCCACAGCTAGCTCAGTTATTCACACAACACTTTGGGATCCCAAAGATTCTATTTTAAGACAAAGGGTCTCAATTCATTTCACATTTTTGGAGGACATTCACTAAAAGGTTAGACATAGACTCTTGCTATTCAACTAGCTACCACCCAGGAACTGATGGGAAAACAGAGAGGGTAAATAAGGAGTTAGAACAATATTTATGACTTTATCTGTTTGACCAATAAAACAATTGTGCAGAAATGGTTTGGGCAGCAGAATTTGTATACAACAATGCAGTTTACTCTTCAACCAGCTTCATATCTTTTTACCTCAATTATGGGAGACATCTTAGTTTGCTTTTGGGTAAAGAAGACAATATTGTCCCAGCGGTTGATGAGCTAATCAAAGATTTGTGAAACACATTTTTGAAAGAAAAGGAAAACATCATCAAGGCTAGGAAGTCATACAAAGTACAGGGAGATAAGAAAAGGAAAGAAGGGTCCATTTTAATTAAAGGTGATAAAGTTTGGCTATCCACTCGGCATTTGCATTTAAAAGGGAATCACAAATTTCAGCCAAGATTTGTAGGTCGTTTCCAGGTTGACAAGATGATAAATCCAGTAGCAGTCAAAATATGTTTACCTCCATCGTTGAAAGTTTACCTAGTTTTCCATGTGTCTTTGGTAAAGAGAAATCCACCAGATTGGAGAATGAACTCACCCCCAGCTCCTATTCAGATAGATTTGGCTGAAGAATTTGAAATCAATAAGATTTAAAACTCAAGAATCTGATTGATAGGAAAGGTTTTGGTGCTGAGGAGAGATCTTGGGAGCCACATTTCAATGTTCATGCTCCAAGGTTAGTACAAATCTTTCATCAAAACCACCCCAACAAACCTAAAATGGGGGACTGTTTTTTGGAGGGAGGTACTGTCAAGAACTCAGATCTGTAGTGTGCTAAGTTCAAGAAGATTGGTTTGATATAGGAAATACCTGTGTAGTTACAGGTATCCTCAAAGGAGAAAACTGTGTCAATTTTGGAACCTCCAGTCTAGCATTGTGCTACGAATATTGCAACACTTTAAGCAAAAAGAATTTGATGATGGCCGCCGCAATTCAGAGGAACTGCATGGAGCAGTCTAGTGCCGGTGGTTGCTCAAGCTAGTGTTCCATCATAGTTCTTGAGCACCATGTCATTAGTGATGTCACTAACAATGTCATGAGTGATGGAATATGTGTTGTCACCAGCAGTGCATTCCGGGGGCGTGAGTTATAGTTAGCTCAGGTAACTATAACGGCCGAATTTCTCTGGTTTTGTACGAGTAAAATGTCAGCCTAACTCTAACGTCCCTGAAACCTGTGTTTTTTTCAGTGAATTTCTATGGTTTTTTAAATGCTAATTCCTAACTTTACCGTCCCTGAAACCTCTGGTTTTTTTTCAGTGAATTTCTAAGGTTTTTAAAATGCTAATTCCTAACTATAATGTCCCTTAAACTAGTGTTTTTTCCCAGTGTATATATATATTTTTTTTTTTGCTACAATTAAAAAAAATATAAAATATATACTTTTTCAAAATAATTATAAATATATACACATATATATAATATGTGTATATATATATATATATATATATATATATATATATATATATATATATATATATATATATATATATATATATATATATATATATAATCTACTGGCTATGTCCTACAATCCACACTAGCATTTTGAAGGTATGGCTAGAAGATATGGATAAATGTATGTAGCTCATGCACTGCATTCGTAGAATGAGAGATATGTTTAAACATGGGGAACTACTTTTTTTCACATACAAAACCTTAACCGATTGGGAGATGAAATGTATTGTGTCCTAAAAAGTAGGGTGTATATTAGTTTTGATGAAAAGCATCTTTGTGATTGGTTAATAAAAAAGCAGTTTATACGTGGAGTACATATTATAGGATGACATTTGCTAAGCTCAACCACACCTGCTAATTGTATTTGGAAGGTGCAGTTCAAACTTGAAAGAATGGTGAACTTTTGACCTCCATGTGCCGTTAAATGTTGGAGAAAATGTGGCAAAAAAAATATCAGTTGGTTTAAAAAAATGATGAACTTTTAACCTGCATGTGTCGTAGAATGTTCTAGAAAGTGTTGATACAATACGTTGAACTTTTCACCTGTATGTGTCCTTAAAAAAACTTTTTTATATGGAAAGTTAAAAAATAACCAATAAAGAGAGGTTTTGCAATCGAAAAAAAAAAGGAACTATTCTGATTTGTTCTTTACATGTATTTATGTGTGGAGCAACAGGGAAAACATGTACTGTGTGACAAGAAAATAATGGCATGCATTTGTGACATTTGAAGTCTGCATACCAACTACCAACTATGAAGGTAAATTAGGAAATAAATGAAAATGTTCTTTGTATATTTTCTGTACGATTTTGTTCACAGTGGTAAAGTAAATGTGATTATTAGTGATAGTAATTCTCAAGGTGTGTTCCTCTGCTGAATATACGCAGGCGTTTAAGTGGTCCGGGTGTTATTAGTAGTAGGCTCCACCACCCCTTTAAGAGAGCCACCAATTTTTTCATCCCAGTTAAAGGTGTTACTATACGTATAGTAAATGGACGATACATAAAAAGTTTGGAATTACACCTTCATTTACTCTGTCTGCCTTGCACCACCATTTTGTGCCCCCAGCAGTACTGTTTATAAAAATAATCTAATATAGCTTTTTGTATTATAAAAATAGCACTTATAGGTTTATTGGCATATTGGTAGAATTTGTACTATATAAAGAATGTTGCAATCAGTTTCAATGGTATAGAAATGCACTGTATTATGTAGGAAATATTACATATGCATAGGTTGTGATGTCATTTTTTTACTGTAAGGTACATTTGAGTATAAGTGAAAACAGGTGATATACTGCGAACCCGTTCAGAATGTGCACAGATTTCATAGAGAGTAAATGGACAAAATAAACGTGCACGTTGCTTTGTGTATGTATGCATGGTTTAAATCATTTGATGATTCTTTAAGACATAATCTAAACACTATTTCTGCTTTACAATTGGGTACAGTGCACAGTGTTAGTAGTTAGTGACTAGATGCTGGTAAAGGTATTATTTATTGCTCGTTCAGTACGAAATAAAGGTGGAGAGGGGCGTTTCTTTACAAGAGATATTTTATAAATGTGTGAGAGATAAAAAACACTTAAAAATGTTCTTAGTAAATTTTCTATACGATTTTTTCACACTAGTAAACTAACTGTGATTATAAGTGATGAAAATTGTTAGGGTGTGTCTCTGTGCTGAATATATGCAGGACTTTAGGTGGACTGGGTGTTACCGGTGCTGAACACTGCTACCCCTTTAAGACACCAGCATTTTTTTCATCCCACTTAAAACCCTCAATATACGTATATTAAAGGAACAGTACAATAACAATTTAGGGACTACACCTCTGTTTCCTCTCCTGATGTGTCATCCCCATTTTGTGCACCAAACAGTAGTGTTTATAAAAATTAAGTAAGAGAGCTTTATTTAGTATGAAATAGCACTTATACCTTTATTAGCATGTTCATGGGATCTGTAGTGTAAAGAAAAGGACATAATCAGTTTCAATGGTACAAAAGTGACGTAACATATGTTTGAAAGATTACATGGTTTTAGGAGTAAGGTATAGAGGTAACAAATAAGCAGTATAGTTTATTATGTTTAAACGAGTATGTAGTTTTGTAAGTCAGATACGGCGTTGATTTGTGCAGCACACAGAACACCCACAATGACCCTGGAACAAGTCCCTGAACGCCTTGGCACACTGCAGCACACATCCAAACGCCAAGTAGGCCCCCATCCACAATGTGGACAGAGTGCCCCCCCTATCACCAATATCACAACCTACCCTTGCACATATGCTGAATCCAGCTAACCAGCAGATCCGTGACCCACACTGACTATGGAAGTAACACTGCATTTCGGATAGCATAGCAGCTGCGCAAAGAAAATGACATGGCCCACGAAGCAACATGGACGGAGCCAAGTGCGGATCACATTCTCAAAGGAGCAGGTCACACTCCGACGTGTCATCGTGCAACAACAACCCATGCCTTACAATACACGCAGCAGACCAACAATGCACTGCTGATGACGTCACATATCACATATTACATAACTCATGACATGGTCAGTGACATCACTGATTACATCACTGATGATATCTCAAATGACATCACTGATGACATCATCCAGTGACTGTGTGTTTCTGAAAAGTTTAAGTATGTTTTATATATATATTTACAGAAAGGTGTATTGAAGACTGAGTGGGTCTATGAGTGTCTGAATGCATGATTTAGTAGGTGCATGACTGACTGTATAAGTGAGTGATTAAATGTGTTTTACTGAATGTATGGGTTAGTGACTAAACTGTGTGAGTGTCTGTATCAGTCTGTCAGTTGGTGTCTGCATGGGTTGGTGACTAGCTACATGAGTGTCTATATGGGTTATTGATTGGTTGGCTGAGAAACTGTATGGGTGCTTGAGTGTCTGTGTGGGTGGGTGTGGGGTGTGTGGCTCCCTGCATGGATGTATGAGTGGGTCATTTACGGGCTGTATGTGTTCATGAGTGCAACTGTGAGGGGCTGTACAAGTGGGTGAGTGTGTGTATGGCTGTGTTGGTGAGTGAATGGATATCTCAGTGGTTCATGTGTGAGTAACTACATATGTGAAAGGCAGTATATGTGAGTGTTGGAGTATATAAGTGACTATATGTGAGAGTGAGTGATTGTGAGAGTGGCTGTATGGATGAGTGTGTGCTTGTGTCAGTGATTGTATAAGAGAGTAAGGATGTGTTAGTATCTGAATGAATATGTGAGGTGGTGTGTGTATAACTATATAGGTGAGTAAATGGGAGTGTGATTCATTCTTTGCTTGGCTGACTGGGTTTGTGAGTAACTCTATGGGAGAGTGGCGTTGTGTGAGTGTCTGTATGGGTGTATGAGTGCATATGATAGTATCTGTATTGATGAGTGACTGCATATAAGAGTGACTATATGGGTGAGTGAGTTGATGTGTGTGTAGACCTAGGAATCAGTGAGTGGGTATGTACTAACTGGTATTGGTGTGTCTATGGTTTCGAGAATGGCAGTCTGTATTTTAGAGTGGGTGTATCAAATGTTATATTAGGGTGTGAGGAGGTGCATCAGATGATCACATGGATGATGTCATCAGTGATGTCATTTGAGATGTCATCAGTGCTGTCATCAGTGATGTCACTGACCATGTCATGAGTGATGTAATATGTGACGTCATCAACAGTGCAATCCAGGGCGCGTGTTATAGTTAGCTCCACTAACTATAACGGCCAAATTTCTCTGGTTTTGTACGAGTGAAATATCCATCTAACTATAACGTCCCTGAAACCTGTGTTTTCTTCAGTGAATTTCTAAGGTTTTTTAAATGCTAATTTCTAATTATAACAGCCCTGAAACCTATGGTTTATTCTATGAATTTCAAAGGTTTTTTAAATGCTAATTTCTAACTATAACGTCCCTGAAATCTATGTTTTTTTAAGTGAATTTCAAATGTTTTTAGAAATTCTAAATTCTAACTATAGCGTCCCTGAAACCTATGGTCTTTTCAGTGAATTTCAAAGGTTTTTTAAATGCTGATTTATGACTATAACGTTCCTGAAACCTATGTTTTTTTCAGTGAATTCCAAAGGTTTTTTAAATGCTATTTCCTAACTATAATGTCCAAAAAACACTTTTTCTAAATTTATAAGCTTTTATAAAAAATAATTTGATATTTTATCCTTTTTAAAATGTGCATTTAAATGTTATATTTTTTTTAAACTGAGATTCGCAAACCGATCGTGTACCCGTCATGGTGGTTGCGAGAATCCAAGAATTTTGCTGCCATATTGGTTAAATCGTGCACAATACACGTACGGTATGCAAAAGATGCGCGGTTCTCATTTTTCTTTTTTAATAATTTTAAATACAAGATATATACTATAAATTTATTAAATCAATCGTATATGCTTTATTGTATGAGTTATAAAAGTAATATTTACTAAAATAATATGGATGTTAAACATCTTATAAATATAAAGTTACAGGAGCCGTGACGGTCCTGCGTAACATCAAGTATGTATTTTCGGGGGTAGCGTCAGGTACGCGAATTCAACGCAAGTTATTTTTTTTAAAGTATATGTATATAACTTTATTATATATAATATACAAAGAGATTAATATACACAATTGTAAATATCGTATATTTGTAACTGGAATAAAGATATATTATTGTTAAATATATTTTTCACAAATCGCGTCTGGTGCGCGCCGGTTGCGCGTCGGGTGCGCATCGGGTGCACGAATCCCATATGACTTCAAAAGAAAGCATTTCATTGGTTAAGAAGCTTTTTTTTCTAGAACTTGCAGGACCCCACCCAATTTTTTCATTCTTCCAAGAACATCTACAGAGACACAGCTCTTGTGTTTTCTGCTCTTCTTTTTTGCATTTTTTTTGGTGGTTATTTTACATCACCAAAAAATGGCTTCTTCAAATCCACCTCAACAACCTACTGGAGAAGAAGACGAAGATTTGGAAGAACCAGTGAAGTAGAGATATGAGAGCGTTGTATGACTTTTTTTTAATAACAAGAGGGGAAAAGAAGGTCAACGCATGCAAGGTGATGTGCACTATCTGCAAAACGGTCGTCTCATGTGGATCTGAAAGAAAATACTCATGTGGCACATCATCCATGCTTAAACACCTGCAGACAATGCATCCACATCGTCTTGCATGAGAACAACATCGTCGTGAGCTTCAAAAACAGACTTCACAAGACGATCAAGTTGCTGGGCCTAGCACCTCGTCAGGTTCTTCAACAACAACTCAAAGAACCCATATCATACCTGAGTTTGCTGGACTTGGCAGCGCTGTATTAAATGCAAAAAAGTTCTTTGCTATGGAGAGCAATCAGTGGATGCTGCTATTGTGGTTGCTGCAAAAAAAAATCACCATTGTTAATTTTTTGTTTTTTTGTTTTTGCAATGACTTCTTAATTGCAAAATGTTTCCAAAGTTTTCTCCGTTCATTCTGTTGTTTTTTTTTTTTTTTTTAAAAAGCACCCAAAAAATACAAAAAAAGAGTTAAAAACACACACAAAAAATGTAAAAGAAATAAAATGGTACTTGTTAGAACCGCCTAGTTGGTTAAAAATATACAAACTTCTATGGGTTGTATGAATTGCGGCAAGTGTAATATATGGATAAGGATAGTGTCTTAGTGCATGGATGAGTGCATGGATAGTGCCTGAGTGATTGCATGAGTGCATGGGTAGTGCCTGGGTGATTGGAAGTGATTGGAAGAATGCATGGGTAGTGCCTGGGTGATTGGATAGTGCATGGGTAGGGCCCGAGTAATTGCATGAGTGCATGGGTAGTGTCTGGGTAATTGGAGGAGTGCATGGGTAGTGCTTGGGTGATTTCAAGAGTGCAATGGTAGTGCCTGGGTGCATGGATGAGTGCATGGGTAGTGCCTGAATCATTGCATGAGTGCATGGGTAGTGCCTGGGTGATTGGAGCAGTGCATGTGTACTGCCCAAGTGATTGAATGAGTGCAGGGGTAGGGCCTGAATGCATGGATACGTGCATGGGTAGTTCCTGAGTGATTGTATGAGTGCATGGAAAGTGCCTGTGTAATTGGAGGTGTGCATGGGTAGTGCCTGGGTAATTGAAGGAGTGCATGTGTACTGTCCAAGTGATTGCATGACTGTAGGGGTACTGCCTAAGTGCATGGATTAGTGCATGGGTAGTGCTTGAGTGATTGCATGAGTGTATGGGTAGTGCCTGGGTGCATGGAGAAGTGCATGGGTAGTTCATGAGTGATTGGAGGAGTGCATGTGTACTGCCCAATTGATTGCATGAGTGCAGGGGTAGTACCTGAGTGATTGCATGAGTGCATGGGTAGTGCCTGGGTGATTGGAGGAGTGCATGGGTAGTCCCTGGGTGATTGAAGGAGTGCATGGGTCGTACATGGGTGATTGCATGAGAGCAGGGGTAGTGCCTGCATGATTGAATGACTGCATGGGTAGTGCTTGGGCAATTGCATGAGTACAGGGGTAGTGCCTGTGTGTTTGGAGAAGTGCATGGTTTGTGCCTGGGTGAATGTATGAGTGCATGGGTAGTTCATGGGTGATTGGAGGAGTGCATAGGTACTGCCTGAGTGACTGGATGAGTGTAACAGTACTGCTTCAGTGATTGCATGACTGCAATAGAACTGCTTGAGTGATTGGAGGAGTGCAAGAGTAGTGCCTGGGTGATTGCATGAGTGCAAATGTAGTGCCTGGGTGATTGGAGGAGTGCATAAGTAGTGCCTGGGTGATTGCATGAGTGCAGGGGTAGTGCCTGGGTGATTAGAGGAGTGCATGGGTAGTGTATGGGTGATTTTATGAGTATATGGGTAGTGCCTGTGTGTTTAGAGGAGTGCATGGGTAGTGCCTGTGTGATTACATGAGTGCATGGGTAGTGCCTGAGTTATTGAAGGAGTGCATGGGTAGTGTCTGTGTGATTGCATGAGTGCAGAGGCAGTGCCTGGGTGATATAAGGAGTGCATACATACTGCCTCAATGCATGAATGAGTGCATGGGTAGTCCCTGGGTGATTGGAGGAGTGCATGGCTAATGCTTGGGTGATTGAAGGAGTGCATGGGCAGTGGCTGGGTGATTGAAGGAGTGCATGGGTAGAGCCTGTGTGATTGGGTGAGTGCAGGGAAAGCACCTCAGGGCATGGATGAGTACATTAGTAGTATTTGAGAGAATGGATGAGTGCATGGGTAGTGCCTGGGTGATTGCATGAGTGCATGGCTACTGCCTGGGTAATTGGAGGAGTGCATGTATACTGCCTGAGTGATTGCAAGAGTGTAGAGGTAATACCTGAATGCATGGATGACCACAAAGGTAGTGTCTGACTGTTTGCATGAGTGCATGGGTAGTGCCTGGTTGATTGGAGGAGTGCATGGGTAGTGCTTGGATGATTGAAGGAGTGCATGGGTAGTGTCTGGGCAATTGAAGGAGTGCATGGGTAGTGCCTGTGTGATTGGATGAGTGCAGGAGAAGCGCCTCAGGGCATGGATGAGTGCATGTTTAGTATTTGAGAGAATGGATGATTGCATGAGAAGTGCCTGAGTGATTTTATCAGTGCATGGGTAGAACTTTGGTCATTGTAGGACTGCATGTGTGCTGCCTGAGTGATTGGACAAGTGCATGGGTAGTGCCTGTGAGATTGCATGAGTGTATGCATAGTGCCTTAGTGCATGAATGAGTGCATGGGTACTGCCTGGGTGATTGCATGAGTGCATGGGTAGTGTCTGGGTGATTTCAGGAGTGCATGAGTACTGCTTGGATGATTGCATGAGTGCAGGGACAGTACCTGAATGCATAGATGAGTGCATGAGTAGTGCCTAAGTGATTTCATGAATGCATGGGTAGTGCTTGGATGATTAGAGGAGTGCATGGGTAGTGTCTGGGTGACTGAATGAGTGCAGGGGTAGTACCTTAGGGCATGGATGAGTGCATGGGTAGTATTTGGCAGAATGGACAAGTGCATGAGTAGTGCATGGGTGATTGTATGAGTGCATGGCTACTGCCAGGGTGATTGGAGGAGTACATGTGTACTGCCTGAGTGAATGCAAGAGTGCAAATGTAGTGCCAGAGTGCACAGATGAGTGCATGTGTAGTGCCTGGGTTATTGCATGACTCCATGGGTATTGCCTGGGTGATTGCATGACTGCATGGCTAGTGCTTGGGCGATTTAAGGAGTGCATGGGTACTGCCTGAGTGAATGCAAGAGTGCAATGGTAGTACCTGAGTGCATGGATGAGTGCATGGGTAGTGCCTGGGTGATTGCATGAGTGCATGGTTAGAGCCTGGGTGATTGAAGGAGTGCATGGGTAGTGCCTGAGTGATTGCATGCGTACAGGGGTAGCACTTGAGGGCATGCAACGTGCATGGGTAGTATTTGACAGAATAGATAAGTGCAAGGGTAGTGCCTGGGTGATTGCATGAGTGCAGTTATAATGCCTGGATGATTGGAGGAGTGCATATGTACTGCCTGAGTAAACACAAGAATGCAAGAGTAGTGCCTGAGTGCATAGATGAGTGGATGAGAAGTGCCTGGGTGATTGCATGACTGCATGGCTAGTGCTTAGGCAATTGAAGAAGTGCATGGTTAGTGCCTGTGTAATTGTATGAGTGCAGGGGTAGCACCTGATGGCATGGATGAGTGCATGGGTAGTATTTGACAGAATGGATGAGTGCATGGGTAGTGCCTGCGTGATTGGAGGAGTGAATGTGTACTGCCTGAGTGAATGCAAGAGTGCAAGGGTAGTGCTTGAGGGCTCAGATGAGTGCATGTGTAGTGCCTGGGTGATTGCATGACTTCATGGGTGCTGCCTGGGTGATTGCATAACTGCATGGCTAGTGCTTGGGCAATTGAAGGAGTCCATGGGTACTGCCTGTGTGATTGCATGAGTACATGGGTAGTGCCTGAGGGCATGCATGAGTGCATGGGTAGTATTTGACAGAATGGATGAGTGCATCAGTAGTGCCTGTGTGATTGCATGAGTGCATAGCTACTGCCTGGGTGATTGGAAGAGTGCATGTGTAATGCCTGAGTAAATTAAAAAATGAAGGGTAGTGCCTGGGTATATGGATGAGTATATGGGTAGTGCCTTGGTGATTGCATGAGTGCAGCAGTAGTGCCTGAGTGTATGCACAAGTACATGGATAGTGTGTGAGTGATTACATGAGTGCATGGGTAGTGCCTGGGTGATTGTACCAGTATATGGGTAATGCCTGGATAAATTGAATGAGTGTGGGAATAGTGCCTGAGTGCATAGATGAGTGCATGGGTAGTGTTTGAGAGAATGGATGAGTGCAGTAAAACTGGCTCTAAACATTATTTCACATTATCATGTATATTACATTATTTCTTCTTACCTTTTTTACTAATGTAGATACAAAACACAGTGGAACTATTTTACAGTAGTTTTGTTGTGAACTAAATTTAAAATCTTTTCAAACTTCACCATTACCTTCTGAAAAAAGAAGAAAAACTGTTATTGAATATAATATTATACTTTTAAGCACACAACATAATTTTAGAATTACATAACATTTTCAGTTTCCCTCTGTTGCTGTTCTCAGATTCTACTGAATTTCACTATACACAGTGATTTCAATGTAGTATCATCATACAAAAGCGGGGAAAAAAACAATCAACAAGATTGAAAAATAAACAAATCAGCAATGAGCATTATTTAGAAAATGTGTAACTATGTGATTACCTATCTACAGTTTCTTAATTAAATTCTTCAACTACATTAAATCTTTTATTTCTCTCAACTACATTTTGTAAAATGTACACTCTCATTTACATCTCGTATAATATAGACAACAAATTAATAAACTACTTGTTTCTAAACACAATTTTCTAAATGCAATATAACTTTGCAAAAACAATAATCCATACACTAATTGTTCACATCTTCCCAATATGCCGAATATTGTTTCCGAAACTTTTGCATTGAAAATTTCCAAACTAAACTTGTTAATTCGTGTTCACATCTTCCCAATAGGCCGAATGATGTTTTCAAAACTTTGGTAAGAAAAATATCAGATATGAATTTGGTAATTCGTAAGGCAACCTAAATTTGAATTCCAAATGGGCATCATTGCAATGTGTCCACCCTTTATTGCACGTTAAATACACAGTATAGTGTCCAGATGTTATAGTAGGTCCATCATGGAAAATAATAGCCACTGCTTTAAAAGTTCTTCCTGAAATTGATACTTGACTTGCCACAAAAATTTTAATTTTGGTGTCCAATTTTTTTCCATTTGCTCTACAACGTTGTAGCATTAAAATGACATATTTTCCTAATCTTTCTATATAGAATGTTGACAACATTTCTGATTTACAATCAGAACATTTCATATCTTGATTAGCTGTTTTTACTAATTTGCTAAAAGATACTGATTTGCAATCTGGTATCGTCAAGTATATGAATCATTCAGTGTCTATTTCAGTGGTAGAAGAAAATGAACACTCTTCACATATATGATCCCATCTGTAACTTAGTCCAAATACATTTTCAATTTCTATTCCTTCATCTTCCAATATTCCAAGCATAAACATAAGAAATTCTTGTGCATCTTGTTGTATATTCAGTGTAAGTTTGAATGAACCAGTACATATATCCAAAAGATGCTGAATGGCAGAAGCAGTATGGATTTTACTTCTGTCAGTTAACAACTTTTGAAAAATATAATGTAGTAAAGAACAGAATCCTTTTTCTCGATTTTCCATAATTTGATGATGAAGATCTTCTTGATAAAACACAACATTCACAATTACATTAGCATAGCAATTGATAACTGAACTATTTTCTAACTGGTATCCTACAATATCATCAACAGTGTCCATTTTCATTTTCTTTACACCTTCATGATTCTCTTGAATTGTTTTCTTTTTTTGAATCTCAGTAGAATGTTTGTCATATTTCCGTTTTGGGCACACTATACATTTCTCGTATACAGGATATTCACCTAAGTTAGAAGCATAAAGCCTTCTTAACCAATTGTACTCTCTTACACAATTTCCATCAGCACACATTTTTTCTCATCAAAATCAATCAAATACAAACCAGATAATGTTCTTACTCAAGACAATGCAACGTATGCCATGCCCTGTTTAAACACTGTACTTCCAATATTTACCAAAGCACTGTCTACACTTAAACCTTGAGATTTATGAATGGTTACTACATATGCTAAAGAAAGAGAAAACTGATTTCTACGAACATACAAGTATTTTACAAGCAAAAAGAAGCAGCACAATGTCCAATCTGTTTTACCTCTTCAATCTGATCAAATTTAATATTCAAAAATTAAATTCCGTCTCTGTTCTGAAAATTTACAAAATCAACAACTTTTCACATTGCTCCATTTACTAAACCTTCTTCTACATTCAAATTACGCCGTAAAATTACCCGACAGTTTACACATACATATAAAGTCTTTTCTAAACCTGCAGTCTTAGATACAGACTTTTCCAAAGAATCCAATTTTGACTGTAATTTCTCTGAGAGAAGAATAGTAACTCCTTTGTGCTCCATTTTATCAATAGCTTCCATTTTCACTATTGGTTGTTTTTCTAATTTCAAAAGTTCTTGATTGAATGTAGAACACTCTTGCAGTGTAGGCATTAGGCAAACTATAGACTTCTTTTCTCCAATTTTTTGTACATTATTTCCGGTGCTATATTTTCATTTGTAAACAAGTTCCTTAGTAGCCGACTTTGTAAAGCTTGTTTATCATGTTTTGTCAAAACACCAATTCTTATATCTTGAAAAATGTTTCCATAATGTTCATCACTTGCTTGTCGCATATTCTTAATAAGTTCTTTATATTCAAAATGAGATGTTCACATTTCCAATACTTCCCAAAGATTTCCTAGTGTCTTCATGGACAAGTGTTTTAAAAAGTGTTTGCCCTTTCACAGGAGTAAGTTGTAGTGGATCGCTGAATACAATTACATGTTTTCCTCCAAACAGAACATCATAATCTGTTTTTAAAATCTGTTGCATTCTTAAATGTACAAAGGCAAGCATTAAGTTTGAGACCATGCTCACCTCATCAGTGATTAAAAGTTTCATCTTCTTCAGTACTCTTGAAACATCATAACAAGCTTCCCCAGATAGCTTGTGATATTCCAATGTATTTTCAGGCTCAACCGGTAGCATGAGTAATCGATGTAAAGTAATCCCTTTAATAGTGTATGCTGCTAACGCATTTGAAGCTGTTACAACACAAGATAAATGTGATTCAGTAGTTTTGTGTAGATAACTGGTCAAAACTTTAATTAAGAAACTTTTTCCTGTTCCAGCTTGACCACTGATATACATTCGAATAGGTTTAAATGATGTGCATTGGCATCCTTTTTTTATGCAGCAATCCATGCTGTATCTGGTGTGACACTTGCTGCTATATTTCTTTTTGTTCAATATTTAGTTCTTCTTCCAAGTTTCCCAACTCAATAATATCCTGTTGTGCTTGTTGTATTGCCATTTCTACTTCATTCATGGCTATTGCTGCTTCATTTTCAATAATTGGTTGCCCTAGTGGATCTTGACTTAGTGGAGCAGAACTTTGACTATCTTGAGAACTGACTCTAGCAATTTCAGCTGCACTAGTAGTTTCTTGTTCAATCTCTTAATTTAACATTTGTAGATAAGTAGGGAAAATTGTGCATTGAATGTTATCTTTATGTGCATTAAAAGAATCTTTATAGCAGTCAAAATCTCCAAGTAATTCCATTTCACTACGGCAAGTTTTAAAGAGTTGCAGAAGTGCTAAATAGAAAAATTCCCTTTTATCTGGAGTTTCGCAACTGAGTATTCTGTGGTGTTGTAGGGATTCTGCACATACACAGAGCTATGCACAGGATGATAGGACCTCAGAATATAGTGGTGAGCCAACCATAAACCTTAGCTCCTAAAATCCCAACCCGACTAGCTGTAGAATCTCATTAGCAACAGTGCTACCAATGCTTAGACAACATAGAACACGGTATCTCTCTCTCAGGACTCGCAGTAACAAGAACACCCTTTCATAACTCACTCATACCTGTCGACAACGCGCGTAAGAAGAGACACTGTATAGTTTAAAATGTTTATTTTAACTAACGTGCTCTAAGATACAGTACACGTGTCAGTACTATCAGCAAAATGCATAAGAATAATATAATCAGCATAGTTACAACTCCATAGAATACAAACGGGGAAAGCATTTCATAAAGCAGTGGATATAGGGCTAAATGACTTTACCACCCTCCCCGTGCTAGTAGCTAGTTTATTATAAAAACAGAAGACCTCTGGGCTTTGACTAGCGAACCCCCATACCTCAAGATCTAGATGCAAGGTTTACATCATCAGACAAGCACAGCTCTTCTCCCTGGAAAGGTTTTTCTCCAAGTGCCTCTAACAGTGAAATCACAATATTAAAAGCACACAAATTTCTCCAAGGCAGCTGTACATAGTGTTATGTCTAAGTGTGAGGGACTGGCCAGATCAGCAAGAACAAGGGATGTTGTTTTTTGACCTTGTACATGTCGTGCAGACCTAGCCCAAAGGGAACAGGAGAAAAGGTGAAAGACAGAAAATGCAGACAGTTCTAAAATAACCTGGCAGAAGCAGAGGCTGAAAAACAGCGGCACAAAGTAACGTGCACAAAAACAGGCATCATGGCAGCCAGGCCTAAGACAACGTAGCAAGGCAGACAAGACACCCTCCCCTGGGCAGTCCAACGGCCAAGACATAGGACGCAGACAGAGTCCAAATCGACCGAGCAGAACAGAAACGTCCGTGATGGAGCAGGCCCCATGAAGGACAACGAATGAGAGAAAAAAAAAATTGTAGAGGCAAAAAAAAAAAATCCAGCTTAGCAGGTCGCAGAAAGCGAAGGCCCTGTCAATCCAACAGAGTGTAAGTGCAGAAAAACGCCACACCTTCCAAGAGGACATCATTGGAATCGTCTGAAAAAAGCGACGCCATCCAGTCCAACAAATCAAAGCTGCAGGCATGTTCCTCCGAAGCGGGAGCAGTTAATAGCAATGCGGGACAACTTGCGTGGTACTCAATATAACTTTGTTGTAGGAGATCCTGAGCAGCCACCCAGATATCCCATTGTGCCAAAATCCCCAGTGCAGCCGCACGTGCCATGTAGCCTGCAGCGGAACAGTCCCGTTCATGGGCCTCTAAGGGACCCACCAACTGAACAAAATCCGGAACAGACAAAGACGTATTGGAGAGGCAATAATCCATGGTCCATGAGAAAGAACAGCGGATGCAAGACATCACAGGTTGCACGCAAGTGAAATACGCAAAGCGAAAAGATAGTGTATAGGACACACTTAGTGTCGCCAACGGCAGGACGCCAAAACCAGCGAGGATGCGCTCACGGAGCATCAGGAGCCGACCTGGGTCGAGAAAGGCCCATTGTGGTGCAGCCATTGTGTAGGAAACAAACCAACAGCAGTACACCAGCCGCCAAGGCGAGGATCAATGGGAATCCACCAAACACGCTGGAAAAGATGGAATGAATAAAAGCCGGTATCACACCAAAAATAGTTTGAAAAGAGGTCACAAGGCCGGAGCCTACAACTTTAAAAAAGTGTACCAGACCTTCAGTGCGAGATGCATTAAAAACACGGTGAATCAGTTCACCGAAATGTTGTGGGAGGTTAGTGTTCAAAAGGGCCTGTATTTCACTGTGGGTACTTGCCACCTGGAGAACGAATGTCTCCCGGGCGGACGTGAGCATAACCTCTTGGTTCAATAATAGTGCCTTTATTTTGCTCAGTTTATTGAAATCCGCCTTCAGAGTAGGAATGGAAGGCCAAATAGAACTATCTATGATGTCGTACGGGGGAGGAAAAAGCACATTTTTGCAGCAGACAACCCTGTGTGAAACTGTAACAATATAGGGTATGCCGGCCAGCATGCCACAGCAGTCTTGGTTATTCAAAAGCAGATAGCTACCATTTGCAAGCACAGTGAAAGTAGGAGAAATAGCAGGAGCAGGAACACCCTTCAATACACAAGCAAGATTCGGAGCCGAAACGTTACAAGCTCCGTGCAGCTTAATGTGTTTGCAAATAAGGGAATGACCCACAGTTGAATCGCATGACTCCCCCGTGAGAAAAACCTCCTTCCCGTCTCTAAGGCATTTGTACATGAAAGGCAGGGACCAAAGTTCATGCAGGAAGGCACTCCCCAAGGGCTAGAAATGGCCCACAGGATAATGTTTCATGCACGAACTAAACTCAAACAAAGAAAAAGGCAAGGCAATAACCCCATGAACTAGCCACACAGCAGAATCTAATTCCGCCACAGAGAATGGTAAGGGCTCTATCTTTTCGATATGTAACAGAGTGTAAGCTGCATCTTTCATGGACATGAACTGCTGTTTGTCAGTCAAATTAAAAGGCAGAAATAAGGCAGAGGTGTTCAAAAAATGCCAAGGAACTTTACCTAACTTAAGTGTTTGCAAAGTCCACGCAAACTGCATAACTGAACGCAATTGATTCTGACCATGATATAACACAGAAACATCATCTTGTACAATATCAACAACAGAGGACACAATATTCTCTAATGTGTAAATGTGGGAAGACAGGGTATTAATACTATTGTCAACAACAGCAAGCACCTTTTCCAAATTTGCTTGATCTATTTCCCGTAGACGGGAAGCAGCTTCAATTTGCGAAAGCTTCCAGAGTTCATTATAAGTCTCATAAATGAATCGCTTAGGTCATGGACCACGAGGCCCCAGAATAAAGTCGGACAGATCAATGTTGCCTGATAGGAGGGATAAATGTTGTTTAACAGAATCTAGGGAAGAGTGCTGCAACCACTGTTTACACAACTTACCAACAGAATATGTTGTTACCGTACGAGAGTCAGAAAACCTTGGATCTGGCCTATCCTGTTTGTAACCAGGAACTGAGTCATGAAAACGCAGTTGGCAGGAATTAGATGCTATCGGCCATGCCAACCAGGGTGACTGAACAAGCGCAGAGATATTAAACGAATTGTTTCGAAAAAGAGCCTGCAAATCTTGAAGGGACATATTGAACGGCAAGCTCCCGGGGAAGGAAGGGGCATTCAATTGTTTGGAAGTAGCCAAACCCCAACACGTAGTTTGATAGATGGTATTATTCAGAAATAAAATTTGGGCCGGGAGAAGGCAAGCATGGTGCAAGGCTTCTGTGCCTTGCACCTGCCATGGCTTGGAGCCCCAGATTGATTTCAAGTCAACGGTGTCCTTCCAGTACTCATAACCACCCACAGCTAAGGCGCTCAACAAGGAACCCGAATATAGTAATTTGGTGTGGGTCAACATGATTTTCTGAGTGGATGACGTATTCAATTTAAAATAATAGGACCCAGGGTTCGATCTATCAAAGTCTGTAAAATAAGTAAATTTACCCCTAAGAGTCTGGGAGCTACCAGGTAAAGGTGTTGGACAATGCTCCCATTGGGTGTAGTTAAAAGAACCATGCAGTGCACTTGGTTTATGGATAAAGTGGTTGCCCCAATGCTGGTAACAATACAAATCGGCATAATTGGCAGAATTCATGTATAAATCTTCAGCATTAAAAGCAGCATAATACTTCAAATCTGTAAATAATGCTTCAACAGCATGCATATCCCAATCATCAGAATGAATATTACTTTTTACGACATCACCCATTGATACACGAAGTACATTTGGTACATTAATAATTTCGGTTGGTCCATGAATTTGGAAATTTACTGCATCCCATACGATGCCATCAGCAACTGGAAAAGCTGAAATGTTCACAAATGTGTGGTCACGCTTCATGAAGTGAGATGAAGAATGTGGAGCCAAAGTTCCAGCGACAGTGTTCACAGCAGAGCATTCCGGTAAATAGTGACCATTGATAAGTAGAAAAAACACTGTGACAAAGCCAATGGACATGAACAAATAAATCAGAAATAGCACCAACCAGATGTAAGTCCAGGGGGGAATTAAAAAATTGTCTCTGAACCAGGATACAAAAATACTGAATTTGGACGGGACAAGTGATGAGGTGGAATCCGAGTCAAAGGAATAACGTATTGGGCGCAGTGGCGTTGTTGGTAAGTGTGCCACCGACTCGTTATCGGGGTAGGTATACTCAGTCTCTTCGTTGCAGGGGGAGACCGGGTTTTCAAGTAAGCGATCAGGCGAATCAACCATCTCAATTGCAACATCAGTGACCGTTCGGGCAGGAGGTCCACAAACATGTGTCCGGTATATGACAGGACAAGAGACCGCTGGTGTAACACTATTCAGGATCGGCCAGATGTTGTAGCTTGACATTTTCCACTGAGATGTATCTGTTCTCCTTGCGACCAGGAAGCAGTGGTAAGATGACTGTACGTGTTCCCTTCAAGCCCAGGACTGGAACTGGTGCATGATAAGAGGGGCCAAATTCTTTTTTGTTCTCCACCTTCTCTCGAACCAGATCTCCAATCTTCGGAAGCCAGGCGGCCACCGGAATCTGCAGCGCAGTGTCTGTGGCTGAAGGTAAATGTGCAATCGCAAGTTTGTCTCGGGCTTCTTGTAAGTCCTGTAACATAGTAGAATGGTTATCTACATCAAAGATGGCGGATTGCGCCGCCATGTCTAGACCATCAAGGTCAGGCACAAACATTCTTATGCCAAAGAGCATTTCGTATGGGGTCCGCCCACCCAGAGGTCTTCTAGGGAGATTATTAAGTGGACGTTGTACGGTATACAAGTGGGCCAGCCAGTTCCTGCCAGTACCTAAGACTCTAGCTGTCAAGGATTGCTTTAAGTTACGGTTCATTCGTTCAACAATCGAGTTGCCCTAAGGCCAATACGGAGACGAAAATTTCACTCGCACCCCCAGTGAACCCATTGCGTCCTTCTAAGCCTTAGAGGCAAACGCTGGACCTTGGTCAGAATGGAAGGTGCCGCAGGCGAAAATTCCCACAAAGACTTGCAAATCCCTGATGACATTTCGAGCGTCAGCACTCCATTGTGGCCAGACCCAGATGAAACGTGTGCACAAATCCACTGCCACTAAGATATACTTATAGGCAGTGTCTGATGAAAATGGACCGCAGTAATCCAGGTAAACACACCCAAAAGGTCTGTTAGAAATGCAGAGCGGGGTCTGTGGTGGTCGTGTAACCGTGGAAGGCTTAATCTGCTGACAAACGTCACAAGAAAGCACATAAGTACGGGTTTCTTTGTATAACCCACGCCACCAGTAACGCTGCTGCAAGATGGAAACAGTCGCAGACACTCCAGCATGAGCCGAAGCCATGCCTTCGTGTGCTGCCATTATCAAGGAAAGTCTGCGGTCTGCGTTGGGGATCAGCCGATCACCAACGTCGGGTATTGTTACATAAGGAGCCTGTTCGGGACCTAACTGATAAGAATATTTGGAAGGGAAACCCCTAGGGTAGTTAGCACCTTCCTTTGTTGCAGCAATAGCGGCTAGAATATCAGCATCAATTTTAGACATGGATCTGGTAACTGCTGCGACGGAGCACGTGACTACTGCTGATTTGGCAGCTTCGTCTGCCAGACCGTTACCGACAGCGTGTGCGCCCACACGCTGGTGGCCAAGGGTGTGAACCACCTGTGTGAGAGGCAGACGTTGTTGCAAATCTGCCACTCGAACCCAAAGCATTTTATGCCTAATTGTGCTACCTTTGGCGTCTCTATAGTCGTTTTGAGACCAAAAGAACAGATTGTCATTGTAATATTGAACACAGTAGTAAGAATCGCATACAATTAGAGTGGTCACATCCGGAGTAGCGAACTCAAGTGCGAGCACCAATACCCGTAGCTCGGCCAATTGTGCAGTACTGTCCCCGAGTGCCTGAGTGTGCACTACAGTAGACTTGAACTTACCGTTCACAAAAGAGCCTGCAACAATAGCACATGCGGCTGAATAGGCATGCTTGGAACCCGTGGCCGGTTGTACCGAACCATCGGTATAGATAACACAGTCGTAATCCTCAAGCGGTAGCAAGGACAGAGGAGGAGGATGAACAAATTCATACTGCAAAAACTCCTGAGTCTGAAGAGAAGAATCAAAAATGAAAGTGACATCCGGAGACGTCAAAGAGGTCGCCCATTGAATCCAACGGGGGTGCAAAGCTTTAGAGTTCGGAACACTTGCCTTTGTCACTGCCTCCAGGGCAGGATATGGTGTTACCACCAGAATGCGTTTTCCCTGTGCCAGTGCGCGTTCTTTCAGAATCGCCATCTGCACTGCAGTCAAAACTTTCTCCACAGAGGAAAAGCGCATTTCCGCGGAAGTGTAAAGATGTGACTTGTATACGATGGGTACTGTGTCACCTTCGTTAAAGGTTAGGTACGTGAAACCCCCTGCCCCTGGAATTATTCTAATCATCAGGTTTGTGTGGTTATCACGAGTCAACAAGTATTTAGACTCGAGAAGGTCTGTCTGCAATGACTGCAGAATGGAGGAATGCTCCGGAAGCCAGCATGACTTCGAAAAGTTAGGTTGTATCAAGGCATACAGTGGCTTGATACGCTGGGCATATTCGGGAATGTAAGTACGCCCGAAGTTCAGAAAACCCAGTAAAGACTGTAGTTTCTTCAGAGTAGTAGGAGGGCACAAAAGTGCACATTTCTCTAGGAAATGGGGGGCCAAGCCCTTACCTTCATTGTTGAGCTCATAGCCCAAAAACAAAACGGTAAATTCAGCAATGTGAGATTTGGCAAAGTTAAACTTATAACCTAAAACCGCAAATTCTAAAATAATGCGGTCCACTCGGGAAAGATGCGGAAATAATTCGTCATCTGTCAGATAGATATCATCAACGTATGAACATGCATCGGGGTCAATGCCGTCCAACAATGAGACAACACGGGCTGCGAATACGCCGGGACTGTTCTTGTAGCCCATAGGTAAACGCCTGAATTTGAATGATTTACCACCGGAGGTAAAAGCGCTCCATTGGCTACTCTCCGGGGCTAAGTTGTGCGTGTAGAATCCATTGGACAGGTCAAGTGTAGTTTTATATTTCTTACGGACAAGACTGTCTACAAGCGCAGAACTGTGTGTGTTTTGCACCGCAAAGGTCCGACAATGAGAGTTCAAATGCCGGTAATCCAAAACTAAGCGGTACGATCCATCGGGTTTAGAAACCGCGAAAAGGGGATTATTCATAGGTGACACGCATGTTTCAATCACTCCCTGATATTCTAACTGAGTCAGAATTTCGGAAACGGGGCCTTTTGCTTCCCGTTTAATGGGATATTGGGGTTGTGGCTGTGGCAACGACCGCAAAGGTATTTCATGGGGGGGAGAGTCTTCATCCCAGCCCGCGTGGTTGCGGTATAACGCTGGAGCCAGTGACACAGCCCACTCAGCTGCTAGAGCCTCCGCTTTGTCCTTTGGGACATGACGAGAAAAGCTTGGAAGGATTACCTCCTCCCCTTGATGCGCAGCAAGTACGAATGGGGGCGGCCAATCCGCCTCTGCTAACAAAATGTCGTATGAAGAGGTCAGATTTTCCCAAAAAATCCCTTTTATAACACGCTGAATGTCACCTTCAATTTGAAGAACAATATTATGTAGTCTGTCAGGGGGTGCCACTCTGGTGTCTGCTGTCTCGACAGTAATGTATGTTTCAGTTGCTGTCGCCTCCACATGAGGACGTAGCGCCTCCCGCACTATGGTAACTTCCGCGGCGCTGTCTAGGAGGGTCACTGCCCACGTCCAATTCAGGAGTCTCGTTCTCACCATCTGTGGCATATCTCGCTGTTACAGCTGCAACTTTCTTCTTCTGAAATTGTGGGCGAGAACGTGGAAATTCTTCTGCTTTCCCTCTGACCTGTTGTCGAGGTTGGTCTCGTCCCTGGGGAGCCTCTCGACCCCTTCCTCTATCCTGGCGATCTCCTCCACTGGCCTGCGAAGTTGTCGGTGCCTGTGAAGAACGAGGAGAATGCGTATCAGGGACTTGAAACCTATCTGGAGATTTAATTCTCGCCCTATCTCGCAAATCATAAGTGCGTTCAGAAGAGACGGAAACCGGGGATGCGCCTCGCGACCCCGGCTTCTTCTGTTGCTTACCTGTTTTTTCAACCTCCAGCTCTTTTTAGTAAAGACTGGTTTCTCATCTTTCTCAGATTGAGTTTTTGGTTGCTGTTGTTGCGATTGTGTTTGCGATTTAGCAAAAGGCTTAACTCCCAGGCTATTTCGGCCAATTGTTTTGTAAGCCTGGGCAATAATTTTCGGTAATTTGCGCGGCTTGTCCGGATCTGGGACCAAAGCCAAAGCATTAGCTACTTGAAAGTTCACTGCATCGCCCTTGACATTCGCAAGGATCAAATCAGCTACTACGTCGAACACTCCCACCAGTCTCATCCCTAATTCCACAGTCGCTTCAGGGCCATGTTCATCCTGTACACGTTTAATTACAGAGGGGAGAACCGTCATGGAAGGAGTGCCGAAACACTTCGCATATACTGCTGCGAATACCCTACCCCAGTTGTTGCATTCTTCCAACTCGGGGACTAAGTCTTTTGGCAAACTAATTGTTAAAATCCTGTGTTTATCCACGGGAGAGGTGTTAGGGAAAACTGCCTCCAGCTGGTCAAATTTTTCTTCAAGCCAATAAGGAAAATCATCCTTATTTTGTGGGCGCTTGCCCATCACCGAATTAACCATGACAGGACTTATGGTCACACCGCCTGCACCAGCTGAATGGGCTGCAACTCCAGGAGGGGCTCCCTGGATGTTGCCTGTAACATACTGTACTAAAGCTCGATGCACTCGTATCAAAGACCAATGCATATCACGCAATTCAGAGACTGCTACCATCATATATCGCGGATGTGGGGTATACCTCGGCCAAAACAGGCCAAGTGGTCCCGTCAATGGATAAGGGGCCTAAACGAACCGTGGTAGTCAATTGGGGGAGGGCGCCATCAAACCAAACACGGTGTTGCCAAGCCGTGAGCTGTACTTCAAGATTCCTATAATGTCTATCGTGATTAGGAACAGCGGTGGCTGTATATTCATGGAACAAATTATCGTTCGCATCCACCGCCGGAAAAGTGACCCAAGAGTAAAACACCTCAAAGTGGTAAGCTGGATCTGCTTGTACCACAAAGATGAGATCGACACCCGCGTCAGGCACTTCATACACTGTTAAGTGAGCCCGGAGCGCTGCACGGCTATGTGCCGCAATTTGAATAGCCATTCTAGGCTAAAAGTCTACGACAACCTAATGTAAGGCAGCACAATATAGGATATTAGTTAAGAACCTTTTTAACAACTTCAAGCTTGAAAGAACCTATAAAAACGTCAATATAGGAGGTATCACTGTCACACACGCTTCCGGAAGCGTCTGCGAGGGGAGTTGTGGACAAGCACAAATACTACTCAAGCGTCTCGCAGATAAGCAGCCCACTCGTTGGTTGCGCCATGTTGTAGGGATTCTGCACATACACAGAGCTATGCACAGGATGATAGGACCTCAGAATATAGTGGTGAGCCAACCATAAACCTTAGCTCCTAAAATCCCAACCCGACTAGCTGTAGCGTCTCATTAGCAACAGTGCTACCAATGCTTAGACAACCCAGAACACGGTATCTCTCTCTCAGGACTCGCAGTAACAAGAACACCCTTTCATAACTCACTCATCCCTGTCCACAACACGCATAAGAAGAGACACTGTATAGTTTAAAATGTTTATTTTAACTAACGTGCTCTAAGATACAGTACACGTGTCAGTACTATCAGCAAAATGCATAAGAATAATATAATCAGCATAGTTACAACTCCATAGAATACAAACGGGGAAAGCATTTCATAAAGCAGTGGATATAGGGCTAAATGACCTTACCACCCTCCCCGTGCTAGTAGCTAGTTTATTATAAAAACAGAAGACCTCTGGGCTTTGACTAGCGAACCCCCATACCTCAGTATCTAGATGCAAGGTCTACATCGGCAGACAATTACAGCTCTTCTCCCAGGAAAGGTTTTTCTCCAAGTGCCTCTAACAATGAAATCACAATATTAAAAGCACACAAATTTCTCCAAAGCAGCTGTACATAGTGTTATGTCTAAGTGCGAGGGACTGGCCAGATCAGCAAGAACAAGGGACGTTGTTTTTCGACCTTGTACATGTCGTGCAGACCTAGCCCAAAGGGAACATGAGAAAAGGTGAAAGACAGAAAATGCAGACAGTTCTAAAATAACCTGGCAGAAGCAGAGGCTGAAAAACAGCGGCACAAAGTAACGTGCGCAAAAACAGGCATCATGGCAGCCAGGCCTAAGACAACGTAGCAAGGCAGACAAGGAGGCCACAAACCACAAGACAGTGGTTAATAAGACTCACTTTGGCATGTTTTACCAAACATCCATCACATCCAATAACTGCATATTTTTCTTCATTTATATTTTCTGTAACATTTCTCTTAAAGCTGTAATGTTGCAGTACTTCATAGAGACATAGGTTTTCCAGATGTGGACTCCTTTTGGGATAGTACGTATCTAACATATTAGCTTTAACAATATCTGTACTTTCTGGTTCATTCAATGCTAAGTATTCAATTTCTTGTAGAGATTTCAATACTCTATTTCGTGTTGCAGCAAGACCTAGACTTACCCAAATGATTCCTCTTGACTTTGAATATAAACTGGCAGAGCTCAACCGATCCGAACATTCATAGGATCCAATCTCTCAATGTGAAAGCGTTTTCAAACTAAAGCTGTACAATTTGTTACTAAGACTCTTCTCTTGTGAAATTTCTTCCCACATTTCTTTCAACTCTGTCTTTTCAGATTTGGTTATATCTGACATGACATAGCGAGCAACAGAATTGAATTATCTGCAACATACTGGATATCCATGTTTGCATTCCACATTGTCAAAATCACTGGATTGTAGTCATTAATATACTTTGACTCTTCAGTTCTTTTTATGTTGTATGTACTCTTCGGAGATTTTAGAGTTATAGTATGCCTTACTGCTGACAAAAAACTAATGACTCTTCCTTTTGAAATTATTGGATGTGGGAATCCAAAACGACATTTTGTATACAATTTTCCCTTTGGCTTGTATTTTCGTCGACAATATTTTCTACATCGATGACTTGAAAACCAAAAAACTTGTTGTTTCAAGCTGTTTTCTCCTCCTTTTTTTGGAATGGCACAGGTAACATACTCTTCGATGAAAGACAAAACAGTTTCATCAGAATCGGTTCCAAATTTAGGTGCATTCTTGATCCATAATAGAAAGTGTATATGAGGAGCACCTCTGGCTTGGTACTCCTTTCTCCAAAATAAATCAGTAACTTCTCCAAGAGGTGGATTATTTTTATTGCAGATAAAATACATCATAGCTTGAAACCTATGATTAAAATATCTGCACACATTTACAGGATCCAACGAACACAGTTCTCCAGCTGTCTTCAATTCAATGTTTTTTATATTTGAATTTGCTTGTTGTAGAAATTCAAGTAAATCATCCCACGCATATTTAGCACAGCTAAGCGTAACAAACCACGTAGGGGTGCCTAAGTTTTTTAATATACATTTAAGTGCTCTGTGACGATGATACCAATACTCATTAGTATCACGTTGACACGCCATCAAATTAATTAACTGAGATTCTAAATGATCATCTCTTTGTTGAACTTTGTCCAAGAATTCCTTTGCAGAAACATGTGTAAGATGAACCCCTGTTTTTAATATGTGGTTCACTGCATATGAAAGTCCAGACAAATCACTTTCAAACAGAAGATGAAATATATATGGAATACACGGTCGAAATCTTGGATCTTCTGAGTACAATTTTGTCAAATGGTATTCTGAAGCTGGAATCTGTACTGGTCGTTCATCAAATCGTCCACCTTTTCCAGTGGGGAAGAGCAGTGGAAAACAGCAAGCTTCTAAACTTTTTTCCAATACACTCATGGGAGTTCCCTTCGCTTTCTTCATTTGAAATAATTCAATAGGGTTTCCAATCACTTTTTTTGAGTGTAGAGGATGTATACTGTAATGTTCATAAATGTCTTCACTCCTGGAGTTGTCCACTTTTTATATTTGGCCAGTTGAAATTTCTGTTTCATCTTCTAAACATATTTCCTCTTCTTCCACATTTACAGTTTTATAATAAATATTGTTTTGTATAAAATATAATGTAGCCTTTTGAAGTTTGGTGACATCTACGAACTCTTGCCATATTTTCCGACTATTTGTTGGTACATCATTAACTAGAATAAGCAGAGGTTTACTTTCTCTCTCTCTCTATACCAACAGTTTCAATATTTTTCTTAAAATCAAAAGGTAAATACACAACTCTTCCTTTCAGACCTCTTTGTAAATCTGTTGGAGGCAGCTTACCTGTTTTAGGCTCCATATTACCTATAGCCTGAAACGGGTGCACAGATTGAATAAGAATGGACTCATATGTATTTAAATCTGCCAGTTCCGGAGGAATAGCTACTACCTCTAAGTTGTTATGTACTGCTCTAGCTTACATTTTATTCTCTTCTAATTTGCTGTAACAATATTTACAGATACGTTGATCAGTACTCAACTCAAAACGACCTTCCACCAACAAATAGGCACCAAATTGCTCACACTTATCATTGTTTTCCTTTTCACTTTTTAAATATAGATCAACATTCATAGTTTGACTTCTATAGTGAGTACGTCGACAACAAATACAAACGTAGTTGGTTTTTCACATGAAAGTACCTTAAACTTTTAATTTCTTCTGCAAACTTCAGAGTAGTAATATCTTCCACCTGTTCTTCAACACCTACACTTATCAAGCTCTCACTTTCTCTCCTCTTGTGAACCAAAGAAACAAAACTGTATATCATCAGAAACTTTTTTCACATCCGATACTGAACCATGCAAAAGAGCTGTGTTTATTTCACTTAAAGATAATGCAGGACTTTTTTCATAGTACAATCTTCTCACTAACTTCCGCATTTCTGAATGATGTACTGATAACATTCTTAAATGATGAAAAGTACTTCCACACACTTTTCTAGAAAGACAAGCTAGAGAATGACCCTGCAACTTAGTATATTTTCTCACTTTACAAGGATCTAGTTCTTGCAACATCTTAATCTTCTGTTTAACACTTTTTTTTGCATAATCTCATAAGAAAATGTGTAATATATCAATAGATTCCTGTCGTATACTGCAAATACTACTACAATCTCACTTATACACTGGGGCTTGTGTACATCTCCCTTGAACTTCTTCAGCTATTACTTCTTCCACATTTCTAGGAACCATATTTTCTTTTTCAATTGGACAACCATCTTTTATCTCATAACAACAATACTTTTATACATTCTCTTCCTAATGTCTTTATATTCTTTCATCCTTCTTTCAACATTGATTGTTTTCTAACCCTGGGCGGCAAATTCCGTTCCGCTCGCGAAACTTGCGAAATTTCGGCATTTCCGCGTTCCGCGCGGAACGCGGAAATGTCGAAACTTCCGCGATCCGCGAGCGGAACGGAATTCGGGTATAAATAAAGCAGGTGCCCGAGTTGAAGCTCAAATTCTGTGAGCGAGGTTGTGGCTAAGCAGGTGTGCCTTCTCTCCATTGCCACCCTGAAAAGCTAGCTGTAATCCTTGATGGAGGTCTTTGCATCCTTGATTTTCTCGAGCGCAATCCTCGTGCAGAATTCGTGAGCGTGGTTAAGCAGATGTGCCTTCTCTCCATTTCCACCCTGTAAAGTTAGCTGTAATCCCCGATGGAGGTCTTTGCATCCTTGATTTTCTCGAGCGCAATCCCCTTGTAGTTCCCGTGACCAGGAGGTTCCTTCTCCTTGTCTGCCGCTGCGATCCTGCTCTGACCCTTTATAAACAAGAGGCATGTGAACGGGCCTAGAAGCCCCGCCCGTTTGGCCTCGCCCCACATACACTAGTGGTATGCACCGTCTTCCCGTCCTTTCCCCACTATGATGGACAGCTTAATCAAAGGACCCCGGCGCTTTCGGCGCGGTGGCAAAGTTACAGACACACAGGTCACTGGGGAAAATTCTTCACGTCCTTTACGCAGCTGTAGTGTAGTGTAGGAAAGACACTATACATTTACCCAACGAGGTAGCACTTACTGATTAGCCAGTAGAAAGTACTCCAGCTGAGTAGAGGTATTGCACAAAACGGAGGCATCTTCTTGGATAAATATGCAGGGTAGGTGTGCAGAATTCGTGAGCGTGGTTAAACAGATGTCCCTTCTCTCCATTTCCAACGTGAAAAGTTAGCTGTAATCCTTGATGGAGGTCTTTGCATCCTTGATTTTCTCGAGCGCAATTCTCGTGTAGAATTCGTGAGCGTGATTAAGCAGATGTGCCTTCTCTCCATTGCCACCCTGAAAAGTTAGCTGTAATCCTTGATGGAGGTCTTTGCATCCTTGATTTTCTCGAGTGCAATCCTCGTGTAGAATTCGTGAGCGTGGTTAAGCAGATGTGCCTTCTCTCCATTCCCACCCTGAAAAGCTAGCTGTAATCCTTGATGGAGGTCTTTGCATCCTTGATTTTCTCGAGCGCAATCCTGTTGTAGTTCCCGTGACCAGGAGGTTCCTTCTCCTTGTCTGCCGCTGAGATCCTGCTCTGTCCCTTTATAAACAAGAGGCATGTGAACGGGCCTAGAAGCCCCGCCCGTTTGGCCTCGCCCCACATACACTAGTGGTATGCACCGTCTTCCCACCCTTTCCCCACTATGATGGACAGCTTAATCAAAGGACCCCGGCGCTTTCGGCGCAGTGGCAAAGTTACAGACACACAGGTCACTGGGGAAAATTCTTCAGGTCCTTTACGCAGCTGTAGTGTAGTGTAGGAAAGGCACTATACATTTACCCAACGAGGTAGCACTTACTGATTAGCCAGTAGAAAGTACTCCAGCTGAGTAGAGGTATTGCACAAAACGGACTCATCTTTTGGATAAATATGCAGGGCAGGATTCATTCTGGGCTGGCACGATGCTCCTGTCACAAAAATTAAACCTCAAAAGGAGGCACTTACAGATATAAAGGGGCGCAGCAAAATCTCCGCGAGCACGCGAAATTCCGCGTGCTCGCGGAGATTTTTTGCCGTTTCGCGGAATTTCGCGGATCGCAATTCCGCAAATTCCGCCCACCCTTATTGTTTTCCCATAACTTGATTTTCCATTAATATATCCTTTTTTCGTTTCCTTCTGATTGGTTATATAACTTTTCTTTCTCTTTTCCACATTTTGAAAATTCATTACATTCTTTAAAAGTCTTTTGACAAATTCTTTAGTTTTCTTACCAGAAGTCTTTTTCTTCAATGTCACATTTTGAACTTCATCTAATTTCTGTTTTTCTCTCTCCTTTAAATAGTACTGTTTTTTTTCTTGTCTTTTCTTTTGAACTTTTCTTGTCATGCTGAATCTTTCTTACTAATAATGGAGAATATCTGAAAAAAAGAAAAGTTTCTAAAAATTAATTCATATTATTAAAATAATTATATACAAATATTCTCATCTATAAATAAAGAAATACTTTCAATTCAATTACAAAGCTATATTAGACACTGCACAATTCCTTTATTTAGAAGACATCACAACCTCTGCAACAGAATGGACAGCACAACTAAAGGATTTCTCTACTACTACCCAAAACAATCAGGTTCATATGTATAATACATCAGACAATATATGTATAAATAGACACATATGTCATTCACAACACCATAAAGTCCCTTAAACTTCACAGACTTCTGTTCCCAATTCAAAATAACACCTAAAGTGTTGAGCTTAGCCAAATATAAAGCAGCAACCCTTCACATATCTCTATTGTAAGTCTCACCATATTTCTGAAAGCATCCATACATGTGTCTGTACCTTTTCCTAGTGACACTATATATAAAGACTCATACAAAGTACCCTAATCACTAAACCATCTGTCAACGTGTCTTTAACCTTACTTTTGTGCTGCAGCTTCACCATTTTGCAACTACGCAAAGTGTTGGGCCTACCCAAATATAAAGTAGCAAACCTTCACATAAGTATGTTGTAAATCTCAAAATACAGGCTTTCAGGAAAATACTGAGACTTACAGCAGACACACGTGAAGGATTTCTGCTTTATATTTTGCTAGGCCCAACACACTGAGCATTACTAGAATGTTGAAGCAGCAGCACAAAAGTGAGGTTTAAGGCATGTTAGGAGATGGATTAGTTATTACGCTATTTTGTATGAGTCTGTGGAAAGCTACACTTCAAATATACCGCACAATTCAGTGGGTGCTTGAAATGTGAAGGGCAGTCTGTCATGTTTTAAGGCCTTCCGGGTCTTGTGACTAAGGTATGTTCCTCCTTGCAGATGTATTCTGGTATGTGTTATGCATCTGAAGATGCTAGTTGTTTAAAAAACAGGTATACATCTATTTGTATATCTTTTTATATACGACACTGCTAGCAAAAGGTACAGACATATCCATGCATGCTTTCAGAAATATGGTGAGACTTACAGCTGTGACATGTGATGGATTGCTGCTTTATATTTGGCTAGACCCAACACTCTGAGTAGTCGTAGAATGGTGAGGTGCAGTAGAAAACTGAGGTGTAAGACATGTTAGGAGAAGGATTAGTGATTAGGCTACTTTGTACGAGTCTGTGGAAAGGTACACGTTAAATATAATATATAATTTTCAGTATCTGTTTGAAATGTAAAGTGCAGTCTGTCACGTTTTAAGGCCTTTATGATAATGTGACTGAGGTATGTCTCCATTTGCACATGTATTCCGATATGTGTAATGCATCTCAAGATGCTAGACTTAAAAAACACAGGTATAAATCTATTTGTATACTTCTTATATATACGATGCTGCTAGGAAAAGGTACATGTATGGTTTTAGGAATATGGTAAGACTTACAGCTGAGACATGTGATAGGTTGCTGCTTTATATTTGGCTAGGCCCAACACCCTGAGCATTACTACAATGGTAAAGCAGCAGCACAAAAGTGAGGTTTAAGGAATGTTAGGAAAGGGATTAGTGATTAGTCTAGTTTGTATGAGTGTGTGGAAAGGTACACTTCAAATATACAGCATCATTTTCATTATCTGCTTCAAATGTGAAGGACAGTCTGTCAAGTTTTAAGATCTGCATGGTGTTGTGACCGAGGTATGTCTGTACTTGCACATGTATTCTGATACGTATTGTGCATCTGAAGATGCTAGATGTATAAAACACAGGTATACATCTATTTGGATATTTCTTTCATATATGATGCTGCTAGCAAAAGGTACAGACATATGCATGCATGCTTTCAGGAATATGGTGAGACTTACAGATGAGACATGTGATACATTGCTGCTTTATATTTGGCTAGGCCCAACACCATAAGTAGTCACAGAATTGTGGAGCTCCAGCACAAAAGTGAGGTTTAACACATGTTAGGAAATGGATTAGTGATTAGGCTAGTTTGTATGAGTGTGTGGAAAGGTACACTTAAAGTACACCGCATAAATGTAGTTGTCTGTTTGAAATATGAAGTGCAGTCTCTCAAGTTTTAAGGTCTCCATGGTGTTCTGACTGAAAGATATCTCTGTTTACACATGTATTCTAATATGTGTTATCCATCTGAAGAACCTAGACATGTAAAATACAGGTATACATCCATTTCTATGCTTCTTTTATATATGATGTCAATAGCAAAAGGTACAGACCCATTCATGCATGGTTTTAGAAATATGGGGAGTCTTACAGCAGAGACATGTGAAAGGTTGCTGATTTGCTATTAGCTATGCTCAATACCTGATTAGTAGTAGAATAGTGAAGCAGCAGCAGAAAAGTGATGTTTAAGATAAGTTGGATGAGAAATTAGTGATTTTGATACTCTGTAAGATTCTGTTGAAAAGTTCACTTGGAGTATGCCACATAAACCTAGGTGTGTATTTGAAATGTGAAGTGCAGTCTGTCAAGTTTTAAAGCCTTTATAGTCTTGCGACTGAGGTATGTCTCTACTTGCACATGCATTTTGATATGTGTCATGCATGTGAAGTTGATAGACATATTACTTTTATATATGATGTTGCTAGCAAAAGGTACAGACATATATATACTTCATTTCAGGAATATGGTGGGACTTACAGCTGAGACATGTGATGGGTGTGTCTGAGTGATTGCATGACTCCATGTGTAGTGCCTGGGTGATTGTATGAGTGCAAGGGTAGTGTCTGGGTAATTGGGCAAGAGAATGGATAGTGATTGGCTGATTGCATGAGTGCAGAGGTAGAGCTTGAGTGCATGGATAACTGCATGAATAGTGCCTGAATGCATAGATGAGTGCATGAGTAGTGCCTAGGTGAATGGATGAGTGCAACAGTAGTGCCTGGGTGATTGTAAGCGTGCAAGGGTAGTGGCTGGGAAATTGGAGGAGAGGATGGATAGTAACTGGCTGATTGCATGAGTGCATAGGTAGTGAATGGGTGATTGTATGAGTGCATAGGTAGTGCCTGGGTGATTTTATGAGTGCATGGTTAAATGGAATGAGTGCAGGATTAGTGACTGAGTGCATGGATAGTGCCTGAGTGATTACATGAGTGCAGGGGTAGTGCCAGGGTGATTGGAGGAGCGCATGAGTACTGCCTGAGTGATTGAAGGAGTGCATGGGTAATGGTTGGGTGATTGCATGAGTGCAGGGGTAATGCCTGGGTGATTGGAGGAGTGCATAGGTAGTGCCTGGGTGCATGGAGGAGTACATGGGTAGTGCCTGGGTGATTGGAGGAGTGCATGGGTAGTACCTGGATGATTGCATGAGTGCAGGGGTAGTGCCTGAATGATTGGTGGACTGCATGGGTAGTGCTTGGGTGATTGCATGAGTGCAGGGGTAGTGTCTGAGTGCATGTATGAGTGCATGGGTAGTACCTGAGTGATTGCATCAGTGCATGGGTACTGCCTGGGTAATTCAAGGAGTGCATGGGTAGTTCCTGGGTGATTGGAGGAGTGCATAGGTAGTGCCTGGGTGATTTTATAACTGCATGGGTAGTGGCTGGGTAATTGGAGGAGGGCATGGGTAGTGCCTGGGTGATTGCATGAGTGCAGGGGTAGTGTCTGGGTTATTGAAGGAGTGCATGCGTAGTGCATGAGTGATTGCATAAGTGCAAGGGTAATGCCAGGCTGATTGAAGGAGTGCATACATAGTGCCTCAGTGCACAGATGACTGCATGGGTAGTGCCTGGGTGATTGGAGACTTACACCTGAGACATGTGATGTATTGCTGCTTTATATTTGACTAGTCCCAACATCCTGAGTAGTCACAGAATAGTAAAATTGCAGCACAAAAGTGAGAATTATGACATGGTGTACACTTTTGTACTACAGCTTCCACATTCTGTAACTACTCAGGGTGTTGGACCTACCCAAATATAAAGCATCAAACCTACACACGAGTCTGTTATAAATCTCGCCATATTCCTGAAAGCATGTATGCATGTGTCTGTACCTTTTACTAGTACTACCAAATATAAAAGAAACATACAAATAGAGATATATCTGTGTTTTATACGTCTAGCATCTTCAAATGCATAACACAAATGAGAATACATATGCAAGTAGAGATATCCACCAATCACAAGACCATGCAGACCTTAAAACTTGAGAGACAGCACTTCACGTTTCAAACAGATACCTACATTTATACGTCGCACTTTAAATGTACCTTTTCCTACACTCATACAAACTAGCCTAATCACTAATCCGTTTCCTAACATGTCTTAAAACTCACTTTTGTGCTGCAGCTTCAACATTCTGCAACTACTTAGGGTGTTGGGCCTAGCCAAATATAAAGCAGCGTCTATTACATGACTCAACTGTAAGTCTCACCATATTCTTCAAAGCATGCATGCATATGTCTCTACCTTTTCAAATCATCATCATATCTAAAAGAAATATACAAATAGACGTATACCTCTATTTTATACATCTAGCATCTTCAGATGCATAGAAGACATGAGAATACATGTGCAAGTACAGACATACATCAATCACAAGACCATGCAGACCTTAAACTTAAAACTTGAAAGACTGCACTTTACATTTGAAAGAGAGACCTACATTTCTGCGGTGTACTTCAAGTGTACATTTGCCCAGACTCATAGAAAGTAGCCTAATCACTAATCCCTCTGCCAAAATATCGTAAAATGTACTTTTGTTCTGCAGCTTCACAATTCTACGAATACTCAGAATGTTGGGCCTAGCTAAATATAAAGCAGCAACCTATCACATGTCTCTGCCATAAGTCTCACCATATTCCTAAAACCATGCATGCTTGAATCTGTACCTAGTGCCAAAAGCATAACATATATCAGAATACATGTGCAAGTAGAGACATACCTCTCTCTTCAAAGACCATAAAGGCCTTAAAACTTGACAGACTACACTTAACATTTCAAACACACACCTAGATTTATGTGGCATACTTCAAGTGAAGTTTTACACAGACTCTTATAAAGTACCATAATCACTAATTCCTCACCCAACCTATCTTAAACATCACTTTTCTACTGCTGCTGCTTCACTATTCTACTACTAATCAGGTATTGAGCGTAGCTAAGAGCAAAGCAGCAACCCTTCACATATCTCTGTTGTAAGTCTCCCCATATTTCTAAAAGCATGGATACATGTGTCTGTACCTTTTCCTAGTGCCATCATATACAAAAAACATCCAAATAGATGTATATCTGTATTTTATAAATCTAGCCTCTTCAGACGCATAACACGTACCATGATACAGGTGCAAGTAGAGACATACCTCACTCACAACACCATCCACATCTTCAAACTACACAGACTACACTTCAAATTTCAAACAGACACTGAAAATGATGCGGTATATTTGAAGTGTAGCTTTCCACAGACTCATACAAATTAGCCTAATAACTAATCTCTCTGTAAACATGTCTTAAACCTCACTTTTGTGCTGCAGCTTCAACATTCTACAACTACTTAGAGTGTTACACCTAGCCAAATATAAAGCAAAAACCCTTCACATGTCTCAGCTGTAAGTCTCACCATATTCCTGAAAGCATGCATGCATATGTATGTACCTTTTGCTAGCAGCATCATATACAAATAGATGCATTCATGTGTTTTATACATCTAGCATTTTCATATACATAACACATATCATTCTGCTTGATCCCAGTTTCCATAGTAACAGTTACTGCAACATTCAACTGAACAGGCAGGTCACAAGTTCACCATACTTTCAAGTTCAGCACCCAAGGTTACAAATGCAAACAGCAGGCGTGGTTGACTTTTGCAAAATATTACCCTATCCTATCTACTGTACCTTTCAAACATTTTTTAATAACCAATAAGAAACATGCTTTTAAAGAAACTAACATGCACCCTATTTTTGAGTGCACAATGTTCTTAAACAGCCAATCAACTATCTGCTTTTTAAAAAACATCATCTTGTCCACCATTTTATATACCTCTTATTCTACCAACTGAATACCTCAGCTACAGACATCTTTTCATTACTTCCAGACATCACTTCAAGATGCTTACAGTATGGATTATTGGGCACAGCTATGTTTTCTGGTGCAAAAGGTATGCTGACCGCAGAGGTCTTGACAAAATGACCTATCTTTGCAAAATGTAGATATTAAATGGTTTGCATAAAGAGGATTAAAGTGGCACCAATTGATGCCTTTGGTTAAAACCTTTTTGCATCTCCAACCCCCTGACCTCATGATTGTGCACTGCGGTCGCAATGACCTAGGCACATTGACTGAGGTAGGTCTGGAAATGCTAATGAAAGACACCTTTGCACAATTGATGTTGCTTTTGCCTCAAACTGTCTTTGCATACTCTAATATATGCCAAAGACACAAATGGAAGTGGTCAAATCAATTCTGTCCACAGATTGAGAAAGCTAGAATGAATGTCAATAAAGGTGTTTCTGCTTACCTCAGAAACCATAGGATGGGCTCCATCTATAACAACAATCTACATTTTGATATGGATGACATCTACAGAAGTGATGGAGTACACTTCACAGATCAAGGAAACAGAGTCTTTCTCAACAACCTAAAGTTGTGCATCCGCACTTACATGTAGCTACAGAAAACTCATAATGAAAACAAGGGCTCTTTTTAGAGCCACCCTATAACACAATAGTGAATTTATGATTTTTTTTACACATACATACTCTTTTTCAATTTTTTATGGATTGGCGTACCCGTCGCGAATCTGCAAAAGCATGAATTCAATGTACTACAACAAAATACACTTTTCAGGTTTCACTTTTAATTTTAATCTTATCATTAACTTAAATCACACTACGTCTATAAAGCAACTTCACAAATGGAACACTACCTTCTAAAATATATACTACTAAATTATTTATTTGAGGTGGATCCGCGAATCCAATGCGATGTTACACAGGGGGCCGTGCTGAGAGCTGCGTTGGGGTCACAACTCCAAAATAGAAAGGAAAAAAAACGCCCAACTTCTATTATTGGGTATCTGCCCTGGGGACCCCATCCCCCGGGGCATTACCTCTTTTTTTTTTTTTAAATGAATATTACGGGAGGAGGGCCGCATGGCCCCCTTTCCTTGGCCACTTTTGGCCCCAGGGACCCCACCCCCTGGGGTATGGCCACCTATTTTTATTATTTTTTTATTTAATTTTAAAGGAGGGGGACCGCACGGCGCCCCTCCTGAGGCCATATTTATCCCCGGAGACCCCATCCCCTGGGGCCATCCCTCACACTGGGGACCGTGAGAGGAGCCCCAATGCCCCAACGGTCCCAGCCAGCTCCCCGCCTCATGTGGGAGCCGGCATTGCTTTTGGACAAGGGGAGCTGCTGACATGCAGCTCCCCTTGTCCAAAAACAATCTGCTTCGCTTCATGGAAGTAAGAGCAGTTTTCCTGCTCCCCCTTCCCATGAAGTGAAGCAGAGTTTGCACTGACAGGGAAGGAGCTGTTCTCCCGCCCTGCCATTGCAAACTGCAATGTCCCGGGGGTGAGCACAACGGGACATTACTGGAGCCGGCCCTGGGGGGTGGCGGTCTCCAGGGCCAAGGAGGGCTATAAATATTGCCCCGGGGAAGTGGTGGTCCCTGGGGAATTGTGGGGAGGGGCAGGAACACCCCCACACTTTCTTATTTAAATATAAGCCCCGGGGAATTTTCGATCCCCGGGGCTTGGGGGGACCTGCTAGGCACCCCACCCATAATCAATAATGCCCCGGGTAGGTGGCCATCCATGGGGCAGCATGGGGGGAGCAGCAGCCCCCCCACACACTTTATGAAGAAGCCCCGGGGAGGTGGTGGTCCCCAGGGCTGCGGGAGGCTGCATGCCCCCGCATAATATTTAAAAAGCCTCGGGGAGGTGGATGGTCTCTGGTAGGCCTGGGCGGTAAATTCCGTCCGCTCGCGGAATTTGCGGAATTTGGGTAATTTCGCATTCCGCAAAGAACGTGGAATTGCCAAAAATTCCGCGATCTGCGGCTTTGCGTAATTTATTGCTTGTTCGCGCTTTCAAAATGCGTGTTTCTCCCCGAGCACGAAAAAAGCATCGCGAACGGGCGGAACAAGCAATTCTGCGTGTTCGCGGAACTTTTGCGTGCTCGCGGAGATTTTTTACCATTTCGCAGAGCTTTGCGTAGCGCGACTACGCAAATTCCACCCACCCCTAGTCTCTGGGGCTGTGGGGGCCCGCATGGCCCCCACATATATTAACAAGATTGCCCCCAGGACCTGGCCCACCCGGGGGCTCATTAAAACTAACGCACAATACTCTGCATTGTGTTTTTTTTTTTGCGTGGTTCGCCACCCATAAATAAAAAAATGCTTCTTTTGGTGACCCCCTGACCAGGCCTTGGGGGTTAAGGTGCTTCTACCCAGTCTCCTTTCCTTCATTTTTTATCTTTTTACCTTTTTCTTAATAGCTGCCAACACATTTTGGTTTGGAGTGTTGGCAGCCAATCAGAATGAAGCTCATGCTCGGGAGGGTTCGCAAATCCACTGCGGTCACCAGTTATCAATATATTTTATTTTAGAATTTCTCAGGAACTACTGAACAGATTTACGCCATTTAAAATAAAGGTCGCTTTCTGAACCAAGAGCTACCTTTTTGCCAAATTTGGTGTAATTCCGTTCAGCAGTTTGGGCTGTAGCTTTGTCTAAATTTTCCTATGAAAATTAACATGGATTTAGCGTGTTTTTTGGACCCCCCTTTTTTCCCAGCCCCCGCTTGACGAATCACCATGAAACTTTCAAGACAGGAGCTGACCTCAGCGACACATTAGTTTTGAAATTTTCGTGAAGATTTGTCAAACGGCGCCAAAGATATTGGCATAAGAAAATACGCTTTCTGAATAGAAATGAGGTCCTAACTATAACTACCTACTGGCAACCGCCAGTAGGTAATATATATATATATATTTTTTTAAATAAAAACATGGAGTCGCGTATCGGACGTGGATCCCTGTACATTGCCGAGCGTTAGTTCTGGATCCGCGTACGGAACATGGCTCCCGTGTGATTTTTTTACATATATATTTTTCATATATATAGGCAATAATATTATTAGGTTCAAGGTTAGAGGTTTGTTAAGATAGTTACTAAAATTGTATATTAATAAATGAAACTTATTAAAATGTTTTTTTTAATAGTAATTTCAGGAATTGCAACTTCCGGATTTGCGTACAGGACACAAATCTATTGTTAAAAAATTGATTATAAATATAGATTTATTTACTAGTATTCAAATGAGGAGGTACAGTTATTTGTAATTGAAATATTAAAACATACAACCTAATATTGTTCAAATGCAAAATTTAAAAAAAAACAGAATCACGTCTGGTACGCGATAGAACCGCGTAGGAGTCGCAACCTGTCATCATTAAACTTTCTAGATCCTTCCCTCTTCCTTCTTCTTAGGGTGTGGTCACCAACCGTCATTCTCATTCAAGGACCAGCTATTTTGCAGGAAGGTTGGTGTTTTTTACATTTTGTGTTTCACATATCAAAATGGCAACATCAAGAGACCTGCAAGAAGAGGAGGAGCAGACCTTGCTGGAAGAAGAGGATGAACCCCGAAGAAAAAAAAAAGGAGAGCATTGTTTGGGAGTTCTTTACAATTCCAGAAGGAACCAAAAAAGTAAATGCTCAGAAGGTGACATGCAAGGTATGTCAGAAGGTGCTGTCTCAGGGCTTTAAGCGCCAATATTCTTGCGGCAAGTCCTCAATGTACAAGCATTTGACGATGATGCATGGAAACAGTCTCGCCAGAGCTAAACTGGCAAGACTGAAGAGTGCTGACGAAGCACAAGGGGCACAGTCATCAATTTTCCAACCTGGTGACAAGGTGCAGAGCATACCACCAACTCTGCCTGGTTTTGCAAAAATTGCACTTTGATGCCCAAAGTGCAAAACTGTTTAGAGTGTGGGTGAGCAAGTTGTTTTGTTCCTGCAGTTGTGCACACTGTTTTGTGCTACTTTTTTGGTTTAATTTTTGAAATTCAAAATGTACAAACAGTAATAAAACTACAAAATAGTTATAAAAACACAAACAAATATATAAAATAGTTTTCCAAAAAGAAGAAAAAAAAACTGTTCTTAGGGAACCACCTATTCTGGTTTAAAAAAGAAAAGCTCTATGTTATATGAATACATGAGTCAATAGATAGTTGTTGTGTGGATGCATCAGTGCATATGTAGTGTTTGAGTGATTACAAGAGTAAATGAGTAGAGTTTGAGTGAATAGTTGAGTTCAAGAGTAGTGCCTGTGTCAATGGATGAGTGCATGAGTCGTGCCTGAGTGAATGCTTGAGTGCAAGAGTAGTGTGATTATATGAGTGCCTGGGCAGTGCCTGGGTGATTGCATGAGTGCAGGGGTACTGCCTGGGTAATTGCATTAGTGTATAGGTAACTATGCACTAAAGTGAAAGGATGAGTGCAAGAGTAGTGCCTGAGTGATTGCATGAGTGCATGGGTAGTACCTAGGTGATTGCATGAGTACAGTGGTAGTGCCTGGGTGATTGGATGAGTGTATGGGTAGTGACTGAGTGGAAGGATGCATGCAAGGCTTATGTCTGCATCATTGAATGAGTGCATAGGTAGCACCTGAGTGAATGGATGAGTGCATGGGTACTGCCTAAGTGAATGGCTGAGTGCAAGACTAGTGCCTGAGTGATTGCATGAGTGCATGGGTAGTGCCTGAATGGATGGATGAGTGATTGGGTAGTGCCTGGGTGATTGGATGCATGTGTGGGTAGTACCTGAGTAGAAGGATGAATGCAAGACTAATACCTGTGTCATTGAATGAGTGCATAGGTTGTGCCTGAGTGAATGGATGTGTGCATCTGTACTGTCTAAGTGAATGGCTGAGTGCAAGAGTAGTCCATGAGTGATTGCATGAGTGCAGTGGTAGTGCCTGGGTGATTGCATGAGTGCAGTGGTAGTGCCTGGGTGATTGGATGAGTGTAATTGTAGTACCTGACTGGAAGGATGGATGCAAGGCTCATGCATTCATCATTGGATGAGTACATAGGTAGTGCCTGAGTGATTGGATGAGTGCAGGCGTACTGAAGAAGTGAATGGCTGAGTGCAAGAGTAGTGCCTGAGTGATTGCATGAGTGCATGGGTAGAGCCTGGATAATTGAATGAGTGCATGGGTAGTGCCTGTGTAAAAGAAAGAATGCAAGGGTAATGACTGTGTTTTGCTATTAGTCAATCAATCAATCAATCAATAATAGCTTTATTTCGGCCAGTTTGACCATAAAAGCACACATAAAATTACTTGTGATTCATATAAATTAAAATCTATCAAGAGACGGAGTGCATACTACTAAAATATAAAGTAAAACATACATAAATATGGCCTAAAAGAGAAGAAGACATAACAATCAGAAAAAAACACTAATGACCGTTTTAAAATGCATGTGCAAAATATGCATACCATTTTCTAAACTAATCTTAATTTTATAGTGCTTTATCTTCTCCAGTAGATTAGACGATTCTCCTACACATCAGGCCAACATGTCAATATATTTGTATTATCAATAAATTACACAGTTAAAAAAGTTCTGAAATAGGCAGTAAATGCCTTAAAAATACCTTCATTTAAAAAATAAGTATGTAGAGATTTAGTCATCATTTTCTAAAATTGATTTTAAAAAAGCTCTACGGGTGCACCACATAGAAAATAAAAAACCTACCACCGAATATACTATGGGGAGGCTCGTGTCGTATTTTAGTATCCTGAAGGCCTCAGAACAACGCCTGGTACCTAGGTTTCTACAAATCTGGACCAGCTATCGTTTTCTCGCTTTGCAATATCCGGGGCAACAAAAAAACACATGATAATCCGACTCTACAGCACAGTCGCTCTCCGGGCACCCCAGAGTCTGTGTGTCCACCCATTTATTTGTAAAAGAATGGAGAGGCAATACCCCATGTCTAAACTGTAAATAAAGCTTCCTAGCAGCTGCTGGCTTGATATCATTCAGTGCGGGCTCTAAACCATACTGATCCTTGATTTCTAGAAAAGCTGCAGCAAGCTTACCAACTGAGGGATTGCCCTGGAGTTGGGCCAGTTTGCACTCCCAGTAGTAGTCCTTCAGCGCTTTCCTAGACACTGTGGGGCATGCCTCTACCGGGTTGTCCCAAAGGTTGCCCCATCCCATGTTCGCTAAAGTGTGTTGGATGTAAGAAAGCCAAGGTAATCTCCTTGCCCCCGGTAAGCTCATCGTCTCTCGTAATTCATCCCTATAATCAACTAGTTCTGGGGTAACCCAAAGGCGCCGCCAAAATAAAAGAGGTCTAAGTGTAACTTCTTCCATAATAGGCCTAACCCCCAGATCTAATCGAAGCAGCGACAGTGGGGAGCTGCGTGGGAGGCCAAGCAATTGCCTAAGGAAGGAATTTTCTATCTGCTTAAGACTGTCAGTGCGACGATGGCCCCACAATTCTGCACCATACAGTGCCCCTCCCCTTGCTTGGACCTTATAAATTTCTATTGCTGGGCCCACCAGTTTGTGGCTAGACTTTCGAAATACCTTTGTTATGCCCCCTGCTGTTTGCGCTAATTTCAGGCTTGCTTTTTAATTTGCGCCCCCCAGTCCATTGTATCTGTAATAGTGATGCCGAGATAGTCAAAAGCAGTTACTCTCTCTAGGGGTTTACCATTTAAGGATGGATTTTGTCGGGTACTCTTGGCAGAGTTGAACACCATAAATTTCGTTTTTTGGAGGTTTATCTCAAGCCCTCTTTGTTTACAAAAGGCATCAAATCTATTTAGTACCCTCTGTATCCCCATGGGAGATTTTGATAATAGAAGAGTATCGTCGGCAAACATCATAGCTGGAATTTTGCGTGATGCCAGCTTGGGGACATTAAGGTCTTTCTCTTTAAGTAAAAAGTTGGCTAACCCATTTATAAAAAGACTAAAAAGGGTCGGGGCAAGAACACATCCCTGTCGGACGCCTCTGTCTACAGGGATGGGAGCCGTAAGTTTTCCGTCCTTGCCAAATCTTATTTGGGCGTAATTTCCTTCGTGTAGTCGCCTCATGATTTGGCACAAATATACCGGGACTCCTCTTGTACTCCTCCATCCAACTTTGCAAACGAGCCAATAGCACACGTGCAAAGATTTTCTGGCTTATATCTATTAGGCATATAGGCCTATAATTTATGGGTAGCAACGGTGATCCCTTTTTGTAAATGGGAATTATTTCGTCTCCGCCCCAACTGAAGGGGATATTCATACCTTGTAAAATTGCATTAAATAAAACCCAAAGATAAGGACCCCAGATGATGGGTTCACTACGAAATAGATCCCCTGGGGTCTTATCTAAACCTGGTGCTTTGCCTGGGGCTATTTTCCTTAGAGCACCCATTATCTCTTTAAGAATTATGGTCGGAATATCATGAATAGCCCCAGGGGTAGGCATGGGTGCATTCTGGTAGTCAACCAGAGGGGACTGGCTATTATTTACTGTGACTTCCTCTTTCTCTCCCCTCGAGTAGAGGGACCCAAAGTGGTCCTTCCACACCTCTTCCTCTAGGTTGGGCTCTATTGGCGATTTAGCCACAGAACTGCCTGTGTTCACCACCTTCCAAAAAGTCATCATATCACGAGAGCCCAAAGAGCATCTCAAAGGTTCCCACTTTTCCATTTCCCACCCTTTTTTTGCCTCACTTACTCAAGTCTGGTAGGCCGCTCTGTTGAGTTTGATCAGGGGACGGTCATTGGCCTTGATAGCTATAATGAGGGCTGTTTTAGCCATTCGGCATTGTCCGTTGTACCAAGGGTGAGGATGTTTCCTAATGGCCCTAGTTTTTTTCATCGGGAAAAAGAAATCAACCATAATTGTCGATAGCCTAGTATGGTTCTCAGCAACCTCCTGAAAATCAGTTATGGTACCATTAGTCGGGACAGATTTAGCTGAGTGCATGAGGATCGGGATGATGGATTCATACAGGGAACCTAACTGTTCTTGGGACTGGTTTATGTCCGCCCAGCGTGCTCTCTTCCTACAATTAGTGAGAGAGAGCCTGTCATCGATTGGAACACCCAGACCTGTAGCACTCCCAGTATTGAGTGCTGGTAGCTCTAGAGCAAGGGCATTGTGGTCACTGTCATGTTGCATCATGACCTTAAAATCAATTACCCTATGCCAGGATTTTATGTCAATTAGAATATAATCTAATAGAGAGCCTTGCCCATTTCTACTAAAGGTATGCCTGCTAGGTGTATCGGACTTTGTTCTACCGTTGCATGCCCTTAACGAGTGTTTTAAAACAAGGGAGTTCAGCTGGATCACCAAAGGAGTCCAAAATTTTACTGGTGAACAGATGGTCTCTGGGACAGCCCAATGCTGATCTTCTTCACAAGGGCTGTCCTTGGTCATGCCTTCTAGTGGCTCATACTGGCAATTAAAAAAGTCCCCTCCTATAATCACCATGTAATTATCTGGAATGGTAGCAGGAAAGGACTATAGTTCCTCGAATGTTTTGGCCTCTTGGCTGCGACTAACCGGTCTTGAATATACATTAATTAAGGCGATTGTGGTCTTTAGCGGGAAGTGAAGGAGGACACACAGAATGTCGTTTGATGATGTTTCTAGCTGTTTGGCTGTACACCCTACTTGAACTCCCACCCATGTGCAAAGTCTACCCGAGGGCCTCCCTTTTCCACCTGTTGTTGCGGGTATGCTAAAAGTCGCAAAACTTAGTTTTGAGATGTCCCCTCTTGCCCATGTCTCCTGGAACATACAGATCTCATATTGATAGATTAATTGCCCCCATTCGGGGTTATCCAGCTTGGTTTTTACGCCTTCTACATTCCAGGATAGGACTCGCCACCTAAATGGGTCTGGTCCACTAGTTGAAGCAGCAACTACAGGGGAAGGTGGGGACAGTGTCTCACGAAAACCTTGAGCAATCTTCTTGATGGTCCCACTATTCAAGGGAGGGGGCTGGTTGCTGGTTGCTGGTTTTAACCATATTGCATCCCTCTTTTCTAACCCCGGAGGAGGTGCTCTTGCTCCCACAGGTCTCCCCTTCCCCTGGAATCATGCGCTGTCCAACCTCCTTCTCGATTTTAACAGTTCCCGCACAAAGCTCGCCCAACTGTTCTTTGCACCCTGGGCCCTTGATCTCGAGTCAATCAACTCCTTCTAACCCATCAAATCGATTTGCTGTGGGGATGTTAAAAATTAACTTCCTAGACCGATAATGGTCTGAAGTGGCTGTTCGATGGTTTTGTATTTTGGGTCTCCAATCCCACCCGGTTTGCCTTCTATCTGGTTGTGTCCTCTCTGGGGGATAGAAGTAACCCAATGGGAGGGCTCTGATAGAGCCCATCTGGCTCCCATCGTCTCTGTTAAAAATCTCTTGGGCAACTCGTGGGTTTCTAAAGTTTATCACTATACAGTCTCCCTGACTTGCTATTAGTGCAAAACATGTGCTTCAGAGAATGCATAAGTGTATTGGTATTGTCTACATGTAAGGATAACGGTCTCCATGATTACATGAGCAACATAATGAACATTTTGAAGTAGACTAAAGGATCAACATTATTTATATTAGAAACAAATAACATCTAATTAAACTTTAAAAAAATTCCTTGTATCATGCAAATTATATTAGGTATCCTTACCTTTTAAATAATTTAGATACATTACTCAATAGAAATATTTTTAGAGTAGTATTGTTGTAAATAGCATTAAAACTCTTCTCACACTTCAAAACTACCTACTATAAAGAAGAAAAAGAAAAACTGTTATTTAATGATAATATATTACTGAAATTGTAAGATTATATTTTTTGCAACTCAACATAAATTTCAGAATTAAATAACATTTTCAGATTCCCTTATTTGCTGTTCTCAGACTCCACTTAACTTCACCAGACACAGTGATTTCAATCTAGTATCATCATTGAACAGCGGGGAAAAAAACAATCTAAATGATTGTAGAAAAATCCCAAAAATCATCATAAAGCATAATTTTCAATATGCGTAGCTATGTGCTTTTCTATCTACACTGTGTTAATTACTTTTTCACCATCATAACCTCTAATATTTATCTCAAATACATTTGCCAAAATATAGACTCTCATTTACATTTGGTACAACATATATATAAACAATTTCCTTTTAAACAGAATTTTCCAAATGCAATATCAATTACCACAAATACTAATCCAAACACTAATTGTGAATACTAAAGGGCAGATTTACAAGCCCCTTGCGCCACTCGTACGTCATTTTTCCACTGCTAAAAATGACGCAAAAGTGGCGCAAGGGGCTTGTAAATAACCCCCTAATAGTTTGCATTCCTGTTTAGTTTCTGTTCACATCTTCCCAATAGGCTGAATGACCTCCTCAAAATGTTGGCTTCAAATTTAACAAATATGAATTTGGTAATTCGTATGGCAATCTCGATTTGAATTCTAAGTGGGCATCATTGCAATGTGTCCATCCTTTATTACACTTTAAATAAACAGTATAGTGTCCAGGTGTTGTAGTAGGTCCATCATGGAAAATAATAGCCACTGCTGTAAAAGATCTTCCTGAAATAGATATTTGACTTACTTTAAAATTTGAAATTTTGGTTTCCAATTTTCTTCCATTTGCTCTACAACGTTGAAGCATTAAAATGAGATATTTTCTAAATCTTTCTATATGTAATGTAGACAACATCTCTGATCTACAATGGGAACATTTCATATCCTGATTGGCTGTTTTAATGAATTTGTGAAAAGGTACTGATTTGCAGTCTGGTATCGTCAAGTATATGAATCATTCTGTTTTGTATTTCAGTAATGGTAGTAAATATTTGTATTTCAGTGATAGCAGTAAATGACAACTCTTCACATTTATGATCCCAACTGTAACTTAGTCCAAATACGTTTTCAATCTGTATTCCTTCATGTTCTAACACTCCAAGTATAAGCATTATAAATTCTTGTGCATCTTGTTGTACATCAAGAGTAAATGTCAATGAACCAGTACATATATCCAAAAGATGCCGAACGCCAGAAGCAGTATAGATTTTACTTTTGTCAGTTACCAACTGTTGAAATACATGATGTAATGAAGAACAGAATCATTTTTCCATGATTTCCCATGATTTCACAATGAAGACCTTCTAGATAAAATTCAGAATTACATTAGCATAGCAGTTGATACCTGAAGTATTTTCCAACTGGTACCCTACAATCTCATCAAAAGCTTCCATTTTCTTTTTCTTTATGCCATCAAGTTTCTCTTCCTTTGTTTTTTTGAACCTCAATTCCATCTTTGACATATTTTCATTTTGGACTCAACACTGGTTTCTCACATATGGGATATTCACCTACAATAGAAAAATGCCCTCTTATCTGGACTTTCGCAGCTGAGTTTTCTGTGGTTAATAAGATTTCCTTTGGCATGTTTGGCATGTTTTACCAAACGTCCATCACATCCAATTACTGCATAGTTGTCTTCGTTTATATTTTCTTTAACATTTCTTTTAAAGCTGTAATGTTGAAGTATTTCATACAGACATAGGTTTTCCAGATGTGGACTCCTTTTGGGATAGTATGTATCCAACATATTAGTTTTAAGAATATCCGTACTTTCTGGTTCATTCAATGCTAAGTATTCGATTCCTTGTAATTTTTTCAATACTCTATTTCGTTTGGAAGCAAGACCTAAACTTACCCAAAGGATTCCTCTTGACTTTAAATATAAACTGGCAGAACTCAAGTGATCTGAACATTCATAGGATCCAATCTCTCAATGGGAAAGTATTTTCAAGCTGAAGCTGTACAATGTCTTGCTAAGACTCTTCTCTTGTCAAATTTCTTCCCACATTTATTTCATCTCTGTCTTTTCAGATTTGGTTATGTATGATGTAACATAGCGAGCAATAGCAATTGAATTATCTGCAACATATTGAATATCCATGTTTGCATTCCACATTTTCAAAATCACTGGAGAGTAGTCATTAATATACTTTGAATCTTCGGTTCTTTTTAAGTTTTATGTATTCTTTGGAGCTTTTCGAGTTATTGTATGCCTTACTGCTGACATAAAACTATTCACACTTCCTTTGGAAATTATTGGACGTGAGAATCCCAAAAATTTCCCTTTAGACTTGTATTTTCGTCAACAGCATTTTCCACATCAATGACTTTGAAACCATAAAACTTGTTTTCTCAAGCTGTTTTCTCCTCCTTCTCTTTGATGAAAGATAAAACACTTTCATCAGTATCAGTTCCAAATTTTGGAGCATACTTGATGCATAATAGCATGAGTATATGTGGATCACCTCTGGCTTGGTACCCCTTTCTCCAAAAGAAATCTATTACCTCTTCAAGAGGTGGAACATTTGTACTGCAGATAAATGACATGATAGCTTGAAACCTATGATTAAAATACCTGCAGACATTTACAGGATCCATTGAACAGAGTTTTCCAGCTGTCTTCAATTCAATGTTTTGAACATTTGAATTTGCTTCTTGTAGAAATTCAAGTAAATTGTCCCACACATACTCAGCACAGCTAAGTGTTATAAACCAATTAAGAGTACCTAAGTTTCTTAACATACACTTAAGTTCTCTGTGACAACGATATCAATCCTCACTGGTACCTCATTGACATGCCATCAAATTAATTAACTGAGATTCTAAATGTTCATCTCTTTGTTGAACTTTGTCTATTAATTCCTTTGCAGAAACGTGTGGAAGATGAACTCCTGTTTTTAATATGTGGTTCACTGCCTATGAAAGTTCAGACAAATCACTTTCAAACAGAGGTGAAATATATATGGAATACACTGTCAAAATCTTTGATCTTCAGAGTACAATCTTGTTGAGCGGTATTCTGAAGCTGGAATCTGTACAGGTCGCTCATCAAATCATCTACCTTCTCCACTGGGGAATAACGGTGGAAAACAAGCTTCTAAACTTTTTTCCCATACACTCATGGGAGTTGCTTTTTTCATTTGAAATAATCCAATACTGTTTCCTTACACTTCTTTTGAATGTACGGGATGTATTGTGTAATGTTCATAAATCTCTTCACTCCAGGACTTGTCCACTTTTTCTATTTGACCACTTGAAATTTCTGTTTCATCTTCTAAACATATTTCCTGTTCATCAACATTTACATTCTTATAATAAATATTATTCTGTACCAGATATAATTTAGCCTTTTGAAGTTTGTTAACAACTACAAACTCTTGCCATATTGTTAGACTCTTTGTTGGTACACCATTAACTAGAATAACTACAGGCTCACTTTCCTCCCTGTCTATACCAACAGTTTCAATATTTTTCTTAAAATCTTAAGGTAAGTACACAACTCTTCCTTTCAGACCTCTTTGTAAATCTGTTGGAGGCATCTTACCTGTTTAGGCTCCATACGAACTATAGCCTGAAATGGGTGCACAGATTGAATAAGAATGGACTCATATGCATTTAAATCTGCCAGTTCCGGACTAATAGCTACCAACTCTAAGTTGTATTGTACAGCTCTAGCTGGCATTTTCTTCTCTTCTAATTTGTTGTAACAATATTTACAAATACGTTGATCAGTAGCCAACTCAAACCGACCTTCCACCAACAAATAAGCACCAAATTGCTCACGCTAATCATTGTTTTCCTTTTCACTTTTTAAATATAGATCAATATTCTTAGTTTGACTTCTATAGTGAGTACATCGACAACAAATACAAACATAGTTTGGTTTATCAGATGAAACTGTCTTAAACTTTGTAATTTCTTCTGCAAACTTGTCAGTACTAATATCTTCCACATGTTCTTCAACACCTACACTTATCAAGCTCTCGCTTTCTCTCTACTCCACTTGTGAACCAAAGAAACAATACTGTATATCATCACAAACTTTTTTTTAAATCTGATACTGTCGTGTAGTTCCTATGTGACATATACAGGATCTGCGCGTTTGGATAACATAAACTATGGGACTGGTGGCAGACTGATTCCGTGCACCCCCACCGGGTATGTTAGCCTGTCTGTATCAGCTAGCTCACAGTGCCACTATAATCTCCTCTTACCAGGGAGAGAATAGATTCTGGCAACCTCAGAACATGACAACCCTGATCCCTCAGAATCGTGGAAACAATATACTACCTTTCGCTCAGTTACTCGTGCTTACTTAGTTTGTCTCAGAGAGATACACAGAATAAACAGGCTGGGCATTTTCAATAAGAATTTATTGAACAGTTGTTATTCTATTGTAGAATAGATGAGCTGTAACAACCATTAGACAGTAGCAGAGATATATGATTAGAAGTACCACAAAAGTAAAGGGATTGTAAAGTTCTACAATTTTGTAACCATCATGAATACATACAGGTATATGAAACACATGATAAAAAGTGCGTACTACGACTATGCCTCCCTAACTAGATGTACCTAGCATCTATGTAGGTGTTATGCCAAGAATCCCTCTAGGATCTAGTCAACCACATTAACTGAAAATGAGAGAATATGGGACCCCGTCCTGGTCTCAAGTTGGACAATCTGCGAGGGATGCTAGACCACTGCGAGCTGGAGCATCTGCATGCAGGAACCTCAGCGTCTCTGGTCAGTGTGTCAGCTGGGAAGTCTCGGTCTCCTCTCTCCTTCTAAGCAAGATGTGATATATATGTACCCATAGCTCTCCCCAGAGGTCCTACCTTGCTGTGTTACTGTGTCGGCCTAAAGGATGACGTTGGGCCTGAACTTTATACAGAGATATTATACAGGAGATTTTTGTCCTGCTGTTAGTCCTGCTGTTCCTCTAAGAAGCCTCATGCATAATGTATGAGATTCGAACTAGGGAAAAACCCTTGTTCTGAATGCAGTGTTGTATCTAGGTAAAAGGTCAGTCCCTAATAACCGTTATGTATGTGTTAGACCTGGCATCCTTGGCGTGGGTCTCCCTTCCATTTTTTATGATGCCTCCTATGTTACCGATCCGTTTTGCTGGCGTTAGATGCTTTGGGCACTGTGCCACTGCTATTCAGTGCCACAGTGCAAGTGCTCCCTATGATAAATTGCGTGATGGATTAGTGACTCCATGATTGGATGATTGGTTTACTTGTCAGTCCCTAGTACAGTGCACTGAGTGTGCCCAGGGCTTGTAACTCCAATGCCGCTGGTGGGCTTGCAGCACTGGTTGTGCCACCCACAGAAGCGGCTTGTAAATGTGCCTCAGGCCTGCCATTGCAGAGCCTGTGTGCAGCCTAGGGCTGCCATGTCGACTTGGTGAGTACACCCACTTACCAGTCCCTAAACCTTCCCTTTACTGCATGTTGGTCACCCCTAAAGTAGGCCCTAGGGCAGGGTGCATTGTAAGTACAAGGTAGGACATGCCCTGGTGTGTGTGGCATGTCCTAATAGTGAATTACAGCCATTTTCGTTTTCACTATTGCAAGGCTACCTGCTCCCCATAGGCCAGAATGGGCAGACTGACTATTACACCTTATAGTCAGAACTGACCCAGGGAACATGGTAGAAAAACGAATTTAGTATGCCTGAACTCAGAATGATAAAATACATCTTTTAGTGAAGTTGGTTTTAACATTCTGTGTTTGAAAATACCACTTTTAGAAAGTGGGTATTTTCTTGCCTAAACTTCCAAGCCTGCCTCTGCTAGGTTGTGTATTCCTTGTCTGGAGATTGAGTGACAGGGGCTGGGGGTGACTACAGGAGACAGGGTGAGTCAGCGCAGGGCTGAATAGAAAGATCTGCATCCAGAGTGGAGGGAGGAGTTGCACCTGGGTCTGAATAGGGCTGTGCCTGCCTTCCACAATGCTGGCTCCACCTCCTGCCGGGCGGCTGAGCACCCTGCCCCACATTCTGAAAGGAAAGAAGGAGTCAGAAAAACAAAGTGCTCCAGGACTGACCAGAACTGGTTTTGACTAGGCAGAGGCCTCTCTGCCTTCAGAGAACAAAGGAAAACTGTGAATAAAAAGGGGACCCAGACCCCTAGGGAATTAGATCACTTTGGGAAAACAAGAAGAAACCTTTGCTGAGGAGAGGAACCAGAAGAAACTGAGGAGAGGACTATCCCTAAGCTAGAGGGATCTGCCTGCAGTGGTTGCCTGACTGCCAAAGGAAGGAGAAAGGACTTTGTGTGCACTTTTATTCAACTTGTAAAGTATCTCCAAGGGCTTGAGAAAAGAGCTTGCCTCCTGCTGAAGTCTCAGGGACAACAGACTTCAACCACCAGCTCCCCAAGAATCCTTTGGAAGTGCCTGCTGCTGTTTTGGGCCTTCTGAAGGGACTGCGTGTCGCAAGGAGCTGGAAGCGCGACTCAAGAGGAAGAAGCGTGTCGCCGTCGCTGCTGCTGCCGTCGCAACTCCGAAGGAGGGTGTCGCCGCTGTAGCTGTCGTATTGCACCGCACCGAGAGAAGCGTCCCGCAACGAAGAGGAAGCGTGTCGCCGTCGCTGCTGCTGCCGTCGCAACTCCGAAGGAGGGTGTCGCCGCTGTAGCTGTCGCATTGCACCGCATCAAGAGAAGAGTCTCGCATTGAGGAAGAAGCGTGTCGCCGTCGCAGCCGCTGCCGTCGCAACTCCGAAGGAGCGTGTCGCCGCTGTAGCTGTCGCATTGCACCGCATCAAGAGAAGCGCCTCGCATCCACGGAGAAGCGTGCCGCCGTCGGAACTGCTGCCATCGCATCACGAAACAAGGGTGTCGCCGCTGCAGTTGTCGCATCGAGCGGAAGCGTCTCGCAATGTTGGAGAAGAGTGTCGCAGCCGAAGCTGTTGCCGTTGCATCGCTGAACAAGGGTGTCGCCGCTGCAGTTGACGCATCGAATCGAGACTTCTCGCAACATCGGAGAAGCGTGCTGCATCAGGAAGAACTTGACGTCTTTATTTCTTTGCACCAGAACTTTGTCGCATTTCCATCGCTGCAACATTGCTTGTTGTGGGAGCGTCCCGCATCGTAAGGTACATTGACTTAAAGTGTCGCATCTTAAGAACTGAACTGAACTAAGCTAAAACTACCATTTTAAGTACTGTATTGTGGATTTTTGTCGTTTATGGTCTTGTGCTAAAACTATATAAAGAATACTTATTTTTGATATAAACCTTGTGTGGTGTCCATCTGTAGTGTGTCACTAGATTACTGTATGTGTTCACAAATGCTTTACACACTGCCTCTGAGATAAGCCTGTCTGCTCGTGCCAAGCTACCAAGGGGGTGAGCAGGGGTTATTTTAGGAGTGTACCCCTTTACCCTGACTAGAGGCGAGGGTCCCTATTTGTCACAAGTACCTACCTGTGCCAACTAGAGACCCCCAATTCTAACATTGGTGGCAGCGGTGGAATTCTGGACTTGCATTTGTGACTCATGTACAGTGATTGGTGAACACTACTAGTGAGTGCAGACCAAAACGCGACCACATACTGTTGGTAGATTTATTTTTCAGGACTTTCCATTTTTAGCCAAAGTCAGCCATCATGAAACCAGCATCCATAGCATCTGCTGATTTTGATTGGGAAGAGGAGAAACTAGAATGCTACAATGCAAGGCAGCTGAAGCACTTCTGCAAAAGATTTAATGTTGCAATTACCGGGCTCACCAAGAAGGAGGAGTTCTATAAGGCGCTGAGGGCCTGGGTAGAAGCAAGGAAAACCCCTGAGAATGAGGAAGGGGATAATGATGCAGATGTGCAGCTGGAAGGGCCATTGGGTCCAGGGGAAAGGAAGGCACCTTCCCCAGCAGGTAGCAGTGTTTCTGCCAAAGGTCTGTCCACAGAAGAGCTGGAGGACAGGGAGAGAAATAGGATGCATGAGTTGGAGCTGGCCAAAATGAATGGGCAATTGGAAATTAGGAAACTGGCCCTGGAAGAAAAGAGGATACAGCTTGAGCATGATAGAAGTTTGAGGGAGTTGGATTTGAAAGCTAGGAGCTTAGAAATTACTCCCTCTGGTGGCAGCACACCGTCAATGCCTGTGGAATCTAGAGTATATATTCCTAAAGATGTGGTCAAAGAGTTTTTAAAAATGATGACATTGGGCAGTGGTTCAAGGCCTATGAGGTAGCCATGTCTTCCCCACCGGGTCCCTGAGAAGGATTGGGGAGCGGGGTTGCGGGGACGGTTCCTTAGTGAGGGGCGGGACACACTGCTAGATTTGCCTTCTGATGTCCATAATTCATATCGCCACATGAAGGATGCTTTAATGTCTAGGTATGGTTTAACTCCTGAATTGTATAGGCAGAGGTTCAGGGGTTGCACGAAGATAGAGAACAGTACCTGGGTTGAATATGTCACTTTTTTCTGCAGAGCATTGGATGGTTGGGTGAAGGGTAGCAAAGTTGATGATTTTCAGGGGCTCCTTGATTTGATTGCATGGGAGCACTTGTCAAGTAACTGTTTTCCAGAGCTACGCCAGCACCTGATAGATAGCAAGCTGACTATCCCTAGGAAGCTTGCTGAGGAGGCGGACCGCTGGGTCAGTACCAGGGTCCACAAGGGTCACGTGGGAGACTCAGCCAAGGGTGGGCAGGGTACCCAGCAGAAGAGTGGGGGGACAAGGGTAAACAGAGGGAGTTCCAAAGAAGGCCCCAAAGTAGTCCCCAAGGGAACCAAGGAAAGGTTCCCAGCCTCCCCCAGAAACCCCCAGGGGCCCCGACAGGTCCACCTGTTCAAAGGGGACCCCTGAGATGCTACAAATGTGGGGACCTGGGTCATATAGCGAGTGATCCCAGGTGCCGCCAGTTTGGAAAGACCGCACCCCTGGTGCAGCCCCCGGCAGATGGCTACTGTAGCCCTGGGGGAGGAGATGGATGCCCCAGAGGGGTGGGGTCCCGCACAGATGTCCCTTGTCTCATTAGGAGACTGTGAGATGGTCCCCAAGACCCAGCTGCCTGATAACACTAAGAAATACAGGCAGTGGGTGACCATCAATGGCCATAGGGTGGAGGCTCTTAGAGATACAGGAGCCAGTGTGACAGCTGTCAAGTGTCACCTGGTGTCTCAAGAGCAGGTTGTCCCCCATGCATTCTATCCAGTTGTTGCCGCTGACAACACAGAGAGTCACTGCAAAGTGGCTCAGGTTCCCTTTGAGTGGGGGGTCTCTGGTACTCTTCAGGTAGCTGTGAGGCCCGCCATGCCTGTTGACTGTTTGTTAGGGAACGACTTGGAGAGCTCACCTTGGGCGAAGGTGGAGCGAAGTGCTCATTTAGAGATGTTGGGTTTGCCTGACTGGGCGTGTGTGACCACCCGGTCCATGGCAGCAAGTAAAGGTGCTCAAGAGGACCTGGAGCCTGAGAGGGAGGCCCAGGTACCTGCCGTCACAAGAAGAGGCAGGGGGCACGGGAAACCGGCTCCCGAAGTTCCCACGGTCCAGGAGGAGGCAGACCTTGAGGGGGATGCCCTGGAGCCTACAGGGGAACAGGTAGCTGAACTGGGGGACCTGCCTGAGCTGACCCATTGGCAGCAAGAAGGAGGACCCTCCAGGGAAGAATTCTGCAAGGAGCAGAAAGAATGCCCTTCTCTGGTGGGTCTGCGGCAACAGGCTGCAGACCAGGCAACAGGTGATCAGTCTGGGTCACATTGGGTCTATTGGGAGAATGATCTCCTGTATACTGAGCCTAAGGTTGCTGAGCCTGGGTCAGCCCGTGTGCTGGTGGTACCCCAGTGCTTCAGAGCCTTCCTACTGGGGCTGGCTCATGATGTTCCATTGGCAGGACATTTGGGGCAGGACAAGACCTTTGAGAGGCTTGTCACCCACTTTTATTGGCCCCAAATGCGCAGGAGTTCAGACACTCACTGCAGGACATGTCAGACTTGCCAGGCAAGCGGAAAGAGTGGGGGGAAGCGCAAGGCTCCTCTCCAGCCATTCCCTGTAGTCAGCACTCCCTTTGAACGGGTGGGTATTGACATTGTGGGGCCACTGGACCCCAAGACAGCCATGGGCAACAGGTTCATCCTGGTCTTGGTGGACCATGCCACCCGGTACCCGGAAGCCATACCTCTGAGGACAGTGACGGCCCCGTGGTGGGACGAGCACTGATGGGAATTTTCTCCCGAGTGGGATTCCCTAGCGAGGTAGTGTCTGACCGGGGACCAACTTCATTTCCAAGTATATGAAGTCCCTGTGGCAGGAGTGTGGGGTAACCTACAAGTTTACCACTCCTTACCACCCCCAAGGAAATGGATTGGTTGAAAGGTTCAACCGAACCCTCAAAGGCATGATTATGGGTCTTGAGGAACCTATGAGGCGTAAGTGGGACGTCCTCTTACCATGCCTGCTCTTTGCTTACCGTGAGGTGCCACAGAAATCTCTAGGGTTCAGTCCCTTTGAGCTTCTCTATGGACACCCAGTAAGAGGACCTCTAAGTTTGGTCAAAGAAGGCTGGGAGCAATCTCCCAGGAAACCTCCCCAGGATGTATACAGTTACATGCTGGCCTTTAGGAACCAAACTAGGCGTTTCAGGCAACTCGCTGAGGCGAATCTGGAAGCCAGCCAGGAGGAGATGAAGCGGTGGTACGACCAGAATGCCACTCTGGTAGAGCTTCAGCCTGGTCAGAAAGTGTGGGTCATGGCCCCAGTGGAGCCCTGCGCGCTCCAGGATAAGTGGACCGGACCCTTTGAGGTTGTAGAGCGCAAAAGTCTGGTTACCTACTTGGTGGACTTGCGGTCTCCCAGGAACCCTTTGAGGGTCCTGCATGTCAACCGCCTGAAGCCCCACTTGGAGAGGTCCCAAGTGGGCATGCTCTTAGCGACAGATGCTGGGATGGAGGAGGAGACCGAGCCTCTTCCTGACCTCCTGTCAGCAACAGAGCAAGATGGGTCAGTGGATGGTGTCAACCTCTCTTCCACCCTGACCCCTGAGCAACAGAATGACTGCCGCCAGTTGCTGGGACAGTTTTCTGATCTGTTCTCCCTGGTTCCCGGTGTCACAGATTGGTGCATCCATGATGTGGACACTGGGGACAGTACACCTGTGAAGCACAAATCTTACAGGGTGACTGACAGGGTGAGAGCTTGCATCAAGGAGGAGGTCTCCAAAATGCTTGCGTTAGGGGTGATTGAGTCCTCTAACAGTCCTTGGGCCAGCCCAGTGGTCTTGGTCCCAAAGGCTGCCGCACCGGGTGCCACACCAGAACTCCGGTTCTGTGTGGACTACCGAGACTCAATTCAGTCACCAGGACTGACGCGCACCCCATCCCCAGAGCTGATGAGCTCATAGATCGGCTAGGGCTGCACGGTACCTCAGCACGTTTGACTTAACGTCTGGGTACTGGCAGATCGCCTTGACTGATGGGGCAAGAGAGAGGTCAGCATTCTCCACCCCAGATGGGCACTACCAGTTCCGGGTGATGCCCTTTGGGATGAAGAATGCCCCTGCCACCTTCCAGAGGTTGGTCAACCAGGTGTTGGCTGGACTGGACTCGCTCAGTGCCGCCTACCTGGATGACATCGCGGTGTTCAGCGCCAGTTGGGAAGAACATCTGCGCCACCTCTGGGAAGTGTTGATGGCGCTGCGGAGGGCAGGCCTCACGATCAAGGCGAGTAAGTGCCAGATCGGGCAGGGTTCCGTGGTGTACTTGGGACACCAAGTGGGGAGCGGCCAGGTGGCGCCCCTACAACCCAAAATTGAAACCATCCTGAATTGGGAACCCCCCAAAACCCAGACAGAGGTGAGAGCCTTCTTAGGACTCACAGGTTACTACAGGAGGTTTGTCAAGGGGTATGGCAGCTTTGTTGCGCCCCTGACAGAGCTGACTTCCAAGAAGCAGCCCAGGAAAGTGATTTGGACTGACACCTGTCAGAAAGCTTTTGAGGCCCTGAAAACTGCCATGTGCACGGCGCCCGTGCTCCTGGCACCCAACTTCTCCAAAGAGTTCGTAGTACAAACAGACGCTTCAGAGCATGGTGTGGGGGCTGTTCTGTCACAGATGAATGAGGAGGGCCTAGATCAACCCGTAGCCTTCATCAGTAGGAGGTTACTACCACGGGAACAGAGGTGGAGTGCTATTGAGCGTGAGGCATTTGCTGTGGTCTGGGCACTGAAGAAGCTGAGACCATACCTGTTTGGGACTCACTTCCGGGTTCAGACAGACCACAGGCCCCTCAGATGGTTGATGCAGATGAGGGTGAGAATCCAAAGCTGTTGAGGTGGTCCATTTCCTACAGGGGATGGATTTCACGGTGGAACACCGCCCTCGTACAGAACACGCCAATGCTGATGGTCTGTCCAGATTTGTCCGCCTTAGTGAAGAGAACTCCCCTGAGGTAGGGTAGTTCTCCCCACATTTCAGCTGGAGGGGACACGTGTTAGACCTGGCATCCTTGGCGTGGGTCTCCCTTCCATTTTTTATGATGCCTCCTATGTTACCGATCCGTTTTGCTGGCGTTAGATGCTTTGGGCACTGTGCCACTGCTATTCAGTGCCACAGTGCAAGTGCTCCCTATGATAAATTGCGTGATGGATTAGTTACTCCATGATTGGATGATTGGTTTACTTGTCAGTCCCTAGTACAGTGCACTGAGTGTGCCCAGGGCTTGTAACTCCAATGCCGCTGGTGGGCTTGCAGCACTGGTTGTGCCACCCACAGAAGCGGCTTGTAAAATGTGCCTCAGGCCTGCCATTGCAGAGCCTGTGTGCAGCCTAGGGCTGCCATGTCGACTTGGTGAGTACACCCACTTACCAGTCCCTAAACCTTCCCTTTACTGCATGTTGGTCACCCCTAAAGTAGGCCCTAGGGCAGGGTGCATTGTAAGTACAAGGTAGGACATGCCCTGGTGTGTGTGGCATGTCCTAATAGTGAATTACAGCCATTTTCGTTTTCACTATTGCAAGGCTACCTGCTCCCCATAGGCCAGAATGGGCAGACTGACTATTACACCTTATAGTCAGAACTGACCCAGGGAACATGGTAGAAAAACGAATTTAGTATGCCTGAACTCAGAATGATAAAATACATATTTTAGTGAAGTTGGTTTTAACATTCTGTGTTTGAAAATACCACTTTTAGAAAGTGGGTATTTTCTTGTCTAAACTTCCAAGCCTGCCTCTGCTAGGTTGTGTATTCCTTGTCTGGAGATTGAGTGACAGGGGCTGGGGGTGGCTACAGGAGACAGGGTGAGTCAGCGCAGGGCTGAATAGAAAGATCTGCATCCAGAGTGGAGGGAGGAGTTGCACCTGGGTCTGAATAGGGCTGTGCCTGCCTTCCACAATGCTGGCTCCACCTCCTGCCGGGCGGCTGAGCACCCTGCCCCACATTCTGAAAGGAAAGAAGGAGTCAGAAAAACAAAGTGCTCCAGGACTGACCAGAACTGGTTTTGACTAGGCAGAGGCCTCTCTGCCTTCAGAGAACAAAGGAAAACTGTGTATAAAAGGGGACCCAGACCCCTAGGGAATTAGATCACTTTGGGAAAACAAGAAGAAACCTTTGCTGAGGAGAGGAGCCAGAAGAAACTGAGGAGAGGACTATCCCTAAGCTAGAGGGATCTGCCTGCAGTGGTTGCCTGACTGCCAAAGGAAGGAGAAAGGAGTTTGTGTGCACTTTTATTCAACTTGTAAAGTATCTCCAAGGGCTTGAGAAAAGAGCTTGCCTCCTGCTGAAGTCTCAGGGACAACAGACTTCAACCACCAGCTCCCCAAGAATCCTTTGGAAGTGCCTGCTGCTGTTTTGGGCCTTCTGAAGGGACTGCGTGTCGCAAGGAGCTGGAAGCGCGACTCAAGAGGAAGAAGCGTGTCGCCGTCGCTGCTGCTGCCGTCGCAACTCCGAAGGAGGGTGTCGCCGCTGTAGCTGTCGTATTGCACCGCACCGAGAGAAGCGTCCCGCAACGAAGAGGAAGCGTGTCGCCGTCGCTGCTGCTGCCGTCGCAACTCCGAAGGAGGGTGTCGCCGCTGTAGCTGTCGCATTGCACCGCATCAAGAGAAGAGTCTCGCATCGAGGAAGAAGCGTGTCGCCGTCGCAGCCGCTGCCGTCGCAACTCCGAAGGAGGGTGTCGCCGCTGTAGCTGTCGCATTGCACCGCATCAAGAGAAGCGCCTCGCATCCACGGAGAAGCGTGCCGCCGTCGGAGCTGCTGCCGTCGCATCACGAAACAAGGGTGTCGCCGCTGCAGTTGTCGCATCGAGCGGAAGCGTCTCGCAACGTTGGAGAAGAGTGTCGCAGCCGAAGCTGTTGCCGTCGCATCGCTGAACAAGGGTGTCGCCGCTGCAGTTGACGCATCGAATCGAGACTTCTCGCAACATCGGAGAAGCGTGCCGCATCAGGAAGAACTTGACGTCTTTATTTCTTTGCGCCAGAACTTTGTCGCATTTCCATCGCTGCAACATTGCTTGTTGTGGGAGCGTCCCGCATCGTAAGGTACATTGACTTAAAGTGTCGCATCTTAAGAACTGAACTGAACTAAGCTAAAACTACCATTTTAAGTACAGTATTGTGGATTTTTGTCGTTTATGGTCTTGTGCTAAAACTATATAAAGAATACTTATTTTTGATATAAACCTTGTGTGGTGTCCATCTGTAGTGTGTCACTAGATTACTGTATGTGTTCACAAATGCTTTACACACTGCCTCTGAGATAAGCCTGTCTGCTCGTGCCAAGCTACCAAGGGGGTGAGCAGGGGTTATTTTAGGAGTGTACCCCTTTACCCTGACTAGAGGCGAGGGTCCCTATTTGTCACAAGTACCTACCTGTGCCAACTAGAGACCCCCAATTCTAACAGTATGTAATGTAGGGAAGAATATAGGTGAAATGTTGCAATGTTACCTGCACCTATAGAGGGTACCTATATGGAATATAACACCCACTCCTCTTCCGACTGGACGACATATGTAACTTATTACTGTACTACTAGTCTAACTAGATATTGGTACGCACAAAGTTTATAAAAACATTTGTTTTGCTAAATTGTTTAAAACTTCTAAAAAATGTCTAAAAAACTTAAAAATGTAAAAAAGGTGATGGCAAGCCATAGCTCTAAAGTGTCCGTAGTCATAGTCCGAACCACTATAAGCATTAGAAATCCATGTATGCCCAATAAATTAAAAGAATGTCAATTTTGTTTTGAGTTCCAAATTTGAGCTTATTTAAAAAAGGGCAAATTTCTTCCAGCACACGACGAGCCCAATCAGTCAGATGTTTATGTGTCCTGGCTGGTAGACGCAACATTTTCGTTGCTTGCTTATGCAGTAGACAGCCCCTGTAGCACCTCGCAGAGTACATCAATTGAGCACAGATGATGTTCCACGCTGTCCGCAGCCGGTGCTGGGGCAGCCTGTACACTGTCCAAAGCCTGGGTGTCAGAGGAGGAGCCGGTGTCCATACCAACAGGTGCTATTACTACCTGTGGGGCCTCAAGGAATGCTGCCATCAACATCGGAATACGCTGAGGACACTGCAGAACATAGGCCATTTTTGGGTCCAGTAAAGCATTCACATCCGGTTGCGCACATGATGGGCGTGTCAAACAAAGGTCTAACAGGCATTCTTCTCCGCAAAACAGGCATCGGAGGACAGGTGAGATGCAGTCCATCAAGACTGGTCGAAATGACAAGAACCAAGATGCACTTAGTTATCTTAGGCGAGGTGTGCCTAGATGTTGTACCATGCGGTCACAGTATTTACACTCCAGGAGTGCTTTTTCCATCTCCTTGGTGACTGGGACATTCATTGTGTAGCATATGGAAAACAATCAGGATACCTGCTACTAGAAACAGGATGAGCAGAAGTCCTCCAAAGATGCTTCCAAATACGGAGTGTATGAAGTTTGGTATAACTCCAAGTACCGTCTGAAAGGTGCCCAGAAGTCCAGAACCTATGTTCTTAAATAGGTGGACTATGCCTGTCGTATGAGACATGTTAAAGATATGATTTCCATCCTAATAAGCTTCAGCTGTGACAGTTTACGATATAAAAAAACGCCCAAACTTCCTGTCCGTTACCTCCACTTTCAGCTCGGGCCGAGCTAGAGGCAACGACGGACAGGTGAGTTCTCTTGGGTGGGTTTCTACGGGCACTACAGAAGGTTGACGATTTTGCTCAGAGTCCTTGAGATCATTGGCACTGACTTTGTGATAATAGCAGAGGGCTGTGTAGACCGTAGGAGACAGCTCTGCACTAGTACATATGATGTTCTTCCATCTACATAGACGGTGCAGATGTCTGTCTTTTGAGCTGCAAACCGCTATCAGATATATTTCATGCCATGTTTTTAAAGCTTAAAATTTGCACCTGACACTGTGTTTGGAGATGCTATTACTCCATTTTTCTGCACATTAAGCAGTGAAAATAGCTTTAGGCATACAATAGGGTTGTGTATGTGTGAGAATAGGTAAGACAGACTCACACAGGTGGTCGGTAGGTTTATCTTTACCTGTTCCTTCTTCCCTTGTTTGCCAGAGCGGGGCCTTTTTGACCTGAGTTGTTACCAGGTGAGGTGAGGTCCAGTCCTCGTATGAGACGGGTGAGCGAAACCTTTTTTGATTGTGCTGCATTACAAGCATACTGATGTTTGAGGTTGACAGTTGGTGCACCTCCGTATTCCCTACCAATCTGGAAACTCTGTCTTTTTGTGTGTCATTGAGAGTACTACAACATATGTTTCTTTACATGTGCCTTCTGTAGCCCGTCGATACGGAGGATTCGTATTTGGCACACAAGGTTATATTAATTCCAACCTTTATTTTCAATTGTTTTTTCATTTGTGTTTTCACTGTTTTGACACTCTATTTTTAATGCAGTAGCAACAACATTTATAGACAGGTCCTGAAGAAAGCCGTGGACTACCAGTCCAGAGGGCTCAAACATGTCGACCTTACCTATAAGCAGTTATGTTTGAAAACTGCTTTTTGCACTGTTTTTAATAAGGATTACAATAGATACCCCAATAAACGTTTTTATCTCTTGTAAATCCTTTCTTAAACTTTCACTGTCACACTATTGCACTGCACTCATCACTCCCACATACTATTTGTGATCACATCTATGTGTTCTTGAGAGCTTGATTTCTCTTGTTTATTTGTTCCTCCTACATGACCCCTTCAAGATACAATCCACTAGGAATCCCTCTATGATCAAGAGGCACAGTGGATGGTAGGATGGATACCCAAATTATGATATTGATCACTTTGGTGAGTGATGGGAATCCGATTGTTTGCAAGGGTCTCTTTACTCTTTACTCTGTAATTTCTTTCTGTGGTACTCTTCATGACATAAGGGGTCAGGGACACTTTTCCCCCCCAGATAGGTTGTTGGTATAGCAGACCCCCGGATTAGTTGTATGGTTTTGTTAGTAAAGATACGATTTACCATTTCTGCAAAATGGAAAGGGCAGTTGGTATGGATAAGCGCCTGTATCTCTGCCGAAGACCTTGCGATCTGGAGATCAAAAGTCTCTCGAGCGGAAGTTAAGGGCACAGACTTCTGTAAAAGCATGGCTTTCATTCTGCTTAGAGTATCAAACCACAATAAAGAAAAATTCAGTGAAGGCCATAACGGCACCTCCCTGACTGTATGTGTTGGTGGAAACAATACTTGCAAACAATAAGTGACCCTGGAGCTCACAGTTACCAGATATGCGATGCCCGGGAGCATTCTGCAGCAGCCTTGACTGTTCAGCATCATGTAACTCCCAATTGAAAGTAGCCTGAATGCTGGAGTAATCACTGCAGCTGGGGCACCCCTCAAATGGCAGGACAAGTTCGCTACAGAACCATTACAAACCCCATGCAGCATTATATCCTGGCATATGAGTGATCCACTTAATGTGTTCTCACAATTTGCGCCTCTTAGAAACACTTCTCGATCCCCACTCCGGCATCGACATCTGTATGGTAATACCCATGATTCCTTAATGTATTCCTTACCCATTTCTTCATCTCTACCTGCCTGCTTTTGTTCAAGGCAATACTGAAACTGAAAAGTAGTGACCGGTAGAGTTATGTGGTCATGGATTAGCCATTCTGTGGACGGTTATTCTGCCACTGCAAATGCTAATCTATCCAGTTTTTCGATACGCAGCATTGTATATTTTGCTCCCCTTTGTGCCATTTCTATCTGTTTATCTGTTAGATTGTATTCAGAGAACAGATATGTGCTGTTAATATAACGTCAAGGCACATAGCCTGCATGCAAAGATTGCAGCGTCCAGCTAAACAACATAATAGAACGTAATTGAGATTGCCTGTGTTGTAATATGGCCAAATCTTGTTCTAGTATGTCTATTGCAAAAGATACAATGTTGCCTATGGAATATATCCTGGAGGTCAATGTAGTTAACCCATTGTCTACCACTGCTAGAGGTTTTTCTAGATGTATGCGGTCTATTTCTCGTAATCTCTCTGCAGCCTCTTGTTGGGATATTTTCCATATTTCATTGTAGACAGCATAAATGAAACGTTTCTGACGTGGCTTCCTGGGACCTAGTAAAAAATCCCTGAGATCCACATCCTGTGATAGTAAGGATAAGTGTTGTTTCACTTTTGCGAGTGTTGAGGTTTTTAGCCAATCAAGGCACAACTTCCCAACACTGTAGGATGTGCACTACCCCTGGATGTTCTCTCTGTACATAACGTGGATCTGGCCTATGGATACTGAACCCTTCGGTTTTACCCATGAATCTCGCCTGACAACTATTGGTGTCTGTGGACCAAATCAACCAATGTTTACAATCGGGGTCTGATCTGTTGTATTGTATATGTCATCTACTGCAATCTCTTCCTGCAATGTTTTGTTACCCTAGGTGTGTGATGGAGTCGGCAGCCGAGGTGTGTTCAAGTCCTTGTTCTTGGCTAGTCCAAGGCAAGAGGTTTGTTGTACTGTCTCATTCAAAAACATGATCTGTTGAGGGATAAGGCATGCTCTAAACAAAGATTCAGTTCCCTGAACTTGCCATTCTTTAGTACCCCAGACGGATTTTAAGTCTATGGTGTCTTTCCATAAGTCAAAACCTTGTTCAGAAAACTGGGTAATAAATGAAGCAGAGTAAATCTGTTTGGTGTTTGCTAACATATTTTTCTGTGCTGGTGTTGGTGCAACCTTATAATAATATAACGCTGGGTCAGACATATTAAACCCTGAAAAATATGGAAACTTTTGTGCAAATGTTTTTGAACTGCCTTTCGGCGGTGTTGGACAATGTTTCCACTGGTGGTAAGTGAACACATTTCTAGGATTAGCAGATTTATTCAGAAAGTGATGACCATAGTGTTGATAACAATACATTGTTTCGAAATCTGATGTGCTTTCCAATGTTTCACTATTAGAAAATGCAGCAGATTTTTCCAAATCAGAGAACATATTATTTACAGTTTCAAAATCCCAATCATCGGAAATTGTATTTGAGGTAATGATATCACTCAGCGATATTTTAAATAAATGAGGAATTCTCAAAAGTTCGGTCGGACCAAATATATTGAAATCAACCTTGTCCCAAACTATACCATTAGGTATAGTAACTGCTGTAATGTTCACTGATAACAAGTCTCTTTGTTCTCGATGAGATGATTGATGTGGTTTTAAAATTAAATTCACCTTTTGGGCTGCAGAGCTTTGTCGAAGGTATTTTCCATTAACAAGCATGCTAAAAACTATTACTAAGCCTAGCCATAAAAGAAAGAAAAGTATTCCGGTGATTACCCATAGTTCTACCCAAGGTGATACCAGGTAAGTCTTTTTAAGAAAGTTCAGAAAGTCATTAACTTGCTGCTTGCATGATTGTTGGGCTTGCATCATTTCAGGTTCACTTGTATCCAAAGCAAACGTATCAAAGTTTATGAAGTAGCCAGAAGCAGTTCGATCAATTGTTGGTATTGCATCAGGATTTGTGGAAATCGTAGTTTGCTCTTGTCAAGGCATGTTGATGTAGACATCTGTATTTGGTCGAATTGAAATTTGTCTTTCGTTTTGATTCTGAATTTGAACTTCAGGTTCAAGGGGAACAAGTTCCATAGCATTGTTGCTTAGTCCATCATTCCGTGCAGGGGACTCTTCGAACGTGATGAGTCTTTCTGTTTGAACTTCTTGAATTGTAGCAAGAGTAGGGTGTCTGCTACATTGGAGTCCACGTGGCCTACTACTCAGTATCGGCCACATAGTGTGGTTTGATTAGGTCAATTGAGAAAAATCTTTTCTCCTTTTTTCCGGCAAGAGGCGGTAGAAGTACAGTTCTTCTTCCTTCAACTGCTAGGACCTGTACAGGCTTTCTGTATGATGGCCCAAATTCTTTCTTGTCCGCTATTTTCTCTCTGACCAGATCCCCTACTTTTGGGATCCAGACAGGTCTTGCCGTGACTGATTTGACTTCCCCAGTGGCGGTCTGCTTCATATGGACATTACTTTGTTGTGTCCTGGATTTATTAGGATCCTGTAAAACAGCCAAACGATCATGGATGTCAAAAGGTTTTTCATCTGCCACTGTGCCTTCACAATCAAGATCAGGTACCCACATTCTTGTCCCAAATAGGACCTCATATGGAGTGATCCCCCCAGAGAACTTCTTGGCTTGTTATTCAATGCTCGCTGCACTCCATACAGATGTTTTACCCAACTCTCACCCATGCCAAATACTCTAGCTGTTAAAGATTGCTTTAAGTCTCGTTTTTTTCTCTCCACAACCGAATTTCCCTCGGGATGGTACGGAGAGGAGTACCGCAATGCTACACCCAATCCTCGCATGGCCTCCTTGTAAGCCGGAGAGCTAAACGCAGGGCCCTAGTCAGAATGTAATGTGCCAATTGCGTATGTCCCTATAAAGACTCGCAAATCCTTTATAACAGTTCGAGCGTCAGCCGAGCTTTGGGGCCAAACACATAGGAATCTTGAGCAGGAATCCACTGCAACCATGATATACCTGTAAGACCCATCTCTTTGTAAGGGGCTGCAGTGGACCAAGTAAACACACACTAGTGGTTTGTCAGATATTAATAATGGTGTCTGTGCTAAGCCTGGGCAAAGCACTACGCTACGCTCGCGTAGTTTGCGAAGTTTGCGCTACTTTGCACTACGCGAATTGCACGTAGCACTGTGCAAACACGCGTAGCGTAGTGCAGCGGTCATTTTTTGCTTGCTCGCGGTCCTCAACGTCAAGTTGGCGACCGCGAGCAAGCAAAATGACATCCCGGCGAGACTTTTTCCTCGTTCGCGATCAGCAACATCAAGTTGCCGATCGCGAGCGTGGAAAATAAACCTCCCAGCGAGATTCTCAACGCGGGGAGGTCAGGTTTCTCATTGCGAGTGGTTGCGTATGCTCGCGACTACTCGCGATGAGAAACTACCAGTCCGCGTTGAGAAAGCTGCCGCTCGAGTAAAAATCTACTCGAGCGGCAGTAAAAGACAGCTCGCACTGTGCAAGATGCCATTTTCAATGATTGCACAGTGCGGACAATCATCGCAAACAGCGCACTACGCAGTTTGCGTAGTGCTATGCGTAACTTGCGTAGTGCGAAGTGCACTTCGCGTAGCTTTGCGTAGCTTCGCGTAGCGCTACTTTGCGAACTACGCCCAGGGTTAGTCTGTGCTGGACGTGTTATGGTGGAACCTTTCATCTGCTGGCAGATGTCGCATTTCAAGACATAGTCTTTAGTCTGCTTTGTTATCCCAGGCCACCAATAGCGTTGTTTCAATAAAGAAACAGTCGCTGTAACTCCTAACCTACGATCCACGTTTGGAATTACTCTATCCCCTACTCCAAGAATCTGAGCAAATGGAATGTTGTTGGCATCTAACTCGTAGGAGTACTTGAGTGGAAACCTTTTTGGTACTGCTGTGCTGTTTTTGCTTGAAGCAATGACAGCCACCATAATCTCGCCGTCTATTTTTGTTTTTGAACGAGTGATTGCAGCTACGGAAGCTGTGCGTACAGCCCCCTTTCCGGCTTCATCATCATCAGCCAATGTATTCCCTTCAATGTGAACGCCATCACGCTGATGACTCAGTGTATGTATCACGTGAGCTCTCGGTAGTTCAGTTTTCAACTCCACTACCTGTTCCCATAGCATTGTGTGCTTAATTGCGCCGCCTTTTGCTTCTTTGAACCCGTTTTGCACCCGGTGCTGCAAATATTCATTATATGACTGTACACAGTAAAATGAATCGCACACAATTAGTGTTGGGAATTCTCGATCCGTATTTACCAGTGCCAGCATCAGGGCTTTTAACTCTGCCAGCTGTGTCGTGCAGTCTCCTAGAGATTGCGTTTTTGTGCAATTTGGGTGGAACTTTCCATCCCACATGCAACCTTTAACGATTGCGCATGCTGCGCTATATTGTTGCTTACTTCCTATGGCCGTTGAGCAGATCCGTCAGTGTAAATTATATATTCGTACTGGTCCAGAGGCATTATTTCGTTTGGTAGAGGACATTCTTGTTCGTATTGCAGAAATGCTTGTGTTTTTAGATTTGGGTCATACCTGTATTCTACATCTGTTGCAGTGAGAGAATTAGCCCATTGTATCCATCTTGGATGTAAGGCTTTAGCATTAGGAACGCTCGAATTTGTTGCAGCCTCAAAGGCCGGAACTGGAGTCACTACTATTATTTGTTTCCCTTGTGCTAGTGCTCTTTCTCTTACTACAGCAGTCTCTACTGCTGTTAGAATCTTTTCTGTAGATGCGAAACGCATCTCAGCATTTGTGTACACATGTGATTTGTATGCAATTGGTACTGTTTCACCTTCATTATATGTTAGATAGGTGTACCCAGATTGACCCGCAACTATATGGATCACCAGGTTACGTACGTTTACGTGTGTCTGTAAGTGTTTGGAAGATATCATATCAGCTTGTAGGGAACGAAGTGTATCTGTGTGTTCCTGTGTCCATTGTCTAACTGAAAATCAGGCTTTATTAAATCGTAGAAAGGTTTAACTCTTTCTGCGTAATCCAAAATGTATGTTCTACCAAAGTTCAGGAATCCCAGTATTGATGGTAAATTTTTTAATGATTTTGGCGGTTGGAGCAACGCACATTTTTCTAAAAAATTGGCTGCCAGACTTTCCCCTTCACTTGAAAGCTCATTTCCTAAAAACAGGACACTGAGGTGGGCAAATTTTGATTTTTTAAAGTTGAATTTGTAGCCCTCAGATGCAAATCCCCAAATTATGGTATTCACTCTGTTCAAGTACTCCTCTAGGTCATCGTCTGTTAGATAGATATCATCCACATAGGACAATGCCTCTTCGTCCAAATTTTGAAGTAACTCTGTTACTCTGGCCGAAAACAACCCCTGTCTGTTCTTATACCCTTGGGGGAGTCGACAAAATTGCCGCTGGGACCCTAGCGCTGAAAATGCTGTTAGATACCTGCCTTCAGGCGCTATATTTTGGCAGAAAAATCCATTTGAGATATCAAGTGTCGTTTTATATTTTTTCCGCACAATGTTATTCATTAATGCAGCACTGTGTGCATTTTGGAATGCAAAAGTCTTAGTGCAAGTGATTAAATGTCTATAATCTAAAGCTAAACGATATGAATTGTCAGGTTTCATGACCGGAAACAAAGGATTATTCATTGATGAGGTGCAATTTTCGATCACCCCTTGGTATTCACGTTGAACTAAGATCTCCCTGACCTGTTTTTTAGCTTCTTGCTTTATTGGATACTGCCTCTGTGCAGTCGGAGTTTTTTTTAAAGGAATAATGTGGTGGGTTGAATCTTCATCCCATCCAACATGGTTCTTGTATAATGCAGGTGATTGCGCTACCGCTCTCTCATGCGCATATGTGTGTTTTAGGTGCATGAGAATATGGTCTGAGAATGCCGGTAAAATTACTGTTTCTCCTTTAGGGCAATCCATGACGAATGCTGGCGGCCAATGTTGTTCAGCTAACAAAATATCATAGCCAAACATCAGGTTCTCCCCGAAGAGACCTCTAACTGTCCTACATTTTTCCCCCTCCATCTGGAGCATTATTTCATATACTTTATGTGGGACACTTACCCTAGTATCGGGTGTTTCTACCTTGATGTAATCCTTCAAGTCTGCTGTCACCAGAAATTCCAACAGGTTCTGGCGAGCTATTGTTACTTCTGCTGCACTGTCTAGCATCATCAGAGCCCATTCCCCGCTCAGTAGTCGAGTCCTCATAATTCTGAGCATGTCTGATCTTTAGACCCGCAACCTTCTTCTTTTTGAACTATGACTTTTGCTTTGGTTTCTCTTCTTTTTTAGATGTGTAATCTTGAGCATGTTGCTTGTCTCTGGACTCTGTATGCTCTTCTTGTCTGTCCGACCGTCCTTCCTTCTCAGAGTTTTTTGATGAACGCTGAAAGGAATGAGAGGAACGTGTATCAGTATCCTGATACCTGTCAGGTTTCCTAATATTATCCCTATTCCTAAGATTATACCTCTTTTCGGAGGGCTCCTGTGGAGGAGATTTACCTCTGGATTGGGATCTGATTCCTTTAAAGTGTTGTTGTTTTTTATTGTCCCACTTCTTCTTTGTTGAAGCAGGTGTCTGCTTGGAAATGTCCTTTTCAGGACTGCCCATCAGTTGTGGTTTTAATGCTTTCCCACCCAATCTGTCTCTGCCTAATTCTGCATATGCAGTTTCAATTATTTGTGGTAGTTCATGTTCTTGTTCTAAAGGACTAAACTCCCTTAGGCGTTGGTGGATAGCCACAGAAGCTGCTTCCCCTTTAATATTAGCTAATATTATGGCTGATACCTAGGCATAGTTACCTAGTAACTTCATCCCTAAGTTTAGGGCAGGCTCTACTCTGCACTCGTTTTGTATTTGTCTTAATACATCTGGTATTACAGCTAACTACGGGATACCATGTGTTCTGGTGTAAATGGCAGCAAAGACTGTACCCCAAGTGGTACAATCCTCTATTTGCGGTGTTATCCCCATGGGCAAGCAGATTGTTAGCATTCTGTGTTTTTCATACGGGGTAGTATTCGGAAATACTGCCTCTAGCTGTGTTATTTTCTGAGCTACCCAGAATGGCATTTGTTCACGTTTTGTGGGCATTTTACCCATCACCCCGTGTAATGTTTGTGGTGTGATTTTAGTTGCTGTACTCTGAGTTTGAGTTCCATTTATTGCAACCATTGCTGGTTGGACTGTAAGTGTCCTCATGACGAATTGCTTCAAGTTTTTATATACTTTTATCAATTCTTTGTGTTGTGTGAGTAAGTCTCCTGGTGACAATGTTTCAATGTCAAGATGTGGTGTGTAGGCCACTAATATCGGCCATGTTGCCCCTTTTCTTCCAAGCGGGCCGAGTCTCAATTTTCTTCTTATGTGGGGTAGGGCACCTTTAAACCAGTATAAGTGTTCCTGGTACGTGAGCGGAACCTCAATGTTCTCAAAAGAGCAATATTCCGCTGGTGCATATCCTTCTGTGTAGGAGTGAAATGTTTTTGTTCTTGCATTTGCTGCTGGGAATGTAACCCACAAATAAAATACCTCTGTTCTGTATGATTTGTGTGCCTCAATCACAAAATCTACAATGCCACCCCTGGCTGTTACACCATGCGCAAGCAGTTTCAGGGTGACTGTATTTCTAAAATGTTCTGCAATTGGAATTGCATCTGTATTTTCTTCTTCCTCTGAGAGGTGCAAACAATGCACCACTTCCCCTGCGTTATCCCCACCTTCAGTCATTTTTCAGAGGAGGAAGTATTTTCCAAGGAAAGATAAGGTGTTTTGCACAATTTTTAGGAACACTATGTCCTTCAAGCTTGATTAACCAACAGCCAATAAATAGTATTTTTTGCCTACTCAGCTGTGGCAGAGTTTTCGCCTATCCACTCCAGACGTCTCTGGTGTTTTGTGAATAGGGTTTTCTGAGAATAGCATGACTGAACTACTCAGATTATATTGTTAAATAAGTACCCAACCAACGTTGGCGGCTCCATGTCCTGTAGTTCCTATATGACCTATACAGGATCTGCGCGTTTGGATAACATAAACTGTGGGACTGGTGGCAGACTGATTCCGTGCACCCCCACCGGGTATGTTAGCCTGTCTCTATCAGCTAGCTCACAGTGCCACTATAATCTCCTCTTATCAGGGAGAGAATAGATTCTGGCAACCTCAGAACATGACAACCCTGATCCCTCAGAATCGGGTAAACAATATACTACCTTTCGCTCAGTTACTCGTACTTACTTAGTTTGTCTCAGAGAGATACACAGAATAAACAGGCTGGGCGTTTTCAGTAAGAATTTATTGAACAGTTGTTATTCTAGTGTAGAATAGATGAGCTGCAACAACCATTAGACAGTAGCAGAGATATTTGATTAGAAGTACATCGAAAGTAAAGGGATGGTAAAGTTCTACCATTTTATAACCATCATGAATACATACAGGTATATGAAACACATGATAAAAAGTGCATACTCCTACTATGCCTCCCTAACTAGGTGTGCCTAAATGTACCTAGCATCTATGTAGGTGTTATGCCAAGAATCCCTCTAGGATCTAGTCAGCCCCATTACCTGAGAATGAGAGAATATGGGACCCTGTCCTGGTCTTGAGTTGAACACCCCGCGAGGGATGCTAGACCACTGCGAGCTGGAGTGTCTGCATGCAGGAACCTCAGCGTCTCTGGTCAGTGTGTCAGTCCGGGAACTCTCGGTCTCCTCTTTCCTTCTAAGCAAGATGTGATGTATATGTACCCATAGGTCTCCCCAGGGGTCCTACCTTGCTGTGTTACTGTGTCGGCCTAAAGGATGACGTTGGGCCTGAACTCTATACAGAGATATTATACAGGAGATGTTAGTCCTGCTGTTAGTCCTGCTGTGCCTCCAAAAAGCCTCATGCATAATGTATGAGATTCGAACTAGGGAAAAACCTGCGTTCTGAATGCAGTGTTGTATGTAGGTAAAAGGTCAGTCCCAAAGAACCCTTATGTATGTAATGTAGGGAAGAATATAGGTGAAATGTTGCAATGTTACATGCCCCTATACAGGGTGCTATATGGAATATAACAATACTGAACCATGCAAAAGAGCTGTGTTCATTTCACTTAAAGATAATGCAGGACTTTTTACATAGTAGAGTCTCCTTACTAACTTCCATATTTCTGAGTGGTGTACTGCTAACATTCTTAAATGATGGAAAGTATTTTGACACACTTTTCTTGAAACACAAGCTAGAGAATGACCCTGCAAGTTAGTATATTTTCTTACTTTACATGGATCTAGGCCTTGTAACATCTTAATCTTCTGTTTAAGACTTTTTGAACATATCCTCGTATAAAAATGTGTAATATGTCAATAGATTCCTGTTGAATACTACAAATACTGCTACAATCCCACTTATATACCAGAGCTTGTTTACGTTTTGCTTGAACTTCTTCAGCTATTACCTCTTTTACATTCCTAGGAACTATCTTTTCTTTTGGAATGGGACAGCCATAATTCATCTCATAGCATTGACCACTAGTATCAATTGCATGAACTAATGTGTTCTGTTGAAAATAACCTTCTTCATTAAAGAAAGGCTCAGTACTAGAAGTATGCTTCCATTCACCAGTGAACATTTTACAAAAATTACTTCTATTAACAAGTCTTTTGCTTTTGCTTTTCTCTTTCATAAACAGCATTGTTTTATCCAATGTTTTCATTCTCTTCAATATTAATATAAAGAATTTTGTATTTTTATTTTAAAAGCTTTTTCTACTATACTTTCAATCTGTTGCTTTTTCTTATAAACCACTGATCTCTTTTTATATTTTTTGCAATCTTTCAATACATTTTGTAGTACTCTACTTCTATACATTTTCTTCCTTATGTCTTTATATTCTTTCAGCCTTCTTTCAACATGCATTGTTTTCCCATAACATAATTTTCTATTATTATGTCCTTTTTTCGTTTCCTTCCGATTTGTTGTTGAACTTTCCTTTCTCTTTTTTCATATTTTGAAAATTCTTTACATTCTTTAAAAGTCTTTTAACAAACTCTTTAGTTGTCTTACCAGAAGTCTTTTTCTTCAGTATAACATTTTGCACTTCATCCAATATCCGCTTTTCTCTTTCCTTTAAATAATACTGGTTTTTTTTTCTTGTCTTCTATTTTGATCTTTTCTTGCCATACTCAATCTTTCTTACCAATAAATGTAAATATCTGAAAAAAAAGAATAGTGTAAATAGTTTCTAAAAATTATTTTATATTTATGAAGTAATTATATACAAATATTCATATAAAAAAATAAACAAATACTTCCAATTACATTGCAAATGTCTCCATAACACGTAAATAATAGGAATAAACCTATGATAAGAACACACACATTTAAACAGTAACATGTCAGAGCATATGCTATCTAAATTTGTTTAAAAGAAGTGTAATGTATTCATTCCTGCTCATAAAATATGGCACCTGGGTATTGAACAAGCTATGTCAGACACTGTAAAATTCCTTCATTCAGAAGTCATCACAACCTCTGCAACAGAATGACAGAGCTTAAGTAAAGGATTTCTCTACTAGTACCCAAACAAACTAGGTTCAGATGCATAATACATTAGACAATAGATGTAGAAGTAGACAAATACGTCATTCACAACACCATAAAGTCCCTTAAACTTCACAGACTGCCGTTCCCATTTCAAAATAACACCTAGACTGTTGGGCTTAGCCAAATATAAAGCAGCAACCCTTTGCATGTGTCTGTTGTAACTCTCACCATATTCCTGAAAGCATGTATGCATTTGTCTGTGCCTTTTGCTAGTGGAATCATTTATAAAAGAAACATACAAATAGATGTATACCTGTGTTTTATACATCTAGCATCTTCAGATGCATAACATGTATGAGAATACATGTAGAAGTACACACATACCTCAGTCACAAGACCATGCATACCTTAGAACTTCAGAGACTGCACTTCCCATTTCAAGCAGACACCAATAATCATGCAGTGTATTTCAATTGTACCTTTCCACAGAGTTGTACAAAGTACCCCAATCAGTAATCCTTTAAGCAACTTATCTTAAACCTCACTTTTCTGCTGCAGCTTCACCATTCTACTACTACTCAAATACAAAGCACCAACCCTTCACATATCTGTGGTGTAAGTCTCACCATATTCCTCATACCATGCATGCATGTGTCTGCACCTTTTTCTAGTGGCATCATATGTAAAAGAAACATACAAATAGACGTATACCTGTGTGTTATACATCTACAATATTCACATGCATAATATGTGTGAGAATACATGTACAAGCAGAAATATACCTCAGTCACAAGACCATGCAGACCTATAAACTTCACAGAATGCACTTCCCATTTCAAGCAGACACTGGAAACTATGCGGTGCATTTGAAGTGTATCTTTACACAGACTCATACAAACTAGCCTAATCACTAATCCTTCAGCCAACATGTCTTAAACCTCACTTTTATGCTGCAGCTTCACCATTCTACTACTACTCAGAATGTTGGGCCTAACCAAATACAAATCTGCAACCATTCACATTTCTCTCTTGTAAGTCTCACCATATTCCTGAAAGCATGTATGCATGTCCCTGTACCTTTTGCTAGTGACATCATATATAAAAGAAACATACAAATCGATGTATACCTGTGTTTTATTTGTCTAGCATCTTCATATGCATAACACGTATGAGAATAGATGTGCAAGTAGATAAATACCTCAGTCACAAGACCATGCAGACCTTAAAACTTGACAGACTACACTTCTCATTTAAAGGAAACACCTACGTTTATGCGGCGTTCTTCATGTGTACCTTTCCACACACTCATACAAAGTAACCTTATCAGTAATCCCTCTGCCAACATGTCTCGAACCTCACTTTTATGCTGCAGCTTCACCATTCTACTACTAATCAAAGTGTTGGACCTAGCCAAATACACCGCAGCAACCATTCACATTTCTCTCTTGTAAGTCTCACTATATTCCGGAAAGCATGTATGCATGTCTGTGTACCTTTAACTAGTGCCATCATCTATAAAATAAACATACAAATAAACATGTACCTGTGTTTTCTATGTCTACATCGTGAAATGCATGAGACATATGAAAATACATGTGCAAGTAAAAACATATCTCAGTCACAAGACCATGCAGACCCTAAAACTTCACAGACTGCACTTCCCATTTCAAACAGACACTGAAAATTATGCTGTGTATTTGAAGTGTACCTTACCACACACTCATATCAAGTTGCGTAATCACTAATTCCTCTGCCAATTTGTCTTAAACCTTACTTTTCTGCTGCAGATTCACAATTCTACTATTACTACTCAGAATGTTGGGGCTAGCCAAATACAAAGCAGCAACCCTTCACATATCTCTTTTATAAGTCTCACAATATTTCTAAAGCATGCATGCATGTGTCTGTACCTTTTGCTAGTGACACCATATAGAAAAGAAACATACAAATAGACATATACCTGTGTTTTATATGTAAAGCATCTTCAAATGTATAACACATCTGAGAATACATCTGCAAGTAGAGACATACCTCAAAAACAAGACTATGCAGACCTCACAACTTCACAGAACACACTTGCAATTTCAACCACACACCAAAAATTATGCGGCATATTTTATGTGTACCTCACTAGAGACTTATACAAAGTAGCCTAATCACTAATCCCTCATGTCAAAATGTCTTAAACCTCACTTTTGTGATGCAGTTTCGCCATTCTAGTACTAATCACAGTGTTGGGCCTAGCCAAATACAAAGTAGCAACACCTGACTTTTATACATCTTACATCTTCAAATGCATAAGACATATGAGAATACATGTGCAAGTAGAGACATACCTCAGTCACAAGTCCATGCACACCTTTTAACTTGACAGTCTGCACTTCCAGTTTGAAAGCGACACCTAAAATTATGTGGCGTACTTCAATTGCACATTTTCACACACTCATACAGATTACCATAATCGCTAATCCATCTACCAATGTACACATATTACTATGCACAATCTATTTCAATCATCATTTCAGTACAATAAAACATACTGCAATACACATCTCTACATTTCATAACATATTTCAAACATCACAGTTCTCAAATAATTAAAAAAGTTTGTAAATAAAGCTTTTCAAATATAAAAATATCACTACAAAGACTAAAGCACTTCAACATAATACATAAGACACCTCACAAATTTGTAACTCACCTTTAAAATAGTATTGCAGAATAGGAAATATCAGAAACTCATAAAAGATTTTCTTTTGCACACAATAAATGTAATGTACCGCTCTCAACAAGGTAAAACCAGTAATGGCAAACTCTCCCGCTCTTTCTCCACACAAATAAATGTAAGTAACAAATCAAATTGCTTCCTACATCACTTCAAATTATGAAACACATTTCTATTGGTTACACATATTACCCCTTTCTAACTGTCTTCTTAAACTGTCCAAACTGGTTTTGTAACTTTCTGGAGTCGGGACTCCACTGCGGTGCCGCAGTGTAGCGTCGCAATGGAGCGCAAACCCTTACAGGAGTTTAAAAACGTATTTCTAATAACACTAGTATTATTTTTTAACAACACACTACTTCTAAACATACTACTGTTTTGGGAAAACTTAATTTAGTAGCATATCACTTTTATATAAGTTATCATTTCACATTTTAAATTCACAGTTAAGTTTGAACCCTTCCCCCATTCTGCTTAATTCCAGTGTCCATAGTAACAATTTCTGCAATATTCAACTGTACTGTAGGGTCAGAAGTTCACCATATTTTCAAGTTCAGCACAGTAGCTTACAAATGCAAATAGCAGGTGTGGTTGACTTTTGCTAAATATTACCTTATCGTATCTACTGTACCTTTCAAACATTATTTAATAACCAATAAGAAACATGCTTTTTCAGGAAGGTAACATGCATCCTATTTTTGAGTGGACAATGTCAATGAACAGCCAATCACTTATCAGCTTTTTCAAAAACAGCATCTTCTCCTCCATTTTAGATACTTCTCATTCTACCAATTGACTACCTCAGCTACAGACATCTTTTCATTACTTCCAGACATCCCTTCAAGATGTTTATAGTATGGATTGTAGGGCACAGCTATGTTTTCTGGTGCAAAAGGTATGCTGAACACAGAGGTATTGACAAAGACCTAGCTTTGCTAAATGTGGATATTAAATGGATTGCACAGAGAGGATTAAAGTGGCACCAATTGATGCCTTTGGTTAAAATCTTTTTGTATCGCCAACCCTCTGACCTCATTATTGTGCACTGTGGTGGCAATGACCTAGGCACATTGATTGGAGTAGGACTGGAAATGCTCAAGAAGGATACCTTTGCACAATTGATGTTGCTTTTGCCTCAGACTGTCTTTGTATACTCTAATATATGCCAAAAAGAGAAATGGAAGTGGTCAAATCAATTCTGTCCACAGATTGAGAAAGCTAGAAAGAATGTCAATAAAGCTGTTTCTGCATACCTCAGAGACCATAGAATGGGCTCCATCTATAACAACAATCTACATTTTGATATGGATGACATCTACAGAAGTGATGGAGTACACTTCACAGATCAAGGGAACAGAGTCTTTTTCAACAACCTTAAGCTGTGCATCTGCACTTACATGTAGCTACAGAAACTCATAATGAAAACAAGGGCTCTTTTTAGAGCCACCCTATAACTCAACAGTGAATCTTATTTATTTTTTAACATACATATTTTCTATAAATATTTTTGGGTTTTCGAACCCGTCGCAAATTCACAAAACAAAAGCACAAATTCAATGTACTACATGACAATACACTATTCAAGTTTAACTTTTAATTAATTTTTTATTATTACTAACTCTATCAAATTTAATGTAATTATTAAGTTCAATCTCACTAACTCTATAAAAAAAGTTCACAAATCCAACACTACCTTCTGAATTAATATAATAATTTATTTGAGGTGGATCCGCAAATCCACTGTGACGGTAAACTGGGGGCTGGGCTGAGACCCGTGATGGGATCGCTACTCCTATCACGAGAGAAAAAAAAACAATTAATGGGAGATTGTTTCCTGGTTAAGGAAAGGTGTGAGCCCTTTCCACACAACCACAATCCTTGTCAGGGTTAACCAAAAAAGTAACCAAATTACCCTGTGCTTAACTCTCAAGTAGCCTGGCACAAAATCAGTCAGGCTTCACTTAAAGTAAAGTATCAATGCAGAATGTAAACAGCAACATTGTGATAACACAACATAAAAAAATCCCACACTAATTTAGAAAATCAGAATAAATGCTAATAACATATTTGACATCAAAACAACAAACATCTAATCAGTAGAACCAGAGTTATGAATTTTTAAAGTTCAAAGTGAAAAATAGCACCTAAAAGATCAAAGTGTCAACCACGGACATCCAGTCCTGTAAGACTGGGGTAAAGTCAAAAGCTATGGTCTGACCATGATGGAGTATGGTTCAGATGCACAAAATAGACTGGGCCCGGTCATCGCTTAACTTAGTGCAGCAAGGAAGCAAGTGGTGTCAGAGTAGAAGGCATCATCGTCAGGGAGTCACTGGACAAAGTTGTGGTGAAGATTTTTACCTTAGGACTTAGTTTCTTGTTTGGAAGTCAAAAATCTCTAGCAGGACAAAGCTGCAGGCTGTAGCCAACAAGGGATCCACGAGGCTGGATGACCCTTTTGCGAGGAGACAAAGAACAGGATTTGTTGCTGGGCCAACCGGTGATATTCCTTGGGCCGATCAGCAAGCAGGTATCTCCAGGTCTCCTCTCACTTCTCAGTGCTCTTTCAATGGTTTTGGATTTGGGTTATATGGACATCTTTATCAGCGCTTCCAAATGCCCAGGATTGGACCAGCACCACTTGGAGGGTCACAACGCAGTTAAGACGGCTGGAGCCTTTTTGTGGCTCGAGGTTCTGATCAGGAGACCAGCTGACCAGCCCTTGGAGTAACTTCGGAAGTCCTGTGTTCAATTAGAAGAGTAGGTCTCAAGCAGGCCAATACTCTCAGTGCACAGGGCAGACAGCAGGGCAGTTCTCTTGGTGATGCAGGGCAATCCTCAAAAGTACACATCTGGCCACAGGCATCAGGAATGCCCTCTGAGAGTCATCTGCAGGTCCAGAAGTGAACTATAAAACAAGGAGGTGAGCACTGACAAAGATAAATATGAGTTATCTAATGGGCCCCAAAAGACTTCTCAGGAGGGTGAGCCTGAGATTCTTCCCATTCTAAAGGAATTGGGTACCAAGTGTAAAAATTGTGATCCCAAGAAGGCTGTGATGTGCTTTGACTGTAATCAGCCATGGCACAAGAAGGATGATGCAATTTGCACCAAAAGTCCTCCAGTGGTTCACAATCCAAGGGATTAGCTGGTTTTGGGATTGGAGTGGAAGTGTACTAAACTCTGGAGAGGCCAGAGGATACACTGAGGCTACCTTGGTTACCCTGGGTGGGGTGGACATTGAAGCCTTGGCAGTTTTATTTCCAAACTTGGCGAAGTACATACAAAGGTTAAGAATAAATGGGACTGAAGTTGAGGCTCCTAAGGATACAGGTGCCATTGTCACCATGGTGGAAGCCAGACTGGTTTTCCCAGACCAAATTATCCTTGGTATTAACCACCAGAATAACAATATGAGACTAAGCTTCATCCAATGGCTTTGGTGAACTTAGAGTGTGAAAGAGTTACTGGCACAAGAAGGTGGTTGTGTTTCCTGCCAAACCAGTGGAGATTTTGTTAGGTAATGGTCTGGAGACTTCTGCATGGTCAGTAGTGGAGAAGAGGGCTCATGCAGACATGCTGGGTCTCCCTGAGTGGGTGCGTGTGACAACTAAGGCACAGGCTGCAAGTCAGGGGAGTCATGAGCACTTGGAGACTGGAACTATGGCCAGGACTTTCAAGAGCAAGAGTAAGGGCAGGAACACAGCTTCTAAAAAGTCACAGGATCAGGGGGAGAAGTCTCCCCAAGGAGATGCCCCGATACTTGAGTAGGAAACTCCAGCTGATGAGCTTGGGCCTGACCTGGCAGAACTCCTTGATGCAGGGGGACCTTCCAGAGAGGACCTGTGCCAAGAGCAAAAGAGATGCCATGCATTTGTGGGCCTAAGGCAGCCAGCTGCCTGGCAAAAAGAGGGAGATCCCAGTGACACTCACATGGTCTATTGGGCAGGTGGGCTCCTTTATACTGAGGCCAGGGACCCCAAACTAGTGTCATCCAGGAGAGTGGTGGTCCCCCAGGTATACAGGGAGTTCATCCTAACTTTAGCCCATGACATTCCCATTGCTAGCCATCTGAGAGAAACCGAAACCTTGGACTAGTTGGTTGCCCATTTATATTGGCCCTAGATGTCTGAGAAAGTAAAGGGGTCTGTCACTCATGTGTGACTTGTCAGGCCAGTGGCAAGACAGGCTCACAACCAATGGCTTCATTAATCTCACTGCCAGTGCTTGGGACTCCCTTTCAGAGTGTAGGCATCAAGACTGTTGGTCCCCTTGACCCTCCTACTGCATTTGGATATAGATTTATACTAGTGGTAGTGGACCCTGGCACTAGGTAGCCAGAGGCAACTCCCCTCAGGACTGCAACTGCTCCCACAGTAGCAAAGGCCCTCCTTGACAACTTCAACAGGATTGGATTTCCTAAAGAGGTGGTCTCTTATAGAGGGGCACATTTCATGGTTGCATAGCAAAAAGCTATGTAGGATGAATGTGGTATAAGTTGCATATTGATCACCCACTATCACTTCCAGACTAATAGGTTGGAGGAGAGTTTCAACAAGACCATTAAGGGTATGATCATGGGTCTCCCAGACAAACTCAGAAGGAAATGGCATGTCCTGTTACCATGCCTCTTGTTTGTATAAAGAGAGGTGCCTCAGAAGGGGGTTGGCTTTAGCCCCTTTGAACTTCTCTTTGTCCATCCTGTAAGGGGTCCCCTAGGGTTGATGGGAAGGATGGGAGAAACCTCTCAAACAACCCAAACAAGACATAGTGAACAATGTACTGGGCCTGCATTCACATATTTGTGAGAAAATGAAGAAAGAAAGCAAGAATTTACATGCCAATCAAGAACTTGTCAAGTTCTGATAGGACCAAATGTCAGCTCAGGTTGATTACCAACCAAGTAAATTGATGAAGGTGTTGGAGCCTGTGGCTCCCAGGGCCCTCCAGGATTGGTGGACTGGGCCCTACCCCATTTTTAAGAAGAAACGGGATGCCACCTAACTGGTAGACCTATGCACCCCTAGGAATCTTCATAGAGTGTTCCATGTAAATTGCCTACAGCCACACCACAAGGGTGCTGGCAGGACCATGCTGATGGCCACTGATACAGGAGAAGAGGAGGAAAGTGAGCCTCTCCCTGACCTGTTATTAACCAACACACAAGGCAGTGCAGAGTGTAGCCCTGTCTCACAATCTCACTGTACAGCAGCAACCTGACTGCAGGCAAGTTCTGAACCAGTTTGCAGAGCTCTTCACTTTTACCCCTGGACAGACAACCTGGTATACCCATGATGTTGGACTATGGGGACAGTCTCCCTTTTATGAACACAATTTATTGACCGTCTGACCAAGTCAAAGCATGTATCAAACCTGAAGTAAGCAAGATGCTAGAGTTTAGGGTAATTGAACCTTCTGACAGATCTTTTGGCAAGCCCAGTGATACTGGTTTCTCACTCAAAATGTGGGAAACTTGAGATGCATGGATTACTGGGGGTTGAACACAGTGACCAAGACTGATGCACAACCCATACCCAGAGCAGATTAATTTATTGATAGGCTAGGGGCAGCCAAAGTTCTCAGTACCTTTGATTTGACATCAGGCTACTGGCAGATTGGTTCAACACAGAGATCCAAGGAGGAATCTGAATTATTTCAATTTAAAGTGATGCCTTTTGGACTAAAGAATGCACATGCCACTTTTCAAAGGTTGGTGAATCAAGTCTTGTCAGGTCTGGATGGCTTTAGTGCAGCAATATTGCTCCACCTGGGAGAATCATCTGGTCCTCCTGAGGGATATTTTGCCAGCTCTGCAGCAGGCGGGCCTCACAATCATGGCCAGTAAGTGCCAGCTTAGGCAGACTTCTGTTGTCTACTTGGGCCACCTTGTTGGTGGAGGCCAAGTGAGACCTCTCCAACCCAAGATCCAGACTAATCTGGACTGGGAGCCTCCCAAGACCCAGACTCAAGTCAGGGAACTCCTTGGCCTGACTGGATGTTTTAGGAGGTTTGTGAGGGGGTATGGTATTGTTGTGGCCCTTCTCACTGAGCTTGCCTCAAAGAACAGCCAAAGAAGGTCATTTGGATCACAGTTTGTCAAAATGCCTTTGACACCCTGAAAGCAGCCATGTGCTGAGCAGTTGTCTTAAAAGCACCAGAGTATTGAAACCAGTTAATTGTTCAAAGAAACGCTTCTGAACATGGGATTGGAACATTGTTTTCCCTGATGAGGGTCAGGATCAGCCAGTCGCCTATATTAGCAGATGACTCCTCCCTAGAGAGAAGCGTTGGAGTGCCATTGAGAGGGAAGCCTTTGCCGTGGTTTTGTCCCTGAGGAAGCTGAGACCCTACCTGTTTGGGACTCACTACAAGGTTCAAACTGACCACAGGCCTCTCAGGCGGTTAACGCAGATAAGAAAAGAGAAAACCAAACTGTTGAGGTGATCCATTTCCCTATAGGGAATGGACTTTGTAGGGGAACACAGATCAGGAACTGACCATGCAGATGGCCTTTCCAGGTTCTTCCACTTAGATGATGAGAACAACCAAGAGGGAGGTCATTGCTCATCACCTTTCATCTGGGGGGTCATGTAGGAAAGTGCCCTTTTGGATGGGCATCCCCCCACTTTTTGCTCTGGATGCTGTGGCAATGGATCTGAAAGTGCACTCTGACCTGCTATCCAGGCCCCAGTGGCAGTGCTTTTTTCCTCAAAGGTAACATGAATTTATACACCCAATAGGCAACATGCATTAACCCCACCTTATAAGTCCCTAGTGTATGGTACCAGTGGTACCCATGGCAGAGGTTTTAAAGGGGTCACCAGGGCTGCAGAACTATTTGTGCCACCCTGAGTGACCTGGGTAAAAGTGACCTCTTGCAGGTCTGCCATCACAGCCTGCACAAGAATCTGCCCTGCTCGAATTTAACTTTGCACACACCATGTGTAACCGAGTCCCTCACAGCCATAATATACATATGTCACCCCTAAGGTAGGCCTCCTATAGCCCAGGAGGCAGTGTGCAGTATAATAATGGTGCAGACATATATGTGCAAGCATATATGTCTCTACAATAAACTTGCCATTCAAGCTTGCTGTAAGTGAACTGTGGACCATAGATAAAGATGGACTAGATAGCCAGCTCCATTATGGTACCACCAAATTCTGTCATCGATGGTATCAAACATCGTGCTTTTTGACCCCTGACACTATTATCATATCAAGGGTGAACTGGCATGTACCCAGGTGACATCCTTATAAGTTGTCACTAAGATGTCACAGTCTTTTCATGGCTTGGTGGGCTTTTCATGCTGATTTCAGCTAAGACAGAAGTCTGAGTTGCTGGGTAATGCTATCACTCCCAGAGGATGAAGATAAAATGCCTGGCAGGAATGAGGTCACATCTCCGCCCTCCCAAGATGATAAGTGAATGGCATATTGAGGCAATAAGCTTCATAGGCTACACCACCTCTGATATGCAATTGACTGGCCCCTCAGTCGAGAACAAAGACCACCCTGCCCCAGGCACTCGTGATTTCGAGCAGGTGGGAAAATTAGTCAGTGAGGAGGTGTACATTCCTTAAATTCTAGCCACACCTCTAAGATGGGCTGTCTGGACTGTACAGCAGAAGATGGGTCATGCCATCTTGAAAAGTCCCAAAAATTGTGGGTTCTGAGTAGAAAAGTGACCTACACCCACCGGATTTGGTCACTTCAGGAGCAGATTTGCCACAGCACCAGTAGACCAGTAGCCCATCAGCTACTGGTCCTCATACCCCTAACACTCCCTAAATCCAGGATTTAAGAGGCATCACTGATACCAGGCTTCCAGATATGCTCTGAAGAGGAAAAGGAAAGAAGAGACCCATGTCTGCAAAAGGCAGGTCTCTACAAAGACAAGGTGAGAAGTTCTGCACCTGTGGGAGCCCACCTGCACCTGCTGGACTAAGACTCGTCCCGGATCAGAGACTGGTTACAAAAAGAAGGTGAACCCCTCTGCAACTGATAGACTTCACCAGGGCTCCCTATGACTAGAGGTACGAGTCCCCTGCCATTGGCAGGCACAAACCTCACTTTCAAGACCAAAGAAGTACTGTCCCTATGCTCCTTTCAAGGACCAGCCTTAAAGTAACCAGCCAGGTGCCTTCTGGGAAGCGTAGTACAGAACCTAAGTGAGTCTCAGCCTCCTACAGCGTTCCTAGGACCTCTGGAAGAAGATTTACCTAATCACTGCATTTGCCGAGGCCAAGGTTTGTTAGTGATCTGGCTTACTACTGACTACTTTACTCAATGCTCCAAGAAGAGAGAAGCATCCTGCAATATCAACCTTTTGCTTATGTGGCACAGTTGTATTTGCATCCCAAAACTGCCTGAGTTGGCATGCCTGGTATAGACTGCCACAGCAGCTCCCATTCAGCACCACTGATAGCCAGGTATACCTCTGCACCCAAGACGCCTGAGCTAGGCAGTTGCTGTTCTGCCTAGTAATTCCTGGTCCAGTGGTCCCTTTAAGCTTCCCCTCCAAGGGGCTCCCCTAAACTCAACCTTCAAGTGTGCTTTTTCAGCAACTGCAGCTTCAATTCAGCAACAAGGACAGCCAAGTCACCTCTGCACCTGGACTCCGTGGGCAAGGTAAAATTGTTCTTACTCTAAAGACTGGGCCAGTGGATGCGCAAGACCTTATCTCCAAGTGGGTTCCGTGGACCTCACCCTGCAAATGACCGAGTGGCACCTTGTGTTTTCTCCATTGACTGCAATGGTAAAGTTTGACAGCTCAGCAAGTACCTAATGCATTTACTTCATTTTGGTTTCTAAATTTATATAAAAAGAAGCTCTAAATTTATAAATTGGTGTCAGATTTATTTTGAGTAAGCCTGGCAAGCTCTTTGTCACTCTACCAGGAATGAGCTAAGGCTTACTACTAGTGTAAATTCAAGGTTAACTTTTGGGTTTTGGGTTAATATTATATGGTAAGGCCCCCAAGCCATGCCCTATAATATTTCCACCTTTCTACAGGAGGTTTCCCAAATTCTGGTTATTACACTATGTGGGTCACGGAGAGGCCTTCCGGGACAACTACGCTGCTTTGCACCTTGTATTTTACAGGTCCATAGCTATGCCGGGTCTTCTTACAGCTCTTATAAGGAGGGAGCAAGGAGTGGCTACAGACGAAGCTCCTCTAGGAATAGATGTGATATATGTATATTTTCAAATCTTGACAGAATAGTTATGTCAAATGTACAACCTGTTTCTTTGGTTTTATGTTTATGATTTTTTTTAACTAATAAACTACATTTGCTATTAATACGTAGACTACCTGACCGGGATCCCCTAATGAATTTGCAGCAGATCTGCAGAGCCATAAAATAAATTTTTTAAAAAGAAAGACTTGGTGTATTGCATTTATAGAAAGACTACATAAGTTACGTTACTTTTATGGGGCAGATTATGATCTTGTCCGGAGAGCATTCTGACCGATTTGGTTCCGGACTGCTTTCCGAATGACTCCAGTCAGAGGAGTCCGGCTGAGTGATTTGGATGCATCCGGATGCTTCTGGATACGATTTGGTTGGACTCCCATTGACTTCAATGGGAGCCTGTGTTCCGAACGAGAACACAGACTCCCATTGAAGAAAGGGTTGGGTGGGGAAAACCATGCACCCTGTGGCGGGCACCCTATGGTACCTGCCACACTGTGCATAGTTGGGAAGAGGGAACCCATGGGTACCCCCAAGTGCCTGATTCAAAGGGCCCTGGGTGAAGGGGGGCCTGCTACAGGCCCCCAAAGACAGATTCCGACAGCCGTTTCTTTTCAGGCAAACCGAATAGGAACGGCTGTCCGAATCGATCATCGTTATCGCTCGCTCGGAAACCGAGTCCATGAAGCTGTACGATTTGGCTCCAAAAGGCTCGACCTGTCCAAAAGCCTTTTTGGAACCGATTCGGACAGCCCTAACGGTTTCCGTGCATCTTAATCAGTAGTTCGGAACTGTGTACGATTCAGTCGGAAACAAGGGTTCCGAATCGGATTTGGCAAACCCGAATCGAATTCGGAGCCCTTCCCAACAGGATAGTAATCGACCCCTATGCATTAATTATTACTTTTTAGATGTATATTAAGAATAAATGTGTCAATAAAATATATTTATAAACTTGTAAAAATCTATATTACTAATTAAACTTATAGGTGAATTGTAGTACAATTTATATTGAAACAAACTGAAATTACCAAAAAAAGAAAGAAATTCACTGAAAAAACAAAGGTTACAGGAACTCTATAGTTAGAAAATACAATTAAAAAAACCTTTAAAAATCACAGAAAAAAAATAAAGGTTATGGGGACCATATCGTTAGGCCCAGATTTTACTCACAGAAAACCAGAGAAATTCAGTATTTATAGTTACCTGAGCTAACTATAACTTACTCCCCCGCAACACACTGCTTATGACCCAACATATTACATCACTCATGACATGGTCAGTGATTTTACTGATGGCATCACTCATTACATCTCAAATTACATCACTGAAGACATCATCATCCAGCAAAGTAAACTTCAATATATTTCATAAAATTCCATTATTCTTTTTTTAAACTACAAAAAGACACAGGTGAGAGACGTACAGCACAGAGCTCATTGTAACCTTATCAACTACTACACTCATTTATAACCTAAGAGACAGTTCTCAGCAGATAGCACTGTCTCTTCTGAACCGCTACTCTGAAATCTAATGACCAAAGTAAAATGTTAAACCATAGAGGCAAACAACATTCATGAACCTGGAAAGAAATTTTAGCACACATGTCATATTTACGTAAACCACTACAACATACAAACAGTAGAGAGGTAATAGCAGACAGGTAACTTGTGACAAACTAGTAAAATGATTCTTTATTCTGGAGAAAGGTGTGACCAGAGAGCTCAGTCTGTTGTAAATGTCAACTACACTGAGCCTTCAGCATTAAGAAAGGTCTTAGTGAACAGATTAATTTATTGCTATCTACTACTACAGTTGTTTATCAGAAAAGAGCTGGGACTAAGGAGAGTGGTCAGTATGTCGTAAAACAGAACTATGCTCAGCCATCACTGGGAATGAAGTCTCAATGAACAGCTTAGACTGTCGCAAAGCACTGCGATACACATACATCAGCAGGGGACACATGTCAGTGTAGAAGATAGTTCACTGATAAATACCCTATAACCCTACAACCCTAAAAACCCAGTAGCCTATACCTAAAATGTAACTACAGTATATATTTATTAGAAAATTTACATAAGTATTATTCAATGAAATATTTAATTATACATAAATAATTATAAGTTTTTAATTATTACTTAATTAACTTAAAACCTCATGCTCCTAAAAACCTAGTAACCCACAGCTAAAATAGAAGTAGAATCAATCAGTATTACATAATGTGCATAATTAACAAGTAATTCAATAATTAATAATACATTCAAAAGCATTTAAAATGACAAACTTTATTTTACAAACATTAATAACAAAATAAGTTTAAAAACAATATCTTGTACAATTATATTATAGAAAACTATATTAACAACAAAGCACAATATGGAAACAAAGGAAGTGCTGATGTTTGGGAACAACACCTCCCAGTGGAATGAAACCTGGTCGCCTTTTGAACTCAGACCCATACCCACACTGAAAGACTACACCCACAACCTCAGAATCATCCTGGACAGCAAACTCACCATGAAACGCCCAATCAATGCAGCTCCTCTGCCTGCTTCTATATCCCTCCAGATACCTGTGCTCAGTCTCCCTCTTCCTCGCTCCAACTCCCTTCATCCGCTGAAGCAACAGTGAAGGATGCTCCTTCTCCTACCTCGCCACCAAGTCCTTGAACAACCTCTCCCTGTACCTTTGAACATAATTCTCTCTCTCTGAATTCAGAAAAGGACTCAAGACCTGGCTTTTCGACAGTTCCCAGCAAGAGCCCTGTGCCTGAATATCCTCATTGGTGATTAGTCACGCTTTATAAATCCAAGTGGATTGATTGATATTCTTAACAACGACATTACTTACCATCCTGATATTTTTGTATCACAATTTTTTTTCCTCATATTTATCCCTCCCAAAATCTACAACTCAATATTTTGTCCATATACTGCTGACTGCAAATAATCTCAAAAGGCATTCACATTCCAAAGCCCCCTTACCAGTCAGGAAGATTCAGGACTGAACATGGGCAAGAGACATGGAGGTTTCTGTTTTCTACACTAGATGCCACAGCCATGGCTTTGGAATTTCAATCAAACAAATTTGATATACAAATTCTTTGCTAGAAACTCACGCACAATAGACCCCAGCAATTGATTCTTGCTGAATTACAACCATTCATGAACTACTGGCTGAAACAGAAAATACAATAACTCCACCCCGCCAAGAATGTAAGTGTGCACCTATATTAGACAAATTAACTACTCTACCATCAACTTAAGTGCAATAGTTCAATAACTAAAAGCCCTCAAACATGACCAAACTCCACGTTTGAATAAAACAGATAATCTCCATATCGTGTTGTAAACACTGAAGTAGCAACAAAAAAAACAATCTTCAAATTTGGACAGGTTGGGATGAGTCCAGGATAATACAAGGACAATAATTCAATCAGTTATCCACTCAAAATAGGAATCACTCTTCCCAATTATATCAATATGCGAAAGAAAACAGATGAAGTCAAACAAAATAGGGAGAACATTTTCAAGACAGAAAGGAAAACACTGAGCCCTCTAAATAAATTCCCATTAATAACCACATTTCAGGAGCCAACAATAAAGCTGCAACAACTAAAATTCACAGGGGAGCCGTTTTCCTTGCACAGAGCACTTTACAGGCGCCAGGGACCAGACCGGACCACAACGCCCAGCAGCCTTTGCGCCAGGAGGCGCCAGCGCGTACTGTGTGCGTCAGTCGGCGCTCTTAAGCCGCCACAGGCTCCTGCGGGGTGGGAGCCATTTTCCTTGCACAGAGCACTTTACCGGTGCCAGGGACCAGACCGGACCACAACGCCCAGCAGCCTTTGCGCCAGGAGGTGCCAGCGCGCACTGTGTGCATCAGGCGGCGCTCTTAATCGCCCGTCTTAGACCGATTGAGACCGGGCTGGCCCAATCCCCTAAATTCTTTGTTTCCGGGACAGTCTACAATACTGTGGTGAGCTATCTCTTTTTATCTGCCTCCCTCACTGTTATTGTTTGTGTGTTGATATCATGAATAAACGTAAATTAGGTGCAGGACAGGGCGTCGTTGGGACACTTGACGCCTTTTTATTGAGGGCTGAGTCTGCACTTATCCACGATATACAGCTTACGGAACACAGACTATCTTTGGAGCCTCTGCTCTCACAGTCCAGACCTGCCCCCGCTGAGCTGTCTGCCACAAATGGTCATGCAACGCCCTCTCCCCGAATTAGTCCGACACAACACTCAGAGTCGGAAATAGAAATAGTCTCCCCTAATTCTCCTGATCTGGAAGGTGGACCTGATAGGCTCAATGTAATCACCAGAGGACGGAAAACTACTGTGAGCCCTGAAACCGTCAATGAACTCCAGTTAAAAAAAATGAAGGGGCGAGGGCCTCAGAAAACCCCCAAACTCCACCCTAAACCTGACCCGAAATCAGCTGGGAGGAAGCTCAGATCCACTACTAAAGATAGGACTCCAGATAAAGGGCCCTCTGCATCTGCTGTACATACTGCGACGGAGAGGATACCTGAATGCGGATATGAGGAAGACTACTGGGGCAGATTAGAGACTTTGGTGTCAGTATTATTAGATCCGATACTGCAAAAAATAACTCTGGTGGAATCTAGACTTGCAAAACTGGAGGAACTTGTTACCAGTAAAATTGCAGTGCATACGGCCTCTTGTCAAAGCACAGGAGTGGACAGTATTCGCAACAGGGGGATGGACATGAGGGTGGATCAAGCTGGGAGTAGCTCTACTAACAGGCAGGCTCAAAATCCAACTACCAATTCAATTATTTTGACTAACACTAGTTCCACTCCCAGTTCAGTTAATCCCCCCACTCAGACTGGGCAACCACCCCTTAAAGCAGGGCCCCCCCCAGTAGACCCCCATGGCCATTCGCAAAGCAGAGCTAACGCTATGGTGCCAGCTCTCACAGGGGTTGGAGGGAGTAGTTCAAATATTTTAGAGCATCAGAAATCCTCTCATGGTAACTTTAATATCCCAACACGAAATCTACACTTGCCGCCAGAGGCAACCCCTTACACGGTTGTCCTGGCAAACGTTCCATTCCTTTCACACAATGCCTATGAACATTGGTCTACCTTAAGGAACAAGTCATTGCATTTCTTAAGCTCTAGTACTGGTATTAATGATATTCTCTTCTCTGAATTTAAAATGGCCAGGAGAATAGGGTGGGTGGGCAACTCAGAAAAAACCTTAGGAGGGGACTGTGTAGTGTTAACCTTTAGCTCACCGTTTTTAGTGCAGACAATTTTTGATAAGGGAGGCAATCAGTTCGTTAATGCACAGGATATAAACATATTACCACTGGGCTTTTTTTACCAACCCCCCAGACCTCGCTGGCACCCACCTGTGGAGGTGAATCACTTAGGGAATAGGCTGCCTAGATATTTGGTCCCTGTGAGTAATCGTTTTAACATTCTGAATCCACTCGAAGCGATAGACTGACTGCCAATGGGCTTTTTTGGCCATACCTCTCTTAATTTTGGCCCTTATGATGAAAGGAGTAGCTATGTCAGTCTACAGAACAGTAATCCCGCCTTGGCCCACATAGAGAGTGATAAAAGCCTGCCCTTTCCTGCTTCAAGGAAGCTGAAGGAAAGAAATTCAAGCAGCAACAATTTGAACCCAGACGCCCTAAGCGAGACACCTAGTAAGCAACAATATAGCAGGGACGCCAGGCAGAAAAAGTGGCCATAGTTAATGCTGCACCTATCAGCAATCAAGTATATTGTAACATTGTTTCATGGAATATCTCTGGTATACACTCTAAGCTGAATGACTCTATGTGGTGGGACTTCATATTAAAATTTAGGATAATCTGTTTCCAAGTAACATGGTCTAAGGAAGTGCATCACCTGAATGGGTTTAGGACTTTCCATACGTCTGCTGTAGACGGGGAGAGGGGATTGGCCAAGGGTGGGTTATGCACGTATGTATCAAGCAGTCAAAATGTTAAAAAGATAACAATGCCTGTAAGTGAAGTGTATTATCAGATGATTGTTATCCATGTTGGCGGGAAACATTGCATAGCTATAGCTAACTTTTATAATAATATTCCTTCGGAAAAAGTTGCATCCACAGTCAAAAAACTAACTACAGACCTAAAATTTGTCAGCAACAACAAGGCAAAAGATACTGTGTTGGTAGGGGACTTCAACTGTGCACTGTGCCCGAATGCAGATGATAATTCATGTGGTCTCTCAAATGATGAAGGGACAAGTAATACCCATTTCCGGCATTCTGTATTGGGAGAGCTGTTTAATGAATTAATTTGTAGTCTTGATTCGGGTTTTGTGAACAAACTTTGCCCACTCTCTGCCCCCATGCCATGGACCTTTATTGGTAGAGGTTTATACTCTACAATAGATTTTATTTTAATATCAAATAGTTATGCGCATACCGTCCACTACTTTGCTATTAATGACATTTCTCTGAGTGATCATTTCCCCCTCTGTCTTTCTGCCCTGTTAACCCCAAGTGAACATACCAGTCATAATAAAGATGACCAGTTGTTAGGAAACATAGCCATTGGGAAAACAAATGGATACTCTTTGCGCTGGTCGATGGTAGACCAAGACGCAATTACCAAGGCTGTGATCACTAAATGTAATTCCGCCTTTGATATTTGTCTGAGCGAATCAGCCGCCCCAGACACTATCTTATCCTCTTTTAAAACGATTACTGGTGCAGTAAGAGAGTCTTTGGTAAGGAGGAAACGTAATAAGGGTCAACAACGGGGCTGGTTCGATTCAGGGTGTACCTCAGCATATTCCAGATTAAAAGATGCTCTACATGAGACCCCGAGAAATGTGGACAGAGTAAGACAGGCTCGAATAGACTATAAGCAAGCTATTAGAAATAAAAAAATTATTTTGAAGAACGAGGCCTGGGAGGATCTACACAAAGCATCTCTACAGAAAGATGGTATGGCATTCCGGAAGGCGGTCAAAGCGCCGTATTTGATTAATGAAGGAGGACCGTCCATTGAAATCGCCATAACTGAAGAACAATGGATTAACCATTTTTCCAAACTGTATAATGGCGAGGTTAATCTCGATGTGACGAGTAGCCACGGTGAAGAGGACCACACTCTGGTAACATAATTTCCCCACTTAGACTTGCAGTTTACCTTGGACGAGGTGAACTGGGCACTTTCTGCAAGCCAGGGTGGCAAGGCTCCCGGCCCAGACGGGGTACCTGTTGACTTATATAAGTCAAACATCTCCCCCTGGGGCCCAATAATCGTCAAAGTAATTGCTGCTAGCTGTTGTATCCCGTTTTTACCTAACTGGGTGGAATCCACTATAGTCCCTATTTTTAAAAAGGGGGACCAGCAGGATCCAGGATGTTATAGACCCATATCTTTCTTGGATGCCATGACAAAAATAGTAGGACGTATATTATTAGTACCCCTACAGGATTGGGCTGAGGAAAACGCAGTTTTGTCCGACCTACAATATGGTTTCCGCTCAGGCATGGAGACGGTAGAGTCTAAATCTTTCAATTTTGGTGGGTAAATACACTAGGCAAAGAAGGGTAAGTTGTTTTTAGCGTTTGTGGACCTCACAGCAGCCTTCGACTGCATGATTCATAGTAAACTCTGGTCAACATTAGAAGATATGGGGGTTGATGCACAGATTATCTATTTTCTGAAACGTTTTTATACTGATGCAAAGGTCCGTGTACGTTGTGGTTTACAGGGCGAGTGTTCGGCCTCGTTTCCAATAAGAAGAGGTGTCAGGCAAGGGTGTGTTTTGGCCCCTTTTCTTTGTAACCTCTATATAAACGGATTGGGCGAGGCACTCCTGCAAGGAAATCAAGACTTTCCCCAAGTAGCTGGACGCCCAATACCAGCACTTTTATACGCAGACGATGCGGTATTGATGTCCTGTACTCAAGTAGGTCTTCAGAGGATTTTAGATACTTTTTCTAGTTTTATGGGAGATCTAGGATTAAGACTGAACACCTCAAAGACCTTTATCATGCGGTGTGGCCACGGTAGTATGAAGTGCAAGGATACGTTTGTGGCAGGACAGAAGATTGGGGTCACTAAGAGATTTTCTTATCTCGGAATTCTCTTTGACCAAAATGATACCTGGGCACAAGCAGTTTCAGCCAAAAAATTAGTGTTATTAAGATCTACAAATGCCCTGACTATCTTTGCCAAAAAACTAGGTAGAAGACCACCAGTTGAACTGATCAAGATCTATAGAGCAAAGTGTGTCTCCTCTGTGGTTTATGGGGCAGGGGTCTGGAGATTTGCTGACCTGCTTCCTATCCAAAGGGCTGAAAATTATTTTTTAAGATACATTCTATCTGTCCCGAATAGCACTTCATCAACTATCTGTCACGCAGAGCTGGGTCTTCCCTTTGTCTCTGATCTAATAAAACTTCAGCCAGTTTTCCTATGGCACAGGCTCTGGACTAGGGATGAAACAAAGTTAAATCAATGTATCCTGATAGATACTTTAAAACTAGAAGGGGCCCTGAAGATACCATGGATGAGATATGTCAGGAGCTTCCTACAAGATGTAGGCCATCTAGAACACTTTAATAATCCAAGAACTATTGACATAAAAAGAAAGGAACTGAAAAAGGAGGACTTGAGGCATCTGGATACTATCAGAATATCCACAGAGATTATAAAGCCGACCGTTATGCACAATCAGTTGATTTTCACTACTTTTAATATTCAACCCTATTTAACTTTTGTACCAGGCATTTATGATAGATTTCTATTGACTAGATTTAGGCTGGGGGTTTTTCATAGACTGCGTCACTATTCCCAAAATGAACGATTGGGCAGAAGATCTTGATCTGTGTACCTGTGACAGTCACTCAGCACAATCCACGATACACGTTGTACTTTTTTGTAAATTTTATCAAGAGGCGCGGAACGTCTGTTTATTACCGATTTTGAAATCAGTGGGGCTTCGGCAATGCTGACCGGCTTTTCTTGCATTACAACGTCTGCAGAACGTCCACAATGTTTTTAGGATTTTAACTTTTTTTAAACGAGTCTTGAGACAAAGGAAATGTATGTCAATTTAATCTTTTTTTTATCTGTAACTTGAAACATGATCTATCTCACTATGTACAATACTTGCTATGATTTATGGTTGAGATTCTTAAATGTGTGATATTTTATCTATAGAACTTAACTGTGATTTTTCTTCTTTTTTATGTGCTTTTATGATTGTTTCACATGGCAATCGAATAAAGCTTTTAAAAAAAAACAAATACACAGGGATCACACACGGTTGCAACCAGATGGAACTCCACACTAATAACAACTCAATATGCTGCTGATCACACCATTACATCTCATCCTAACTGAGCACAGAACTATCCAACCACTCAACCAACTCCCTTCTCAACTGAAGAATAGCAACACTATAAGGGAGCACATTGCTAGAATAAATGCATTGAGTAAATCCAACTGAGCACAAAACTGCATATTCCCAAATATTTGCAGGTACTCAACCTGAAGGAAATCATGCTATCAAACTAAAACACATTGCAGCTTAAGCCTCTACAAATAATAGAGATCTTGCCAATGACTTCTAAATTGGACATCATTTTCACCCAACCTACTGTCAAAGACCTCAGAGAGAAAAGCAGTTTAATAACCATCATATACCTCGAAGATGAATGAAGAGTCAACCAATACACTTTAACCAGAGACAACCTTGCAAAACTATTAGCTGCACATTTAGAGCTGAGACACCTGTTCTCATATAATAATGCAGCAATACAATTTCTCCCCCATTACCCCTGAACAAAATGAGGCCACCATAGTCACCTGGACATCAGAAAAGGCCTCCAGTGTATTACTCCAGGAGCACAACATTTTCGAAGAATGGGGAATCATGGACTGCTGGAAGAGAGTAAGATGAAACAGGCAGCCATCTCCAAGTATAAAATATTGAAAGACAACTTAAACATCTCAACATTCCAGACTCTTATCCCACTCCCTGCATGGAAACATTTGCAGGACCAGTTGAAGCTTAGCCTCTACTGTCCAGGTTTAGCAAATCAGCAACACCATCAGCTTCAGCAACACTGATGCCAGCCTTAAAAACACAGAGGTAAGTCCTGAACAGGGAAACAAGAACAATGAAAATTCTAGAAGACCACTACACCTAAGTGAGCAAAGTTAATCAGCTATGCAAAACTTACAAAAAATACTCTTGGAAGCCAAAATAAAATGGAAAGATTGTGAATGGCTGAAACATTACTTTGCTTGTTATACTATAATCAGAAGGAATTCTGGCTGCTTATCAATCGCGTACATAAAGGATCCATCCAGGTACATGGAAAGAACGTCCTGCAAGAAGCTTTGATAAAGCATTTCAGCTCATTATATGAGAGGGGTGTGGAAATGTTTCAAAAATCTACTTGGCCAATGGACAAAATGTTACAGAAATCTACTTGTCCTGAGAAGATATCTGCTTGCCCCACCTATTCCATAAGTCACTAAGGTGGGTCTGCACAGAGAGAACCTGCACTGCAATCAGTGCAAAACTGTGCAATATATATTTAAAATGCAAGTCCAATTATGCAGTGCATGGTCATGCATCCTTAAATGCAACTGTTGTACTGGCTGGTTGCACAGGATGTGTGTAGATGTCAGTGTGCACAGCACTCAATTATCAACCATGTTTGCATGTGACAAATTTTCCAATGTAGAGAAATAGTACTTAAAGGCAGAGTGTAGACTGGTAATTGACTACATTTCTTGAAACATATTTGGCATAGACTGTGTAAGAATATGAACCTGTAGGACAGAAGGGTGTTCTCCATCCTAGGGTCAACTCATAGCTGTCCAGCTTCAGAAATACTCACATGTGATTATGATCTGATAAACATGTGGATGGGAATAACTGCACTTCTTGGCAGAGCTTAAGAACTGTTCATGGGGCAGCAAAAATCACGAGGCGGGAATATTGTATAATTTCACACAGCTGTCAATAAAACGTGATTGTGAGACCTACAAGTTTAAATTTTGATAATTTCTGCTTTATATTGAGCTTGCTTCTGTAATTTTTGGCAATTTATATTGTTGCAAATGACAGATGGTTCCCCACTGATGGCAGGTCCTGTGTGCATGTATGATATATTTACAGAGCCACTCTAATTATGAGATTCTACATCTGAGGTGTTTTCCACATAATTTGCTACATAATCCATCACATGCTGCCTAAACAGCATATTTAAAAAAAAAAAAAATTATTCTAGCTCAAACAGGTCAAAAGTTACTAAAAAGGGGGTAACACGTCCTGCCACACAGTGAATAGCCCATCACAGGTAGTGACTGGTCACTTTTACATTGCTATTGCTGTATTTGGGTATTAATCTGAAAGTAATGAGGCAAAGCATTTATACAGACAGTGTTAACGTATACAGATGCCAACATGATGAAGTAATACTATCAACAAAAATGTCCTGCATTAAGCTTAAAAATATTTTGGCCACAAAATGTAGTCAACCCTGCCACATAATTTAGACCTTCCCTGCTGCTTCATTACAGTGACTCTGCTTATTTAGCACAAACCGCCAGAGCACTTTGCATGGTGGGAGAGGTTTACAGTAGGTACAGGAGATGAGAAATGCAACAAAATAAAGGTACAGGCTAACAGGAATGATCCCCAAATGTGGAGAATAAATGTGTTAAACCCCTTGTTTAACCCCTGGAAAAAGATGCAATTTAAAAACACTGGGGCATATTTACGTTCCCTGGCGCATCACTGCATATTACCCTTGCGCCACGTCCGATGCGCCGCATTTACAATGCGGCGCATCGTGGCGCAAGGATAAGCAGATGCGTGACGCATCTGCCGGCGGAAGGTTGGCGCAGTGCTGAAGTTGTGTCGCAAGCGCGACGCAACTCCAGCACTGTTCCAACCTTCCCTATCCCTAACATGGTGCGTCAATCCTTACGCCTGCTTGAAGCAGGCGTAAGGATTTGACACACCAGCGTCGGAAAAAGTGACTGCGTGAAATCTTGTAGATTTCACTACGTCACTTTTCCGGCGTTCCTGCTCCGGAACGCCCCCTGCGCCGGTACGCCCACATGAAACCTGACGCAGGTTTCATGTATCGCAGGAGTTTACTACGTGACGCATCTCCCTAGATGCGTCACGTTGTAAATACTGCGCGCAACGCGGCGCATGGTTTGCGTCGCCGCTGCGTCACATGCGTGACGCAACGGCGGCGCAAAAGTGGCGCAAGGGGCTTGTAAATATGCCCCAAAATCTATTTACAGTGCACGCATAATCTTGCAAGCCTGCTAGGTGTTTAAAGTATAATCGTTTGCTCCTTGCCCCCGAATGCGACTTCGTCCATAAAAGCAGAGACAATGTAAAGGTTAATGTCTCTAAATAGTGAACTTCCTTTTGTCATGTTTTCACTCAATATAAACGCTGCACTGGTTCCATTGTTACATTGCAATAGGCGCCTCTTGATCGGCTGATAGCACAGGAGAGGTTCCCGCCTTACTGTAAATTGTTAACATGCTACACATTTGACCCTGACCCCACGCTCACAGAACACAGATCATTGCATGTTTCATCACAGTTAACATACTTTTCTTAAGGCTCTGACCGCTGCAAAACCCATTATCAGATTGACTCACCTGCTGGGGAAGCATACACTGTGTCAGAGATGCCGACTTGCTGCTCCTGATACGAGGAAGTGCACCACAGAGCACCAAAGATGTGTGGCCTGCCTTGGACGGATCCCACTGGACAGGGTGATCAAGCCCCGCAGCAATCAGTGACAGAGAGACCAAAAGGCCACCCAGCCCAAAGCACTGGGACCCGGCAGCAGAAAAAAGTGCTTCCTGCCTCAGCGCCCGCCCTTGCACGTTCAGCAGCTGGATTCCAAGAGCAGGTGGGCTGCACTAGTGTGGAACCCATGCAAGAACACTGACGTTTAGCTTAAGGCTCCCCCAGCCAAACACTAGCTAGATAGAGCCCAGTCATGGGCTTCCAGCCAGTCAAAGGCTTTCTGCCCACAGCTCATATATTTTTTGTGGTTTAATGTCTACTTGTCCATCAGAAAAAATAGGCAATAAATCTTCTTGCCCTTTATAAAAATCTAATTGGTTCGGGCATCGGGCGATACGATTCCCCCACCCCTGTACGAGGATGTTCTGAGCAATTATACTGCAACATGTGACCATGAAAATACACTAAGAGCCAAGACCACTTAACACAGTGCCATAAGAATTCAGCCAACTGTGCTTCAGTATAACATTAATCAGTTCAAAGCATGGGCAAGAGAAGCAGAGCTGACAGTGCACCATGTCCAAATGGACTTCCAGCAGTCATATTCAAGAAGGACTCTGACTTCTTGGCACAATTCCTCAAGAGCTCATTCAAACACTGCTTAACTGTACAAACAATTCCACCTAATCTTGAAAAATCCCTTCAGCTTGTCTGAATATCTATTGATTATAGATCTCATTATACCTGCTTTGTTTTTTAATCAATAATTGTGCCCTTTTACGCAATGTATTTCATCTAACAACCTAATCCTTTCATAACTTGTGATTTTAAAACTGTTTTAATTATGGTATGATTTTAACTTTGAATTTATAACCTCTAATGGTTTTAATTAACTGAAAATATAATTATATTTTACTACTATACCATACAGTTCTGTACATCACAGCATTGCCATTTCAATTGCAAAATGTTCATATGAGTAGACAAATATTATTTAAACCGAAAATAACACCAATAAAGTTGTTCTCAGATCTTCCTTGTGGTGTGTCGATCTGCTTAGTGCTGTCACAAGACAGGGCTCTTCTCTCTGTTCATCCTTCAGTCTATCTATAGATCTAAGATCCAGTCCTACCATTGCAACCAGCCAAGCCTCTTAGTCTAGACCATTGGCGGGAGGTCCATATCTATCAGTTTGTCCCTAATCATAATCAACATAAGAAATGACAACCATCAGTATTGACACATCCTACTGGAGGACAGACTGAGGAGTTGTAGGTCAAGCATATTCATAATTTAGGGAACACTGTAGTACGCTATCTGACAAACTAAAATGAAAAACACAAAGAGGAGAAAAACTATACAGCCATACAGTTTCCCAAGCTGTTGCAATGCCATCACCAATCCCCTTGTAAGGATTGGTGGGTAGCAGTTCTGAAGCCTCCTTGGATTTTCCTATTACATTCAACACATACCTGCAAGACAAAGGGTTTGCACTGTGTGATAATATACAGTCGATTTCAAGAACGGAGTAAGCCACCTCAATCACACTTCTTCTATATGACTCTCCTTAAATTTGTAACACAATGGCAAATTCATATTTTTTCATCCGGAAGCAACCAGCACTGGAATAATCAAATCAACACCTAATGTGGTTCTTTCCTCGTCATTAGCATCAGCAACATGAGGACAATATTACACCCACTCTGCCCTTCTACGCAGTAGCAATGTGGTAAGTGTGCCAACAGGAGATAAGTCTGGAGGCAATTAGGCTTGAAGTGCCCAAGAGAAGCATGTTATGTTATGTTATGTTATGTTTTGTTACCAGGGTATTTGTAGAGCGCGCAGCTACTCTGAAGAGTGTCCCGGCGCTAGGTGGGTGTGACAGAGCTAGCTAAGTAAGACAACGCGAAGGCTATTGCTGGAACAACCAGGTTTTTAGAGACTTTCTGAAGGAGAGAAGATCGTGCGTCTGTCTTAGAGTTGGCGGCATACAGTTCCAGAGTTTGGCAACTTGCACCTGAAAAGATCGGCCTCCTATTCAAGAGCGGAGGAACACAGGGTTGCGTGCTAGCAACAACGACGAGGAGCGCAGGGTGCGCCGGGGATGGTAAAACTGGACTCTTTTCCTAAGGTAAGGGGCTCCAATGTCATGTAGGGCTTTAAAGGCCAGGACAAGAGCCTTGAAGTGGATCCTCTTGTGGATCGGGAGCCAGTGAAGAGATTTCAGGTGGGAAGACATTCGCGTCCTCGGGCCGAGTAAGAGTATTGCCCTGGCTGCAGCTTTTTGGACCACCTGTAGGCGGGTTAGTAAGTATTCCGGTAGTCCTAGGTACAGGATGTTAACATAGTCCAATCTGGATCCGATCAGGGCCTTGACCACTGTTTTCCTGTAGGGGACCGGGAGGAGGGGTAAAAATTGTTTTATCATTTTAAGAAGGCCGAAGCATTGTCCGGCTACCGCTTGATTCATGTTTAGGGCGTCCTCCATTTTCACCCCCAAGTTTTTAACTGACCTAACCGAGGTTGAAGGCGGATGCATGTCCTGTGGCCACCAGTTGCGCCACATATTGTTGGGGGGCAGACCAAAAAATATAATTTCAGATTTTTCGGAATTGCATTTCAGTTGATTTAGCTGGAGCCAGGCAAACACCTCAGATAAACAGGAGTTGATCGCTTCGCCTCTGAAATCTGCGTCCTTGTCGCTGGTAAAGAGCAGCTGCGTGTCGTCAGCATACAACACTATCTTTGCTCCATGGGTCTCAGCCAAATTCGCTAGGGGAGACATGTAAATATTAAACAATGTAGGGCTGAGAATAGAGCCCTGCTGGACTCCCACCTTTAAGGGGGGGAAAAGAAGCCGAAAAAGGCGGAGCCCAGACTGTTTGTTGGCGGTCCATCAAGAAAGAGGCAAACCACTTGAGTACCGTCCCCCCGAAACCGGATTCCTGGAGCCTCAACAGGAGTCGGTCGTGAGGGACAGTATCAAAGGCCGCCGATAAATCCAGTAGTATCAGTACGGCTTTGCCGCCCCTGTCAAGGACGTCCTTGATGGCCTCCGAGATTTCTAGGAGCGCCGTTTCAGTACTGAAATTTGGCCTGAACCCGAATTGGCTCTGATGCAGTATGTGTTTAGTTTCCACAAAGGTGGTGGTGACCGAGTTGACATATTTTTCCAACGTTTCAGAGAAAAATGGTAGAAGAGAAATTGGTCTATAATTTGAGGCTATCTCTGGGTCCAAAGTCGGCTTTTTCAGGAAGGGGAGTATTAGCGCCTTCTTCCACATAGCAGGGACCAGCCCGAGCTGCAGAGAGACATTCAAAATCCGGTTTACCACTGGATTGATGGTCACAGCTATTGATGCTAGGGTGGTGGCTGGGCATGGGTCAGAGGGAGCCCCCGACTTCAAAGTTTTCATAATTTCTGATGAAGTAGCCAAGGGGAGGGGGGGTGACTCAGTAAAGGATGGGACCCTGGTCCGAGGGAAAGGGGAGGTGGGCTCAATAACTGGGGCTAGAGCAGGGAGGTGAGGGGAGAAGGTGTCCTGAATCTTTTTTATTTTATCAAAGAAGATCTAGGCCATATGGCCCACCCATATCTCAGAGGGGGTGAAAGTTCTAGCTGCCGCTCTGGGGGAGGAGAATTCTCTCACTATTTTAAAAATCTCCTTACACTTGTTATCAGCCGCCTCGATTTTCGAGGAGAAAATAAGTTTTTTCTCCTCGAGAATACGTTTATGATGGGAATTGAGAGCTTGTTTATAAGCTAGTTTATCATTGATGTCGAAATGTTTACGCCACGCTCTCTCAAGGCGCTTACAGGCGCTCTTGCTTTTCTTGAGGGCTGACGTAAACCAAGGAGCAGAGACACGTGCAGACTTAACTTAGCACGAGGAAGGGGGAGCAAGCTCCGCTGCTTGAAGCTGGAGCCAGTTGTCCAAGCAGGCAACGTCGTCCTCGATATTGCCGCTCAGGATAATTGGATATTTTTCGAGAGGCACACTCAGAGCCTCTGTAGTAATGAGGTGGAAGTGTCTAAAACTGCCCATGAGGGGCTTCCCATGAGAATTAGGATGAATGGACTCTCGTTTAATTGTGAACTCGAGAAGGAAATGATCCGACCACACAAGCGGGAGGGGGGCTAGTTACAATGTTTACAGTGGAAAAAACCTGATCCAAAATGTGGCCCTTTTCGTGAGTAGGGGACTGGAAAAAAGGAGTCAACTTGAAAATATCCAGAGATTCCCTTAGTCTAGTGGTGTCAGGGTCATCAGGTTTATCCAAATGGATATTGAAGTCGCCTAACACTAGACAGTGTTTGTACTTCATCGCCAAAGGGGAGACTGCATTGCTAATGGACTCATGGAACATACTGCATAGCATGAAGAGAAAATACATTGAAAAAGAAGACAAAGGACCTCCAAGGTGATCCCTTAACTGCAGAAGCAGCAGCCTCCATGCTTCCCATTAGCCTTGCAAGTGCCTTCTTCTATTAACCTCTGTGCAATTCCAAGTCAGTGAGAGAGTTCCACTTGATTTCAGGAAGCCTCTGGATATTTACATTTCTTTAAAAAAAGATCTGGTGTAATTCTACCCAATTCAGGGATTTTGGTCACCATCAAAAGCAGGGAGAATGCAATGCACTGCATCTTCATATCTAGGCTAAATGAACAATCTTTACCGCTTGACGTCATCAACTGTAAGTACCAAACCCCATGTACCTTTATTAAAAGTCACAATGCAACAACAAGTACACTAGATCTAGTTCCTTATTACCCCTCCATGCATCCCTCCACATCTTTTAGTACCTATTATGTTGCTGCATTCCACAGAGTGCACCGCAGTGTAAATTATTCATTCCTTTGTAAAAGTCAAAGAAGCGCCTGTCACTGGTCATGGGACAAATGTTTAAGTCATTTGCCTGTAGTGTAGGGCTGATGTTCAAAGAGCTAGATACCAATGAGTGATGCAAGGGCTTCTTTATTCAATGTACAGAGTGGGGCATCATGACTGACTTAATTTTGTCAGCTGCATTTTATCTGTGGGTAGTGGGTAGGAGCTATTACAGTGGTTTGGGAAATTCGAAAACCTGTGAAAACAGGTGAGCGCTGAGTAACATTTGGAAAGGATTGTGGGCTAATCAAAGTGGGCACCTTGCACCAGTCCAAATAACCCTTATGGTGATTTAGGAGTTCAAAGATAACCTTAGAAAGCTATCCAAGTGGTAGCTGTTAAAAGCAGCCTTCAGGCTTTGTCTTGAAGGAATGTTAAGCAGCTTGTTTTATCAGAATGCAACCATATAGTATTGGAAAGGAGAACCACACAGTAGTAATAAAAATATGTATTTATTGTTATAACACACCTTAAATACCTCACAGTATCTGCTACACACAGATAAACACAAAGCACACAATACTGTAGCACAGAAACAATCCTAAGTAGCACTAATACACAGTGGGCTCCCGGGGGAGACCAAACCATATACTAAAGTAGTGGTATAAGAACCACGACTTGAGTCAAGACAGTGTCTATAGGATGTAGAATCGCTGGGACCCCAAGGAACCACCCAAGGTGAGTAAGGAGGGACCCCACGGAGGACGGGTGCAGTGTGTGAACACGACCGCGTGCTACGTACAATTCAATGGGTGAGTAGCAGTTGCAGTTTTAAAGTTTAAGGACTCTTCCCAGTGGATTACGAGGAAACTCTTTGGAACATAGAAGGTTGGAGAGCCACCCCACCCATGGATACCAAAGTACCAGAGTTACCTATCCCAGGGTCGCTGGGTGCATAGGGCTGAAGTGGCGTCGGAAACCGCTGTAGTTCTCAATGGGAGCCTTCAAAGAAATGCCGCTGCTGGAAAGAAAAAAAGTGTCTGGTGGAACCCACAAGTGGATTCTTGATGGAAGGAATGTGAAAGCAGAGGGGTCAGAGTCTGGGCCACTCAGGAGTGACCAGGGGCTCGGTAGACGAATGCCCACCGATGTCAGGTGCCTCAGGTGTGAAGATAGAGAGCTTGACTCTACAGCTGGAGGGACCAGGAGATATTGAGGATGACAAGGAGCTGGATATGAGCTGTCCCATAAAGGATGTCGAGTGCTGATGGGTCGGTGACTGGCGGGAGCACCAACAAGCCTTGGCAGCGGCAACCCATGAAGAAGGTCAAAGAACTTTACGGTCTGGCCCAGCAAGGACCAGGGGACTCACCACAGCAAGGGGAGTCAGGGCAGGCCTGGAGCAACCAGAGGAGCCCAAGAAAAGCAGTGTTGTCCCTCAAGTGGGCCCACAGGCCGAAGGCACAGGAGTCGCAAGGGGACCTCTAGCAGTTTCTCGAAGTCACAGCTTGCAGGGCACAGAGTGCAAGGAGGCCAAAGTCCATTGTATGAAATGTGCGCAGAGGTTGGGGCTATCGATAACCCAATGCACTTAGTGGGAGACCTCCAACAAGCGTATGCACTTGCAAAAGTACATGGTCCACAGGGGTTCAAGTTATGCAGTCCCCACAAGGGATACTGGCCTCAATCTCAGTGAGAGGGCAGCTCAACCTCAAGGAACATAGGAACCCACCTCCTGTGTTGGTGGAGCCTTCAGAGTCTGCAGGAGCTCAGGATCAGCAGACCAGTCAGTTGCATTACAGTGCCTGCAAATGCAGGGGAGTGACTCCTTCACCCCAAGGGAGATACTTCAGTTGTCCTTGATGCTGCACAGGTCCTGCACAGAGCCTGTATGGTGCACAGGCACAGACAATGCTTTGGACAGAGAGGGAGATGTAGTTGGGCCCAGTCAAAGTCCAGCGAAGTTCAGAGTGTCCAGACCGTCAAAGGTCTGTGGGTTCTTGATCAGAATCTTGTCCGCATCGAATCTAGGGTCCTACAGCCAGGTAAGCCCTTTTGTACCCACGGGAGAGGGTTGGACAGATTCAGGGGAAACTCCCAGGGGAGGGTCAGGACAGGGGGAAGTTACTCCCATGTCCTTTGTCCAGTTTTGCACCAGGGCAGGAGCCAATGGCTCCCAGGACTGGTTTGAACTGGACTATGCACAGGGACACCAAATGTGCCCCTAGTGCAAACTTTCAGGCACTTTGGAAGTGCACCCACCCAGCTACAATACACTAAATCCTGTCTGGGAGGTGGTCACACCTCCCTGTGACAGGATGCCTATTATGCTGCCTTCCTCTGCTCGAGCTTGGCTCTGCAGTAGGAGGGCAGAAATGTGTCTCTGGTCGCCAGCAACCATTTTGTGCTCTCTGGGTCAAGAAGGCTGGTACCGGGAAGACCAGGGACCCCATGAAGCTTGCTTCTGAAGGGTTGAATCATACCTCCCACACCAGTTACCAGTGTGGAGGTATGATTCCAAGGTGTTTTATACCAAGCACAACATGGTTTGTTGCAGCCATTTTCTAGATAGCATTCTACACAAGCATATAAAGCACCTCTACCTTTATGTCTGGCTGCGTCACCAACAACCCTGAAGAATGGACTCCGAAGGCTGCAGAGGTGCTCTGCTCATGCAGAGGCGCCCTCTCACATAAAACCCAGCACCCTGCCTTCAGGACTGTCAAGACCTGCTATAGGGGTGGCTTATAGGTTTTAGGTGTAGTGACCTATTGATATAGTAAACCTTTATCTAACATAAGTGGTGCATGCACCATCTTACACAGACTGCAATGGCAGGCCTGTAGTTCTATTTTGCATGGCCTCTCATGGGTGGCATAATACATGCTTCAGCCTATGGGAGGCCTCTGGGGTACCTATGCCCTGGGTATCTGGAGTGTACCTAAATACATGTCATAACATTTTAGGGAGAAAGCAGATAAACTGGGGTCCTGATTAGCAGGATCCCAGTCAGACTAGTCAAAAACCAGCAATACACCAGGCAAAAAGTGGGGGTAACCATGGTGGCTGTGCCTTGTGTGCTTCTCAGCTCTGGTGTCCTGCTTGCTTGAGGGCCTTGTATGCACTTTAGTGTCCTGGTGATCCTACCTTCCTACAGGTATGTAAAGGAATAGAGTGAAAATGGACCTTTAGAGGCATCTCAATTGAGTTAAGATTGTGACGTAGAGTAAAGTTAGAAGGGGAGTAGCAACCAATGTTTCAATGTTTGAATCCCACATCTACTCTCTCAAGAGCAGTATAAGCAACAATTTTGCTGTGAATTTGTGAACATCGGAGGTCTAAGAAGAGGGAAATGCAAAGGATGAGCATGTGCATGTTAGGTTGCCAAAGGATAGGTCAATGATTGAGGGGACGATTACGAGTATGGTGGTCTACGGACTTCCAGACTCATGGAGGCACGGTAGCATCGGTCTCCCAACCGCCCTAATATGATTAGGGTGGTTGGACCACCATTACCCCGCTGCAGCCACCAGGATGATGCAATATGCTTAGTGGGACCGCTAGGGGCCCGCCAAGCATATTACGAGTTTCCCCTCCGCCAGCGGTGACATGGAGGTTTCTACTCCATGAAAACCGTGGTAGAGAGGAAACAAAGGGGACCCTGAAGGGCCCCCTGTGCCTCCTCTGCCTGAGGATGGATGCAGGGGGCCACAACATGTGCCCCCCTGTGTGCATGCACCCCAGTTCCCGCACGGCATGGACTGTTCAGTTCAGTTAATTCCTGGTATTTCAGTTTGTCATCTGCTTAATTGGTTTGAGTGCCTACAGTCTAGGCACAGACATCTTATTTTTAAGGTGAGTCACAATCCAGCTGAGAATCATTAACCTTAAGTAATAACAAGTTCCAACATAATAAAAAAGTTCTTAAATATACACACATTCAGACAAAAATACTAACTTTTTGAAAAATTCAAAGAGCATTGCTGTAAAATATGCATCTTAATTTGAGATTCTGTACAGTTCCTAAAACATTAACTGTATAATATATGACAGACCTGAATTTAGCTTTACTATGGAGCCCAAAGGTATCTGGTTATTTTATAGTTTAAATGTATTCTGTGATTAATTAAAATCTTTACAATAAACCATCCTTTAGAAGACCTTATAGAATAATTATTAGATAAAACCAATACTTAGAAGTTTCATTTTGAAAGTTAATTAAAAACCTGTGCAAAATGTGGTGAGTAGCAGTTGGTACATTACTTGTGATGTAGGCCAGGTTTGTATTAGCAGCAAGAGTCAAACTTATGGTTACAAAGTGCAGAGAAAAACCTTATAGAAAAACGTCTGTAAAACAGAATCTTTACAATAAAACCAACCCTAAGTGTTTCCTTCTGAAGTCAGTTAAAAGTACCTTTAGGGGTTGCGGCGAGCAGTATTTACTGCGTTTACTTGTAATATGTGCCAGGTTTATATTGAGCAGCAACAGACTTATGGTTGACGATGCATTAGATGATTAGGAAGTCACCTGCAAAAAAGAGGTGGCCTGCTATCACTACATTTCTTGCTGGAAAATCCCAATGTGAAAAAGCCACCAAAAGTAAGCCAGGGTGTGGTGGGGCACAGGTTGCTGGTAGTAGAAATAATGGGGAATGCCAAGTTTGATTATGGTGGCTGTGCCTTGTGTGCTTCTCAGCTCTGGTGTCCTGCTTGCTTGAGGGCCTTGTATGCACTTTAGTGTCCTGGTGATTGAGCCTTGGTCGGAAGTGTTGAAGAGGACCTGATGGCTTCCCTACAGGTAGGCACCCCTTGCTGGATCCAAAGGGGCATATGTGTTTATGCCGCAGGCCCAGGGTGTATCTGCAAAGGCACATGGTATGAACAAAGTTTTCTCTTGCCTTCTCACATAGTCTGCAGGTCATCTCCTCTGGTGCCCTTTGTCAGGGCCTGCAATGTGGTAGCGTGGGCAGGTCTCCCAGTCTGAAACTTAAAAATGTCCTTTTTATCCTGGGAGTTAAGGCTTCACCCAGATACATCAGAGCTTTTGGTACTATGTAGCTCTTTAGCACAACCCACCCATGCAACCTTTTGGCTTTAGTAGCCCTGTCTTCAAATGATGATAAACATTTTGAGGATTCGGGGGCTATTTTTTTAAATTTATCTTGACTGACAGTTTTGGACCATAATTCCCCCAAGCTTAATATGTTGATGGTTTCATTAAGGTACTTGTTGGCTGATGAGTGTGTTCACTATGTTATTTCTTCCCATACATAATGGTTTGTTGAGTTTCCATCAGAGTTTTTCAGTTTGTGACAAAAGGTGGTGTTTTGTTAGCCCCAACTCGAGCCTGCTTTAAGCTGGGGAGGTACAGCTTAGGAGTTTAAATATTTGCCTATATATTCGATTCACAGTTTGTCCAGTACTAAAATGTTTTTACCAAGAAGGGTTTCACTGCAATAGGACAGACTGGGAACTACCTAGGCTCTGGTGATTTCAAGAATAGGGGTTTGTGAGAGGCCGTTTAAATGCTTTGATATTCTTCCAAGGCCAACTGCGAATGCAAGACCCCTCTTTTTGATTTCTTCTTTGTGTGACCTTAAAGAGCCATCACTATCTGAAATAAGCCCACTTTATGACTCACATAAAGTAGTAGCCTGATCACAAAGTGAAGAAAGTTCACCATAAGCAGTATTAACATTAAACGCAAAATTTAAGTTTTTAACAGCTTTCACCTCCAAAAACTAAAATGCGGATAAAAAAACCCAACATTTACAACTTTTTCGGTAGACAATTCATAATCGTCATTTAAATGACTTGACCAGTGGCAAACACTCATCTGTGATGTACTTGCTGGCCCAGGTCCAAGACAGAGTCTGACCGTACATTGCGAATGTAATGGGTTAATATAAATCTTACCCACTTTCCTGACACACCAAGGCAACTTCCTGTGTCCCAAAACTGTGTTCCATGACCTCACAGCAGCAGAGGTGAGTATGCTGCTGGAAATTAGATGGGCTTTTGGACTACTGAGGCGTGGCAGGTTGGGAATGGGTGCTATCTCTTTGCCCTGAATCCTAGAAGTGGCGTTATGATAGAATTAATGGCATTCAGTGCGTCAAGGGCATAAAGCATTCTACCAAGGACATTAGCCTGTTACGCTGCAAAGTTGGGAGGTTGGTATTTTCTTTTGTTTTTATCTGAGTGGAACTTAATAATCAAGAAGGTTGGCTAAATCACGTAAGAACATATTAATTTCCATAGCCATTCTTTTGAGATACAATCAAATCCTCAATCAAAACTTGCTGTTAAACAAAAGGCTCTTGATGCAGTTCTCAAGATAGAGATAATACACAGGCATGGCCTTAATTGATGGATAGTTTATTCCAATCTAGCTATATTTGCATTCCTCTAACTTGTCAGGCGCAAAGCTCAGAAAAAACTTTAGCAACATTTACAGGTGTTCAGTATGTTTTATTGGGTCCTCAACCGTCATCCCGCTTTGAGACCGACTACATATGGCAGAAATGATATTGACTTTGTGAATCCCATGTAGACTCAATCCAATTGAATAATTCACATGATGATAGGGCACTCTGAGAGGAATTGAAAAGTGTTGTAACATTTAGGGTAGGATTCCCTACATAATAGCTCTTTATCTTTACTTGAATATCTTCATCCTTGTTTGTCCTCTTGGATATCAGGGGTCTTTCAGAGAATATGACTAGTGTCTAAGAGACTTAGCAACAATCAGACAAGTTTCCAAATATTTTTGTGTAACAAGAAGAATTTCTAGTGGTATATTTCTATATGACGTCTCAATATTTGCAAAAATCTATCAAACATTTTCAAGAAATGAAATCGCTACAACAGACAAAATAGGATCAGGTCCCCCCTTATCTTTATAAATGAAAATGCCTCTTTGCAACTCCGATAAGAGCCTGGGCACAATCTGTGGGATTTGACTTTATATTTAGGTGAAAAAAAAGTGCGTGGTCCACTTGAGCCCATCCCAAAGGTTAGAAACAGCAAATGTCTCCCACGCAGTAATATGTGCCACAGAAATGCAGTTGGGGATGGATGCAAAGTTGTTAGATACACTATCACTAATATATTTACATGAATTTGTACGTTGCCGACAAACACTTCTCAAGCCTAGATCAGCATATAATTTGGCCTATCGAGCCAACTTTGCTCACATCAAGCAGCTAATCTAAAACTGTTACCAGCTTTGAGCAACTGCCACACAAGTACTAACACATCTCATTTGGTTAAAATTTACAAATTTAAGAACTAAGGATGCACAGCAAAATTATGTACAATCTGCTTGAAAAACTCTAAAACTGAAGGACCTCTGGGTAACGTTAGTGAGCCAGAATGTGTTAAAAAATGTACAATAATTGTTAGCAACATCTTGGGTCCAAAGGATAAATCAGTTAATTATCTTATGTTTGGATGATCATTGAACCTTATGACTCCAACCAGCCTTGGTAAAAAAAAATCAGACCACATTAAATGCACAGTAATGAACTTTTGATTGGGCTGATTTCCAACCAAAAATATAATGCCGCCAAGACTGAGGCCTAGGGGCAATCAGCATTGCAGACTAGCAATTTTTCATATTTGATGCGTGAGCCCTTCACTAGCTGAGTAGCAAAAAATCCTAACCCAAAGTTAATTTATTTGAAAGTTCATACCCATCAGTAAGCCCTTATCAGTGCTGAAATGGAGCTCAACCTCAGCTAAATATCAGGAGGTGTATTTACTATTATTTCACGCAACATGGCACAGCAAGTGAACTTGCAGTTATGCTTTTCATGAAAGGTAGAGAGCAGATATGCTCAATTTTCCCAAGGATATGTTGCATTTCATCTCGCCTTGCGCTGGCACACAGTGTCCTGCCTAGCACCAATGCAGGATCCCTTGCACCATAGTGAGTTACTGTTTCTATGCAGAAAGGGATAAACTTGTGCACAAAAGCAATCCAAGGTGAAAAACATGAGGAGAAAAAAATATGTTTATCCTTGATACAGCATGATCTGGGATCGCGTCCAATTCATGGTTGGATGCATGGGAATGCCTATGCTCCACCCATGAAAAGCCTAACAGTTCAAAATCAAATGTACTGCTTGGCAAGCCACTGAGTTGCTTTACATTTCTTTAAAAGTCAAGCTAGGTGCAGAAATTGCCCCTCGTGTGGGCTGGTAATTTTTAGTACAGCGCAATGGCTTAGTAAATTGGGGCCCAGGTGTTAACGATTCATGGATATAATTGTCCAGAAGCTTCATGTAAAGGACTAACAGCCTGATTTAGAGTTTAGAGGAAGGGCTACTCATTCATAAACATGACGGATAACTTGTCCCCGTACTACAAGTGTCAAAGGTTATAATACACTTGCAATTGGATGGGAGATTGTCACATTTGCAAAGAAGTAACACATCTGTCAAACTCCAAATCAGGTCCTATGTTTGAACCACATTAACCTTGGTCCAGTCCAGCATCACAGTGTGCAGTTCTGCAAGTAGTTGTTCGAACAATAATGCAGATAATGATGCTTTAACCCTAATGTGTAGATGAGCAAATTCATATTTGAACTCATCATTTTTTTAATTAAAGCTGAAATATTTGCACAGGCACTCTTACAGATTTGACGTTTATTATAGAGGTACTGACAGTGAAGTACATACTCACATTCAAATTGACAGAGTTAGAAAGCATTTTAAAATATATATTAAAAAATATACTTATAAAAGTGAAATGTGTTACTTTTCATTGAATTCATGCTTTTGTTTTGCGGATTTGCGATGGGTTTGCAAATCCCGCAAATTTTTGTACAGAAGATATGTGTTAAAAAATATATAACTTTTATTGTTGGGTTTTAGAGTGGCTCCAAGAAGAGCTGTTATGTTCATTATGAGTTTGTTCAAGCTACATGTAAGTGTGTATGCGCAGCTTGGAGGTGTTGAGATACACCCTGTTCTCTTCATCTGTGAAGTGAACTCTATCAGTTCTGTAGATGTAATCCATGTCAAAAAGTAGGTTGTTGATACAGCCCATGTTATGGTCTCTGAGGTATGCAGAAACAGCTTTATTAACATGCTTTCTGGCTTTGTCAATTTGTGGACAGAACTGATTTTACCACTTCCATTTCTGTCTTTTGCATCTATTAGACTACACAAAGACAGTGTGAGGGAAAAGCTAAATGAGTTGTGCAAAGGTATCCTTCATTAGGATTTCCAATCCTACCCCAGTCAGTATGCCTAGGTCATTGCCACCACAGTGCACAATCATGAGGTCAGGGGGATGGAAATTGAAAAAGGTTTTAACCAAAGGCAGCAATTGGTGCCACTGTAGTCCTCTCTGTGCAAACCATTTAATATCCACATTTTGCAAACCCTCTGTGCTCAGCATACCTGTTGCCCCAGAAAAAATGTAGCTGTGTCCTACAATCCATAATGTAAGCATTCATAAGGGATGTGTGCCAGGTATCAAAAGATTTCTGTAGCTGAGTAAGTCAGTTGATATAATGAGAGGTATCTAAAATGGTGGAAAAATATTGTTGGAGAAAAAGCAGATTAGTCATTGGCTGTTCATAAGTACTGTGTACTTAAAAATAGGTTGCAGGTTACTCAGGAATACAAGAATCATTCTGATTGGTTATGGAGAAAAGTTTGAAAGGAACTGTAGACTGGATAAGCTAGTATTTTGCAAAAGTCAAGCATACCTGTTATTTGGATTTTGAAACTAGTATGCTCCATTTAAAAACATGGTGAACTTCTGACCTACTGGTAGAATGTTGCAGAAGCTGTTACTATGGAAACTAAGATTAACCACTATGGGGGACGGGTTTAAAGTAAACTGTGGTTTCAAAATATAGGATGGAATGTTATGCATATGTTAAATTCTTGTAAATTAAGTTTTCCAAAATCACTACTATTTTTAGAAGAGGTATGTTCTTTAAGAAATGTACTAGTATTAGTGGAAATGGGTTTTTGAACACCCATTAGGGTTAGCGATTTCATTGCAACGTTACACTGTGGCATCACAGTGGAGTCGCGCCTCCACTAAGTTACAGAACTGTATTTGTTTCTTTTAGAGGAGAGTAGTAAAGGGTTATAAAAAATTAAGAGAGTATTTTGATTTGTTACTTACATTTATTTCTGTGGAAAATGAGAGGGAAAATTTGCCATTACAGTTTTTTCCTTGTTGAGAGTGGTGCTTCACATTTATTGTGTGGGAAAGAAAATTATTTAAGAGTTTTTGATATTTTCATATGCTACAACAGGATCTCAGAGGTAAGTTACAAATGTGTAAGGCATGTGATGTATGGTGTAGTGCTGCTTCAGTGATTGTAATTACATTTTTTAACCTTGAGATGCAATATTTATAAAAGTTGTGAAGTATTAGAGAAATGTGAGGTTTCAAACATGTTACAAAATGTAGGAAACGATATTGTACTCTATATAATTCTACACAAATAATGATTGTAAATAGGTTGTACATAATAATACCTGTGCCTGAAACTAAAAGCTGATTATGTGAAACTTGAATAATTAACTGGTACTATGTCTTAGGTTTGTTTGTACTTTTTGTGTTATTTCACAGATTTGATGCAAGTATCGATCATAAGTTAAAAATATTAATTCTATCGTACTTGTGGAGAAATATTGTCAGAGCTACTCTAGAATTGTAGGGCTTCAGAAACTAATTTAACAATCAGTTTCTTCTCTGACTTCTGAATAGTAAGTAAAAACAAATCCTTGCTATTTTTTCTAGACATATATTTGTACAGAATAGGGTGTGAAATACAGGTCGTATTTTGTTTATACCATACTTTCCATGTGTTATCTCACCCCTAAAAGGCATTCAGGCAATCATTGGTGTGTCTAGAAACATGGTGACATTAATTGGAGTCCTATGGTGAAAGATGTTTTTTTTATTGTATATGCTAGGCAGGCATAATGAAATCTCTTGAACACACACCTGTGTACCCAAGTGGACTGTGTAATGAGTAGAAAGTGATTTATGCAGATTATTCTACCTATATTTGCAAAGCAGGGGGTGTCAAAAAGGGCTACTCTAGCACGCATATGCTTATTTCAATGTATTATCTTCTCTCTACAAAAGCACTGATAGATTCATTGAGGTCTCCAGAAACGAGCTGATATTCACAAGACTGGCATGACAGAAGACAGCCTTACATTTTGGCTTAGGTCTGGTTTTGTGACTTCTCTCTTATGAAACTAGTAGAGAAAAGTGAGTGTTGTAATTTAACCTTGTAAATATATTATTATACTTTTATTACTCAGCTTCAAGTGTTATTATAGTTGGTATCTTCCCCTGTAGAACACCCTCTGTTTTACAATAATACTGTGTTCCATGGAACTCCTGATCTCTGGGAGTGCAGATTAGAATGTTGGTGACAGTCAGCTGAGGCATTTGACAGACTGGATGATATCTGTTGGAGACACCTTTCGTTTACAATAAAACCTTTTTTCTTCCATTGATTCCTGGATTTCTTTGGACCTCTTTACATCAGTGAGGTTTAAAGCATGTTCCCAGATATATTAATCTCTATTCTAGTCCATATAAGTCTCTTCATTGGTGAACTGAGAGTAGGCCCTAGATACTGAGGTGTGGGCTTTAAAGTGAAAATATAGTTTGAATGTGTGACCTGAACCATGTGTCAGGTATGTCTGCACTTGAACATGTAGTGTGATATGTGTGGTGCAGCTCATGAGCCTAATTTAAAATCTATACAGGCTATCACACCCCTGAACATGTCTTGTAAGACCAGCTTCAGCAGTGAGTCCCAAAAGCACAGATGTCTTAGCTAGGCAGGGATCATGAAATCATTTGAACACATACCTTCATACCTGGCTGCTCTCTGTAATGAGTAGAAAGTGATTCATGCAGCGTTATGCAGAGACATTTAGAAAGTGTATTTATAAAAATATGTATTTATTATAAGTCACTCAATAACACATACAGATATCTCCTAACCAGAGATATAAACAATGCACACAATACTTTTCAATAGAAACAGGTAAGTAGCACAGCATACACAGTGGTCCCCAGGGGGAGACCAAACCATATACTGAATTAGTGGTATGCAAACCACGACTTGAGGCAAGACAATAGTCAGTTGATGTAGAAGTGCCAGGGACCCAAGGAACCCCCCAATGTGAGTATCTACGAGCCCCACTGAGGTCGTTTGCAGTGTAGGAACACAACCGTGTTCTCCGTACATTTCAATATGTAAGTCGCGGTTGCAATTTTAAAGAAAGAGGACCCTTCCCAGTGGACCCTAAAGAAACCCTTTGAAGACAAGAGGTTGGGGAGCTACCCCACCCGTGGCTACCTTAGGAACCAGGATACCTGCACCAGGGAAGCCCGGGGTATAGGTGTGAAGTGGTGTCAGAAACCATTGTCGAACTCAATGGGAGACTTCAGAAAGATGTCTCTGCTGGAGAAGGTGAAAGTGTCCGGTGGAACACGAAGATGGATTCAAGATGTGAATAACCTGCAAGCAGAGGGGACATAGTCTATGCCACTCAGGAGTGACCAGAAGGCACGGAAGACGAATGCCCACCAATGCTGAGTGTTGCAGGAGAGCTGACGGTGACCTTGAAACTGCAGCTGTGTGGAGCAGGCAATGTTGTGGAAGACCAGGAGCCATTCACGAGCTTCTCCACGTCGGATGTCGATAGTTGAGGAGTCGGTGTCCGGAGGGAGCACCAACAAGCCTTGGTAATTGCAACCAATGAATGAGTAGAAGAAGATGCAATGTCGGGACCAACAAGGTCCAGGAGACTCACCACAAGCAGGGGAGTCAAGGCAAACCGTGAGCAATCAGGGGTGCCCAAAAGAATTCAAATGTGACCCTCGACAGGACCCACAGGAAGGAGACACTGGAGTCGCAGGAGGACCTCAAGCAGCTACCAAAGAAGCAGGCCCATGGTGCTAGCAATGTGGTGTGGTTGAATATTCTGGTCACTGGAGATGCTTGAGGATGGGGCTACTAGGAGCCTAAAGATCTTGAAGGAAGGAAGCCTACAAGCCTTTGCAACTGCAAGTCAACGCGGTGCACAGGGGTTCTGTTCCTGCAGCTCCGATGAGGGATAGAGGCATCAAACTTGGTGAGAGGGCAGGCCTTGAGGGATGTGGAGAACCACCACCTGTGTGTCTGAGCCTTTTGGAGATGGAAGGAGCCCAGGATCAGCAGACCAGTCAGCTTAGTTACTGTGCCTGCAGATGCAGGGAAGTGACTCCTTCACTTCAATGGAAAATCCTTCAGGTGTCTTGGATGTCCACAGGCCCTGGACAGGTTCCTGTATGGAGAACAGGCATGGACATTGCAGCAGACGAGCAGGCTGAAGAGTTCAGGAGCAGCAGGAGTATTCCTGTTGCAGCCTTGATGCCCAGAGCGAAGACCAGTTCAGAGTGCCCAGACAGTCAAAGTTGAAGTGGTGTCTGAATTGTATCATGTCCCACGATGGATCTAGGGACTCACCCACCGGTAAGCCCTTAAATACACTAAGGAAAGGGTTGGGACGATATAGGGGTCTCTCCCTAAGGAGGAGCTGGACAAGGGGGAGGATACTTCCCTGTCCTTTGTCCAGTTTTGCGCCATTGTGGGAGCCAACGGCTCCCTGAACTGTTTTGAGCTGGACTATGCATGAAGGGCGCCAAATGTGCCCTGCACATAGACTATGTGGCGCTGGCAAGCGCTCCCACCCTGCCCCAATACACTAAACCCTGTCTGGGAGGTGGTCACACCTCTCTGTGACAGGCTACCCATTGTTCTGCCTTCCCCTGCTCAAGCTTGGCTCAGCAGCAGGAGGGCAGAATCATGTCTCTGGTTGGCAGCAGCCATTTTGTGCTGTCTGGGTCTAGAAGACTGGTACCAGGAGCACTGAGGGCCTAACGGAGGGCCTTTACAGTGCTTGGAATCATACCTCCCACACTGTTTACAGTGTGGGTGCATGATTGCAACATGTTTGATACCAAACATGACAGGGTTCGCTGCAGCCAGTTTCGAGATGGTCATCGCGCAATGACGCAGTGCCCCTCTATATGTTATATGGCTGTCTCACTTACAACCTGGGAGACTGGACTTTGAAGGCTGTAGGGATGTCCTGCTCATGCAGGGGTACCCTCACGCTTAGAACCAAGCACCCTGCCTTCAGGATTGAAAAGGCCTGCTGTAGGGGTGACTTATAGGTTTTAAGAGCAGTGACCTTGGATATAGGGAAACCTATATCTTTCGTAAGTGGTGCTAGCACCAGTTTACACAGGCTGCAATGGCAGGCCTGTAGAGATAGTTTGAATGGTCTCCAATAGGTGGCACAATGCATGATTCAGGCTATTGGGGACATCTGGGGTATCTATGCCCTAGGTACCTGAATACCATACACTAGGGACTGATAAGGGTACCCCAGTATTCAATCTGGGATGTACCTCAGTACTTGTGATAACAATTTAGGGGAGAAAGCAGAGAGACTGGGGTTCTGATTAGCAGGATCCCAGCCAGACTAGTCTGAAATAGTATTACATCAAGCAAAAAGTGGGGGTAACCACAGAAGCAGATCCTACTTACCTACAATAGGTGAACTGGGAGTAAGCCCTAGATAGTGAGTATTGTGCTTTAAACTGAAAGCGTACTCCATCAAGTTTGAATGTCTGACCTGTACCATGTCTCAGGTATGTTTGCACTTGAACATGTAGTGTGATATGTGTGGTGCAGCTCATGAGCATAAATTAAAAACTATACAGGCAATCATACCCCTGGACAAATCTTGTGAGACCTACTTCAGCAGTTAGTCCCAAAAGCACAGATGTCTTAGATAGGCAGGGATCATGAAATCAGTTATACATATACCTTCATAACTGCCTGCTCTCTGTAATGAGTAGAAAGTGATTCATGCAGTGTTATGCACAAACATTTAGAAAGCATGCTTTGTGAAAGTAAGGTAGTGTTTCACCTATAAGCTTCTTTACATATGTTGTTTCATCTCTTGAAGACATACAGACACTGAGTAAGGTGTTTAGAAAGATGCTTAGACTCACAAGGGCACATGACAGGAATCAGCCTTTCAGTTTGGTGTAGGCCTGCCATTGTGAGCTCTGACTTTCTAATGAAACCGATAAAAGAAAGCAAGGTTTAAAGGACGTTGGTAGATGTAGTAACCTATATCCTACTTGCTATAAGTCTCTGCAGAGGAACAGTTCAAGTTTGCTGTAGAAAGTGATGTGTATGCTTTAACAAGTGTACTCTGCCAAGTTTGAATGTCTGACTGCTATCATGCCTCAGGCATGTCTACAATTCCATTTGTAGTCTGCCATGTGTGATGCAGCTGATGACCCTAATCTTAAGAACTATGCAGTGTTTAAAACTCATGCAGAAATCTTGTCAGAAGGTACTTCAGCATTCAGTCCCAGAAGCATAGATCTGTTAGCTAGGCAGGCATCACAGAAGCAGTCAAACACTCACTTGCATACTGGCCTACCGTGTATAAGGAGAAAGTGATCCATCCAGCCTTTTGTATAGAAATTAGAAAGTATACGCTACGAAACTGAGGTACTGCTTCACCCATAACGTTCTTTACATATGTTGTGTCACCTCTAAAAGGCATACAGACACTTAGTAAGGGTTTTAGAAAGATGCTGAGATCACAAGGGCACATGACAGGAGTCAGCCTTTCATTTCTATGTAGGCCTGGCATTGTGAGCTCTGACTATCTAATGAAACCGATAGAAGAAAGTGAGGTTTATAGGATGTTGGCAGATGTAGTAACATTTATCCTACCTGATATAAGTCTCTGTAATGGAACACTTCAAGTAAGCTGTGGATAGTGATGTGTGTGCTTTAAACTGAAAGTGTACTCTGTCAAGTTTGAATGTCTGACTGCTGTCATGGCTCAGGTATTTTTGCAACTCTACTTTTAGTGTGTCATAATGTGGTGCAGCTGATGACCCTAACTTAAGAACTATGCAGTGTTTCATAATCCTGCAGAAATCTTGTCAGGAGGTACTTTAGCATTCAGTCCCAGAAGTATAGATCTGTTAGCTAGGCAGGCATCACAGAAGCAGTCAAACACTCACTTGCATAGTGGCCTACCCTGTACAAGGAGGAGAAAGTGATCCATCCAGCCTTTTGTATAGACATTTAGAAAGTATGCGCTATGAAACTGAGGTACTGCTTCACCTATAATCTTCTTTCTATATGTCACCTCACCGCTAAATGGCACACACACACTCATTAAGATCTTTAGAAAGATGCTGAGACTCAGAAGACTGAAATGATAGGAGTTGTCGTTTAGTTTTGGCTTAGGCCAGCCATTGTGAGGTCTGACTCTCAAATGAAATTGAAAGAGAAAAGTGAGGTTTAAAGCATGTTCCCAGATATATTATTATCTATTCTAGTACATATAAATCTCTTCATTGGTGAACTGGGAGTAGGCCCTAGATAGTGAGGTGTGTGCTTTAAACTGAAAGCGTACTCCATCAAGTTTGAATGTCTGACCTGTACGATGTCTCAGGTATGTCTGCACTTGAACATGTAGTGTGATATGTGTGGTGCAGCTCATGAGCCTAACTTAAAAACTATACAGGCTATCATAACCCTGCATAAATCTTATGAGACCTACTTCAGCTATGAGTCCCAAAAGCACAGATGTCTTAGCAAGGCAGGGATCCCGTAATCAGTTGAACACATCACTTCATACCTGGCTTCTCTCTGTAATGAGTCGAAAGTGATTCATGCAGCGTCATGCTCGGACATTTAGAAAGCATACAGGGTGAAACTGAGGTACTGTTTCACCTATAAGTTTCTTTACATATGTTGTCTCATCTCTAAATGGCATACAGACGCTTAGTAAGGTGTTTAGAAAGATGTTTAGACTCACAAGGGTACATGACAGGAGTCAGCCTTTCATTTTGGTGTAGGCCTGGCATTGTGAGCTCTGACCCTCTAATGAAACTGATAGAAGAAAGCAAGGTTTAAAGGATGTTGGCAGATGTAGTAACCTTTATCCTACTTGATATAAGTCTCTGCAGAGAAAAACTTTGAGTACACTGTAGACAGTGATGTCTGTGCTTTAAACTGAAAGTGTACTCTGTCTAGTTTGAATGTCTGAATGCTATCATGTCTCAGGTATGTCCGCAATTCTACTTGTAGTCTGTCATGTGTGGTGCAGCTGATGACCCTAATCTTAAGAACTATGCAGTGTTTCAAACTCCTGCAGAAATCTTGTCAGAAGGTACTTCAGCATTCAGTTACAGAAGTATAGATCTGCTAGCTAGGCAGGCATCACAGAAGCAGTCAAACACTCTCTTGCATACTGGCCTACCATGTATAAGGAGGAGAAAGTGATCCATCCAGCCTTTTGTATAGACATTTAGAAAGTATGCGCTATAAAACTGAGGTACTGCTTCACCTATAATCTTCTTTACATAGGTCACCTCACTGCCAAAAGGCACACACACACTCATTAAGATCTTTAGAAAAATGCTGAGACTCAGAAGACTGACATGATAGGAGTTGTCACTTAATTTTGGCTTAGGCCAGCCATTGTGAGGTCTGACTCTCAAATGAAATTGGTAGAGCAAAGTGAGGTTTAAAGCATGTTCTCAGATGTATGAATCTCTATTCTAGTACATATAAGTCTCTTTATTGGTGAACTGGGAGTGGGCATTAGATAGTGAGGTGTTTGCTTCAAAGTGAAAGCGCTCACTGTAAAGTTTGAATGTCTGACCTGTACCATGTCTCAGGTATGTCTGCACTTGAACATGTAGTGTGATATGTGTGGTGCAGCTCATGAGCCTAACTTAACATGCATTTGCAATGTAATAGGCCTCGCATTTACGTGAGTTTAAGCTATTGGCATTGTAAATGACAATGTGTTTTATTTATATTTCAAAAACCAAAACATAAATAAAAGGCATTGTCATTTACAATGCCAATAGCTTAAACTTGTGTAAATTGCAGACCTGTTGCAATGCTTGTTTGCATGTGCTACACTGAACTGATGTGGACAGCACTGTAAATTAATTAAATAAAACAACACGGCCGCCAAAGTGAAAGCAGACCATGCTGGAATAAGGAAAGACAATTAAAGAAAATAGTGCACACCCATTAAATAATAGAGACCGTGTAACGAGCCAAGTAAATGGTCTAGTAGTAATGGGCGTTACCAAATGCAGACAAGGTGGTACCAAGGCAGGACTAACAAGCCTATGTACAAATCAGGAGCCAGCATTTTCGAAGGACAATGACAAAAGCCAATGACAAATATGGGCGGAGAGTGGGTGGGGCTGCCAGTGCATACCCTAATACAACATGGCTCGCATAGCGAGCAGGGCATGCGCGTTGCCGCTAGGCTTGACCTAATAACTATACCTGGTGTCCTGCCACCCTCACCCCAACCTCGAAAAACACCCAATCCCACTACACCCTAATATTTAAAAAATAAACACCTGGCTCCGAGCCAGTCTCCCCTCACACTATGTGGATTCTCTACCCTTTCCCACCTGAAGCCAGACCCCTACTTTCCATCACAGCAGAGAACCGAAGTCAGTAGCTCTGTATAAGCTACTCACCAGCATGAATGGAATTACCTGTCAGCACAGTTTTGCTCAGACCTGTGTTGACAGGCAAGGTGTTAGCTGGCATGCTCATGCCACTATCGTGTCTACGCCGACCAGACAAAAGGCAGGAGAAATGACAGACCATGAACTGCCATTCCACCACCTCCCTCAAGTCTCTTGGGAGGCTTGGGGACTTAGATGTCGGTATTCATCTGCACACTGGTTTCAGAGCATCATTTTTCATATTTCTGACAACACAGCAGTTAAAAACTTTTTTTTAAAAGTGGCGAAACAGGGAGAACTCAAAAAACACAACACAAAACTGGTAGGTGAGTATTTGGGAATAACCTGTAGTTCTTCAAATTGTGAATCTGAAGTAAGTGGCCCGATTAGGGTCACCTGGGTCACTCACGACCACCTCTCAGCCTTCCATACGAAATGAAGAGTCGTCAGACAGTATTCAGGTACACTCAGAGGCAGATTTACAAGCCCCTTGCGTTGACTTTACGCCGCCGTTACGTCACTTCTGTGACGCAGCGGATTCGTAAACAATGCGCCACGATGCAACATATTTACAATGTGACGCATCTCGGGAGAAGCGTCACGTTGTAAAGCCCTGTGCTACATTATACCTGCGTCAGGTATAATGTATGAAGGGTGGGCGTTCCATCGCAAGGAAGCCTGGTGAAAGTGACGCAGTGAAATCTACAAGATTTCACTGAATCACTTTTATGACGCCACTGCGTCAAAACCTTGCGCCTGCTTCAAGCAAGCATAAGGAGTGATGCAGCATGTTAGGAATAGGCATTCCTAACCATTGCTGGAGTTGCATCGTACTTGCGACACGACTCCAGCAATGCACTGCCCTTACGCCAACAAGATGCGTCACCCATCTGTCTATCCTTGCGCCACGGTGCGCCGCATTGTAAATGCAATGCATCCATGGTGGCGCAAGGCTATTTTTCCGTCACAAAAATTAACTGGCGCAGCCCTGCTAATATGCAGGGACGCACCAGTTCTTGTAAATCTGTCCCTCAGAGTGGAGCTCAGTCTGCCCAGTTGCTTAGGAGTGCTGCAGAGGGACCGACATCAGCAAGCATAGAGATACATTATGTACATTTCAGAACCATTGAAGGCACGCCCATAATGGAATTTTCCAAGCAGATGCAGCTAAACAATGAAGTACAGAGGATAAGTTTTGATTCTGAGGCCGGACATACACTATCTACTACTCAAGGTCGCTCTGCCCGTGCCCGCCACTAGACAAGTGGGAGAAGGCCTCTATCTAGTGGGAAAGGAATGCATTAATAAGAACAGTGTATTCATTAGTGAAGCGAATCCCAGCCTCGGTGAAATGAAACCCAACCGAGGCCTCTTCTCAGAAATGACGAAGGATTAGTTTGGATTATAACTCAAAATGGTGCCCACATAGAAAATGGCGCTGTGAATGCTAACTTACTTAAAACAATGAGTAAACATGAATTTTTCCATTCTAACAGACCCTCCTTTTAGCATGAGCTAAACATTTTCTAGAAATACCTAAGAATATACAAATCAATAAAACAGAAAATTATAAGTAAACGTCTTAGGAACACTCCATTCTGTCACCATTAGGAAGGGAGACCGTAAGGAGGGAAGAAGTCTCGAAAATGCCCTCATCTATCTGCATGAGGTCATCGATCTCCTTTTGAACCATAATTGCAGCACTGGTGTCATGAATAGATATTTTCCTTATAGGAGTGAGAAGAATGGTGCAATAAGGAAAACAGAAGGGAAGGCATTGAACAAGGACACAGCAAGAGACCAAGATCACAATGAAATAAATCACCATTTCAAGGATCCAACCGAAGCTGCCAAAAAGAGACCAACTCCAGTTCCCACTTTCCATTCCTTTAACATTTTCTAAGATGTCTGAAATGTGTTGGGTAATATTCTTTTCCATATTTGTGATCCCGACTACACACTGGTCTCCTACTACCGCGCACACACCACCACTCTTAACTAGGATGAAATCGACTGCATATCTAGTCTGCTCGGAATATATTTGCATACTTTCCAATTGGGTGGTGATGTCACGCAAAACTGCTACTGTGGAGTTAGACAATATTTGCAGCTTACATCCAAAATATTCTCTAGCTTTCTCACCCCTGGCCATAGCAGTACCACCAAATGTAATTATGGAGGAAAGAATGTATTCAAAAGTAATACCATTACTATAATTATTGACTTCAAGATCTGTCACTCCTTCACAGAATTCTTTGGTCAATGTCCTTTTAACCCATCTTACTTTATGCTTTGCATGTTTGCAAGGTACACCCAAAGGCAGTACCATACCAAGTGCCACATCATCTGTACCATTATGGACATTTGAATAAGTCCCATTAGACAAAAAGAAAAACCCTGGGTGTGCATACACCAGTCTATCATAATCTACTGCAGAATACCTGGAATTCCTCCCAAAGGTACTGGGGTCCTTTGTATTTACCAAAGAGTATGTGCCCTTACGCACTACTATCCCTGAACAATTTACATACAATATAGTGTCAGTAAAATTGATAATTGGACAACAAGGATGGGTAATAACCAGCTTCTCAGGGAACTGGCAATTCCTTATACTGGTAACCCACCAGAGTTACATTCTGTTTTTCCATATAGAAGTTGTCACAATAAGTGTTGTTTTCACACCCCGGATAACCCATGCCTTGTGGCTTTCTATGATATAGACAAGGACCTGGATAGCCAAACCCAAATACTCCTTGCACTTCTACGAAATCAAGGGGCCGAGTATAGGTATAATTGACAATTGACAATGGATATGCTGTCCATAGACTAGTGACAGATTCAGTGGGGCAACAAGCAGTCCCTTCTCCAAAGAACCTCTTGTGTGTATCTAGAAACGCATTGCTTGGGGCCGTCCTTTTATTTCGGACTTGAGGAACAAGCTTATCCTTACTTTGTAACGGTACACTTTGATCACTTTCCAAAACCCATGATACCCCACATAACATGATTAACAGCAAAATCACAAGGGCAATACATGTTAACTTTTGTTTATGGGTCCACACTGCATTGTGCTGGGCAATAAGAATCACTGGCTGCTCTTCCTCAGCAACCATTTTACCAAAGGGATGCATAACAAATGATAAAATAGGGGCAAAATACTAGGAAATCTGCAAGTTCCCAGTGTCCGTCAGAGCCCCACTGGTACAGGCTCCTTTTGTCCATCAATACATTGGTGCTCTTGTGCACCAGCGGTGGAGCTTGCTCTGTCCTAAGCTCATATCCCACGTCAACCAGAATAATATACCCTCAAGGGATACTTCTATCTATCCTGTCCAATGTTCAAACAGTGCACAAAACTCTCATCACCCTAAACTAACTCTGTTGGTACTATAGCAAAGTACAACCTAACTTACACAGTCCATCCCTAACTAATTTTTCTTCTCTTTTTGGTTCACCGTCCCCCAGCCGAGTGAGCAAATTGTACCTAGTGACCCCAGGCACAGAATGGTCAATGAACAGGGGCTCCTGGATAGCTTGTACTTCCGGAGTGATTGCTGCATTCAACACGTCATCATTTTCCTTGTCTGTTCATGTCCAGGACAGTTTGGCATCACTGAAGGATACAAACTGAGGCACCGTCTCGCACTCAGAGTCCCCTACTCCATCCTTCCCCCACTGGTCATAGGGCAGGGGCATAGGAATACTGTAACAATGAGTCGTGTGAATCTAGCTCTTATGGCCAGCGACTTTTACTGCAGTGCGCATTGCTAACAGGACCTGTTCCGACCCCCTCCAATGCAGCTCCAAATTTTTCTTCCTCTGGAACTTTTTAATCAAAACGAAATCACCAGGCTGAATGTCGTGCCTGGGCCCCTCTAGTGTAGCTGGCAGGGTATCCCGGACCTGTTGGTGAATAGAACGCAAACTTTCTGTTAACTGGCCAAGATAATCAAGCAACAACGGGTACTCAATATCAGAAAATCGCCGAGGTCGCGGGACGCCTCCGACATTGGCTGGGCACCCGAACACGACCTCATACGGTGACAATCGTGTCCTAGAATGTGCTGTCGTTCTTATTCAGAAAAGAGCTAATGGTAAAGCACCTGGCCATTTTAACCCTGTGGTCTCCTCAATTTTTGTCAGTTTGAGCTTGAGAGTACCATTGTACTTCTCAACCAAAGCTGCTGACTGTGGATGTTTGGCATCATGGAACTTTTGCTTTATGTGCAAACCACCACAAATCAATTGGATTACTTTTGAAATTAAAATGACTACCGTTATCACTCCAAATCAATCGGGGCAAGCCGAAACGAGGAAATAACTCCTTCAGGAGTACTTTTGCAGTCATAATGGCTGTATTGTCTTGGGATAAGCCTCAACCCATTTACTAAATGCACAGACAACCACCAAATCATACTTCAAATTAATGCATCTCTCTAGTGCAATATAGTCCATTTGAAGGACTTCAAAAGGAAAAGTGGGCAGTGCAAAATTACCAGGCAGTGTAGGGGTACCCTTTCCAGGATTGTGTATCATTCACACCATACAGTACTTCACTAAATGTGCAGCTGTCTTAGGGATATTGTCATTCTGCCAAACAGGGTCCAAGAACTCGCAAATACCCTTAGCACAAATTTGGGCTGCACCAGTGGCCATCGTAACCACTGGGAGAACATATGCATCAGGCAACATCCATCTCTGCTTCCTTGACTTATCAATCCAACAACCCTCATTGTTCAAATGTTCTGTACTTTCCTGCCACACTGCCAACTCTTCTACTGTGGCTTCGCTTTGTATCTCTTTTACATTCTCAAGGGTGTCCTCGAACATGACAACCTCAGGCACCCACCTAGCCGAACCTGATACAAACATTCTTTTCATCTTTGTCCGAGCCGTTTCCTTAGCTGTCTGATCTGCAAAAGCATTTCCCCTACCTACATCATTGGTGACCTTTGGGTGGGCGCTACACTTCACTATGGCCAATTTCTTGGGGAGCGTTAAAGCAGACAAAAGCCTCAATATAAGGTGCCCATGCTGAATTCTGGTGCCATGGGAAGCAAGGAACCCTCTCTCAGCCCAGAGTCACCCAATATTATGCGCGACCCCACATGCATACTGGCTGTCAGTATAGATATTGACAACCAGCCCCTCACTCAATTTGCAAGCTTGAATAAGGGCAGCAAGCTCAGCAGCTTGAGCCAAATGAAAAGGGACTTGTGATGTCTCTACTACTGTACACAATGTGGTAATAGTATAAGCCGCAGTTGTAGTGCCATCTGGTAATTTAAAACAAGAGCCATCAACATATAGTTTCCCTTGTGGGTCAGATAAGGGAATGTCAGTTAAGTCTAGCCGTCCTTTCGTCTTTTCTTCCGTCCGGAAAATACAGTCATGTTTGTCGACCTCATCCCTCTCGGAAGGGAGGGGTAGTAACGTGGCTGTATTCAGAGTAGCACATCTTTTGATCGTAATATGTTTAGCAAACAATGTAAATTCATAGCCAGTAAGACGTCCACTGGTGAGGTGCTGTGTCTTTGTCTTATTCAGAAGTGTATCCACAGCATGGAGTACCATGACTGTGAGGTCAGTATCCAGTACAAGTCCAGCCGATTGTTTGATCGAAGTGGACATGGCTGCGAACACTCTTAGACAACTTGGGAGGGCTCTCGCGACTGGATCAAGGACAGCAGAGAAATAAGCACACAGTCGTTGCTTATCCCCAAATTTTTGTGTTAGACAGAAAGCACACAGCCAGCCATCTCATGCACGTATGACACAAACGGTTTGCCAAGTACTGGAGCTGAAAAAAGCACAGTTTTCAATTGCTCAAAAGACTGCTGACATTGAGGCATCCAAGGCAAAGGCTCATGCACTTATTTTGTTGTTAAGGCAAGCAAGGGTTTGATTAGGTGGGGAGTAGTTAGGTATTCACTGCCGACAGTAGGAAGTGATACCTATAAAAGCACGCACATCTTTCTGAGTCTGTGGAATAGGCATATTAACAATGGTACTGATGCACTCAGGGGTCAACCTCCTACCCTCCTTCAACAGTAGGTGACCTAAGTAGGTGACCTCCTGTCGACAATACTGAAATTTAGGAAGAAAAACTTTATGGACATGTTGAGACAAATTCAACAATAATTTAACTGTACTATCTTTACAACCCTGCTCTGTTTCTGAAGCAATAAGGAGGTCATCAACATACTGCACCAATACATCACCTGCAGGAAGCGAAAGGGAATCCAACTCACTCTTTAAAGCCTGACTGTAAATACTTGGACTCTCAGCATAGCCCTGAGGAGCTCGACAGAATCTAAAGCTTCTGCCAGCTAGAGTAAACCCAAACAAGTACCGGCTATCTGAATGAATAGGAATACAAAAAAATGTGTTTTTCAAATCAATCACAGAAAAGAATTTGGCAGTGGAAGGAGTCATCGTCAAAAGTGTGGTAATATCTGGAACCACTGGAAACTGGGGAACCACTATTCTATTAACTTTGTGCAAGTCAATCACAAAACGGTAAACATCTTCTTGATCATCAGGAGAACCCAAGGGTGCCCGTTTGAGAATTGGAAGAATGGGACTATTACAAACATTGTCAGACGTCTCTTCTGTTGCAGGGATTCTGCACATATACAGAACTATGCGCAGGAAAACGGGACCTCAGTGAATAGGGGTGTACCAACCTACCACATTAGTACCCAAAATCCCAAACCGACTAGCTATAGTGTCTCATTCGTTCTCCGACTAATAGCAAAGCTACCAATGATTAGACAACCCAGAACACGACACTCCCGACACTCTCAGGAATCGCGGGAGCCAGACAACTCTTTCACTCACTCACTCATACTTGTCCACAATGCGAGTAATCAGAGTCACGGTGTAGTTTAAAATGTTTATTTCAACTAACGCGCTCTATGGTACAGTACACGTGCCATTACTAGCAGCTAAATGCATAAACACAATATAGTCAGCATTGTCACAATTCCATAGAATATAAACGGGGATATCATTTTGTAAAGACAGTGGAAAAGGTCTACAATACCTAACCACCCTCCCCGTGGTAAGGAATAATTTATTATAAAAAAGAAGACCTCTGGGCTTTGTCAGCAGGCCCCATACCTCAAGGCCTCAATGAAAGGTTTACATCTCAGGACAAGCACAGCTCTTCTCTCCGGAAAGGAATCTCTCCAATTGTCTGCACCACATGTGTTGCTTGCAATACTAAAGCATATGATTTTCAGTAGTGCAGCTGTGTGTCATGTTATGTCTAGGTGCGAGGGACCGACCAGAACAGAATAACAAGGGGCATTGTTGATCGACATTGTACATCGTGTGCAGACTAAACCTCAGAGCACAGCAGAGAATGCGAAAAGCAGACAGTTCTCATGTGAAAGAGCACAAACAGAATCTTGCTAAATCTATGCATGCAGTGACGTGCGCAAAAGCAGCCTCATGGCAGCGAAGCTCATGCTAACTTAGCAGATGTCAACAATGGACCTACAATCCATACTATACCCTCCCCCTGGTAAGATCTTCGCATGTAGACATCGTACGAAAACAGAGTTCAAAAAGTTTGAGCAGAGTTCTAAAGCGTTATTTTTGAGAGAGAGAAAAAAACAATAAGGGAAAAAAAATAAGTTTGTTTAAAAGGCCTTAGAAATCCAAGGACTGGTGAATTTAATCCATCAGTGTGTAGGAGCAATAAAACGCAATACCCTCCAAAAGGAAATCATTGCTGTTGGTAGAAAAAAGGGACACCATCCAGTTCATCAAATCGAACGAACACTTGTGCTCCTCATATGCGGGTGCCTCCATTAGCATTTCAGGACAACTTGCGTGATATTCGATGTAACTTTGAAGTAAGAGATTCTGCGCAGCCTCACAGACATCCCATTGAGCCGAGATACCAAGTGTAGCCGCAAGCGCCATAAAGTCAACCCCAGAACAGTCCCGCTCATGGGCCACTAAGGGACCCATCAGCCGGTCGAAATCCGGGTCCGGACATGACGAATTGGAGAGGCACAAATCCAATGCCCACGTAAACGAACATTGTAGACATGAAAAAACAGGTTGCATGCAAGTAAAGTATGGAAAGCGGAAGGACAACTCATAAGACACACTGAGAGCTGCCAGTGGTAGTGCACCGAAGCATTCATGCATACGATCACGGAGCAATTGCAGCCGATCTTGTCTGTTCAGTACCAAAAGAGGAGCAGCCATTGCGCAGCAGACACAGTAGAAGCAGGATCCCAGCAGCTAACGCTAGCATTAAAGGGAAGCCACCAAAGACGCTGGAAAAGATAGAATGAATGAATGCAGGTATAACACCAAATATTCTCTGAAAAGAAGTCACAAGGCCAGAGCCAACAGCTTTAAAAAAATGAGCAAGGCCACTTGTGTCAGACGCATTAAATATGCGATGTATTAGCTCTCCAAAATGTAGTGGGAGATAAGTTGTTAAAAGAGTTTGAATTTCACTAGCAGCGCTAGCCACCTGCAGGTTGAAGGTTTCTTGTGCGGAAGTAAGGGCGACTTCTTGTTGGGTTAAAAGCGCCTTTAATCTGCTCAACTTGTTGAAATCTGCTTTCAAAGTTGGTATGGAAGGCCAAATTGAGCTATCGAGCTGCCCACGCACGGGAGGAAAAAGTACATTTTTACAACAAATTACACGCTGTGAAACCGTTACTATGTATGGTATGCCAGCCAGCAAGCCACAGCATTCATGGTTATTTAGAATAAGATAACTACCGTTAGTAAGCAGAGTGAACGTGGGAATTATTGCAGGAACCGGATTATCTTTTAAAACATATGCAAGGTTCGGAGCGGACATATTACATGCTCCGTGCAACGTGATATTTTTGCAAACAAGGGAATGACCCACTGTAGAATCACAGTCCTCCCCCATAAGGTATACTTCAGTTTCTTCCCGCAAACATCGGTAGGTAAAAGGCAAAGACCACAGTTCATGCAGAAAAGCGCTACCCAGGGGTTCAAAGCGGCCTAACGGGTAATGTTTCATACAGGAGATGAATTGGAGCAGCGAGAAAGGCAAAGATATGACCCCATGTATTAGCCAAACAGTAGTGTCCGTTTCCGCTACAGAAAAGGGCAAAGGGTCTATTTTTTCTATATGTAGAAGAGTGTACGTTGCATCTTTCATGGACATGAACTGCTGATTGTCAGTTAAATTAAATGGTAAAAACAAAGCAGTCGCATTTAAATAATCCCCTGGTACTTTTCCCAGTTTTAGAGTTTGCAAAGTCCATGCGAATTGCATGACAGAACGCAATTGATTCTGACCATGATATAACAGAGACACATCTTCTTGCACAATATCAATAACAGAAGAAACAATATTATCTAATGTGTAAATGCAGGAAGATAGTTGGTTAACACTATTGTCAACAACAGCTAGAACTTTTTCTAAGTTCGCTTGGTCAATTTCCCGCAGACGTGACGCCGCTTCAATCTGTGAAAGTTTCCATATTTCATTGTAAGCTGCGTAATATAATCTCTTTGTTCTAGGAACCCTGGATCTCAAGACAAAGTCAGCCAAATTAAAGTTGTTGGACAACAACGATAAATGTTGTTTAATGGATGATAGTTTAGAGTGCTGCAACCACTGTTGACATAATTTTCCAACCGAATAGGTTGTTACCGAATGTGTATCTGGAAATCGTGGGTTGGGTCTGTCTTGCATATAACCCGAATTGGTGTTATGTTTAACCCTGGGCATAGTTTGCGAAGTAACGCTACACGAAGCTACACGAAGTGCACTCCGCACTACGCTAGCTACGCGTAGCACTACGCGAATTGCGTAGTGCGCTGTTCGCGATGATTGCACAGAGCCGGATGCTTGTCCGCACTGTGCAATCATTGAAAGCGGCATCTTGCACAGTGCAAGCTGTCTTTTACTGCCGCTCGAGTAGATTTTTACTCGAGCGGCAGCTTTCTCAACGCGGACTGGTAGTTTCTCATTGCGAGCGGTCGCGAGCATACGCGACCACTCGCAATGAGAAACCTGACCTCCCCGCGTTGAGAATCTCGCCGGGAGGTTTATTTTCCACGCTCGTGATCGGCAACTTGATGTTGCTGATCGCGAACAAGGAAAAAGTCTCGCCGGGATGTCATTTTGCTTGCTCGCGGTCGCCAACTTGACGTTGAGGACCGCGAGCAAGCAAAAAATGACCGCTGCACTACGCTACGCGTGTTTGCACTGTGCTACGTGCAATTCGCGTAGTGCGAAGTAGCGCAAACTTCGCAAACTACGCGATCGTAGCGTAGTGCTTTGCCCAGGGTTAGTTATGTTATGTTAGAGGGTTTATAAAGCGCGACAGCTGCCTCAGCAAAGAGGCGTCCCGGCGCTGAACAGCAATGAGGTGACCAAGATAGAAGGGGACTCAGGAGGACCTATGGAGCGGGGAAGATGAAGGTTTTTATGGCTTTCCTGAATTCGAGGAGATTATTGAGCCCCCGAATGTGGGCCGGCAGCGAGTTCCAAAGGATGGCTGCTCTGTTCCAAAAGGAACGACCTCTGGCACGAACCCTGCTAACTCGGGGAACCACCACCAGGTGTTGTCCCATGGAGCCCAGCTGGCGGGAGGGAACATAGGGTAGAAGCAAGTCAGTCAGGATGGCGTGAGTCACTGAACAGGCTCTACGCAGACCGAGGAGAGATCTTGCGGCCGCATTCTGGACTCTCTGTAGCCACATCAAAAGTGTTATTTTGAAATAAAGATTGTAAGGCTTCAATGGTATAATTTGTGTATATGCGTCAATTATTATACTCAGCTATAGAATGAATGGCAGGGGCGTTTAACTTTTTTGCAGTTGCCAAACTAAAGCAAGTGGTCTGGTAAACTGTTTCATTTAAAAACAAAATTTGTGTTGGGATGAGGCAGGCACGATGTAAGGCGTCAGTGCCTCGCACCTGCCAGGACCTAGAACCCCAGATCGATTTCAAATCATTAATTTTGTATGGGTCAACATTACTTTGGGAGTTGATGGAACATTTAATTTAAAATAATACAACTCCGGTGTTGACCTATAAAAGTCTGTAAAATATTTAAATTTGTCTCTAAGCGTTTTCGAACTACCATTTAATGGTGCAGGACAATGTTCCCACTGTGTGTAATTGACAACAGGATGTAATGTCTTATGTAGGAAATGATGTCCATAATGTTGATAACAGAATAAATCAGCATAATTAGCAGAATTTAAATATAAATCTTCAGCATTAAAAGCAGCATAATATTTCAACTCGGAAAGCAATGATTGTATTGCATGCACATCCCAGTCATCCGAGCGTATGTCCTTTGTAACCACATCACCCATGGAAACGCGGAATACGTATGTAACGTTAATAATTTCCGTCGGCCCATGTACGTCATAATCCACTTTATCCCAGATGATGCCATCCGCAACTGCAAATGCTAAAATGTTAACAAGAGATTGGTCATGCTTCATGATTTGGGAAGATGAGTGAGGGGCCAGAATACCATCAACCAAGTTCACAGCAGAGCGTTCAGGTAAGTAGTGACCATATATGAGTAGGAAAAACACCGTCACAAACCCAATTGACATAAAGAGAACAATCGTGATCAGTATTAACCAGATGTATGTCCAGGGAGGGACCAAATAAGTCTGTTTAAACCAGGAAACAAAAATAGACATTTTCGTAGGGCCAATTGAAGGGGTGGAAGACGAGTCAAAAGAAAAATTGTCATGATGTAACTAGCCTTCAGGCAAGCCATGCAAAGACTCACTTGTGGGATAGGCATACTCAACATCCTCATTGCAGGAGGGAGCAGGAGGGACAGATAAATGGTCAACAACAGGGTCCATCTTGATGACAGTGTCATTAGGTGAGCTGAAAGATGCACTAACCCCAGGATTTCTCGAAATTGTGGGACACGAAACAGCAGGCGTCACACTATTCAGAATCGGCCAGATGTTGTAGCTTGACATTGTCAATGGAGATGTATCTGTTGTCCTTGCGACCAGGAAGCGGTGGTAAAATGACTGTACGAGTGCCCTTCAAGCCAAGCACTGGAACCGGAGCTTGATAAGAGGGACCAAATTCTTTTTTGTTCTCCAGCTTCTCTCGGACCAGATCACCAACTTTTGGAAGCCAGCCGGCCACCGGAATCAGCAGTGCAGCATCTGTTGCCGAAGGCAAATGTTCAGTAGCAAGATGGGCACGGGTCTCTTGTAGGTCCTGCAACATAGTAGAATGATTATCTACGTCAAAGGTCGCGGCTGCCGCTGCAACGTCTAGACCATCAAGGTCTGGCACAAACATTTTGATGCCAAAGAGCATCTTGTATGGGGTCTGCACACCCAGAGGTCTTCTAGGGAGTTTATTAAGTGCACGTTGAACCCCATACAAGTGGGCCAGCCAGTTCCTTCCAGTACCTAAGACTCTAGCTGTCAAGGATTGCTGTAAGTCACGGTTCATTCGCTCCACAATTGATTTGCCCTCAGGCCTGTATGGAGACGAAAACTACACCAGCACCCCCAAAGACTTCATCGCATCCCTGTATGCCTTAGAGGCAAACGCAGGACCTTGGTCTGAATGAAATGTGCCACAGGCAAAAATCCCTACAAAGACACGCAAATCCTTGATGACATTTTGAGCATCAGCACTGCGTTGTGGCCAAACCCAAAGGAATCTAGTGCATGAATCAACTGCAACCAAAATGTATTTATCTGCAGTATCAGAAGTAAAAGGACCGCAGTGATCAAGATAAACAGAGGCAAAGGGGCGATTCGCAATACAAAGCTGTGTTTGCGGTGGACGTGTTACCGTAGAAGGCTTGATTTGTTGACAGATGTCACACAAAAGCACATAAGTACAGGTCTGTTTATATAAACCACGCCACCAATAACGTTGCTGCAAGATAGAAACAGTCGCAGACACTCCAGCATGGGCCGAAGCCATACCTTCATTTGCGGTTTTGATCAAAGTATGTCTGCGGTCCGCGTTGGGTATCAGCCGATCTCCAACTTCAGGTATTCTATCAAAAGGAACTTTTTCATGAGTTAACTGATAAGAATACTTTGAAGGGAAACCCTGTGGATAATTAGAGCCCTCCGCAGTTGCAGCAATAGCTTCCAAAATGTAATTATCAATTTTAGTCATGGACCTTGTAACGGCTGCTATGAAACACGTGGCTACTGCTGATTTGGCTGCTTCATCAGCCAAAGAATTCCCAAGAGCATGTGCTCCCACACGCTGATGGCCAAGAGTATGTATAACATGTGTGAGTGGCAGATGTTGTTTAAGATACGCCACTCGAATCCAAAGCGTTTTATGCTTAATTGTGCTGCCTTTAGAATCTCAATAGTCATTTTGAGACCAAAAGAATAAGTTGTCATTGAAAGACTGAACACAGTAGTAAGAATCGCACACAATGAGCGTAGAACCACTCGGATCTGCCAACTCGAGAGCAAGAACCAAGGTGCATTGCTCAGCCAATTGGGCGGTACAGTCCCCTAGAGCCTGCGTATGCACTATACTAGACTTGAATGCTCCATTTACCATTGTACCAGCCACAATAGTACAAGCTGCTGAATAAGCATGTTTAGAACCAGTGGCCGGTTGTGCCGAACCATCGGTGTAGATGATACATGTGTACTCCTCCAAGGGAAGCAAAGACAGAGGAGGTGGATGAACGTGTTCATACTGCAAGAACTCCTGTGTCTGAAGTGAGGGGTCAAAGATATACGTGACATCCGGAGACATCAAAGAAGTAGCCCATTGTATCCAACGGGGATGTAATGCTTTAGAGTTTGGTACACTCGCCTTTGTTACTGCTTCCAAAGCAGGGCAAGCTGTAACCACTAAAATGCGTTTCCCTTGTGCCAGTGCGTGTTCCTTTAGGATCGCCATTTGCACAGCTGTCAAAACTTTTTCGACAGAGCAAAACCGCATTTCGGCTGAAGTGTACAAATGTGATTTCTATGCAATAGGCACCGTGTCACCTTCATTGTACGTCAAGTAAGTGAAACCCACTACGCCTGGCATGATTCGTATCACCAGGTTTGTGTGGTTATCACGTGTCAACAAGTACTTGGATTCAAGTAGATCAGACTGCAAAGATTGAAGAAAAGCAGAATGTTCCGGAAGCCAGCTGGCCTTTGAAAAGGTAGGTTGTATCAAAGCATAAAGAGGCTTGATACGCTGGGCATACTCAGGAATGTAAGACCTCCCGAAATTCAAAAATCCCAGCAAGGGCTGAAGTTTTTTTAGGGTAGTCGGAGATTGCAAACGTGCACATTTCTCCAGAAAGTGGGGTGCCAAGCCCCAACCTTCATTATTGAGCTCATAGCCCAAAAACAACACTGCATAGCAAGCAATGTGCGATTTAGCAAAATTAAATTTGTATCCGTAGTCCGCAAACTGAAGGATGATGTGGTCAACACGGCATAGATGCGGCCATAATTCGTCGTCTGTGAGATAAATATCATCAACATACGAGTATGCATCTGGGTCTATGCTGTCTAACAAAGAGACAACACGTGCGGCGAAAACTCCGGGGCTATTCTTATACCACATAGGTAAACACCAACATTTTTTTCTGTTTCCCACGGGCCATGAATGCGGTCCATTGACTACATTCAGGGGCCAGGATATGACTGTAAAAGCCATTGGAAAAGTCAAGTGCCATTTTATATTTTTTACGCATTATACTGTCCACAAAAGCAGAGCTATGGGTATTCTGTAACGCACATGTACGACAATGAGAGTTCAAATGCCGGTAATCCAAAACTATGCGATAAGACCCATCAGGTTTGGAAACAGTAAAAAGAGGATTATTCATCGGTGACACACGTCTCAATCACTCCTTGATACTCCAACTCTGTTAGAACATCAGAAACAGGACCTTTGGCTTTCCGCCGGATGGGATATTGGGGTTGAGGTTGAGGCATAGACCGCAATGGAATCTCATGTGGTGGGGAATCTTTATCCCAGTCCACTTGATTACGGTTCACTGCCAGCACCAGGGCCAAAGGCCACTCAGCTGCAAAAGCCTCTGCATGCTCCCTGGGGACGTAATGCAAAAAACTCGGAAGAATCACGTCCTCCCCCCTTGATGCGGCCAGTACAAAAGGTGGGGGCCAATCCGCCTCTGCTAACAAAATTTCATAGGAAGTGGTCAGATTCTCCCAAAAAATCCCTGTGACCACATGTTCAATGTCACCTTCAATTTGAAAAACTATATCATACAGCCTATCCGGGGGGGCAACCCGGGTGTCAGCTGTCTCTACTGTAATGAAAGTTTCAGTTGCTGTCGACTCCAGACAAGGACGCAGTGCCTCCCACACTATGGTAACTTCTGCTGCGCTGTCGGGCAGAGTCACCGCCCAAGTCCAATCCAGCAGTCGGGTTCTCACCGTCTGAGGCATATCTCGCTGTCAAAGCGGCAAACTTTTTCTAACCCTGGGTGTAGGACTACGCTACGCTCGCATAGTTTGCGTAGTTTGCGCAACTACACGCTACTCGAATTGCACGTAACACAGTGCAAAAATGCGTAGCGGGAATTTTTTGCTTGCTCGCGGTCCTCAGCGTCAAGTTGGCGACCGCGAGCGAGCAAAATGACATCCCGATGAGACTTTTTCCTCGTTCTCGATCAGCAACATCAAGTTGCCGATCGCGAGCGTGGAAAATAAACCTTCCGGCGAGATTCTCAACACGGGGAGGTCAGGTTTCTCATTGCGAGTGGTCGCGTATGCTCGCAACCGCTCGCAAAGAGAAACTACTAGTCCGCGTTGAGAAAACTGCTGCTCGAGTACAAATCTGCTCGAGCGGCAGAAAACGACCGCTTGCACTGTGCAAGATGCCGTTTGCAATGATTGCACAGTGCGGACAAGCATCCGGCACTGTACAATCAGTGCGAACAGCATTTTCCCTACCGCACTACGCAGTTTGCGTAGCTACGCGTTGCTTGCGTAGTGCGAAGTGCACTTTGCGTAGCTACGCGTAGCGCGACTATGCGAACTACGCCCAGGGCTCTTTCTTGGGAAACGGGGGACGGAAGCGTGGTTGCTCCTCTTGTTTCCCCTTAACGTCAAATTAACGAGGCTGATCACGTCTCTGTTGTGCAGGCTGACTCTTGCCACGATCCTGGCGATCTCCACCACCGACTTGAGAGCCAGATGTGTCCTGTAAAGAATGAGGAGAACGCTGATCAGGGACTTGAAACCTATCAGGAGACTTAATTTTAGCGCGGTCGCGCAAGTCATAAGTATGCTCAGAAGTGTCAGGTGTCGGTGAACCAGCATGCGAACCCTGCTTATGTTGCTGCTGCCCCTGTTTTTTTATTTTTCCAGTTCTTTTTAGGAAGGAACGGGTATCCATCTTTATCTGTCTGGACTTTTTGTGTAGTTTGAGATTGAGTTTGCGTTTGAGTAAAAGGCTTAACCCCCAAACTATTGCGGCCTATGGTCTTTTAAGACTTTGCAATACTTTTCGGTAATTCGCGTGGTTTGTCTGCATCAGGCACAGCCTCCAAGCGATTTGCAACTTGAAAGCTTACCGTATTGCCCTTGACATTTGCAAGGATCATATCTGCAACCACGTTGAACACCCCCACCAATCGCATCCCTAGCTCCACAGCCGCTTTGGCTCCATGTTCATCTTGAACACGTTTAATCACTGTAGGGAGTACGGTCATGGAAGGAGTGCCGAAACACTTCAAATATACCGCTGCAAACACCTTGCCCCAGGTGTTACAATCAGCCAACTCGGGAAGTAAGTCCCTTAGCAAACTAATAGTCAATAACCTGTGTTTCTCCACAGGAGATGTGTTTAGAAAAACAGCCTCAATCTGGCCAAATTTTTCAACAAGCCAATAAGGTGATTCATCCTTGTTCTGTGGACGCTTGCCCATTACTGAATTTGCCATAAGGGTACTGATGGCGACACCACCAGGTCCCCCAGGTTGCGCAGCAACTCCAGGTGGTCCCACCTGAAAGTTGCGCGACATGAACTGTATAACAGCTCTATGCACGTGTATTCAAGAGGTATGTAACACGCGCAGTTCTGCAAGCATCACCATTGTCAAATGACATGGGTGTGGGGTATACCCAGCCAAAACGGGCCACGTGGCCCCATCTATTGATAAAGGACCTAAACGTACCAGCGTTATTGGGTGAGGAAGGGTGCCATTAAGCCAGATTTGGTGTTGCCAAGCTGTAAGCGGAACCTCAAGAGCCCGATAGGGCTGATAAGCATTAGGAAGGGCCGTAGGCTTATATTCGTAAAACAAGTTATCAAATAAGCCGTGAGTGCTGCCCTATTAGCGGCCGGAATCTGGACCGCCATAACTGTTAATAAGGAAAGACAACCTAGAGAGCGGCAGCACAATAATGGGTTTAGTATAAAGAGAAACCTTTTAAAATTTCAAGCTTGAAAGAACCTATAAAAACATCAATATAGGAGGTTACACCATCACAACTGTCTCTGGAAACAGAAGTGAGGGTATTGTGGACAAGCACAAGCACTACTCAAGCGTCTTGCAGATAAGAACCAGACCAAACGTTGGCGGCGCCATGTTGCACAGATTCTGCACATATACAGAACTATGCGCAGGAAAACGGGACCTCAGTGAATAGGGGTGTACCAACCTACCACATTAGTACCCAAAATCCCAAACCGACTAGCTATAGTGTCTCATTCGTTCTCCGACTAACAGCGAAGCTACCAATGTTTAGACAACCCAGAACACGACACTCCTGACTCTCTCAGGAATCGCGGGAGCGATTAATCAGATGCGAGTAATCAGAGTCACGGTATAGTTTAAAATGTTTATTTCAACTAACGCGCTCTATGGTACAGTACACGTGCCATTAATAGCAGCAAAATGCATAAACACAATATAGTCAGCATAGTCACAATTTCATAAAATATAAACAGGGATATAATTTTGTAAAGACAGTGGAAAAGGTCTACAATACCTAACCACCCTCCCCATGGTAAGGAATAGTTTATTATAAAAAAGAAGACCTCTGGGCTTTGTCAGCAGACCCCATACCTCAAGGCCTAGATGAAAGGTTTACATCTCAGGTCAAGCACAGCTCTTCTCTCCGGAAAGGAATCTCTCCAAGTGTCTGCACCACATGTGTTGCTTGCAATATTAAAGCATATGATTTTCAGTAGTGCAGCTGTGTGTCATGTTATGTCTAGGTGCAAGGGACTGACCAGAACAGAATAACAAGGGGCATTGTTGATCGACCTTGTACATCGTGTGCAGACTAAACCTCAGAGCACAGCAGAGAACGCGAAAAGCAGACAGTTCTCTTGTGAAAGAGCACAAACAGAGTCTTGCGAAATCTATGCATGCAGTGTCGTGCGCAAAAGCAGCCTCATGGCAGCGAAGCTCATGCTAACTTAGCAGATGTCAACAATGGACCTACAATCCATACTACACTTCAACCACTCCTTTCTTGATCAAATCCTGAATAATTTGCAATAAGGCTTGCTCTCCTGCGTGTGGTATTTTATACTGAGGAATACGTGACAAAATAGCATTGTCTTTGACCTGTATCGAAACCGGTGGTATATGCAACACCCCTACATCTGTATCACCTGTCGTTCACAAAGTTGGTGGCACCTCAGCAAATTCAACAGGAAGATGAGCATCCTTGGACAAACACTGTTTATCACCTACTACATCTGGGTCCATTGTCATCTAGACACCTGCCAGGGAACAATAAATAGTGGCATGCAATTTCTTCAACAAATCCAAACCAATCAAATTCTCACCACAATTAGATGTCAGCAAAAATGAAGAAACCACAGTGAAAGGACCAATAGTCAATGCAAGGGGTCTTGAAATGGGGCTCACAACCGGTACACCTGAAAAACCTACCAAAACATTATTATGGCTAGACAGAGCCGCCCCAGGGACTATATTTCGAGAAACAGAACTTTTTGCTGGACCTGTATCCACCAAAATTTCCTTAGTCGAGCCATGCAAATCTGCGGTGAAATAAGGACCACGTTGATCCACAGGTATCAGAACTGGTCCCCCACTCTGTTCCTGGCTATCCTAGCTGTAAAACATTCCTGTTGCTTTATCCATATCATAGTCATCATGGTAGTACTGCCCATCGCGGGGGTCATCAAAGTCATTATTATCAGAACGACCCTGTGAGGCTGCAGCGTTCTGAGCCCTATCAGCCCCACCAGCTCCACGACCCCGTCCATGAGAACCTCGTCCTCTAGGGACCGCCACCTCTTGCAAAAGCATGGGACACTCGCTACGCCAGTGACCCTCCTCCTTACAATATGCACACTGATTCGGCCCCAAAGGCGTCATATTTGGCTGCCTACTAGTGCATGGAAGCTGTCGGGAAGGACCACCACGTCCTCTACCATTGCCTCTAAATGCTTGCTGCAACAGTACCTTCATCATTAAATCCTTATTATTTTTATCGATCTTTTCTTTCTCTTCCTGATCACGATGCTCATAATATTGAGCCATATTCAAAATAATAGAAGGGGAAGAGGTGGTCCAGGTACTCTCAGACTCCTTCAAACGAGTTGAAATTTCAGGAAGTAGGTTACAAGCAAACACCCCCCTCAATAAACATATCCTGTCCAATATAGTCCAAAAACGTATCTTCGAAACGAGTAAAAAAATCAGAGACACTTTCATCCTTCTTCTGTTGACAAGCTGTCAACTTGTCCAAACTTACTTTCTTCGGTGGAATAAGAGAATGCATGTGTGTGATAATGTGGCCTGGCAAAGCAAGTATCTCGGCTCGGGGCTTATCACCTGGCTTTCTTTCCTGATCCCATCCCTTAATCACATCCCATTTACCACCCAGCTCTGCAACATGGTCTTGAGTATGAACCTGTCTCCAAATATCAATCAGAACAAGAAGACTAAAGAACAGTTCAATATCAGCAAGAGTCATTACAGTAGAAGAGGCAGCTTTGGTCAATTCTTTATAATAAGCAGTTGGATTTTTCCTAGGGTCGGGGAAATTAGCTTTAAGGGATAAAATTTCACTCCTCCTCCATGGAGTATACACCCATTGCTCCTGAAAACGGGCCACTACTCCCGGTCTGGTAACGTTTCCGCGTTGGTCCGTTAACTCTGGTATTTATGGGTGATATATAGAATGAACTTCTTGCAATGGAACTGAGATACAGGGGTAGGACTCTTCCCATGCAACCTGCCCCTATAGGCAACCAACGTGCTAATGTTCCCAAAAACTTGGCCTGGGTCCAAACCACTGGCATACACACAATCTCTAATATCGAATAAAATGTGTGGCGTGTCGTCCCCAAAATGGTGCTGCCAAATGCCAATCAACATAGAGGACATATCTTTAAGAGCATGCTGCTGTATAAAAGGCTCATAATCTTTCATCACACCCCAAACATCCTCCACACTGTAAATGGGATTACGACCCCACTGCGCAGCCTGATTAGCTACTACCTTCTTCTTCTCATCCCCCAACGCAGACTGTACAAAAGGGCCCATACGATCCTTAAATTTTGTCAAATCTCTATCCTCAAATCCATGTGTTGGCGTCTCAGCACCTTATAATGCCGGGAAATTATCCATCAAAGATGGAGAAGCAACAGAAGCACCGGGTAGGATAGTCGCAGGTGGTGCACCGGGTGAGAGAGAGCTGGAGATAGGGATGCCGAAACAATAGGTGTGCTTGGTGTGCTAACAGTCACAGTTACCACAGACGGTGAAGGCAAAGAAGGAGGAAGAGGAGCCGAAGTCACAGACGTCGAGACGACAGCAGTAGATACAGGAACAGTGGGAACAGCTGTTACAGACGGCTGTGATGGCACAGGGACACTGGGATATATCCTTTGTGGGGCAAATGGGGGCGGGGGCGGGTGTCTAATAATTCTTCCACAAAAGTATCAGTTTCCTCTTGGGCCAAATACAATTTATCAACATGCAATCGAAATCTCCTATCTTCACATTCAACTCCCTTCTCCTGTTTCTCTCTATCATATGATACAGCTTTCTGAGTCAGTATCTGCATCTTCCCTTTCAGTCCCTCCTTCTCTGTCTTCAATCGTCTCTGCCTAGCTGCTTTCTGCCACGTTCTGAGAGAATCAAACATAGACTGTCTACTTCGTCTCTTGAACAACTGTTCCTGTAAATACCTAATCTTTTTTTCATCGAAAGTGCCCGTCAACAGCCACTGCAACTCGGCATTGACCCTTGTATATTTGTGCCATATTGTACTAAACATAATAGGGCCAAGACCATGCTTCACATACATATCAAAATTAGGAGTGCCTCCTGGAGGTGCCGGCTGAGCGTCTTCCAATCGAGCATCTGCAGAACAACAGCGACAGCACAAAGAATACAGTTTACTGATACCAGGCATTCACAAAAGAGAAAAAGTTCACTATTTATGCCTGGCAAAGCAATTGCAAATGCTTTTATCCCAAAGACCGTCCTCAGACTGTACCAAATTCAAACCAAAATGGCACCATAGCCACAAAGAATCAAAACAAACTCACCTGATATATGCAGGTCAAGCGAACTAATTGTCCACTGCCGACTCTTCAGACCAAATGGTCAGATCCAAGGGTTTTGCCGTTTAGGACTCTAGTTGGGGTGACCACTGGGCAAGGCACTGTCCAGCAGGATGGAAGGGGCAGCTGCAAGCAATCAATGCTCCTCATACAGGGATCCTTGAACCGTCAGTTTGACCCGACGATGGCCTCGACCTCCCCCCGTCCACGGAAGGGGATGGATCACTCACCCGAAGGAGTCCCTGTTCGGGCGCCAACTGAAGGAAATGGCCCAATTAAGGTCACCCGAGTCACTCACGACAACCTCTCAGCCTTCCATACCAAATCGTCGGTCAGACAGTAGAGAATACAAACTAATATCTATTTATTCAGGTACACTCAGAGTGGAGCCCAGTCTGCCCAGTCGCTTTGGAGTGCTGCAGACGGACTGACATCAGCGAGCATAGAGATACATTATTTACATTTCAGAACAATTGAAGGCACGCTCATAATGGAATTTTCCAAGCAGATGCAGCTAAACAATGAAGTATAGAGGATAAGTTTTGATTCTGAGGCTGGGCACAACTATCTACTACTCAAGGTCGCTCTGCCCGTTCCCGCCACTAGACAAGTTGGAGAAGGCCTCTATCTAGTGGGAAAGGAATGCACTAATAAAAACAGTGTATTCATTAGTGAAGCGAAACCCAGCCTCGGGGAAATGAAACCCAACTGAGGCCTCTTCTCAGAAATGACGAAGGATTCATTTCGTTTATAACTCAAAATGGCGCCCACATAGAAATTGACGCCAGGAATGCTAACTTACATAAAACAGTGCACAAACATGAATTTTTCTATTCTAACAAATCCGAGTGACAAAGATGACAATCCATGCTTTGTTCTCATTGTCTATTTGGTGTCAGTTGAGGAGAGGTGTGTTGCAGCAGCCAGGGCAGCTGACTTCGGAGCACAGGGCTCACGGTTTGATCCCCGGCTCCGGCGGCAGCTCAGCACCATATGACTCTGGGCAATAGCTCACTTAATTTCCACGACGGCCCCCAGCGCCTTGAGACCCGTAAGGGTGAGTAGTTTGCGCTTTACAAATACGGATTTACATTTTTATTTTTTACATTTAGTTGAGTTACAAAATCTTTACTTCACCTTACCTAACAAATGCTGTGGTAATCCATCTGAATTTGAGTTCACAAAGAAATGATCAGGGTTTGAATATTGATTGAAGTAGGAAAGTGCAGTATGCCCAGTTTATCTTGCATCACACAATCTCTAAAAGCTGCGGAATGATAGTATCAAAAAGAATCACTGCTTTGTTGCATTCAAAAATAGCAATTTTTTTTGGTCCCCATGCCATTCCAGTTCAGACACAACCATATGCAAATCAGTATTGACCCTGTTACCCATGGGAACAGTTCAGTCCGAACTGCCAGGCCAGGTCCTCCCTGGACTGGAAACAAGCATCCTGGGACCGGTTTCGGGGCATCACCCCCCATCAGCCAGGCTAGCTTTCTAACCCTAAGTGCACCAGGTTTGCCCAGACGTGGGACCAGGGGCTCACTGTGCCACTGGATTCAAGCTAGCCTGGCTGATGAGCGGTGATGCCCCGAAACCGTTCCCAGGATGCTTGTTCCCAGTACAGGGAGGACCTGGCTTGGCAGTTTGGGCTGGATTGTTTCCATGAGGCACAGGGTCAAGACTGATTTGCATATGGCTGGGTCTATACTGGGGTGTCATGGTGAGCAAAATAACAATGGAATTAACCCGGATTTTTTGACAGGGGAATGTTTTATTTGCTCTGCATTCCGTCGATCTGTGTGTGTTTGTTGCATTCAGTCAGACATGTGTTAAATAAGTTCCTTTAGCATGTGAAGGGGTTACATTAATTACATGCAAACTTAATATACAACACTGTTCTTTTACTGTTCCTCACAGCACAGATCTTTGTTAAAAAAAATAATAATAATTAGTCTACTGCCTGAAAACAGATCTGCGGTGAGCATTGTCGTTAGAATTGTCTCAAGGAAGAGGTATGAACCTTCCACCACTATTCACTTAACAACTATGATTTCAAGTGTTTACATATGTTGATAAAGTATTAGAAATAGTCCATCTTCACAGCTAAAGCTTCGCCAACTTGGCATCAGGACCATACGAAGAGAACAGATACTATGAGAGCATTGTAAAGGTGACTCCGTCTCACGAGATGAAGGTTAGAGATGGAAACGGAAGCAGGGGATGGGCGAAAATGGAAACTGGATTGCAGCATTGTCAATGAGTGTTTAGAGCATGACATCGGGGCCCAACGGATTGCACAGAAGAGGCATAAGGGCCAAACCAATGCATGACATCGGGGCCCAACGGATAGCACAGAAAAGGCAGAAGGGCTAAACAGATGCTGCTTGGGGGGGGCAATCCTTTTAATATAGTTGAAATTCCAAAGCAATTACAGTGTTTAAAAAAAACAAAAAAAAACACTAATGATGCATCTCTGAAAAATATTAATCCAGTCTAGCCATTTTAATGTGAAGTCCTGGTTTGGTCATACTTTGGATTGCAAAGGAACAACATGCGCTTGGAGAGATAGGTACATGGTACAAAAGATACAGAAACCAAAGAGACAAAAAAAGAGCGGTGGCAAGGACGAGGTCCAGACACAGGGAGAGGAAAATATCTGCCGGAGTGGGTCGGCATATGGAGTAGAAAGCTTTCAGGAAAGAAGGGTTCACACAATACCTATTGTCAGTATCCAGACATACAAGGCGAGTGACTAGAAGGCACCGAAAATAAGTGAAGGAGGAAAGACAGAGGTGGCACTCACCTTCGTCCTTCCATTGATCCTGAAGTTGCCCAGCTTCCTGTTGCAGTGCCACATCAGGTCGCCCATGCAACTCATCAGGCCCCCGATGGCCTTGCATTCAGGCTCGCTACCCTCCACCCAAGCAATCTGGTCTTCTCCACCGGGCCCAGGAAGTCATGAAGCACGCAGATGCTGTGTTTCTCCATGCCTGGCAGCAGGTACTCTCGAGCCAGTCAGTGCGAAGGTGGCGGGCCCTGGCTCTGCTCATTCAGTGCCATGCGCCACGAGCCCCCACCGACGGCTGCAATCATAAACCGCCCTGAGCGCTCAGTGTAGTCCTCTGCGGCCAGCAGCTGTGGCTCAGGGGGGTGCTGTGAGGCACCATCCGGAGTAGTATCAGTGCCGCCTGGGCTGGCGGAGGCCACAGTGGTAGGAGTGGTCTAGGCCCCAGCGTTAATAGTGTTGAAGGTGCCAGTGACTGAGCCCCCATTAACTGGGGTGGCAGAATCCCCGGTGCTAGAGGTGAGAGTGGCATTGTTGCCACCAGGCTGCTCGCCCCATTCACACACCAATTTGTGTTTCTTCCAGTCCTGATGCTTGAGTTCTTTGCTGCAGTAGAAGGAGCTCCTGCAGCGACCACAGCACAGCAGCTGGTCGAGTTTACCGCAGAGCTCGCAGCACTGCCGCCCGCTCAACCTGCCCGAGGCCATACCAGACTTCGGGGAGGCCACTGCCAGAGCCCGGTAGAATCAGCCCCCCCATGGCCTCCAGGAGCTGCGACCGAAGACTTTGCCGGCCTACACTCAGACCCAGCAGCTCATTTGTGCCTTCTCTCGCATGTACGCCAAAGGCCGGTGTCTTTCGCTTTTCCCACCCCCGGCGGCTGAGTGGAGATGAAGGTTGGGCCATGCCGCTGACATCCTTTGGCCTACTCTCTGCCACGCCTGTCTGACCGGGAATCTCAGGGCCCCCCACCCGGGTGTTTGACAATCGTTATTCGCAGCGCAGGAAGGTGGTATTGAAATCATTTCAGAAGTACCAGCTCCCTCTGAACTCTTGGAGGCTCCCCCTAAACAGTGAATTTGGCCTTGACGCTTTTTGACGTGGATAGAGTGCTCAAAAAGCCACCTGACAAGCCACGCTGCTTGAGCATTAGAAATATTTGCAATGTAATAGTTCTCGCAATTAAACAAACGACCGCCATTGTCCCAGCTGCTGCGAAAGTGAAAGCGGGTGTGGCCCGCTAAATGTAACAAAGCAAGCAGTCGAGCTTGAGGAAGGTGAAACTCAATAAAGAAAATAGAACACCTACTGTGTAACAACCAAGTAAAGGGGCCAGTAGCCATGGGAGAATACAAATGACGACAAGGCCATACTAAGGAGGGACTAAAAAGTCTATTAAGGAATCAGATGTCAGCATTTACAAAGGACAAAGACACAAGCCAATGAAAAATATGGGCAGGGGAGTGTTCGGGGCTTCTCTCCCATACTGAACTACAACATATCTTCGCCAGAGCAGTGCTTGCGCGATGGCTCAGGCTCGACCTAAAAACTATACAGGCTTTCATCCCCCTGGACAATTCTTGTGAGACCTACTTAAGCAGTGAGTCCCAAAAGCACAGATGTCTTAGCTAGGCAGGGATCATGAAATCACTCAGTTGAACACATCACTTCATACCTGGCTGCTCTCTTTAATGAGTAGAACGTGATTCATGTAGCATTATGCACAGACATTTAGAAAGCATGCGTTGTGAAAGTGAGGTAGTGTTTCACCTATAAGCTTCTTTACATATGTTGTTTCATCTCTTGAAGACATACATACACTGAGTAAGGTGTTTAGAAAGATGCTTAGACTCACAAGGGCACATGACATGAATCAGCCTTTCAGTTTGGTGTAGGCCTCCCATTGTGAGCTCTGACTTTCTAATGAAACCGATAAAAGAAAGCACGGTTTAAAGGACGTTGGCAGATGTAGTAACCTGTATCCTACTTGCTATAAGTCTCTGCAGAGGAGCAGTTCATGTTCGCTGTAGAAAGTGATGTGTGTGCTTTAACTGAAAGTGTACTATGACAAGTTTGAATGTCTAACTGCTATCATGCCTCAGGCATGTCTACAATTCCATTTGTAGTCTGCCATGTGTGGTGCAGCTGATGACCCTAATCTTAAGAACTATGCAGTGTTTCAAACTCCTGCAGAAATCTTGTCAGAAGGTACTTCAGCATTCAATCCCAGAAGCATAGATCTGCTAGCTAGGCAGGCATCACAGAAGAAGTCAAACACTCTCTTGCATAGTGGCCTACCATGTATAAGGAGGAGAAAGTGATCCATCCAGCCTTTTGTATAGACATTTAGAAAGTATGCGCTATAAAACTGAGGCACTGCTTCACCTATACATTTATTTACATATGTTGTATCACCTCTAAAAGGCATACAGACACTTAGTAAGGGTTTTAGAAAGATGCTGAGATCACAAGGGCACATGACAGGAGTCAGCCTTTCATTTCTATGTAGGCCTGGCATTGTGAGCTCTGACTATGTAATGAAACCGATAGAAGAAATTGATGTTTATAGGATGTTGGCAGATGTAGTAACATTTATCCTACCTGATATAAGTCTCTGTAATGGAACACTTCAAGTAAGCTGTGGATAGTGATGTGTGTGCTTTAAACTGAAAGTATACTCTGTCAAGTTTGAATGTCTGACTGCTATCATGTCTCAGGTATTTTTGCAACTCTACTTGTAGTGTGTCATAATGTGGTGCAGCTGATGACACTAACTTAAGAACTATGCAGTGTTTCTTACTCCTGTAGAAATCTTGTCAGGAGGTACTTTAGCATTCAGTCCCAGAAGTATAGATCTGTTAGCTAGGCAGGCATCACAGAAGCAGTCAAACACTCACTTGCATAGTGGCCTACCCTGTATAAGGAGGAGAAAGTGATCCATCCAGCCTTTTGTATAGACATTTAGAAAGTATGCGCTATGAAACTGAGGTACTGCTTCACCTATAATCTTCTTTATATATGTCACCTCACCGCTAAACGGCACACACACTCTTTAATATCTGTACAAAAATGCTGAGACTCAGAAGACTGACATGATAGGAGTAGTTGTTTGATTTTGGCTTAGGCCTGCCATTGGGAAGTCTGACTCTATAATGAAAGTGGTAGAGAAAAGTGAGGTTTAAAGCATGTTCCCAGATGTATTAATCTCTATACTAGTACATATAAGTCTCTTCACTGGTGAACTGGGAGTAAGCCCTAGATAGTGAGGTGTGTGCTTTAAACTGAAAGCATACTCTGTCAAGTTTGATTGTCTGACCTGTACCATGTCTCAGGTATTTCTGAACTTGAACATGTAGTGTGATATGTGTGGTGCAGCTCATGAGCCTAACTTAAAAACTATACAGGCTATCATACCCCTGGACAAATCTTGTGAGACCTACTTCAGCAGCGAGTCCCAAAAGCACAGATGTCTTAGCTAGGCAGGGATCATGAAATCAGTTGAACACATACATTCATACCTAGCTGCTCTCTGTAATGAGTAAAAAGTGATTCATGCAGCGTTATGCATAGACATTGAGAAAGCATGCGTTGTAAAAGTAAGGTAGTGTTTCACCCATAAGGTTTTTTACATTTGTTGTCTTATCTCTAAAAGGCATACAGGCACTTAGTAAGGTGTTTAGAAAGATGCTTAGACTCACAAGGGTACATGACTGGAGTCAGACTTTCATTTTGGCGTAGGCCTTCCATTGTGAGCTTACTCTGTAATGAAAGTGGTAGAGGAAAGTGAGGTTTAAAGGATGTTGGCAGATGTATTAACCGTAATCCTAATCTATATAAGTCTTTGCAAAGGTACATTGCAAGTAGGCCACAGATACAAAAGCGTGTACAATACTTTGAAAGCACACTGTGACAGATTTGAATGTCTGACTGCTACCATGTCTCACGTATGTGTGCACTTCAATGTGCACTTTCATATATGTGGAACACCAGATGGGACTAGCTTAAAAACTATACAGCCTGTTATGCCCCTACACAAATCTTCTCAGAGCTTCTTCAGCATTCAGTAGCAGAAACAGAGATCTATCACCCAGGCTGGAATCATGAAATCACTGGAAGAAGCAACAGAGGCGCAGAAAGAGGCAAGCGAAGTGCAGAAAGAGGCAAGAGAGGTACATGAAGAGGCAAAGCTTTTCTGGGAGCCCTTTAATCATGCCCTTCAAGGTTTTGTTGAATCTCTCAACTAAACCATTGCATTGTGGGTAATAGGGTGTGGTGAACTTGTAAGTCACTCCACACTCCTTCCACATTGCCTTTAAGTATCCAGACATAAAGTTTGCCCCCCTGTCTGATACAACCTCCTTAGGGAAGCCCACTCTGGAGAAAATATCCAGGAGGGCCCTTGCCACCACAGGTGCTGTAGTGGTCCTAAGGGGAATAGCCTCTGGGTACCTGGTGGCATGATCCACTACCACCAGGATAAACCTGTGCCCAGATGCTGTTTGGGGATCCATGGGACCAACAATGTCAATCCCCACCCTTTCAAAGGGAACCCCACCACAGGTAGTGGTATCAGGGGGCCTTTGTAGTGCCACCTGCCTTGCCACTGGCCTGGCAGGTTACACAGGAGCGACAAAACTCCTTGGTGTCTTCAGACATGTGGGGCCAGTGAAAGTGAGGGACAATTCTGTCCCAAGTCTTGTTCTGGCCCAGGTGACCTGCTAAGGGAATATCATGGGCTAGGGTCAATAGGAAGCCCCTGAACTTCAAAGGTATAACCAACCTCCTGGTAGCACCAGGCTTGGGGTCTCTACACTCTGAGTACAAGAGTCCATCATCCCAATACACAGTATGGGGACCACTAGCTTTCCCAGCAGCCTCAGCAGCAGCTTGCTGTCTGAGGGGTTCAAGAGAGGGCAGCTCTGCTGCTCCTGGCTCAGATCTGCCCTGGAAGGTCCCCCTGTCCCCAAGAACTCAACCTGGTCAGGTTCAAGCTCCTCTGGGACAGTTCCTTCCTCAGGACTGAGATCATCCCCCTCAAGGGTCTGATCTTCCTTCTGAGCCAAGGGGGGAAGGCACTGCCTTTACCCTACTACTCCTCTTCTTGGAAGGCACTTGGTCCATTATTCCAGAATCCAAGGCCTGTTCAGGGCTAGACATTTTGGCCTGTGACCTGGTCACAGCAAACACATCTGCAGGGATCCCCAGCATTTCTGCATGGGTCCTGAGCTCCACTTCTGCCCAAGCTGAAGTTTCTAAGCCATTGCCAAGCAAGCATTCAACGGGTAGGTCTGCACTTACCACAACCTTCTTAAGGCCAGTTACCCCTCCCCAGGAGAAGTTAACAACTGCCAGAGTATGGTCTGTTCTGACGTTGCTAGCATTGGTCACTTGGTACATTTCACCAAGTATTATCTGCCCAGGATTCACAAGGTCTTGTGTCACCATGGTGACACTTGCCCCTGTGTCCCTAAATGCCAAAGCTTCTCTTCCATTGATTAAAGGCTGTTGTCTGTACTTGCCCAGATTACTGGGACTCACAGAGGAGGTCATATCCATGCCTCCATCACAGACTAGGACAGCCTGAGTGACTTCTCTGACTAGGTCAGAGCTCATCTCTTTACCCAGGGTCAACCCTACTAAACCCTTGGCTTGTGTAGTCCCACCACCAACTGTAGCTGCACTAGGGGAGCAGGTGCCTTAGGGGCATTGGTGGGGGCTGGAGTAGAGTCTTTGGACTTGGTGCAATCACTGGTCCAGTGGGTCTTTTGCTTACAGACCTTGCACCATGGTTTTCTTTGGCCTTTCCCTTTGGTAGACTGTGAATCCCCACCTGAAGAAGATTTTTGGGGGCCTTGTGAAGACTTTTGATCTTTACCCTTCTCCCCAACCTTATCAGAGGTTTTCGAATCTTGCTTCTTAGGGTCACCACCTTGGTTCTGTACCTTCTGCTTCACCCTGGTTCTGACCCATTTGTCTGCCTTCTTTCCCAATTCTTGGGGAGAGGTCAGATCAGAGTCTACCAGGTGCTGATGCAACAGCTGATTTTGACAGTTATTAAGAATCTGCTCCCTCATTATCAGATTGTACAATCCTGTGAAGTCACATACCTTACTGCCCAATAACCAACCTTCCAGAGCCTTGGCAGAACAATCAACAAAGTCCACCCAGTCTTGAGTCTGTGCTTTTTGGGTATCCCTGAACTTTAACCTGTATTGTTCAGTGGTTAGGCCAAACCCATCAATTAGAGCACTCTTCAAGACTTTGTAATTATCAGCATCCTCCTCTCTAACAGTGAGGAGCTTGTCTCTACCTTTGTCTGCAAAGGAGAGCCACAAGATTGCTGCCCACTGCTCCTGAGGGACCCTCTGTACTTTACAGGCCCTCTCTAGAGCAGTTATCCATTTGTGGATATCATCCCCACTCTGGTAGGGAGGGACAATCTTGCTCAGGTTTCTATGGTCATAAGACCTTTCCCTATCTTTGGGGAAACTGCTGCCACCATGGGACTCTAGTCCCAACTTTTGTCTCTCTATAGAGATCTAGGGACTCCCTGTCTATAGCCAATTGCTGTTTCCTGAGTTCAAGTTGAGCTTGCTCATATTGAATCAGTCTCTTTCTCCTCTCATGAGAGGATTCCCTCCTATGAGAGGAGACAGAGGTCCCTATTGAGGTGTCAGAGTGGTTAGACTCCTGAGAAGGAGACCTAGACCTTCTGGGCACACTCAGAACTCTTCCTGGGGGACAAAGGGAGGTCAGTCTGATCCTCTCCCTCCTCCTCCTCCACAGGAGGAATTGGGTTTTCCAGGACAAGGTCATTTTCACCTTCCTGGCCAGTTTCAGAGGGGGGCTGGGTTTCTTCACCCCTGGCCCCTTCCTCATCTTCTGCCCCACCCTCTTTGCCTACCCCTTCAGACCCTAGGGGCCTGCTGAGATCATCAGCTAGTAACACTTCCCTGAGGTGTTGGGTGCTGGCACTTTTGCCTGTCTTCAACTTCCTAGTAGTGCATAATGCTCTCAATTCCAAGAATGGGAGTTTATCATACTTGGAGGGAAGAAGCCCACTGGCTTCTGGCAAGGACTCACTGGGTCCTGGCTTTGAAGACATCACTAGTGAGGTGTGGTGTATGCACTACCTACTCTAGTGTGGCCTACTAAACTCTCTTGAGTTGTAGAAAGGGTGTGCTGTCCCTTAACACACAACTCTAAGTTCAGTAGAACTTACTGTATTACTAAGCTTGATTTATATGTACCTTAGGTACCCTTAGTGGTTTTCAGTTGATCAATTCAATTGAGATTATCTGGTAAAACAATAGCAAGCTGGAATCCCACACGCTGCACACCAATGTGAGAAGTTGGCCTGGCATATGCTGTCCACTAATTATAGTGGGCACCTTGCACCAGTCCAAACAACCCCTTATTGGAGATAGGTTAAAGACAACCTTTATTGAAAGCTATCCTAGTGGTAGCTATGGAGAGCAGCCTTCAGGCTAAGTCTTGAAGGAATGTAAAGCAGCTTGTTTTACCAGTCTATAATCTCTTGAGTGACCAAATGAAAGAGGACCACACCAGGTATATATTCAAAATATATGTATTTATTACTAAACACACCCCTCTAGTCTCTTTATGAGGCTAGAGTTCGAAGTACATACGTTACGAGTTAGTTATCTACAGTAATAGCACAAATACACGTTTGAGCCCCAGGGGCGTACCAAACCATATACCAATAAAGTGGTATAATAACCACGACTGAGCTAGACACAAGGCCTAGAGCCTGTAGAAGTGCTTGGAACACAAGGAACCACCCAAGGCAGTGACACAGGGGACCCACGGGGGATGCGTGCAGTGTATGAACACAACCACGAACCACCGTTAACTTCTATGGGGAAAGTCGCGATTAGAATTTAAAAGAAAAGGGACACTTAGAGGAGGACTTGGAGCAAACCCTTTGAGAACTAGGCTGTTCTAGTGTCAATACCCATGGGAGCACCGGAGTACTCGAGTTACCTCACCCAGGGGAGCCGGGTGCATAGGTGTCTTTCGGGGTCGGGTTTCGTCGTCGCTTTCAATGGAGATCTGCTGCAAAGTGCTGCTGGCGGCCAAGTCGAAAGTGTTCGGGTGGATCCAAAGGTGGATCGAAGATCTGAAGAACCTGAAAGCAGAGGGGACAGAGTCTGGGTCACTAGCCAGTGACCAGGAAGGCGATGAGCAGATGCCCACCGACGTCGAGTGCTTCAGGTAGCTTGATGGTTGTCTTGACTCTTCAGCCACGAGGTCCAGGAGGTGTCGATGACAACCAGGAGCTGGATTCGAGCTGTCCCACAATGATTGTTGATTGCAGGGGTGTCAGCGACCGGATTGGACCCAACAAGCCTTGGCAACGGCAAGTCTCGTGGAAATCGAAGAAGGACGATGTTGCAGACCAGCAAGGTCTGGGGGACTCACCCAGCGAAGATAAGTCAGGGCACACCTGGCGCAACCAGGGAGCCTAAGCAGAAAAAGATTGGCCTTTGGGAGGGCCTACTAGCCAACGGACTAGCGACCGCAAAGGAGCCTCGAGACGGTGCACGTGGAGCTGGCTCACAGGACACTCGTGGAGTGGAGGCCAGTGATCTTTGGTGCAGTTGGCGCTGGAGGCTGGGGCTACTCGGAGCCTAAAGCACGACTTTGTGGGAGACCCAGAAGAGGATGCACTTGCAAATGCGTTCGGTGTCCAGGGGTCATGGTTCCACGTTACCCACGACAGCTATGGGCCTCAGCTTTTCTGGGGACTCAGGGCAGCCTCGGGGAAGTCTGGAAATCCACCTCTAGTGATGCAAAGACTTTGGCGTTCAACGGGAGCTTCAGCGATGCAGACTGGACAATTGCTTCTTTGGTGCCTGCCAAGCAGGGGAGTCACTCCTTGACCCCAAGGGAGATTCTTCAGTCCTCTAATCTTAAAGTAGAGCGTCGAAGGTCCAGGATTCTGTATCAGAGTTTCGTCCAGGTAAAATCTAAAGTCCTAAGGACTGGGTTCCCATACTTATACTAAGGTAGGGGGTTGGACATACTCTGTGGCCCCACCTATGGGAGGGCCAGGGTAGAGGGGTGGTTACACCCCTTTCCCTTTGTCCAGTTTCGCGCCAGAGCAGGGGCTGGAAGCCCCTGAGCCGGTTTGAACTGGGGTATGCACAGGGACACCAAATGTGCCCCCAGTGCAGGACTTCAAAGCACCAGAGAGTGCTCCCGCCCAGCCCCAATACACACTATCCTGTCTGGGGAGGTGGTCACACCTCCCTGGGACAGGAAACCTATTGTCCAGGCCTCCCCTGCCGGAGTTTCGGTCAGCAGCAGGAGGCCAGACTCGTGTCTGTGATACAAAAGGGGATGATGGACGGAACGTTTGAGCCAATCAAACACTCACCCCCAGTCAACTGATCTGGGTTTAATCCATCATCATTCTTTAGCTCACTCCACCACCCCAGTTCAGACATGGCCATATGCAAATCAGTCTGACCCTGTGCCTCATGGGAACAGTCCAGCCCGAACTGCCAAGCCATGTCTTCCCTGGACCGGAAACAAGCATCCTAGGACCGGTTTCTGGCATTTCAGCCGTCATCAGCCAGGCTTGCTTGAATCCAGTGGCAAAGTGAGCAAGGGACCCACGTCTGGGCATACCCCCGCCAACTTAGGGCGACCAAAGCGATACAAAAGGGGATGATGGACGGAACGTTTGAGCCAATCAAACACTCACCCCCAGTCAACTGATCTGGGTTTAATCCATCATCATTCTTTAGCTCACTCCACCACCCCAGTTCAGACATGGCCATATGCAAATCAGTCTGACCCTGTGCCTCATGGGAACAGTCCAGCCCGAACTGCCAAGCCATGTCTTCCCTGGACCGGAAACAAGCATCCTAGGACCGGTTTCTGGCATTTCAGCCGTCATCAGCCAGGCTTGCTTGAATCCAGTGGCAAAGTGAGCAAGGGACCCACGTCTGGGCATACCCCGCCAACTTAGGGCGACCAAAGCGATACAAAAGGGGATGATGGACGGAACGTTTGAGCCAATCAAACACTCACCCCCAGTCAACTGATCTGGGTTTAATCCATCATCATTCTTTAGCTCACTCCACCACCCCAGTTCAGACATGGCCATATGCAAATCAGTCTGACCCTGTGCCTCATGGGAACAGTCCAGCCCGAACTGCCAAGCCATGTCTTCCCTGGACCGGAAACAAGCATCCTAGGACCGGTTTCTGGCATTTCAGCCGTCATCAGCCAGGCTTGCTTGAATCCAGTGGCAAACTGAGCAAGGGACCCACGTCTGGGCATACCCCCGCCAACTTAGGGCGACCAAAGCGATACAAAAGGGGATGATGGACGGAACGTTTGAGCCAATCAAACACTCACCCCCAGTCAACTGATCTGGGTTTAATCCATCATCATTCTTTAGCTCACTCCACCACCCCAGTTCAGACATGGCCATATGCAAATCAGTCTGACCCTGTGCCTCATGGGAACAGTCCAGCCCGAACTGCCAAGCCATGTCTTCCCTGGACCGGAAACAAGCATCCTAGGACCGGTTTCTGGCATTTCAGCCGTCATCAGCCAGGCTTGCTTGAATCCAGTGGCAAAGTGAGCAAGGGACCCACGTCTGGGCATACCCCCGCCAACTTAGGGCGACCAAAGCGATACAAAAGGGGATGATGGACAGAACGTTTGAGCCAATCAAACACTCACCCCCAGTCAACTTATCTGGGTTTAATCCATCATCATTCTTTAGCTCACTCCACCACCCCAGTTCAGACATGGCCATATGCAAATCAGTCTGACCCTGTGCCTCATGGGAACAGTCCAGCCCGAACTGCCAAGCCATGTCTTCCCTGGACCGGAAACAAGCATCCTAGGACCGGTTTCTGGCATTTCAGCCGTCATCAGCCAGGCTTGCTTGAATCCAGTGGCAAAGTGAGCAAGGGACCCACGTCTGGGCATACCCCCGCCAACTTAGGGCGACCAAAGCGATACAAAAGGGGATGATGGACGGAACGTTTGAGCCAATCAAACACTCACCCCCAGTCAACTGATCTGGGTTTAATCCATCATCATTCTTTAGCTCACTCCACCACCCCAGTTCAGACATGGCCATATGCAAATCAGTCTGACCCTGTGCCTCATGGGAACAGTCCAGCCCAAACTGCCAAGCCATGTCTTCCCTGGACCGGAAACAAGCATCCTAGGACCGGTTTCTGGCATTTCAGCCGTCATCAGCCAGGCTTGCTTGAATCCAGTGGCAAAGTGAGCAAGGGACCCACGTCTGGGCATACCCCCGCCAACTTAGGGCGACCAAAGCGATACAAAAGGGGATGATGGACGGAACGTTTGAGCCAATCAAACACTCACCCCCAGTCAACTGATCTGGGTTTAATCCATCGTCATTCTTTAGCTCACTCCACCACCCCAGTTCAGACATGGCCATATGCAAATCAGTCTGACCCTGTGCCTCATGGGAACAGTCCAGCCCGAACTGCCAAGCCATGTCTTCCCTGGACCGGAAACAAGCATCCTAGGACCGGTTTCTGGCATTTCAGCCGTCATCAGCCAGGCTTGCTTGAATCCAGTGGCAAAGTGAGCAAGGGACCCACGTCTGGGCATACCCCCGCCAACTTAGGGCGACCAAAGCGATACAAAAGGGGATGATGGACGGAACGTTTGAGCCAATCAAACACTCACCCCCAGTCAACTGATCTGGGTTTAATCCATCATCATTCTTTAGCTCACTCCACCACCCCAGTTCAGACATGGCCATATGCAAATCAGTCTGACCCTGTGCCTCATGGGAACAGTCCAGCCCGAACTGGAAAGTCAGTACCGGGCATACCGGTGTGTACATGTCTTTCCCTCTAGAAGGGTGGAATGCTACCCCTGCCGCCAGAACTGGCGGGGGGGTAGTATTCCAAGATGTTTGACACCAAACACAACATGTTTCCGTGCAGCCATCCCAAAGTTAGCATTTAACGCGAGGTTATAATGCGCTTAAGAGTATATGGTCAGGCTGCACTACAAACAGCATCAGAGAAGGGTCTCCGAACGCTGCAGAGGGGCCCTGCTCATGCAGGGGCACCCTCTCACATAGGAACCACGCACTCTGCCTTCAGGATTGATAAGGCCTGCCATAGGAGTGACTTATAGGTTTATATGTGTGTATGTATATAGTGATATAGGTAGCCTATATCACAGTAAGAGGTGCATGCACCACCTTACCCAGGCTGCAGTAGCAGACCTGTGGTGTCAGTTTGGATGGCCTTCCAGGGGTGGCACAATACATGCTGCAGCCCCTGGTAGGCCTCTGAGGTACCTATGCCCTGGGTACATAGTATACCATATACTAGGGACTTATAAGGGCACTCCAGATTCCAATCAGAGATGTGCCTAAGGCACATGGAAACCATTTTAGAGAGGAATCAGCTAGGCTGGGGTTCTGATTAGCAGGGCCCCAGCCAGACTAAGGTCGAAAAACAGTGAAGCATCAGCAAAAAGTGGGGGTACCCATGTGAAGCAGATCCTACTCTCCTACACAGAGTAGTGGAGAAAGGGGGCTGGGCCTCCAAACAGAGCTCAGGAATTCCGCTGCATAGGACTTACAGGAGGTACCAGGAGGGCTTCTTGTCCCCCAAAGTGCCTCAGGAGCAAAGTGGACTTCATCCCCCAACCAGTAGTGTGCCAGGAGGCATGTTTGCAGACTGGTGGAGAAAGGGGGGCATGGCCTCCGAAGACCTCTTAGCAATCCCTCTGTGTGGGACTTACTGGAGGTAACAGGAGGGGTTGTTGGCCCCCAAGGACATCCTTGGCGGTCAACTACCCCTCCCATTACCTCCAGTAAGTCCCACACAGCAGGATTGCTAAGTTCTCATAGCAGGCCACGCCCCCTTTGCCCACCACTTTGCAAACACACTTCCTGGCATGCTCTTGGATGGGGATTAAAGTCCCCTTAGCTGTTGGGGGTCCTTAGGGGCCAACTAGCCTACCTGTTACCTCCAGTAAGCCTCACACAGTGAGACTGCTCTGAAGTGGACACAGGTCATGCCCCCTTTCTCCACCACTCTGAAAACACACTTCCTGGCACACTCGTGGTTGGAGGATGAAGTCCCCTTGCTGCCTGAGGATCCCTGGGGTCCTGCTAGCCCTCCTATTACCTCTAGTAAGTCCCACACAGCTGGATTGCTGAGAGTTGTCAGAGGCCATGCCCCCTTTTTTATCACTATACAAACACACATCCTGGTGCACTGCTGCTTAGGGGATAAAGCCCATTTCAGTCCTGAAGTCCTCAGGACACAAGGGGACCTCATCACCCTACCAGCAGTGCGCCAAGAGGCGCATTTGCAGAGTGTTGTAAAAAGGGATGTGGCCTCAGACCACCTCTCATCAATCCCACTGTTTGGGGCTTACTGGAGGTACCTGGTGGGCTAGTTGGCCCCTAAGAACCCTCACCAGTGAAGGGGACTTCATCCCCCAACCCAAGAGGCACGTTTTCAGAGTAGTTCAAGGAGAAGGCGGGGCCTCCGGCGAGTTGCCAGTTTCTTTTTTTCTTTTTTATTTTAGGAAGGCGGGCTGTGTGGCCCCCCTTCCCTTGGCCCTTTTGGGCCCCAGGGACCTCATCCCCCCAAGGCCTGAGCCATTTAAAAAAAAAAAAAAAATGAATAGGGAGGAGGCCGAGCAGCAGCCCACCTGAGGCTCATCACGCCCCCGGGGACCCCATCCCCCGGGGCTTGGCCTCTGGTTGGGGACCATGGGGGGAACCCCAATGCCCCTGTGATCCCTGCCAGCTCCCCGCCTCCTGGGGGAGCTGACATTGATTTAGGGCAAGGAGAGCTGCTAACATGCAGCTCCATTTGCCCAAAAGCAATTCTGCTTCGCTTCATGGAAGCAGAAGTTTGCTATGGCATGGTGGTAGCTGTGATCCCGCCATGCCATAGCAAGCTGCAATATCCCAGGGGTGGGCACCCCGGGACATTGCTGGAGTGGGCCCTGGGGGGTGGTGGTCCCCAGGGCCATAGAGGGCTACTCGAGGGGGGCTGCGTGTCCCCCATCTGTATGCTGCCCCGGGGAGGTGGTGGTCCCCGGGGCCAGCAGTCTGCAATGGACCCCCGCACTTAATTGATATATGCCCTGGGGAGGTGGTGGTGAGCCCCGCCACACTTAATTTTCTAAAATTAGCCCCATGGAGGTGGTGGTTCCTGGGGCTCGGTTGGCCTGTGAGGCCCCCACCTATTGACAAAGCCCCAGGGAGGTGGAAGTCCCCAGGGCTTGGGGGGGTCCAAGAGGCCCCTGCCCTGGGGAGGTGGCAGTCCCGAGGGCAGGCCCCCAATGCTATTTTTTTTTTAAAAGCCCCGGAGAGGTGGCCCCGCATATCATTAGAATAGCCCCAGGGAGGTGGTAGTCCCCGGGACTGCAGGGGCCCCCGCAGGCCCATGCGTCATGATTAAACATTGCCCCAGGACCTGGCCCAACCAGGGGCTTCAAGAAAATGAAACACAGGAGACCGCTCTTCATTTTCTTTTAAAAATGTTGGTGGGATTCACAGACCCTAATCAAATCCTGCTGATTTTTTTTTTTTTTTAAATGCTTGTTTTGGCCCTCAGGGTCCCAGTGGGTCCCTCTGAGCAGGCCTAGGAGGTCAGGGTATTTCCACCCTGCCCCCTTTTCTTGTTTTTTTACCTTTTTTCTTGTGACTCGGTTGAACCTTTTTTTACTCAATTTCATTCCAGCACTAGTTGTTGATGGAGCCTCTTTCGGATGTGCGTAGCCTCCAGCATAATTTGATGAATGCACCTTTGCTTTGAAATGTTTGGTTTGTCAGGCCAAACTCTAATCAAAATTGTGCTAGAGTGGCTGATTTTGTGATATTAAACACAGATTTGGACACTTTTGTTTGGATTTGATTCAAGGTTAATGCTTAACGACCCCTCATTTTTTCTGTTCCATAGGTCACCGTTGGCATTAACTGGGCACGCATAACAGAAAGCAGATGGCCTGTGACGGGCAGCTCAGTTTCTTTTTTAATAATTTGAAACCATAGATTAGCGATCGCACTTTAACTGACATTGCTGCTAGCTGCTGTGTATAACTCAATTTATGTTCAACTTTGAACCCAAGGTATTTATATGTGTCTACAACCTCAACTTTTTCTACTTCCACGAAGCATGAGTATGACTTATATTTGGAGTCCACCAGCCGTACTACTTTTGTCTTCTTCAGACACACCCCTGTTTTAATCCGTTACTTGTGCCGATTTTCTTTGTCACCCAGCTGACATCTCCAGTTTTTACCTGAGCCCAGGTTCCTGTATGTAATTCTTTGATTGCCTTCAGTAAGTGGCTTGGAATGCCCCATTTTACCATTTTTTATCATAGGAGTCCTCGGGCACTCGGTCAAAGGCAGACTTGAGGTCCACGAAACAGGCAAAAAGCTGCATGTTCTTATTTGTGGCATTTTCTGCTAGGAGTGGTAGTGCAGTAAGATTTTTTAACGTGCCCACACCAGCCCTTAACCGTGTTTGGATCCGAGGTATGAGTTTGTTGTCTTTTGACCATTTATTAAGATGCTCAAGTAGACAGGCTGTGTAGAGCTTGACCTCTACGTCTATTAATGCTATGAGCCTGTAATTTGTTGGTAGTAACGAATTCCCACTTTTAAAATTTGTTTGAAAAATGTTGCCTTTCCAGGACTCAGGGATTCGATTTGTACGGAGAGTGATTCAAAATAATGTGCCCAATCTGTTGCATCTCCCTTGAAGAGAGCATTTGGGATACCATTCACTCCCTCTGCGCCTTCTGATTTTAATTTATTTATGATTTTTGTCAATTATTCTATGTCAGCTACCTCAGAGATGCTTATGTTGGAATGGATGATGTGCATATTGCTCTTTTTATAGTCCACATGGAATATTGATAACTTCGTCTGGGTTGTCTGTTTTTTCTTTGGGCACTGGTTCTGTATACATTTCTCGGACATGAGCTTCCCACATGGCTACATTGATCCCTGCATTTTGTTGTAGGCCTTCCCAAATGACAGTCTGTTTATCAACTGGCAAAAATATTTGCTGTTCGGTTGTTTACTTGCAAAGAGAAGTTTATTCCAAATAACAACATGATGTCTTATTTTTGCTTTGCTACAATTTTTCTTGTATTGCTTAGTATTTGTAGTCTAAATCTGTCCTTGTTTTAACTGCTTTGTAATAATACAGTACTGTACCAAGGTTGATTACCAATGTCCCCATTATTTTTCCTACTGAAGATGTGCGTAAATGACTGATTTTGAAATGGGAATTTTTCCAGTAAGATGGTATTGAAGGTTTCCCAAGCCTTTTGTCGCTCCCCATCTTCTGGTTGAGTGATTTCATGTTTTCCTAATTAGTTTGTTATAGCTTATTTTGTCCCAGCTCATGAGTGTCCCCATGCCCGCCATTTCAGCCTTTTTAAGTTGTATGATTGGGGGTCCGAAATTAATTCATTGGATGGCAGTGTCAAGTCAAACCTGAACGCTATTTGAATTATTTGGGGAAAATGGTCGCTCTCCGTGCATGGGATTATTTGAAATTGATACATCTGCAGTGTTGCGTGATTGCCTACTAGCGTATGATAAATTGTTGAGCTCTTATTTCCGCTTATAAATGTAATTGATGCTAGTGAATACTCTTTTGTGTTCCCATTCTGGTGCATTAACCTTAGTTTCTCCAGCTGGCTTGATGGGTTTTCTTTTGATTTTTGCACAGATTTATATTGAAGTCTCCTGAGATAATGAACTGTGCCTGATTGAATTGACTCCATATTGTTTTTGTTGTTTCATACATGGATTTCATTTGCTCCTCTTTTGTCTCTTTCCTAGGGTGAATATAGATGTTTATTGGTAAAATTACCATTGGTACTATATTTGTCTTCTGATTTTCCAAATTGGTCACAAAGGCCCAGTTTAACCCCATTTCTAGTTTTGCTGTTGACAAATTAGATTTTGTCAAAAAAATGTAGAGAGGCCCACTTTGGGCTGACTGAATTTTGATGACTTTATTGCCATTTTGTGATGATCTGTGTAGTCTGTGATCTGTAGTGGGGTTAGGCTTCATGTTTCCTGCATCATGATTATATCATGGTTCTGGAGGAATGCCATAACCTCAGTTTTTTGGAGCAAGTTTTCTAGTCCATAAGTGTTCCAAGAGCATATATTGATATTAGTTTGATTCTCTTCTGGTCTTTTGCACATCTTATCTAACCCTGGGCGGAGTTCGCGGAGTTCCGCTACACGGAACTCCGCGAAGTGGAGAAAAAACTCTACGGCGCTATGCGGAGCTCCACAAGCGGCAGAGTGCGATAGAAAAATGCAGTTTGCGGTGATTTGCGGTGCCGGATGCTTATCCGCACTGTGCAATCATCGCGAACGGCACCATGCACAGTGCAAGCGGGCGCTGCTTTCCTTTCTGCTGCTCGAGTAGATTTTTACTCGAGCAGCAGCTTTCTCAACACGAATGGACAGTTTCTCAATGCAGAAATCTGAGCCCGCGCGTTGGGAAATCTTGCTGGGAGGTTGATTTTCTACACTGGCCAACTTGATGTTGACGACCGTGAACGAGGAAAAATCTCGCCGGGAGGTGGATTTTCCTCGCTTGCCAACATGACGCGAGCGAGGGAAAAAACTTCACTCCGCAATGCGAAGCTGAGTTTTTTGAAACTCTGCGTAACACGGAGTGCGCAAAACTCTGCAAACTCCACGAGCGGAGCGGAGTTTACCTCCAGGGTTAATCTTATCAGGACTGTGTTTTGACTTGATGATTGTTAGGCCATTAATCTTCCTCTTTTTTTGCAGGATTATAATATTACTGTGGAATCAAGCCCTGCGGGGCCTTACTTGAGAACTTGACTATTGTTGATTCCAGCGCTAATAGCTCCCCTTAGGACTAATCCTGCTCTTTCTTTTAAGGGAATCAGAGGTCCTGGATAGCATGGGGAGTCGATAATTTTTAACTACCCCCATGCCTTGAACATTTGGTTTTTGTCAATGTTTGGTCTGCTATCTCTGATGAGGCCCAGTTTGTCAATATTGCCTCTCGGTTGCCACTCGTATGTTCATGAAAGGGTGGGGTCCAAATTTGACGGATAACAGGTCAGAAGATTTGATGTAGGCAATATCCCTCATTTCTTTGATCAGTTCTAAGATTGTGCCTCTTTTTAAGATATCAAATGGCCCTCTTAATATATAATTTAGGATTATAAAAAGTTAGTTTGAATGGCTTCCCTTTAGTGTATGGTGCCTCTCTGGGTCGTTCTTCAGTGAATAGTGGGGGACTGATTCTTGCATGCAATCCTCCGGTTGCCAATAGGTTTTTTGCTCTTGTACTGTCATTACTCTGTCTTCGTTTTGCACTTTTATGGTTCTCTGATCCGGGTACGCCTTTAGGCTCTCCTTGTTCACTGGATACATTGGTTGTAGTGTGCAAATCATGTTCTTCCTGTCTTTGTTGTAAGATGTCGGAGCTCTTATTCTCCTTTATTTTCTGCGTGTTGGTGTCATTCTCCTCGAAGACTAAAGTTAAGATCTGTTGCTCTTCGATTTTTACTAAGGAGCTTGGTCCTGTTTTTATGATTTTTTTCTTTGGCTTTAATCGCTGATGAAACTGCCTGTTGTGCTTAAGGTTTTGATTCCTCCTTGTTTACGTTCTCCGGTACTGATGCTATTTTGTTCTTGTGTTGGGAGAATAATTGCCATATATTGATTTGTTGAGTTAGTTTCCCTTTATTACATGCTTTTATCAACTTTTTTTTTCCCTTTTGAGACAACCAGTTCTGCTTCTGCTATGTCTTTGGCTTCACATTCCTTTTTCTGGCTTCTTACATTGGAATTGCCTTGCAGACTAGGTGTACTGTCTTTTATTCTTATTGCTTGGTTCTTTACGAAAGGAGGGATTTGTTTGATGGAGATGTTACCCTTGCTTTTTTGTGGCACTTATATGTCATTTGTATTTATTGACTCTTTTGCCTTGTGTTCTTGGACTATTTGCCTCATGAGTGGTCTTGCTGTTTGTGATCTTACTTCCATCAGTATTTCCCAGAGGGTCAATGATAAAGTTTACAGGTTGTCGCCAGCCATTGTGCACTGGCAGTTACCTTGTAGTGTGTACTTGTACTTTTGAGCTCTCATAATCAGGTCATTTAGTGCCAGTAGCTTCTTGTTGATGCTTGCTTTATGGGTTGCCATGATGTTTAAAAGGTCCACCTGGAGGTCGTGTTTGTCAGCTTGATGGATTATTGCTGTCGAGATTGCGTCCAATGTAGATAGGAGTACCCCCCGATGGGACTTTCTCTACTGCATCCTTGATTTCATTGTTAATTTTAGGGGAGGATTGCCTTCTACATGCTGACTCTTGTTTCTAAATACAAGGCCAGTTTGTATTCTGTCTTCCTTATTAGGATAAATTGAGATTTATTCCCGAAGGTTGATTGTTTTGTATCTGATGTACGGAAGTCTCCTGCCACAAATGGACTTGACCCTGTTATTGTTTTGCCCAACTGAATTTCGGCCTCTCCCTGTGTAGTTAGCAATGATGCAAATGGATGATTGATTGTTTGTCGGCTTGTTTCATATGGGAGCAGTGTTGTTACTGATAATTTAATTAGGGGTTGTTTGAGGGATTCCAGAGGTCCTGATGGATCCTGTAGGTATTCTAATTTAATCCTCAGGCTCGGATCATCCCAGCCGCTGAGGTTTGAAAAAGAGAGTATTTGCTAATTGCCTGCTCCTGATTCCCTTTAACCACCCCGGTTTGCTCTAGTGGAGCAGGAGTGAACAATCTGGCTTCTAACTCCTGGCCCATAGCTGTTCCCAAAAAATGGCCGCACTGCTGTTAAATAGCTATTTATGCCAGATGCGCTCTGGCAGTACTTTGATGGTCCCTCACCTTCTTTTTGTGTGGGTCCAGATGGCGAGTGGGATCTCACACTGCCAGTTATCACTGGTAGCAAAACCGCTGCTCCTACTTCCTCTGTATCCATCTGACTCCATCTGTTGTTAGTCCTGCACTGGGTTTGGGAGTTTGGCGTGGGTGGCCGAGCGGAAGCTAGCCGGACCGCCCGCAAACCGCACCCAGCCTAGCTGGGCCGTTTCCACGGTTGGACCCGGAATCAACATCTGCGGACAGTAACTTCTACCACCACCACGCACTGGCTTCCCAGCACAGCTCCCTGTTCCTCAGCCTACTTGGTCATGCTCGTCGTGCTCGACATGCAGGTTCACCTGAGGCAACTGAGGCAGTTCTCCTGGGAAGGGCTGAGGCAGCTGAGACTGCTGCAGCTCTGTTGGGCTGGGGTCCTTCAGTCGCTCAGACCCAGTGTGAGGCAGGAGAGAGGCTGTGCCGCCCGGTATGCTGAGGTGGAAAAGGTGGAAATGAGGACGCCGCATCTGCTTGCATCCAGCTGCCAGCCCGGCCTCGCTCCCCCGCTCCCTCGATCATCGGTTCCTCGGCTCCTCGGCTAAGTTCCACAGACCCTCAGCTCAGCAGTGCTCGCTCGCTCACTTCGACGTGACATGCAATGCTTGCTCAGATCTGACACGTGTTCTAATATGTGTATTGTAATAGTTAGAATGAATTTTATAAGTTAAAAGTTTTGAATGTGCTAGTTGTCTTGAATGTCTGCTTTTGTTTTGCGACTATGCAACGTGATCACGATGATCGTGAATTAAAAATTCACTTGTGTGGCTCTGAGAAGAACCTTTGTGTTGAGAGTGTGTTTAAGACAGCTACATATAAGATTGTATGTAGAGTTTCAGATTGCCTAGAAACACCCTGTTCCCTTTTGTTGTAGAGAGAGCCATTGTTTTAGTCTTTGAGGAAAGCAGAAACAGTTTTATTAAGATGTTTCTTGGCTTTGTCAATCTGTGGACAAAATTGATTTGACCACTTACATTTCTGTCTTTGGCATACATTAGAGTACAAAGCAAACACATGAAGATGATGGACGGAGTGCTGAAACTTTTCAGACACTCACTCCCAGTCACAGATCTGGGTTGAATCCATCATTGTTCTTTAGATCACTTTGCCACCCCAGTTCAGACCCAGCCATATGCAAATCAGTCTTGACCCTGTGCCTCATGTGAACAGTCCAGCCTGAACTACCAAGCCAGGCCTTCCCTGGACCGGAAACAAGCATCCTGGGACCAGTTTCATGGTACCACCCCATATCAGCCAGGCTAGCTTGACTCCAGTGGCAAAGTGAGCAAGGGATCCACGTCCGGCCATACCCTGCCAACTTAAGGCGAATAAAGCAAACACAAGGAGTTGATGGACGGAGTGCTGAAACTTTCGGGACACTCACCCCCAGTCACAGATTGGGGTTGAATCCATCATCGTTCTTTAGCTCACTGCGCCACCCTAGTTCAGACCCAGCCATATGCAAATCTGTCTTGACCCTGTGCCTCATGGGAACAGTCCAGCCTGAACTGCCAAGCCAGGCCTTCCCTGAACCGGAAACAAGCATCCTGGGACCGGTTTCAGGGTAACACCCCTCATCAGCAAGGCTAGCTTGACTCCAGTGGCAAAGTGAGCAAGGGGCCCATGTCTGGGCATACCCTGCCAACTCACGGCGAACAAAGCAAACACAAGGAGATAATGGACGAAGTACTGACATTTTTTAGACACTCACCCCCAGTCAGAGATCTGGGTTGAATCCATCATCGTTCTTTAGCTCACTTCGCCACCCCAGTTCAAACCCAGCCATATGCAAATCAGTCTTGACCCTGTGCCTCCTGGAACAGTCCAGCCCGAACAGCCAAGCCAGGTCTTCCCTGGACTGGAAACAAGCATCCTGGGACCGGTTTCAGGGTAACACCCCTCATCAGCCAGGCTAGCTTGACTCCAGTGGCAAAGTGAGCAAGGGACCCACGTCTGGGCACACCCTGCCAACTTAGGGCAAACAAAGCAAACACAAGGAGATGAAGGACGGAGTGTTGAAACTTTTTAGACACTCACTCCCAGTTACAGATCTGGGTTGAATCCATCATTGTTCTTTAACTCACTTTGCCACCAAGCAAACATGTAGGCACTATACATGCACTCCAAAAATCAGCTGTATACTATGTATGCACTCTTGCAATCATCTAGGCACTACAGTTATACTCATTTAATCATATAACCACTATCTATGCATTTATTTAATCATTGAGGCATTAGTCATGCACTTATCTAATGATTCAGGCACTACTCAATCATCCAAACACCCAGACAGTACCAATATACACACCCAAACACGCAGGCAGTAACTATGCATATATGGAACCACCCAGGGAGTTCTGTTATACTCAGGGAAGAAAAGATTAGTTGACAGAACTAATTTATGTAGTTTTTAGTGGAGCATGCATCCATACTTCTACGATAAAGCCTTTCTTTAATGCAGAAAACTATCTCCAGGATGACACAGTAGTTGATGCTAATGATAAAAGAGAATGATTTTATGGAATGAAAAATGACACTCCTATAGTGAAAGAGATGTTGCTGTCTAGAAATGTAGAACACGTTATTGCAGAACAGGTACAGGTAAGGCGTAGCCAGGCCATGTATACAAATCAAATTGTAGGAGTGGTTGTAGTATCCAACACTATCTTTCCAAAGAAAACTTTAAAGCAGAAAATAAGTACTTCACAAGCACGGGATCCTTGCTAGGTTATAAAGCATACAAATTTGGATGATCAATCACTACCTTGTTTCTCAAAGAAAATGTGCTGAAGCACCTTTCATAATTTTAGGATGCAAGCAGAACACCACTAAACAATGTGAACTTTGTGCATGTGCCCCTCTGCCATTGGCCTGGAACCTAGTAGAACGCCTGATGACATTGTGGGTGGAGATCCACTTGGGTCTAACAACGGTTGGGGGAGACTGGAATGATGTTATGTGCTCACATAGAGATAGATGGCGCAGCGTAGGGCGACCGGCGGACACGCGGGAGTCGAGGCTGCAGTCCTTGATAAGGGGGATGGATTGGGTGGACACCTGGAGGAGACTCCACCCAACCGATCAAGAATACCCATATTTCTCTGGTGTCCATGAGTCATTTTCCCGCATAGACTACATCTTTATGTCTACAACACACATTCATAGGCTTGAGACAGCAGAAATCCTACCTAGGGGCCTATCCGATCATTTCCCCATGCTGCTGAAACTACGACTAGACTCCAGACGCTCCCCCTTTAGATGGCGGCTCTCACCATGGTCCTTTCAAGATGAACAATACAGACTTCTTATGCATACCGCCATTTCAGACTACTTCTCTAATAACATGGGGACGGTAGAGTCCCCCGAAATGTTGTGGGAGGCTATGAAACCAACGCAACAACTATATGCCAGCAAATTGTTAGACGAGGCTAGAGTGACATGGTTAGCCACTCGCAGTAGGATATATCAATGGGGAGACAAACCCAGGGCACTGCTCCACCGTCTATGTCAGCAGACACTCTGTCCCTTAGCCGTCCCGAGCAATCCCGGTCCTGCCGGGGAGATTCTCACCAACCCAGTACAAATTGCGGCAAGCTTTGCAGATTATTTTGCAGACCTCTATGCTCCTAGGGAGACTCTTCAGACGTCTACTATTTCTAAGTTCCTGGATGATCTGCCTCCATGGGCCCTGGCTGACATGGTGAGGGAGGAACTGGACACCCCCATAACAGCGGAGGAGCTCCAGAGTACTTTATCTGGGATGCAATCGGGCGAGGCGCCAGGCCCGAATTGCTTCCCCTGTGAGTTTCCTAAAAAATACCAGTCCCTATTAACGGCCCCCTATTTAGCTGCGCTCAAGGCCTCTGAAGCTAAGGGATGTCTGCTGCAAGATTGGCGCCATGCAGAGATAGAAGTCTTTTTGAAGCCCCGCCAACCCCCTGAACTCCACACTTCATATCACCCAAAATAGCTCCTTAATGTAGAGGCCTAATTCCTAGCCAACGCTATTGCCAACAGCATTGTACCATATATTACAGATCTAATACACTCGGACCAAGCTGGCTTAATGCCAGGCTGCATTACACGACAAAATATCTGCCGTGCGCATGACGCCATCGCGATGGTGGACTTTCTTGAAGGACCGGCGGCGCTTCTTCTGACAGGCATTGACAAAGCCTTTGATTCCCTTAGCTGGACCTACCTCTTCGCACTTCTGAGTCGACTGAACAATGGTCCCCGCCTTCTTACTTATATTCATCTTCTATATACCGACATTACGGCTTCCGTCCACGTGGCAGTTTCGACCTCGCAGACCTTTTCCATCGGGCGCAGCACTCGATAGGGTTGCCCCCTCTCCCCCTACCTCTTTGAACTAGCTATGGAACCGTTTGCAGCCTGGGTGAGGATAGACGCAGAGATCCATGGCTTCGAGTGGTCAAGAGAGGTCTTGAATCGCATAGCGCTATATGCGGACGATGTCCTGTTCTTCCTTAGACAACCGAATTGTTCGGGTCCGCGGCTACTTAGGATCATCCAGATTTTCGGTAAGACCTCTGGGCTATATAAGAATGCTTGTAAGTCCTTCTTGTGGCCATTGCAGGGTCAATGCCAACTGGGTGACTGGGCATGTGACGTGACGGTAATCCCAGACAGGTTTAAATACCTAGGGGTGATTTGTCTGCCTCCAAACCCATCTCCTGGGAAAAGAACGCAGCCCCATTATGGATACAGATCAAGGCACAGATGCGCTCTTGGTCACGCTTGCCACTCTATTTGTTTGGCAGATCTGCCATATTCAAGATGGTCTCCCTACCTCGCCTTCTCTACCAACTTCAAAACCAACCGTACCCAATTTCTCCCGCCTGGTTCCGACAGTTAATGCAATTCTTAGTCACTTTCTCTGGGGTGGGAGTTCTGCTTGCTTGGCCCTGAGAACGTGCTCCTAATATACATTTTGTGGGGGCATGGCTACCCCCGACATCCAGGCATATCATGCGGCCTCACACCTCCTTATCCTGAATGAATGGTGGTATGGAGATAAACGGGATCCCGCATATGTGGTTGAACGCTGGTTGCTGAGCAATATGTCACTACACATGATCTTATATACAGGTCCGATGCTCAAAATGTTGCCACCAGCGACTGTGACAGTATTTGCGACCTGGAAGCAATTCCTGCATTGAATTGGGTGGTGGGGCAGACTGACGAAGAAAGCTCCCCTCTGGCATAATGGCCTTTTACCTCAGTTATCAGTGATGTCTGATTTTTGGGGCTGGGAAGCCATTGGCATATTTATGGTGGGAGATGTTCTTCATGACTCTAAAGTCTTTCCAGGAGCTACGAACAGAATATGACATGCCCCACTCGCAGTGCTTTAAATATCTCCAATTTTGTCATGCCTTCTCCCCATACATTAGACACCAAGAAGCTATACCCAAATTTAACCCTATTGAGGCTAAAGTATTTATGGCGAACTCGGCGATCACAAGATTGCCAAGATATACCAAACACTTGTGACTAACAGTCCCACTACACTTGACAAAACACAAGGTGCCTGGCAGGAGGACCTAGGCCCCTTAGATGTTGATGATTGAGCCGAGGCACTGGAATCCCTGCATAACGCAGCCATCGCGGCTCGTCTACAACTTATAGAATTCAAATACCTTCATATGGTCTATTACATTAGATACAGGCTTGGGCGAGATGGGTTAGTCAACTCTCCTATATGCTTGCGCTGTAAAACCACAGGTGGCACTCTTTTATACACAGTGTGGCAATGTACAGCACTCTCAAAGTTCTGGTGGGGGGTGATCACGTGTTTGACAGAAACATTGGTTGTTGGATATCCCATATTCACCACAAATGGCCATAAACCACATCACAGATGGTATTGGGGGTAACATATACAAGTGCCCTTTACTACTCCTTGGCCTTATAATGGCAAAATGCGATATAGCAAGGGCATGGAAAGACATCCCCACCACTAGTTGGGGTGTGGAAGAAGGGTCTAGATTTTTGCATGGGGCTAGAGGTACCAGTATTTAAGGCAAGGGGATGCCCCCAGAAACACCCCAAGATTTGGAGGCGGTGGGTGGAATATCGAGGATTATATCTAGAACCCATTCCAACTGTATCAACAAATTGAGAACCGGTAAAACGATGGATGATGAGAGACAAGCATGGTTGTTACTATATCTTTATTAGATATGAGTGGTTGAGAATTGCATACATTGCATTCCATATTAAGTATTTGGCACTATTTTTTACTATTGGGGTATTGTTTTTGGTAATATTAGATTCTAAACTGTATTGTATTGTTATTGCAAATGTCGACATCAATATTGCTATTATGTATATTGAAGTATGGAGAAACCTGGCTGCACCAGGACTGTTACGGCTGTTGACAATAAAAATGTGTTGTGAAAAAAAAACAATGTGAACTTTACTGATGAGGTTGTAGTATGTTGTAGTATGTTAAAATTGCTGCTTTATGTTTATGGGAAATAATGGAGCACTTTTGTGTGGTACTGTTGTAGAGGTATAAAAGGTTTGTGGTGATGTAAAGTTTTATGTAAAGATGATTAATGTACTTTCAAAATATATAGTTGGTAAAAACAATAATTAGTGGGTTACCATGCAGATGTAATGTTCAATGTCTAATTTGTAGAAAAAAGAATGCAGGGACGTTATAGTTAGGAAATAGAATTCAACAAAACCTTAGAAATTTACTAAAACAACAATGGTTACAGGCATGATGTAATTAGGAATCAGCATTTATAAACTTTAAAAATTCACTGAAAAAAACAAAGGTTACAGGGACATAATAGTTTGGATATAGAATTAAAGAACAGAAATTCACTGAAAAAAATAAAAGTTACAGGGACATTATATTTAGGCAATAGAATTAAAAAAACCTTCAAAATTACATGTAAAAACCAAAGGTTACAGGCATGTTATAGTATGCTCAGATTTCACATGCACAAAACCAGAGAAATTTGGCAGTTATAGTTAGCGGACCTAACTATAACTCGTGCCCCCACAATGCACTGCTCATGACCTCACATATTGCATCACTCATGACTTGGTCAATGACAGCATTGATGACATCACTGATGACATATCAAATGACATCACTGTTGACATCACTGATGACATCATACATATATGTATTGCCACACCCACTCACACTCCCATAAAACCTTTTATACACCCACTCCTACTCCCACACTACCATTCTCAAACCTATTCTTGCAGCCACACCAGTACTTACACACCCACTCACTGATTCATAGACCTACACACACATCTACATACTCACCCATACAGCTAATCATACACCCATCAGTCACCACTACAGCCACTGACATACCCACTCATAAGCCGATACAGACAGTCACAGACTGAGTCAGTCACCCATAGAGCTACTCACACATATAGTCACTCACACATACAGTCAATCACACGGCCACTTAATCATCAATACAGTTACACACATACCCACTTGCTTACTCATACAGATACTAACACATATCCACTCACCTATACAGTCACTGACACAAGCACACAATCACCCATACAGCTACTCTCACATTCACTCACTCACCCACACAGTCACTGATATACCACATCACTCATCTATACTGCCTTTCACATACCCAGGTACTCACCTATAAACAACTGACACATACATCTACTTACCCACACAGCAATATGCATACTCAACCATACAGCTCCTCACACACACACTCACTAACGCATACAGCCACTTATTCACCCACTCACTCAACCATACAGGCAGTCACAAAGCCCCTCATCCACCCACACAAACACTCAAACACCCTTACAGGTACTCATAAAACGAATGAATTACCTATACAGCCACTCAGTCACCCATAAAGCCACTTAGATACCAACTAGGAAACTGATAAAAACATTCACACAACCAGTCACTCACCCATACATTCACTGAGCTACCTAATCCCTCACTTATACAGTCAGTCACACACCAACTGAATCATCCATATGGGCACTCATACATACCTGATTCACCAATACACCTTGGTATATATATTTAAAACTCATAAATGTTTTGAAAACACTCACAGCCACTAGATGATGTCATCAGTGATGTCATTTGAGTTGTCATGAGTGATGTCATCAGTGATGTCACTGACCATGACAAGAGTGATGTAATATGTGAAGTCATAAGCTGTGCATTGCAGGGGGCGTGAGTTATAGTTAGCTTAACTGCTGAATTTCTCTGGTTTTGTATAAGTGAAATGTAAGCCTATCTGTAACGTTCCTGTAACCTTTGCTTTTTTCATGCAATTTCTTACGTTTGTTTTAATTCTATTTCCTACCTACAACGTCCCTGTAACCTTTGTTTTCTTCAGCATATATACATTTTAATGTATATATATATTATCTACTGGCGGTCGCCAGTAGATAGTTATAGTTAGGACCTATTTTCCATAGGAAATCCGCGACATTCTATTTGAAATAACTCTTGCGTCGGTTGACGAATCTTCGCGAAATTTTCAAACTTTATGGCCCGCTCCGGTCCGCTCCTACCCTGAAAGTCTCAGGGTGATTCGTCAAGCGGGGGCCGAGAAAAAAGGGGGGTCCCAAAACGTGTTTTCCCCATTCATTTTCCCATAGGAAACTTTAGACACGGCTACAGCCCGAACTGCTGAACGGAATTACACCAAATTTGACAAAGAGGTAGTTCTTGGTTCAGAAAGAACCCTTTTTGTTAAATGGTGTAAATCCGTTCAGTAGTTGCGGAGAAATTAAAAAAATAAGAGTCAAAAAATCAATTTCCCATAGGAAACTTTATGCAAGGCTACAGCCGAACTGCTGAACGGAATTACACCAAATTTGGCAAAGAGGTAGTTCTTGGTTCAAAAGAACCCTTTTGTTAAATGGTGTAAATCCGTTCAGTAGTTGCTGAGAAAATCAAAAGTAAAAACACATATATATCTGGGCGGAGCCTAATCACACATGTCATCGTGAGATCTGATTGGCTGTCAGCACTTCATCCTGGAATTGCTGGCAGCCATCTTGGGACCAATATAAATGATAGTACCCCTTTGAAATGCATTGTAGTGAATCGAAGATTTTGAGGGTTACCAAAAGGAGAACTATAAAGGGTGATAACAGACTTTAGTTACATTAGAATTCATTTGTTGATGGTACCATACTAATTTCAGGAATTGTGGTGTGTTCTAAGGTGATTTTACCCTGTGAAAAACCTTCTGCTGGGATATCATGAATCATGTTTGAGAGAAAACTATTTTCACATGCTTGTCCCATACAGTTTTGGAAGGTGCCCTAGAAGCTAAAATGAGAGCATATTTTCTGTAAATTCACATTATCTTTCTCAGTCATGTGAGAATGAAGTCTGACATTCTCAGTAAAACATGTACATCCAACAAGGGCAGAGACTGTCAGTTGATTCCTTTGTGTTCTACTGCAGCTTCCCAGAGTGTTCTAAAGAACAACTAGAGTGCTAACAGCCTTACTTATGACAAAAGTATGGCACACCTGAAGCCATCTTGATTGGAATAAACTGGTAACACTTAAAACATTTAATTTAAAAAGGAACAAAATGATGGGGTTCATCTTGTCATAGAAATTATGGTTAGTGCTCTGGAAAGAAAAATTAGGACATGTTTCAAGCGTGATCTCAAATATCTTCCTGTTATATTTCAACAGGAGCAGCCTGTCAGTTGATGCCTTTGTGTTCTACTGCAGCTTCCCAGAGTGTTCTAAAGAACAACTAGAGCGCTAACAGTCTTACTTATGACAAAAGTATGGCACGCCTGAAGCCATCTTGATTGGAATAAACTGGTAACACTTAAAACATTTAATTTAAAAAGGAACAAAATGATGGGGTTCATTTTGTCATAGAAATTATGGTTAGTGCTGTAGAAAGAAAAATTAGGATATGTTTCAAGTGTGATCTCAAATATCTTCCTGTTATATTTCAACAGGAGCAGCCTGTCAGTTGATGCCTTTGTGTTCTACTGCAGCTTCCCAGAGTGTTCTAAAGAACAACTAGAGCGCTAACAGTCTTACTTATGACAAAAGTATGGCACACCTGAAGCCATCTTGATTGGAATAAACTGGTAACACTTAAAACATTTAATTTAAAAAGGAACAAAATGAGGGGGTTCATTTTGCCATAGAAATTATGGTTAGTGCTGTAGAAAGAAAAATTAGGACATGTTTTAAGTGAGATCTCAAATATCTTCCTGTTATATTTCAACAGGAGCAGCCTGTCAGTTGATGCCTTTGTGTTCTACTGCAGCTTCCCAGAGTGTTCTAAAGAACAACTAGAGTGCTAACAGCCTTACTTATGACAAAAGTATGGCACACCTGAAGCCATCTTGATTGGAATAAACTGGTAACACTTAAAACATTTAATTTAAAAAGGAACAAAATGAGGGGGTTCATTTTGCCATAGAAATTATGGTTAGTGCTGCAAAAAGAAAATTTAGTGCATGTTTTAAGTGAGATCTCAAATCCTCTTCTATTTCATTAGAAAATTCTGACATGCAGACTGAAACAATCACTTTCAATACCAGCAGTAGACTTCCAGTTAACTCCTTGGTGAGCAGTAGCTTTACTACAGTGATCTAGTGAACAACTAGAGTAATAACATTCTGAATTTATGGCAAATGTGTGACACATCTGAATGCCTTCTTGATGGAATCAAAGTAAAAAACTGAAAGCATTTCCTACTGAGGAGACTGCAGTAAATGAGGAAATTAGGAAACTTCATAACAAAGAAGTCTTCCAAGATGGCCACCAGTGAAAAAGAGCCCAAATGTAGCACAAATATTACCCAGATGTAGCCCACATATAGCCCAATGACAAAAGTGTGCAAAACACTTATTATTTTTAGTTTTTTTGCAGTTTTATGTAGTGCAGACTGGTCAGGTATTGGAGCGTTGCATCTTAAAACATGACCCCCTACACTACAAAAACACCACTGCACTACCCTAAACCCTAAAACACTACCCCAGCATGACCCCCTACACTACACAAGCACCACTGCACTATCCTAAACCCTAAAACACTACCCCCAGCATGACCCCCTACACTACACAAACACCACTGCACTACCCTAAGCCCTAAAACACTACCCCAACACCACTGCACTAACCTAAATCCTAAAACACTACCCCCAGCACGACCACCTACACTACCCAAACACCACTGCACTACCCTAAAACATGACCCCTACACTACACAAACACCACTGCACTACCCTAAACCCTAAAACACTACCCCCAGCACGACCCCCTACACTACACAAGCACCACTGCACTACCCTAAACCCTAAAACACTACCCCCAGCATGACACCCTACACTACACAAACACCACTGCACTACCTTAAACCCTAAAACACTACCCCCAGCACGACCCCTACACTACCCAAACACCACTGCACTAACCTAAATCCTAAAACACTACCCCCAGCACGACCCCTACACTACCCAAACACCACTGCACTACCCTAAACCCTAAAACACTACCCCAGCACGACCACCTACACTACACAAGCACCACTGCACTACCCTAAACCCTAAAACACTACCCCCAGCACGACCCCCTACACTGCCCAAACACCACTGCACTGCCCTAAACCCTGAAACACCAGCCCCTGCACGACCCCCTACACTGCCCGAACACCACTGCACTGCCCTAAACCCTGAAACACATACCCTAGCACGACCCCCTACACTGCCCGAACACCACTGCACTGCCCTAAACCCTGAAACACCACCCCCAGCATGACCCCCTACACTGCCCGAACACCACTGCACTGCCCTAAACCCTGAAACACCACCCCCAGGATGACCCCTACACTGCCCGAACACCACTGCACTGCCCTAAACCCAAAAAAACACTACCCCCAGCAAGACCTCCTACACTGCCCGAACACCACTGCACTGCCCTAAACCCTGAAACATCACCCCCAGCAAGACCCCCTACACTGCCCGAACACCACTGCCCTAAACCCTGAAACACCACCCCCAGCACGACCCCCTACACTGCCCGAACACCACTGCACTGCCCTAAACCCTGAAACACCACCCCCAGCACGACCCCCTACACTGCCCGAACACCACTGCACTGCCCTCAACCCTGAAACACCACCCCCTGCATGACCCCCTACACTGCCCGAACACCACTGCACTGCCCTAAACCCTGAAACACCACCCCAGCAAGACCCCTACACTGCCCAAACACCACTGCCCTAAACCCTGAAACACCACCCCCAGCAAGACCCCCTACACTGCCCGAACACCACTGCACTGCCCTAAACCCTGAAACACCAGCCCCAGCACGACCCCTACACTGCCCGAACACCACTGCACTGCCCTAAACCCTGAAACACCACCCCTGCACGACCCCCTACACTGCCCGAACACCACTGCACTGCCCTAAACCCTGAAACACCACCCCCAGCAAGACCCCCTACACTGCCCGAACACCACTGCACTGCCCTAAACCCTGAAACACCACCCCTGCACGACCTCCTACACTGCCGGAACACCACTGCACTGCCCTAAACCCTGAAACACCACCCCCAGCACAACCCCCTACACTGCCCGAACACCACTGCACTGCCCTAAACCCTGAAACATCAACCCCAGCAAGACCCCCTACACTGCCTGAACACCACTGCCCTAAACCCTGAAACACCACCCCCTACACTGCCACGAACACCACTGCACTGCCCTAAACCCTGAAACACCACCCCCAGCATGACCCCCTACACTGCCCGAACACCACTGCACTGCCCTAAACCCTGAAACACCTGCCCCAGCAAGACCCCCTACACTGCCCGAACACCACTGCACTGCCCTAGACTCTGAAACACCAGCCCCAGCAAGACCCCCTACACTGCCCGAACACCACTGCACTGCCCTAAACCCTGAAACACCAGCCCCAGCATGACCCCTACACTGCCCGAACACCACTGCACTGCCCTAAACCCTGAAACACCAGCCCCAGCACGACCACCTACACTGCCCGAACACCACTGCACTGCCCTAAACCCTGAAACACCAGCCCCAGCACAACCCCCTACACTGCCCGAACACCACTGCACTGCCCTAAACCCTGAAACACCAGCCCCAGAACGACCCCCTACACTGCCCGAACACCACTGTACTGACCTAAACCCTGAAACACCACCCCCTGCATGACCCCCTACACTGCCCGAACACCACTGTACTGACCTAAACCCTGAAACACCACCCCTGCATGACCCCCTACACTACCCAAACACCACTGCACTACCCTAAACCCTAAAATACTACCCCCAGCACAACCCCCTACACTACCCGAACACGACTGCACTGCCCTAAACCCTCAAACACTCCCCCAGCATGACCCCCTACACTACCCGAACACCACTGCACTGCCCTAAACCCTAAAACACTCCCCCAGCACGACCCCCTACACTACCCGAACACCACTGCACTGCCCTAAACCCTAAAACACTCCCCCAGCACGACCCCCTACACTACCCAAACACCACTGCACTGCCCTAAACCCTAAAACACTAGCCCCGCATGACCCCCTACACTACCCAAATACCAATGCACTACCCTAATCCCTAAAACACTACCCCCGCATGACCCCCTACACTACCCTAAACCCTAAAACACTACCCCCGCACGACTCCCTACACTACCCAAAGACCACTGCACTACCCTAAACCCTAAAACACGACCTCCTACACTACACAAACACCACTGCACTACCCTAAACCCTAAAACACTACCCCCTAACTACACAAACACCACTGCACTACCCTAAAACCTAAAACACTACCCCCAGCAGTACCCCTACACTACCCAAACACCACTGCACTAACCTAAACCCTAAAACACTACCCCAGCAGTACCCCTACACTACCCAAACACCACTGCACTACCCTAAATCACTACCCCCAGCACGACCCCCTACACTACCCAAACACCACTGCACTACCCTAAACCCTAAAACACTACCCCCAGCACAACCCCCTACACTACCCAAACACCACTGCACTACCCTAAACCCTAAAACACTACCCCCAGCACAACCCCTACACTACCCAAACACCACTGCACTACCCTAAACCCTAAAACACTCCCCCAGCATGACTCCCTACACTACCCAAACACCACTGCACTACCCTAAACCCTAAATCTACCCCCAGCATGACCCCCTACACTACACAAACACCACTGCACTACCCTAAACCCTAAAACACTACCCCCAGCACGACCCTCTTCACTACCTAAACACAACTGCACAATTTGTTACAGGCGTTGCAACGCAGGCCTGTGGTGCTTACTGGAAGTACCTAGTGGGCTAGTTGGGCCCCAGGGACACTCAGGATTCAAGGGGACTTAATCCCGCAACTTAAACGCGCCCTGTAGCGCGTTTTAAGAGGTAGTTTTAATCCCCCTGCCCTATTATGTACTAGGGACTTGCAGAGGAGGTCATGCTAATCACAGGGGTACCCCAACGCATAGTGTACCCTAGTGTATGTAGGTGTTTTCACTGTATTCTAAGTGTCTTTTAGCATAGCACTGGCTCTGGTTAGTCAGAGTCAGTTACCACCAGTACCCGTCTGAAAAAGTTGTGGGCACAGGATGATTTTGCAACAAGGCCTCTTTCTGCTCCTCTGTTGGTTCTTTCTGCACATCTTTTGCTTCTTTCTGTGCGTTTTTCTTCTTTCTTCACATGTCCTACCTCTGTAGGCATAGTTAGAAACTAGCATTTAAAAAAACCACTGAAATTCACTTAAAAAATCATAGGTTTCAGGCACGTTATAGTTAGAAATAAGCATTTAAAAAACCTTTGAAATTCACTGAAAAAACCATAGGTTTCAGACACGTTATAGTTAGAAATTAGCATTTTAAAAACCTTTGAAATTCACTGAAAAAACCATAGGTTTTAGGGACAGTTATAGTTAGTTGGACATTTCACTCGTACAAAACCATAGAAATTCCCCGTTATAGTTAGTTCAGCTAACTATAACTCGCGCCCCGCAATGCACTGCTGATGACGTCACATATTACATCACTCATGACATGGTCAGTGACATCACTGATGACATCACTGATGACATCTCAAATGACATCACTGATGACATCATCCATGTGATAATTTCATGCATCTTCTCACACCCTAATATAACTTTTGATACACCCACTCTAAATTACAGACTGCCATTCTCAAAACCATAGACACTCCAACACTAAAACTACATACCCACTCACTCATTCTTAGGTCTACACACACATCCACTCACTCACCCGTACAGTCACTCATACTTAGTCACTCAGTACAGGACTATCATATGCACTCATACACCTATATAAACACTCACACACCGCCACTCATCCATAGAGGTACTCACACACCTAGTCAGTCATGCAAAAACTTAATCACACACCCATTTACTCACCTATACAGTTATACACACACCAGCTCACTTACTCATACAAATACTAGCACATTCTTACGCTCTTATACAATCACTGATACAAGTACACACTCATCCATACAGCCACTCTCACAATCACACACTCTCACTTATAGCCATTTATATACTCCAACACACATATATACTGCCTTTCACATATGTAGTTACTCACACATGTACCACTGAGATATACATTCAATCACTAACACACCCATACACACACTCACCCACCCATACAGTCCATCACAGATGCACTCTTGAAACCATGCACCCAGTGAATCACCAACTCACACATCTATGCACAGAGTCACACACACCCCACCCACACAAACACTCAGGCACCCATACAGATACTCAGACAATCAATCAATAACCCATGTAGACACTCATGTAGCTATTCAGAAAGCCATGCAGCCGCTTACAAACCAACAGACAGACGGATACAGACATTCACACAGTTTAGTCACTAACCCATGCATTCAGTAAGATACATTTAATCACTCACTTGTAGAGTCAGTCACTCACGTACTAAATCATCCATTCAGACACTTATACACCCACTCATTCTTCAATACGCCTTTCCCTATATATATTAAACATATTTAAACTTTACAGAAACACACAGTCACTGGATGATGTCATCAGTGATGTCATCAGTGATTTCATTTGAGATGTCATCAGTGATGTCATCAGTGATGTCACTGACCATGTCATGAGTGATGTAATATGTGACGTCATCAGCAGTGCATTGCGGGGCGCGAGTTATAGTTAGCTGAACTAACTATAACGGGGAATTTCTATGGTTTTGTACGAGTGAAATGTCCAACTAACTATAACTGTCCCTAAAACCTATGGTTTTTTCAGTGAATTTCAAAGGTTTTTAAAATGCTAATTTCTAACTATAACGTGTCTGAAACCTATGGTTTTTTCAGTGAATATATATATATATATATATATATATATATATATATATATATATATATATATATATATATATATATACAAATGCTGAGTGGCTGGTCGACTTGAGATTGTCATTATAGTACTGTCTTGCACTTGCAATTTATTGCGTAATTTTGCACTGAAAAATTGACAATAACTTGAAACCCAGTCCGTAGGCATTCTTAATTATTAATTTTTAATTAATTTTTAGATCCCAGAATACTCAGATTGAGAGAACATCAGAACTGCCCTCATGAGGCAATCGGAGGTCAAAACTAGAACAAAACCAGCACTTGCACTTTATTGCATTATGGTGGATAAAGACTTAAAACTATGTGATGTCACTGTTTACCATTAGTTATCCTCTTTGGATAGAATACTCATGGGCTATATGATGATATTTTTACAGTATACCTTGGTTTCAATATTAATTAGAGGAATGAATAGCACTTCATGGATTTTAATGAAGGTGTGATGACATTATTTATTGGGAGAAGTTGAACCTGACTACTATAAAGAATGAGTTGTATTATATTATTTTTTAATGTTCTTTCAATGTGAGGTTTTATAACATTGGAACTTAGGCACAAGCCTAAACATGCTATATTGAAATCAGGAAAGATGATATAATGAGGCATATGCACTTTAGATCAACACTGTAAATAGATAACAATGAATTTTTAATTGTTATACTGTTTTATGAATTTATTATAAGTGTGAGAACAAACCCATTGAGCAAATGTAAAAGGAAAAATGAATGCATTTTGTTGTTAACATGCCTATACGTGAGTCTGTCTTCACTATCTATTGTGAAATTTTGGGTCATGTGACCAGGTCACCCTGTGGCTTTTAAAAATGCACGCTGATTAAGTAGCGATCACTGTGTGATCAAGGCAGTTGTTGCTGAAACGCGTCGCAGCGAAAACATGGATTAAAAGACTCAATTACCGAAATTTCCCCCATGTCGGTGTCCGGTTTCATTTTCAAGGAGTCGGATGTGGTGTTCATATATATATATAACCATATTGTTGCCCTGCAATGAGGACGCACTCCGCAGCAGACGATCATAAAATCATTTATTTTCAAAGAAACTAGCATTTCATTGGGATCATTTCTTTCTCAGTCTGACGCGTTTCTGAGCCCCAGCTCCTTATTCATAGGCAACATATGAATCCACAGCAATGCTCACTCCCAACATTCCCTGCATGCTCTCAGTGGAATAGGCCTCTGGTGTGCCTCTCAGGTGAGTACAGTTTCCAAAGCATGCTGGAACTTGTGGTATTTCCTTGAGACATTTTTTACCCTCCAATGGGTTCTGTGTAAATTCAAAGTAAAATAAATGTATGTTCATACAAAGCCCTCCAGTGGGCCTCAGAATGTCAAACATCCAGTTTCTAATTTATTTGTCTTCTGCACCGCTTACCGGATTAGACCAGTTCTGAACCCTGCAGCTCTGCGTTTCATTCTCCAGGTGGTTCAGTCCTCCATGGCTGGACCTGCCGTGATTTACATATCCATATTTTTGCCCTGCAATGAGGACACACTCCGCAGCAGACAATTATAAAATCCTTTATTTTCAAAGAAACTGGAATTTCATTCTGATCATTTCTTCCTCAGCCTGACGCGTGTTGGAGCCCCCAGCTCCTTATTCATAGGCAAACAGTGAATCCACAGCAATGCTGACTCCCAACATTCCCTGCATGCTCTCAGTTTAATAGGCCTCAGGTGTGCCTCTCAGGTGAGTACAGTTTCCAATGCATGCTGAAACATGTTGTATTTCCTCGAGCCATTTTTTACCCTCCAGTGGGTTCTGTGTAAATTCAAAGTATATATATATATATATATATGATATATATATATATATATATATATATATATATATATATATATATATATATATATATATATATATATATATATATATATATATATATCTACTGGCGGTCGCCAGTAGATAGTTATAGTTAGGACCTATTTTCCATAGGAAATCCGCAACATTCTATTTGAAATAATGTTGGCGCCGGTTGACGAATCTTCGCGAAAGTTTCCAACTTGTTGGGGTGCTCTGGTCTGCTCCTATCCTGAAAGTCTCGGGGTGATTCGTCAAGCGGGGGCCGAGAAAAAAGGGGGGTCCCAAAACGTGTTTTCCCCATTCATTTTTCCATAGGAACCTTTAGTCGCAGCTACAGCCCGAACTGCTGAACGGAATTACACCAAGTTTGGCAAAGAGGTAGCCCTTGGTTCAGTGTTGTGCCTTTTGCTTAAATGGTGTAAATCCGTTCAGTAGTTCCTGAGAAAATCAAAAGTAAAATCACATATATATCTGGGCGGAGCCTAACCACACATGTCATTGTGAGATCTGATTGGCTGTCAGCACTTCATCCTGGAATTGCTGGCAGCCATCTTGAGACCAATATACATGATAGTACCCCTTTGAAATGCATTGTAGTGAATCAAAGATTTTGAGGGTTACCAAAAGGAGAACTATAAAGGGTGATAACAGACTTTAGTTACATTAGAATTCATTTGTTGATGGTACCATACTAATTTCAGGAATTGTGGTGTGTTCTAAGGTGATTTTACCCTGTGAAAAACCTTCTGCTGGGATCTCATGAATCATGTTTGAGAGAAAACTATTTTCACATGCTTGTCCCATAGAGTTTTGGAAGGTGCTCCAGAAGCTAAAATGAGAGCATATTTTCTGTAAATTCACATTATCTTTCTCAGTCATGTGAGAATGAAGTCTGACATTCTCAGTAAAACATGTACATCCAACAAGGGCAGAGACTGTCAGTTGATTCCTTTGTGTTCTACTGCAGCTTCCCAGAGTGTTCTAAAGAACAACTAGAGTGCTAACAGCCTTACTTATGACAAAAGTATGGCACACCTGAAGCCATCTTTATTGGAATAAACTGGTAACACTTAAAACATTTAATTTAAAAAGGAACAAAATGATGGGGTTCATTTTGTCATAGAAATTATGGTTAGTGCTGTAGAAAGAAAAATTAGGACATGTTTCAAGTGTGATCTCAAATATCTTCCTGTTATATTTCAACAGGAGCAGCCTGCCAGTTGATGCCTTTGTGTTCTACTGCAGCTTCCCAGAGTGTACTAAAGAACAACTAGAGCGCTAACAGCCTTACTTATGACAAAAGTTTGGCACACCTGAAGCCATCTTAATTGGAATAAACCGGTAACACTTAAAACATTTAATTTAAAAAGGAACAAAATGAGGGGGTTCTTTTTGAAATAGAAATTATGGTTAGTGCTGCAGAAAGAAAAATTAGGGCATGTTTTAAGTGAGATCTCAAATCCTCTTCTATTTCATTAGCCTCAGTGTTTGTGTGGGTGGGGTGAGTGTGACTCTGTGCATAGATGTGTGAGTGGGTGATTCACTGGGTGCATGGTTTCAAGAGTGCGTCTGTGATGGACTGTATGGTTGGGTGAGTGTGTGTATGGGTGTGTTAGTGATTGAATGTATATCTCAGTGGTACATGTGTGAGTAACTACATATGTGAAAGGCAGTATATATGTGTGTTGGAGTATATAAATGGCTATAAGTGAGAGTGTGTGATTGTGAGAGTGGCTATATGGATGAGTGTGTGCTTGCATCAGTGATTGCATAGGAGCGTAAGAATGTGCTAGTATTTTTATGAGTAAGTGTGCTGGTGTGTATAACTGTATAGGTGAGTAAATTGGAGTGTGATTAATTATTTGCATGACTGACTAGGTGTGTGAGTACCTCTATGGATGAGTTGCGTTGTGTGAGTGTTTATATAGGTGTATGAGTGCATATGATAGTCCTGTACTGAGTGACTGTAAGTATGAGTGACTGTACGGGTGAGTGAGTAGATCTGTGTGTGTAGACCTAAGAATCAGTGAGTGGGTATGTACTTATTGGTATTGGAGTGTGTATGGTTTTGAGAATGGCAGTCTGTAATTTAGAGTGGGTGTTTCAAAACTTATATTAGGGTGTGAGAAGATGCATTAAATTCTCACATGGATGATGTCATCAGTGATGTCATCAGTGATGTCATTTGAGATGTCATCAGTGATGTCATCAGTGATGTCACTGACCATGTCATGAGTGATGTAATATGTGACGTCATCAGCAGTGCATTGCGGGGGCGCGAGTTATAGTTACCTGAACTAACTATAACGGGGGAATTTCACGGTTTTGTACGAGTGCAATGTCCAACTAACTATAACTGTCCCTAAAACCTTATGGTTTTTTCAGTGATTTTTTAAGGTTTTTTAAATGCAAATTTCTAACTATAACGTGCCTGAAACCTATGGTTTTTTCAGTGAATTTCAAAGGTTTTTTAAATGCTAATTTCTAACTATAACGTGTCTGAAACCTATGGTTTTTTCAGTGAATTTCAAAGGTTTTTTAAATGCTAATTCCTAACTATAACATGTCTGAAACGTACGGTTTTTTCAGTGAATTTCAAAGGTTTTGTAAATGACAATTTTTAAATGTATTAATTGTTATATTTATTTTTTTAATACTGATTTACTACATTTTTAGAAACATTTTTTTACATATTTTATTTTTTAAATTACATTGTAATTACATTATACATTACAAAAAATACTTTCTCAGAATGAATTACTTTAGTTTAAATACTTTGCACATAGGCAATAGACTTTTAAGTACAGTAGTTACAGTTGTTGCAATGGGCAACACATTTTCAAACACAATGCAACATTCAGCTCAATGTGAATTTCTAGTTAAATGCAATTAGTTACTTTATGGATTACTTTTAACCACAGGACTGGATCCTAGATTCAGTCCTGGGACATCTCCTGTAAACAGTTGAGTAAAAGCGTTTTGGTTACATTAGTGATTTTTAAGGAATATTATTGTATTTTAAAAGTTGACACTTTGAAACTTTTTCTCATAGAATCACCAATGTTATCCTATGGAAGGAAATTCACTTAGCAGGTAAAAACTGTTATCGTTACTTTTTCTTACTCAGTGTTGGATCCTGGATCCAGCACTGGTGCATCTCCTGTAAACAGTTGAAAGAATGCGTTTAAGTCATAAAGGCGATTTTTAAGGAATATTTGTAGTTTGTGAAAATCGACACTTTGAAACTTTTCTGCTGAAAACCAGACAATGGATTCCTATGGAAGAAAATATAAGTTACTGGTAAGTACGGTTAAAATTACTTTTCAGGGTCAGTGCTGGGCTAAAAGATGCAGCACTGAGGTCTCTCCTGATAACAGGTGAGTAAATCGGAATTCGTATTTCGGCTGATTTTAGAGGAATATTTTAAAGTTCCAAAACTCCACACTTAGAAGAATTTCCAAGTGAAACCAGTCAATGTTAGCCTATGGAAGGAAATTCAAGTTACTGGTAAGTACGGTTAAAATTACTTTTCAGGACCAGTACTGGGCTGAAAGATACAGCACTGAGGTCTCTCCTGATAACAGGTGAGTAAATCGGAATTTGTATTTCGGCTGATTTTAGAGGAATATTTGTATGTTTCAAAAATCAACACTTAGAAACTTTTTCAGCAAAAAGCAGACAATGATATCCTATGGAAGGAAATTCAAGTTACTGGTAAGTACGGTTAAAATTACTTTTGAGGATCAGTACTGGGCTGAAAGATGCAGCACTGAGGTCTCTCCTGATAACAGGTGAGTAAATCGGAATTCGTATTTCGGCTGATTTTAGAGGAATATTTTAAAGTTCCAAAACTCCACACTTAGAAGAATTTCCAAGTGAAACCAGTCAATGTTAGCCTATTGAAGGAAATTCAAGTTACTGGTAAGTACGGTTAAAATTACTTTTCAGGACCAGTACTGGGCTGAAAGATACAGCACTGAGGTCTCTCCTGATAACAGGTGAGTAAATCGAATTTGTATTTCGGCTGATTTTAGAGGAATATTTGTATGTTTCAAAAATCAACACTTAGAAACATTTTCAGCAAAAAGCAGACAATGATATCCTATGGAAGGAAATTCAAGTTACGGTAAGTACGGTTAAAATTACTTTTGAGGATCAGTACTGGGCTGAAAGATGCAGCACTGAGGTCTCTCCTGATAACAGGTGAGTAAATCGGAATTCGTATTTCGGCTGATTTTAGAGGAATATTTTAAAGTTCCAAAACTCCACACTTAGAAGAATTTCCAAGTGAAACCAGTCAATGTTAGCCTATGGAAGGAAATTCAAGTTACTGGTAAGTACGGTTAAAATTACTTTTCAGGACCAGTACTGGGCTGAAAGATACAGCACTGAGGTCTCTCCTGATAACAGGTGAGTAAATCGGAATTCGTATTTCGGCTGATTTTAGAGGAATATTTGTATGTTTAAAAAATCAACACTTAGAAACTTTTTCAGCAAAAAGCAGGCAATGATATCCTATGGAAGGAAATTCAAGTTACTGGTAAGTATGGTTAAAATTACTTTTCAGGATTAGTACTGGGCTGAAAGATGCAGCACTGAGGTCTCTCCTGATAACAGGTAGTTCGGCAGATTTTAGAGGAATATTTGCACAATGGTGAAGGTAGGGGGCGGGGCCTGAGGTGACATCTGTGCAAACGCGCCCTGTGGCGCATTTTAAGTTGGGGGATTAAGTCCCCTTGAATCATGAGGGTCCCTAGGGGCCAACTAGCCCACCAGGAACCTCCAGTATGCGCCAGGGGGCTGCGTTGCAGAGACGTGTAGAGAGGCCACACCCCTTTTACACCTCTCTGCAACGCAGCTCTGTGGCGCTTTCTGGATGTACCTGTTGGGCTAGTTGGCCCCAGAGACCCTCAGGATTGAAGGGGATTTAATTCCCCATCTTAAAACGCGCCACGGGCCTGTTTGAACACATGTCACCTGAAGCCCCGCCCACTCCTTCACCACTGTGCAAACGCGCCCCGTGGCGCGTTTTAAGTTGGGAGATTAAGTCCCCTTGAATCCTGAGGGTTCCTGGGGGCCAACTAGCCCACCATGTACCTCCAAAAGCGCCACAGAGCTGCGTTGCAGAGAGGTGTATAAAGGGGCGTGGCCTCTGTACACCTCTCTGCAACGCAGCCCCTAGCGCATACTGGAGGTTCCTGGTGGGCTAGTTAGCTCCCAGGGACCCTCAGTATTCAAGGGAGTTACTTCCCCATCCAGGGGCGCGTTTGCAGAGTGGTGAAGGAAGGGGCGGGGCCTGCGGGCCGATCGTTTTTTTTTTTTTCCTGAAGGGGGCTGTGTGGCCCCCTTCCTTTTTCTTATTTTTGGGCCCTGGGGACCCAATCCCCCAGGGCCTTACCCCTTTTTTTTTTTTATTTAAAAAAAAAAATATTTCTGGGGAGGGGCGGCGTGGCCCCCTCCCGGGCCACTACTTGCCCCAGGGACCCCATCCCCGGGGCCTGGCCTCTGGTTGGGGACTGTGGGGGGTCCCCAAACCCCCACAGTCCCGCCGGCTCCCGTGTCCTACGGGAGCCGGCATTGCTTTACACATGGGGAGCAGCTAACATGCTGCTCCCCGTGTGGAAAAGCAATTGTCTTTGGATATTGGAAGCGAGAGCAGGTTTCCCTGCTCTCTCTTCCAATATCCAAAGCAGTTTGCAATGACAGGACGGGAGCCGCGAGGCTCCCGTCCTGTCATTGCAAGCAGTGTCCCGGGGGTAGGCACCCCGGGACACTGCAGGAGCCGACCCTGGGGGTGGCAGTCCCCAGGGCCACCACAGGCGCCAGGAGGGGGCCGCGCGGCCCCCTCCCCACATCAGCACAGCCCCGGGGAGGTGGTGGTCCCCGGGCCCGAGGGTCCAGAACGGACCCCCATTTTAATTTGTTAGTGCCCCGGGAGGTGGCGGTCCCCGGGCGTGTGGGGGGCTCGAGCCCCCCACACAGAAAAAGAAGCCCCGGGAGGTGGTGGTCCCCGGGGCTTGGGAGCCCTAGAGGCCCCCATACATAAAATAAACACCCCCCAGCAGATTTTTTTTTATCGGCAGGATCCGCGCACCCTGAGCGCATCCTGCCAATTTTTAAAACAAAAAAAATGCTTTTTTTTGCCCAGGGGGTCCTTGTGGGACCCCCTGAGCAGACCTAGGGGGTCAGGGTGTTTCTACCCTGCCCCCTTTGTGCGTTTTGCGCACTTTTTTTACTGCTTTCTTGTTCCTTGGTTCTACCGAGGAACAAGATGGCTGCCAACACTTCCTGGTTTGGAGTGTTGACAGCCAATTAGCAGACAGCTCGTGATCGGGAGGGTGCGCGAATCCTACGTGGCCATAGATATATATGTACTTTTACTTTTGATTTTTCTCAGCAACTACTGAACGGATTTACACCATTTAACAAAAAGGGTTCTTTCTGAACCAAGAACTACCTCTTTGCCAAATTTGGTGTAATTCCGTTCAGCAGTTCGGGCTGTAGCCGTGGCTAAAGTTTCCTACGGGAAAATGAATGGGGAAAACACGTTTTGGGACCCCGCTTTTTTCTCGGCCCCGCTTGACGAATCACCCCGAAACTTTCAGGGTAGGAGCGGACCGGAGCGGGCCATAAAGTTTGAAAATTTTGCGTTGATTCGTCAACCGACGCAAGAGTTATTTCAAATAGAATGTTGCGGATTTCCTATGGAAAATAGGTCCTAACTATAACTATCTACTGTAGATAATTTCCTAATATATATATTGACTACTGCCGGTCACCAGTAAGTAGTGCTAGTTAGGACCAAAGTTTCAATAGGAAAAGCATTTTTTGCTTTGCCAACAACTTTTGTGCTGCTTGACAAAATTTTCAAAAAACATCCCCTTTTTGGTTCAGCTGCTGTGTTGAAAGTTTTGGGGTGATCTGTCAAGCGGGGGTCAAAAAAACAGGGGATCCGAAAACGCATATTCGCTATCATATGGCCATGAGGATTTATCATTTTTGGAACACAACTGCAACCCGAATCGCTGATCGGAATTACACCAAATTTGGCAGAAAGCTAGATGTTGGTACAGAAAATGTGCCTTTTCTAATTTGGTGTAAATCCGTTAAGAAGTTTCAGAGATATTCACGTTTAACAAATATAGATATCTGGTAGCCTAAAATACCACTAAAATGCTACTGAAATTTGATTGACTGCCAACACTTCAACTAGAAAGTGCTGGCAGCCATCTTGGGACTCAGTTGCCGAGTCTGTTGCAGAGGTCTTGGGAGGTTGGGACATCTATGGCCTCAATGTTGTATTTGGTGAACTCCTTGATGATACTGAAGAGTTCTTTGCTATTGTGTGAGTTGTTGGTGTTCTGTCTTGGAGGGCCTTCTTCCTTGGGGTTTTGATGAGGTAGTGGCTGCTTTGAAGGAAGGGGGTTTCCTGGGATTTGTTGTTCCTCCATGTCTTCTCGAGCTGTCTACAGGTGCATCTGGACTCTTGAAGTGCGGGGTGAACCAACTTGCTTTCTTGATGTGTTGTTTGCCAGTGGCTTTCTTGAGGGAGGCAAGATTGTTCGCGCAGTTGGCGATTGTGGGAGGCTGGCTCAGTATATGATGTACACTTATGTAAGTGGTCACCTTGCACTGATCCAGACAACCCTTAGGGTGATTTTAGTGGTCTTAGACATCCTTAGGAAGCTCTCTAAGTGGTAGCTGTGGAAAGCAGCCTTCAGGCTTAGTCGAGAAGGAGTGTAAAGCAGCTTGTTTTACCAGAACATAATCTTATAGTTATAGCTTCAGAGAAAAAGAACCACACAGTGTATTTATAAAAATATGTATTTATTATAAGACACTAACTAACACATACAGGTATTTCCTAGCCAGAGATATACACAATGCATTTAATACTTTGCAATAGAAACAGGTAAGTAGCACAGAATACATAGTGGTCCCCTGGGGGAGACTAAACCATATACTAAAATAGTGGTATGAGAACGACGACTCGAGTCAAGACAATACTCAGAGGTTGTAGAAGTGCCGAGGACCCAAGGCACCACCCAATGTGTGTATCTAGGAGCCCAAAGGAGGTCCTGTGCAGTGTAGGAACATGATTGTGTTCTCTGTACAAATCAATGTGTAAGTTGAGGTTGCAATTTAAAGAAAGAGGACCCTTCCCAGTGGACCCTGAAGAACCCAGTGGACGACAAGAGTTTGGAGAGCCACCCCACTCATGGATACCCTTGGAACCAGGTTACCTGCACCAGGGTGCATAGGTGTGAAGTGGCATCAGGCATCGTTGTCGAACTCAGAGGGAGACTTCAGGAAGATGCTGCTGCTGGAGTAGGTGAAAGTGTCCGGTGGAACCCAAAGGTGGATTCAAGGTGGAGAGTACCTACAAGCAGAGCGAAAAGAGTCTAGGCCACTCGCGGGTGACCAGGGGGCATGGAAGACGAGTGCTCATGGATGTCGGATGTTGCAGGAAAGATGATGGTGCCCTTGGAGCTGCAGTTGTTCTCGTGCTGTCCCACATCGGATGTCGCAAGTTGAGGGGTTGGTGTCCGTTGTGGGCATCAACTATCCTTAGCAACTGCAAAAAAACATGGAAAACAAAGAAGGTGCAGTGTCAGGACCAGCAAGGTACAGGAGACTCACCACAAGTGGGGAAGTCAGAGCAGGCCCCAAGCAATCAGGGGAGCCCAAAGAATTCAATGCTGACCCTCAACAGGACCCACAGTCCAGAGGCACTGGAGTCGAAAGAGGACCTCGATCTTCTCACCAAAGAAGCAGCCCCACAGAGCAAGTGATGCAGTGTGGTCAAAGATTCTGGTCACTGGAGATGCTTGAGGTTCGGGCTACTTGGAGCCTGAAGATCTTGATGGAAGGAAGCCAACAAGACATTTAAACGGCAAGTCGACGAGGTGCACAAGGGTTCAGTTCATGCGTCTCTGATGAGGGATACTGGCCTCAAACTTGGTGAGAGGACAGGGCAGGCCTTGAGGGATGTGACGAACCACCACCTGTGTTGCTGAGCCTTTCGGAGTCTGTGGGAGCCAAGGATCAGCAGACCGGTCAGCTTAGTTGCTGTGCCTGCAGATGCAGGGCAGTGACTCCTTCACTTCAAGGGAGATTCCTTCAGGTGTCTTGGATTCCCTCAGGCCTTGGAAGGTTTCCTGTATGGAGCACAGGCACGAACACTGCAGCAGACGAGCAGGGTGAAAAGATCAGGAGCAGCAGGAGTCTTCCTTGATGCCCAGAGCAAAGTCCAGCGAAGTCCAGAGTTCCCAGACGGAAGTTGAAGTGGTGTCTGAATTGATTTGTGTCCCAGAAAAGGGTTGGGACGATTCAGGGTTCCCTCCCAGGGGAGGGATTGGACAGTGGGGAGGATACTCCTATGTCCTTTGCCCAGTTTCCCACCAGAGGTGGAGCCAATGGCTACCTGAGCTGGTTTGTACTGAACTATGCAAGGAGGGCACCAAATGTGCCCTTCAAGCAGACTGAGTGGCGCTCCCACCTGGTCCCAATACACTAAACCCTGTCTAGGAGGTGGCCACACCTCCCTGACAGGATACCTATTGTTTTGCCTTCCCCTGCTCGAGCTTGGCTCAGCAGCAGGAGGGCAGAATTGTGTCTCTGGTCGGCAGCAGCCATGTTGTGCTGTCCGGGTCTAGAATACTGGTACCAGGAGCACTGAGGGCCTAACGGAGGGCCTTTACACTGCTTGGAATCATACCTCATACACTGTTTACGGTGTGGGGGTATGATTCCAACATGTTTGATACCAAGTAATGTATAATATAAAGCTGCAAATAATATATAATATAAAATAATAAATACATTAATAAAATAAAATTATTTTAAACTAGAAAATATTTACAAACAGATAAATTAATTAAGACATACATGTATTTATTGTATTTACTACCCTATAACACCACACCAATAACAAAATTAGCATATTTAATAATCAATAAAAAAGTAATTAAGAAAGACTAATAAACATTAATTGACTACACACACTTTAACACTATGATATCCACAATACACATCAAAATTAAACTCTAAAATGATAAAACACAATTAAAACGTATTTATAAATTTAAAACTATTACTATTAACAAATAATAATAAAGTAATTAAAATGTATTTAATACCCACCCTTTTGCCATTAAAAGTAAAAACAACAGACAAAAAATTTAACAATTACCCAAAATACATTTCAAATAATTTATATTAATAAACAACTATATATTAATTAATTATATATCAATTACTTCCCACCCTTTACTCCTGTAAACACCAAAACACACACCTAAAATAAATTACACAATTAGCATAATTAATTACCAATCAATTAATTACAATTTTTAACATCCAATTATTAATTTAACAATTAAAATAAATTACTTCCCACCCTTAACACCTATCAACACCAAAACACAACTACAATTCATTACACAATTACCATAATTAATTACTAATTAATTAATTTAAATTAATTGCCAACCAATTATTAATTCATTATTAATCAATTACTTTACACATTTAACACTATAACATTTAATTAAACAAATAATAATAAATAAAAAATAATCAATACATTTAATATAATTAAATTACTTCCCACCCTATTCCCCTATAAACCCACAACCCGCTATTGAACAAAATACACAAAATTCAAATAAAAAAAGAATTAATGACTACTAAAAATGTAACACATATATTAAAAATACAAACAATTCTTATACAAAAAAAATACAACACATACATATAAAACATATACTAAAATATATAACATTAATAAACAAATGATATTTTTAACAACTACATTGTTACAAACGATATTAAACACTTCAATATTTTTAACATCGATATTACTTACCTAAAATTGGTATTCTTGACCATGAGAATCTGTATGTCGATATTTCTGACCCACAATATTTGCAACTCGATATTTGTGCAACTTGATATTTTTGAATCTATATTCTATTTCTGTACCACACTGAAACAACCAGTGAGACTGTGACAGAATATCCTAAAGATTCACTCACACAGATAGGCACAAATGTTGTGTATCTAGCACTAATGGAGGTAGTTGAACACACACTTAAAGGAACATGAACATACTCAGAAACCAATTCATGCAGTCTCTTACATACATATTAACAGAACCACAGATGTCAGGAAGACAGGTAGTGATATACCAATAAACTTACATACATATGCCATCACACCCCCAGAGAGGGATTGAGACATTCATTTATATATCTGCTGAAGAAATGGCACTTTCAAATCTACCATCCAGAGATGTAGTCCTTGCAATATGTCTCAGGACTGTTACACTTGAGCCTGTGTATGCAGTTTAACTGTTAGTTTAACCTTCTTAGTTAAAATTCCCAGACAGTTTGTAAATTGGTGTTCTACCATATATAACTCACCACTAAGCTAGGTTCTAGGTAAGCAATAGCGCAGTGTGCTATCTGCTTAAAAGGTAAGACATACTCTTTAGTTGCAGTGAGCTATATGCACTCATAGAGACACATGTTCCACTTATACATCCACCCTACCACTCAGACTTCAGTCTCATAAACCTAAGTAGAAAAGCAGGCAGACATTGAAACACTCAGTCAGACTGTGGCAGGAACACCTAAACATTGACTCACACAGACAGGCACAACTGCTATATATCTAGTGCTAATGGGACGGTTGTACATATAGTTAAATAACCCAATACTCACTAACACACCCAGGAAGCAATCAGTGCATCTCCTTACATGCACATTAAGAGAATTAAAGATGTCACAAAGACAGGCAGTTATATGCCAACAAACGTACATGAACAAGACATCACCCCCCCAGAATGGGACTGACTGAGACACTCATTCAGATATCTGCTGAAGAACTGCCACTTTCTAGTCTTCCATTCAGAGAAGTAGCATTTGCAATATATCTCAGGACAGTTACACTTGAAGCTTTGCTTGCAGTTTTACTGCTAGGGTAACATTTTCATTCAAAACTGCTAGACAAGGTGTAAACTGCTCTTCTAACATGTATAAGTCATCACTAAGGGAGGCTGTACTTGGCCATAAGGCATGGTGATATGGTTGAAAATGTTAGCCATGTACTCTGACGTTTCAGTGAGTTATATGAGGTTGTCCATACCCACATAAAAATTAATAGGCTCATGTTAGCTATATTACAATGAAGTAACTGTTCATGTTAGTAACTAAATATTTCAAAAATGTAATCTGATACTACTTAATTAAAAGATACATCTGCTTATCTATTTTTTTCTTTTCAGACATCAATATCTTCTTAACTAAAGACAGAATGCCATCAAAAACTGAGAAAAGAAAGAAACAGCAGCAAGAACAGTATCTCCTTTGAACTGAGAAACAAAAGGGGCAAAATGCGGAAAAAGTGGAGAAAGAGAAAAGAGCTGCTGGTAAGAGGACAAAGATATTTGATAAAATTGTATTCGAACATTTGGAGAGAGTGCAAAAAATAGATAATTTAGAAAATAAAGGGGCATATTTACAAAGCCCTATCACCACAGAAACATCATTTTTATGATGTTCCTGTGGTGGTAAACCCATTGCCTTATTTACAAGGTGGTGTTAAGTCACTTAACGTGGCTTAACGCTGCCTTGTAAATAAGGCCCCGTTTCACGCTACACTTAGCCTGAAAGAGCGTGTATAGGGTGTTGTGGTGGGCTTTCTGCCGTAACACCCATTGATTTTGATGCTGCTCCAAATTTATAAGGATGGCAAAAATAGGAGGCAGCGCCAAATTTATGACCTGGGAAAACATGGTTTAACATGGCGAAACAAGGTGAAATGGTTAATTGTTCTTCGTTTTTGCTGTTTCTATGTGTGATGCATTGTGCAGTACACTTAAAAACAGCAAATCGCCATGAATGATTGTGTATGTGCAGGAAAGTGTACCTTCCTGCACCTAAAGAATCATTAAAATAGGATGATTTGCACAATGCAATACACATAGGAGTTTCAAAGCGACATTCTGGATTGTTTATGTGCAGGAACGGACACCTTCGTCATTTCAAGAAGGTTTTGATGCTGCTCGGGAGAGAAACTTCACCATACTGCAGATTCTGCGTTTTTGGGATCGCGTTCTTCACAAAACTTCTGCTGGAAGTCCGATTGCGCGCCCGCATGACGTGTTCACGATCGCACAGTCTCACGGGACCTTGCGGCTGATAACCAAATCTCGTGGCACTCGAAAACAGATGGGAACTCTTGTCGTTGATTGCAGGCACCTGGTAAGTCACTCCTGTGGAAGTGAAAATGCATTTTGGGCATGCAAACACAAAAAAAACTCTGCTCCGTTACGGAGTGCGTAGTTTTTTGGCAACTCCGCATTCTACGCAGAATGCGGAGTTGCCAAAAATCCACAAACTTCGCAAGCGGAGACGAGTTTTATGCCCATGGTTACCTACAGGCTGCCGTGTAAGAAGAACGCTTACCTGCCGCTCATGTTCTCCTCTTCCACAGTGATCTCTTCCTCGACCCAAGATCCTTCAACAAGGAAAAAGCAGTGGCGCAAATGGTCTATTGCAGGATGTGCTGTGCAGTGTAATGTGTGTGCGCTTCACACAAGACACTGTGTGCTTGTGGTAGCATAGGTGTGCATGCACGCTTGCACCATACAGGGAACAGTGAATGAGGGTATAGTTTAACATTTGTTTACTTGTAAAAGGATGCTATTTATTTTGATTCTTATGAAAATGAAGACACTGGACCAAATAGTGTTGAATATAAGGAGACATAGTTGTTAATAGAACTAACGATCGCAACGTTTTTAGTGGTGAATGGACACATATTTCAAGTACTGAGCCTTTCTGTAATGAAGAAAGCTGTTTGCAAGAGAATACATTAGTGCATGAAGTTGATGAATCGGGACGATGTTATGAGATGAAGAATGGCACTCCTGTTCCAAAAGAAGTGATGGTATCTAGCAATGTAGTGGAAGTGATTGCTGAAGAGGTACAGGGAAGAAGTATACAAATGGAACTGTAGAAGTGTTTGCAGTATTCAACATCGATCTATTGATCTATTGAGAATTTTCCTCATGTAACTTTCTAAGCAGAAGGCTAAAATAGAAAATTGCGGCATTACAAGGATTAGATCCATGGAAAGTATGGAAGCATGCTAATTTACAAAGATTCACTCGCATGTCTATCAAAAAAAGTGTGCCAAACCTCATTTTATCATTTCAGAATGTTAGGTGTACAATACTCACAAATGCAAACTTTCTGTAGGTGGATTTACTATGTGAAAACTCCTGCTCTATTTTTCAGAGAAATGAGTAGAGCTCTTTTGTATGGTACTGTAAGAGACGTAGAAAAGATTTGTGATGATGTAATACTTTGTTTCTTTGGTCCTGAACAGGAGTGTAGGGAAAATGAAGAGTTGGTAACAACATGAGTTGTGCAACAGGAGAAAGGTATTATGGTTGGTAGTTTTGAAAAAGTGAATAGAAACCTTAGCACAGTTTGTTCTGCGAAAACCAACTGTGTTTGTATATGTTGTCGATACACTCACTACAAAAGTCAAACTTGTAATGTTGATTAGTACATTAAAAGTGAAAAAGAGAATAATGATAATAGGTGTGAATTTGCTGTTTACTTATTTGTAGAGGAATGGTTTGACTTGTTCACCCGACAAGCTATATGTAAGTGCTGCAATAATAAGGTAGAGAAAACAACATGGCTGCTAGAGCAGTACACAACAACTTAGAAATAGTACCTGTTCCAGGAGTACTTAAAGATTTGAATGTTTGTGAATCTATACTAATCCAGTGTATACAACTATTTCAAGCTAGAGTTCCTATGGAGCCAAAGACAGGGAAATTACCTCCAACTGTGCTCCAGAAATATCTTAAAGATAGAGGGGTATACTTGCCATTAGATGTTAAGCATAACATTGAAACAATAGGGGTGCAGACGAATTTGGAAGAGGGACTTGTAATTCTAGTAAAAGGTGTCCTCATCAAGAGTAAAAAGATATGGCAAGAGTTAGTAGATGTTACTAAAGTTAAAAAGGCAACTTCTTATGTGGCACAAAATAGCATATGTTATAAAATGTAGATAGTGTTCAAGATATCACACATATGGAGGACAACACACCACTATTGACAGGTCAGATAGAAAAAGTGGAATGATCCAGATTAGAAGAAATGCATGAACATTATAGCACCCATCCCCTACATTCCAAATAAATTGTTGGTGATGCTACTGATCTGGATCAATTGAAAAAGCGAAAGGAGCTCCATTAAGTTTATGGGAAAAAAGTTTAGAAGCTCACTGTTTCCCACATCTCTTTCCTATTGGAGTAAGTGGTAGATACGATGACCGGCTTGTACAAATACCAGAAGCTGAGTACAGCTTGAGTAGACTTTACTCAGAGGACCCTAGATTTTGCCAATGTATCCCTTGCATGTTTCATCTACTATTTGAAAGTGACTTGTCTGGGTTGTTTTATGCCATAAATCACAATCTGAAAAAAGGCGTAAATCTGCAAAATTTATCAGCAAAGGAGTTTCTTGTAAAAGTTCAAGGAAATGAAGAACAACTAGAATACAACTTAATTAATCTAATGGCATGTCAATGTGGGACCAACAAATATTTATGATGTCATCATGGTGAGCTCAGATGCATGTTGAGAAACCTAGGAGCTCCTACATGGTTTCTAACAATTAGTTGTGCTGAGTATGCATTGGATGACCTGCTTTAATTCTTGCAAGAGACAAAATTCAAAAATATAAATATTAACCTGGAGACACCAGGAGAACTTTGCTCATTGGACCCTGCAAACGTTTGCAGATATTTTAACCACAGATTTCAAGCCATGATTGCTTTTATCTGCAATAAAACGTATCCACCTCCCAGTGAAATGACTGATTTCTTTTGGCGCAAAAGAATGCCAAGCCAGAGGTGTTCCACATATTCACATGCTGCTATGGGTAAAATATGCCCCAAAGTTTGTAACAGACACTGATGAGTCTATGTTGTCTTTCTTAGAGCAGTATGTGATGTGCGTCATCCTAATGGAGAGCGGTGACAAAATATTAAGACAACAAGTTCTACGATTCCAAAATCATAAGTGTGGAACTACTGTTGTAGAAAATGCAGATCGAAAGGAAAACTTTATAGAGGATGTCGTTTTGGATTCCCACGACCTGTCATCTATGAAGAAAGAGTTACCCGCCTTTTTCTGCAGTCAGACACACTTTCACATGGAAATCACCAAAGAACACATACAACCTCAGAAGAGCGGAATCTTCAAAATACATCAATGACTACAATCTTGTGATTATGAATATGTGGAATGTGAACATGGAGCTACAGTTTGTTGCAGATAACTCAATTGCTGATACTCTTTATGTCACTTCTTATATAACGAAGTCAGAGAAGTCAGAGATGAAGGAGATGTGGGAGGAGATTATGGCAGTAAATAGTCTTGCAAATAAATTGTTCAGTTTTAGTTTGAAAATGTTTCCCATGCACAAACATGTTAAGCTCAGTTAGTTTGTTTTCTAAATCAAGAGGAGTTGTGTGGGTGAGTTTAGGGCTTGTTAACAGTCATAATAGAGCATTAATATCTTTCGCTGAAATACAATATCTTGCAGAATTTCAGCCTGATATTGCAGACTTTCTGAAGACTAACATGCTGGATGCGTACTATCCAAGAAGGAGCCCTTATCTTGAAAGGATGTTTCTATATGAAGTACTTCAACATTATACATATGGAAGTAATGTCACTGAAAATGTAGAAGAAGGAAAATGTTCTGCTTGGATGTGAAGGATGTATGGTCAGACAAACCAAAAGAAATGTAATCAACCATAGCAAGCTATGTTGCCAAACTCCGGACAAAAGAGAGTTTTTCTATTTAGTACTGTTGTAGTTGTTCAAGTCATAGCGCACTGAATCCAAATTACTTGCATACTTTGAGTGTTATGAAGACTCATTAAATGCTGCAAAAGACACCATTGAGTGTTCTGTGTTTCCAGTCTATCGTCAAATGTTGAGAGAAGAGATTGAACAGAAAGAAACCATTGCTGCTGAGATAGCAAGGGAAAGTTCTCAGAGCAGCCAAAGTTCAGCACTTGGAAGTCATGGTCCTCTTGGAGAGTGAATAATTCAAAATGAAGCTGCTATATCTATGGATGAGGTGGAGAATCCAATGCAGCAAGCAAGACAGGAAACACTGGATTTAGAACAAATATTACCACAACTGATTACAGAGCAGAAACATTTTTTAATGAAGAAAAAGATAACATAGAACATGGGTTCCTTCATGAGAAAAAAGACTTTGAATGTTCTACATATAAACCAGTTCTACTATACATACATGGTCAAGCTGGAACTGGGCAGAGCTTCCTGATTAAAGCAGTCACAACCTATCTACACAAAACTACAGATTCTAATTTGACATGTGTAGTTACTGCACCAACAGGATTAGCTGCAAATAATAGTAAAGGAGTTACCCTTCATCCAATATTAATGCTACCTGTTGAATATGACAACAAATTGGAATACAACACATTGTCTGGTGATGCTTGTCATGAGGTAGCAAGACTATTAAAGAATTTGAAGCTTTTAATTATTGATGAAATGAGCATGGTGTCAAACCTAATGCTTGCTTGTAGACATTCAAGAATGCAACAGATATTAAAAACTGGGTAAGATGTACTATCAACAAATCCCTACTCCGCAAACTCCAGACCACCCAGAACACCACTGCCAGACTCGTCCTCGACATCCCACGACAATACCACATCACCCAGCGCCCATGAGACCTCCATTGGCTCCCTGTCGAGAAGAGAGTGACCTTCAAGCTGCTCGCCAACACCTGCAAATCCGTCCACAACACCAGAGCCCAATACCTCAATGAAAGAGTCTCCTTCTATGCACCCAAGAGAAGCCTCAGCTCTACCAACCTCGCCATGGCCGAAATCCCTCGCTACCGCGGAGCCAGAATGGGAGGAAGAGCCTACTCCTACATTGCGGTAAAGACCTGGAACAAACTCCTGTTCAGCATCAGATGAGCCCCCACTCTGCAAGCATTCAGAAAGAGCCTCAAGACCTGGCTCTTTGGATGAGAAGGAGCTGCAGGATAACCCCCCCCAGCGCCTTGAGACCCTCACAGGTGAGTAGCACATTTTACAAATTGATTGATAGAATGATGGATTACTATTTGGTGGAAAACACTTAATAGTGTTCGGAGACCTGTTACTACTAACTTACACCAGTTAAAGGACAACCTGTTTTCAAGACACTACTAAATAACAAAACAAAAAATTCACTAGAGAGCATTGGAAATGTAAACATCTGGGAAAACATTCAATACAAAGAGTTTCTAAAAAAAATATGTGCCAAGCATCAGAGTGGGAGTTCTCACAAAAAAAAGAAAAACTGCATCAGAAAGTTGTCTTATGAAAAATCTATTTCCATCTATTGTTACACCTGCTCAACTAATGTATAATTTCATTAAAGAAGACAAGTCTAAAGTTTGTTTCATGCCAACCCTTCAAGAGTGTTGTGAATTCAATGAAGAATTACTTCTACTGGAAAAAGTAGACATTATAGAAATTACAGCAACTGATCAAATAGAACATCAGGGAGTTACAGTGCTACTGACAGAAAAAACTGCTATCAAAATTGGAGACTTTAGTGAAATCTGTTTCCAAAACTGCCAGATCACAGAAATGGTTACTTGTCTGCAGAAATGCTCTTGTAATCTTGCGTTGGGAATTAAATGTTGAAAAAGGGCTAGTAACTGGCACAATGGGAATAGTTATACATTTTGTTAATTATCCAAACAGAGATGTCATGGAACACAAATTATTGATCATGAACAAAAGGAAGTAGGGATGGAAAATCCTCACCCATATAGAGATGGAAAATCCTCAACCATAAAAGAAGACGAAAGCACTAAATAATTGAGAAACTGTAGGTTACTAGTTTACAACACTTCAGGGGTCAACTGCTATGTAAAAGTTGTTGTCAATGTGCTATTCCATTTGCCAGATGTTGTTACCGAAACTGAACATAAAAGAGATAAGGGAATTTGTTCTGCAGTCTACAGTTTGATGCAATGTTCAATCAGTTTCAGAAATGCAATACAATCTGCTTCAGGAATACGACATCTTATAGATATGTCTACAGGATCAGTAATATTTTCTATCAATGTTCAACAAGGTGTGTAAATATTAATCAGTTATGTGGGTTACGTTACAAATGAAAGTATCACTGCAAAGATTTTGAATTTTTCTCCAGCACTGAAGTCAATTCAAAACGAATCCTCTACTTGACATTACTAGATTGTAAAACTGTACCTTTTCAACAATTTACCAAAAACGAAAATATGAAGTGCCCAAACTGCAGATCAGACCGTATATCTACATGGTTTCTACAAAGAACAGGAAAACACATTATAATAATTTTACAACAATGCAGACAAGATGGTTCAAAATCAGACACTGAAATAACAAACTTTGGAGCTGGTCAAACATCAATTTCAGGAAGGACTGTAGTATTTTAGGAATCATCATTCATGAATGAATAAATACAGTGTCTGGATGGACGTTGTACTGAGTATTTAAGATGCAAATCAGGTTGGACAGAATATAATGACACTAATTTAAAATTAAAACCAAGACTACAGAGGAAATTAAAAAACTCATATCTGATATTTGTTCAACGAAAGTTCTGAGCAATGCTTCTACATAAAGACTGGTGTACAGTATTTCTTATTACAACATTTATGGTTTATTAGACATTATTCTGCCTATTGGGGGTAATGTCTTCAAAACATTGTTGGAAATGGAACAATTCTTTCACATTCAACAAAATAGTTTATATAACATATACACAGTACATTTTCTTATTACAGTTAAATACTGCATGGATATAGTGGAATAACAGCAGCCTTAACTTACCACTTAAAACTTTCTTCAAAAAGGAAAAACTTTTGTTTCTCTAACAAAAACTTATATATACTGCTATGTGGTTTCTCCTGTACATGTAACATCACCATTTTCTATATTAATCTAACCTACAACAAAGAATATTTTCGAAAGGATCTGAAAAATAAAGGTCTGCTATACAATTATATGTCATATTGTACCAGATATAACTATATAAGAAAGAGTTAAAACCAACGTTTATTGAGATTATTGTAGTAACTTTTTTAAAAGGGAATTGTAGTGAGTGCTATGCATAGTATTATTTATTTGGAAAGATGTACTCTGCACTGTTGTTTTTTTCTTTAATACATTGATTCTTTTTCCCCCACTGTTCATTGATAATGCTTCATACAGACCACTGATTATGGAGAAGAATTATGAAAGCTGAGAACAGTAATGAAAGGAACATTTTATTCATAGTACATTGCCATATAGTCTTACAGTATAACCAAAATGTATTATGTATCTGCAATTTTAAAGATTAAATACTAACATATCTTTACTTCTTTTTGTTTTTAAATAAGCACTGTACTTCAAACTTGGTATATATCTCAGAAAAGTTTTTCTACTTGAGACAGTTGGAAAAACTGGACAACATAATAATGCAAAAGTTTCATCTGTGCTTGTCTGCAATGTCTAAAATTATGTCAACAGAATATTCTCCAGCAATTAGGGTGTAATTGTAATCCAAGCAGTATGTACCCTCACACCATGATTGAGGACGAATATCAGACTGGTGTCTCTGCCAGCCGCGGTTTGTGTAGGTAACAGCAGTGGGGCCAGGTAAGGGGGGATTTCGAGGGACGATGCTGAGGGAAAATTAATTATTTATTTAATTTTCTCTTGGCATCGTCCCTCGAAATCCCCCCTTACCTGGCCCCACCGCTATTACCTGCACGGACCACGGCTGGTCTCTGCAGATTAGATGGCAGTCTAGTTAGTGTTGCAGGTGCTGTTGCTGTATATGTGCTTGGCTCGTCTTTCTCTCTTTCCTTTCATATTATTTTCAATTGTCTTTTGTTATGTTTTTAAGTGGTATAGTATTGTGGTAGTACCACAAGTGCAGTTCTTGACAATATCAAGTAAAAGAGTTTTCATGCACAAAAAACATTTTAATAAATATTGCAGCAGTCTTCCTCTCACCTAGTTATACAAGTCTAAATTTTTACACTCTAACAAAAAACTACTTCTGTTAATATTTAATTAGACTGACAGTTTCTATTGGTATGAAACTTTTATAAAAATTATGATGTCTGCAGTATGTGTATGTATATGTTTTGAGGTTTCCCAAAAAGATGCGCTCTTTGTAATTAGCAACATCATCACAAATACCTGGTGTCATTGCGAGTACAGAAAATAGCAAGTAAAAGTGATTTTCTTGGAAAAATGATTATACAGACATGTGTTTAAAAATTGTATGAGTAATCAATATGTATGAAAGATTGCTAGAATCCATGCACCTCGTATGCACTTATTTAACCCCTTTGCTGCTAGGCCTCCCCCCCCCCCATGCTAAGCCTTTTTTTGGCTATTTGGGGTAGTTCGCGCTTAGGCCCCTGTAACTTTTTGACCACAAAAGGTATCCACGCCAAATTTGTGACCGTTTCTTCCAACACAATGGGGATTTTAAAGGTACCCAGGGTTTGTTGATTCCCCTGGAGGGGACCCAGAAATTAGCCAAAATACAGATACATTTTGTTTTGTTTTGGAAAAATGGGAAGAAAAGGGCTGCAGATGAAAGCGTCTCTTTTTTTTACCTGAAAATAGTATCAACAAAGGGTTTGTGGTTCTGAAATCACCAGCTTTCAGGGACTGACAGACTTTTGTCAGAAAACCAAAATATTTTACACAGTTTTGGCATTTTACTGGGACATAACCTATTTTTGCTATTTTTTGTGCTTTCAACCTCCTACCTCAATGGACTCCCCCGGGTGTCTAGTTTTCAGAAATGTGTGGGTTTGGTAGGTTTCCCTAGATGGCTGCTAACCCTGGGACCAAAAAAACAGATGCCCCCTATGTATCCGAAAACAACTTGGGGGCATATCATCAAGGCCCGCAATAAAATTATCGCCTCTTTAGCGTTCGTTTTCGGACGAAAAGCGGCGATAATTTTATCGCACTATCAGCAAGGACACGCTAACGCGTGTTCCTATGCATCAGTGCCGCTTTCCCTAACGCCCATCTTTGCTTCGCCAATGATATGCAAAGTGGGCGTACCCTGCTAAACTAACGTTGAGAATGTCGCTAACAGACATTTCTCCAATTATCAAGCCAATCGCTAACCTGTGTAGCGACGAGAAAAGTAGCGCTGACCGCGCTTATCGCAGGTCTGCTTACGCCTGCTTTGAAACTGACTAAGCAATTATAGTCTATGGGTGGTGGATCATAATGATGAGACCACCCTGCCCTATCATCAACGTATCGCCTATCTCTGTGCGATTATCGCTTGGATTTTTATCGCTTTGGAGATAAGCGTTGCTGATAGCACGCTATCTCTTTGATAAAATTCAGCGATAGCCGGCGATAAATATCCTCCCGCTAAGCGCGCTTAGCGATAATTATCGCTGGCTGTTGCTGATATGCCCCCAGGTTTTGCAAGGGGGGTCACCTGAGTTTTTGGTCCCGGACTGGGCAGCCATCTAGGGAAACCTACCAAACCCACACATTTCTGAAAACTAGACACCCGTTGGAGTCCAGGGCGGTATGGCTTGTGTCGATCCCCCAACGTTTCCCTACCCAGAATCCCCTGCAAACCTAAAATTTTGATGAAAAAATCAAATTTTTCTCAAATTTCTTTGTGGGAAAGTTGAAGGATCACCGGGCTGACACAAATTTCCTACCACCCAGCATTCCCCCAGGTCTCCTGATAAAAATGGTATCTCACTCGTGTGAGTGGGTCAAGTACCCGCGACAGGCAACGTCCCAAAATGTATTGCGGAGACATCAAAATTACCTGTAACAAAACAATCTGCTTTTGCAAGGGGGTCACATGAGGTTTTGGTCCCTGGCTTGGCGGCCATCTAGGGAAACCTACCAAACCCATACATTTCTGAAAACAAGAGACCAGGCATTCCATGGAGGTATGGCTTGCGTGGATCCCCCAAAGTTTCCCTTCCCAGAATCCCCTGCAAACCTTAAAATTTGCTAAAAAATCAAATTTTTCGCAAATTTCTGTGTGGAAAAGTTGTGGGATTACCGGGCTGACACAAATTTCCTACCATCCAGCGTTCCCTCAGGTCTCTTGATAGAAAATGGTACCTCACTCCCGTGGGTGGGTCAAGTACCAACGAAGGGCAAGGGCCCAAAACGTATTGAGGAGACATCAAAATTACCTATCACAAAACAACTCGGTTTTACAAGGGGTGTCACCTGGGTTTTTGGCCCCAGGCTCAGAGGCCATCTAGGGAAACTACAAAACCCACACATTTCTGAAAACTAGACACCCGGGGAAGTCCAGCGAGGTATGGCTTGCTTAGATCCCCCAATGTTTTCCTACCCAGAATCCCTTGCAAACCTCAAATTTAGCTGTAAAAAACACATGTTCAACATATTTTTGTGTGGAAACACCATGCCGGCACAAATGTCCTTCCCCTACAGCGTTCCCCTCAGTCTACCCAGTAAAATGATAACGGCCAGGGGATTCTGGGTAGGAAAACGTTGGAGAATCCATGCAAGCCATACCTCGCTGGACTCCCCTGGTTGTCTAGTTTTCAGAAATGTGTGGGTTAGGTAGTTTCCCAAGATGGCCGCCGAGCCCGGGGCCAAAAACGCAGGTGACCCCCCTTGCAAAACCAGGTTGTTTTGTGATAAGTAATTTTGATGTCTCCTCAATATGTTTTGGGCCCTTGCATGCCGCAGGTACTTGACCCATCCACGCGAGTGAGGTACCATTTTTATTGGGAGACCAGCGAAAATGCTGGGTGGTAGGACATTTTTGGATCCATGCAGATTCAAGAACTTTCCCACACAGAAATTTGAGAAAAAATAGATTTTTTCAGCTTAATTTGAGGTTTGCAGGGGATTCTGGGTAGGAAAATGGAGAATCCACGCAAGCCATACCTCGCTGTACTCCCCCGGGTGTCTAGTTTTTAGAAATGTGTGGATTTGGTAGTTTCCCAAGATGGCCGCCGAGCCTGGGGCCAAAAACCCAGGTGACCCCCCTTGCAAAACCAGGTTGTTTTGTGATAGGTAATTTTGATGTCTCCTCAATACTTTTTGGGCCCTTGCCTGTCGTGGGTACTTGACCCACCCATGCGAGTGAAGTACCATTTTTATCAGGAGACCTGGGGGAATGCTGGGTGGTAGGAAATTTGTGGATTCATGCAGATTTCAGAACTTTCCCACACAGAAATTTGAGATTTTTTTTTTTCCAGTTAGATTTGAGGTTTGCAGGGGATATTGGGGAGGAAAACTTTGGGTGGTCCATGCAAGACATACCTCGGTTGACTCCTCCGGGTGTCTAGTTTTCAGACATGTGTGGGTTTGGTGGGTTTTCCAATATGGCCGGGAGCCCGGGGCCAAAAACCCAGGTGACCACCCTTGCAAAACCAGGTTGTTTTGTGATAGGTCATTTTGATGTCTCCTCAATATGTTTTGGGCCCTTGCTGTTAGTTTTGAAAATCCCATTCCTGCTATGCACTCGTATGATGCTACATTAGGTTAGCAGTGGGTGGCTAAATAGATGCCATTTGTATTCATGTTCTGCAACACACTGAGTTATCCCTGCGACATGCAAGCTTTAGTTAGCGAGTGTGACTCCATTTTGCATTTCGTAATCCTTATTAGGCTGCTTACACTGTGCCTGGGTTAGGCCTCATGGCTCAAATTGCTTGCCTCAGCAGAACACTGTATTTCGTTATTATTTTAGTTTCTGTCCAAGGCTGTTTCCCGACTTGCTAATGAGGAGGACATTCTGCTCTTGCATACCTATCTAAGTGTGTAGTTCTGCTCCCACATTAGGAGATGCTGAGACCCAGCACAGTGGCCATGGGTCTCTGATAACATGTACCCATCTGGCAGGTGGTAGCTCATCTCCCTGTGCCTCCTTTGTTCATGTTCGGCCCAGGCCGGTAGTTTTCCATGGTGGGCGTGATTGGAGGCTCTTGGGGAAGAATGATTACTCACTGCGGACTGTTGGGGAGTCAGTCCCTCGGCAGACATCTTAGGGTGGACTCCTCTGCAGAGCATTACTAATAAATGTAAGTTTGCATTCTCTACTGTCTGATTGACTCTACATTCATGGGAAGGCATAGTAGGTGGTTGTAAGACAACCCGAGTGGCCCTAGAGGACCACTTCCTTCATTGACTGTTGTGTGTATTTGACCCACCCACGTGAGTGAGGTACCATTTTTATCGAGAGACTTGGGGGAACGCTAGGTGGTAGAAAATTTGTGGATCCATGAAGATTCCAGAGCTTTCCCACACAGAAATTTTAGAAAAATTGTATTTTTTTCTGCAAAATGTAAGGTTTGCAGGGAAATTCTGGGTAGGAAAACGTTGGGAGGTTCATGGAAGCCATACCTCGCTGGACTCCCACGGGTGTCCATTTTTCAGAAATGTGTAGGTTTGGTAGGTTTCTCTAGTTGTCTGCCGACCCCGGGACCAAAAACTCAAATGCCCCCTATGTATCCGAAAACGACCTGATTTTGCAAAGGGGGTCACATGTGGTTTTGGTCCCAGGATTGGCAGCAATCTAGAGAAACCTACCAAACTCACACATTTCTGAAAACTAGAGACCCAGGGAAGTCCAGGACAGTATGGCTTGCGTGGATCCCCCAACATTTCCCTAACCAGAACCCCCTGCAAACCTCAAATTTTGATGAAAAAAATCAATTTTTTCTCAATTTTTTTTTGTGGGAAGGTTGTAGGATCGCTGGGCCGACACAAATTTCCGACCAGCCAGCATTTACCCAGGTCTCCCGATAAAAATGGTACCTCACTCGTGTGGGTGGGTCAAGTACCCGTGACAGGCAAGGGCCTAAAACGTATTGCGGAGACATCAAAATTACCTATCACAAAAACGATCTGCTTTTGCAAGGGTGTTCACATGAGTTTTTGGTCCCGGGCTTGGTGGCCATCTAGGGAAACGTACCAAACCCATACATTTCTGAAAACAAGAGACCCAGGGCAATCCATGGAGGTATGGCTTGCGTGGATCCCCCAAAGTTTCCCTACCCAGAATCCCCTGCAAACCTCTAATTTTGCTGAAAAAATCAATTTGTTCTCAAATTTCTGTGTGGGAAAGTTGTGGGATTACCGGGCTGACAAAAATTTCCTACCACCCAGCGTTCCTCCAGGTCTCGCGATAAAAATGATACCTCACTCGCGTGGGTGGGTCAAGAACCAGCGACAGGCAAGGGCCCAAAAAATATTGACGAGACATCAAAATGACCTATCACAAAACAACCTGGTTTTGCAAAGGGGATCACCTGGGTTTTTGGCCCTGGGCTCGGAGGCCATCTTGGGAAACTACCAAATGCACCACTTCGGGGGGTTGGGTGGGGGCATTGGGATGCCCATTTTGGGCAGCCCTCACCCCTGGCCTATAAAAAAATTATCCCTGGAATTTAGGGTGCTTTCTGCCCCCCCGAGGGGGCAGAAAGACTGTTTGTACCCACATTATATGGGGGGAACAAGGGCCCTTGCCCAAGGGGCCGCTCTCCCCTCCCTGGTGGCTAGTGGGTGGATCCCTGCTTGGGGATCGCACTCCTGGGGCAATCCCCAAGAAGGGATCCACTAGTGAATGGTACCATTGGAAAGGGGGGATTCTCCCCTTTCCAATGATACCTTTCCCAAGTGTTTTGGTGCTCGGGGGCTGAGATAGCCCCACGAGCACCGAAACAATGAAACTAAAACTAAGTTTCAGTTTCATTTTCATTGCAATGACGTCAGCGCACTATGCGTGCGATTGGCATTGCAATGAAAATGCAAATTGGCCTCAGGAGGTTGGGGAAGCTCTTCCCCAACCTCCCAAGGCCAATAAAAAAAAGGAAATCCCTCTGCTGTCTGCAGCAGAGGGATTTAGTGCCCCTGTTCTCATGACGGAATGGTTCTGTCATGAGCACAGGAGCACTGGTGCTCATGACGGAACCATTCTGTCATGTGCACCGAAAGGGTTAATCATTCATCACCACTCATACACTCATTCTAATACCCATACCTACCAAGGCAGCTATTCTAACATTCATTCACTAGCCATGTGCTCCTTCTAACATCCATGCAGTACACATGCACTAATTCAAACATCCATACATCACTAATACACTCATGAAAAGATGAATTAACCACTCATGGAGTCATATGACTATCCATGTAGCACTCATAAACTCAATCTAACATGCATTCACTGTTCATACAATCATTCTAACATCCATGCACCAGTCATGTAGTCATCCAATGTCTCAGACACTACTCATGCACTCATCCAATCATCAAGACAGTTCTCATGCAGACATCTAGTCAAGCAGGCACTACGCATGCTCTCATCCAATCAACCAGGTACTACTCATGAACTCATGCAATCACCAAGGCACTACTCATGTTCTCATCCAATCACCCAGGCACTACTCATGCAATCATACAAGCACTACCAATGCACTCTTGCAATCACCCAGGTGCTACTCATGCACTCATGCAATCATCCAGCCACTGCACCTGCGCTCATGGAATCTCCGAGGCACAATGCATGCACTTATCCCATCACCAAGGCAGTAGACTTGCACTCATCCAATCAAGCATGCACTACTCATGAACTCATCCAATCACCCAGACAATACTCATGCACTCATCCACTCACCCAGCCACTACTTATGGACTCATGTAATCACCCAGGACCTACTCATGCACCTATCCAGTCACCTAGGCACTACTCATGAACTCATCCAGTCACGCAGGCACAACTCATGCACCTATACAATCACTCAGGCACTACTCATGCACTCATCTAGTCACCCTGACACTACTCATCCACTCATGCAATCACTCAGGCACTACTCTTGCACTCATCCAGTCACCCAACTACTGCTCGTGCACTCATACAATCACTCAGGCACTACTCATGTACTCATCCAGTCACCCAAGTACTACATATACACTCATCCAATCACCCATTCACTACCCAGGCACTCATCCAATCACACAGGCACTACTCATGCACTCATACAATCACCCAGGCATTACTTAGGTACTCATCCAGTCATCAAGGCACTACTCATGCAGTTATCCAGTCACCCAGTTACGACTCATGCACTCAAACAATCACTCAGGTACTACTGATGTTCTCATCCAATCATCCAAGCACTACTCATGCACAGATTCAATCATCCAGGCACAACTCATGCACTCATCCAGTCACCCAGGCACTACTCATGTACTCATGCAGGCACCCATGCACTACTCATGCACTCATCCAGTCAACCAGGCACTACTCATGCACTCATCCAGTCACCCAGGCACTACTCATGCACTCATGCAGGCACCCATGCACTACTCATGCACTCATCCAGTCAACCAGGCATTACTGATGCACTCATCCAATCACTGAGACACTTATTGAATCATTTATCCACCACTCATTCAATCATCCTTCCAACACTCACTCACTTATCCAATCATCCTTCCAACACTAAAACAGTCATTGAATCCTGCATGTACCAATCATGTTCTTAGTGCACACATAAAACAATTACTTTAACCATGAAAGGTGGTTCTTTAAAGAACCTTATTATCTTTTTTGTAACTCTGTTTCTATTTTTTTTCATATTTTTAAATAGTTTCTTTTTTTGTATTTTTTGGAAAATAAAGTGTTGAGTGGCAAAAAAATTGTAAGTTCAAAAGGGAAGAGCAGTTAAAAAACTGGACAACATTTTAACAAAAAATTAACATTTGTGCTTCTCAGCAATGTTCACAATATTGTCAACAGACTGTTCTACAGCAGTTATGGTGGCTTTGCAATCCAAACAGTATGTAGCCACACGGCATAATTGAGGAGAGATAGCAGGTTGGTGTCTCTGCACTTCCGATGGAACAGTAGTTACTGTCGTAGGAGGTACTGCTGCAGATCTGCTTGGCTGGCTGTACTCATTTTCAGTTGCCTTTTGTGGTATATATTTAATTTAAGTGGGATAGCATTGGGGTAGTGCCACAAGAGTAGTTATTGGCAATACTGCGTGAAAGTGTTTTCATGGAGGCGAGGCTTGGAGCGTAAAGACGACGGTCACACTCTAAGAGTGCTCCGGACCCCTCCGTCATCTGCTCTAAGTTTGCAGACCCATCGGCGGATAAATTCCAGCTCCAAAAGTAAATACTGTCCTGCCAGCACTAACAACAGACTCCTATAGAGTGCGGGACCGAGGGACGATTGCACAAGACCAGATTCACCCTGAATCCACAAGGTACGCTCCAGACAAAATGGCGGAACGAGCTTGCTCCCCGATGCTGCGGGGAGCTACGGACCGGGCCTCCCGCAGATTCCCCTGCAGTGGGAGACTCCGGTGCCCCCAGTGCCCCACCGGAGTCTTCTGGAGTAGACAGGGCCCCCCAGCGATATCTGAGGCACAATCAGTCAGACAGCGAGGTCTCTGACCTGTAAGGGGCAGGCCCAGGGTCGCTCACAACAGAACGAGGACGATCGATGCCCTGAGCCCCAGTTTGAAGCAGATGCTGTTGGATTGGCGCAACCCCTCTCTAACAGACCTGTAAGCAGTGGAGTCCCAGAATTGGGGGTGGCACGGCCGCAGCGGCCCGGCTGAATAAATCAAGACCTGTACCGAGGACAGCCCCACTTGGTGGGCGAACGAGACTGGCCTGCGGCCCTGAACAGGGCACCAAGCCGCGGACCAGGTCCCACCTCAATGAAGACGGATCAAGGGGAGCTGCAGGCCTGACTCCAACACTCCAACCAGCTGCAGCAACAGATCCTGCGGTGCTTCTTGGCTGGTGTCCCCTGGGCCTAGAGGGGCAGGAGGCAATGCTGGCTGGAGTGCGCCCTGACTCCGGTGTGCGGCCCCCACTGACTGAGAACCAAGACTGCCGGACTAATTCAATCCACACCACGACACCTGAGTGGTGGCCGGCACAGGGCCTGGGGTGGTCCTGACAGTGGGGGGAATAGAGACCGAGGGTCTGGCATCATCCAGGGTGGGCTAGCCCCTGTCTCTCCTGAGGACTATAACCACAGAGGCCACAGACGGGGTTGGGCCCCCATCATAACCTTGGCACAAAATCCAGGCTCGGACCCCCCTGGGAGCCCATTCAAAACAGACTGAGTACTCGCTGCTTCCAAGTACCAAACACCAGGAGGCCAAGAGGGGTCCTGAGATATGGCGGCTCTTCCCCGAAAGTACTTCCACCCCAACACCTTTTTAACCCACCAGCATCTGACGACATCGGGGCCGGGGTGCCTACGGGGCAAGGCCCAAATGACTGGAACCTGTTATTCTTGTCTGGGAAGAACAAGGATGTGCCCCACCCTGCAAAGGACCTTAAGCAACCCTCCTCAAACCCACCAGAGGGCCGGACGAGAATGAGTCCTGTCCCCAACATAGCGTCCACCAAAACCCTGACGTGGTTTGGGCCAGAGCCTGCCTCCCCAACCACCACCATGGGGAAAGACCGAGGGCCTAAACCACCCCGACACAGACCAAGATGGACCAATATACCACGAATGACCCTGGGCCCACCACTGGGGTCACTGAGAAACCTACTCTGGCTGGGGGAGATCTTACCACAATCCTGCAAGCCATTGACTCCTCGCAGGCCTCAGTGGAGAACTAAATTGGCGAAGTCCAGGTAGATGTAGCTCTTCTTCTACAGGACCTCCGTAATGCTAAATCCCGCATTTCTTCAGTCAAAGATGATGTAACCCAACTTATGGAGCAAGTAGCCCACCTACCAACCCACACCAGAGAGTTGCACAAAAAGGGTGAAGATGCCGAAAACAGATCAAGATGAAATAATCTCTGTCTGGTAGGGTTCCAGGATGGGGCGGAGCAGGGACAGATAGGGGCTCTCATCGAGTAATGGCTCGAATCATGGATGCCCAAAGACATGCTGTCTGCATGGTTTGTGGTGGATCGGGCCCACCGCTCCCTGGCACCCAAGCCTCCCCCTGGGGCCCCGCACAGACCAATCATTGCCAGGATCCTTCATTTCAAGGACAGAGACTCCATTTTGAGAGAAGCCAGTAACCAGAAAACCCTGACCTACTGCAACTACAGCATAATGATCTATCCAGATTACACACAGGAGGTCCAGTCTCAAAGATGCTCATACACTGAACAAGTAGTGTATGAGCGTCATTCCAGGACAAAACCCTCTTTTTTGAAACCCCAGAGTCAGCCTGGACCTGGCTGACCGAGGAACGTCCCCCTCAGATCCAGAGCTACGGTTCCACCCTCGGGGCCTGGGCCGGAGCTACCCCTGCAATATCACCTAAAACAAGAAGAAGACGCACACGCTCCTGCAGGGGCTGGGGCACCCGCAGAGCCATGTCGGGCTTACCCACCGTTACCACCCAGAACCCCAGAAACCAAGTACTGCCGAATGACTCCCACTCCCTGCAATGATCCAGATCCCTAGATCGGTCAGCCCCCGGGGATAGCCCCCCTAAGACTCTGGGCACTAAATCCACTGACTCGGATCTCTCTTGAAGTCCGGCACTCCTGGGATGACCGACCCAACCAGGAGTCGTGAAAGCTGAGTACACCTCTAGGGTGAACTTGGGACAAAGGTCTCAACACAACATAACTTTTAGATAACTCTGCTGATGCACCAAGGATATCCTGACTAAGAGGGGGGTCCTCCACGCAACTCTGAAGCTAAATGTTATAGTTTAGCCTGTTAACTTTGGAATTTACCTGGGCGACAGATCCTTCTGTTATTGAAGTATAGGGTGGGGTTTGGGACCGTTGTCCAAGTTGTTGTTTTAATGCACTGTTTTGTCCTTGCAGCACTCCATCCTTGTACCATGATAGACACACACGTAACCCACATATCAGCAAACAAGACTTTGCTCCACGCTCAATAGCATCCCGACCTATCCCGCAACAAGATCGGGACCTGGTGACTCTCTGGCTCACCCATGCGGAACATGACACAGATGTTAAATAATGGAGACCCTCTCCGAGTGCTGTCATGGAACGTAAATGATCTGCTCGACAGAGTCAAGAGGACTGCAGTCCTGCGGTATGCCCAGAGACACTTTCCTGATATACTCTTGCTCCAGGAGACCCACCTCATGGGTAACCACTGTCCCTTACTCACAAGATACAGGTTTGATAGAGCTTGGCACTCTGGCTTCGAATGGGGTTCACGCGGGGTGGTAATCCTACTGAGACGCAACCTCCCCTTCGTACTTACTCATGCCACCAAAGATCCCCAGAGATGCTTCGTGGCCCTGTCTAGGATGCTGGGAGGGAATGCCCTCAACTTAATGTCAATACACATTCCTCCTGCAACACTCACACTAACCCTGAGGCGAATCAGTGACCTCATTGCTTCCCTGCCCCTGGGTGAGATGGTGATAGGGGGTGACTTCAACACGGTCATGCAGCAGGACCTCAATACCACAGGTGTACCCTCCATCACTAGGACACTGCACGCCAAACATCTGGGAAACTGGGCAACCACCTTGGGCGTTTGTGATGTCTGGAGGACATAGAACCCCGAGGCAAGCAATACATCCACACCTCCACGCACACCACATGCATGCACGAATAGACATGATCTTCATGCTGGCCCCTGAATGCCAGAAGATCAGAGAGATGACTATACTCACCCGAGGTATCTCAGATCACTCACCTCTGCTTCTGAATATAGGCGACCCCTCTGACACACTCTGCTCCATGTGGAGGATGAATGCTTGGTTCCTTCAAGATAGAGACTTCAAGAAGGCATTTGAGGTGGAGTTCCAACAGCACTTCCTGACCAACCAAAACTCCGTTCCCTCTCCGGGTACTCTTTGGGAAGCAGATAAAGCCACCTTCCGTGGCTTCGCTAAAGGCCAAATCAAAATCAAACATTCGGCCCAAGATAGTCGGCTTACCCTCTTCGAAGCCCAGGTGACCCGTCTAGAGAGGAGCACGCCGGAGGCTCAGGACGGCCCCCAAATGCCACAACTCACACTATTGAGGAAAGAGATTAAACAAATCTCCCTAGACTCAGCTAATTTGCTTTGGAGGTCCTCCATTGCCTGAGTATACGGTTGTGGGGACAAAAAAGGGAAGATTTTACACAGGCTGGCTACATATCCCCTGGTCAATTGCATAATCCCAGAAATTTGAGACTCCAAAGGACACACCCAGCACACCCCTACTTCGGTAGCCCAAGTTTCGCCGAATACTACTCCATAATCTACTCAGCCCAAAGACCTGAGACCTCCCTTTCCAAACTGATCAACCTGGAGGGTCTTCACCTTCTTCGCCTCAGTGCGGTTGAATCAGCTGGAATTGATCTCCCCATCACACACAGGGAAATAAATGAGGCCATATCTCGAATTGCATCAGGAAAAACACCAAGCCTCGACGGCTTTCCACAGGAATACTATGCCGCTTATCGGAACATACTTGTCCCTCACCTCTCTGATCTATTCACAGAGGCCGCTGATGTGGGATTTTTCCCTCTAGAAAATGATGTGGCTACCATAGTTGCCATCCCCAAAACGCAGCCACCTTCGCCAACCTGCGCAGACTACCGACCAATCTCTCTTATTAATACAGGGATCAAAATATATGCCACAATCCTGGCTCAACGTCTAAGACCATACCTGAACAAACTGATCCATCCGGACCAATGTGGCTTCATGCCGGCACGAGGTACAAGACACTGCCTCCGATGCCTCCACCTGGCCCTAGCGAACTGCCAGTCACTTAGGGCCCCATGCATCATCCGAAAATCGGGTCGCAAACGGGCAGATTCGCAGAATCTGCCCCTTTGCGACCTGTATTTTTGCATTTGGGATGCATCATCCCAAATGCAAAAATCGCAATTTAAGGAATCGCAAAATTGCGATTACTTAATTGCGATTGCATTTAAGGAATCGCAAATTGCTATTCCTAAAATGTAATGCACTAAACTGAAAAACATAGTGATTTTGCTAATAGGGGTCGCAAATTACCATCAATCTGAACTTGATGGTAATTTGCAAAAACTTTGAAAAATGCACAAAAGTGCATTTTTCAAAGTGCCATGTGGCGCGCACATATGCCCTTACGGCATATGTGTGCGCCACATGAGCCCAGATGCCAAATTTGGGGGTGCAGCAGGGTGGCCTTTAAGGCCCCATAGCACCCTTCAAATTGCATTCGCAATTTGCGAGTACCTATTCGGCTTCCCATTCATTCCTATGGACCTCTAGGCCCATAGGAATTAATGGAAAGGCATTCCTTAATTGCGAATCGCAATTTGCGATTCGCAATTAAGGAATTTGTAGGAATCGCAAATATTTTTGCAAAACCTACATGCATAGGCAATTGTGATTCCTTAATAGCGATTCCTTAATAATCGCTATTAAGGAATCGCAATTGCCTAGCTTGATGCATGTGCCCCTAACTCCCTACCTAGCACTTCTCCTAAATAATTTCGAAAAAGCCTTCGATTCAGTCTACTGGCACTATCTGGAGGACGTATTTGTCGCAATGGGCCGGGGACAACACTTCCGCTGCTTAGTCTGGGTGTTATATTCCAAACTGAAGGCACGGGTGCTCATAAATGGAGTCCCCTCTCGCCCCTCCTCTTTGCCCTGGCGATGGAGCCCTTGGCTTGCCTCATTCGGTCTGAGGACCAGATCCAGAGGTGGAAGTGGCAAGGATCCCATGAGGATAAGATTGCTTTATATTCAGATGACGTCCTGCTCTTCCTTGCGGAGCCTGCCCAATCTGGACCCAGGTGCCTCCAAATACTCCGCTCCTTCGAGTAGGTCTCGGGCCTGCATCTGAACTCAGCTAAGTCAACTTTGGTGCCCCTTCACCTATCAAGGGACTGTTTCTACTGGCAGTCAACTATACCCATCAGGTGGCTATCGTTCAAATACTTGGGAATCTGGGTTGCGTTACTCCCTCATTTTGCATGGTCACTCAATATCACCCCATTGGTCTGGAGGGCCAAAGACGATCTCCAGAAGTGGCAAACCTTGCCGCCTAGGGAGAGTAGCCCTTTTTAAAATGATGATTCTCCCCCGATTCCTGTATATCATCCAAAATACCCCATTCCATCTTCCTCAAACTTGGTTCAGGGAAATGGACAGTCTTGCTACCAAATTCCTCTGGAGCGGGATGAGACCACAAATGGCTCTTTCTCATTGCCAGATCCCACCCTTTGATGAGGGCATGGGCATGACTAATCTATATTTATACTATCTAGCAACCTGCCTACTCACCCTACATGATTGGTTCAATGGTGGCTGGTCGGATCCGGCATATAGGGTCAAATTGGGTGAACTGGGACTCCCCAAAATTCAGGCAATTATGTACAGAGGACCAATACCCAAGGCTCTGCCTGTGGTGACACGCACAGTTCTGCTGGCTTGGAGCGCTTCCCTGCGACACACCCAGTGGATGAACAAACTGACCCAACTCTCTAGCAGGGCGCCTGGCTTAAAGAAGTGGGAGAGTTGGAGGGGTTCCGGGCATGGGACCTGATTGGTATTTAGCAACTAAGAGACATATGGGTTGGTGATCACATACGCACATTCCAAGACTTGCAGACCCGCCATTCCCACCACCCATCGCAATTCAACAGATACTTGCAGCTACGCCACGCCCTAAACACGTATATACCAAACGGCACAACACTCCCAGAATACAGCCCCATAGAAGCACAGACTTCCCTAGGAAAGCCCACCCTGCTGAAGATACCAAGGAGAGCACTTTCCACTGCAAGTGCAGTGGTAGTATGAAGGGGAATAGCTTCAGGATACCTGGTAGCATTATTAACTATTACCAATATGAACCTGTTTCCTGATGCTGTTTGAGGGTCAAGGGTACCAACAATGTCAATCCACACTCTTTCAAAGGGAACCCCAACCAATGGAAGTGGTATTAGGGGGGTTTCAGGTAGCCACCTGTCTTCCCACTGGTTTGACAGGAGGCTCAGGAGTTTCAAAACTCTTCCACCTTCTGGGACATACCTGGCCAGTAGAAAAGGTTGCCCAACCTACTCCTTGTTTTGGTCTGACCAGGATGCTCAGCTAGGGGGATGTCATGGCCCATTATGAGGAGAAACTCGCAAAACTTCTGAGGCACTGCCACTCTCCTAGTGGCACCAGAATGGAGTCCCTCCTCCCAGTAGGTATTGTGGGAAGTACTGACATGTCCCTTGTCCTTATCAGCAGCTTGCTATCTCAGGCCTTCAAGAGAGGGACAGATTTTCTTCCCCTGGCACAGATCTACCCTAGGGGGTCCCACTAGCCCTAAGAGCTCTGCAGGGTAAGGCCCAAGCTCATGGGGCTCAGTTCCCTCTCGAGGTGATAGGACTTCTCCACGAGCAGAGGGGACCTGGTCTGAGGTCTGTTGGAAAGCTGGTTTACCAGTCATCTTGCCTTTTCTCTTGGCCATAATTTCATTTTCCAACACTTCTTTTTCCCCCTGGGTTCTACTCTGTGCTCTTGTTTTTACACACACACCCACTCAGGTATGCCCAGCATGGCTGCATGGGCTTTTCTTTATATTTAAGCCCATGCTGAAGACTCCAGATCATTACCAAGCAGACACTGTACAGGAATTGCAGAAGATACTACTGCCCTTTTGTGGCCAGTAACCCCCCCACTCTGACGCCAATGCCATTGGATGTACCTCAGCCTGATTATCAGCATTGAGGACTATATAGGTCTCTCCAGGCAAGTACTGGTTTGAGGACACCAGTTGCTCATTCACCATGGTGATACTGGCACCAGTATCTCTCAGAGCTTCAACTTTAACCCATTTAATATGTGGCTGTTGTCTGTATTTCTCCAGATTACTGGGCCAGGAAGTAAGTGCAACTATATCCATCACACCCTCTGTGACTAGAGTTACCTCAGTGAGCTTCTTGACATGGACAGGGCCCACCTGTAATCCCATTGGGAGACTTACCACTGCGTTTTCTGCAGGAGTACTAGAGGCATTTCTTTAGTGGGCATCCGTGCGTTTCTATAGTCATGGCACCAAGCATTCTTGTGATCCCAGTTCTTACCCTGGTACCCACACATAGACTTTGTAGAGGTTCCGAGCCCTCCCTTCTGAGCAGGTTTTTGGGGGCCTTTAGAAGACTCATTTTTGTTTTTATCTTTTTTGGTCACCATCTTTCCTTTGTGGGGGTCTTTTTGCCCTCTGTCCTTTGATCACTCCCACCAGTGGTAGTTTTGGTCACCCTTATTTTTACCCAGTGGTCTGCCTTCTTCCCCAACTTTTGAAGGAGAAAGTGGACCTATGCGCCTTGACACCCTTGGGTGATTGTTTCGCGCTCTACAAATCTCCATTTCATTTCATTTCATTTCATTTCATGTCTCATTGTAACAATTACTCAATAGATGCTCTTTCATGATTACTTTTTAAAGCCTATCATAATCATGCACATTGTTACCTTTCAAGCAGCCACCTAGAATTTTAGCTGAAAAGTCTACAAAATCAACTAAAGGCGTGACTCTGGGATTGTTGAGTCTCCCTGAAATTTGTTTATATGTTCCTCAGTGGTAAATACAAAGCCATCAAAGCCCTCAATCAGGTTACCCTTCATGAGGTCATAGGACTCAGCATTTTCCTCTTTCAATGTCAGAAGTCTATCCCTGCATTTTCCAGAGAACTGTTCCCATAAGAGAGAGGCCCAATGCTTCTTGTTTACCTTCCTATTGATGCAAACTCTCTCAAAAGCAGAAAACCACTTGGTGATATCATCACAATCTATATATTTGGGAACAATCCGCTTGCAGATTTTAGGGTCAAAAGATTTCTCTCTCTCCCTAGTTATGAAATTGCTGCCACCAGAGATGGGTCCAAGTCTCATCTCCATTCTCTGTTTCTCTATGTGTATGAGTTGAGCTTCTAAAGTTAACCTCCAGTCCAGTCATTCTAGGGAAAGCTCCTCCTCTGAGGGCTTGCCTTCAGTTTCTGAGTTCAGTGACTCTGTAACCTCCTCAGAAGGGTTATCACCCATCTGGTCCTCCTGGGACACATCTTCATTCACTGGATGATATCTTGCATATTCTGTCAAAAGCCTTCTAAGCTTATCAATGGTAGCATGATAGACATTTTTTTTCCAGAGTTTTATATAGCGCAAATTTGACCCGAAGTTATCAGAATGCTTTACATGACCACCAGTTGCTTTACAGAAGGACACATTCATTTTGTTAGACACAGGAAGATTAAGTGATTTGCCCAGAATCACAGGATGTTGAGCTTCCCGGTGGAGACTTGAACCTGGTTCCCCAGCTTCGAGGTCGACTGCTCTAGCCGTTAGTATGTACAATCCCATCACCTTTACAAAGAGCACATAACTGGGAGAAGGATAACTTCATCATGTAAGAGGTCAGGTTGAGCTCCTGATCCTGGTTCTCTGTGTCAGTCATGTTTTCTACTAAAGTTGAGGTAAAAAACCTTAACAAAATACTCTTTTGTCCTAAGTAAAGTAAAGCCTTTTAAATTCTAACAACTAATTTCAGGGACTTAACCAAGGCCCCAGCAGTCAATTTTTGAATTTTGCAAAAAAAGGTCAATTGAAAAATACAACTAGCTAAAGACAATTTTTGGATTTACTCGTGTGGTATCTTATTGGCAATGTGGTAGCCACACCACTGATCCACCACTGTAGGAAGATGGCTATATATAACGTGTATTAAAATGTAGTACACTGTGCAGAGAGTCCAGTGAGACCCAGATTGATATACAGAGGCAAAAGTAGAAAATAATAACACTCTATTTGGGAGGGAAGTTCTAAGCATTTTTTGTACTCACAGAGGCAATAAATGAGACACACACTAAAGAATAAATCTGAGATGAATTTTTGAAACTAACACTGATTTTCATATACATTTTAAGACCCAGAACCTCATTCACAGGTAAGTACTTATTTTGTTATGAATTTTTACAGTTTGGAAAATAACTCACAGTTGTGAGCAATTACGCACAGGAGAAGTCCATGGAGAAAAATAGAAAAATGTATAGAAAATCATACAGTTCATTCTCAGAGTTCACCTTTGGGTGTTAGTAGGATAGAAAGGCCAGGTCCAATGTTGCACCAGCAGATTGTCTGGAACTTCCTGGATTCTGCCAGGAGCAGTGTGCTGAGGTCGTTGGTGACAGGCACTATGGAGAAAGGGGCCACCTCAAAACATGCTGCATAGGGGACTTACAGGGAAGTCCGGGGGACCACAAATGAGGGATATGGTCACAAGGGCCTCAAGAACACTGGAGTACCACTGGTTCATCAGTACCCAGGCCGGGCGGCTAGGTACAGAGCAGGTAGGTCAGCTGAGTCCTGTGCGTCAAGATGGACTTTGTGGTCAGGGGCAAGCAGGTTGCAGGGATGAGTTCTGGACAACTGGGCCACTCAAAAAGTAGGTCTCAAGGGTCTTGACATCCCTTGATGGGTGCTGGCTTCCTGGGTAGTTGGAGTATGGATCAGACTCTTCGTCTCAGTGTCAGTAGCCGGTGGTCTGGTACCTCGGGTATTGCCATGGCATTCCTCTGGTAGGTCTTAGTGTCCTCTCACATGGTGGGTAGACAGATCTGACCCTCCAGAGCTGATGTACCTCTTTTGCTTTGTTGCATCAATGTCACTGGAGAGCAGCAAGTTGGTAAGCCGAGCTCTGCGGGATTGATGCCTGCGGACTGCAAGGGAGTAGTTAATCTACTCCAAGGGAGAACTTTAGCAATTGCTGAAGGGCTGGAGGTGCTCTGGGGTTCTTGGAGGCCTCACAGCAGCAGGAATAGACAACACACAATGAAGTTCGAGTTCAGAATTGAGGGTTGCCATATAAATACTAAATTTAGGGGTGTTAAAGGGAGTACCAGGTAGTAGTCAATTGGATACAGACATCTAGGATGACTACAGCCCCCTGTGACCATTTCCATTGTGGTCATAACCCTGACCCTGTTTGGCTACTTCTCTCCAACACATGATAGAGGAATTGGAGAAGTGGGGTCCACATCATCTGCCCTACATTAGGGGTGGTGCTGGCTGAATGTGGGAACACTTCCTAATCTCATAATTTCCCCACCTGTCCTCCTGATAAAAGTGGACAGGAGGGTTGGTATCCCCCACTAACCGGGGATGCCTTGGTTGTATTTCTAAGGTGGCATCGCCTTTGAAGCTTCCTATCTTGGAATGCCATTCCAGCCTGGAAGACGTGTGAAGCACCTCCACTCAGATCAGGCATTGTTCCTGGCCTCTGAGAGTGTAGGCTCTCACTCAATGAGTCCATACACATGTCTAGTGGTGGCAGGCTGGCAGAGGCCAGTCAGAATCCACATTAGTAGCTGGTAGGTTTTCAGGGGACCCTCTAAGGTATCCCCTGTGTGCATATTTAATAAATCAAACACTGGCATCAGTGAGGATTTATTAAGACAAGATGTGAAGCCATCATGAAGCTGGGGATCTCATGCTGAAAATAATCCAGCCCATAGTCTCTTTATGTCTTCCCTATGCACTCACAATTTCCCAGAATAGACTTGGAGAAATTAAGGTCATATCCACTCAGGCAGATATGTCCACACAGGGGATACAGGGCACCATGCCTTAGGACTGTGAGGCCTGCTGTATATACCTGGTTGACCTATATCTCATGCAGTGTCTGCGGGCATGGCACGCAAGGATGTGTGTATGTTGACTCTTAAGTTTTTTCTGCACCAAGACAAGCAGCCTGAAATTGCAGTTTGCACAGTCTTGGTAAGGAGTCCCTAGAGTAGCACAATTCATGCTGCAGCACTAGTGGACCCTCTTCAGTTCCAATGTCCTAGGTACCAGGGTTATCTTTTGCTAGGGACATACAAGAGCTGATGAAGTTGTGCTAATCATGGTGCAGTTTTGGAAAAGAGCTCTAGCACAGTGATCTTGGTTAGCAGGGACCCAGTACACTTTGAAATCACATCATGCTCCAGGCAAAAAGTGGGGGCTAACCATGTCAAAAGAGGCACTTGCCTAGTTATGCAGTAGCTTGCTATGTCTATATGTCTCAAAAACATTTTCAAAACACCTTCACTCACTGGATGATTTCATCAGTGCTGTCAGAAAAATGCATTTAAGAAACAGCTTCACTCACTGGATGATTTCATCAGTGCAGTCATATAAATACATATATTCACTGAAAAAAAACAAAGGTTACAGGGAAGTTGTAGTTAGGAAATAGAATTAAAAACATAGAAATTTACAGGTTACAGGGACATTATAGTTAGGCTCACATTTCACTTTATAAAAACAGTGAAATTCAGCAGTTATAGTTAGCTGAGCTGAGCTAACTATACATTTCGACCTGCAATTCACTGCTTATGACATAATATATTACATCACTCATGACATGGTCACTGGCATCTCAAATGACATCACTGATGATGTCATCCAGTGAGTGTGAGTGTGTTCTAAAGGGTTATGAGTGTTAAACATATATACCAAGGTACAACAAAAGTTAAAATAGTATACATTCTGTACAACTGAACAATGCTATTTCTAACATATATTTTGTGAGTGGCTGTGTTACTGTGTGCATCCGTGTGTGACTGGGTATCTGACTGCCTGTATGGGTGTGTGAGTAGCTGTGTGGGTGAGTGAATGGCTGTATGAGTGACTAGATTGGAGAGCGAGTGGGTGTGTCAGTGGCTTTATGGGTGAGTGAGTGGCTGTGTGACTGGCTGTATGACTGGGTGAGTGAGTGTGTAATTGACTGTATGAATATGTGAGTGGTAGTGTGAGTAGCTGTTAGGGTGAGTGAGTGCTTGTGTGAGTGACTCTGGATAAGTGAGTGGATGTATGAGTTGCTGTGTGGGTCTGTGAATGGGTTTATGAATGTTTGTGTGAGTAGGTGTATAAGAGATTATATAGGGGGTGAGTGGGTGTGTGAGTGCTTCTGTTGATGATGTCATCAGTGATGTAATTTGATATGTCATAAGTGATGTCACAGACCATGCAGTGAGTGATGTAATATGTGAGGTCATAGGCAGTGCATTGTGAAATGTGAGTCTAACAATAACATCCCTTTAACCTTTGGTTCTTTCAGTGAATTGTTTAGGTTTTTTAATTCTATTTCCTAACTATAATGCCCTGTAACCGTTGTTTTTTTCAGTGAATTTCTAAGTGTGTTTTAGTTATTGTGTTCTAACTATAACAACCCTGTAACATTTGTTTTTTTAGTGAATTTCTAGGTTTTTTAATGTTATTTCCCTAACTGTAACCGTCAACCATTGATAGTAAGTTTGAGTGAGTGCATGAGTGTCTCAGTAGGTCTGTGAGTGGGTGTGTGAGTGTCACAGCGGGTCTGCAAGTGGGTATGTGAGTGTGTGAGTAGGTCTGTGAGTGGATATGTGAGTCTCTGAGTGGGTCTGTGAATGGGTGCCTGAGTGTCTAAGTTGGTCAATTAGTGGGTGTGTGAGTGGGTCTGTGAGTGAGTGCACAAGTCACTGAGCGGGTCTATGAGTGGCTGCAGTAAGCCTGTCAATGGGTACATGAGCCTGAGTAGGTGCATGAGTAGCTGAGTTGGCATGAGAGTGGGTGCATGAGTGTCTGAGTGCTCTCTGTTTTACCCTCTTCTGCTGAGTTTTGTATTTTCTACTTCTTTTTCTGCCCTCTGTTATACCTTTCCTGCTCATTTTTCTGCCTTCTGTTTTGCCCTCTTCTACTCTGTTTTGCCTTACCTGCTCATTTTTCTACCCTCTGTTTTGCTTTTTTTGCTAGTTTTTCTGCGCTATGTTTTCCTTTCCTGATTGTTTTTCTGTCCTCTGTTTTGCCTTTTTTGCTAATTTTTCTGCCTTTTTTGTTGAATTTCTCTGTCTATAATAAGAGAGTTGGGCCACCATAATGTCAATGGAGGAGGGGGGGCGTGAAGCCCTGGGGACCCCTTTCCCCGGGGCCCATCATAAGAAAATATGGGAGGTGGCCACCCTTCCCGGGCCAATTTCTGCCCTGGGTACCCTTTCCCCTTGAGACCTGGCCACATTTGAATGGGAGGGGAGCCAAATATCCCTCCTCCCCAGGCTGATTTTGGCACCGGGGACCCCATTCTCTGGGCCCAGCCTTAACTGAAATGGGGAGGGGGGCTGAATGGCCCACTCCGATTTTGGCCCTGGGCACCCCATCCCCCCAGAGACTGGCCTTCAAATTCTGGATTCCCTGGAGCCCACCCAGGGCACCCAGTCACCAATGTTGGTGACCGTGGGGGGAGCCTGAATGCCCCCATGGTCCCTGCTGGCTGGATGAGTGAGTGGGTGTGTGAGTGGCTGTATGGCTCTGTGAATGGGTTTGTGAGTAGTTTTGTGTGTGTGAGTGGGTTTAGCAGAGATAGCATATGGGTGTGAGTGGGTGTAAAGGTTTGTGAATGAGTTTGTGAGTGGTTATGTGGGAGTGTGAGTGGGTTTATGAGACATAGAATAGGGGTGTGAGTGGGTGTGTGAGTGCTCTTTTTGGGGGAGTTTTAAATAGCGTGAACTCGACCCGAAGGTATTAGAGACTTTACAGGAGAACCAGTTGTGTTACAGATGGACACATTCATTTTTTCAGGCAGGAGGAGATTAAGTGATTTGCCCAGAATCACAGGATGTTAAATGTCCCTGCCAAGACTCGAACCCGGTTCCCCAGCTTTGAGGTTGACTACTCTAGCTGTTAGGTCACATCCTCTGATGATGTCATCAGTGATGTCATCACAATGTGATTTGAGATGTCCTCAGTGATGTCAGCAGTGATGTCATTGACCATGTCATTAGTGATGTAATATGTGAGGTCATAAGCAGTGCATTGCGAAGTGTAAGTTACAGTTAGCTCAGGTAAATATAACTGCTTAATTTGATGGTTTTGTACGTGTGACATGTGAGCCTAACTATAACGTCCATATAACCTTTGTTTTTTCAGTGAATTTCTATGGTTTTTTTATTTGCTATTTCCTAACTATAATGTCCCTATAACCTTTGCATTTTTCAGTGAATGTCAAGGTTTTTTTTTAAATTCAATTTCCTAATTATAACGTCCCTGTAAACTTATTTTTTCAGTGAATTTCTAAGATTTTTTAATGTGTAACTGTCTGTGTGGGTGTGCTACTAGCTGTATCAGTGAGTTGTACCTGCTCTTTTAATGGAAATCAATATGTAGTTTTCCTCAAAATAATTATCCAATTGTCTGAGTTTGTACTGGTTAATAAGTAAGTGCATGTCTAGTATGTATTTTGCAATGTCACCAGTGACAATGTGTGAGTTTTGGCAATGTTATTTTTTCTTGTACATCTTTATGTGGAAATTTCTCATGACATAAATCTTACTTTACAAAAGACGATGAGAGTACAAAGATATACATTTCCAACAAACAATGTTCCTTCTTTTGAATGATATATTGTAAATGCTTGTTTGTGTGGTGGAGTTGGGGTTGTATTCCTCTTTCTGAAAATGTACAAACAAATTTTGAAGGACAAGCACTCAGGGCCCTTTTATTGTGCTGCCCCTTTACTTGATAAACCACAGAAGGTTGTGTAGTGTCAACAGTAATATGTTTGAATTTATAATAATATATATAGGAAGCTGGCTCTCTATATAGTGTACTAAAATGAAGCACACTGAGCAGAGAGTTCAGTGGATCGCCTATTGGTATACAGAGGCTAAAGTAGATAATGTTAATGCTCTTTTTGTGGTAGAGTGGGCAAGCAGTTAGGCTTATCAGTGGGTATTGCTAAGCATTTGTTGTACTCACAGAGCCAATAAATGAGACACATACTGAAGAATAAATCCAAAACCAATTTGTAAAAATAACATTGTTGTTTATATAATTTTTCAGACGATAACTTTGTTCAATGTTAAGTGCTTTTTAAATTATGAATTTTTAAAGTTTGCAAAAGAAATCACTGTTGTGCACAATTACGCACAGCAGAAGTCAATGGGAGAAAATATGAAAAAGAATATAAAATCAGACAGTCAGTTCTTGAGGTTCACTTTCTGGATTCAGGTAAGTTGCACTGCCAGGTCCAATGTCCCAGCAGCAGAAGACTGGGAGCGTCACGGATTTGGCCGGGAGCAGGGTGCTGAGTTCATTTGTTACAGGCGTGCTATGAAGAAGGGGGCCACCTGAAAACATGCTGCACAGGAGGACTTAAAGGTAAGTCTGGGGGATCCCACTCAAGGGAGCAGGTCACAAGGGTCGCAGGAATACAGAAGCATAGCTAGTTCATCCTTACCCAGGCTGGGTAGGCTGGGTGCAGTGCAGATAGGGCAGCCAAGCGTTGTTCATTGAGATAGTCTTTGCGGTCAGGGCAGGTAGGCTGCAGAGATAATTAGAGGATAGCTGAACCACTCACTGAGTGGGTCTCAGGGGTCTTGAAGTCCCTCAATGGGTGCCTGCATCATGTATTGTTTGATTCCTGATTGGATTTTTTCTTCTCGGTCTTTGTTGCAGGGGTTCCAGTACCCTGGGAATTGGCACTGCATAGCTCCAGTAGGTCTGGTATCCTCTAACTTCATGTGGGGACAGAGCTGACCCTCCAGAGCTGATGTACCTCTTCTTGCTTTGCTGCTGCTTCAGAGTCACCGTAGAGCACCAGTTCGGTAAAGCAGACTTCTCAGTTCGGTGCCTACAGGCTTCAGGGGAGTAGCTCCTCTACTCCAATGGAGGTTTCAAGCAATATGTCAATAGGCTGACAGTGCTCCAGGAATCTTGGAGGCCTTACAGTTGCAGGACGAGACAGCAGGACACAGTGGTTGAGTCCTGGAAGCAGCTGGCAGGGTTTGGCAACAATTTTCTGTAGCAGGTTTTTGGTTCTCAGGGCAGCAGCTCCTCTTTATCCATTTCTCTTCTTAGATCCATAAAATCTAAGTTGCAAGGTCCAACTATGCCATCTAAATACTAAATTTAGTGGCATTAAAAGAGGGAGACAGGTAGTAACTAATGAGCTACCTTCCTTTAGGGTGTCTACACTCTCTAAGTGGCTACTTCCTGTGGGAAACAGCACTACCCTATCCATTATAGGCTAATTTCCTACCATCTCAAGTTGGAGGAATTGCAAAAGTAGTGTCCAAACCAGGGGTGGTGCTGGCTGAATATGGGCACACTTCCTCATCTAACTAATTGTCCTGCCTTTCCTCCCATCAAAAGTGAAGCAAGAAAGTGGGGTTGGAAGCATCTACTATCTAGAGATGCCTGGTCACATTTCAAAGGCAGCAAAGCCCTTGAATCTTCCTGCTCTTCCAAGCCATTCCAGCCTTGAGGAGGGTGCAGCACCTTTGCCAGGAGCAGGCTTTGTTCCTGGCCTCTGAGAGCATGGGCTCTCACCCCATGAATTCAGATACATGTCTGGAAGTGGCTGGCTGGTTGTCATCGACCACACCAGTACTTAGCAGGTTTTCAGTGGACCCTTTAAAGGGTCTCCTGTGTGCATATATTATCAAATCCAACACTGGCATCAGTGAAGATTTATTAGGATGAGATGCTTGGTACCAAACATCTTAGGGTACATTGAAGCCATCATGGAGCTAGGAAACTTGCAATGACAAGTATCCAGTACATGTACTCTCCATAGCTTTCCTGTGCACTTACAATATCCAAGAATGTTTTGGATATTGCAGGGTCATATCTGCTCATGGAGATATGTCCACACATGGGATATAGTGCACCCTGCCTTAGGGTTTTTAGGCCTGCAGTAGGGGTGACTTACCTATACCTCATGCAGCGCATTGGGACATGGTACACAGGACTGTATGTCATGTTGACTCTTCAGTTTTCTCTCTCTGCACCAAGACATGCAGCCTGCAATGGCATTCTGCCTGGTCTTGTTGAGGGGTCCGTTGAGTAGTACAATTTGTGTTGCAGCCTCAGAGGACCCTCTTTAGTACCAATGACCTAAGTACCAGGGGAACCATTTCCTAGGGACTTATATGGGTGGCTGAAGTTGTGTCAATCATGGTACAGTTTTAGGAAAGATATCTGGCACTGGGGACCTGGTTAGCAGGGATCTAGTGTACTTACAGTACAAATCAACATCATGCATCAGGCAGAAAGTGGATGCTATCCATGTGAAAAGAGGCACTTTCCTACATATATATATATTTTAATTTGGACTTGTGCACCCGTCCCGATGCCTCATGGGGGATACGTGCCTCCGCTGTACTTTTGGTAATAGTAAATTACAATTTTATTTTAAGTTAATAGGTTTAGTAATAGTAAAAGAAAAGTACTAGAATAATAGCGGAAACACTTTTTAAAGGTTGTTTTAATACGTTTTGGGGAGTTTAAATGCCATTGCAGACCATGCCAACACGTATTTCTGGATTTGTGCAGAGGACCTGACTCCGGCATATTTTTGGCAGTAATAAAACACATATATAGACACTTTTAAGGTTTACTTTATGGAAAGAGTTTACTAACAGACTAGAAATATAGTATAATTACAGTGGAAATACATTTTAAATGTCATTTAATGTATTTTGTGAAGTCGCGACTGCACTTCGACAGAGCTGCGTATGCGTTGCAAATCCTATGTGACAGAGAAACAAATTGATTTGATAGGCTAAACACGTTTCTATCATGAATACTGGAAGGTCCCACCACTTTCCACTGTTTTAAGGAGTGGCTGTGATTTTCACACTTTCTAACGCCACTGACTATTTTGTGTTTTTGTTTTGTGTTTTTGTTTGTTTTTCCAACTGATTGAAGATGGCATCTGCTCCAGAAGATCAGGGAGAGCATCACAACAATTCTTCAGTGGAAGAAATTCAGCAGAAAACAAAAGAAGGCATAGTTTGACAGTTTTTTTTATCTCTCCTTATGAAAAAAAATTCTGTGCCAGAAAAGTGACGTGCAACATGTCCCACCAGATTCTTTCTCATGGCAGTGATAAAAAGTACTCATGTTGTACTTCAAACATGTATAAACATCTTAGAACCATACATGGAACACGCCTTGCAAGAGCAGAATTAGAGAGGTTGAAGAGCAAGCAAGGAAGATGTGCTGCTGGAGAAGAACAAGCAGGCATATCATCTGCTGGTGGACACATCCTGGATATTCTGAATAGTATCCCAGAATTTTCAAAGGTTGCTATTTTTTGCCTAAAATGCAGGTGGCTACTTTGTATAGGTGAACAAGCTGTACCTACTCTAGTGTAGCTCATTAATGCACAGACTGTTACGTTTTTTTTTTACAAGTTAAAGAGCACTTGTCATTCTTGTGTGTTTCTTCTTCCAAAGGAAATCTCAGTTTTTTGGTGGTTTATTTAAGAAACAAATCAAGCACCAAAAAAATACAAAATTGTTAAAAAATCCCTAACAAGTAAAACATGTTTACAAAAAATGTAAAAAACAATTCTTGTTAGAACCACCCATTCCAGTTTAATAAGGAAAATGTATAAGTTAAATGTATGTTTGCAACAGTGTGACTATGTCTTGTTATGTCTATTGATACTTACTAATTACTTAGGGGTCAATTCCAATCCCATAAGGAAGGCCTTCCCAGAGCCGTCCAGAGCCGGAGCCTCCGACCGACTCATACTGGAAGCCGTGTCTTCGAAACGACGAAGTACGATGCTCAAAATCCCTTACTTAACGAACGACTCGGTCACTTCATACGTCTCCATTTTCCCAACAAGAAGCCTCCATAAACGCTGAATGGAGTCGTACGGAGGCATATTTCCAGCCCGATTACGACCAGCCAAGTACGATGCGTATTTCCCAAGTGCTGAATCCGTCGCCACTACCCACACGTCAGAGCATCCGGAAGAGCAGTATTTCAACTCCAAAGTGTGCCACAACACGATCACTGCAAACGAGACGGCGCAGCCATGCATCCTATCGCTCACGTCATACCCATACTCTACACCTACAGCCAATACTACAACCCCAACTGATGCGTTTGTCACAAACGGTAAGTCAGACACCTGCCACACACAAAAACGCCACTACCCAGCGAAAGGCAACATTACACACAGCTTGTGAGAAAGCACAGTCGCCACTGTGGTCGGGGGAATACTTGCAGCATTGTCTACCCTATATCTTATCTTAATGGTGACTTATAGAGCGCTCGTTCACCAATTGGTTTCATGGCGCTGGGAACTAGAGGGTTGCCAATCCGGAACAGTTTATTCATAAGCCTGTGTGAATAACCAAGTTTTGAGAGATTTTCTGAATATGAGCAGATTAGTGCTGAGTCTAATTTCCAGGGGGATGGAATTCCACAGGCGTGGGGCTAGAGTCGCAAACCTGCAGCCCCCTTGGCGTTTCAGTTTGAAGGTGGGTATTGTCAGAAGGTGAAGTTGGGCTGAACGAAGATTCCAAGTGGTGGTATAGCGAGAAATAAGATTGTCAATGAATTTAGGGCTACGGCCGTATAGGGATTTGAACACCAGACATCCGACTTTGAAGGCACATCGCTGCAGGATAGGGAGCCAATGGAGCTTCCTGAGGAGGGGGGAGGCGTGCTGCCACCTGGGCTGTTTATGTATCAGTCGGGCCGCTTGGTTCTGTACCAGCTGAAGTCGCTTGGTGAGGCCAAGTGGAAGTCCCAGGTAGGTGGCATTTGCGTAGTCCAGACGAGACAGCACAAGAGCTATTACCACCTGGACCAGTGCAGCGTGGGACAAAAGCCTGCTTATTTTTCTGATTTTTCGTAACTGTAGAAAACAGGTGGAGACCACTGTGCCTACATGCGCTTTTAAAGACAGGTCGTTGCCTATAGTAACCCCTAGACTTTTTACTGAAGTGGAGGGGGTGGGGGGGGTCCCAAATTATTGGGCCAATATTGTGGACCCCATGGATTGCAACCTCCCCCTGTCAAAATTAGTTCAGTTTTACTGGGATTGAGTTTTAAATGATTGAGGTTCATCCATTGCTGGATGAAAATCATAGTAGATTGAAAGTTGGTTATAGATTCGGGGGAGTTATCGATTGAGAACATGAGTTGGAGGTCATCTGCATAGTTGAAGGTGGTCACCTTCCTGTCTTTCAAAGATCTTATCAGTGGGCATAGGTAGAGGTTGAAAAGATGTGGTGAAAGCGAAGAGCCCTGTGGGACCCCGCAAGTTGTTTTTAATTTAGGGGCAGTGAATTGGCCAATACGGACTGCCTGAGTGCGGTTTACTAAGAAGGAGTTAATCCAGCTAAGGGCTGGACCCTGAAAGACTGCCTCTCTGACACGGTCCACTAGTATGTTATGGTCGATCGTGTCGAATGCAGCCGAGAGGTCAAGCAATATCAGGGCCTGATGATTGCCTCTGTCTGCATTTTCACGTAGGGAGTCCAGTATTGCCAAAGTCACTGTTTCAGTGGAATGAGCAGGCCGAAAACCGGCCTGGATTGAGTCAAAGAATCCCGTCTGTTCCAGAAAGTTGGATAGGCATTTTGCCACATGGGCCTCTAGTAGCTTAGCCATGTAGGGGAGCAAGGAGATGGGACGGTAATTTGCTAGTGTCTGGGGGTCAGCGCTTGGTTTCTTTAGAAGGGGGACTACTATAGCCTCCTTAAAAGCGTTGGGGACGCAGCCCTGGGACAGGGAGTGATTTAGGAGGGCAAGGGCTGGGTCTGCGAAGGCCATAAAGGCTGCTTTCAAGACGTGAGGGGGGCAGTGATCCAAGGGAGAGCCAGATTTGACTTTAGCGAGTAAGTTATTCAAGGTCTCTGCATCAATGGGTAAAAAAGAGTCCAGAGAATGGGGGTTCCTGGGTGTGGACGGGGTAATATCTTGTTAGAGCCTGTATGGGATGCTGGCTTTGATATCAGTAATCTTATCAATAAAAAAATTATTCAAGGAGTCACACAGGGCCTGTGACGGCTTGGGTTTAGTTAGGACTCTCTCAGGGTTTGATAGTTCATCAACTATTGTGAATAATTCCTTGGCTTGATTATTAGAGTTGAGAATTTGTGTTGAGAAATAGGCTGCCTTGGCTGCGGAGATGGCCTTCTTGTAATCATGCAAGGCCCGGACATAAGTAGTTTTTCCTGTTTGAGAGTAGTCCTGCCTCCACTTTCTTTCCAATTGACGGAGGGAACGTTTTTGGGAGTTTAAATCGGGGGAAAACCATCTCTGAGCCTCATGCCGGCGGGTGAGGCTGATTCGTTTAAGTGGAGCGTGTGTGTTACTGGCCGCTAGTAACCAAGACGAGAAAGATTTTTCGTGTAGGTTAACATCAGGTGTGGGACAAGGGGCTGTGTTAATTAAAGTGGCGGTGAAGTTGTTATTATTGATGGAGAGCCATTTTCTCGCCATTCTTCCTCCTAAGGTGGGCACTTTCCCTGTGAATGAGTATTTTAAGGAGAATTTTACCAAGTGATGATCAGACCATACACAAGGCATGATAGATGGAGCTGATATCACTAAGTTGGTAGTCCAGAGTTGATCTAGAATGTGGCCTTTTGAGTGGGTAGCTGAGGAGATTTGTTGAATAAGGTTCATGTTTTTTAATAGTTCTGTCAGCTCGGTGGATTGTGGTCCTCCTTGAGGGTCATTGGCCCAATAGTTGAAATCCCCAATTAGGAGGGTTCTAGTATGGTTAGTGACTAGAGGTGCGATTTGTTCGGCTAACAGGTGTGGAAACTGGGGCATGTACTGAGGTGGCCTGTAAAGTAGTATGCAGATGAACGGGGCCGAGTTAGATTCAAATTTTATCACTGCATTGTCAGTGACGGAAAGATTGAGTGGGGTAAGGGCGGTAAAACTCAAGTTTTTGTGGATGATGGCCGCTACTCCGCCACATGTCTTACCAGGTGGATGGTTAGTTTGTAAGATATAGTATTCGCAGGGTAGGGCAGCTAAGATATCAGGTGAGGATTCGGGGGTGAGCCAAGTTTCTGTAACTAACAGAATGTCAGGTTGTTCAAAGTCAAGGAGGCTGAAAATTTCCAGCTGGTGTTTGACTAATGAACGAGTATTAAGATATAAAATTGAGATGTCTTTTTGCCCCATGTTAACCTGGGTACGTAGCTGGGGGGTGTGGGTGATGGGCGACTTGACCTCCGGAAACAAGTCCTGTGTCAAACCAATGTTAAGGTGGCATAGATGTGCTAGAGTTGAGTCTCTGGGCTTATATGACGATTCATGAAGCATTCTGAGCTCCGAGGAGGAATATTTAAATAATTGAACATAGTGACTGGGCCCTAGGCCCGGTCGGGCGCGGACGGGCGCAGACGGGCTTGCCTTTGGCGCGCTGCTGGCGCACCACCGGCGCGCCCGCTGCACGCGTCTGCTGCGCTCCCGCGCTTCAACCGGCATTTAATGCCGGTAGTTTGGCTAAGCCCCTCCTGGAAGTCACGTGATCGAGACCCAGGAGTGAGGCAGGAAGTTGCTGCAGCGCTCTAGTAGTCAGAGCGCTCTACAGGAAGTGATCTTTTCCAGTACCAAAATTACAGGGTGATCAAATTCAATTCCAGCATTCACAAACAACACATGGTGAGTAAAAACACTGTTTTGTTTTTAAAAAGCAGGTTTAAGAACAAAGTTAAAAAGTTATCAAGAACACAGTTAGACACAGATTAGGAACGCGCTGTGACCGAGTGGCGGCCTCTCACCTAGAGTGCCCGCTCCCGCGCTTCAACTGGCTTTTAATGCCGGTAGTTTGGCTAAGCCCCTCCTGGAAGTCACGTGATCGAGACCCAGGAGTGAGGCAGGAAGGGGGGTGGATGGCTAACACTCCCAGCACTCCAATGCCTATAGGGGGGTGGATGGCTAACACTCCCAGCATTGTCTACCCTATAGGGGGGTGGATGGCTAACACTCTCAGCAATCTAATGCCTATAGGGGGTGGATGGCTAACACTCCCAGCATTGTCTACCCTATGGTGGGTGGAGGGCTAACACTACCAGCAATCTAATGCCTATAGGGGAGGTGGATAGCTAACTCTACCAGCTTTGTCTACCCTATCGGGGGTGGATGGCTAACACTCCCAGCATTGTCTACCCTATCCTGTCCAGACTACTTCAATCCACATCTTTGACTGCCAAGTTTGCATGTCCTTTACATGGTAGACACAATTTGCACACTTTGACAAGCTGACATTGCTCTTGTTCACCATCAGGGCTTGTGAACTGACAAACGAAATTGAATTCACAGTTGACATCTATCATGATGAAAGTAATGCAGCATGCACATGAATGACCAAGCCACAAGTAAGTATAGTCAAGAGATTTTACACACATGTAAACAGTTGTGTATGCAAAACATAAACAATACATTTAAAGGGTAGCCTTGTTTCCAACAGTGACCACCTGTGTCTGTCAAAGATTGTCATGTGTAGTCACTGTAACAGAGTCTGACACATGGATTTTCTCATTTTAATGTGGAAAAATGAATAACACATACTACCATGTGATAGGCCAGTGTCACAGTTGCCCAGAATTGGCATACATCGCCTTGGCCCATGGATACATGTGATTATGCTGAGCACTACAGATGGGACAGACATTTGCCAGAATGAGCACGATAAACTCAACAAGGCATCCACATTAGTGTCACCTGCAGCCAGGATGTATAGCATTGGCATCACATACCTGTGTGTTTCACTTGCAACATACAGCACATATATATTTGAACCACACTGACATTAGTCACTGTGCTGACACATGTCAGACAATTGCTTCACTCATGAAGGTCATCTCCATGCACATGTTGACATAAGTGACCCACATGTCACAGATGGAAAGGAGCACTACAGGAAATTTACTAATCATGGTTCATATGCATCTCTTGAGAAATAACTGTGTTTGGATGATTTATGAACTGTAAGAGGGGCATCAGGGTGAGAGACTGCAACATGCATGTTGGACATAGGTGTGTGTGATGGCACATACTCACCCCCTCCTTCCTGCTGTCTGGCCTTCAACTGCTCATCCATGTCAGAGAAGACCACCACCAGAATCCTGAGCATGTGGGGGGTCAGGGTCAAGTGTCCGACCCTCTTACATGTAGGTGACAGGTTCAGTTGGACCCGTATAATTCTCCGCGTCCAGCCCCGGAGGTCCTGCCACCTCTTCTGGCAGTGGCGGATGCGCTGGTTGGTGACCCCCACTGAACAAACTGTCCTGGTGATGGTCTGCCACATCTTGACCTTCTGATGGGAGTCGATCTGTGAGGATGACATAGTGATAGTCCCTTAAGTCACATGCTACATGTTTTAGAGTCACACAATTTTACAAATTTTTCAGGGTAAGATTGCAAACAATGTCTAGGGGGTGAACAAGTGCCATTCTGGGCAATTGTCCTGTGTGCAATGATCCCTCCATCCCATGTGAACAGTGCTGAGAAGTCAACACCACCCAGTACACACACTTCTACAGGAGTGTACCTGCCCAGAACACAATTCTAAACATACCAAAACTTACAGGAACTTTGTTTGCATTCTTACACTTGAGAATCCCAATGCTAGCAGTGCACGTTTTGCACATGTCCAATGAAAAGGCAGTGGAATCATCACTCACCTGCTCCTGTGGTTCACCGTACAGCTAGCTGTACAGTGGAAGGAGGTTATCCAGCAGGGCCTGGTTTTCTTCTTCAATTAATGCTGGGGCCCTGTCCACTGTATGTGCCATGTTAGCTCCCGGGGGATGTGGAGGCAACAGCAGAGAGAAGGGGAGATACAGGTGATGTGCAGGAAGTGTAGGCAAGCGAGGTCTGTAGGGAACAGACAGACTTTTATCTGTACAGCAGAGGTGGTCTCTTTTCCATTCAGACAAAGCAATAGGTCCGACTTGGTTGCATTATCTGAATCTGTCCAATCCATAACATTACTAGCATCTGACACGCCTACCGCGACGTTCAAAACACCCACATCGGCCCAATATTGACCTAGATACATTGGTGATGGAAGCTTGCCGATTTGTTTAGCACGCGAATTGGACACGAAATGAAATACACGTCTGTCACCATGACGACCAACAGCCAATGAGTGGGACAGACTCGTTTCGGATGCGGCTACCGCGTCCTTTGAATACTCACCTGCATCGTTCACCATGACGACCAACAGCAAATGGGTGCAACAGACTAGTTTCGGATGCAGCTGTCACGTCCTTTGAATGCTCACCCACGTCGTTCACCATGATGACCAACAGCAAATGGGTGCTACAGACTCGTTGGGATGTGGCTACCACGTCCTTTGAATACTCACCTGCATCGTTCACCATGATGACCAACAGCAAATGGGTGCTACAGACTCATTTCAGATGTGGCTAACGCATCCTTTGAATACTCACCCACATCGCTCACCATGACGATCAACAGCAAATGGGTGCGACAGACTCGGTTCGGATGCGGCTACCGCGTCCTTCCACTAATCGGTCGGCAGGGCAGACACTAGTGCAAATGAATATGTTATTGGGCTTTACATGTGTAGGGACACTGTTTTTGTGATATATTGTACATTTTAAATTGATAGCTCACACTCCAATGAGGAGCTAACCTTTAGGGGCACAAAACACACTGTTTGTGAGTCCCATTACAACATTGAGAGTGCACTTTTCAGATTACCCTCCTAGGTTTGGTCACAGTCCCAGGGGATAATTAATGAAAACATGTTTTGGCTACACATATTCACTGCTTTGGTGGACTGTGTGAACCACTGTGTATTGGTTTAAGTTTCTGACTGTGAATTTGCTGTGTCTGAGTCATGTACAACGCAGTCATTTTTGACTTTTTATATCTTGAAATTTAGCTGCCACATCAGCTTGTGTATGGTGTGTGAGTTGCTGTTGTGTGTTTGTGTCCCAGGCTTACGTGGATGATTGCAAACTTAATGGGACCCCTAAATTGTAGATGTTCAGTTGTATGTGATTGTACATGTTTGTCAGAAATGACATCATGACAGTCTCCAACCTGTGATAGTGGTGTGCAGGTTTCTCTTGGTGACACACTGTATGTATGATGTCTAACATATGTGTGGCATTACATAATCCTATTCTATGTACCTTTCAACCATGTGATGGCTGTCACAACCCATTTCTTGTATAATGTGTTTGGCGTCTTATTGACTATGTGATGGTTACTCACATGTAAGGTGACAGACATTAGTGACTATTTACATTCAGCACTCACACTATTGTGTAACCATAATTTGTTGACATGTCTGGAAAGGGAACTAATGCAGTGCTTTGTATCTAGGCTCAACAATTATCCTATCAATGTTCATTTGCAATGTCCTTGGACTTCTTTTTGTCCAGATATCATGTTACGTGTGTTGAAATGCATGTAGCTTTGTACATTGTAAACTGACATCAACTGTGTCTACACTCTACACATAGGTATCGCCGAAGACCTCCAGTCTACAGGCCCTTCCCCGACCTCCAGACCATGGAACAACGTGATTGCATCCATAGATACCGCTTTACTAGGCCACTTACTGTTGAGCTGGCTGACTTGTTGGCACCGCATTTGCAGCCTGGATGCCTATATTCCCACTGCGCTGACCACCAAGGTGAAGGTGATGGCGGCCCTACATTTCTTCGCCACAGGTTCATTTCAGTATACTCTGGCAACATCAGGTGGCATGTAACAGACCATGCTCAGCTGTGTGCTTCGTGATGTTTTAGAGGCACTGCTACATTTCCTGGAACAATACATAAAGTTCCCAACACTTACACAGTTGACAGACATGAAGGGGGAGTTCTATGCATTGGGGTGCATGCCACATGTCTTTGGCTCTATTGATGGGACACATGTAGCTTTGATCCCACCACAAGCCAATGAGCAGACCTACAGGAATCGCAAACACTACCACTCAATCAATGTCCTGGCGGTATGTCTGGCTGACATGGTGAGCTTCTATGTGTGCGCACATTTCCCTGGATCAGCACATAACGCGTACATCATGAGGGATAGTGCCATCCCCCAGTTAATGTCTCAGCTGCAACCTGAGCGTGCCTGTCTTGTTGGTAGGTTATGTTGTATGTTTATGTTGTGTGTGGCTTGTATGTCATATTGTGCTCTGTTTTCAGACAACCAAAGTTTTTTCTGTGTTCAATGTTGGAGACTCTGGATACCCCAACATGCCTTGGTTGCTGACACCACTCCTGAACCCTGTCAACCAAGCTGAGATTCGTTACAATGAGGCACATGGGAGGACCAGGTGAGTGATTGAGCATGCATGTGGGCTCCTGAAGACAAGGTTCCGGTGTCTGGAACGGACAGGAGGTGCACTTCAATATGGCCCCCTGAAGGTGTGCAAGATTATCACAGCAGCATGCATGCTCCACAACCTGGCAATCTGCAAGCTTGTGTTCATACTGACATTGGCATGCTTCAGCTGAGACAGTTTGAGAAATCAAGCTAAACTTTCCTGAGTTTCTGACTCAATTATGTTTTTCTCCTTCCCCAGATCATTTACCATGTCAACTGCTGAGTTGTGACCACACCAGAGCCATGATCCTGTGTCATACTACAACAGTGAATAGTGATGGACATCCCTGGGCCATGCCACTTTTTGAACAGATGGTCACTTGTTTGGACTTGTGAGAGTTTTGTACATGTGTGATGTGATTGCAGTTTGTGTCAAGGTGCAAGGTTGTATCATTTCAATAAACCTGTGCTCCACATTGAGGTGTGCCTTGTCTGTTTGCACACATCCACTGGTTATACTGATACAAAACATGTTCCAAGGAGATCAAATTTGTTAACAATAAATGTTTTAGGGCTTGCAGATGGTGACATGTGTGTTGACAGTAGACTATGATGGCATAATTACCATGTACGATCAGTTTTGTGATGACCTGGTTGTGTCTGTCTTTCATGCTGTGACTGGTTACATCTGCTACCAAACCAGTGGTTGACATTACTAAATTGATTCAGTCCAAAGTCCAACTAAGACCCTCCAGACAATGTGGGAGAGTTCAGTGAGAGTCAACAAAGTGAATGCTTGGCACACAATGGAGGGTATTGGGAGCAGGTTGTCACTTCCTGGGGGAGATGCGTAGCCTTTGGTCTCTCTGTGATCCTTCTTCAGACTACCCCTCCCATGCTTGTGGTGGGGACACTCAGGTGCCGGCAGTTGCGGTACAGGGGGCTCTCCATCAGAGTCAACATCACTCCCTGGGGCAGATGCAGATGTTGATACACCTGATGTTGTGGGGACACAGGGAGGTGTGGACATGTTGGTGCAATCTGGTGGAGGCAGGTGAGAATGTACCTGTGCACCGCCATCAGGTCTTCATTTTGTGACATGAATTTTTCACTTTTGCATAATGGGCTGCCTGCTGTTCTTGCATGGTCCTGAGGATCCCAACTACTTGGCCAAAATCCCCCGTGCAACCCTCATATGCATTGAGGATTCTGGATAGGTGTGGATCATCTGCACTATCAGCACCAGCTGCATGTTGGCGCATGTCCCCACGGCCCCTCCCTCCACCCCTACCCACCCAAACAGGACCAGGAGTCCTGTCAATGGCCACGTCTCCATTCATGCCCTGTCCTCCACACACCTTCCCAGACAGCCCAGACAGCACACCTGGGACCATGCTGTTCCAGATGTTGAGTGGAAAAGTACTGTCAAGATGTCTGACACTGTGGACTGATGTGGGGAGCACAAGGCCGTGGTGGGAGTTGTGGCCAATATCAAACAACTAGTCCCAGTGTCAGCCATCTTGCCATTACATTCCCATTCACTTTCAGGGACTACATATTCCCAGGTGTGCTGTTTAGGCTGGCTGGGAAGGTGTGTGGAGGACAGGGCCTGATGTTAGATGTAGTCAGTGCAGACACTCCTCCTCCCAGGCAGCCCAACCATGCCATCAGGGAGTTTGATGTCCTGACAATGAGTAAAGTGTACATTCAAGTTGACTGACAGTAGGGTGTGGTATGTGATTTGAGCACAATTTCCAGCAGGGCCTTGTGGTCAGCCATTTTGTCAGTACATTTCCACTCACTATCAGGTAAGCATGGTTCCAGGTGGGCTTGTTGGGCTGGGTGGAAGGAGGAGTATGTGCACTAATACAAACTCCCATCATGCCCTGTCCTCCACACACCTTCCCACCCAGCCCAAACAGCACACCTGGGACTATGCTGTCCCTAAGACTGAATGGAAATGTACTGGTAAGATATCTGACACTGGGACATGGTATTTGCTGCTGCCCACAACTCCCATCAGCGCCTTGTGCTCCTCACACCAGGTCCCAGTGTCAGCCATCTTGCCATCTTGCCAGTACATTTCCATTCAGTCTCAGGGACAGCATAGTCCCAGGTGTGCTGTTTGGGCTGGGTGGGAGGAGTGTGTGTGTGACAGGGCCTGCTGGTAGATGTAGTCAGATCTAACAATCCTCCTCCCACCCATACCAAATAGGCCACCATGAACCATGCTTCCCTGACAGTGAGTACAACTTTACATTCAAGATGTCTGACAGTGGTGCCTGGTGTTTGTTTTGACCACAACTCCCATCAGGGCCTTGTGTTCCCCACACAAGACCTCAGTGTCAGACATCTTGCAAGTACTTCTCCACTCACTGTGAGGAAAGCATACTTCCAGGTGGGGTTGTTGGGCTATGTGGGAGGAGTATTGTAATATGTGACTACAACTCCCATCTTTCCAGCCATCCCAACCTTCCTTCCTGTGACTCAGCTTCCCTGTAAGTGAGTGACAGTGTGGTGGCAAGATGGCTGACACTGGTGACTGTTGTTGGGAGCACAAAGCATTGCTGTGAGTTTTTTGGGAAGTTGGTACATGTTATGAAATAGTTAAATGTACTCTGACATTGCAGGTATTTTGTTGGTCAATCTAGCATACACATCACATGCTCATTTGCTCCATAATGTTATTTGATTTGTATCACTGTATCCTTGACAGTGATGTTTGTGGATGTGCAATTGATAACATTATTGGACAGTTGGTATTCCATAGACGCCCTCCGGCAGAAGGGTGGCACCCACCTTCTCCTCCCAGGAAGTGAAGTGCACAGGTGGTGCAGGAGGGCCACCGCCAGTCCCCTGACTTAAGGCGCATTCTCTTGCAATCAGCTTCTTGACCCTCCTTCGCACATCATAGTACCTGTTCCTGATATTGTTCATTGTGACCAGGCAAGGTGCTTGAGACTTCACCTTGTCAGCTATCCTTTCCCACATCCTAGTTCTCTGGGACAGAGGGGTCTGTTGGACTTGGTTCCCAAATAACTGTGACTCTACTCTGATTATTTCATCTACAAGTACTTCCAACTCCTTATCTGTGAAACATGCCTGGTTTGGGGGCATGGTGAGGGTGAAGGTGTGGGTCAGTGTGAAGGTGTGGGTGAGTGGGTAAAGGAGTGTGTGTTTGAGGGTGTCCTTTCTCCCCAAAAATTGTGTGGTAGTTGTTTGGTGGTTGATGTGTATGTGTGTGTGACAGGGAGCAGTGGCTCAGTGGCTCTTTTTGTGTCTTCTGGTCAGTTCTGTTGTTGCAAAGGATCATGGTCATCTGTTTTGCCCTTTAAATAGGTGGATTTGTGGATGTGGCTAATGATTTTGATTTTTTTTTTGTGTAACATGGCCAATGCTTGTTTTCCTAAGATTTGACATTTCCCAGTTGCATTCTCTGTCACAAACCGACACGTTTCAAAGACTGCGTCGTATGCATCGTCATGTGTTCGCGGGTTGAACCGTGTCTGATTCATGCCCGCAATGCTATGTTTCAGCGTCCCTAAACAATTCGGTTGCATTTTCTGTCCCAAACCGACACGTTTGAAAGGCTGCGTCATACGCATCGTCATGTGTTCGCGTGTTGAACCGTGTCTCATTCATGCCCGCAATGCTATGTTTCAGCGTTCCCATACGAATCGGTCAGATCTGGCTTGTTTCTGGACAAATTGGTCGGACGAATCAGACTCCGAACGTGTCGGTTGGAGTTTAAATCCAATACATCGTACTCCGTCGTTCAGACAGCTCGCAGTCGACTCGTTTGGAATGCATTCCGGAACAGAGTCGGTAGGAATGCTTTCCGAACGAGATCAGAATCTGGCCCTTAGTGTTTAAATGAGTATAGGGTTGAGTATGTAATTGAATAACTGAGCAAGACCATGCACTATAGGTTGTATGAGCAAGTCAGACTAGTGCTGTCTCTTTCCTGACATTTAAAAAGCAATTTTCATCTACCCTTAATTGCATAATTTTCACCAGTTTTGCTTGTGGTTGTTACAGTTTAAAAATTGACGTTTTTTACCTGCCAGTGATTGCATAATTTTTCACCTGTTTTGTTTAGAAATGTCTGGTTTTTATTTGCCTGTGACTGTCTCATTTTACCTGCTGAATTGTGGTATTTGCAATCCAAAATCTGTTATTTTTTCACATTGACTGTGGCTACCTGTTTTTCCCTCTTAATTCCTACCTTGCTCTGTGCTCAGACATGTGCATTAAGCAATCCACCCCCAGCTCCCATTTTATGTTAGCAAGTGAGTGAAACCATATTACCCCCCCTTCTCCCTTAGAAACAGAGATATTATACATCAAAGAGTGAACAGATGGTGCTCTGAGACAGAAGGAATCTGCTGTTAGCTGTTCAAGCTGTACTTTTTAGGGATTGAACATTTGTTTTTTTGGCTAGGAGAGTGACAAAAGTTTTGTACAAAGTTTTGTACAAACATTATTGTTAGAGGGCAAAGCTTGTTAGACCCTTACCTGCAAAATTCCAAAGTGTGGATTGAGCCTGTCTGTCTCCTAGGAGATTCCAAATTGAAGAGCAGCTTCCATCTCCCTGGCCAGCAAACATTGCCTATGGTCACAGGGACCATATATAGGCTGCTATTGGATGCTACATGTGTGCACAGATTGGTGGTTGCATCTCGTGTTTCTATTAGATTAGGGTTAGTGTTCTCATTAGTTGGGTATTTGAGGGTACTGATTGGTTCCTGGGTGAGTGTTTCTATTGATGTAGGGCTTAGGGATAGTGATCTAATTGGTGGATAGGATTAGGGTTCCTGGGGCTGGACTTTCTCTTGGAAGTAGGGTTTAGGGGTTCCTGTAATTTTGGCTGCTGGAACTAGGGTTGGGACTAGGGCTGGGGTTAGGCTTTCTATTGGATGTAGAGTTTAGGGTTTCCTGCATGATTGGCTGCTGGGACTAGGTTTGGAACTAGGGCTGGGGTTAGGCTTGCTATTGGACATAGGGCTTAGAGTTCTGTGCCTTATAGGATGCTGGGACTAGGGCTGTGATTGGCTGTGCGAGGCTTATCTCCTATTGGTCCTAAGGCTTAGGGCTAGTTTTGTGATTGGTTGGGGTTAGGGCTAGGGTTCTCATTGGCCGAAGAGGTCACCTGATTACTAGGGCTATTTAAGCTTAAGGATTATGGCATCCCAGCCCAGGAGTCAAGGCTAAGGGCAGAGAGGACGAGGGCAATTGCCTGTTTGAGCCTGTACAAGAGTGGTCATGTCTAGAGATAGAAATGCTGCCTATTTTTGCATTCACCATCACCCATCCGACCTCATCCACAACAATAGTAACACACTCACAGCACATGTTCTCTACTCATTCACTACAAAATAACCCAAGACAAAGTTCTATGTCTCAGCACCCATTACAAAACTCCAGAAATCAAACCTATACACCCTTATATCCCAGCTACCACACATTTCCACCATCACCTACATAGAGTACACAACTCTTTCCTATACCACTAACCAATCCACTCATCACTAACATAACCCAAATCCACACCATACTTAACTACATACCATCCAAACACACACTCCCCACTCTAATTACTCCTAACAGACCCCCTTTTGTCACTAACAAACCTTTACTCACTCAGTCTTCCATCATTTCTACGACTAACACCCTGCTCTTCTTTCTACCACAATAACACAACCACACAACACTCACACTCCTCTGCACCACACATATTACCTCTTGCAGAAATCAAGTCTAAGAAAAACACTCTCAATTCTACTTCATCTCCTCTTACACAAAACATACACTCTACTCACAAACACATCGCCGCCCCCTTTACCTTACAACTTCCACTCACAAACAAATCCATCTAAAAAACAAATACATCAGCACCTCCTTTCACTACTCCTGAAAAACAAAACATAAAACACACACCAGCACAACAAAATCTCTCAAGCACAATACCTCATAATACTTTCCATCACAAACACCAAACATACACCCATTTTTCATACTACACAAAATAACAAACTTGCTCTCTTCCACCCTACCTAACACATATACAGCAACAGAGCAACTCTCTTTCAACTGCCTCTCATCCATTGGACAATTTAGAACCTTACTATAGGACCCACATGCTGCACCACCACCCCTAACTCATACACCTTCCGCCCTAAACAGACGCAAAGAAAATAAGCAACGTGTCACACCTCACAATTTTGCTTCTCCATGTCTGCTGCACAACAATGTTATACCACAAAAACGACACAGTGCACCAACTCACTCTCAACACAGTCTTCACCACCTACACACGCAGACCCATCAAAATGCCTACTTAGCCTGCTGGACGAGGAACACGATACAGTACAGCCACATGATTGCTATCCTAATACCGCAAATACCAACACTAAAAACACACCTGCTGTAAGCCCACAATATACTGCTCACTCTTCTACAAAACAAAATCACACTATTGCCAAAGCACATTCTCTAAACTGTCTACCAATAAATGCTTGATCGCTCCCTAAAAATAAACATCAAGTCTACGACCTTCTCACTGACACAAAACCTGACATACTCTTCATAACTGTATCATGGTTGGGAGATAATATGGCTCCGGTCTGCATGAAGCTGTTCTGCTAGGCTATCAAACAATTACCCAAAAAAAGGAAAAAAATGAGGTGGCCTAGCAGTTATGTTCAGGCAAACATTGCATATCACTAAAGCTGACAATATCTCCATTAAAGATTGTGAGGCCATTTTTACTAGATGCAATCCTGCACCGTCTTCCTCCTGTAACTTCCTGCTCCTTTACAGATAACCACCTAGCAATGCAACATTCTCAGACACACTTCTAGACACCGTTTCAAACCTGATACTTCTAAAGACTTCAATGAGTGTGTCTGTGCCATTTTGGGGTGAGATGAGACATGTAAAGAAGCGCATAGGTGCTAGAATACCTCTGTTTCACAGCACAGACTCTCTGAATGTGTGTAGAAGAAGATATACAGATTACTTTATGCTCATTATACACAGGAGGCAGGTATGCAAGTGTGTCTTCAACTCCTTCTGTGATGCATAACTAGCTACCAGATCTGTGCTTCTAGGCCTGAATGCTGAAGTAGCTTTGACAAGATTTGGGTAGCAGTATGAAAGATTGCATAGTTTTTAAGTTAGGATCATCAGCTGCACCACACGTTTAAGACTACAAATAGAAGTACAGACAAACCTGAGACATGGTAGCAGTCAGACATTCAAACTTGATGGAGTACGCTATCAGTTTAAAGCACACACCTCACTATATGCAGCCTACTTCAAGTGTACCTTTGCAGACACTTATGTGGACTAGGATATAGGTCAATACATCTGCCAACATATTTTAAACCTCACTTTTCTGTACCAGTTTCTTTAAAGAATCACAACTCACAATGCCAGGCCAAAGCCAAAATGAAAGATTGACTCCTGTCATGTCACTTTTGTCACTCTCAGGCACCTTCTGAAGACCTAAATGAGTGTGTCTGTGCCTTTTTGGGATGAGATGAGACATGCAAAGAAGTGCAGAGGTACTAGAATACCTCTGTTTCACAATACAATGTCTCTAAATGTATGTAGAAGAAGATTTATGGATTACTTTATGCTCATTATACACGGGAGGCAGATATGCAACTGTGTATTCAATAACCCTGGGCGTAGTTCGCGAAGTAGCGCTTCGCGAAGCTACGCAAAGTGAAGTTTGCACTACGCGAGCTTCGCGTAGCACTACGCAAACTGCGTAGTGCGTGTTCGCAATGATTACACAGTGCCGGATGCTTGTCCGCACTGTGCAATCATTGAAAACGGCATCGTGCACAGTGCGAGCTGTCTCTTACTGCCGCTCGAGTAGATTTTTACTCGAGCGGCAGCTTTCTCAACGCGGACTGGTAGTTTCTCATCGCGAGCGGTCGCGAGCATACGCGACCACTCGCAATGAGAAACCTGACCTCCCCGCGTTGAGAATCTCGCCGGGAGGTTTATTTTCCACGCTCGCGATCGGCAACTTGTGTTGCTGATCGCGAACGAGGAAAAAGTCTCGCCGGGGTGTCATTTTGCTTGCTCGCGGTCGCCAACTTGACGTTGAGGACCGCGAGCAAGCAAAAAATGACCGCTGCACTACGCTATGCTACGCTACACGTGTTTGCACTGTGCTACGTGCAATTCGCGTTGTGCGAAGTAGCGCAAACTTCGCAAACTACGCGAGCGTAGCGTAGTTTTCCGCCCAGGCCTAGTATTCAACTCCTTATGTGAAACTTGTCTAGCTAGCAGATCTGTGCTTCTAGGACTGAATGCTGAAGTAACTTTGACAAGATTTGAGCAGCAGTATAAAAGATTGCATAGTTTTTAAGTTAGGGTCATCAGCTGCACCACACATGTCAGGCGTAGAAGTACAGACATAACTGAGACCTGATAGCATCAGAAATGCAAATTTGACAGAGTACGCTATCAGTTTGAAGCACACACCTCACTATCTATGGTATACTTGAAGTGTAGCTTTGCAGAGATCTGTATGGGCTAAGATACAGGTTAATACATCTGCCAACATATTTTAAACCTCACTTTTCTCTACCAGTTTCCTTAGCGAGTCAGAGCTCACAATGGCAGGCCTAAGCCAAAATAAAAGGCCGACTCCTGTCATGTCACTCTAGTAAATCCCAGCATCTTCCTAAACACCTTAATGAGTGTGCGTGTGCCCATTAGAAGTGAGATGACATATGTAAAGAAAATGTTATGTGAAACACTACTTCACTTTCACACCGTATGGTTTCTAACTGTCTTTACAAAAATTACAGAGAGTAGCCAGGTATGAACTTCAACTGATTTCATGATGTCTGTCTAGATAAGACATCTATGCTTTTAGGACTTAATGCTGAAGTAGGTCTCACAAGATGTGTGCAGGGGTATGATAGGCTGCATAGTTTTAAAGCTAGGCTTATCAGCTGCACCACACATATCAAACTGCAGACATACATGAGACATGGTACAGGAAGACATTCAAACTTGACAGAGTACGCTTTCAGTTTAAAGCACACACCTCACTATCTATAGACTACTCCTACTGTAACTATGAAGAGAGTTATATGGACTAGATTTGAGAATCTAGAAACATGCTTTAAACCTCACTTTCCTCTACCAATTCCATAAGAGGGAGAGAAGTTGCAATGCCAGGCCTAAGCCAAAATGAAATGCCAACTCCTGTCATCCCACTCTCATTAATGTGAGCATCTTTCTAGAGATCTCAGTGACTGTGTCAGTGCCTTTCTAGAGACAAGATAATACATTCGAACAAGCCTATACAAACAATTCTAGACTACCCCTGTTTGACACCACATGCTTTCTAAATATGTGTAAAAGAACCTGCATGAATCACTTTCTACTCATTACAGGGGACTCAGGGATAAAGGTGTGTGTTCAACTGATTTTATTATTCCTGCCTAGCTAATAAAATGAAAAAGCGTCTCTCCCCATAGAAGTCATATTAGTATCACCATGTTCCCCATAGTGCTTCATCTTAGTTTCCATAGTAACACTTTCTGCAACATTCAACTGTACCAGTAGGTCAAAAGTTCACAGCATTTTTAAATGCAGCACATTAGCTTCCAAATCCAAATAACAGGTGTGGTTGACTATTCAAAAATATTAGTTTATCCTGTCTACTGTGCCTTTCAAACTTTTATCCATATTCAATCAGAAAGATGGCTGTTTTCCAAAGTAACATGCAACATATTTTTATGTACACAATGTTTGTGAACAGCCAATCACTTATCTACCTATTGTTAAACAACATTCTATCCACCATTTTGGATACCTCTCCTTATACCAACTGACTTACTCAGCTACAGACATCTTTTGAATCCTAGCACACATCCCTTCAAAATGCTTACAGTATGGATTGCAGGCCACAGCTATATTTTCTGGGGCAAAAAGTATGCTGAATACAGAGGTATTGACAAACACCTAGGTTTGCATAGTGTAGAAATTAAATGGTTTGCACAGGGAGGATTAAAGTGGCACCAATTGCTGCCTTTGGTTAAAACCTTTTTGCATTTCCAATCTCCTGACCTCATGATTGTGCACTGTGGTGGCAAGGATGTTGCTTTTCCCTCACACTGTGTTTATGTACTCTAATATATGCCATAGACAAAAATGGAAGTGGTCAAATCAATTCTGTCCACACACTGACAAAGCCAGGAAGCATGTTAATAAAGCTGTTTCTGCTTACCTAAGAGACTATAACATGGTCTCTATCTATAACAACAGTCTACGTTTTGACATGGATGACATCTACAGACGTGAGGGAGTTCACTGCACAGATGAAGGGAACAGACTGTTTCTCAACAACCTCAAGCTGTGCATCCACACTTACATGTAGCTGCAGCAAAGTCATAATGAACACAAAGGCTCTCCTTAGAGCTACCCTATACCCAACATTGAAAGCTATATATTTTTTAACAAATATACTCCTTATGAATATTTGCTGAATTTGATAACCCATCGCGAATCTGCAAAACAAAAGCACAAATTCAATGAACAACAACACATTTCCCTTTTTTAACTATATTTTTTTAATTTATATATTTTAAAATGCTTTCTAACTCTATCAATTTCAATGTAAGTATGCACATCATCACTTCACTCTCAGTAGCTCTATAATAAACTTCATAATTGTGAGAGTGGTTGTATAATTATTTCACATTTATTCATTTATTTAAGGTAGATCTTCAACTCCATTGCTATGTTACACTGAGGGGCCGCGCTGAGCACTGTGATGGCGTTGCAACGCCTGCCAAATAGGAAAACAATTATATAATTGTTAATAAGCCCCCCACCCTTCTATTTTCCGATTTGTGCCCCCATCCCCGGGGGTCCAACATTTTACTCTTTTAAAAAAAAAAAAAGAAAGGGGCCTTGTGTGCCTCTTTCCCAGGCCTATTTTTCCCCAGGGACCCCATCCACTGGGGCATGGCCTCTTATTGGGGACCGCGGGAGGAGCCTCAAGGCCCCTGCAGTCCCTGCCAGCCCCCTGCCTCCTGCGGGAGCCAGCATTGCTTTTGAACAGAGGGAGCTGCTAACGTGTAGCTTCCTCTGTCCAAAAGCAATTCCGCTCTGCTTCATGGAAGCAAGAGCATTTTTACTTCTCTTGCTTCCATGAACCGGAGCAGAGTTTGCTTGGCTCTGTGGGAGCAAACTTCAATGTACCGGGGGTATGCACCCTGAACATTGCTGGAGCGGGCCCTATGGGTGGCAGTCCCCAGGGCCATCTTTGGCTCCATGAGGGGGTACGCGTGGCCCTCCACCCATCTTCAATAGAGCCTTGGGAGGTGGTGGTCCCTGGGTCTGCCCTCATGCATTTAGATATATCCCCGAGGTGGCAGTCCCCTGGGTTGTGGGGGGGGCTGCGTGGCCATCCAACTTTTAGTATTAAAGCCCCTGGGAGGTGACGGTCCCCAGGGCTGTGGGGGGGGCTGTTGCCCCCCACACATTATTTAAGATATAGCCCCGGGGAGGTAGCGGTCTCTGGGGCTGCAGGTTGGCCGCGTGGGCCCCGCATTTCACTATTTGAGCCCCAGGGAGGTGGCAGTCTCCGGGGCCCTCACAATTTTATTTGTAATTGCCCCCTGGACCCGGCCCACCAAAGAGCCCATGCTTCCTTTAAAAAAAAAAAAATCGGCAGGATTTGCGTATCCTTCGTGACTTTGACCAACATTTTTTTTTACAAATGCTTTTTTTTGCCCTAAACAGGCCTAGGGAGTCAGGGTGTTTATACCATGCCCCCTTTTCTTTTTTTAACGTTTGTGCTTATGACTCTGTTCAACCAAGTCACAAGATGGCTGCCAACACTTTTGAAGTTCGAAGTGTTGGCAGCCAATCAGATTTCAGGCACGAGATCAGGAGGTTTCACAGATCATCCGCACCCACAGTTGTATTTCTGAAAAATCTTTAGATTACTCAGGAACTACTGAATGTATTTACACCATTTAACAAAAAAGTGTGCTTTCTGGACCAAGATCTACCTTTTAGCCAAATTTGGTGTAATGCAGTTCAGCAGTTCAGGCTGTAGCCATGTCTAAAGATTCCTATGGAAATTAACATCAGGGTTTTGGGACCCCCTTTTACTCAGCCCGACTTGACGGATCATCCGCCATTTTCAAGACAGCAGCTGAAATGAATGCACAGATAGTTTTGAAAGTTTCACACAGATTCGTCAAACGTCGCCATAGTTATGGGCTAATCAAAAACAGCTTTTTAATAGAAATCAGGTCCTAACAATAAATACCTACTGGTGACCGCCAGTAGGCAATATGTGTGTGTATGTGTGTGCGTGAGTGTGTGTGTGTGTATGTATATATATATATATATATATATATATCACTGAAAAAACCATAGGTTTTAGGGACAGTTATAGTTAGTTGGACATTGCACTCGTACAAAACCCGTGAAATTCCCCGTTATAGATAGTTCAGGTAACTATAACTTGCGCCCCGCAATGCACTACTGATGACGTCACATATTACATCACTCATGACATGGTCAGTGACATCACTGATGACATCACTGATGACATCTCAAATGACATCACTGATGACATCACTGATGACATCATCCAGTGACTGTGTGTTTCTGTAAAGTTTAAATATGTTTAATATATATAGGGAAAGGCGTATTGAAGAATGAGTGGGTGTAGAAGTGCCTGAATGGATGATTTAGTAGGTGTGTGACTGAGTCTATAAGTGAGTGATTAAACGTATCTTACTGGATGCATGGGTGAGTGACTAAACTGTGTGAATGTCTGTATCCGTCTGTCTGTTGTTGTGTAAGCAGCTGCATGGGTTTCTGACTAGCTAAATGAGTGTCTATATGGGTTATGGATTGGTTCTCTGAGTATCTGTATGGGTGCCTGTGTTTGTGTGGGTGGGGTGTGTGTGACTCTGTGCATAGATGTGTGAGTGGGTGATTCACTGGGTGCATGGTTTCAAGAGTGCGTCTGTGATGGACTGTATGGGTGGGTGATTGTGTGTATTGGTGTGTTAGTGATTGAATGTATATCTCAGTGGTACATGTGTGAGTAACTACATATGTGAAAGGCAGTATATATGTGTGTTGGAGTATATAAATGGCGAAAAGTGAGAGTGTGTGATTGTGAGAGTGGCTATATGGATGAGTGTGTGCTTGCATCAGTGATTACATAAGAGCGTAAGAATGTGCTACTATTTTTATGAGTAAGTGAGCTGGTGTGTATAACTGTATAGGTGAGTAAATTGGAGTGTGATTAATTATTTGCATGACTGACTAGGTGTGTGAGTACCTCTATGGATGAGTTGCGTTGTGTGAGTGTTTATATAGGTGTATGAGTGCATATGATAGTCCTGTACTGAGTGACTGTAAGTATGAGTGACTGTACGGGTGAGTGAGTAGATGTGTGTGTGTAGTCCTAAGAATCAGTGAGTGGGTATGTACTTATTGGTATTGGAGTGTGTATGGTTTTGAGAATGGCAGTCTGTAATTTAGAGTGGGTGTATCAAAAGTTATATTAGGGTGTGAGAAGATGCATAAAATTCTCACATGGATGATGTCATCAGTGATGTCATCAGTGATGTCATTTGAGATGTCATCAGTGATGTCATCAGTGATGTCACTGACCATGTCATGAGTGATGTAATATGTGACGTCATCAGTAGTGGTTTTTTCAGTGAATTTCTAAGGTTTTTTAAATGCTAATTTCTAACTATAACGTGTCTGAAACCTATGGTTTTTTCAGTGAATTTCAAAGGTTTTTTAAATGCTAAACCCTAACTATAACGTGTCTGAAACCTATGGTTTTTTCAGTGAATTTCAAAGGTTTTTAAATGCTAATTCCTAACTATAACATGTTTGAAACCAACGGTTTTTTCAGTGAATTTCAAAGGTTTTGTAAATGACAATTTTTAAATGTATTAATTGTTATATTAATTTTTTTCATACTGATTTACTACATTTTTAGACACAATTTTTTTTTACATATTTTATTTTTTAAATTACATTGTAATTACATTATACATTACATTACAAAAAATACTTTCTCAGAATGAATTACTTTAGTTTAAATACTTTGCACATAGGCAATAGACTTTTAAGTACAGTAGTTACAGTTGTTGCAATGGGCAACACATTTTCAAACACAATGCAACATTCAGCACAATGTGAATTTCTAGTTAAATGCAATTAGTTACTTTATGGATTACTTTTCTAACCACAGGACTGGATCCTAGATTCAGTCCTGGTACATCTCCTGTAAACAGTTGAGTAAAAGCGTTTTGGTTACAGTCGTGATTTTTAAGGAATATTATTGTATTTTAAAAGTTGACACTTTGAAACTTTTTCTCATAGAATCACCAATGTTATCCTATGGAAGGAAATTCACTTAGCAGGTAAAAACTGTTATCGTTACTTTTTCTTACTCAGTGTTGGATCCTGGATCCAGCACTGGTGCATCTCCTGTAAACAGTTGAAAGAATGCGTTTAAGTCATACAGGCGATTTTTAAGGAATATTTGTAGTTTGTGAAAATCGACACTTTGAAACTTTTCTGCTGAAAACCAGACAATGGATTCCTATGGAAGAAAATATAAGTTACTGGTAAGTACGGTTAAAATTACTTTTCAGGGTCAGTGCTGGGCTAAAAGATGCAGCACTGGGTTCTCTCCTGATAACAGGTGAGTAAATTGGAATTCGTACTTTGGTTGATTTTAGAGGAATATTATAAAGTTCCAAAACGCCACACTTAGAAGAATTTCCAAGTGAAACCAGTCAATGTTAGCCTATGAAGGAAATTCAAGTTACCGGTAAGTACGGTTAAAATTACTTTTCAGGACCAGTAATGGGCTGAAAGATGCAGCACTGAGGTCTCTCCTGATAACAGGTGAGTAAATCAGAATTCGGATTTCGGCTGATTTTAGAGGAATATTTGTATGTTTCAAAAATCAACACTTAGAAACTTTTTCAGCAAAAAGCAGGCAATGATATCCTATGGAAGGAAATTCAAGTTACTGGTAAGTACGGTTAAAATTACTTTTGAGGATCAGTACTGGGCTGAAAGATGCAGCACTGAGGTCTCTCCTGATAACAGGTGAGTAAATCGGAATTCGTATTTCGGCTGATTTTAGAGGAATATTTTAAAGTTCCAAAACTCCACACTTAGAAGAATTTCCAAGTGAAACCAGTCAATGTTAGCCTATGGAAGGAAATTCAAGTTACTGGTAAGTACGGTTAAAATTACTTTTCAGGACCAGTACTGGGCTGAAAGATACAGCACTGAGGTCTCTCCTGATAACAGGTGAGTAAATCGGAATTCGTATTTCTGCTGATTTTAGAGGAATATTTTAAAGTTCCAAAACTCCACACTTAGAAGAATTTCCAAGTGAAACCAGTCAATTTAGAGGAATATTTGTATGTTTCAAAAATCGACACTTAGAAACTTTTTCAGCAAAAAGCAGGCAATGATATCCTATGGAAGGAAATTCAAGTTACTGGTAAGTACGGTTAAAATTACTTTTCAGGATCAGTACTGCGCTGAAAGATGCAGCACTGAGATCTCTCCTGATAACAGGTGAGTAAATCAGAATTCGTATTTCGGCTGATTTTAGAGGAATATTTGCACAATGGTGAAGGGAGGGGCGGGGCCTGAGGTGACATCTGTGCAAACGCGCCCCGTGGCGCGTTTTAAGTTGGGGGATTAAGTCCCCTTGAATCATGAGGGTCCCTGGGGCCAACTAGCCCACCAGGAACCTCCAGTATGCGCCAGGGGCTGCGTTGCAGAGACATGTACAGAGGCCACACCCCTTTACACCTCTCTGCAACGCAGCTCTGTGGCGCTTTCTGGACGTACCTGTTGGGCTAGTTGGCCCCCAGGGACCCTCAGGATTGAAGGGGATTTAATTCCCATCTTAAAACGCCCCATGGGGCCTGTTTGCACACATGTCACCTGAAGCCCCGCCCCTCCCTTCACCACTGTGCAAACGCGCACCGTGGCGTGTTTTAAGTTGGGGGATTAAGTCCCTTGAATCCTGAGGGTCCCTGGAGTCCAACTAGCCCACCATATACCTCCAAAGCGCCACAGAGCTGCGTTGCAGAGAGGTGTAAAAGGGGCGTGGCCTCTGTACACGTCTCTGCAACACAGCCCCTGGCGCATACTGGAGGTTCCTGGTGGGCTAGTTGGCCCCCAGGGACCCCCAGTATTCAAGGGGAATTCGTTCCCCCTCTGCAAACGCGCCAGGGGGTTACTAATTTGTGGCTCAATTCGTCATGCAACGAGCGACTCTTCTTGAAGGTCACTTGTGGATTGCTGCTCAGGTTCTTCCTCAGACTGTCATCTGTCAAAAGTACATGCCAATGCTTTCCTAGTATTTTTCGTACCTCCTGTGCTTGACCCGAGAATGTTGTTATAAATCTCAGGGTCTCAGACTCGACCTCTTGTCTTATGGGATGTAATAGTTCATTTCTGGTAACCTCCGGCACCCTTCTACTGGCTTCCGCAATAGTTTTATGATTATACCCTTGTGCTAAAAAGCGTTTACACATACCTTCCTCCTCTGCTTTAAACGCTAGCTTAAGCGTAAGTGTAGGGGTGATTCGTCAACTGGGGGCCGAGAAAAAAGGGGGGTCCCAAAATGCATTTTCTCCATGTTAATTTCCAAAGGAATTTTTGGAACAGACTACAGCCTGAACTGCTGAACGGAATTACACCAAATTTGGCAAAAAGGTAGCTCTTGGTTCAGAAAGCGACCTTTTTTATAAATGGTGAAATCCGTTCCTGAGAAATTAAAAAAATATCGATATTTGAGCACCGAGGAGGAGCGGCGAATCCTCCCGAGCACGAGCTTCATTCTTATTGGCAGCCATTTTGTGACTCGGTAGAACCGAGTTATATCAAGAAGGTAGAAAAAGGTTGTACATGTAGGAAAGGGGTCAAGGTAGAAACACCCTTACCCCCTAGGGCTGGTCAGGGAGTCCCACGGGGACACCCAGGGCCCAAAAAAGTATTTGTTTTGTGTTTTTGAGAAAATAAAAAAAAACGAATCGTTTTCCTTAAGCCCCTGGGTGGGCCAGGTCCTGGGGGCAATGTGTTATTATATAGCGGGGGCCCGCATGGGCCCCCACAGCCCTGGGCACCGCCACCTCCCTGGGGCTTTATCCATAATGTGTGGGGGGCACGCAGCCCCCCCGCAGCCCCGTGGACTGTCACCTCCCTGGGGCATAATTTAAATATAGGCAGGGGGGGCCTTGCGGGCTCCCCAAGTCCCAGGAACCGCCACCTCCCCGTGGCTTTATTAAAGTAAGGGCGAGGGGGCCTTGTGGGCCCCCCAAGCCCTGGTGACTGCCACCGTCCTGGGGCTTTATTGTAATAAGGGTGGGGGGCCTCACGGGCCCCCCCAAACCCCAGGGACCGCCACCTCCCCGGGGCTTTGTGAAATAATTAGTGTGGGGGGCCCAACCCCCCCACTCTGCCCCAGGGACCACCATCTCCCTGGGGCATAGAATATGTAAATTCAGGGGTCCATTCCAGACCTCTGGCCCCGGGGACCAACACCTCCCGGGGCTATTTTCACAAAGGGAGGGGGCGCGCGGCCCCCCTCCTGGAGCACTCCATGACCCTGGGGACTGCCACCCCCTAGGGCCGGCTCCTGCAATGACCCGGGGTGCCCACCCCTCGGACATTGCTGTTTGCTATGGCAGGGCAGGAGCACGTCTCCCACCCTGCCATAGCAAATTCTGCTCTCGCTTCCATGAAGCGAAGCAGAATTGCTTTTGGGCAAGGGTAGTGGCATGTTAGCAGCTACATTTTTCCAAAAGCAATGCCAGATCCCGCAGGAGGCGGGGAGCCGGCAGGGACACTGGGGGTGATGGGGCTCCCCCCATGGTCCCCAACTTGAGGGCCAGCCCGGGGGATGGGGTCCCCTCGGCCATTATTGGCCTGAGGAGGGGGGCCACGCGGTCCCCCTTCTTATTTTTTTTAAAAATGGTAGCAGGACTGGGGGATGGGGTCCCTGGGGCCATTTTTGGGCTGGGGAGGGGGGCCACGCAGTCACCCTCATAATTATTTTGTAAAAATTAATGCTGGCAGGCCCTGGGGGATGGGGTCCCCGGGGCGAATAGTGAATAATGGAAGTGGGTCGTTTTTTTTCCTTTCCAGTTTGGATTCGCGACTCCAACGCGGCTCTCAGCGCGGACCCCCTGTGTGATTGCAATGGGTTCGTGACTCCAGGCAAAATTAAAAAAAAGAGTATGCATGTTTTTTAAAAAGTAAGATTATATTTTGAGTTATAGGGTGGCTCTAAAAAGAGCCCTTGTTTTCATTATGAGTTTGTTGGAGCTACATGTAAGTGAGGATGCACAGCTTTAGGTTGTTGAGAAAGACTCTGTTTCCTTGATCTGTGAAGTGCACTCCATCACTTCTGTAGATGCCGTCCATATCAAATCATAGATTGTTGTTATAGATGGACCCCATTCTATGATCTCTTAGGCATGCAGAAACAGCTTTATTGACATTTTTTCTAGCTTTCTCAATCTGTGGACAGAAATGATTTGACCACTTCCATTTCCGTCTTTGGCATATATTAGAGTATACAAAGACAGTTTGAGGTAAAAGGAACATCAATTGTGCAAAGGTGTCCTTCATTAGCATTTCCAGACCTAACACAGTCAATGTGCCTAGGTCATTGCCACCACAGTGCACAATCATGAGGTCAGGGGGTTGGAGATGCAAAAAGGTTTTAACCAAAGGCATCAATTGGTGCCACTTTAATCCTCTTTGTGCAATCCATTTAATATCCACATTTTGCAGAGCTAGGTCTTTGTCAATACCTCTGCGTTCAGCATAACTTTTGCACCAGAAATAATAGCTGTGTCCAACAATCCATACTGTAAGCATCTTGAAGGGATGTCTGGAAGTAATGAAAAGATGTCTGTAGCTGAGGTAGTCAGTTGGTAGAATGAGAGGTATCTAAAATGGTGGACAAGATGCAGTTTTAAAAAAAAGTAGAGAATTGATTGGCAGTTTAAGAAGATTGTACACTCAAAAATAGGGTGCATGTTGCTTTCTTTAAAAAGCATGGGGCATATTAGCAAGAACGGCGTTAAAATTATCGCCACTTTAGCGGCAGGAAACTGCCGCTAAAGCGGCGATAATGGGCTTGATAATATGCCCTTGAGAATACCAATAGAAGCCCATGTTCTGCTGTGATCCTTTTAACGCCCTTCTTGCTAATATGCCTCCATTTTCCTTATTGGTTAGTAGAACATGTTTGAAAGCTACATTAGATAGGATAAGGAGACATTTTGCAAATGTCAACCACACCTGCTGTTTGCATTTGAAACATTGTGTGCTGGATTTGAAAATATGGTGAACTTGTGACCTGTCAGTTCAGTTGAATGTTCCATGAACTGTTACTATGGAAACTGGCACTAAGCAGAATGGGGGAAGGGTTGAATCATAACTGTGGACTTAAAATGTGAAATTGTAATTTTAATATAGGTGATATGTTATTAACGTATAATTTCCCAAGTCAGTATTATCTTTAGAAGTGGAGTATTGTTAAAAAATAGTAGTATTTTTATTTGTAATATATTTTTGAACTCCCGTATGAATTTGCGGCTCCATCGCGTTGGTGCACAGTGGAATCGCGATTCAAAAAAATTCCAGAACCTGTAATCATGCAATCACCCAAGCACTACCCATGCAGTGTTCCAATCATCAAGGCAGTACTCCTGCACTCATGCAAACACCCAGGTAAAACTCATGCACTCCTCCAATCACCCAAGAACTATCCATGCAGTCCTACATGCACCCATGCACTACCCATGCACTCTTGCAATCACCTAGGCAGTACCCATGCACTATTCCAATTACCCAGGCATAACTCATGCACGTATGTAATCACGCAGGCATTACCCAAGTACTCCTTCAATCACTTAGGCAGTACCCCTGCACTCGTCCAATCACCCAGATATTACCGCTGCACTCATGCAATCACGCAGACACTACCTATGCAATTTTCTAATCACTCAGGCAGTACCCCTGCATTCATGCAATCACCCAGGTACTACCCATGCTCTCCTTCAATCACTCAGGCACTACCCCTGCATCATGCAACCACCCAGGCACTACCTATGGACTCATGGAATAACCCAGCACTACCTTTCCACTCTTTCACTCATCTAGGCACTACCCTTGCCCTCCTTCAATCACCCAGCCACTACCCATGCACTTATAACATCACACAGACACTACCTATGTACTCGTCCAATCAGGCAGGCACTACCCATACACTCCTCTATTCACCCAAACATTATCCCTGCATTCATGCAATCACCCAGGCACTACCTTTGCACTCATTAAATCACCCAAGCACTACAAATGCAGTCTTCCAATCACTCAGACACTACCCCTGCAGTCGTGCAATCACCCAGGCACTACCTTTGCACTCATGAAATCACCCAAGCACTACCCATGCAGTCTTCCAATCATCCAGGCAGTACTCCTGCACTCATTCAAACACCCAGGTAAAACTCATGCAGTCTTCCAATCACCCAAGAACTACCCATGCAGTACTACATGCACACATGCACTACCCATGCACTCTTGCATGCACCCAGGCATTACTCATGCACTTCTTTAATTACTCAGACATTACTCATGCACTCATGCAATCACACAGGCATTAACCATGCACTCCTTAAATCACTCAGGCACTTCCCCTGCAGTCATGTAATCACCCAGGCACTACCTATGCACTCATAGAATAACCCAGCACTACCTTTCCACGCTTTCACTCATCCAAGCACTAGCATTGCCCTCCTTCAATCACCCAGCCACTACCCATGCACTTATAAAATCACCCAGACACTACCTATGCACTTGTCTAATCACTCAGGCACTACCCATGCACTCCCTCTATTCACCCAGACATTACCGCTGCATTCATGCAATCACCCAGGCACTACCCATGCAGTCATACATGCACTCAGGTACTTCTGCAGAACTCATGCAATCACCCAAGCACTACCCATGCAGTCTTCCAATCATCCAGGCAGCACTCCTGCACTCATGCAAACACCCAGGTAAAACTCACGCATTCCACCAATCACCCAAGAACTACCCATGCAGTCCTACATGCACCCATGCACTACCCATGCACTCTTGCAATCATCTAGGCAGTACCCATGCACTATTCTAATTACCCAGGCACTACCCATGCACTTATGGAATCACCCAGGCATTACCCATGTACTCCTTCAATCACTTAGGCAGTACCCATGCACTCGTCCAATCACCCAGACATTACCCCTGCACTCATGCAATCACCCAGACACTACCTATGTACTCGTCTAATCACTCAGGCACTACCCATCCACTCCTCTATTGACCCAAACATTACCCCTGCATTCATGCAATCACCCAGGTACTACCCATGCACTCCTTCAATCATTCAGACATTACCCCTGCAGTCATGCAATCACCCAGGCACTACCTATGCATTCATGAAACCACCCAAGCACTACACATACAGTCTTCCAATCATCCAGGCAGTACTCCTGCACTCATGCAAACACCCAGATAAAACTCATGCACTCTTCCAATCACCCAAGAACTACCCATGCAGTCCTACATGCATCCATGCTCTACCCATGCACTCTTGCAATCACCTAGGCAGTACCCATGCACTATTCCAATTACTCAGGCACAACCCATGCACTTATGGAATCACCCAGGCATTACCCATGTACTAATTCAACTACTTAGGCATTACCCATGCACTCGTCCAATCACCCAGACATTACCCCTGCACTCATGCAATCACACAGACACTACCTATGGCCTTGTCTAATCACTCAGGCAGTACCCATGCACTCCTCCATTCACCCATACATTACCCCTGCATTCATGAAATCACCCAGGTACTACCCATGCACTCCTTCAATCACTCAGGCACTACCCTGCAGTCATGCAATTACCCAGGCACTACCTATGCACTCATGCAATAACCCAGCACTACCATTCCAGTCTTTCACTCATCCAGGCATTACCCATGTACTCCTTCAATCACTTAGGCAGTACCCATGTACTCGTCCAATCACCCAGACATTACCCCTGCACTCATGCAATCACCCAGATACTACCTATGTACTTGTCTATTCATTCAGGCACTACCCATGCACTCCTCTATTCACCCAAACATTACCCCTGCATTCATGCAATCACCCAGGTACTACCCATGCACTCCTTCAATCACTCAGACACTACCCCTGCAGTCATGCAATTACCCAGGCACTACCTATGCACTCATGCAATCACCCAAGCACTACCCATGCAGTCTTCCAATAATCCAGGCAGTACTCCGGCACTCATGCAAACACCCAGGTAAAACTCATGCAGTCTTCCAATCACCCAAGAACTACCCATGCAGTACTACATGCACACATGCATTACCCATGCACTCTTGCATGCACCCAGGCATTACTCATGCACTTCTTTAATCACTCAGACATTACTCCTGCACTCATGCAATCACACAGGCATTACCCATGCACTCCTTCAATCACTCAGGCACTACCCCTGCAGTCATGTAATCACCCAGGCACTACATATGCACTCAGAATAACCCAGCACTACCTTTCCACTCTTTCACTCATCCAAGCACTACCATTGCCCTCCTTCAATAACCCAGACACTACCCATGCACTTATAAAATCACCCAGACACTACCTATGCACTCGTCTAATCACTCATGCACTCCCTCTATTCACCCAGACATTACAGCTGCATTCATGCAATCACCCAAGCACTACCCATGCAGTCATACATGCACTCAGGTACTTCTGCAGCACTCATGCAATCACCCAAGCACTACCCATGCAGTCTTCCAATCATCCAGGCAGTACTCCTGCACTCATGCAATCAGCCAGGTAAAACTCATGCATTCCTCCAATCACCCAAGAACTACCCATGCAGTCCTACATGCACCCATGCACTACCCATGCACTCTTGCAATCATCTAGGCAGTACCCATGCACTATTCCAATTACCCAGGCACTACCCATGCACTTATGGAATCCCCCAGGTAGTACCCATGTACTCCTTCAATCACTTAGGCAGTACCCATGCACTAGTCCAATCACCCAGACATTACCCCTGCACTCATGCAATTATGCAGACACTACCTATGCACTCGTCTAATCACTCAGGCAGTACCCAGCACTACCTTTCCTTTCTTTCACTACCCTTGCCCTCCTTCAATCACCCAGCCACTACCCATGCACTTCTAAAATCAAACAGACACTACCTATGTACTCATCTAATCACTCAGGCACTACCCATGCACTCCTCTATTCACCCAAACTTTATCCCTGCATTCATGCAATCACCCAGGTACTTCCCATGCACTCCTTCAATCACTCAGACACTACTGCTGCAGTCATGCAATCACCCAGGCACTACCTATGAACTCATGCAATCACCCAAGCACTACCCATGCACTCCTTCAATCACTTAGGCAGCACCCATGCACTCCTCCAATAACCCTGACCTTACACCTGCACTTGTGCAATCACCAAGGCACTACCTATACACTCATGGAATAACCTAGGCACTACCCTTGCACTCCTTCAGTCATCCAGGCACTATCCATGCACTCCTCCAATCGGCCAGCCTCTACTCATGCACTTGTAAAATCACCGAAGCACTACCTATGAACTCGTCTAATCACTCAGACACTATCCATGCACTCCTCCATTCACCCATACATTACCCCTCCAATCATGCAATCACCCATGCATTACCCATGCATTCCTTCAATCTCTCAAGCAGTGCCCATGCAGTCTTCCAATCATCCAGGCACTACCTATGCACTCATGCAATAACCCAAGAACTACCCATGCACTCATCCAATCACCCAGGCACTACCCATGCACTCATGCAATCACCCAGGCATTACCCATGCAACACATAGAAATTTGTCTTTTTTTAACCAAATAGGCGGTTTGAACAAGAACCATTTTTTTGCTTCTTTTTTTGTTTAATATTCTTTTTTGTTTTTTTAACTCTTTTTTGTATTTTTTTGGTGTTTTTTTAAAAAAAATGAACAAACAACAGAAAAAACGGAGGCAACTTTTGTATAACCTTTTGCAATTAAAGAATCATTGCAAAAAAAATTAACAATGGTGGCTTCTTGCAGCGAAAACAATTGCGTCAACAGACTGCTCACCATAACAAATAAGTTTCTTGCACTTAATACACCTTTGCTCTAGACCAGCAAACTCTGGCCTAATATCAGGTCCTCTGTTTGAAGTTGAGGTACCAGCTGAGGTGCTAGGTCCTGCATCATGGTCACCTTGCTGGGCTTGTTGTTCCAGCTCTCGTCGATGTTGTTCTCGTGCTAGCCAACGAAAGTGCATGGTTTGGAGGTGCTTGAACATTGACAAAGTACCGCACGAGTATTTTTTTCTCGGAGCCCCGAGATTTTATTCGTTCGCAAATAGTGCATGTTACCTTCCTCACGTTGCCCTTCTTTTCTCCAGGTGGAAAGGTAAGGAAGGCCCAGACGATGCTCTCCTTTCTTGTTTTTCTTGGTTCCTCCAAGTCATCTTCTTCACAAAGGATGTCATCTGGTGGATTTGAAGATGCCATTCTTCTATTTTTTTTTGTTTTTAAACTCCCCAAAAAATGCAAGAAGAGCACTAAACACAAAAGGTGTGTCTCCTGGCAATGTTGTTGGAGGAATGAGAAATTTGGATGGGGTGCTGTATCTTCTAGAATAAAAATGTTCTTAACCAATGAAATGCTTTCTTTTGAAGTCACATGGGATCACGCACCCGGGAAAATATATTTAACAATAATATATCTTTATTGCAGTTACAAATATTTGATATTTATAATTATGTTAAATAATCTCTTGGTATAATAAATATAATAAAGTTATATACATATACTTTTAAAACTTAAATATTTGTGATGGATTCGCGCACCTGGCGCAACCCCCAGAAATACATATGTGATGTTACGCGGGGCCGAGAACTAACCCTGGGCAGCAAATGTGGAATTTAGGCAATTTTGCGTTCCGCGGAGAACGCGGAATTGCCAACAATTCCGCAATCCGCGGCGTAGCGGAATTATTTTCTTGTTTGCGCTTTAAAAATGCGTTCTAGCGCGCGCGATAGCGACTTACCGGGATTCCTGCGTTTGCCGACGGGTTTTCCTATCCGTTCGCATGCACCACAAGATTTCGGTAGCCGGCCGCGCGATCCCGCAAGAGTTTGCGATCGCGAACACGTCATTCGCCGCGCCATCGGACAACGCGAGAGTGTGCGATCGCGAACACGTCATTCGCCGCGCCATCGTGCACCGCGAGAGCGATTGCGATCGCGAACACGTCATTCGAGCGCGCCATCGGACATCCGGCGGAATGTTGGTAAAGCTTGCGATCCCGAACACGCAAAATTTTCAATCTGGAGAAGAATAATATCGTGACCAGCATAAAACCTTCTATAAACTGATGATTTGGATGTCCTTTTTTGTCAAATTTGTTTTGGGGGAGAGGGAGGAAGTGCCACAGAGTCTCCTACTTCCTGTTCCTGTCCAGCAGGCTCCGCCCAGTGCTTTGTCCATCTCCTGTTCATTTTCCACTTGGATTTGAGCTGGAAGGATCACTCTTTGTGTCTGCTGCATCATTATCATTGGATTTGAGGATTTTTGGATTTGAGATTTTACAAGTAAGTTGGTGTTGTTTGATTGGGGCATTGCAGTAGCAGCAACTACAATTTTTGTACTTTTCATCATTTTTAAAAATAAATAGTTGTGGGTAGCCACTAGTAGGCCCAGAGCTAGTCATGGATGGGTGCATGATGAAACATGATGAAACAACTGTTCCTGTGCTGTGTGATGTATTTATTAATTTCAAACATCATTTAGGGGGCATGGATGGCATTGGATTGAATTGCAAAATGTGTATTTTTGGGTATATTTCAGTTTGTGGGGCTGTGTGTTAAATACATGCGTTAGTTGTGTGTGGTGTGCTGCAGGCCTTGTTTAGCCCTGTTGATTTTCGTTTTTGCATTTTTTTGCATTACAGGCAAAGCAGACAGCAGTGTGGTTTAGCATCCAGCCTTTGCCTGGCTATTATAGGCCTGTTTTCAGTACATTGTTTTCCAGGCCTCCTGCTTGTTGCTTGTGATTTGTGAGTGTCCATGTGGCTGGTAGCCATTTCTGGTGGGAGTTATAAGTGTGCTGCTTTTGCCATATAGGCATGCATGTGTTTCCTTTGTGGCCTAGGCTTCTTGTTGTGGTCCTGGCCATAAGGCTGGCGGCCATTTTAAAGCCAGGCAGTGTGCTTTTTGCCATAGGCCTGCATTGTCTGTCTTCAGTTTCTTGTTGTTGTGGGCCTGGCCATGAGGCTGGTGGCCATTTTGAAGCCAGGCAGTGTGCTTTTTGCCATAGGCCTTGTTAGAACTGGGGGTCTCTAGTTGGCAATGGTTTGCACCTTTGTCCAAATAGGGACCCTTGCTTCTAGTCAGGATAAGGGGGATACACTCCTAAAATAACCCCTGCTCACCCCCTGGTAGCTTGGCACGAGCAGACAGGCTTATCTCAGAGGCAGTGTGTAAAGCATTTGGGAACACATACAGTAATACAGTGAAAACACTACAGATGGACACCACACAGGTTGTTATGTAAAAATAAGTAATCTTTATATAGACTTATCACAAGACCCAATAGCAAAAATCCACAATACTGTACTCAAAAATAGACTTTAAAAGGTTATAAAATAGTTCAGTTCTCTCAAGTTGTAAATGCGACACTTTACTCTCAATGTACCTTGAATGCGTAACGCAAAGAAAACAAAAGGGTCGCAGGGAAGGTGATGCGTCGGTTCCTTACACTCAGGGGAGTGGATGCGTCGGTTCCTTACTGCTGCGCAGGGGAGTTGATGCTCGCTTCCTTACTGTGTGGGGAGGTGATGCGTCGGTTTCTTACTGCTTTCCGGTGCGATGCGACAAGATGGCCCCTCGATGCAATACTCTTCTCCGGTACGATGCGACAAAATGGCGTCTTGGTTGCGATGTGACAACGTTGGTGTGATGCGTGCACGCCCGACGGCCGTGCGGCGACTCGATGATCTTTGGAGCCGCGACAGGCCCTGCGACGCGCTTCTCCGGTGATGCGACGATGACCTCTGTGGCAGCGTCCCGCTTCTCCGGTGATGCGCCGCGCTCGGCGATGCGAGGATGACAGCGGCAGTGGCGTCTCGCTTCCTTGGCGATGCGATGACCGCGGCTGCGGCGGCGACACGCTCTCGTTGTTGCGTCGCGCTCCAGCTCCCAGCGACACGCAGTCTCTCAGAAGGCCCAGCACAACAGCAGGCACTTCAATTCCCAGCAAGGGAATGCAGGGGGAGCTGGTTGGTGAAGTCTTGTATCCCTGAGACTTCAGGCAGGAGGCAAGCTCTAGTTCAAGCCCTTGGAGATTCTCTTCTTCAAGATGACAAAGCACAGCAAAGTCTTTTCTCCTGCCCTTGGTAGAAAGCAACCACTGCAGGCCAACCCCAATCAGCAAAACAGCACAGGGGCAGTACTCCTCCTTCAGCTTCTCCGGTTCTTCTCCTTGGCAACAAGTTTCTTGATTTCCCAGAAGTGATCTAATTTCCTAGGGGTCTGGGTCCCCTTTTTATACACAGTTTCTCTTTGTTCTCTGAAGGCAGAGAGGCCTCTGCCTAGTCCAAAACCAGTTCTGGTCAGTCCTGGAGCACTTTGTTTTTCTGACTCCTTCTTTCCTTTGTGAGTGAGGGGCAGAGCCATCAGACGCCCGGCAGGAGGTGGAGCCAGCATTGTGGAAGGCAGGCACAGCCCTATTCAGACCCAGGTGCAACTCCTCCCTCCACTCTGGATGCAGATCTTTCTATTCAGCCCTGTGCTGACTCACCCTGTCTCCTGTAGCCACCCCCAGCCCCTGTCACTCAATCTCCAGACAAGGAATACACAACCTAGCAGAGGCAGGCTTGGAAGTTTAGGCAAGAAAATACCCACTTTCTAAAAGTGGTATTTTCAAACACAGAATGTTAAAACCAACTTCACTAAAAGATGTATTTTATCATTCTGAGTTCAGGCATACTAAATTCGTTTTTCTACCATGTTCCCTGGGTCAGTTAGGATTATAAGGTGTAATAATCAAACTGCCCATTCTGGCCTATGGAGAACAGGTAGCCTTGCAATAGTGAAAAACCAAAATGGCTGTAATTCACATTAGGACATGCCACACACACCAGGGCATGTCCTACCTTATACTTACAATGCACCCTGCCCTTGGGCCTACCTTAGGGGTGTCTGATATGAAGATAAGGGAAGGTTTAGGGACTGGCAAGTGGGTGCACTTGCCAAGTCGACATGGCAGTCACAGACCGCACACAGGCTCTGCAATGGCAGGCCTGAGACACATTTTACAAGCTGCTTCTGTGGGTGGCACAACCAGTGCTGCAAGCCCACCAGCAGCATTGGATTTACAAGCCCTGGGCACACTCAGTGCACTGTACTAGGGACTGACAAGTAAACCAATCATCCAATCATGGAGTCACTAATCCATACATCAATTTACAGTAGGGAGCACTTGCACTGTGGCACTGAACAGCAGTGGCACAGTGCCCAAAAGCATCTAAAACCAGCAAAACATAAGAGGCAACAGCAAAAAATGGAAGGGAGACCCACGCCAATGGTGCCAAGTCTAACACGTGTCCCCTCCAGCTGAAATGTGGGGAGAACTACCCTTCCTCCTGGGAGTTCTCATCACTAAGGCGGAAAAATCTGGACAGACCATCAGCATTGGCGTGTTCTGTACCAGGGCGGTGTTCCACGGTGAAGTCCATCCCCTGTAGGGAAATGGACCACCTCAACAGTTTTGGGTTCTCACCCTCATCTGCATTAACCATCTGAGGGGCCTGTGGTCTGTCTGAACCCGGAAGTGAGTCCCAAACAAGTATGGTCTCAACTTCTTCAGTGCCCAGACCACAGCAAATGCCTCACGTTCAATCGCACTCCACCTCTGTTCCCGTGGGAGTAACCTCCTACTAATAAAGGCTACAGGTTGGTCTAGGCCCTCCTCATTCATCTGTGAAAGCACAGCCCCAACACCATGCTCTGAAGCATCTGTCTGCACAATGAATTCCCTTGAGAAGTTGGGCGCCTGAAGCACGGGCGCCGTGCACATGGCAGATTTCAGGGCATCAAAAGCCTTTTGGCAGGCATCAGTCCAGTTCACTTTCCTGGGCTGCTTCCTGGAAGTCAGCTCAGTCAAGGGTGCAACAATGTTGCCATACCCCTTGACAAACCTCCTGTAATACCCGGTGAGTCCTAAGAAGGCTCTCACCTCTGTCTGGGTTTTGGGGGTTCCCAAGCCAGGATGGTATCTATCTTGGGTTGTAGGGGCGCCACCTGGCCGCTCCCATCCTGGTGTCCCAAGTACACCACAGAACCCTGCCCGATCTGGCACTTACTCGCCTTGATCGTGAGGCCTGCCCTCCGCAGCGCGTTCAACACTTCCCAGAGGTGGTGCAGATGTTCCTCCCAAGTGGCGCTGAACACTGCAATGTCATCCAGGTAGGCGGCACTGAAATCCTCCAGCCCAGCCAACACCTGGTTGACCAACCTCTGAAAGGTGGCAGGGGCATTCTTCATCCCAAAGGGCATCACCCGGAATTGGTAGTGCCCATCTGGTGTGGAGAATGCTGACCTCTCTTTGGCCCCATCAGTTAAGGCAATCTGCCAGTATCCAGACGTTAGATCAAACGTGCTGAGGTACCGGGCAGCCCCTAACCGATCAATGAGCTCATCAGCTCTGGGGATGGGGTGCGCGTCAGTCCTGGTGACTGAATTGAGTCCTCGGTAGTCCACACAGAACCGGAGTTCGGGTGTGGCACCGTGCGCGGCAGCCTTTGGGACCAAGACCACTGGGCTGGCCCAAGGGCTGTTAGAGGACTCAATCACCCCTAAGGCAAACATCTTGGAGACCTCCTCCTTGATGCAAGCTCTCACCCTATCAGTCACTCTGTAAGTTTTGTGCTTCACAGGAGGACTGTCCCCAGTGTCCACATCATGGATGCACCATTCAGTGATACTGGGAGTCAGGGAGAACAGATCAGAAAACTGCCCCAACAGTTGGCGACAGTCATTCTGCTGCTCAGGGGTCAGGGTGGGAGAGAGGTTCACACCATCCACTGACCCATCTTGCTCTTTTGCATACAGGAGGTCAGGAAGAGGTTCAGTCTCCTCTTCCATCCCAGCATCTGTTGCTAAGAGCATGCCCACTTCAGACCTCTCAAAGTGGGGCTTCAGGTGGTTCACATGCAGGACCCGCAAGGGGTTCCTGGGAGACTGCAAGTCCACCAAGTAGGTGACATCACTCTTGCGCTCCACCACCTCAAATAGTCCGGTCCACTTATCCTGGAGCGCACAGGGCTCCACTGGGGCCATGACCCAAACCTTTTGTCCAGGCTGAAACTCGATCAGAGTGGCATTCTGATCATGCCAACGTTTCATCTCTTCCTGGCTGGCTTCCAGATTCGCCTCAGCGTGTTGTCTGAAACGCCGAGTCTGGTTCCTGAAGGCCAGCATGTAACTAAATACATCCTGGGGAGTTTTCCTGGGAGCTTCCTCCCAGCCTTCCTTGACCAGACTCAGAGGTCCTCTTACAGGATGGCCGTACAGCAGTTCAAAGGGACTGAACCCTAAGGACTTCTGGGGCACCTCTCTGTAAGCAAAGAGCAGGCATGGCAAGAGGACGTCCCACTTACGCCTCATGGGTTCTTCAAGACCCATAATCATGCCTTTCAGGGTCCGGTTGAATCTCTCAACCAGCCCATTACCTTGGGGGTGGTAAGGAGTGGTGAACTTATAGGTTACACCACACTCCTGCCACAGGGACTTCATATACTTGGAAATGAAGTTGGTACCACGGTCGGACACCACCTCCTTGGGGAACCCCACACGGGAGAAAATCCCCATCAGTGCACGTCCCACCACGGGGCCGTCACTGTCCGAAGAGGGATGGCTTCCGGGTACCGGGTGGCATGGTCCACCAAGACCAGGATGAACCTGTTGCCCATGGCTGTCTTGGGATCCAGAGGCCCCACAATGTCAATACCCACCCTCTCAAAGGGGGTGCTGACAACAGGGAAAGGTTGGAGAGGAGCCTTGTGCTTCCTCCCACTCTTACCACTTGCCTGGCAAGTCTGACAGGTCCTGCAATGAGTATCTGAACTCTTGCGCATTTGGGGCCAATGAAAGTGGGTGACAAGCCTTTGAAAGGTCTTGTCTTGCCCCAAATGTCCTGCTAAAGGCACATCATGAGCCAGACCCAGTAGGAAGGCTCTGAAGCGCTGGGGTACCACCAGCACACGGGCTGACCCAGGCTCAGCAACCTTAAGCTCACTATACAGGAGACCATTCTCCCAGTAGATCCAGTGTGATCCAGACTGATCACCTGCTGCCTGGCTTGCAGCCTGTTGCCACAAGCCCTCAAGAGAAGGGCACTTCTTCTGTTCCTCGCAGAACTCTTCCCTGGAGGGGCCTCCTTCCTGCTGCCAATGGGTCAGCTCAGGCAGGTCCCCCAGTTCAGCCACTTGTTCCCCTGTAGGTTCCAGGGCATCCCCCTCAAGGTCTGCCTCCTCCTGGACCGTGGGAACTTCGGGGCCGGCTTCCCGTGCCCCCCGCCTCCTCTCTTTAAGGCAGGCACCTGGGCCTTTCTTCCAGGCTCCAGGTTCTCCTGAATACCCTTACCGGCTGCCATTGACCGAGTGGTCACACATGCCCACTCTGGCAGACCCAACATCTCCAAATGAGACCTCCGCTCCACCTTCGCCCAAGGGGAGCTCTCCAAATCATTGCCTAGCAGACAGTCAACAGGCATGGCTGGCCTCACAGCTACTTGAAGGATACCTGAGACCCCCCCACTCAAAGGGAACCTGGGCCACCTTGCAGTGGCTCTCTGAGTTGTCAGCGGCAACTACAGGGTAGAATACGTTGGGGACCACCTGCTCCTCAGACACCAGCCGACAACTGACAGCTGTCACACTGGCCCCGGTGTCTCTGAGAGCCTCCACCCTATGGCCATTGATGGTCACCCACTGCCTGTATTTTTAGTGTTATCAGGCAGCTGGGTCCTAGGGACCATCTCACTGTCTCCTAAAGAGACCAGGGACATCTCTGCGGGACCCCACCCACCTTGGGCACCCAACTCCTCCCCCAGGGCTACACTAGCCATCTGCCGGGGTGGTGCACCAGTGGGTGCAGTGGTCACGGTATTGGGGCACTTGGGACTTCCTACAAAGTGACCCACCTGACCACAACTAAAACATGCTTTGGGCCCCTTCTGAACAGACTTATCTGTTGGGACCCATGGTCTTTTCTCAGTGGGAGGCTGGGAACCCTTACCTTGGTTCTCTTGGGGTTTACTTTGGGGCCCTTTTTGGAACTCCTTCTGTTTACCCTTGTCCCCCACTCTTCTGCTGGGGACCCTGCCCACCTTTGGCGGAGTCTCCCACAAGACCCTTGTGGACCCGGGTACTGACCCAGCAGTCTGCCTCCTCAGCAAGCTTCCTAGGATTAGTCAGCTTACTGTCAACAAGGTGCTGGCGTAGCTCTGGAAAACAACTACTGGACAAGTGCTCCCATGCAATTAAATCATAGAACCCCTGCAAGTCATTTACTTTGCTACCCTTCACCCATCCATCCAATGCTCAGCAAAAATAAGACACATACTCCACCCAGGTACTAGACTCCAGCTTTTTGCAGTTCCTAAACTTCTGCCTATAAAGCTCTGGAGTTAACCCATACCTTGCCACTAAAGCTTCCTTCAGGTGGGCATAGGACATCTGATCCTCTGTGGGCAAGGCTAGCAAGGTTTCCCTTCCCTCACCTGTAAAGCGGCCCCACAACCCCGCTCCCCAATCCTTCTCAGGGACCCGGTGTGATGTCATGGCGATCTCATATGCTTTAAACCATTGCCCAATGTCCTCCCCTTCATGAAATCCTTAATAACCTCCTTGGGGATGTATACTCTACTTTCTACAGGCACTGGAGGTGTGCTGCCACCAGAGGGAGTGATCTCTAGGCTCCTAGCCTTTAGCTCTAGCTCCCTCACCACTCTCTCATGCTCTAAAAGCATCCTTTTTTCTTCCATGGCCAACCTCTTACTTTCCAACTCCAATTTCTTGTGCTCAAGGCTATCATGGCTTCCCTGTTTCAGTTTGGCCATTTCCATTTCATGCATCCTGCTTTTGTCCCTGTCCTCCAGCTCCTCTGGAGACAGGCCCTTTTGAGAAACACTGCTGCCCTCCCTGGAAGGCACTCTCCTCCCGGGTAAGCCTAATGGCCCCTCAAGCTGCTCATCTAAATTCTCTGCCTCCTCCACAGGCTCCTCGGGCTGCCCACCGGCATTCCGTGCTTCCAACCAGGCCCTCAGCGCCTTTGAAGCTCCTCCTTCCTGGTGAGGCCTCTCATAGAGATTTTAAACTTTTACAAACGGCTTTGAGCTCTGGCACAGTGTAGGTATCAACCCTATCTTCTTCAAATTCAATATCTGCAGGTGCAATGGATCCTCTTTTGCTCATTGTGAAAATTGGCAGTTCTCAACAAAAATAAAGGTTCCCAGGAAAAAAAGTCCTTTCAAAATGTATGTGGTTGCGTATTGGTCTGCACTCACTAGTAGTGTACACCAATCACTGTATATGATTCACAAATGCAAGTCCAAATCCTCACCGCTGACCACCAATGTTAGAACTGGGGGTCTCTAGTTGGCAATGGTTTGCACCTTTGTCCAAATAGGGACCCTTGCTTCTAGTCAGGATAAGGGGGATACACTCCTAAAATAACCCCTGCTCACCCCCTGGTAGCTTGGCACGAGCAGACAGGCTTATCTCAGAGGCAGTGTGTAAAGCATTTGGGAACACATACAGTAATACAGTGAAAACACTACAGATGGACACCACACAGGTTGTTATGTAAAAATAAGTAATCTTTATATAGACTTATCACAAGACCCAATAGCAAAAATCCACAATACTGTACTCAAAAATAGACTTTAAAAGGTTATAAAATAGTTCAGTTCTCTCAAGTTGTAAATGCGACACTTTACTCTCAATGTACCTTGAATGCGTAACGCAAAGAAAACAAAAGGGTCGCAGGGAAGGTGATGCGTCGGTTCCTTACACTCAGGGAGTGGATGCGTCGGTTCCTTACTGCTGCGCAGGGGAGTTGATGCTCGCTTCCTTACTGTGTGGGGAGGTGATGCGTCGGTTTCTTACTGCTTTCCGGTGCGATGCGACAAGATGGCACCTCGATGCGATACTCTTCTCCGGTACGATGCGACAAAATGGCGTCTTGGTTGCGATGTGACAACGTTGGTGTGATGCGTGCACGCCCGACGGCCGTGCGGCGACTCGATGATCTTTGGAGCCGCGACAGGCCCTGCAACGCGCTTCTCCGGTGATGCGACGATGACCTCTGTGCAGCGTCCCGCTTCTCCGGTGATGCGCCGCGCTTCGGCGATGCGAGGATGACAGCGGCAGCGGCGTCTCGCTTCCTTGGCGATGCGATGACCGCGGCTGCGGCGGCGACACGCTTCTTGTTGTTGCATCGCGCTTCCAGCTCCCAGCGACACGCAGTCTCTCAGAAGGCCCAGCACAACAGCAGGCACTTCAATTCCCAGCAAGGGAATGCAGGGGGGGAGCTGGTTGGTGAAGTCTTGTATCCCTGAGACTTCAGGCAGGAGGCAAGCTCTAGTTCAAGCCCTTGGAGATTCTCTTCTTCAAGATGACAAAGCACAGCAAAGTATTTTCTCCTGCCCTTGGTAGAAAGCAACCACTGCAGGCCAACCCCAATCAGCAAAACAGCACAGGGGCAGTACTCCTCCTTCAGCTTCTCCGGTTTTTCTCCTTGGCAACAGGTTTCTTGATTTCCCAGAAGTGATCTAATTTCCTAGGGGTCTGGGTCCCCTTTTTATACACAGTTTCTCTTTGTTCTCTGAAGGCAGAGAGGCCTCTGCCTAGTCCAAAACAAGTTCTGGTCAGTCCTGGAGCACTTTGTTTTTCTGACTCCTTCTTTCCTTTGTGAGTGAGGGGCAGAGCCATCAGACGCCCGGCAGGAGGTGGAGCCAGCATTGTGGAAGGCAGGCACAGCCCTATTCAGACCCAGGTGCAACTCCTCCCTCCACTCTGGATGCAGATCTTTCTATTCAGCCCTGTGCTGACTCACCCTGTCTCCTGTAGCCACCCCCAGCCCCTGTCACTCAATCTCCAGACAAGGAATACACAACCTAGCAGAGGCAGGCTTGGAAGTTTAGGCAAGATAATACCCACTTTCTAAAAGTGGTATTTTCAAACACAGAATGTTAAAACCAACTTCACTAAAAGATGTATTTTATCATTCTGAGTTCAGGCATACTAAATTCGTTTTTCTACCATGTTCCCTGGGTCAGTTAGGATTATAAGGTGTAATAATCAAACTGCCCATTCTGGCCTATGGAGAACAGGTAGCCTTGCAATAGTGAAAACGAAAATGGCTGTAATTCACTATTAGGACATGCCACACACACCAGGGCATGTCCTACCTTATACTTACAATGCACCCTGCCCTTGGGCCTACCTTAGTGGTGTCTGATATGAAGATAAGGGAAGGTTTAGGGACTGGCAAGTGGGTGCACTTGCCAAGTCGACATGGCAGTCACAGATCGCACACAGGCTCTGCAATGGCAGGCCTGAGACACATTTTACAAGCTGCTTCTGTGGGTGGCACAACCAGTGCTGCAAGCCCACCAGCAGCATTGGATTTACAAGCCCTGGGCACACTCAGTGCACTGTACTAGGGACTGACAAGTAAACCAATCATCCAATCATGGAGTCACAAATCCATACATCAATTTACAGTAGGGAGCACTTGCACTGTGGCACTGAACAGCAGTGGCACAGTGCCCAAAAGCATCTAAAACCAGCAAAACATAAGAGGCAACAGCAAAAAAATGGAAGGGAGACCCACGCCAATGGTGCCAAGTCTAACAGGCCTGCATTGTCTGTCTTCAGTTTCTTGTTGTTGTGGGCCTGGCCATGAGGCTGGCTGCCATTTTGAAGCCAGGCAGTGTGCTTTTTGCCATAGGCCTGCATTGTCTGTCTTCAGTTTCTTGTTGTTGTGGGCCTGGCCATGAGGCTGGTGGCCATTTTGAAGCCAGGCAGTGTGCTTTTTGCCATAGGCCTGCATTGTCTGTCTTCAGTTTCTTGTTGTTGTGGGCCTGGCCATTTTGAAGCCCAGTAGTGTGCTTTTATACATAGTCCTGCAAGCTTGTGGCCTAGTCTGCCAACAGGCCTTTCATCCAGTAGGTGCAGAGGTAGTCATGGGTGCATGAAACAACTGTTTCTGTGTGTTCTGTTGAATTTATCATTTAGGGGGCATGGATGTCATTGGATTGAATTGCAAAATGTGTATTTTTGGGTGTATTTCAGTTTTTTGGGCTGTGTGTTAAATACATGCCTTAGTTGTGTGTGGTGTGCTGCAGGCCTTGTTTAGCCCTGTGGATTTTCGTTTTTGCATTTTATTGCATTACAGGCAAAGCAGACAGCAGTGTGGTTTAGCATCCAGCCTTTGGCTGGCTATTATAGGCCTGTTTTCAGTACATTGTTTTCCAGGCCTCCTGCTTGTTGCTTGTGATTTGTGAGTGTCCATGTGGCTGGTAGCCATTTCTGGTGGGAGTTATAAGTGTGCTGCTTTTGCCATATAGGCCTGCATGTGTTTCCTTTGTGGCCTAGGCTTCTTGTTGTGGTCCTGGCCATGAGGATGGCGGCCATTTTGAAGCCAGGCAGTGTGCTTTTTGCCATAGGCCTGCATTGTCTGTCTTCAGTTTCTTGTTGTTGTGGGCGTGGCCATGAGGCTGGCAGCCATTTTAAGCCAGGCAGTGTGCTTTTTGCCATAGGCCTGCATTGTCTGTCTTCAGTTTCTTGTTGTTGTGGGCCTGGCCATGAGGCTGGTGGCCATTTTGAAGCCAGGCAGTGTGCTTTTTGCCATAGGCCTGCATTGCCTATCTTCAGTTTCTTGTTGTTGTGGGCCTGGCCATGAGGCTGGTGGCCATTTTGAAGCCAGGCAGTGTGCTTTTTGCCATAGGCCTGCATGGTTTTCCTCTTGGCTTACTGCTTGCATCCATCCCCTTTGCCAGCTGCAGCTCCCTGAATGATGTGATGAGCAAATAATTTAATGCCAAACAGGGTCCACTTCTATTACATTTGTATTTTTGTTGTTGTTCCTCTTCTTTCCTATCCTTCCTGACAGTGTTCACAGTATACCATGAAAGCCCTTGTTGACAGTCTCACAAATGGCTACACTATTTTATATCTTTTATTTGTTTGTTTGTACTACTAGTAATTGAACCACAACAACAAATGCAACATTTCACTGATGTTCTTCTCCTGGCTTCTTTGCTTTTAGGTGCACAAAAAGACAGAGGAGGAGGTGTCATCATCATCATCATCACCCGTTGTACTGCCAGGCAGAAGTCCTGCTGCACGTCACATCCACGTGTGACCATAGACATCTCTGCAACTTGTGCACCTGCGTCCTGCTGACATCTGAAGAAGATGGCCCCAAAGAAAGGTACCAGGTCCTCCAGTACCAAGAAAGTTGCCAGTGAGAAGAAGAAGGAACAGAAGAAGGAAGTGGCACTTGCCAAGACTGGTGTGCCGGCCAATGTGTTTTTTGGTAAAAAACTTACGCTTGCAGCAGCGGTGTCCGGCGGGGACCAAGCTGGGAGCAGCACCTCCGCATCAGCGGGCCCACCCCAGCAACCTAGGCCCAAGCCCATGACTGTGGCAGAGGTAGCCAGTCTACTAATGACCAGTGATGTTGAAATGTCATTATCGCAAAGTAGTACCCAATCCACGCACTCGCAGGCGGAAACTCAGCAGATAAGTGGGCAACCCGAGCCGCAACCACAGCCGCAACCCCAGCCGCAACCCCAGCTGTAGCCGCAACCACAGCCGCAGCCGCAACCCCAGCCGAAACCGCAGCCGCAACCCCAGCCGCAACCGCAGCCGCAACCCCAGCCGCAGACGCAACCACAGCCGCAGCCGAAATCCCAGCCGCAGCCGCAACCACAGCCGGAACCACAGCCACAACCACAGCCGCAGCCGGAACCACAGCCCACAATAGTAGTTGTTCCACCTGAAGTAGGGGCAGTTCAGGAAATCCAGCTTTTTGCAGATGAAGAGGAGCAAGCCACTGTTCCAGAAGATCCATTGTCTTCCAGACCCCCAGCAAGGAAAAGGAGGGTTAGTCCATCAACTTCTTCTTCAAGCCCCGCTTCTGATGATCTAGATGCCACTTGGAAGCCACCAGCTCAGCCTGAGAGTGATGCACGCCACAAGAAAAGGCTAGTGAAAAGGAAGGTTCCAGAAAGCCTTAGAGTTATGGAGGTAGATGTAGATGAGGGGGGTGATGATGATGATGATGAAGAGCCAGTCATCATGAACATCACTCCTGGGCCTGCGGAGATGGAGACCAACATTATTAGACTATCCAAAATCGCCACGAGGGATGTAGCACGGATACCACCAACACAGGTAACGCCAACACGACCTCCAGCTTCCATATTTGCCTTTGCAAAGGCCCGGCAGGGACCTACATCCAGCTCAACCACCACCTCAGTAGGTGGTGGTAATGTAAGTGCACAGAGTCAAATTCCAGGCACACCCTCTGTAGGAAGGTGGAATCTGACTATATGGTTGCCCCCATTTTTTTTTATGGTGTTTTGCTGGTTTATGACTTAGTTGGACTGGGATCCTGCTATTCAGGGCCCCAGTCTATCTGCTTTCTCTGTAAAAAGGTTTCCATGTGCCTTAGGCACATCTCTGATTGGAATCTGGAGTGCCCTTATAAGTCCCTAGTATATGGCATACTATTTACCAAGGGCATAGGTACCTCAGAGGCCTACCAGGGGCTGCAGCATGTATTATGCCACCCCTGGAAGGCCATCCAAACTGACACCACAGGTCTGCTACTGCAGCCTGGGTAAGGTGGTGCATGCACTCCTTACTGTGATATAGGTTACCTATATCACTAAATACATACACACATATAAACCTATAAGTCACTCCTAAGGCAGGCCTTATCAATCCTGAAGGCAGAGTGCGTGGTTCCTATGTGAGAGGGTGCCCCTGCATGAGCAGGGCCCTCTGCAGCGGTCGGAGACCCTTCTCTGATGCTGTTTGTAGTGCAGCCTGACCATACACTCTTAAGCGCATTATAACCTCGCGTTAAATGCTAACTTTGGAATGGCTGCACCTAAACATGTCGTGTTTGGTGTCAAACATCTTGGAATACTACCCCCTGCCAATTCTGGCGGCGGGGGTAGCATTCCACCCTTCTAGAGGGAGAGACATGTTAACCCTGGCCTGGCCGGTAACTTCTTTCTAAAGCCTGGCATCACAAAATGGATGCTACTGCCACAGACACAAGTCTGGCCTCCTGCTGCTGGACGAAACTCCGGCAGGGGAGGCCTGGACAATAGGTTTCCTGACCCAGGGAGGTGTGACCACCTCCCCAGACAGGATAATGTGTATTGGGGTGGGGCGGGAGCACTTTCTGGTGCTTTGAAGTCCTGCACTGGGGGCACACTTGGTGTCCCTGTGCATACCCCAGTTCAAACCGGATCAGGGGCTTGCAGCCCCTGCTTTGGCGCGAACTGGACAAAGGGAAAGGGGTGTAGCCACCCCTCTGCCCTGACCCACCCATAGGTGGGGCCACAGAGTAGTCCAACCCCTATCCTTAGTATAAGTATAGGGACCCAGTCCTTAGGACTTTAGATTATCCCTGGACGAAACTCTGAAACTGAATCCTGGACCTTCGATGCTCTACTCACGATTAGAGGACAGAAGAATCTCCCTTGGGGTCAAGGAGTGACTCCCCTGCTTGGCAGGCACCAAAAAAGCATCTGTCCAGTTCGCATTTCTGAAGCTCCCGTCGGACGCCGAAGTCATAGCATCACCAGACATGGATTCTCAGACTTCCCCAAGGATACCCTGAGTCCCCAGAAAAGCTGAGGCCCGTGGCTATCGTGGGTGACTTGAGACCGTGACCCCTGGACACCAAGCACATTTGCAAGTGCATCCTCTTCTGGGTCTCCCAAGAAGTTGTGCTTTGGGCTCCCAGTAGCCCTAGCCTCCAGCACCAACTGCACCGAAGATCACTGGCCCCCACTCCACGAGTGTCCTGTAAGCCAGATCCACGTGCGGCATCACGAGGCTCCTTCGCGGTCGCTAGCCCATTGGCTAGTAGCCCTTAACGAAGGCCAATCTTTTCTTAACTTGGCATCCTAGTTGCTCCAGGCCTGCCCTCACTTACCCTTGCTGGGTGAGTTCTCCAATCCTTGCTGGTCTGCACCATCGACGATCTTCCTCTGCATCAAGACTTGCTGTTGCCAAGGCTTGTTGGGTCCAATCCGGTCGCCGACACCTCAGCACTCGACAAACATCGTGTACCCGCCCGAATCCTGCTCTTGGTCGCCGACAACACCTCCCGGACCTCGTGGCTGAAGAGTCAAGACAACTGTCAACGCACCTGAAGCACTCGACATCGGTGGGCATCTGTCCATCGCCTTCCTGGTCACTGGCTAGTGACCCAGACTCTGTCCCCTCTGCTTTCAGGTTCTTCAGAACTCCGATCCACTCTTGGATCCACCCGGACACTTTTCACTTGGTCGCCAGCAGCACTTTGCAGCAGATCGCCATTCAATTCGACGACGAAACCCGACCCCGAAAGGCACCTATGCACCCGGCTTCCCTGGGTGAGGTAACACGAGTACTCCGGTGCTCCCGTGGGTAGAGACTCTTCAAAGTCCTAGATCTCAAAGGGTTTGGTCCAAGTCCTCTTTTAAAGTGTCCCTTTTCGCTAATTTCCCGATCACGACTTTCTCCATAGAAGTCAACGGCGTATCGCGGTTGTGTATTTACACTGCACGCGTCTCCCGTGGGTCCCCTGTGTCACTACCTTGGGTGGTTCCTTGTGGTCCAAGCACTTCTAGAGGCTCTAGGCCTAGTGTCTAGTTCAGTCGTGGTTCTTATACCACTTTATTGGTATATGGTTTGGTACGCCCCTAGGGCCCAAACGTGTATTTGTGCTATTACTGTGTTTAAATAACTTCTAACTTATGTACTTCGAACTCTAGCCTCATAAAGAGACTAGAGGGGTGTGTTTAGCAATAAATACATATATTTTGAATATATACCTGGTGTGGTGCTCTTTCATTTGATAACTCAAGAGATTATAGACTGGTAAAACAAGCTGCTTTACATTCCTTCAAGACTTAGCCTGAAGGCTGCTCTCCATAGCTACCACTAGGATAGCTTTCAATAAGGTTGTCTTTAACCTATCTCCAATAAGGGGTTGTTTGGACTTGTGCAAGGTGCCCACTATAATTAGTGGACAGCATATACCAGGCCAACTTCTCACACCCTCCAGTTCATCTGGTATTGAAAGTGGCACCTCAAGCAGCGCCAGAAAGTTCTCCTCCCCAGTTTGGGACTTCTTTTCGGTTAGCAGTAAGGAGGAGAACATTGCTATATCCTCAATTTGTCAGCAGGCTGTTAGGCGGGGTAAGCTTGGTACAAACTATGGTACCGGAGGACAAACAAGTCATCTCAAAAAACACCACAGTATCAAGTGGGAGGCTCACCTACTTCACTTAGAAAAAAGTAAAACTGCACCCATTGCTGTTGTTGGGGATGAAGAAGTAGGGGAAGATATGATTGCGGTGGAAGGTCAACAAGAGGGAGACATTTCTAGCCCTACCCCCAGCAGTGTAGTGGTAACGCCCACATCCTCAGCAACATCTCAGTGGCACCGTACTAAGAGTCAGCCTGAGACACCAAGGCAACCGGGCACTGCAATGAGCAAAAGTGCAGCGTCGTTGAGCCTAGCTGGGTTCAAGAAGAAAGGTGCACCACAAAGGAAAATATTCCAGCCTACCATTGACAGCATGCTTATGTCAGAGGGGCAGTATCAACGCAACCACCCAACGGCACGGTTGTACAATGCGAAGCTGGCTAAAATGTTGGCGCTGGACCTTCTCCCTTTTTCATTTGTGGAAGGGGTGGGTTTCCTTGAATATGTGTCAGCCATCTGCCCTAAACGGAAGGTTCCCAGCCGGTCCTATTTTGCCTGAGTTGCTGTTCCAGCACTACATCACGATGTGCTGGAATTGGTTGGACAAGCTTTGCAGCAGAGTGCTGTTCACAAAATCCACCTGACAACCGACATGTGGACCAGTTGCCAAGCCTCTGATTACATGTGCATCACTGCACACTGGGTCTCTTTTGTGGGGGTTAGACAAAAGCTATCTGAAGTAGGTGCTGTTGACACAGCTGAGATTTTTAATGCTTCTCGGAAACATGCAACTGTAGCCATGTTCGCCATGGAGAAATCTCATACTGCTGCAAACATTTTGGAAGAGTTTAACAGCAAGGTCTTTGAATGGCTGCGCCCCAGAGGGCTTCACATTGGTTTTGTTGCCACGGATAATGGCAGTAATATACTTAAGACCATGGAGCTTGGTGCCTATTTCAGGGTCCCGTGTTTTGTGCACTGCATTAACATTATAGTTCAAGAGTTTCTGAAAAAAGAACCCATAGTCAGCAACTTACTGACCACCTGCCACAGAATATGCACGCATTTCAGCCATTCTTTTAAAGCCCGGAAGCAGCTGAGGATCATTCAACGTGACTATAGAATGCCAGTCAAAGCACTCATCCAGGAGGTTGCAACACGTTGGAACTCAACGTCGTACATGCTTGACCGTCTGTTTGAGCAGTACAGACCAATCAATGAATATGTCATGCGAAGGGCGGATGCTACTGTGAAAGGCATGACCCTTCAGATGGAACAATGGTGCCTAGTTAAATCTCTTACAGAGATGCTTCTTCCTTTCGAGGTCTTCACACGTGAAGTCAGCAAGGAGGACTGTACTATGGGCCAAGCTATCCCATTGTTCCACATGCTAGAGCAACAGCTGAAGGAGGTGTCTGAAGCGTACATAGGTGTGGAGGAAAAAAAAGATGCATATGAGTTGGTGGAGAGCTTATCATGTCGCTTAAGTGAAAATGCAAGGGTGCAAAATAAGATTCTGTCACAAGAACATTACATTTGTGCCACAATTCTGGATCCACGGTACAAATCGGCACTGCACAGTAAGACATTACTCCCTTTTTCAGAAGTGGATGTTGCCTGGTACAAAACTTGGATAGCTGAGGCAGCCAGTACATTGGAAAATGAACGGCTGGTAATTAAAGGCCTCAAACCCACGTCAAGTACTGCAGCAGGGCATCCGGCGTCAAGTTCAACTTCAGAGCCTGTGGGCAGTGCATTTGGTTCACAGCTGTCACCAACACCAACACTATCGACAACAGCAAGAACCTGATCATCAGCCCCAGTACAAACGGCACAGGATTGGTATTTACAGCAAGGACTTGCTAGGTCCAGTGCTGATGCAAAGACAAAAGAGGCTGAACAAAGTGTAGCACCCCTGAACATTGACCGAATGGTCCAGGCCTACCTGGATGACCCAACAGAGGTCTACATTGATCAAAACCCATTGCGGTATTGGTATGGCAAAAGGGGCCAATGGCCAGTGCTCAGCAGGCTGGCGATAAACTATCTGGCTTGCCCTGTCGCAAGTGTCTCTTCTGAACGTGTTTTTAGTGCTGCTGGTTCCATTGTAACAGTGAAAAGGACCAGTCTCTCACCCAAAAACGTTGAGAGGTTAACCATGATCCAAATTAATCAGCAATTTATACCACCGAATTACACAATACATGAATCAACGCAGGAAGATGAGGACAGCGGCTCAGGTGACGGAAGTAGCGTGTTGGATGCTGATTACCTACTTCTGGTTGAACCCCCAGAGTTTGAGGACGAGCTATACTTCCCTGACAACTGGGCTTCCACTTCTTACTGTGGTTCTCCCTTATTTACTTCTATTTGTGTGTCTGTCTTTCTGTTTGGAAACTTCAAATCACAACAAATTCATCACCACCGTCTTCGTATTTTATTGCCTTATATGAGTTTCAGCTGTCTGCATTTCAGTCCACTCCTCTGAGTCCTGCTCCTCCATCCTCCTGAATCGACCTAAATCTATTGCCCTCAAGCCAGATGATGATTGGATGTAGCATAATCGAAGAAAAACTAAAATCTTGCCTCGTTGAGTCTCTCCAAAAGAAGTGGAACATGATGATGACTACTATAGCTATCCTCCTTTCCGAGCCGATACAGACTGCCCATTAACTGAAGATGAGAAGGAACAGGTAATGAATGATGACATGCATTGGACGCTGACTGAGTGATTTGTGTTGTTGTTGTTTGTTGTGCATGAAGGTAATTCATTGTGTACTATTATCTAATCTACACACTAAAAGTAACTCAATGCAATGTTTGTTTCCATTCTTGTTTTTTAATAACAAATTTCTACTTCTACTGCAGGCCGATCCATTGCATTTTGAATATGGAAAGGGGACTCAATCTGTACACTGCACACTGAGTTGGACAACACACCATGATGATGACCACAGTGACATAATATCTTCGCAGTCACTCAGTACGATCCGAGATGATTGATGGAATAACTCAGGGCGTTTCATGAGTGCATTAAAAGGTAACCAAGTCAACAACAACCACTGCAGACCTACATGTCTGTGTAGTGGTGGAGTCGAGTGTGGTGGTATGACTGACAGCGGGGCATTGATTTAGTCACTTAATTTGTAAAATGCTATGTTGCTGTATATCTGCTTTGTCTGCCTCTGTCAAAAAAGGTATGCTAAATGGAGGATGGGTCACGGGTGCCGTGGGCCTGCTCTGTCCTGTTGTTGTTGGAGGTTAATGCTGGAAACAGACTACAGTAGACATGATGTATCCATGCCGCCTCTGAAAGTGTTCTTGTTGCACTCCACCGTAATTTAGGCATTTTTTTTCTACTTGATTTTTCAATATCCCTTTTGTTTTCCCATCTGCAATTACAGGCCGGCCCTAACCCTGTGCTACACTGGGAAAAACAACTCTCACTTACCTTACCAATGAATCTACATCTGTCAGGCAGGCAGTGGCGTCACCCAAGATTGATGGCCGGAGCGTCCATGGAAGGGAGGACCAAGACGAATGCCGAGATGCAACTCCCCATTTTGACAAGGATAACATACAGTAACAGTATCAACTTTCATCATCTTTTACATTTGATTCATTTTTTGTCTTCCATCATTACTACTGTGTGTTGTTGTTGTTGTTGTTATGTTTGCTCTCTGCTTATAATTCAATTCATCCCTACAGCTATTTCTGACTTGTCTTTGCTATCTTTAAGCCCAGGCCGGTACAACAGAACAGAAACTGTATGTAATTCGGGTCTCTCTGAGGGCAGACAGGCAAGGCAAATTGCATAATATACTGCTGCCCTGTACTGTCTAATTGTCTAGTAGTAGTAGTTAGTAAGTACTATCATTAACCATCAAGTTATCATCATCATGCATGCATTTCCTTTTTCTCCCTTAACAGATTTATGGATATGGTTGTCTGCCAAGATTGTGTTTTGTTGTTGTCCATGCGTACTGTTTTTCTTTGTCAAACCTTTCCCAAAACCCCCCTTCCCAACCATTCATCAAACCCTAACCCTCTTCCCCCGGGCTGTGTGACTTATTGAGGTGTGACTAAATTTAATGTACACCAATAATTTATCACACGCTTGCTGGGGCGGATGTGGCTAAAGCAACAAAAATTCATTTTCAAGGCAGGGCGAGGATCTTCTTCTGCTTGCCCACCCATGAGCAGTATATTTGCGAGAATTCTTTTACCAAAGGAACCTAATCCATCAGCATTAATTGGCGGCATAGATTGGATTTGTTGTCATCCTCCGAAACAGCACTAACGGTTACGCTTGTGTCGAGTGTACTGTAGGCCTAGTCGAGTGACTCGACACAGCTAGAGTTTGTAATTCTATGTACTAGGCTATCCCCACCACCATTATGTTTCCTTGTATTTTGGCATATTATTGTTTGGCAGTAAGTTCCGTACTGTACTTCATTCTACTACTCCTCCCACAGTCTCTCTCAGGCGACTGACTGTCTCATTTTCTTTTTTTTGCAAATGCTACTGCCAGGGTCTACTACTACTACCACCACAACCATGGCATGTTGGGAAAGAAAACCATCATCACCATGCACCCATCGCCGTGCCCAAGTTAAACATCAAGCACAGGTAAGAGAAGAAGTTTGGGAAAGGCATAATTAATAACGGAATTTTTTTCATTAATTCTATTTCACACACCCCTTTGAGTCCAGTTGCAGAATGCATAGATTAGGAGGAGAGACTGACAGTACTAGTAGGACAAGTTCCTCAGTGAGGGGTACCGCATCTGTCTGTTTGTGTCTTAGTAACTCAGCCAATTATTTAAATCAAACACTGGCTGTGGCACTGCACCAGCAAGGAAACAGTGTGACGTAAAACAGTAACCCCACCCACAAAACATTAACAACATCGTATATAAAGTCTAAATATGTAATTTAATACCCTAACAAAAATAAACTATGTAAAAAAAAATCCCACAACACCTGACCCACCCCTCTCCCTAACCCCAACCAATGTCCATGTCCCGGAACGAAAAAGTCCAACAAATGTCCAAAAGTCCAAAACCCAACGCCCGATTCCCACCCACCAAAATAAGCTATAAAAAAGGGGCAATAAATAAACGGGGTCTCAGCGGGCTCGCCTCTACAGGACACGGATGCGCTCCTCTAGGCGGGCCACGCAGCGCTTAACCGCGCGGCAGTTGCATCCACAGGGGGGGGGCAGCAGTGCTTCTTGCAGTGTGGTGGCGGGCGGCTGCCAGGCGGTGGCGCCGTAACACTGGAGGGGGGTGTCTGGGGCCCGGGGCATTGGAGGAGGCTGCAGCTGCTGCCGCCTCCTCCTCCTCCTCCTCCTCTAGAACCACCAGCCACTGGTATTCAGCCTGTATGGCCTCCAGCTTCCGGCGCCGGGCCTTGGCTGCCAACTCCTTCCTGTCGACTTTACCTTTGGAAGGAGTAGCTATATCAAGAAGAAAAAACAAGACTATTGTAAAATATACTCTTAGCAAAGCAGTCATACAAATTCATTCTCCACATAGTGGCACAGTAGCACTAGCAAGCACAGTACGTAACATTTGTGGTATGTATCTATCCTCCCACTACCTTGGCCTCGAACATTTGTGGGAGTTTCAGGCATTCCACCACCCATGCATCTGATTCCTATCAGACACCTATGCATGCATCCCACGTATCCTTCTCTGCCAGTCATAAATATAAAATCTCGCCCGTCCTTCCTCCTTCCACCCTTCTTTCCCTTTTCGTTCAACCCATCCATCAAGGTCATCTGATCTGACTTTTAGTCTTCTCCATAAAACTTTCACAGCTGAGTTGAAGTCCGATAGAAGAGGCCATTGGTTACTCAGTACACTCCCGTTGCTAATGCTATTGCTAATGCTAAGTAAAGGGTGTCTTCTTCAACCGTTCACAACAACTTCTTACTTAAGTCTCAACAGTACAGTATACATTACACCCTTGCAGCAAGTGTAATGTCAATAAGTAAGGATTAGGAATATAACTTACCACCGCCCGCCACTGCTGCTGGCTCACCCCCTGCAGCTCCTCCTACAACTGCCGCATCGCCTGCACCCTCAGCGGCCGCGTCACCTTCGCCGCTGGCCCCGGTACTGGTGGTCGGTAGTACGCCTAGAAAAACATTACACATTTTTCAGATGCCATATACACCTCCCCTATTTTTCACTAGCAAGATTGAAAAAAAGTTAATACATACATAATACATATACAACATACATCACTAGTACAAATCAGGTAGTAGAGTAGACACTAGTAGTGTTATATGGTCCCTAGGGTCATTCTAGTCTTTGCTAAGTTTCCCGAGCCATGCAACCATTTTAGCTTTGTGTCTTTTATTTTTGCGCAAGTTACCTCGCAGCTTGTTGTGTAAGACGCCTTTGAGCCCACATGAGCTCATACTGCTACTGTCTGAGCGCTGCGTACAAGGTCGAAAAACAAGCCAGTTTGTTATGGAGTTCTGGTGTTAGTCCATATTGCTTATCCATAAAAATACTACACTTTTTGGCACGACTGAGAAATGCTTGCACTATATTAACGCGCACCATTTTTCTCATAACAGACGGAAGATTCCCTTATATGAACCAGAGCTTTGCAGAGCTTATGATGTAACCAGTACTAGTTTCTTCTAAGGTGAGGGGTCCCCAGAATTCTCAGATCTCCATTTATAATTTTATATAAACTATATTCCTACCAAGGGGAGGGTGGTTCTTCCACCACTGTTCAGTTATCATGATCTCGCCTTTTGGCTTCTATGGACTTGTAGTTGTAAGTGTAACTAAGTGTAACAATGTTTATTGTTTTAATCTTATGCATTTTGCTGTTGCTGCTGCATTATAGAACAACGTACAGAGCTTGTCAGTTGGAAATAAACCTTTTGAACTTACATAGACTCGGTGGTATTTGGTGTGGACTTACACGAGAGAGTGAGCGAAAGTGTGTGCATTGCTTCCGCGACAGAGGTCGGGAGTGTTATGTTCTGGGTTGTCTACTCATTGGGTATCTTGGGGGGGGGGGTTTCGGAGACCTAATGAGACACTATTACTAGTCGGTCAGGGGATTGTGGTGGCTTCTGATTGAGGTGTGAGGAAGGTCCAACCTCCCATCACCAACGTCCTATTTTCTTGTGCAAAGTTCTGTATGTGCAGAATCCCTACAACAGTAGTAGTATGTCCTATCCTATCAAAAATTGTAAAATGTGGTTGGGCATTTTCTTGGTGGGAATTGTCGAAAAGCCTCAAGATTAAGAAGACTAGAAGTAGTAGAAGAGGACAACCCAAAGGACTGGACTCAATGGCTAGAGCTATTGGTGAATCTGAGTTTTATTTAAAATATTTTAAATAAAGAGTGGCCAACTGGGCAAGCTTAGCTACAGACAGACTAATAGTAGTAGAACAGAGAGTCATAGCAGATGCAGTTAGAGGCAGGGATAACAAGAATTTAGAAACAGATAGTATAGATCAAAGAAGAATTTGTAAAAATTTGAATTAGGATATCGAAATAATAGTTCGGAAAAAATAAGGTGCAGGAAAAGTTTGGGAAATATAATTATTAATATTAACCACTGGAGGACTTACTGGGGCCAGCAGCAGAGCCCTCGATAGAGGAGCGGTCCTGTCCCTGGGAGGCATCTTGGAGATCTTCTTGGCCCGCCACCTGTGACCCCGTCTTCTTGCCCCTGGGTGCTGATCATGTAAGATTTCATAAAGAAAGAGACAAAAATTAAAGTTTGGTGTGAAATAAATAAAATATTTTAAATACGCACAAAAAACATTTTTGGTAACAACAATTGCAATAAAATGGACCTATCTAATCTGATCAACTGGTAGTATTGCGAGATTCACGGACCGTCTAGCAAGCCTAACTACCACCTGACCTAGCCCACCTATTCCAATCCAGACGGGCCAATTGTTCAGTAAGTCTGCATTTCCATTTATTTTAGTCCTCAAAAATGCATAGATGGAGGACACATGCATACATTTTTGCATACACCAAATTGTTGGCTGGTTGCTGCTGATGTTCTGCTAGTGATGATATAAGCCTATTAACACTCAGTAAACAAATTACAAAAGGTTCTACTAAGGACTGGGGTAAGCAGCACTCAGCAGCATGTGACGTGACAGAGGATGCGTCACACACACCACTTAAAAATTACCAACTAATAAGTAACTAAACCTATCAATCCATCACTATCCCTTCTTAGTGGCAGGAGGACAAAGGAAGGACTACTCTCTCTAGCATTACGTCACTTAAGTTCTCTAAAGTAAACTCTTACATAATCATCAGGCCAAGCGAGCGCAAAGTTGCAAACAAGTAAGATTAGTAGCGCCGAGCGCCTGTGTCATAACAATCACAGATCTTTAAACGTAATTTACCTGCAATGTAAGCAGCAGCATTCTTGCTGGTCGGAAAAAAAAATATTCGCAATATATAACACAGAGCAGAAGAACACAAAGTAGTAATATTAAATAGCTACTCACCAAGTCCCGGGACCTCCACTCCTAGCAGGTCCAGCAGGTCCTGCTCCCGGTCCAGAATATCGGACCACCGGTGCGTCAGCTGATTATTGGTGCGCCGGACACCAGAGCAGCGAAACAGTGCCCGACGCACCTTGCCCCACCGCTGCCGATGCTCCCGGAGCCTGTACCCAGACCCAGGCCTGCCGCCTGCTGCCAGGGTTAAGGGGAGGTGGCGCTGAACCAAAAAAAACAGTGCGGGCACCTCCGCCTCACTGAATAAGGCCTGTGCCTGCACCCCTCTTTGGTGCGGCCTTCCGCAAGGAAGGCGGTCGCGGCTCTGGCTACGACTCCGAGCCCTGTGGCTGTGGCCCTTTGCCATGGTTCTGGGTAGGCGGGGCGGAAAAGAAAAGGTAGGAATTAAAAAAAGTAAGTAAAAGAAATTAAAAAGCAGGTAATAGAAAAAGTAGTTAAAAACACACAAAAAGTAGAAAAAAACTCAAAATATAGAATCAGGAAAATAGAGAGATAGATAATAAATAAAAAAGACCAAAAAAAAGTTTACAGAAACAAAGGATTGAAAAGATAGAGGGAGGATTCAAAAGCAGGCCCAGAACCATAGCAATAGAGTGAAAAACAACATGGCCGCGCCCATTGCGACCGCATGGGCAAGTTTGCGCGATATTTCCCCCCTGAGCACGCAAAAAGCATCGCGAACACGTAATGCGCGTTCCCGAACAGGAAATACTTATCGCGAACGGGCGGGAGCATGGAATACGCGACCCGGAACTGGAAATAAGCATTGCGAGCGGGCGGAAGCATGCAATACGCGACCTGGAACAGGAAATAACCATCGCGAGCAGGCGGGACAAGTGAAAAACAAGATGGCTGCACCCGTTAGCGACCGCATGGGCAAGTTAGCGATATATTTCCCCGCGAGCACGCAAAAACACATCGCGAACGGGCGGGACCAGCAATTCCGCGACTTCCCGGAATTTCTACGTGCTCGCGGAGATTTTTAACAATTTCGCGGAGATTTGCGTAACGCGACTATGCAAATTCCGCCCACCCATGCACTCATCGCATACCGAACGCGCATCGTACACGACCTAACCAATATGGTGGCAAAATTCTTGGATTCGCGCAACCACCGTGACTGGTACACGATCAGTATGCAAATCCACTTATTTTTATAAAATGTAAAACAAAAGGAAAAAGCATATTTTATAAAGGATAAATATCACATTATTTTTATAAAAGTTTAAAAATTTAGAAAAATTATTTTTGGGACATTATAATTAGAAATTAGCATTTAAAAAACTTTAGAAATTCACTGAAAAAAGCACAGGTTTCAGGGACGTTATAGTTAGAAATTAGCATTTAATAAACCTTTGAAATTCACTGAAAAAACACAGGTTTCAGGGACGTTATAGTTAGTTGGACATCTCACTCGTACAAAACCAGAGAAATTTGTCCGTTATAGTTAGTTGAGCTAACTATAACTCATGCCCCCACAATGCACTGCTGATGACGTCACATATTACATCACTCATGACATGGTCAGTGACATCACTGATGACATCACTGATGACATCTCAAATGACATCACTGATGACATCATCCGCATGATAATCTGATGCACCTCCTCACAGCCTAATATAACCTTTGATACAGCCACTCTAAAATACAGACTGCAATTCTCGAATCCATAGACACACCAATACCAGTTACTACATACCCACTCACTGATTCCTAGCTTTACACACACATCCACTCCCTCATCCATACAGTCACTCATACATACAGTCACTAATCAATACAGCCACTATCATATGCACTCATACACCCATAGAGACACCCACACACCGCCTCTCACCCATAGAGTTACTTACACAGCTAGTCAGTCATGCAACGAATCAATAATACTCCCATTTACTCACCTACACAGTTATACACACACCACCTCATTCATTTATACAGATACTAACATATTCTTACTCTCTTATACAATCACTGACCCAAGCACACACTCATCCATACAGCCACTCTCACAATCACTCTCACATATAATCATTTATAAACTCCAACATTCACATATACTGCCTTTCACATATGTAGTTACTCACATATGTACCACTGAGACAGCTATTCATTCACCAACACAGCCATACACACACTCACCCACCTACACAGTGCCTCACAGACACACTCTTAAACACATACACCCAGTGAATCACCCACTCACACATCCATGCACGGAGTCACACACACTCTACCCACCCACACAGACACTCAGGCACCCATTCAGGTACTCAAACAACCAATCAAAAACCCATATAGACACTCATATAGCTGCTCACCAACCCAAGCAGCCACTTATACACCAACTGACAGACTTATACATACATTCATACAGATAAGTCAGTCACCCATGTATTAGTATGGTACGTTTAATCACTCACTTATACAGTCAGTCATGCATCTATTAAATCATCCATTCAGACATTCATACACCCACTCATTCTTCAATACACCTAGGCATATATATATATAAAAAACATATTTAAAGTTTTTAGAAACATTCAGTAACTGGATGATGTCATCGGTGATGTCATTTGAGATGTCATCAGTGATGTCATCAGTGAAGTCACTGACCATGTCATGAGTAATATAATATGTGACGTCATCAGCAGTGCATTGCGGGGGCACGAGTTATAGTTAGCTCAACTAACTATAACAGCCGAATTTCTCTGGATTTGTATGAGTGAAATGTCCAACTAACTTAAATGTACCTGAAACCTGTGTTTTTTCCAGTGAATTTCTAAGGTTTTTTAAATGCTAATTTCTAACTATAACGTTCCTGAAACCTATGTTTTTTTCAGTGAATATATATACGTGTGTATATAGAGACAGATAGATAGATAGACAGATAGATAGACAGATAGATAGATATATAGATATATAGCTAGATAGATAGATAGATAGATAGATATAGATATATAAATAAATATATGTATATTTTTGAATTTCATATTTTCATATTTTTGAATTAATTAAATATTTAATCCAAAGTTAGGTTAATAGTTTAGTAGCCTTTGTCTTCTTTTGTTCTACTTTTAAGATAAATATACAAAACAATTTACATTGATATTTAATATAAACATATTTTTACTTATTATAAAGTTTATGAAACATTTTTAATTTTCGCTATATTTTACCATAGGAAAATCACTCTGAATGCAACAGTTGACTGTACATTTTTTAATCTTGAATAAAGAAGGTAAGGGGGATAACATCAATGGAATGATTGCCTCAGGAATTGTAACAATGAGATGAGAAAATGGACACCAGAAAGTTCCAGAAGCATTCTCACCATGTCCAAAAAGGCAGCATCAATGACAACAAGTCGAAACCACGCAAAGTCAATCATCATCAAGTTCATATTACAGAGGCTCGTAGACGTCATTATTGAGTGCCAGTGAAGGAGATGGATGTGCGCCAATGGCAGCAACAAACGATGCACACGTAGGTCTGGCTACCTGCAAGGAAGAAATAATGACAAAAGCAAACCCCCAAATGAAAGAACAGAAATCTTTTGGACATTGACCCAAGATTACAATAAATGTCAAAGATTGGCTAATAACCTTTATTATAAACAGTGGTGTGTTGATTAACATTATGCCAGTCGAGAAGATCAGCAGCCTATCTTGTGTGCCACGCCTCAATCAGCTAAACACAAAGGATGTATGTAGGCCGCTTCCAAACCATTGCAGAGTCAAGGATTATTCACAGTGACTATAAGACATGAAGCAGTATCAGTGGAAGTGGCAATTCATGTGTTTCGAGGAGCTTTGTCCAGTACTACTCAGTTTTGCCATTGTTGCTGACATGGGACTGATATCTATCAATTACAACCTTCACACTCAATCTGAAGTTGTGAGTCAGTTCCCATTATTATTTCAAGGCCTGGGCATGCTCAAGACAATGAAAGTGCAACTTCACACCTATGAGGATGATTGCCCTGTTGCTCAAACACACCGCAGAGTCACTTTCCACTTGCAGGAAGCTGTTGAGAATGAGCATGAAATACTGTTGAAGCATGACATCTTTGATCGCTCCACTGGTCCTACGCCATGGATGTTACCAATAGTGATGGTGCTAAAAAAGGACAGTGAGGGCAAAGTGTGCATCTGTATTGTCATGCACCAGGCCAAATAAAGCCATTGAGAGAAAAAGACATCCTGGTCCACACATAACAGACATGATCATGCAATGGAATGGTGCCAAAGTCTTCTCCCATCTTGACCTGAATAAGGGATATCATCAATTTGAGTTGGAAGAGGATTGTAGGTATACCACTACTTTTTTGACTCATGTTGGTTTGTTCAGATACAAAAGGTTGAGTTTTGGAGTGTCGTCAGCTGCAGAAATATTTCAGGATGTTATAAGTTGAATAATTCAATGGTCACAAATCCTTTTAATTACAGTGATTACATACTGGTATTTGGAGCAACACAAAACGAGAATGACAAAGCTCTCACACATGTTTGCCAGTTACTTGCAGATAAAGGTCTCACTCTGAACGCAACAAAATGTGAGTTTCACAAGACCAAACTCAAATTTTTTAGACATATATGTTCTGATGGGGTAATGACTCCTGAGCCTCATAAAGTGGAAGCTCTATCAGCTACTTGCCTTCCCCTGTACGATGTCACTATGCTGCGATCCTTCTTCAGCATGGTAAGTTATTGCTCAAGGTCAGTGGTGGCTCGCCGAGGGAGTGCTGCGGGGCGGTGGGCGGGGCGGGGGAGGGGCAGGGTGGGGGGTAGCGGACTCGGACTTACGACGGACAGAACTCCCTCTGAGTGCATATCCTCAAAGATGTTATTCTAACTCAATCCTGGAAATGGAGCGTTCGACCTCTGACTGTTGATGATGTCAAATTCCGAAAAATGCAAAAATTTACAGGAAGAACTATCTGTGACCAAGGAAGGTGTTGTGTTGAGAAGCTCAAGATTTGTCATACCTGATAGCCTATAACAACAGGTCATAGAACTAGCCCATGAAGGACATCCTGGCATTGTAGCTACCAAAAGAGCCTTAGGAGATCAAGTGTGGTTCACGGGCTCAGAAGAGCGAGTCAAGAGCGAACTAAAAGAGTGCCATCTTTGTACCTGCCTTTCCCCCAAAGTGATGCAGCATCCATTGACCATGTCTGATCTTCCTACAAAGGTTGGGAAAGAGTTGCAGTTTATTTCTTTAGGCCCCTAGGAAATGAACAGTATCTCATGGTAGTAGATTAAATTAAAGCAAGCCCTGTGTCAAGTGATCCATGCTTATCGTTCAACTCCTCACTCCACAACAGGTGAAAGTTGTGCCATGTTGCTATTTGGGAGAGCCATAAGAACTAAACTGCCACAGTGGACTATAGAGACATCCTTGAGTGCTGACAAGGTTTGTGTCACTGACACTTCTCAAATGTGCAAGATGAAGATGTATACTGACCTGCATCAGAGAGCCAAGGAAAAAGTCTTCAGTTAAGGTGACTTAGTCCTGGTCAAGCAGAACCGAAAGTGGAAAAACAATACTTAATTTACTGTTGATCCCCTAAGGGTTGTGATGTGCAAATGACACATGGTGACTGTACATCATCTCAGACAGGCCATATTACGGGTCTTGCCAAATTTTAAGCACCTACGTTAGAGATGGTCAACTCCTGCACTTACAAAAGAGGCCATCCCACCTGACAGTCCAGATCAAATATCAGAACCTGTTCCATCGGTACATGAACAGAGGAAATCTCAACCACTTCATGCCATTTGATCTGGTCGACTCATCAAATAAATATAATTTAATTATTGTTGTACTTTTTATTTGACTATTTAACAAAGGGGGAGCTATAGTGTTGTGGGACTATGTGTTCTAAGACCATTGCAGTTCTAGGCAGACTTAATAGAGGAAATAAGTAACTTGCTGGGAGGTGTTAAGGTGTGTTCATTAACGGATATGATGTAATCAGAGAACAGAACTTGATTGCATGCTGAGGAATTAAGATGTACAATACAGTGCTCCGTGTTTGGTGTATTCATTTGCATGCTCCCAGGCTGGTGAGGATGCTACAGTATCCACTGAGATGAATCCGGGTGAGAATCCCAGAACAAGGAGCATCACACAGATGCAACCATCTTGGAGCCAGGTACTCTGGAGCCTCCACATATTCAATATGTAATGCAGCAATAACTCAACAGTATCTTCACAATTGCCATGGTAAGCACACTTTAAAATGGGGAATTTAAATGAAAAGGAAAAAGGGATTCATCAATCACATCACATGCCTGTCACTGTCAATGATAAGGGAATGCTCATAAATAGAAAAATATTTCACAATGCATACACAGATTTATGCACCACTTTCTATCAACATAAGATAAAGTGGCTACCCTGCAAAATATGTAGAGGAGTGAAGATGACTTACTTGTGATTTTCTTCAAAACAAGAATAGTAGTGCACCCATAGGCCAATTCTTCGTCAGGCATTATCTTTAAAGGAAACATGTCGAAGAGTAAAAATTTGCACCAACTAGTATTTTACAAATGAAGAAGCAGCCATTATAAGCTTGAGATTCTCAAAGGTGTCAATATTGCAAGCCAAATTACCATGGCTTAATCTCTTGGTACACAAATATTGTGAAATCTTCAAAAGAGAAATGGATGTGTTAAAACAGCAAAATAAATCTAAACCTAAATATATAAGGTGGTACAATACACAGGTGCCATCTTAAGCAGAGGAAACCACCTTCTACCTATATAGAACAATGTGCCATTATTGAAATGCTGCAAACAAAGGCAACACTAAAGTAATAAGAAAATATAAACAAATACAGTGACACTGAAGGGAACTACCTTGTGTGCAGATGGGCTCCTTGTGAAAAAGATAAATGCAGTCACTCAAAGTGGAGTTAGCCAATGGCAGAAGTAGACTAACCCATTGCCCCATGCTTTATGCTGTAGACGGTGAGAGCAAAATACGAATCACACAACAGCAGATCAATGGATGAAGAGGAGTTGGCTGAAATCATCTTTAAGTAAGTGTATTATACATATCATTTTAGTAAAATTAAAAGGTCTTGGTTAATGCCAGACCTAAAAGTAGGTTGTATTTTTATCTTTACATAGACACCTCTATGACAATGTAGACCCACAACCTATCAGTTTCCATCAAGAATCAATCAAACAATACTCAGAGCTGAGATGAATAATTGTACAGTTTCAATTTGGTAACACCTACCCACCCTTTGATTTGAGATACAGTAGCAGTTTAAGGGCTACACTGGGCCGGGAACCTTCCCAGCCATAGTGCAATGTAGAATGCTTCAGAGCCTCAAAGAGGCACATATCAATAGTATCCAGAAGTATCTGAAAGAAGTACAAGGCAGTGAGGAGTATTTATTTTTATTGTACCCATCATCCCACTCCAGGAGATGAAGGGAATGGAACACTGTTGTAAATCACTTCGTATGTCAGCAAATCAGGGAGGCCAACTGGCCCTAAAAAGGTCAATGTGTAGCATATTCCTAATTCCCCAAACTTTAATATCGGCCACTGGCCAGAAAAACTGTAACTGGGTTCTCAGTTTAATTTCCTCTTCTTGATTCAAGCTCAAAAGTAGTGTCCCTGATTTATTAACTAATCTGTCCTCCACCTCCAAAGTAAATTCCCATTTACAGAGAGTCACCATGGAACATGTCAACTCTGATCCTACACCCCACTTCATGCAATTTCTCATAAGGACCGACCTTCCCTCCTAGTGTTAAGTCTAGATTAAAATGGATGGGTGTATAAAGAGATGTGAGTGTGGTTAATCCCCCTGTGAAGCCCACAATTTTAAAAGTGTATGTAGCAGGGTATAGAGGTACAGGTTAGGTAGTTGCCTGTGCCATGGAAGCCATGCTATATCACAAGCAGACCTGTCTAACACCATGTGGACCGAATATTTGTCAGTGTCCTGTAAAGACCAATCAAACAATACTGGGAGATGGGATTATATACACCACATTGCCTTTGCAATGCTTCAGAGCCTCAAATATGCCCGTGTCAACAGTAATCAGAAGAGCCTGAAAGAAGCAGAAAACTATGAGTAGTATAACTTTTAGCTAGTAAATGATTGCTCTTATCAGCAAATAAGGGAGGGTGATAGGCCTTGAAGAGATCAACTTGGAGGGTATTCCTATTAGTTAAATATTTAAGATATGCCGCTGTTCAGCTAAACTGTAACTGAGTTCTCAATTGAATTTCCTCTACTTGATTCAAGGTCAAGCTCGTACTTATTTGATTACCCACCTCCACCTGGGTCATTGCAGCCTAGAAAACCAGTGACCCCAACCCTATTTGATTGGCCTCAAGTATCTCCAGCAGTTCCTCTTTTCAACTCTTTTGCACCACTGGGACAACTTGACTCTTCTGATTGACTGGTTAGCTCAGATCTCAGGAATTCTATGGCGTCTATACATCTTGATCCCAAGGACCAGCCTGCCCAGGAGACTATCAGCAGCCCTCCATTAAATAATAACACCTGTAACAGTGTCTCATGGAATATAGCCGGTTTGGCTAGTAAGTTTTCAGACCCTGCTTGGCTATGTTTCATCAAAAAATATGATAGTATCTGTTTGCAGGAGACCTAGACTATTGACAATACCTATTTTTAGAGGGATATAAACTTTTTAACATTCCTGCAACCCCTTCAAGGGCTGGTAGACCAAAAGGGGTCTTGCAGTTTATGTTTCGCTTAGGTTAAGAGGTGGTATAGTGGTATTAAACACGGATAACCCGTGTCTGCAAGCTTTAACATTTTCTTCTGGGTCACATAGATTACTGCTTTTAAACTTTTATAATTTTAGATTATCACTTCCTGAGGTGTGTAATATTACACGATTATGTTCCTTTTTGACGAATTGTACGGCTTTGCCATGTAAAACTGGCAACATAGTTTTGTTAGGGGATTTTAACATTCTTGTCTGTGGGGACTTAAGGCGGTTGGGTTTGGGTGCCTCTTGCCCACGTGTACATTTTAAACATAGCAGTCAGGGAGAGATGCTAAATACCCTTGTCTGTGATTGGGATTTGCAATTAACCATGGAAACAATAACCCCTATAAAGAGGCATTTAATCCCCACTTTCAAGGGGTTAGGAGGTGAACCTTCCACTATTGATTATATCTTAATCTCTACTCCCCTTTATTATGTGATTTCTGATTTCACAATAACAGCTAGTAATTTTAGTGACCATAATCCCCTGTGTATCAAAGCTCACTGGCATATATTTGATTCTAAAAGACAGAGTACTGGAGGAGGGGTTTTGTGGGCTACGGACGGCGGGAGGTGGCTTAAATGGGGACAGATCCTTCCAGACTCTCTGTGTAAGTCCCTTTTAGAGTCATGCCAGAGGGAGTTTCAGATCTGCCAGAATGCGGAGGTAGAGTCAGACGAGTCCATAATCCGTGCCTTCGAATCTATCTCCAGATCTGTTATTAAGCTATTAACGGTCCCTCGACATGGAATTGTGAGTGTAAGGGCACCCAGATGGTGTAATCCAGAATGCTCCCTTGCTGCTAGGAGGCTTAAATCAGCCCTGCATGCTTCCCCCAGGAACACTGTGCTAGTTAAAATTAGAAGAAAACAGTATAAACTAGTCCTCAGTAAGCGCAGGGAGGCTCTGAAGGAGGAAGACTGGGGTAAACTCATGGAAGCAACAACTTATAAGTGTAGTGCCAAGTGTTGGAGCATTATTAACAGCCCCGTTTTAGGAGTTGAGGCCGCCAATGTCCTTGATTCACATATTACAGAGGATGACTGGGTTAGCCATTTTGAGGGCATGTTTAAGGGAGCTCCGGATTTGTTGCCTTTACCGGAATGTTGTGGTATATCCACAATGCTAGTAGTAATAGAGGATGAAGTAAGGAGAGGTATCATTCGCATGACACGTAATAAGGCCCCGGGCCCCAACGGGATCCCTCCTGACCTTTATTTGTTGGATGTGGCACTATGGGCCCCAGTGCTCACCTCTGTAATTAATGCAGTTGCTAGGTATGGCACCCCTGATTGTTGGTCGACCTCCATTATCATGCCAGTCTTTAAAAAGGGGGTTAGGGACAGTACCACTTGCTAAAGGCCCATCTCCCTGCTACACTCTATGGTAAAAGTGGTATTTAGGATACTGTTGGATAGGTTATCGACCTGGGCCACTGACAAAAACGTTTTATCGGCGGCCCAATATGGCTTTCACCCTGGTCGCTCCACAATTGATCAATGTTTGAACCTATTCCTGACAACAAACAAATACACAGTTGCCCGTCGGGGTACCATTTTTTTTGCCTTCATGGATTTGTCATCCGCATTCAATTGCGTGAACAGATTAAAATTATGGCAGATCCTCTCCTCCCTAGGGTGGACAAAGAGATAGTCTCCTTTCTATACAATCTTCATTGAGACACCAGGGCAGTCGTGCACTACTCAGCTGACTTGAAGTATTCACACTCGTTCCCGGTCAGTGGTGATGTCCGACAAGGTTGTATTTTGGCTCCACTTCTTTTTAATTTCTATATTAACAACTTAGAGAAAAATCTTCTGTAAACCAAAGTAGACTACCCCAGGCAGGACGGCGAGGTCTCCCAGTCCTACTATAAGCAGATGACGCCATCTTGATGGCAAGGACTGAGAGAGTTCTACAACATCCGGAATACCGGAATAAGAAACCTAACCATAGGATTAACAGGAATTCCACTAAATGTGTGAAAAAACCCTCTTTCCAGAAAGAAAACTTCTTTTCTATAGTCCCCTCACCCACCAGGGTTGCCCCTAGGTGGCATGCTTCATCATTGGGGTCCTCTCAATCCACTGCGGATTGAGGCGTGCTGCGACTTCAGAAACTACGTAGGAGCACTAAGTTTTGAAAAAATGTGTGGTGCAGTGATGTGGAGTGGGAAACAAAAAGGTTAAAAATACCTAGCTAGTGAGCTAATATTTTATTCCTGCTCCTAATTGGTATGTTTAAAATCAGGGGTTAATAATAGAGATGCGGTCTCCAGGGGTGCCATTAGGTGATTTACCATGAGGTGCGCTTTGACAAAGGTATGACTACAAGCCCCTCTACCCCTGCAGATCATGAGGCATATCTCTGCCTAAACAAAAATACAGCGTGTCAGTGTTTAGCCGTATGTATTAAGTATTAGGTGTTTACACATTAGGTGGGCACCTCATCGTTTCCTATTCATAGGATTGCTTAGGAGTGGTACGCATGGGGGTGGTCCTCGTGTGGTCCTGAAGAAGAGCTTTTTAGGGGATAGCTCGAAACATGTCGACCCAGTACTAGGGACACCATACTCATTAAAGTTAGGTCTTTCCCTATTATTAACCCCTGATTTTAAACATACCTACTAGGAGCAGGAATAAAATATTTTTGTTTCCCACTCCACATCACTGCACCACACATTTTTTCAAAACCTAGTGCTCCTACGTAGTTTCGCAAGTCGCAGAACGCCTCAATCTGCAGCGGATTGAGAGGGCCACAATGGTGAAGCATGCCGCCTAGGGGCAACCCTGGTGGGTGAGGGGACTCTAGAAAAGAACTTTTCTTTCTGGAAAGAGGGTTTTTTGTCACACATGTTTAGTGGAATCCCTGTTCATCCTATGGGTAGGTTTCTTATTCCCGTATTCCGGATGTTGTGGAACTGTATTCAGTAAGGAGGGTGAACCTAACCTTAACCTCTTCTTCCCCCATTTTTGATTGTAAGGACTGAGAGAGGGCTGCAAAAACTTTTATCCACATCCGCACAGTTTGTGGGAGACCTGGATTTGAAGATTAACAACTCAAAATCATATATTATGCAGGTGGGGATGCGCCCCAGAAGATCATACTCCTTTATGCTAGGGCTTACCCCAATCCCTAAGACATCCACGTTTTGTGTAAAAGAAATGACCTAAATAGCGAGTCAGCAGCAATTTTTTATTTTCCCACAAGATTGGGGAAAAGATCAGTGGGGGCTCTTATGGAGCTTTATAAGGCTAAATGTATATCAAAAGCTCTTTATGGTAGTGAAATTTGGGGGCACGTCGAAACAAAAAATATTCAAATAGCAGAAAATCAATTCATGAGACGACTACTATTTGTCCCTCAGGGTACCCCTCATTTATCGCTCATGAGGAGTTAGGAATGCTTTTCATTACAGATCTGATAGCCTTCCGTCCAGTCTCCCTTTGGTTAAAAACATGGGTTAAAGAGTGGGACTCTTTAAATAAGACAATCCTTAACCCCTTCGCTGCTAGGCCTTTTCCCCCCCTGTGCTAAGCCTTTTTTTGGCTATTTGGGGTAGTGCGGGCTTAGGCCCCTGTAACTTTTTGACCACATAAGGTATCCACGCCAAATTTGCGTCCTTTTTTTCTAACATCATGGGGATTGTAAAGGTACCCAGCGTTTGTGGATTCCCCTGGAGGGGACCTAGAAATTTGCCAAAATACAGCAACATTTTGTTTTTTTGGGGAAAAATGCGAAAAAGGGCTACAGATGAAAGCGTCTTGTTTTTTCCCTGCAAATAGCATCACAAAGGGGTTGTGGTGCTGAAATCACCATCTTCCCAGCTTTCAGGGACAAGCAGACTTTTGTCAGAAAACCAACTTTTTTACACAGTTTTGGCATTTTTCTGGGACATAGCCTATTTTTGCTATTTTTTGTGCTTTCAACCTCCTTCCAGTTAATGGTAGAAATGGGTATGAAACCAATAATGGATCCTGAAAAGCCATACATTTCTGAAAAGTAGACAAAATTCTGAATTCAGCAAGGGGTCATTTGTGTAGATCCTTAAAGTTTTCCTTATAGAAACTAACAGTTAAATGAAGGAAAAATTGAAAATTAGTTGAAAAAAACAGCCATTTGTGTCAACGTTTTCATCTGTAACTTCTTCTAATTATGACAGCTATTTGAAAGCAATATAGCGTTATATCCGCTGGACCTTTCTGGTTGTGGGGATATATAGGACTTGTAGGTTCACCAAGAACCCGACGAACCCAGAGCCAATAACTGAGCAGCATCTTGCAATGGTTTTTTATTATGTACCGGGTATATAGCAATTATTTTGGGAAAATGTATACATGGAAAAATTGTTATGAAAGACAATTCATAAATGGGAACATAATGGGAACAAAATGTAGATTTTAGAAACAGTAGATATTTGCACATTTCCGAAATTGGGAGTACCCATACTAGCATGAGAATTATAGGTCATTTTTCAAATTGACTTATTTTTTACACATTGTCTTTCATTTGGAAGGCAGAAATGCATCGAAAGTCAATAGGTAATAACAGTTGCTCTACAATTCTGTGTTACCCTAAGTCTCCCGATAAAAATGGTACCTCACTTGTGTGGGTAGCCCTTGTGCCCACAACAGGAAATGGCTCAAAATGCAATGTGGACGTACCACATTTTCACAATGAAAAATTACCCTTTTTTGCAAAGTGCCTAGGTGTAGTTTTTGAACCCTAGCTCTGCCGGCACCTAGGGAAACCTAGCAAACCTATACATATTTGAAAACTAGACACCCAGGGGAATCCAGGATGTGGTGACATGACTGCCTCCCAGCAGGTTCTGTTACCCAGAATCCCTTGCAAACCTAAATAATTGTCCAAAAAACACATTTTCCCCACATTTCTGTGGTGGAAAGTTCTGGAATCTGCGTGGATCCACAAATTTCCGCCCACCCCACGTTCCCCAAAGTCTTACGAGAAAAATGGTACCTCACTTGTGTGGGTCGGCCTAGTGCCGGCGACAGGAAACGGCGCAAAACGCAACGTGGTCACACCTCAATTTCGCAGTGAAAAATGACCCTTTTTTGGCAAAGTGCCTAGCTGTAGTTTTTGAACCCTACCTCTGCCGGCACCTAGGGAAACCTAGCAAACCTATACATTTTTGAAAACTAGACACCCAGGGGAATCCAGGATGGGGTGACTTGACTGCCTCCCACCAGGTTCTGTTACCCAGAATCCCTTGCAAACCTAAAAAATTGTCCAAAAAAACACATTTTCCCCACATTTCTGTGATGGAAAGTTCTGGAATCTGCGTGGATCCACAAATTTCCACCCACCCCGTGTTCCCCAAAGTCTTATGAGAAAAATGGTACCTCATGTGTGTGGGTCGGCCAAGTGCCTGCGACAGGAAACGATGCAAAACGCAACGTGGTCACACTTCAATTTCGCAGTGAAAAATGACCCTTTTTTGGCAAAGTGCCTAGGTGTAGTTTTTGAACCCTAGCTCTGCCGGCACCTAGGGAAACCTAGCAAACCTATACATTTTTGAAAACTAGACACCCAGGGGAATCCAGGATGGGGTGACTTGACTGCCTCCCACCAGGTTCTGTTACCCAGAATCCCTTGCAAACCTAAACAATTGTCAAAAAAACCACATTTTCCCCACATTTCTGTGGTGGAAAGTTCTGGAATCTGCGTGGATCCACACATTTCCGCCCACCCCGCGTTCCCCAAAGTCTTACGAGAAAAATGGTACCTCACTTGTGTGGGTCGGCCTAGTGCCTGCGACAGGAAACGGCGCAAAACGCAACGTGGTCACACCTCAATTTCGCAGTGAAAAATGACCCTTTTATGGCAAAGTGCCTAGCTGTAGTTTTTTAACCCTACCTCTGCCGGCACCTAGGGAAACCTAGCAAACCTATACATTTTTGAAAACTAGACACCCAGGGGAATCCAGGATGGGGTTACTTGACTGCCTCTCACCAGGTTCTGTTACCCAGAATCCCTTGCAAACATAAAAAATTGTCACAAAAACCACATTTTCCCCACATTTCTGTGGTGGAAAGTTCTGGAATCTGCATGGATCCATAAATTTCCACCCACCCCGCGTTCCCCAAAGTCTTACGAGAAAAATGGTACCTCACTTGTGTGGATCGGCCTAGTGCCTGCAACAGGAAACGGCGCAAAACGCAACGTGGTCACACCTCAATTTCGCAGTGAAAAATGACCCTTTTTTTGCAAAGTGCCTAGCTGTAGTTTTTGAACCCTAGCTCTGCCGTCACCTAGGGAAACCTAGCAAACCTATACATTTTTGAAAACTAGACACCCAGGGGAATCCAGGATGGGGTGACTTGACTGCCTCCCACTAGGTTCTGTTACCCAGAATCCCTTGCAAACATAAAAAAGTCTCCAAAAAACCACATTATCCCCACATTTCTGTGGTGGAAAGTTCTGAAATCTGCGTGGATCCACAAATTTCCACCCACCCCGCGTTCCCCAAAGTCTTACGAGAAAAATGGTATCTCACTTGTGTGGGTCAGCCTAGTGCCTGCGACAGGAAACGGCGCAAAACGCAACGTGGTCACACCTCAATTTCGCAGTGAAAAATGACCCTTTTTTGGCAAAGTGCCTAGCTGGAGTTTTTGAACCCTAGCTCTGCCGGCACCTAGGGAAACCTAGCAAACCTATACATTTTTGAAAACTAGACACCCAGGGGAATCCAGGATGGGGTGACTTAACTGCCTCCCACCAGGTTCTGTTACCCAGAATCCCTTGCAAACCTAAAAAATTGTCAAAAAAACCACATTTTCCCCACATTTCTGTGGTGGAAAGTTCTAGAATCTGCGTGGATCCACAAATGTCCACCCACCCCGCGTTCCCCAAAGTCTTACGAGAAACATGGTACCTCACTTGTGTGGGTCGGCCTAGTGCCTGCGACAGGAAACGGCGCAAAACGCAACGTGGTCACACCTCAATTTCGCAGTGAAAAATGACCCTTTTTTGGCAAAGTGCCTAGCTGTAGTTTTTTAACCCTAGCTCTGCCGGCACCTAGGGAAACCTAGCAAACCTATACATTTTTGAAAACTAGACACCCAGGGGAATCCAGGATGGGGTGACTTGACTGCCTCCCACCAGGTTCTGTTACAACAGAATCCCTTGCAAACATAAAAAATTGTCAAAAAAAACACGTTTTCCCCACATTTCTGTGGTGGAAAGTTCTGGAATCTGCGTGGATCCACAAATTTCCACCAACCCCGCGTTCCCCAAAGTCTTACAAGAAAAATGGTACCTCACTTGTGTGGGTCGGCCTAGTGCCTGCGACAGGAAACGGCACAAAACGCAATGTGGTCACACCTCAATTTCGCAGTGAAAAATGACCCTTTTTTGGCAAAGTGCCTAGCTGTAGTTTTTGAACCCTAGCTCTACCGGCACCTAGGGAAACCTAGCAAACCTATACATTTTTGAACACTAGACACCCAGGGGAATCCAGGATGAGGTGACTGGACTGCCTCCCACCAGGTTCTGTTACCCAGAATCCCTTGCAAACCTAAAAAAATTGTCAAAAAAAACACATTTTCCCCACATTTCTGTGGTGGAAAGTTCTTGAATCTGCGTGGATCCACAAATTTCCACCCACCCCGCATTCCCCAAAGTCTTCTGAGAAAAATGGTACCTCACTTGTGTGGGTCGGCCTAGTGCCCGCGACAGGAAACGGCGCAAAACGCAACGTGGTCACACCTCAATTTCGCAGTGAAAAATGACCCTTTTTTTGCAAAGTGCCTAGCTGTAGTTTTTGAACCCTACCTCTGCCGGCACCTAGGGAAACTTAGCAAACCTATACATTTTTGAAAACTAGACACCCAGGGGAATCCAGGATGGGGTGACTTGACTGCCTCCCACCAGGTTCTGTTACCCAGAATCCCTTGCAAACCTAAAACATTGTAAAAAAAAACAAATTTTCCCCACATTTCTGTGGTGGAAAGTTCTGGAATCTGCGTGGATCCACAAATTTCCACCCACCCCGCGTTCCCCAAAGTCTTACGAGAAAAATGGTACCTCACTTGTGTGGGTCGGCCTACTGCCTGCGACAGGAAACGGCGCAAAACGCAACATAGGTCACACCTCAATTTCGCAGTGAAAAATGACCCTTTTTTGGCAAAGTGCCTAGCTGTAGTTTTTGAACCCTAGCTCTGCCGGCACCTAGGGAAACCTAGCAAACCTATACATTTTTGAAAACTAGACACCCAGGGGAATTCAGGATGGGGTTATTTGACTGCCTCCCACCAGGTTCTGTTACCCAGAATCCCTTGCAAACATAAAAAAGTGTCACAAAAACCACATTTTCCCCACATTTCTGTGGTGGAAAGTTCTGGAATCTGCATGGATCCATAAATTTCCACCCACCCCGCGTTCCCCAAAGTCTTACAAGAACAATGGTACCTCACTTGTGTGGGTCGGCCTAGTGCCTGCAACAGGAAACGGCGCAAAACGCAACGTGGTCACACCTCAATTTCGCAGTGAAAAATGACCCTTTTTTGCAAAGTGCCTAGCTGTAGTTTTTGAACCCTAGCTCTGCCGTCACCTAGGGAAACCTAGCAAACCTATACATTTTTGAAAACTAGACACCCAGGGGAATCCAGGATGGGGTGACTTGACTGCCTCCCACTAGGTTCTGTTACCCAGAATCCCTTGCAAACATAAAACATTGTCACAAAAACCACATTTTCCCCACATTTCTGTGGTGGAAAGTTCTGGAATCTGCATGGATCCATAAATTCCCACCCACCCCGCGTTCCCCAAAGTCTTACGAGAAAAATGGTACCTCACTTGTGTGGGTCGGCCTAGTGCCTGCGACAGGAAACGGCGCAAAACGCAACATGGTCACACCTCAATTTCGCAGTGAAAAATGACCCTTTTTTGGCAAAGTGCCTAGCTGTAGTTTTTTAACCCTAGCTCTGCCGGCACCTAGGGAAACCTAGCAAACCTATACATTTTTGAAAACTAGACACCCAGGGGAATCCAGGATGGGGTGACTTGCCTGCCTCCCACCAGGTTATGTTACCAAGAATCCCTTGCAAACATAAAAAATTGTCAAAAAAAACACGTTTTCCCCACATTTCTGTGGTGGAAAGTTCTGGAATCTGCATGGATCCACAAATTTCCACCAACCCCGCGTTCCCCAAAGTCTTACAAGAAAAATGGTACTTCACTTGTGTGGGTCGGCCTAGTGCCTGCGACAGGAAACGGTGCAAAACGCAACGTGGTCACACCTCAATTTCGCAGTGAAAAATGACCCTTTTTTGGCAAAGTGCCTAGCTGTAGTTTTTGAACCCTAGCTCTGCCGGCACGTAGGGAAACCTAGCAAACCTATACATTTTTGAAAACTAGACACGCAGGGGAATCCAGGATGGGGTGACTTGACTGCCTCCCACCAGGTTCTGTTACCCAGAATCCCTTGCAAACCTAAAAATTGTCAAAAAAACCACATTTTCCCCACATTTCTGTGGTGGAAAGTTCTGGAATCTGCGTGGATCCACAAATTTCCACCCACCCCGTGTTCCCCAAAGTCTTATGAGAAAAATGGTACCTCATGTGTGTGGGTCGGCCTAGTGCCTGCGACAGGAAACGATGCAAAACGCAACGTGGTCACACTTCAATTTCGCAGTGAAAAATGACCCTTTTTGGCAAAGTGCCTAGGTGTAGTTTTTGAACCCTAGCTCTGCCGGCACCTAGGGAAACCTAGCAAACCTATACATTTTTGAAAACTAGACACCCAGGGGAATCCAGGATGGGGTGACTTGACTGCCTCCCACCAGGTTCTGTTACCCAGAATCCCTTGCAAACCTAAACAATTGTCAAAAAACCACATTTTCCCCACATTTCTGTGGTGGAAAGTTCTGGAATCTGCGTGGATCCACACATTTCCGCCCACCCCGCGTTCCCCAAAGTCTTACGAGAAAAATGGTACCTCACTTATGTGGGTCGGCCTAGTGCCTGCGACAGGAAACGGCGCAAAACGCAACGTGGTCACACCTCAATTTCGCAGTGAAAAATGACCCTTTTATGGCAAAGTGCCTAGCTGTAGTTTTTTAACCCTACCTCTGCCGGCACCTAGGGAAACCTAGCAAACCTATACATTTTTGAAAACTAGACACCCAGGGGAATCCAGGATGGGGTGACTTGACTGCCTCCCACCAGGTTCTGTTACCCAGAATCCCTTGCAAACTTAAAAAAATTGTCCAAAAAAACACATTTTCCACACTTTTCTGTGGTGGAAAGTTCTGGAATCTGTGTGGATCCACAAATTTCCACGCACCCCGCGTTCCCCATAGTCTTACGAGAAAAATGGTACCTCACTTGTGTGGGTCGGCCTAGTGCCTGCGACAGGAAACGGCGCAAAACGCAATGTGGTCACACCTCAATTTCGCAGTGAAAAATGACCCTTTTTTGGCAAAGTGCCTAGCTGTAGTTTTTTAACCCTAGCTCTGCCGGCACCTAGGGAAACCTAGCAAACCTATATATTTTTGAACACTAGACACCCAGGGGAATCCAGGATGGGGTGACTGGACTGCCTCCCACCAGGTTCTGTTACCCAGAATCCCTTGCAAACCTAAAAAAATTGTCAAAAAAAATACATTTTCCCCACATTTCTGTGGTGGAAAGTTCTTGAATCTGCGTGGATCCACAAATTTCCACCCACCCCGCGTTCCCCAAAGTCTTATGAGAAAAATGGTACCTCACTTGTGTGGGTCGGCCTAGTGCCCGTGACAGGAAACGGCGCAAAACGCAACGTGGTCACACCTCAATTTCGCAGTGAAAAATGACCCTTTTTTTGCAAAGTGCCTAGCTGTAGTTTTTGAACCCTACCTCTGCCGGCACCTAGGGAAACTTAGCAAACCTATACATTTTTGAAAACTAGACACCCAGGGGAATCCAGGATGGGGTGACTTGACTGCCTCCCACCAGGTTCTGTTACCCAGAATCCCTTGCAAACCTAAAACATTGTAAAAAAAAACACATTTTCCCCACATTTCTGTGGTGGAAAGTTCTGGAATCTGCGTGGATCCACACATTTCCACCCACCCCGCGTTCCCCAAAGTCTTACGAGAAAAATGGTACCTCACTTGTGTGGGTCGGCCTACTGCCTGCGACAGGAAACGGCGCAAAACGCAACGTGGTCACACCTCAATTTCGCAGTGAAAAATGACCCTTTTTTGGCAAAGTGCCTAGCTGTAGTTTTTGAACCCTAGCTCTGCCGGCACCTAGGGAAACCTAACAAACCTATACATTTTTGAAAACGAGACACCCAGGGGAATTCAGGATGGGGTTACTTGACTGCCTCTCACCAGGTTCTGTTACCCAGAATCCCTTGCAAACATAAAAAATTGTCACAAAAACCACATTTTCCCCACATTTCTGTGGTGGAAAGTTCTGGAATCTGCATGGATCCATAAATTTCCACCCACCCCGCGTTCCCCAAAGTCTTACGAGAAAAATGGTACCTCACTTGTGTGGGTCGGCCTAGTGCCTGCAACAGGAAACGGCGCAAAACGCAACGTGGTCACACCTCAATTTCGCAGTGAAAAATGACCCTTTTTTGCAAAGTGCCTAGCTGTAGTTTTTGAACCCTAGCTCTGCCGTCACCTAGGGAAACCTAGCAAACCTATACATTTTTGAAAACTAGACACCCAGGGGAATCCAGGATGGGGTGACTTGACTGTCTCCCACTAGGTTCTGTTACCCAGAATCCCTTGCAAACATAAAAAGTCTCCAAAAAACCACATTATCCCCACATTTCTGTGGTGGAAAGTTCTGAAATCTGCGTGGATCCACAAATTTCCACCCACCCCGCGTTCCCCAAAGTCTTACGAGAAAAATGGTATCTCACTTGTGTGGGTCAGCCTAGTGCCTGCGACAGGAAACGGCGCAAAACGCAACGTGGTCACACCTCAATTTCGCAGTGAAAAATGACCCTTTTTGGCAAAGTGCCTAGCTGGAGTTTTTGAACCCTAGCTCTGCCGGCACCTAGGGAAACCTAGCAAACCTATACATTTTTGAAAACTAGACACCCAGGGGAATCCAGGATGGGGTGACTTAACTGCCTCCCACCAGGTTCTGTTACCCAGAATCCCTTGCAAACCTTAAAAATTGTCAAAAAAACCACATTTTCCCCACATTTCTGTGGTGGAAAGTTCTAGAATCTGCGTGGATCCACAAATTTCCACCCACCCCGCGTTCCCCAAAGTCTTACGAGAAACATGGTACCTCACTTGTGTGGGTCGGCCTAGTGCCTGCGACAGGAAACGGCGCAAAACGCAACGTGGTCACACCTCAATTTCGCAGTGAAAAATGACCCTTTTTGGCAAAGTGCCTAGCTGTAGTTTTTTAACCCTAGCTCTGCCGGCACCTAGGGAAACCTAGCAAACCTATACATTTTTGAAAACTAGACACCCAGGGGAATCCAGGATGGGGTGACTTGACTGCCTCCCACCAGGTTCTGTTACAACAGAATCCCTTGCAAACATAAAAAATTGTCAAAAAAAACACGTTTTCCCCACATTTCTGTGGTGGAAAGTTCTTGAATCTGCGTGGATCCACAAATTTCCACCCACCCCGCATTCCCCAAAGTCTTCTGAGAAAAATGGTACCTCACTTGTGTGGGTCGGCCTAGTGCCCGCGACAGGAAACGGCGCAAAACGCAACGTGGTCACACCTCAATTTCGCAGTGAAAAATTACCCTTTTTTGCAAAGTGCCTAGCTGTAGTTTTTGAACCCTACCTCTGCCGGCACCTAGGGAAACCTAGCAAACCTATACATTTTTGAAAACTAGACACCCAGGGGAATCCAGGATGGGGTGACTTGACTGCCTCCCACCAGGTTCTGTTACCCAGAATCCCTTGCAAACCTAAAACATTGTAAAAAAAACACATTTTCCCCACATTTCTGTGGTGGAAAGTTCTGGAATCTGCGTGGATCCACAAATTTCCACCCACCCCGCGTTCCCCAAAGTCTTACGAGAAAAATGGTACCTCACTTGTGTGGGTCGGCCTACTGCCTGCGACAGGAAACGGCGCAAAACGCAACGTGGTCACACCTCAATTTCGCAGTGAAAAATGACCCTTTTTTGGCAAAGTGCCTAGCTGTAGTTTTTGAACCCTAGCTCTGCCGGCACCTAGGGAAACCTAGCAAACCTATACATTTTTGAAAACTAGACACCCAGGGGAATTCAGGATGGGGTTATTTGACTGCCTCCCACCAGGTTCTGTTACCCAGAATCCCTTGCAAACATAAAAAAGTGTCACAAAAACCACATTTTCCCCACATTTCTGTGGTGGAAAGTTCTGGAATCTGCATGGATCCATAAATTTCCACCCACCCCGCGTTCCCCAAAGTCTTACGAGAACAATGGTACCTCACTTGTGTGGGTCGGCCTAGTGCCTGCAACAGGAAACGGCGCAAAACGCAACGTGGTCACACCTCAATTTCGCAGTGAAAAATGACCCTTTTTTTGCAAAGTGCCTAGCTGTAGTTTTTGAACCCTAGCTCTGCCGTCACCTAGGGAAACCTAGCAAACCTATACATTTTTGAAAACTAGACACCCAGGGGAATCCAGGATGGGGTGACTTGACTGCCTCCCACTAGGTTCTGTTACCCAGAATCCCTTGCAAACATAAGAAATTGTCACAAAAACCACATTTTCCCCACATTTCTGTGGTGGAAAGTTCTGGAATCTGCATGGATCCATAAATTTCCACCCACCCCGCGTTCCCCAAAGTCTTACGAGAAAAATGGTACCTCACTTGTGTGGGTCGGCCTAGTGCCTGCGACAGGAAACGGCGCAAAACGCAACATGGTCACACCTCAATTTCGCAGTGAAAAATGACCCTTTTTTGGCAAAGTGCCTAGCTGTAGTTTTTAACCCTAGCTCTGCCGGCACCTAGGGAAACCTAGCAAACCTATACATTTTTGAAAACTAGACACCCAGGGGAATCCAGGATGGGGTGACTTGACTGCCTCCCACCAGGTTATGTTACCCAGAATCCCTTGCAAACATAAAAAATTGTCAAAAAAAACACGTTTTCCCCACATTTCTGTGGTGGAAAGTTCTGGAATCTGCGTGGATCCACAAATTTCCACCAACCCAGCGTTCCCCAAAGTCTTACAAGAAAAATGGTACTTCACTTGTGTGGGTCGGCCTAGTGCCTGCGACAGGAAACGGTGCAAAACGCAACGTGGTCACACCTCAATTTCGCAGTGAAAAATGACCCTTTTTTGGCAAAGTGCCTAGCTGTAGTTTTTGAACCCTAGCTCTGCCGGCACCTAGGGAAACCTAGCAAACCTATACATTTTTGAAAACTAGACACGCAGGGGAATCCAGGATGGGGTGACTTGACTGCCTCCCACCAGGTTCTGTTACCCAGAATCCCTTGCAAACCTAAAAAATTGTCAAAAAAACCACATTTTCCCCACATTTCTGTGGTGGAAAGTTCTGGAATCTGCGTGGATCCACAAATTTCCACCCACCCCGTGTTTGCCAAAGTCTTACGAGAAAAATGGTACCTCACTTGTGTGGGTCGGCCTAGTGCCTGCGACAGGAAACGGCGCAAAACGCAACATGGTCACACCTCAATTTCGCAGTGAAAAATGACCCTTTTTTGGCAAAGTGCCTAGCTGTAGTTTTTGAACCCTAGCTCTGACGGCACCTAGGGAAACCTAGCAAACCTATACATTTTTGAAAACTAGACACCCAGGGTAATCCAGGATGGGGTGACTTGACTGCCTCCCACCAGGTTCTGTTACCCAGAATCCCTTTCAAACATAAAAAATTGGCACAAAAACCACATTTTCCCCACATTTCTGTGGTGGAAAGTTCTGGAATCTGCGTGGATCCATAAATTTCCACCCACCCCGCGTTCCCCAAAGTCTTACGAGAAAATGGTACCTCACTTGTGTGGGTCGGCATAGTGCCTGCAACAGGAAACGGCGCAAAACGCAACGTGGTCACACCTCAATTTCGCAGTGAAAAATGACCCTTTTTTTGCAAAGTGCCTAGCTGTAGTTTTTGAACCCTAGCTCTGCCGTCACCTAGGGAAACCTAGCAAACCTATACATTTTTGAAAACTAGACACCCAGGGGAATCCAGGATGGGGTGACTTGACTGCCTCCCACTAGGTTCTGTTACCCAGAATCCCTTGCAAACATAAAAAATTGTCAAAAAAACCACATTTTGCCCATATTTCTGTGGTGGAAAGTTCTGGAATCTGCGTGGATCCACAAATTCCCACCCACCCCGCGTTCCCCAAAGTCTTACGAGAAAAATGGTACCTCACTTGTGTGGGTCAGCCTAGTGCCTGCGACAGGAAACGGCACAAAACGCAACGTGGTCACACCTCAATTTCGCAGTGAAAAATGACCCTTTTTTGGCAAAGTGCCTAGCTGTAGTTTTAGAACCCTAGCTCTGCCGGCACCTAGGGAAACCTAGCAAACCTATAAATTTTTGAAAACTAGACACCCAGGGGAATCCAGGATGGGGTGACTTGACTGCCTCCCACCAGGTTCTGTTACCCAGAATCCCTTGCAAACCTAAACAATTGTAAAAAAAAACATTTTCCCCACATTTCTGTGGTGGAAAGTTCTGGAATCTGCGTGGATCCACAAATTTCCACCCACCCCGCGTTCCCCAAAGTCTTACGAGAAAAATGGTACCTCACTTGTGTGGGGCGGCCAAGTGCCTGCGACAGGAAACGGCGCAAAACGCAACGTGGTCACACCTCAATTTCGCAGTGAAAAATGACCCTTTTTTGGCAAAGTGCCTAGCTGTAGTTTTTGAACCCTAGCTCTGCCGGCATCTAGGGAAACCTAGCAAACCTATACATTTTTGAACACTAGACACCCAGGGGAATCCAGGATGGGGTGACTGGACTACCTCCCACCAGGTTCTGTTACCCAAAATCCCTTGCAAACCTAAAAAATTGTCAAAAAAAACACATTTTCCCCACATTTCTGTGGTGGAAAGTTCTGGAATCTGCGTGGATCCACAAATTTCCACCCACCCCGCGTTCCCCAAAGTCTTCTGAGAAAAATGGTACCTCAATTGTGTGGGTCGGCCTAGTGCCCGCGACAGGAAACGGCGCAAAACGCAACGTGGTCACACCTCAATTTTGCAGTGAAAAATGACCCTTTTTTTGCAAAGTGCCTGGCTGTAGTTTTTTAACCCTACCTCTGCCGGCACCTAGGGAAACCTAGCAAACCTATACATTTTTGAAAACTAGACACCCAGGGGAATTCAGGATGGGGTGACTTGACTGCCTCCCACCAGGTTCTGTTACCCAGAATCCCTTGCAAACCTAAAACATTGTAAAAAAAAACACATTTTCCCCACATTTCTGTGGTGGAAAGTTCTGGAATCTGCGTGGATCCACAAATTTCCACCCACCCCGCGTTCCCCAAAGTCTTACGAGAAAAATGGTACCTCACTTGTGTGGGTCGGCCTAGTGCCTGCAACAGGAAACGGCGCAAAACGCAACGTGGTCACACCTCAATTTTGCAGTGAAAAATGACCCTTTTTTTGGAAAGTGCCTAGCTGTAGTTTTTGAACCCTAGCTCTGCCGGCACCTAGGGAAACCTAGCAAACCTATATATTTTTGAAAACTAGACACCCAGGGGAATCCAGTATGGGGTGACTTGACTGCCTCCCACTAGGTTCTGTTACCCACAATCCCTTGCAAACATAAACAATTGTCAAAAAACCACATTTTCCCCACATTTCTGTGGTGGAAAGTTCTGGAATCTGCGTGGATCCACAAATTTCCACCCACCCCGCGTTCCCCAAAGTCTTACGAGAAAAATGGTACCTCACTTGTGTGGGTCAGCCTAGTGCCTGCGACAGGAAACGGCGCAAAACGCAACGTGGTCACACCTCAATTTCGCAGTGAAAAATGACCCTTTTTTGGCAAAGTGCCTAGCTGTAGTTTGTGAACCCTAGCTCTGCCGGCACCTAGGGAAACCTACCAAACACACACATTTCTGAAAAGTAGACACCCGGGGCTTCCAGGAGGTATGGCTTGCATGGATCCCCCAACCTTTCCTTACCCAGACTCCCTGCAAACCTCAATTTTAGCTGAAAAAATCACTTTTTCACACATTTTTGTGTGGGAAGTGTGGCATCACTGGCCTCACACAAATTTCCTACCACCCAGCGTTCCCCAGGTCTCCTGATAAAAATGGTGCCTCACTTGTGTGGGAGGCCCAAGTACCCGTGACAGGCAAGGGCCCAAAACGTAGTGAAGGGACATCAAATTGCCTAGCTCAAAAACACCTGGTTTTGCAGGGGGTCACCTGGGTCTTTGGCCCCGTGCTCGGCGGCCATCTAGGAAACCTACCAAACCCACACATTTCTGAAAAGTAGACACCCAGGGGCTTCCAGGAGGTATGGCTTGCGTGGATCCTCCAACGTTTCTTACCCAGAATCCCTGCAAACCTCAATTTTAGCTGAACAAATCACTTTTTCACACATTTTTGTGTGGGAAAGTGTGGCATCACTGGCCTCACACAAATTTCCTACCACCCAGCGTTCCCCCAGGTCTCCCGATAAAAATGGTGCCTCACGTGTGTGGGAGGCCCAAGTACCCGCGACATGCAAGGACTCAAAACGTTTTGAGGCAACATCAACATTGCCTATCAAAAAATGTTTTGGGCCCTTGCCTGTTGCGGGTAATTGGGCCTCCCACACAAGTGAGGCACCATTTTTATCGGGAGAACTGGGGGAACGCTGGGTGGTAGGAAATTTGTGTGAGGCCAGTGATGCCACACTTTCCCACACAAAAATGTGTGAAAAAAGTGATTTTTCAGCTAAAATTGAGGTTTGCAGGGGATTCTGGGTAAGGAAACGTTGGGGGATCCACGCAAGCCATACCTCCCTGGAAGCCCCGGGTGTCTACTTTTCAGAAATGTATGGGTTTGGTAGGTTTCCCTAGATGGCCGCCGAGCACGGGCCAAAACCCAGGTGACTCCCCTTGCAAAACCAGGTGGTTTTGAGATAGGCAATTTTGATGTCGCCTCACTCCGTTTTGGGCCCTTGCCTGTCGCGGGTACTTGGGCCTCCCACACAAGTGAGGCACCATTTTTATCGGGAGACCTGGGGGAACGCTGGTGGTAGGAAATGTGTGTGAGGCCAGTGATGCCACACTTTCCCACACAAAAATGTGTGAAAAAGTGATTTTTTCAGCTAAAATTGAGGTTTGCAGGGGATTCTGGGTAAGGAAACGTTGGGGGATCCACGCAAGCCATACCTCCCTGGAAGCCCCGGGTGTCTACTTTTCAGAAATGTGTGGGTTTGGTAGATTTCCTAGATGGCCGCCGAGCACAGGGCCAAAAACCCAGGTGACCCACCTTGCAAAACCAGGTCGTTTTGTGAAAGGCCATTTTGAGGTCGCCTCAATACGTTGTGGGCCCTTGCCTGTCGCGGGTACTTGGGCCTCCCATCCGAGTGAGGCACCATTTTTATCGGGAGACCTGGGGGGATGCTGGGTGGTAGGAAATTTGTGTCAGCCCGGTGATGCCACAGCTTTACCACACAAAATGTGTGTAAAAAGGGATTTTTTCAGCAAAATGTCAGGTTTGCAGGGGATTCTGGGTAAGAAAACGTTGGAGGATCCACGCAAGCCATACCTCCCTGGAATCCCCCGGGTGTCTACTTTTCAGAAATGTGTGGATTTGGTAGGTTTCCCTAGGTGGACGCCGAGCCCCGGGCCAAAACGTCATGGAACCCCCCTTGCAAAACCAGGTCGTTTTGTGATAGGCCATTTTGAGGTCGCCTCAATACGTTGTGGGCCCTTGCCTGTCGCGGGTACTTTGGCCTCCCACACAAGTGAGGCACCATTTTTATCGGGAGACCTGGGGGAACGCTGGGTGGTAGGAAATTTGTGTGAGCCCGGTGATGCCACACTTTCCCACACAAAAATGTATGAAAAAAGTGATTTTTTCAGGTAAAATTGAGGTTTGCAGGGCATTCTGGGTAAGGAAACGTTGGGGGATCCACGCAAGCCATACCTCCCTGGAAGCCCCCAGGTGTCTACTTTTCAGAAATGTGTGGGTTTGGTAGGTTTCCCTATGTGGCCGCCGAGCCCCGGGCCAAAAACCCAGGTGACCCCCCTTGCAAAACCAGGTCATTTTGAGATAATGTGTTGTTTATTTCTGCAGCGTGAAAATTTTGGCACAATATTGCAAGGAAAATGTGACAGACATTTTGAGGTTTGCAGGACATTGTGGGTACCATAACTTGTTGGGATCCACAAGAGAGATATCACCATGTACTCCCATGGGTGTTTCGTTTACGACAATATCTACAGTTGGTAGGTTATTCTTAGACGGAATGTACACCTTGGCAGACAGACTAAAAAGACAAAGATTACTGCACAGCCATCTATTCCTCAAGCACACACACATACTGGTTGGATTTGGCACGAGGGCAAGTGATGGTTCAGTATATACAATTTTATTAACAAGAGATTTCACAAAAATGAAATGCACTGTCAATAATTGAAAGGACAAAAAACTGAACCAGTGACTCGCAGCTCGTGAGCTGTAAAGCCACGTCAAGGCCCCAACCGCTTTACAGGCCATTCACACACCTTTCATACGTGATACACACAAGACCATTCACACCACCAGGCACGAAACAAACACATTACAACATTCACAAAAAGGGACAAAGTACACCCTGCTTGAGAAAGACAAAAAAAAAAAATATTACTGCACAGCCATCTAATCCTCAAGCACACACACATACTGGTTGGATTTGGCACAAGGGTGAGTGATGGTTCAGTATATACAATTGTATTAACAAGTGATTTCACAAAAATGAAATGCACTGTTAATAATTGAAAGGACGAGAAACTGAACCATTGACTCACAGCTCGTGAGCTGTAAAGCCACGACAAGGCACCAACCTCTTTACAGGCCATTCATACACCTTTCATACGTGTGACAAATACAAAACCATTCACACCACCAGCCGCGGGCCCATCACATTACAACACTCACACCAACAGACAGCGCCATTCAAGGGCCCATCACTTTCACACGCCCACATTCCTAACACAGCAACCACACAAGCTGATGGATTGCGTGGAGTGTCGCTCGGCTAGCAGTGTGTGTAGTGACCAGCAGCAAGTCACTACTCACACACTGCCAGCCGAGCGCCAGTTCACGCACACCGCCAGCCAAGCGCCACTCCACGCACACCGCCAGCCAAGCGCCACTCCACGCACACCGCCAGCCAAGCGCCACTCCACGCACACCGCCAGCCAAGCGCCCCTCCACGCACACCGCCAGCCAAGCGCCACTCCACGCACACCGCCAGCCTAGTGCCACTCCACGCACACCGCCTGCCTAGCGCCACTCCACGCACACCGCCAGCCAAGCGCCACTCCACGCACACCGCCAGCCAAGCGCCACTCCATGCACACCGCCAGCCAAGCACCACTCCACGCACACCGCCAGCCAAGCGCCACTCCACGCACACCGCCAGCCAAGAGTCACTCCACGCACACCGCCAGCCAAGCGCCACTCCACGCACACCGCCAGCCAAGCGCCACTCCACGCACACCGCCAGCCAAGAGCCACTCCACGCACACCGCCAGCCAAGCGCCACTCCACGCACACCGCCAGCCAAGCACCAGCCTACACACACCACCATCACATTTAGGATTTTTTTATACAATAAAGAAAACACAAACAAATTGCAAATAGATACAAATCTACTAACACAAAATCAGAAACTAAATACATTGCACTAATGCCAACCTTGAAACAGAACAACAATTCTTAAACATTACAGACCAGGCAGTTCACTTTACCACTCATGGTTGCTCCCAATAATTATTTTGCTTGTGGTACGCTCTATAACAAGCAGGCACACACAGCCCAGGGTTAGAAGGACACTCAGGGCAGTACATACGAGTCTCCTTCCGCGTACCTCTTCGCCAACAGACTCTACATCTCCTAGTGGGAAAGTCTTTTGAGGGTGTAGGAGGAATGTGATCAGGAAAGTGGCGATCTTTCAATCGAGCCACATCCTCCACCACTCCAACTCTAGGAACACTTGCCTGTTCCACAACAACAAGGCTGCCTATGACAGACTGCTGAAACTGAACAAAAGTCAACTTTGACGCAGGAGAACACTCCTTGAACACAACAAAAGCATTGAAAGTTGCTAAATTGAAGAGATGGATGGCCAACTTCTTATACCAAATGTAAGCCTTACGAATAGCAGTGTAAGGTTCCAACCTCTGATCTACTCTATCAACACCACCCATGTGCTTATTGTAGTCTAAAATGCACACAGGTTTGCGCACTTCAGCAATCTGACCCCAAACAGCCAAAGGTGAAGTACTCTCATCATGGATGGTAGTCAGCATGTACACATCCCTCCTGTCCACAAATTTCACAGCTAGCAGTTCCTCACTACGCAAGGCACTGCACTGTCCCCTCTGAAGTTTTTTGCAAACAAGCTCTTTTGGATAACCTTTACGGTTAGAGCGGATTGTGCCACAAGCAAAAGTGTCCACTTTGAACAATTCCTTAAACAATTGCACAGCAGTGTAGAAGTTATCAAGGTACAAATGGTGGCCTCTGTTAAACAGTCCTCTAGCAAGATCCCACACAATTTTCTCTGAAACTCCAAAAGTGGACGGACAACCAGGGGGTCAATAGTGGAATCCCTACCAGTGTACACACGCAAATTAAAAACATATCCTGCCCTACTCTCAGACAACATATACAGCGTAATTCCATAGCGTGCCCTCTTGCTAGGAATGTACTGCCTAAAAACCAAACGGCCCTTGAACAGGACCAAAGACTCATCAATAGATATTTCTTTCCCTGGAGTATAGATCTCTGAAAATCGATCTACAAAGTGATCAAGAACAGGCCGAATCTTAAAAAGACGGTCACATTCAGGGTGATCTCGTGGCAACGCCAAACCATTATCAACAAAATGCAGCATCCGAAGCAAAAGTAAATACTGATCACGAGTCATAACTGCAGGATATATGGCCGTTGCCATCAAGGGACTGGTAGACCAATATGAACCCATGGACGGCTTCCTTATCAAACCCATCAAAAAAGTCAAACCCAAAAACTTCTTCATCTCTTCCACATTTGTGGGACTCCACCGGGTAGCTCTAGAATGGGGCCTAAGTCTGGCACTGTTGTCCCTCAAAAACTGTTCAGCATACAAATTAGTCTGCTCAACAATCTCACCCAAAAATACATCATCCATAAACAACTGAAAATACTGTATAGGCAAATAATGTTCACAATCCACTCTACACCCTGCATAACCACTAAAGGCAGGCAACACCGGCTGCACCATGTTTGGATCAACCCAGAGTCCAGCACTTCCAGTAGGAAGCCTAGCAGCCCCAGCCTGCAATCCAGATGCCTCTTGCACCATCGGCACAGTAGTATCCTCCTCTAAATCAGGCACTTCATCTGCACTGAGAGTACCTTCATCATCCGATGATTCCATGTGGAGAGAAAACTCACTGCCTGAATCTTCCCTCCCTCCTCTCCCTCAGACGCACTGTCAGTCTCATAATCCTGCTCAGAGGAAGATTCAAGAAGCAAACCAACCACCTGCTGAGCAGTAATTCTACGGCTAGCCATAATGCTTACTAATAAAGATTACTTGTCAAACAAGTCAACAACAACAAACCCTTTGTAAAAAAAAGAAATAAACAAAATGTAGCTTTATCACAAAGACCTATATACTCCAACACTATACCACTCACGTGACAGAAGCAGCTAGACTCACCACCACCTACTCTGCACAGACACAGTAAGGATCAACAATATCCCACTAAAAAAGAAGAAGAAAAAAATTACACATAAGACAATGCAAAACATCGCAAAGAATTTCATGCTCTGAACACTAACAAATATGCTGCCATTATGACACCACTTACAAAAAAATCATTCATGCATGACAATAATACTCATTTGGAGTACACACAACAAAAATATTTTTCTTACCAAATAAATGCAATTACGCAAAACTGCAGAACAACCACTGCCGAAACCGCAAACAGGAATCAAAAGCTTTACACTAGAATAAAAAGGAGAACAAAAACATTACAATCACATATGCAAATAATGCACCAGTCCACACACAATCCACCAGCCAAGCTAAGGGGTAGGTGGGCCAAAGAGTATAAATAAAATATTCACCCCCGTAAAAGGGGAGCAAGCCTTGCCCTTTTGGCCACTCCCCAACATAAAAATTAAAAAAACCCTGGTGTCTAGTGGCTTCTGCCCTCCTTGGGGGCAGATGGGCCTAAAAACATACTGCTATTCTGCCACCCAAGGGGTCACTCTCCACAAATAAATGCCTGGTGGACTAGTGGGAAGATACCTTTATCTTCCGCACACGATCTCTCACTACTCAACTCTACTCTCAACTCTATTCACAACTGGATGTTAGCTCACCAACTCATTCTGAATCCCGCCAAAACTGAATTCCTCCTCCTCTCTACCTCTCTCTTACCTCCTCCTGTTCAATCTTGGATGGATCAGCTGAACCTACTCAACAACAAACCCATCATTGTCGACAGCGCTAAATCCCTAGGTGTCATTCTTGACAAAAGACTCAACCTAATCTCCCACATCAACTCTATTGCTAAGAACGCACGTTACCAGTTGCGCCTTCTATGGGGGATCCGTCGGTTCTTCCCGGAGAAAGACTTAAAAACCTTGGTACAATCTCTGGTTCTCTCAAGACTGGATTATTGCAATTCTCTTCTGACGGGCCTACCCAAATCCCACCTCTCCCCTCTCAAATCCATCCTCCATTCAGCAGCTCGCTTCATTTCAGGGTCTAAACGAAGCGACCACGTCACTCCTATCCTGTCCTCTCTTCGATGGCTTCCGATCGAGGCAAGATCTATTTACAAAACTGCCTGCATCACACACAAAGCCTTACACACGTCCTCCCCTCGTTACCTGGCGAATAAATTGAAATTGGCCGGTGGCTCGCAATGCGGAAAAGCTTCTGCTTGCGCACCCCCCCGTCTTCAAAAAGGAAAGATCGATGGCGCAATCCGGTGAGAATCGCTTCCCCCATTGCTCCGTGCCACCTCCTCTACCCGGATCTTCAAAGCTGACCTCAAATCTCTTCTCTTCCAAAGACACTATACTTTCACTCTCAGCCCCCTCTAGTTCGCTCTTCATTGTGTTCTGAGTGCCACTTATTGCAGTATACCTCTATATCATGCACATGTGTGTGTGCCCGGAAGCTGTTTCAGCCCGGGCTGCCACACACGGGGGGGGTTGTGTATGCACTGCCAGCAACCTGCCAGGCCGGTGCACAACACTTGCCATCACCCTACCATATTGCGCTCCATGGGTAACCTGATTCAAGGCCCCATTCTCCCGATTTATTTTAAAAAAAACTGCCCCCCAGGGGGGGCAGAGCACCAAAAACATATGGCCCCCAAAAGGGGAGCGACCGTTGCCCAAGGGGCCGCTCCCCAAAACAGTATTTAGGCGTTTAAAAAAAAAAAAAAAAATTCCCTGGTGTCTAGTGGGCATTCCTGCTGCACGATCGCATGATCGTGCAGCAGGAATGCACAAAAGAGGCATCGGGGAAAAGGAAAACCCTTTCCTTTCCCTCAATGCCTCTTTTGTTTCAAACCCCCCTCCCCGGAGCCAAAACTCACCTTATTCCCGACGCGCTGGAAGCAAATGGCTTCCAGCGCGTCGGGGAACTAAGGAAACCCCCAATGACGTCAGCGCGCCTCGCGCGCTGACGTCATTGAGGGGGTGGCGGGGGAGGCAGGGGAAGCCCTTCCCCTGCCTTCCCCCAAAAAAACAACGATCGGATTCCCACGGGGGAGCGCCAGCGCTTCCCCGTGGGTGGATCTATGACGAGCTGGACTCGTCATGAGCACACGACCACTGTGTGCCATGACGAGTCCAGCTCGTCATAAGCATCGAAGGGGTTAAACACTGTTTGGCCATGGAACACGTATTAAAGGTACCGTGGCTAAAATATATAGAAAGGAGCCTGTCGAGCCTGGGAAGAGGAGGTCTTTTTTCCACCCCTGAAGGAACACGAAAGGAGGATCTAGCCCACCTTAAGATGGCGTTCACTGCACGCCAGACTATGTTAAGGGAGGAGTGGGAGCTCGTGAAGCCCAGTGTACGTCGTTTTGTCATGTTGAGGACAACCGTGATGGCAGAGCCGTACCTACTGGGTTTTGCGAACTCCTACAATCGATTCCTTTTGACTAGGTTTCGGCTGGATCTCTTTTATCTACTTCTCGCCTATCCCAGGGGTACAAGTAGAGGATAACCCCTTTTGTCTTGTGGCTGCGATGGTTCATCTCCGCAAGACATTGTTAATTTTATAATGTTCTGCCCATTTTACGAAACAGCGAGGAAATCTTTTTTAATCCCCATCTTGAAACAGGCCAATTTTAGACAAGTTCAGCCCGCTTTTTCATTTCTTCAGATGTTGACAGGTAATACCGTCTTTTATGTGTAAAGTTTTTTTAAATCTGCCATTAGGCTTAGTGCGAGTTGTGATTAACTCACTGATTCACCTACAGGGGCTTTTATGTATTCTTTTTAGCAGGTGTGCTTGTTTGTCCTAGGTACTCGGGATATTAGTCGCAATACGTTGACAAAAAAATCAACTGTTAAGCTGTTATATCAGGTTTACTTCTTTCATTGTACATATTGTTATATAACTTCTTATTTTGTATTTTAAACATCGTGCTTTTATGGTTTTATCTATATGAAACCGAATAAAGATATTTTGATTTGATTTGATTAACCTAGAGTTTCACACAAATGCTGCTTTGATGTTTTGGTGCCAGGACAGACGCTGTTTGTGTGCTTAAAATGAGAAAGGTTATTGAAAAAGACATACTGTTATATTCTTTTGATCCAAATGATCTATTACCTTCCTATTGTCCCAAATGCATGCCAGGTGTATGCTGAGATGAACAATAGAAGAGACAGGGTCTAGTTCTGGTTCCACCCTTGAATGTTTAGGCTTCAAAGGGGTCTAAATAGGGTTCAGAATGGACAATGCAGTCAATTCTATAATCTATTTGAAAATAATCATTGTGATATATTACTGGCCATAGTCTAGCCACTCCAGAACCAGCCTAAACAAGAAGCAAAAAACACAAACACTTTATTGATGCCCACGGAGACTAACTCAGCAGGCCCTTTTATATGATTTATTACACATCTTTCTCACTGGAAGGCTCAAAACCACATCTTGTCATGTGCTTGCCTGCCATTAATTAATTCAGACTGGTCTGGGTGGACTGAAACTGACAAGAGCAGGTCTGCTGGAAACCAAAATCTTTTACATATAATTTTGCATCAATATTGAGAGCAACTACTGCCCATATTAGCAGCAGATTTTAGGGTTCTTCCCAGTTTGAGAATAACTGAGGCATGCACTTCATTCAGGAAATTGACGATTTTGCCAGTGCTGAGTAAAAAAGTTAAAATGCTTAATCAGTTTGATGACTGGTTGGGAGAAAAAACAATTTATGAAAGCCACCAAATTACCAAAGTAGTCCAAGAATATTGGATTCCCTTAATCTAGTGACCTTTCTGTCTGTTATTGGAGATTATAATACTTCAGCTTGGACCTAGGTATACTTTGCAGTCCAGCTCAAGCACTATATTTCCTCTGTACCACCTTGGGATAACTTTGAGCCATATACAAGGCCTAATAAAGTGCTTACATTCTCCAACTTCTCTATTTCCACTAGTATAAGGGTACCCCCACCTGATAGGAATTCACTAATGTAGTGATTGGTTGTCTTTGTTACATAGCTTGCCTGCTTACCATGTCCCCACCTTATTGATGGGCTCCTAGACAAATCTTTTACAATGGGGCAGTGTCATCTTCACCCTATTTGTAAACATGTGTTTCATCTGGCATCTAAGACCTATTGTTTGTGATGGTCACGAGTGAGGGAACTCATTATAATTCTGTTCTGCATCTTGAAGTTCCTTCTAAAAAACTGTAAGTTGATATTCTTCCATGTACAAGTGATATTGCTATGGGGTAAACCCTCCTACAACATCTTTAAATGCATCCAATATCATTAGGAATGTCTTTGTTATTGTTGAGGTCAAATTACTCTTCAATGTGGGTTGGTATTCCCTTTCTCTGTGATGGATGGAGATTCCACTTAACCATCTTTCTGTGATGTGTATCGAGGTCCAGAGATATAAAGCAACGATCCAAAAATGCAATGAAATATTATCAGCTGTGTGAGCTGGAGGACACAGTTATTCCTACACAGGATGATACATTTTTATGACAATGATTTGTATTTGCATCAAATGTAGATGTATCCCCTTTTACCCAGGCTATGTCTCTCCAAATGTCCCTTATTTAGTACAACTTCTAGTTTCTTGGAAAATGCATTAGGGGTCCTTCTGCATTACCCTAATCTATCTGCAGCTACATACTAAACTGAATGAAAATGAAAGTTGCCTCACACAAGTATATTCCCTCAAATCAGAGAGTTCTGAGAGAAAATGAAGCAAGAAAGATTTCTACCCTGAGTTAGGAGAGCAGACTTTGGCCGATGGTAAGGCTTTGAATTCCGCAAACCATAAGATCTATTTTTAAGTCAAGCACTGACAAGTGTAACTCTAGATGTAATTAAATTGCTATCCCATTATCTTTTGCAGAGCATTTGAAGTAACAGCTCATGAGGGACAGCTGATGTATCATCCAGGTTTGATCTCCCTCGTAATATGTGTTCTAAAAATAGACACTTGGGGGGCGTGTCCAAGATGGCGGCTGTGTAGGATGTGTTTTGCTGCTCCTCCGGCTCTGCCAAGTCAAGCGCCTTGTAATCGCCTGCTCTGAGACCCCATCCTTGGCAGGGGGACCGAGAGTTGAACTCCGGAGCTCGCCCAGAGCCTGTGGGGGCACTTGCCGACACGCAACTGAGTTCCGGAGTGGCGGCGATTGACAGAGCGAAAAGGGGTGTGGACGGCGGGCCCGAGCCATGAGGTGAGAGACCTCCGGCGTCCCAGCGGGGACCCTGCTGACGATCGATCCCGGGTGCTGACTGCCTCATCAGCCGCTCTTGGCAGATCATGGAGCTTGAAGGACCCTGTGCCGCTGGCCGGGGTCGAGCGGCCTGGTACAAGAGTGTCATAGCAGGGGCAGGCCTGCCTCGTGTGCGGTGCGGCAGCTGAGGGGTGACGGTCGTGGCGTGGGTCCCTGCCGCCAGCGAGCAGACAGCCACGTAAGACGAGACGACAGAGCCTGAATCGCCTGGCTGCCCTCTCCCGAGATCGGCGGTCTGACCCGTGGGCACTGAGGGGGCCAAGAGCTGACAGAGGAGTGCAAGACAAGCCGCCCTAGGTGCCGGAGCCACATGGTGTTGCGGCCCCCGGCGGAGAGACAGAGTGGTGGCCAGTGGACCCGGGGCGAGGGCTAAGCGACGCCCGGAGCACCAGCTGGGGCCCTAGTAGCGTCTGACGCCCGGTCCGAACCGTCTCCTTTAAGTGAAGGGGCCCGAGCGGAGATCTTCAGCTGAGCACAGAGACTGGGGGACCCTGAGCTGCCGACCGATCAGTCTTGTGAGAGGGCGCTACAGCACATGTGGGCCCGCCGCAGAGAGTGAGCGGCTCTGGGGCACAGTGGGTACTCTACGGGCTTCCTGGCGCCTGTCAGCAGGAGGCCCCGAGGAGCCAGAAAGACAGCCTGGGGCCTGGGGCCTGACCCGTTGGTGCCACGGAGTCACAGTGGGAGAACTTGGGCAGAAGCGACGATTACTGGAGGACCACTGACACTCCCTGGTAAGGACAAAGCGCGAGCCCAGTCCGAAAGGCCTTGGAGACCCCTGGGAGAGGTGTCTGACATAGATAACAGCGGCGCCCTAGGGAGCGGGGACTAGAGCTGTGCTGTTTGGACACAGTAGGTGGAGGGGGTGAGAAGGCCTGCTTAGAGAACTGCCCGCAATATTAAGACTACCACGTGTTGTTGGGGCAAGCACAGGGCAACCGGCCACCTGGCCAGCCCCGAGGCCTTGAGTATCCGGGGAGAGGGTGCTTCATACACGCATAGGGGTGAGGAGTTGTGATGCAGAACCGCTTGACCCCCTGCAGTGTGCAGCGACCGACGCCTTTCACAGCCCAGAAGATCAGAGGTGAGGCGTGATGGCCGGGCTGGGGGAACACTGACCTGGAATTACCTGGTGCATGAGGCCCGAGGTCTTGGGCTTGTAATCGCGGCCGATAGAGAGGTCCTGGCTTTGGTCACCAGAATGCATAGACAAGCCAGCGCTCGATTGTCGACGGCACTGTAGAGCGTTACTCCCCGTTGGCCGCGCCAAGCACAGAGGATGGCCAGTGCGTGTCTGAAGAAGGAACGCTCCATTAAAGAAATGCTCTTAAAGCAGTCCACTCAAGGGGAGTCTGACAATACAAGCCAAGAGACAGAGGGGTCACTGGGGAGTCAAGAGGGTATGGATGCGCCGGCCACGAAAGCCTTCATGACGGACCTGTTCACATCACTGAGAGCTGATCTACAGGAACTCAAAGAGCAAATAGCAATGACTTCAAAGAAGTAAAACGAGACGTGGAAGACATTGGGGAGCAAGCGGCGACTCTTGAAGAACACAAAACCGGACGGGGTGAGGAAATCAAGATGATGCAGCAAGAGCTCCTCCGCCTAAAAGAAGGGGAGGACATCAGGGAGTTTGTGTCGGCCCTCTGTAGACAGGTGTTGGGAGACCAGCACACGATCGAAATCCAGATTGATAGAGCTCATAGAGTAGGCCTACCAAGGGGCATGAAGGCACCACCCCCAGACATTCTCATATGCATCCATAATTTTCAATTGAAAGAGCTGATTATAAAGAAAGCTAGAGCGGCGCACCCTCTGCAGTTCCGTGGAACCTCCCCAATGCTTTACCAAGACCTATCGGCTATCACCTTAAGTAAACGCAGGGACTTTAGGCTGGTCACAACGCACTTGAAGGAACTGGGGATTGCCTACTCTTGGGGCCAACCTTTTCAAATTATTTTCAGGCACGAGGGCAAGCTGCGGCAGATTCGCTCTCTCCAGGAGGTCAGAGAGGTGTTAGGAATAGCAAGAATACAGTCCCCAGAGACACAGCGCAAAACTACCACAGGGTCGAGCCAGGCCCATCTCCGTTGGCAAAAAGTGGGGAAACCCTTGTCACCACATAAACCAGACACATCCACTATTCTCAAAGAGCGAGAAGCGGTCATATCCTCCCTTTCCAGTGGCCCTGCTCAACCAGCTCCCTGCTGAATGCAATACCGGTAAGCATCACAGAGCACATCCTAGAGGCGGAGCCGGAGACTGGGCTCTCCTCTCCTTGTGGACTCGCTTAGGTCACTGCCCCTTTACTTGTTTTTGTTGCTGACGAACTTTGGTCATCATGGACTATTGTTTTACGCCATCCTGTTCGATGGTCAAGGGCTCAATGTTTATTGTTATGGGGTTTCTTTTCATTTGGGTATACTGCACCAGTGCTAAGGCCCCCAGCCTCAAGACGGGGCGGATGAGTGCCCTTGGAACCATACCATCCCGGCCCCCCCCAAGCTGATCGTGACTATCGGCCTTCTCCCCCATTAGGTACATGTGATGGGTAGGGATCGTAAGGTCGTCTCCCTTAATGTATACTTGCTCTGGTTATGTTGCGTATTGATTACGCTAACTCCCTGTACACCGGCATACCAGCCTACCAATTACGTCGGCTTCAACTGGTGCAGAACCAAGCCGCCAGGCTTGTTTATGGTCAACCTAAATATCAGCATGTGAAACCTTTGTTGAAAAACTTACATTGGCTTCCCGTGACCCAACGCTGTCTCTTTAAATTAGGCTGTACAATCTACAAAGCCCTTTCGGATCGTGGTCCGGCCTTCATCGCATCTAAAGTATGGCGCTACGTCCCCTCCCGCGATATACGTTCCACAAACATGAATCTGCTGACCCCTTTTCCATTTAAACGTAAAAAACACGGGGGTCTAAGATTCTCGTCTCTGGTACCTCAATTCTGGAATTCTCTTCCCCCCGAATTGCGTCTGTCCACTTCCTATACTCAGTTTAGGAAGTCTCTCAAAACTTGGCTATTTGCTCAGGCCTACAATTGAAATCCCCATTTTCCTGTCCCAGCAACTGATTGACCCCGCTTAGTGCCAAGAAACCGTTGGTGAACGTGCGCTTTATAAATGTTTTTTTACATAACATAACAATGTTCGGGGGCTTAATCATCCTGTAAATCGCTCGGCTATCCTCTCGCTGCTAGAAAATGCAGAAGGGGACATTTGCATGTTACAAGAAACCCACTCATTATCCAAAGACACGCCTCGCATGCGTACATGTAGATTTCCGCGCCAATATTGGTCTGCCAGTACCTCCAAAACCAGTGGGGTAGCTATATTGTTTAGTGCAAAATTTGAAGGTAAAGTCTCAACGCTTTATGAAGTACGGGGGAGGGTTCCTGCTTTGCGGGTACAATGGGGCTCCACTCTTCTCACTCTCCCCAACATCTACTCACCTAAAACGACCCAGGAACCTTTTCTCATTAAGACTCTCACGGACGGGCTGGCATCAGCTGACGCAGCGATTTTAATAGGAGGTGATTTTAACTTAGTGATGGATAATGACTGGAATCGCTCTTGCCAGCGACAAGCACAGGCGGGAGCGCTCTCCTCTGAGGGTAAGGGATGGCTGGCAGAATGTGGGCTGCACGACATTTGGCGCCTTCATCATCCAGACACACGAGATTACACATACTATTCCGCTGCGCTTAAGTCTTACACGTGCCTAGAACACTTCCTAGCGTCGACAACGCTCTTGTCTAGCATACGGGAGACCTCAATAGAGCCTCACTCATTATTTGATCATGCCCTAATCACAGTCACACTACACACGAGAGGAGCCACTCCCACTCCAACACGATGGCGCTTGCAAGAGGGGCTGTTACAATCACAACACACAGTGAAAGAGGTCAGGGGGAAAAATGTAGAATACATAAAACATAATGATAGAGCAGACACCCCGTTAGCTGCAATTTTGGAGGCCCTGAAAATGTGGTACGGGTGGAGTTCATGGCCATATCCTCTGCCGAGAACAGAAAGTGCAGGGAAACGAGACAGAGCATCACACAAGAGGTGAGGGAGTTGGAAGTGATACATAAACGCACAGGAGTGCCGAGGGTGTGGCGGGAGTTGGAAAGAAAGAGACTCCTACCAAAGCGTCTTCATTTGGACAGGGTGGAGTATGCGCTCCTGCGTTTACGACATAAGTTTTACTTAAGCAGCGACAAATGTGGGAGGATGTTGGCTCACCGGCTGAGGGCTCGGACACTAGCAGGGGCGATACCCATGATAAAGACGTCATCGGGAGAGGAGGTATACGCAGATAGTCAGATAGCAGATACATTCAAACGGTTTTATCAATCATTGTACACTGAAGAGGATACCAGGCAGCCGGCCATGAGTAAATACCTTGAAGCGTGCAATCTCACATCTCTCCCCAAGAATCAGGCGAGTCAACTGGACGAGCCCATCCGACCCGAAGAAGTCATATCGGCCATAGTTCGGCTGAAGTTAAACAAGGCCCCAGGCCCTGACGGGTACCCGGCCTTGTTTTACAAGACCTTCTGTGTAGAATTGGCCCCTCTACTCACAAGTCTGTTTAACTCCTCTATTGATAGTGGCACGATCTCTGATTCCATGGCGGAGGCAGCGATCTCAGTGATCCTTAAGCCTCACAAGGATCCCAGTCAATGCGGGTCGTACCGCCCAATCTCCCTACTTAACCTAGACACAAAGCTCTTTACGGGGGTGCTGGCTGCCCGTTTGGGTCCAATGATGGTGGGCTGATAGACCCGGACCAGGCAGGGTTTATCCCCACTAGACAAGGTGGGGATAATACAAAGCATCTCCTACATCTTATGGACAGCGTGCGCCGCTCTGGGAGGGAAGTCCTATTCCTGTCAATAGACGTGGAAAAGGCGTTTGACAGGGTACGGTGGAGCTACCTGTTCAATACTTTACATCGCTTCGGTTTCAGGAAGCGTCATAATGTGGATCCGCTGTATATATCAAACACCTCGAGCTTTTGTTAGAGTTAATGGGATGTCCTCCTCATCCTTTCGGATAGCACGGGGCACAAGACAGGGATGCCCGCTTTCACCCCTCCTCTTTGCCCCTGGCCCAGCGGATCAGGGATCACCCCCAAATAAAAGGGCTACACTTTGGAGGGGACATCCATAAACTAAGCCTTTACGTAGACAATGTGATTTTGTCGCTAGCAGAACCACTCACCTCCCTCACAGCTCTCTTGGAAGAGATGGAAAGTTTCTGGACCCTTTCAGGTTTTAAAGTGAATTTGAGCAAATCTCAGGTGCTCAACTTCACTACCCCGCCAGAACAAGAGGAGTCTCTATGGGAGAGATCCCCCTACAATGGGCTTCACAGCCGATAACATATCTGGGTATTTTATTAGCTCCGACGATCTCAAAGACGCTGGAGCTGAATTATTCTGCACTGTTAGAGCAGGCAACAAAAGCTCTAGCCGGATGGGAGAGGCTAAAATTAGCCTGGTTCGGTCGTATAGCAGCAGTTAAAATGACGGTGCTGCCGCGAATCCTATATAATTTTCAGCTGCTGCCGTAGGTTCCCCCTCCAAAGGTGCTGCGCTCCCTACAGTTGGCCATTAATAAATGTGTTTGTGGAGGGAAGAAGACACACCTGCCCTTTTCTCAAATGTCAAAGCCCAAGCAGGAGGAAGGTGCTGCCCTCCCTGTAAAACAGAGATACCTACAGGCCTCTCATCTCAGATATATTGTGGCGTGGAATCGACCACTCTCCGAAAAACACTAGACCTTCATGGACCAGGCAGTAGCCGGGATCAACATCTGGCGAGAGGCCTGGCTGCCACGTAAATTGAGGGCCTGGGGTCTCTACTTGTCACCAGTCACAGCAGCCATGATGAAGGTTTGGGACACAGTGGCACTCAGAAGGGGGCTGATGACTTTCCCATCCCCAATGTCCCCCATTGTTGACGACCCGGACTTCCCTCCGGGCTGTAAATCTGAGGTATTCCAGAAATGGAGGGAAGCGGGGTGTAAGCGGATTGGCTCGCTGTTTGATACCCAGGGTATCAATCCTTACGAGCAGTTACGACAAGATTATGATTTGCCTAAAGCGGATGAATTCCACTATCTCCAACTTCGACACTGGGTCACTTCCCCATTATATATAGCACAGGCTTCTCGACCGCTTACTCCATTTGAGAGATGGCTGGTAGGCAAAACGGACAATAAGCACCTTATCTCAGACCTGTACACTATGGTAGACACTGGGCAGGGAGAAGGGCGGACGAAAGGGCAGCTGTGATGGGAGGAGGAATTGGGTAGAGCGTTGACGGATAAAGAATGGGAGAATATCCATTATAGGGCGCACCACACAGCGCACAGTACTGCTGGCACTGAATCAGCTGTCAAAGTCACATCATACTGGTACCACACACCGGCACGTATTCATAGCTGGGACAAAAATCACACGTAGAAGTGCTGGTGGGGATCCGGTCTCACTGGTTCTCTAGCACACTTGCTTTGGCATTGCCCGCGTTTAGAACGCTTCTAAGAAGGAGTGTTGAATGACATTGACAAAGCCTTTGAAACGGAGATCCCATGATTTCCGGTGTATACCTTACTGGGTCTCCCAAATGCACTGACATTCCCCCTACGTTCACTGAGGGGTAGGCAGATAGCGCTGGCGATATAAGCAGCCCATCAGACACTCTTGGCAAAGTGGGGCACCGCTAATGTTCCAGATCACACTGCATGGCTGCATCGGCTTTGGTTAACCCTTGCCATGGAACGCCTTTCATTGATTCAAGAACACAAGGGGGAGAAATATGCAGAGCTACAGGCCCCTTTTATACAAATATTGTCCAAAGAATTTCAAGAGGTAACATGCCCCAAATATCTCCAAATACTACACTTGCTTCCTGAAGGAACAGACGCAGCGACATCCCACAAGGGAAGGGTCGGGTCTTGAGCTACAGTTCACTGGTGTGGAGGATCACTCCCGCATTGAGAAGAATGCTTGCCGGTGCAGATATCCCTTTTTGTTTTTGTTTTTGGGAGGGGGAAGGGGAGGGGGAAGAGAGGGTTTTTCTTTTCGTGGCATCTGTATATAATTTTGTTCTTGTTATCAAGTTGGTACATACAATCCACTATGCTGCCGGCCCCTGGGTTGTAGGCAAAGAAGCTGTGTTCATGTATTATGTCTGCGACCTTTGCTGCTGGCCTTTATCGTTGTAGGCATACAGCTGTGTAATGCTAATACTGCAGGATTGTCGTTTAAAACAAATAAAATATTGGTTCCATAAAAATAGACACTTTGGAGCAATTCCCTCTTAAATATTTCCATTACCATATCCTCTTTACAGGAAAGTTAAAACCTTTTGCATTCAGTGGTACAGCACAGTCAAACAGAAAACCCCAGGACCTTTTGAAAGAATCTCTATAAAGTACTAGGAGCCTCAAAGCATAGGTGTATTACCCCAGAACTAAAATAAAAAGATAAGCAGCATATTAGAAAATGCTTCATGTAGATAAAAGAGTTTCTCCTAGATGGTCCGGACAAAGCCGCACAAATGGAACTGCAAAAATTAAAAACCAGCAAAAAGAAACTAATTCGGCACTTAAAAAGGGAAGCAGAGGAAGAGCTATGGGCTAAGTTGCTCCACGACGCAAAAGGAAATAACACCAGCGGAAGATTCTGGAAAATGGTGAACAACCTCCAGAACCCAAGAAGACCCAGCATTAATTCACACCTTACTGAAGAAGCTTGGTCCGATTACCTTTCGCTTCACTTTAACATAGCACCAAAGAACACCATAACGAGGTCAGCAGAATATGACAGTAAAATCCAAGACTGTGCACTACTAACGGAGATAACTACATTGACTTTCACGGAAAAACAAATCATAAGTAGGATAGGGAAAGGAAAGACAGAGGGGCCCGGGGCCCAAACGGAATCCCCCCCTATTTTGTACAAACGAAACCCGGAATACTGGGCTGCGGTGTTATTACCACTGTAAAAACAGATTTCTGAAACCGAAACAATCCCTGACTCATGGAAAGGCTCAATAATAGCTCCAATTCATAAGAAAGGCAACATAAACGATCCCAAAAACTACAGACTTGTTGCCTTAATCGACAATGAGGCCAAATATTATGCCGGCCTCTTACTAGAGGAGCTTACAGAATGGGCGAATGAAAATGCAGTGATTCCCATTTCCCAGACAGGCTTTCGGAAAAAATTGGGAATAACGACAAATATTCTGGCTTTAACACTCCTAATAGATGCTGTCAAACTCGCCAACCTGCCTCTTTATGTATGTTTAATCGATTTTACTTCAGCTTTCGATAATATCAACAGAAAACAATTATGGGAGAAGCTAGCCAACAGAAAAATACCATCAACCCTATTATCACAATTGATGTTACTACATACGGACATGTTGGTACAAATTAAGTTGGGGTCGGGCGACTGCCTGTCAAGGAAAATACAGACGACCAAGGGTCTCAAACAAGGGTGCGTGCTAGCTCCGACCCTTTTCAACATCTTTATGTCGGATCTCTCATTGAAGTTAGAGGTAAGTAACCCTCATGCCCTGAACCTAGGTGGATTAAATCTTTCGAACTTGATGTATGCAGACGATATTGTGCTTATTAGCCGTACGCCGATAGGGCTACAACACGTAATTAACACAACATATAATTACTCTTCAACGAACGGCCTCAGCATAAACCTCTCAAAAACAAAAGCCATGAGAATAAACGCGAAGATGTCTACACCCAAGTCTTGCTGGCAAATGGGAGGAATAACACTGGAAACTGTGGACGAATATAGATATCTGGGCGTAATTGTCGATAGAAAAGGGTCATTTCAACCACAGAAAGAAGCAATAATAAGGAGAGGAATCTCAATATCGGTCGCACTGAGGAATCTCAAAACGAAAGCAGCTGGCCGTAGCTTTACCCCACTACTACAAGTGATCCAAGCAAAATTAATACCGGCCATCACCTACGGAAGCGAATGCCTCCGAGGGAGGGATGCGCAGATATTGGACAACACAACAGCCAGGGCAATGCGAATGATATTCAACCTGCCTAAGTATACCTCGCAGGCACAAATAAGGCTTGAATTTGGCCTGAGGAATCAAAGAATAGAAAGAATGGGCGCCTATGCCAAAAGTTGGCATAAAATACAGGGAGCCGAAGTCTCAAGCTTGGATTACCATCTCTGGAAGGAGTTAGAAAGAAAAAATAAAAGTGCAGCTGCAAACTATGTAAATCTCTCAATAGACTCCTTGGAACTACAAGATGCCTGGAAGAGCATGGGATCTCATAATACGTTTAAACAACTAGTAAATAAATCTGTAAGGATTATTTTGCTAGTAGAGGACAAAGCAACACTAGCTAACAGGGCTCATGGCTGGACCGTCATTCAAAACTATACCAGCAGCGCCTGTCAAAGTTACCTAGGAGTCGGTTACACACAAACTACAAAGGAGAAGTTTATGCGATTATGGCTGGGTATTCTCCCATCACAATATCATCTCCCCCCGTGGAAACGGCCGCAAACGATAACAAATTGCCTACTAATGAAAGAGGCAGCTGGGTTTTCAAGAGGATTGCACTGCCCAGACTAGTCACTACCCTTCTGGAATATTGCCCACCTCAAATGGCCAGCTGCCACATGACCAAAAAGTTAAACGTTCATGCAAGGGGTATGAGAGGCAACATGTAAATACAATCAATTACAGAGTCTGGGTTTCGAAAAAATAAATCCACGTTGTTGTTTGCAGCCTTGATGTGTCTTTATTAAGCAAGTACTGGATTTTCATAAGTGCACAGCCAACGCGTTTCGCCCAAACATGGGCTTCTTCAGGGCGATTGATTGGTGCTGTACTCTCGCCAAGGTCATAAAATGAGATCTGCAAATCTTTCAGGTCCGTGTCAGGACATAAAGGTTAAAAGAAGACGTTCCCTTGAGTCAAGGGTAACCAATGGTCCGAAGAGAGTCAACGACCAAGGTGCTCTGTCTCTGCCGTGATTAGTCGGGCTGGATACCGATGCCACCGAATACGGATCGCGGACTTATCGTTACTAACAATTACCCCTTGCCTCTGACACGGACTAATCACGGCAGATAACAAATTGCCGTTTATGTGGGGATCCAAAAGAGGATATCCTTCACCTAATATGCATTTGCAAAGGCCTGGAAAAGGAGCGCAGATATCATTTGAAACCAACCCTAAAGAAACTGGGAATAAGAACATGCCGGCAGGCGGTTAAAGCATGCTTTGATGGCAAAAACATCCAATTAGCAAGCCATCTTGTTAAATATCTGGAAAAAGCGGAAAAAAAGCTGAACGCCAAAAGGGAGAGATTGGACGAAACAAACTCATACGGCATTTAAGCCCAACTGCCCCACTCGGCAATGACTAGAAACAACCACTTCAACGTTAAAACCTTGCATTTGCAAAATTGTTCCAAGAACCTGTAGTCGCATGGATTTGAATATAGACACTTTGGGCCACATAACGACTCATCTTTATCTTAGTTTATGGAAAGCCTTAATGAAGCCTAATTCTCAGAATGCACTTTTTAGCCTTATGAAAAGCTTTTAACGTTTTAAAGAAATTTTAACCAAATTCATTTATAAAAATTGTTGTACTAGATAAAATTGTATCTTAAGTTTGTTTATATGTATAAGCACATGCAGCTGATTGCAATGGTTTTAATTAACTGAGCAATAAAGAATTGCTTACTTACTTACTTATTTATAGGACATTTAACCTTTAATGGGTGACTCCCTTTCTTGTGAGCCCTCATAGGGTGAGCAGTACCATGCCACCCACATGCTCCCATAGCAAATAGAGTAAAGGTTTGTAAAAAAGAAAGAGTGCAGAACCCTCCACACACAGTTCATCAATACACTGTACTACAATAGTAAGAAAAAGGAAAAGAAAACTTTCATGTTACCAACAACTTCAGTTATGCATCACATGAGTCACTATTTGATCACTATTTGATCATTCCTGCTTATCTACAAGATAAAGCAACTGAGAGGGTGTCAAATCTCCCAATCCCTTTTTTACTTCCCTTCTCCTGTTTGTTCTAGGTTTCTCCCATCAGCTCACTCAACCCCATTTCAGAATTGCATATGACAAGTTTCCATCTTGTAGATTCCTTTCAGTTCACCATGGACCAACAGCGGGGTTTTGAGGATGTTCAGGAACTGCACCACAGCTACTAGATTTAAGAAGAAGCTGGTTTGATTATCTTTCTCCTAAGTGATCCGTATGGAAATTCTCAATATATATTGGACCTTATTCATTCAGCGCATGTCTGTGATCGGTTTTATCAAGAGTCCCTTATGAAGGGTTGCTGTGGAAATGTTCTGTAAGAGCGAATCCAAGGAGATTTCACCTGCTCACCTGACAGTTTTGAATACTTCTTTTCTGAGGAGTAATAGTATTTTGCCTGGCTGGTCTTCAACCTATGATCATGCACTGGGTGTTTTGGGACATCCCCTTGTGCAGCGTGTCCAATCTCACCTCCTTTTAACCATAAAAGATGAGCACATGCCCAAGACAAACACCTCCAAACATCAAGACCCTATGCTCATACTTTCAGGGCTCTTAATCATAAATTCTCTCCTTTTGAGCAGTATTAAATCTGACAGCATTTGGGTGGTCTTTGTCAACCTTTTTGCCTGCTTAACAATTTTGCTGTATTCATTTTGTGTTGTCCTTAGGACTCTGAGCACTATACCACTGCTGACCAGTGCTAAAGTCCCTGTGCTTCTCCCCTAAAACATGGTTTGAGTGATCTATCCACAAATGGTGCATTTAATTTACCTGTAAGTCCCTAGTACAGTGCACTACATGTGCTCAGGGCCTGTAAACTGATAGTGCCACACACACAAGTAACACTTTAAACATGTTGCAGACCTGCCACTGCAAAGCCTGTGTGTGCCGTTTACACTGCCATGTCGACTTGGCATTTAAAACCCCTTGGCAGGCCTTAATCTCTTTTTTCATTACACTTACCTCACCCCTAAGGTAGGCCCTTGGCAGCCCATATAGCAGGGTGCTATGCACATAAAAGGCAGGGCATGTACTTTTTAGTTTTGCATGTCCTGCAAGTGAAAAACATCTCTATTTGTTTTTTAACTACTGTGAGGCCTACCCCTCTGAAAGAATAATTACACCTTTAAGCTGTAATTTGTGATTGAGAAGGAGATACTCTGTCATCGGAATGATAATGATAAATTCTCTTTGCTGGCAAAGTTGGATTTAACATTACTATTATAGAAAGGCCATTTTTAGAAAGATGGTATTTATCTGCTCTTAAAGCTCTGTGTGGCTGTAGCCTGGCTCCAATATACATCTGGGATGAGTGACAGCTATACTATGTGCATTCCCTTGAGACAGCTGAACACAAAGGAAAGGTATGTGTGATTGAGTGCCCATCTGCATCCTTATGACTTATTCTGGGCAAGATGGGAGGGAGGAGCTTCAACTTACAACTGAATAGGTAATGCCCTGTTCCACACAAAGGGTTAATTGCACCCTTGTAGTGAGTCTGTAGTCATAGCTTGGAAGAGAGGACCTCTGTGCACTTCAAAACCCCTCTTTTAAGGCCCCTTCACTTAAAAGTCAAAACTGGGCATAAGTACTGTGGGGCAGATTTACAAGAAAGTGACTCAGTGCGGAACGCAAGCCATTTGGCTGCGCCGCACTGAGTCACTTTCAAAGCACAGGGATGCAACATATTTACAACAATATGTCGCATCTCTGTGCTTTCCCCTGCGCTGGCGCACAAACTGCTGCCATGCGCTGGCGCAGGCACCCTTGCACCATGGTGCAAGGATGCCTGCGTCATGGGGAGATTGTTTTTGTTCAGGAAGGGTTCCCTTCCTGCACAAAAACAATCTGAAATGCCGTTTTTCAACAAATATGTGTGCTGCATTAGCACATATAGAAGTTGAAAAACGTCATTGTACATACCCTTCCTGTACATAAACAATCATTAGAGGTGATTTCCTCTTTCTATGTGTGCTGCAGAATGCAGCACGCATAGAAAGAGGAAAAGAAAACGAGGAGAAATGAATACATTTCTCCTGGTTGCGCCTCCCTACGCCTCCCCTGGGGAGGCGTAGCATTCACACGCATTTCCAGATTTACGATTCCTTGTAAATCTGGAAATGTGTCTGGTTCCATGGATGTTGCATGGGATTACCCACAGCAACACCCATGGAACATTCCTTTCACGCAAAGTGCTGCGTGCAAAGGAGCCATATTTACAAGGAGAGGAAAAGTCATGCAGGGTGGCTTTTCCTGTCCTTGTAAATATGGAGCAGGAAAATGCGCCACCGGTACGTCACAAAAAGTGACGCACCGGTGGCGCAAGGGGCTTGTAAATCTGCCCCAGAGTCTCTGACCCCACCAAATCAGACACTCCTGGACCTGTAAAGAAACTCTGCTAGGAGGAAGGACTACTGTGCTGCTACAAGTACTGCCACTCTACTGGACTGCTGATCTGGAAGAAACTCACGATCTGCCAGAGACCTCTTGCTCCAACCTGCACGCTTTCGGAAAAAAAAACTTACAACCGGGCTTTCTCCGGGGCTGCTCCAAGAATATGGAACTCTCTCCCACCGGACATCAGAAGAATCCCCTCTCTGACTCGCTTCAAAAAGGATGCCAAAACATTCCTTATGGGTAAATTTCTTGTTTAAACTTTGCCTCTACAACTACTACAGCCCTGATCTATGGCCATCTATTGCCTCCCTTCGGATTATCTAGCTCACCCCATCAGAAACTGGGGGCCTTGTCGCGAACATTGGTTAACGTAATCTGTAAAAATGTTACCTCGTTCCTGAGTATTTGGATATTTAATCTGTAAATACATGCCCTATCTCCCTGTGTACCCTGCACCTTACCCTCTCTCATTCAATCCGCAACTGGATGATGCTATGCCTAATCTGTACACGGCTATGTTTTCCTGTAAAGCGCTCTGATACCCTAACGGGTCAAGTTCGCGCTCTATAAAACTCATAAATAAATAAATATAACAGTTTTTCTGCTATTCTGCCCTGCTACCCTCTGCCCCTGCTGAGAAAGAACTAGACTCTTGCTTGAACACAGAGTGTTCTTTAAGGGCAAGCTGGTAGCCTCCTGTTTTGAGACTCAGGGATATTAAAAGTCTCAGCTCCTGCTCCTGTGCCTGGACCATTGGACGTGGATTCAGGTGCTTGCTCCAGTGGAACCAACACATCCTCTGCTGCTGGAAGCAGTATGGATGTATCGCCGCTGTTGAGGGAACAGGCCCAGTGAATAGTACTCAGAACCAGAGTTTTTCCTCAAGAACTGCTGCCTCAGAACAACAGCATCGCCGCCGACTGAGTGGAGAAACTGAGCACATCAACTTTGGAACAAATGCATCACAGCTTCACCTTTCTGAACCGGAACATTGCCATCGTTTCATGGGGAAAATTGGCACATCACCTCAACTGAAGGATCAACACAGACGCATAGCTTAGCAGTAACCAGCATCTCGCTGCAGCAACCAGGATCAAGTTACTTTGTTCAGCGGGCCTTACATGGCTCCTGTATCAAGCCCGCGCTCCATCCTGAACTCTTGACTTTGCTGTGGTCCAGCGTGACCAGATAACCCCCATAGGCTCGTAATGATTTTAAGTGTCATTTTTACGTTTAATCTTTAGAAATGCATATCTCAACTTTTACTCATTAGATTTTTGTTGTTTTTATCCTGTTACATTGATAAAATCATAATCTATTATTTTATTTTATTTTATTTTATTTTAAGAGTTTTATTTAGCGCTGGCTAGACCCGGAGGTATCAGAGCACTTTACATTAGGTTACACAATGTTAAAGACAATGATAACAGATGACACTTTACATCAAAAATAAGCAACAGATTGAGAGAGGAAGGAAAGGTGAGACAGATAGAGCGGAGGGGGGAAGGGAGAAATGTGAAGGGGAGGATGGGGGAAGAGACGGCAGGAGAGACGAAAGGCAGTTTGCCCAAAGACCGACTGGGTAGGTGACGTCCGAGGAGGGAATCCACAGCCCGTCTCCCCTATAGCTAAGCAAGGTAGCTCCATCGGGCATAAGTCAAAATCACTAGGTCTCAACTGACGAAGGAAAAGTTCACAAAAGAAAGTCAGGTGGATAAAAGAGGGTGGGAACAATGAGCAAGGACGGGTGAGGGCAAAGGTCAATGGCTACAAAGAGGAGAAGAGTAGAGCGGAGAGGGGTAGGGTGAAGGGAGGAGGGAGATTAGGTCCAGAGAGACATAGGAGAGTTTGCCCAAAGATCGGCTGGGTAGGTGATGGTCAAGGAGGGAATCCATGGCCCATCTCCCCTATAGCTAGCGAGGTAGCTCCACCGGGCATCAGACAAAGTGGCTATGTCTCAGCTGTCGGGGGAAAGTTCTCATAGTAAATGTCCTAGTAGGTGAGCAGGAACAGGGTCGGGTGAGGTATTGAGTCTTTTTGTGGTGTTTTCACTGTGTTACGGTTTGAAGTGTTACACACATATTTTACACATTGGCTCTTAGGTTGTGCCAAGCTACCAGAGGGTGAGCCCAGGTTAATATAGGATGTGTATCTGTCTTACCCTGACTAGGATTGTGATTCCTGCTTGGACAGGGTACATGCCCCAGCCACCCAGAAACCCAATTTCTAACAAGCAGTTATCCAGCTCCTTACATTTTATGAGTGTTAAGTTTAACGTGTTCCATAGTAGTTTAACTGTTTGGGATGTCTCATAGCCTGTGGTGTTTAATTGAATGGCTTTTTTTTCCAGATCCATCATCTTGGCTACAGGTGAGTCAATGTCCTAGCTGAGGGATTTCATTTTAGTACCCAAGTCATCTAGTCTTCTAATAATTGTTCCTTGTAATCTGCTCAACTTTCCAGAAGATTAGAAGGTTGGTGAGGATCATATTGCATTGCTTCAAAGCTAATTTTGTCTCCTTACCAGGGATTCCCACTCTGCACTTGATTTTATGGATCCCGATAAGATGATGTCCCATATCCCAGCAAGACGGACGGTATATTTTTTCTTGGTGGCCTCTGAAGGTAGATTAATGTCAAATTCCCACAAGATCACACTGAGCAAGGATGACAGGCAGTAGTAGTTGTCTCCTCAGAATCAGCTCAACTAAGCTCAAGCTCTAAACGAGGTGACATATGAATACAAAGTACAGAGCATAAAAGACAACAGCAGCCAGGGACATCTAGTAACACTTCTATATACACTATGATATGCCAAAAGAGGCAGAGAGCAGTTCCTCCTGAATGGAATCATGGTGCCAGTGGTTTTCGCACTAACATTCTCCTTAGGCGGTTAAAGAGAGCCCCCAAAACCCACCAAAAAACATTGCAGGCTACTAGAGAGCTAATTAAACACAGAAACGTAAAACCAGAGGACCTCTGTGTTGTTGCAAGTGATGACTTTTAAATTAATGAGAACGTCTCGAATTTCTTCGACTCTACTATACTCAATGAATCAATTAATCAAGAGTTTGTAGAGTGCAACTAATCTCCCGAAAGGCTCTCAAGGCACTGGGGGGGTGCAGCTCCTGGATATTCCTGGTGATTTGTCGAAGAGCCAGTTCTTGAGGTCCTTCAAGAACTTGGAGAGTGTTGGTGTCTGTCGGAGATGGAGAGGGAGAGTGTTCCATGCCTGGGCTGTGAGAACGGAGAAGGAGCGTCGTCCTGTCTGGTCTTCCTGATGCATGTTACCGTCACAAGTGAGAGCTAGGCTGAGCTGAGGGATCTTTGGGGTGCGTGGAACGAGAGGCAGTGGTTCATGTAGGCGGGTCTGGTGTTGTGGAGGGTTTTGTGGGCGTGTATGAGAAGCTTGAAGGGGATTCTCTTCTAGACGGGGAGCCAGTGTACTGTCCATAGGTGTTGGCTGATGTGGCAGTGGTGTGGTAGGTTGAGGACTAATCTGGCAGTGGCGTTCTGGATGCTCTGGAGTTTGCGGGTGAGGTTCTTGTTTATCCCAGTCGGGAGTGTGTTGCTGTAGTCCAGTCTGCTGCTAATGAGGGCGTGGGTGACAGTTTTCCTGTGTTCAAGAGGAATCCAGTTGAAGGTCTTTCAGAGGAGGTGGAGGGTGTGGTAGCAGGAAGAGGTGACAGCAATTATCTGGTGGTCCAATTTGAGTTTGGAGTCCAGGAGGATTCTGAGGTTGCGTGCGTGGTCCTTGGGAGGGGAGAGTTCCCAAGGGCGGGGGCAAGCAGGTGTCGTTCCAGGCTTTGGGGTGTGGACCCATGATGAGTACTTCGGTTTTGTCCATGTTGAGTTGTAGGCAGCTGTTCTTCATCTACCTGGCGACTGCTTCCATTCCTTCTTGAAAATTGTGTTTGGAGATGTTGGGTTCGTAGGATAGGGAGAGGATGAGTTGGGTGTCGCCTGCATATGATACGATGTTGAGTCTGTTTGATCTGACGATGAATGTGAGTGGGGAAGTGTAGATGTTGAACAGGGTGGGGCTGATGGAGGATCCTTGGGGGACTCCACAAGTGGTCAGAGTGAGTTCCGAGAGGAAAGGATAGAGTCTGACCCACTGCGTTTAGCCGGAGAGGAATGAGTGGATCCAGTCGAGGGCCTTGTTGCGAATTTCTGGAGTCTGCACGCTAGGGTCTCTCCTTTGTCTAGGAGGGAGGGGATGTCACCTGTCGCTGCGAGAAGGGCATTTTCGGTGCTGCGATTCTTCCTGAAGCCTGATTGGGAGGAGTCGAGGATGTTGTTTTCTTCTATGAAGGCGGTGAGTTGACTGTTGACGGCTTTTTCAATGACTTTCGCCAGGTATAGGAGTAAGGAGATCGGTCTGAAGTTCTTGAGGTCGGTGGGGTCCGCAGAGGGTTTTTTCAGGAGAGGGCTGATCTCGGCATGTTTCCAGTCGTCGGGGAAGGAGGCAGTCTTGAAGAAACGGTTGATGATTCTTTGAAGCTCGGGCGATGATGTCTGCGGCTCTGTAGTAGATGTGGTGGGGGCAGGGGTCCGTGGGTGCCCCGGAGTGGGTTGACTTCATGGTCTTCAGTGTGTCTTCAATGCTGAGGGTGGTCCAGCTATCAAGTGTCGACTGCGTGGTGTAGGGAACGGTGGGTGTGGTACCACGTGTAGGTTGTTGTCATACAGGTTGTCATAGATGGTCTTCATTTTGTGATGGAAGACGATGCTGGGTCTGTTGCATAGGTCCTGGGAGGATGGGATGTCGGTAGTCTCACTGTTGGGTTGGGCCAACTCTTTGATGATGCTGAAGAGTTCTTTTCTGTTGTATGCATGGGTGGAGATTCTGTCCTGGAGTGCTTTCTTCCTTGACTGTCTGATTAGTTTGTGGTGGGCGGTGGTGGCTGTTTTGAAGTAGTGAAGGTCTGCTGTGGTTTTGGAGTTCCTCCATAGCTTTTCAAGGCGTCTGCAGGTTCATCTAGATTCTCGAGTTCCGTGGAGAACCAGCTGACTTCTTTGGCGTGTGGGTTGGAAGTTTTCTTGAGGGGGCGATGGTGTTGGTGCAGTCGGTGACCCAGTTGTGTAGGGTGCGGGTGGGCGGCGGTCGTTGGGTTGTCCTCTGTGGCGGTGGGAATGGAGTTGCTGAGGGAGGAGGTGAGCTGGTCGTCGGAGATCTTGTTCCGATTCCTGTGCTGGAGCTGGCATGGACGTTTGCGGGTGATGTTTGTTTTGAAGGTGAAATGGACGCAGCAATGATGCGTCCATGGAAGTTCTGAGGTGTGGCTGAAGGTGATGGAGTTTCATGCTGTGAAGATGGGGTCGAGGGTGTGTCCTGCTGATTGCATGGGTTCTGGTACGATCTGTTTGAGTCCGATGTTGTGGAGCTTGTCCAGGAGGGAGGTGGAGTTGGGGTCTTGGATGTTGTTGAGGTGGAAGTTGAGGTCTCCCAGCAAAGTATAGTTGGTGGAGGTGATGGTTGTGGGGTGATGATGCCGGTGATGGAGTCGGAGAAAGGTGTGTGGGGTCTGTGGGGTCTGTAGATGAGGGTGCCTCGGAGGGTGGTGGATGGGTTGGTCTGTATCTTGAAGTGGAGGTGTTCCATCAGGTCTGTGGGCCCATCAGTGTAGGTGCTCAGACAGAGGTTGAACTTGTGAGCGATGGCGATGCTTCCTCCGGGCGGTTGGGGTGGTCCTTTTGGGTGATATTGTAGCCTTCAGGGATGGCGATTACGATGTCAGGTCCCAAGGCAACGTTCGTCCAGGTTTCAGTAAGGAAGGTGACATCGGGGGTGATGCTGTCGAGGAGGTCCCAGATTTCTGTGGCGTGTTTGTGGAGGGAGCGGACATTGAGTAGGATGCATTGCAGGGTTTGGGGTGTGATGGAGTTGTTGCTGGAGGATGGAGGTGGGTCCTAGGCCTCGGCAAAGGTGAGGGAGTTGCAGCAGTGTCACAGGTGAAAGGTTCATGGGTGTCACGAGGTGAAAAGACCTTGAAGTTGTTGGTCTTGCCACCATTGAGTGCGTAGAGAGCCGAGTAGTTGTAGCTCTGGTGGGTTGGAGCACCAGGGTTCCTGGTGCTGGTTGCGGTCGGGTCACGGTCGGGTCATGGACGGGCACAGAAGGGCTTGCCTTTGGTGCGCCTTTGGCGAGCCAGCGGCGTGGCCCCGCAGCAGCTGTCATTAAATAGGGGTCGGGGAGGGCAGGACAGCTGGGAGGCGGAAGCAGGAGAGGGAACATGCAGGAGCTGGAGGGGCCACGGGGGCAGTAGTGGTGGGAAAAAGCGGCCAGCAAAGGGGGCAGAAAAAGCGGGGGCAGTAGAAATAGAAATAAATATGGAGAAAAAGGGAATCAAAGGAAACAGACGACAGAGAGTAAAAATAAAAGTGGAAAAGTGGTAAAAATAAGCAAATCTAAGGAAAGAAGAGGAAACAGGAGACGGAGGATACAGGGGGAAACAGGAGAGAGAGAGGCATCAAACCGTGGTCAGCGGCGGTGCAGGGGAGAAGCACTCACGGTGGAGCTATGCGCTGGGAGAGCAGTTTGCTGACCAGGAGGTCAGGGGTCTTGCTCATCTCAGCGTGCAGCGGCCATCATTAAGTAGGGGTCAGGGGAGGGCGGAGCAGCTGGGAGGTGGGAGCAGGAACACACGGGAGAAGGTGGGGCCACGGGACAGCAGCAGCAGGAAAAAATAGCCAGCAAAGAGGGAAGTAGAAATAGAAAGAAATATGGAGAAAAAGGAAATCAAAGGAAACAGAACACCATTAGAGGTACTAGTTAATAAATGAAAATGTATACCATACCGTTGAGTCCACTACACTAGAGCACAAAATACAGGTATTAGTAGTAGGACTAGATAGAGCTGCGCACAGCTTTCAAGAACATGGCCTCAGGAGGCAAAAATGTGTCACATTAGGACCCTTAGTAATTGGTCCAGGGAGTTAGCACAGGCTAGTTTTTTTATTACGTAAGACCATGTGTTTTAGTGTAGAGTGCAGTTTAGCAGTGTTTTCTCTGTATATAATAATGGGGCTGGTACAGTTTTAGTGCAGATTTAGGGTGGCTGTGTGAAAGCATATGTATGCTGTTGTTTATTGATTTTATAATATTTTTATGGTTACATTTTGATAAGTGGGGAGAGGAGTTGGCCTAACGGCTAGGGCGGTCGACCTCGAATCTGGGGAACTGGGTTCGAGTCTCGGCAATGACGCTGAACATCCTGTGATTCTGAGCAAATCACTTAATCTCCCCGAAAATGAATGTGTCCTCATGTAACACAACTGGTGCTATGTAAGGCGCTCTGATACATGATAGCGGATCAAGTTCGCGCTATATAAAACTCCGTAAAAAAAAAAAAAGTATAGCTTGCGCTTAGGATTATGTAGTTATGATATTATGTGAGTGTGTGTGCATGTGTTGCTTTTAAGATGTGTGGGTTGTTATCTGAAGAGTTAATGATTTTTTTTGTGTTGGATATTTCTTGTTGAAAAGGCAAGAGTCGGACTGCAAAATGCATATATATATATATATATATATATATATATATATATATATATATATATATTCACTGAAAAAACCATAGGTTTCAGGGGCGTTATAGTTAGTTGGACATTTCACTCGTACAAAACCATAGAAATTCCCCCGTTATAGTTAGTTCAGCTAACTATAACTCGCGCTAGCAATGCACTGCTGATGACGTCACATATTACATCACTCATGACATGGTCAGTGACATCACTCATGACATCACTGATGACATCTCAAATGACATCACTGATGACATCACTGATGACATCATCCAGTGAATGTGTGTTTTTCTGAAAATTTAATATGTTTTATATGTGTATATCTCAAGGTCAATGGAAGAATAAATGGGTATATAAGTGTCTAAATGGATGATTTTTTTTGTAAAATTGATTGTATAACTGACTAAGTGTATCTTAGTGAATACATGGGTTAGTGAGTAATGTTTAAATATGAAAATATCTGTATCAGTCTCTCACTTTGTGTATAAGTGGCTGCATGGGTTGGTCAGTAGCTACATGAGTGTCTATATGGGTTATTAGTTTGTTTTTGGAGTATCAGTATGAGTGTCTGAGTGTCTGTATGGTTCGGTGGGGGTGTTACTTAGTGCATAGATGCATGAATGAGTGACTCACTGTTTGTATGTGTTGAAGACAGAATGTGTGCAGGACTGTATAGGTGGATGAGTATGTGTATGGGTGTGTTAGTGAGTGAATGACTGTCTCAATAGTGTCTTTATGAGTAACTACATATGTTTTAAACTAGTATATGTGAGTATTGGTGTATATACGTGAGTATATGTGAGAGTGAGAGATTGGAAGAGTTCCTGTACAAATAAGTAGGTGTTTCTATAAGTGATTGTTTAAGACAGTAAGTATGTGTAAGCTTCTGTAGAAGTAAGGGGCATATTAGCAAGAACCTCGTTAAAATTATCGCCGTTTTAGCGGCAGGAAACTGTCGCTAAAACGGCGATAATGGGCTTGCTAATATGCGTTATAGAATTCCAATAGAAGCCCAGGTTAGATGTCCTGCACATCTAACCTGGGCTTCTATTGGAATTCTATAACGCATATTACCAAGCCCATTATCGCTGTTTTAGCGTCAGTTTCCTGCCGCTAAAACGGTGATAATTTTAACGAGGGTCTTGCTAATATGCCCCTAAGTGTGGTAGTGTGTGTATAACTGTATATGCAAGTAAATGGATGTTTGATACTTTGTTTGCATGTGTGACTATGTGTGTGAGTAACTCTATGGATAAGTGGCGGTGTGTAACAGGATATATAGGTGTATGAGTACATATGATGAGTGAGTACATGTATGAGTGACTGTATAGGGACTGTTGGTGAATGAGTGGATGTGTGTGTAGATCTTGGAATTACTGAATAGGTGTGTTGTAACTGGTATTGGTATGTCCATTGTTTTGAAAATGTTAGTTTGTATTTTTGAGTGTGTGTATCAAAGGTTATATTAGAGTGAGAGGAGGTCTGCCACTCTATCACAAGGATGATGCCATCAGTGATGTCATCAGTGATGTCATTTGATATGTCATCAGTGATGTCATGAGTGATGTCACTGACCATGTCATGAGTGATGTAATATGTGACGTCATCAGCAGTGCATTGTGGGCGCGCGAGTTATAGTTAGCTGAACTAACTATAACGGGGGAAATTTCTATGGTTTTGTACGAGTGAAATGTCCAACTAACTATAACGCCCCTGAAACCTATGGTTTTTTCAGTGAATTTCTAAGGTTTTTAAATGCTAATTTCTAACTATAACGTGCCTGAAACCTATGGTTTTTTCAGTGAATTTCTAAGGTTTTTTAAATGCTAATTTCTAACTATAATGTGCCTGAAACCTATGGTTTTTTCAGTGAATATATATATATTTATTATACTATGTATACATGTGAAAATGTCTCGGTTCCCTGTTTGCCTCGGTGGCACGGAAAAAATGGGTGGAACTGACGTCAGCACGCCGACTAGGTCCTCTTATGGCTCCGATGACGTCATACGGTGTTGCAAGCGGAGCCGTGCTCGTTGACGTGGGAGAGCTAGGAAAGAATTTCCGTGGAATGCTGGTGCAGGGGATATTCACCTAAGTGTTCAGGCTAGTCCTTTGGGAGCAACTGTTTATGTTGCCACTCCAGAAACTGAAACCAGTGATCCGAGGGCAGAGGCCCTGCAGATGGCACACGAGGTGGGGTGCCCAATCGTGTGCACCGGCGAGGCAGCGAAGTGACAAGCACCACAATCCACAAAAAAGGTAACGAGGGCACTGAATAACACAGGATCTTCTCTATGTATCTGGCAGGAACAACGAAGTTAAAATGCCCTAGTACCAAAATGTAGAATTAGTGCTACAACGGTCTTCCAGAGGACCTGCGATGCCGCTTCTGCCTCCCGTACCCTGGAGGCGGCACATGGGTCACGCGGTACGGTCATACTGCGGTGGGACGCACACTCGTTGACCTCTCATGGCACTGCTCCACACTTCAGGGAGGACGCTTTCCATTAGCTATGTTTTCTGATGACATGTCGCGCCGGCCCCGTCCAACAACAGAACTCCTTTAGATCCAAACAGACTCTTCCACTCTCTCACCGGAAGTGAAACCAGGCCACGCGGGCACTTTCACAATACAACAGTCGGGAATGCACTTTTCGGTAAAAAAACCACATTACTTCCTCCTAATTAATCAAATAAACGTCTCACTGAAGAACAGGGGCCAGCTTCGATTGGTAAACAGCCGTTACAACAACTTTTTTACTTTGCGATACCATTACAACGCATGCATTACCACGCATGCGTTACATCACGAAGTCATTACTACGCATTTTTTTAGAACGTATGGTCATTAACCACGCATGCCTTGACAACAAATTTTGTTGTAAAGGTATGTATGGTAAATGACCATGCGTTCTAAAAAACATGTAGACGATCCATGTCGTTGTAAGGAAACAGAGGCTGTTCCGTTTCCTCACAACGACGTGCACCACCCCTCAGAGATGACGTGAAGCAGGAACCACGAGGAGAGAGGAACCATGAGGAGTGATAGGTAAGGGGTATTGGGCATGGGGTGGGGGTTTCTTTTCTAAGGTTTAGGGTAGTGCAGTGATGTTTGGGTGGTGTAGGGGGTCGTGCTGGGGGTAGTGTTTTAGGGTTTAGGGTAGTGCAGTGGTGTTTGGGTAGTGTAGGGGGTCGTGCTGGGGGTAGTGTTTTAGGGTTTAGGGTAGTGCAGTAGTGTAGGGGGTCATGCTGGGGGTAGTGTTTTAGGGTTTAGGGTAGTGCAGTGGTGTATGGGTAGTGTAGGGGGTCATGCTGGGGTAGTGTTTTAGGGTTTAGGGTAGTGCAGTGGTGTTTGAGTAGTGTAGGGGTCATGCTGGTGGTAGTGTTTTAGGGTTTAGGGTAGTGCAGTGGTGTTTGTGTAGTATAGGGGGTCATGCTGGGGGTAGTGTTTTATGGTTTAGGGTAGTGCAGTGGTGTTTGGGTAGTGTAGGGGTCGTGCTGGGTGTAGATTTAGGGTTTAGGGTAGTGCAGTGGTGTTTGGGTAGTGTAGGGAGTCGTGCTGGGGGTAGTGTTTTAGGGTTTAGGGTAGTGCAGTGGTGTTTGTGTAGTGTAGGGGGTTGTGCTGGGGGTAGTGTTTTAGGGTTTATGTTAGTGCAATGGTGTTTGGGTAGTGCTGGGGTAGTGTTTTAGGGTTTAGGGCAGTGCAGTGGTGTTTGTGTAGTGATGGGGGTCATGCTGTGGGTAGTGTTTTAGGGTTTAGGGTAGTGTAGTCGTGTTTGTGTAGTGTAGGGGGTCGTGTTTTAGGGTATAGGGTAGTGCAGTGGTGTTTGGGTAGTGTAGGGGGTCATGCTGGGGTTAGTGTTTTAGGGTTTAGGGTAGTGCAGTGGTGTTTGTGTAGTGTGGGAGGTCATGCTGGGGGTATATTTAGGGTTTAGTGTAGTGCAGTGGTGTTTGGGTAGTGTAGGGAGTCGTGCTGGGGGTAGTGTTTTAGGGTTTAGGGTAGTGCAGTGGTGTTTGGGTAGTGTAGGGAGTCGTGCTGGTGGTAGTGTTTTAGGGTTTAGGGTAGTGCAGCTATGTTTGGGTAGTGTAGGGTGTCGTGCGGGGGGTAGTGTTTTAGTGTTTAGGGTAGTGCAGTGGTGTTTGGGTAGTGGAGGGGTATTGTTTTAGGGTTTAGGGTAGTGCGCCCAACCAGCCACAATATCCGTGGACAAAGGGGATCCTGACTCTTTGGAACGCTCCGTCAATTGAATAATTTGGGTCAAGGGCCCTACCACGTCCAAGACCTATCAATTCCTTTCTTGGGATCCCTCATATACTTGGAGAAAAAGGTACATAGTATCTCATCAATTTCAGGCGTGTGTGCCACCTTCCCCTTCAGTGAGGGCCAGGGGGCATTCTCCCCTCATCCTATTCCTGACCTCCCTTTCAAGGGGTTGATGGATTTTCCCCACCACATACTCTGCCACTTTGGCATCAGGTGTCCACTCTGCCGACCTAGGATGGTAAATTTGGGTAGGCTCGAACATGTCCGAGTGGACCCCGTCCCCAACCGGGGACTGAGAGGAGTGGGACTCTGGACACCAGGGACGCCCCGAGTCCTTATCCTCATCGGAGGAGAAATCGTCCTCCGATACACCCTCTCCCTCTAAGGGAAACCCGCCGTCGGAGTCTACAATAGTGGTGACAGTGTCGCAATTTTCTCCGGGCCCCTCCTCCTCCCGGCAGGGTGCATGTTTTAGTGTTCGCGCACTCTTGAGGAAGGTCTCCGTAAGTTTATCAAATCCTTCCAAGTGCCCGCGTTATGCTTAACATCCCTTTTATTCCCCATCTGGGAGCTACTTGGACCCACCACCACCAGATCTGGGTCACTGAACACCCCAGGGATGCTTTTCGCCAGCTTATCAACCTGATCCCTAAGAGGAGCCAGAGCCCTAGAAATAGCCAGAGAGAGGGCTTGGTCCACTGCTGGAGGGAGAGGTTGGGGGGCCATTCCTCCTCCACTTCCTGGTAGGAGGAGTAAAAATGGTCTTCTGGAGAAGACATGATAGCAGAGGGTGTGAGCACAGAACAGATGCCCTTAAAATCCTTAAGACAGCCCCCTCGCCGGTGCTCCAACAGCTGGGCTTTCCCCGAAGCTGTTATAAGAATAGACTGAGGCGCAATACCAATTACCACCACCAGATGGCGCTGGTCACTAACGTGGCCTTGTGGGGAAATCACCGCGTAGCGGTGTCAAAATTAGGCGAGGGTTGGTCGGGGATCAAGCGGACACTAAAGGAGTGACCGGATTCCCAAACGTGCGTAAAGACCAACGGGAGCGCTCGACGGAGCTGCCTCGCTCGGACCAGACGTGCCTGACAGGATCTCACCGCGCGCAGAGCACACAGTGGGAGAAACTGTGGCAAGAGCCTGCTGCGCAGGGAATATGAAACAATACCAAGGCAATAATGCTAATAACGTGCACAAGAAACCGCTATACAAACAGCAACAACGTCAGATTAAGCCAAGAATGTAAGGAATGCACTTAACTGACGAGCAGTGAAGAAAGAGGAAGCGGAAGGGACGTCATAATATTATATACGATGGACTGTGATATGATTGGACTATAGTTGCCTTGGAGACTACCCCTCTAATGGTTCATGGGTTGTGTAGTCTTTTGTTTAATGATCGTTGTGTTACGTTTTCTTTGAACTGCTATGCAAATAAAGTGAGGAAAGATATGCATAATCCTCGCCTCCGTCCTGCCATAGAATTCATTAAACTTTATTTGATCTGATTTAGAAACATAGATCATAAAAGTGTACATAAAAACAGTAAATCCTCTTTCCTAATACAATACAGTGAGAATTAATTAAAACCAGTAGGTAAAAACGGGTGTTACAAAGCCCGGTTCAGAGCAACTTCAGATTAACAGAATCGTAAAGTTCAATGTTTCGCAAGATCAATCTCATGTACTTCGTGCAAAATACGCAATAAGGGGTCCAAGTAAGATGTAACGCTCCAATACCTGACCAGTTTGCACTATATAAAACTGCAGAAAAACTAAAAATAAAAAGTGTTTTGCACACTTCTGTCATTGGGCTATATGTGGGCTACATCTGGGTGATATTTGTGCTACATTTGGGCTCTTTTTTCTCTGGTGGCCATCTTGGGAGACTTATTTGTTATGAAGTTTCCAAATTTCGTCATTTACTGCAGTCTCTTCAGTAGGAAAGGCTTTCAGTTTTTTACTTTGATTCCATCAAGAAGGCATTCAGATGTGTCACACATTTGCCATAAATTCAGAATGTTAGCACTCTAGTTGTTCATTAGATCACTGTAGTAAAGCTACTGCTCACCAGGGAGTTAACTGGAAGTCTACTGCTGGTATTGAAAGTGATTGTTTCAGTCTGCATGTCAGAATTTTCTAATGAAATAGAAGAGGATTTGAGATCTCACTTAAAACATGTCCTACATTTTCTTTCTGCAGCACTACCCATAATTTCTATGGCAAAATGAACCCCCTCATTTTGTTCCATTTTAAATTAAATGTTTTAAGTGTTACCAGTTTATTCCAATCAAGATGGCTTCAGGTGTGCCATACTTTTGTCATAAGTAAGGCTGTGAGCACTCTAGTTGTTCTTTAGAACACTCTGGGAAGCTGCAGTAGAACACAAAGGAATCAACTGACAGTCTCTGCCCTTGTTGGATGTACATGTTTTACTGAGAATGTCAGACTTCATTCTCACATGACTGAGAAAGATAATGTGAATTTACAGAAAATATGCTCTCATTTTAGCTTCTGGAGCACCTTCCAAAACTGTATGGGACAAGCATGTGAAAATAGTTTTCTCTCAAACATGATTCATGATATCCCAGCAGAAGGCTTTTCACAGGGTAAAATCACCTTAGAACACACCACAATTCCTGAAATGAGTATGGTACCATCAACAAATGAATTCTAATGTAACTAAAGTCTGTTATCACCCTTTATAGTTCTCCTTTTGGTAACCCTCAAAATCTTCGATTCACTACAATGCATTTCAATGGGGTACTATCATTTATATTGGTCCCAAGATGGCTGCCAGCAATTCCAGGATGAAGTGCTGACAGCCAATCAGATCTCACGATGACATGTGTGGTTAGGCTCCGCCCAGATATATATGTGTTTTCTTTACTACTGAACAGATTTACACCATTTAACCAAAAGGCACGACTCTGAACCAAGGGCTACCTTTTTGCCACATTTGGTGTAATTCCGTTCAGCAGTTCGGGCTGTAGCTGCGATGAAAGGTTTCTATGGAAAATTGCAAGGGGAAAACATGTTTTAGGACCCCCCTTTTTTCACGGCCCCCTCTTGCGAAGATTCGTCAACCGGCGCCAAAGTTATTTCAAATAGAATGTTGTGGATTTCCTATGGAAAATAGGTCCTAACTATAAATATCTACTGGCGACCGCCAGTAGATAATATATGAGCATGCAAGTGAACATGTAATGGAGTCAGGGTATAGACTTAGGGCCCGATTCTGATGCGGTTAGTAAATCTTCCTGATTGAACAGGTTTGGAAATGGTTTCCGACCAACTCGGATCGGGAGAGTCCGACCGACTGAGTATGATGCATCCGGATGCTTCCAGATATGATTTGGTTGGACTCCCATTGACTTCTATGGGAGCCTATGTTCCTAACCGCATCGTAATCTGGCCCTCGGTTGAGAAGACACGCTCCCGATCCGATTCGGAAGGAGCAAATGCTGTTAGGAGGCCTTCCTAACCGCATAGTAATCGGGCCCTAGGTGGGAATGCTTTCCTAACCGCATCGGAATCAGGCCCTTAGTGTTAAATGGATTCTTGTAGGAATAGTTATGTGTGCATGTATGTCTTGAAAGGTGCATAGTTGTATAATATACTTTCTAATGATATTATTAAAATAAAATAAGAAAAAATGCACATTAGCTTACTCAAAATTAGTATTGTGTCCTTATTTAGAAATGTAAATTAAGTTAAATTAGAGTAAATTAGACATTTTTACCTGTTTAAGAAAATGTATCACATATTATTGCGCGTTTCTACGAAGACTGTCTGCCCACATGTTGTGGATGGCTTAAATAACATTTTCTTCTCCTGGAGGATGATTCTGTCCTTTTCTTTCACGTCATAGTTGTACCCTGTTGGACTTGGTACTCTCTGCAGGATCACCCAAAATGTTTGCCTTCCCACCCTTCCTTTGCTGAATCTGTTTTTGTTACCATTTAAGAAAGTGCTTGCGCTCTCTCCCTCAAGCATGGTGCATTGGCTTTAACCTGATTGGTATATTTAATTTAATTGTAAGTCTCTAGTAAAATAGTACTATATGTACCCAGGGTCTGAGAATTTGTCAGAACTCAACCAGTTGCCGCTAAAGAGAGGTTGTCCATCAATGTAGTTAAAAATCAGGCATTACGCAAGGTCAGAAATAGTGTAGCTAGGTTTAGATTCCACTCCTGGAAGAACCCCATAATGGCCGCCAGAAGGACAGGGAAGGATCTCACTTAGCGTTCTAGTGGTTCCTGAGATTGAAGGCAGAGATAGAACTTTGACAGCTGTGGCATTAGAATCCTCGCACTTCACCTGAGGATTTTGGAGGTAATGGAAGTTTTTTCTGTGGGCTAGCGGCGTGTGAGCTAGTTAAGGTAGTGCCCGTCACCTTGGTTCGTCGCATTGTTATTGTTGCTGCACGTTAGTATCACATAATTGTACAGTTATATTTAGTGAGCAGGTTAATTGGAACTGCATATTTAAAGTCTTGTCTTAGGCTTCACGAGTAATAGCGGGAGTCTAATTATCTACCACTTGTGTACATTGTACTTCTGAAGTTCTGAGTTGTTTTGGGAGCATTTTGAGTTTTTTACTTGTCTTCGTTATTGAGCTGACGTAACTATCGAGCTCTGTGGGATTAGCAACTGAGAACCTTGTTGCGCTTGTCTCCGCAGTTCAAGTTCATATAACTCAATACCCTTGTCAGAGAAACGGAATCCTCGAGTTGCCCTAAGTTAAATTCTTAATGGAACTTATTTGCGCTCGTGCAGGAAATTCACAGTCTGAGCGCATATTTCCTTACATTGCTCGTTGCTTGACAATTTAAAGAATACTTGTTTCACAAGGCTATTCCTCAGCCTTTCTTGTCGCTTACAGAATATTTAGATATCGGAACATAGATTGAGTTATTTCCTTACACCAAGTCTTAGGGTGAATAGTGCATCCATATAATACTTACCAAACAGCACCACCTGCAGTCACAAAGTGTTGCTGCATCTTCATCTTGAAGCCTTCTTGGAAGGAGAGAAAAGAGTTTATTTAAAAAAACGAAGATTTACATGCTATGCAGATATATAGAAGAGAGGCAATAGCTACTGGCAAACAGGATAAGAATATCAGAGAATAAATAGAGTATTAAGGGCCCCATTATGATGGCGGGCGGACAAAGTCCGCCCGCCATCGTAACGGTAAACGGGACGGACTGCCAGAGGTGCGGCAGTCCCGCTAGGCCCATTAGGATGCGACCGCCACCCTGGCGGTCGCATCCTGCATATTTCACATTGCGGTGGGCGGTGTTGTAAGCAGCACCTGCCGCAATGTAAAAGTTGCATGTAGTGCATTGACATGCACAACGTGACAGGCACCGCGCGGTGCCTGCCACCTTGTGCATGCCAATGAAGGGGGGTACCATGGGTACAACCCAAGTGCACCCCCCACCCCACCAACACCCTGGGGGCCCGCAACGGGCCCCCAAAGCCAAAGACCGCATGCCTTCCCATGGCGGCATCGTCGCCATGGAAAGGCACAAATCCGCACACACGTACGTACGTACGTGGCTCCAGGCAAGTGTCCCTTATATCTTCCTGGAGGAGGTTTATGGGGAAGGGCATAAAGGGTCTTTGGCCTAAGTGAAGAACAGTATGACCTCACCAGTCACATGAGGTAACTGGCTGTTGGAGACAATGTTCTAATACTTCTTCCCTCCTCTGACAAGAAGTTGCTGGCTACTTGGCAAGGTCCATACGTGGTTACCCAGAAAGTCACTCCAGTCTCTTACCGGGTCGCTGTCCCTCACACTAACAAGGTAGGGCAAACATATCACATTAATCTCCTTAAGAAATGGGAGGAGTCTGACCCTTCATCCACAAGACAGGATACAGTGCAGACAATAAATCAGGTCACTATATATAAACCCTTTGACATACCTGTAGATCTAGGGGGGAGGGGAAGAAGGTTCAACCCTTGATGGGATCCAAGCTCTCCCTAGAACAGCAACAACAATTGAGGCATTTGTTAGAGCAGTACCCGGGTTTAATTTCAGGCAGTCCAGGGCGGACTTCCTTAGTGGCTCATGACATTGTTACTCAGCCAGGGAAAGTGGTGAATGTGAAACCCTACAGGATACCAGAAGCCAGAAGGGAGGCGGTAGAACAGGAAATAGAGGCTATGCTCCAAGAAGATATAATTGAACCCTCCAAGAGCAACTGGCGCTCTCCCATTGTATTAGTACCCAAGCCGGATGGGAGTCTCCAGTTTTGCATAGACTTCAGACAGGTAAATGCACACTCCAAGTTTGATAATTACCCTATGCCCCGAGTGGATGAACTGATAGAAAGACTAGGGGAGGCCAAGATCATGTCCACGATTGATCTAACAAAAGGGTATTGGCAAATTTCCTTGACACGGTCAGCGCAAGAAAAGACAGCATTTTCAACACCCTCAGGGTTGTACCATTTCAAAGTGATGCCCATTGGGCTACATGGAGCCCCGGCGACTTTTCAAAGACTTATGGACATCATATTGCGAGCACACCAAAAATATGTGGTGGCCTATTTAGATGATATAGTGGTGAATAGCCCGGACTGGGAGACCCACCTAGAACATCTGACGAATCTTTTTGATACTCTGACACAAGCAGGCCTAACTATGAATCCGAAGAAGACCACTTTAGGCACACACCAAATAAAATACTTAGGGTACACCATAAGTGAAGGGACAATCCAACCACAACACAATAAATTGGCGGCGATTCAAAACATTCCTCGACCTACTACCCGGAAGGAAGTACGAGCCTTTCTTGGGTTGGTGGGTTACTATAGAAGATTCATCCAGCAGTTTTCGGAGGTGGCTAGCCCACTGACTGATTTACTAAGACATAAGCACACCCGAGCCAAGATAGAATGGGGGGTCTCAGGAGGAGAGTTTCGGGGCACTGAAGACCATGCTATGTAATGCCCCAGTTCTGATCTGTCCAGATTACCAAAAGGCATTTGTGCTACAAACCGACGCCTCAGATAGAGGGCTAGGAGCGGTATTGTCCCAACCTGATTCCCAGGGTTTGCTCAGGCCGGTGTTGTTCCTGAGTCGGAAGCTGTTTCCCCGAGAAACAAGGTATGCCACCATGGAGAAAGAATGTCTCACCATCAAATGGGCTATGGAGTCCTTACAGTATTATTTGCTAGGGCGCTCCTTCTTTCTATTAACGGATCATGCTCCTCTGACTTGGCTAGCAACCCACAAGGACACCAATGCCAAAGTGTTAAGATGGTTCTTAGCCTTACAGTCCTTTTCATTTCAGACTCTACACATTCTGGGAAAATTGCAAGGAAACGTTGATTACCTCTCTCGGTTTCCTGCATCAGAATGGCCCGATCGTCCATCCCGGGAAAAAAGGCAATGTAATATGGACTGTGAGCCCGAGAGCGCTGAGGAATCCAAGATGGCGCCGGGAGGACGGCAGCCCCACAGGGAGGTCAGCACTACAGCTCCGACCGGCGGAGGCAAGGTGACGTCGCCGGAGGAGGAGGAGGAAGGCGTGAAAACAGGTATGTGGTGGCGGTTGGAGGCAGACGCGGGAAAGAGGAAGAAGACGGAGGAGGAAGGTACAGGATGGGAAGGACACGGAGAGCCAGAGGTATTTTACCGGAGCAAGGAGGAGGCATCCCGAGGACCAGAGGATGGAGGAGCCGAGCCAAGGAGGGGGAAAAGCCCCAACACACACCGCGCTAGTATCCGTTCGTCCCCAGGAGAGACAGGACGCTGCAATACCCACTGCTACGGTCCTGGAGGACCATAGCTCCAGGCAAGTGTCCCTTTTATCTTCCTGGAGGAGGTTTACGGGGAAGGGCATAAAGGGTCTTTGGCCTAAGTGAAGGGAGGGCACCATTATTTGCAGTACCCCAGCACTGGAGACCTTTACTCTTTCACTCCTCCCTCTTTGTTTTCCCTTGCACTGTTCCTCAGTGACCAAAGGATATTGGTGATGGGTGAGCACACTAGTTATAAATACCATAAGAGTTGAATCTTGACGGTATTGTATTTTCTGTTTGCCTTTTGAGGACGCCGGTTCGGGTTGTGATTACCGGAGGATTACTGGTCTGAGGAAGAAGACCACACCAAAAGATTAAGTTGAAAATCCTTGTTGTCCCGCGTTTGGAGGACTCCTTATTCTCTCTGCTTCTATGAGTGTTCCCCACATTCATCCTACCTAGAGACTGGCAGACCTGTGATTGACAATAAAGTTCTTATACTATTCCTTCATACAACCCAGTGTGCTCTAGCCTTACTAGAAAGGGGCGTGGAGAAGGAGCACAAAGCATTACAGTGGTCTACCAAGGCAAGGGAAGTATGGGTAAAGCTGTCACATTCTCTATGTAAAGACATGGTAAGCAGTAATCCATTAAGAAAGGTAAGATTGGAGAGAGTCCAAATAACTAAGGCCAAATTGATTTTATTTAAGTGGCGGGAGATTATAAATGTAATTAAAAAGTGTCAAGTGTCAAGATATTCCTTCTAGTGACTTATTCCTTTGATTTTAGTCTGGGTTGTTTCTTATTAACTTAAACCTTTTGCTTTTATCCTCTTTTGTCACAGCTGTGGTATATTCACAGAGGGTAACCTTTACAACCTTGCCATGTCTTGCTGCAATGGGATGGCAGGCTAATACGTCCATATCCTTACTCCTTTCTATACTGAGTACCTCATGCTGTGTGAAGTAGAGGTGTATGCAGTGAAGGAAAAGAAGGAAAAGAAGATACTCCAAGCTCTGATATGCCTATTTGTGCCATGGTCTTGATAATTATCTTCTCCCTCTGTATTACCTTCTTTCTTGCATGTTTGTTGTAACAGCTGGTTCATTTCATTTGAAAAAAACCTGGTGTTTGCTCTCTTCTTTTCAGCAGCCATTCTAATACCTATATACGTTTCCATGCATTTTTCTGTATTTTACGAAAATGCCAGTGATTTATTGTGCAATTTGATTGTAGTCATTGCTAAAATTCACTTTTTCATTTAATGACACAACGTTCCGGAGGGCATTGGACTGGGGCTAAGAGAAACAAAAAAAGTATTTGCAAAGCCAAATGGTTTGTTCTAGCATGCCTATATGTGTAAATGCTGAGATACACAAATGCTATTTGCATGTGCTGCATCCACAAGTGCTGCTTATCACAATAAATGTAACCCTATTGGCTATGCCAGTGATGGGAAAATTAATATTGAAATATTATTTATTTCTGTATCGGATGCATACAGAATATAGAGAATTGAATGTGAGAAACAGCGGGATCATTGAGTTTACTTTCAGATGTAAAATAGTACCTCAGAATTTCCAGCAAGAAATTCCTATATAGTGGAATGATAACCAAACAGCCAAAGCAATTTATAAAACTCTCAGGGGAGCATAAGACCAATGCAAGTATATTTAAAAGAATTGGTAGCAATACTTCACAGACAGCTGTGATGTCAAACCAGATCTAAAACAGAGTGAAGGATAAAAATTAGAGGGAAGAAATCATTTTGGAAGGAGAGTATCATAGTTTCACTTTTTAAGAAGGAAGACCATAACCTTACAGAAAACTATTGTCAGAATACCGTTCTTGACGCAGTGGGTAAAGTCTTTGCTAAATGCCTGTTGGCCCAGATTAGAGAATGGACGGAAGATCATACAATTATCCCAATGGAGCAACCTGGGGTCAGGACTGAGCATGGAACGATTGATAATATGACTGCCCTCTGGGTAATAAAAGAAAAATATGCTAAAGTTAGAAGGGGATAGTATATTTGGCTTTTATAGACTTCTCCACAGCATTTGATATAGTAACTTATCTTTTGCTACAGAGTAAGCATTTAAATTTGGTTATGCTGGGTACCCTTTTAGAGTTACTTTGTGCCCTTCATACTGACACTTGGTGTAGAGTTTCAGTGGGTGGGGATAGGGGTTTATTGCAAGATTTCCCTACACTAAATAGGTCAAAACAAGGGGGTTTGCTTGTCCCTCTACTCTTCTCTCTATATAAACAGACCTTCAATGATCATTTGGTCAGAAGTGAGGATATCGCCCCGATAGTTGTTGGAAACCGTATTGTGTGCCTACCTTGTACAGATGACATAATAATTTTTTATCTTACCCTGAAGGGTTTATACAGCTGTCTGCAAGCACTCCCAAAATTTGCTGAGGCTCACGATTTAAAGATCCATGTATCCAAAAGTAAACTTATGTGTGTGCATGGGAGGAAGAAGCCAAAATATGGAAATTTTGTGTGCTCATTAGGTGGTTAAAAATTGGAAATTGCTAAATCCTACACTTTTTTGGGGAAGATAGTGTGCAGAAATTTAAGTGACACAGCCCATATAGAAATAATAGGTCTAAAGTCACTTCTCAGACTAAATAACTGGGTTCCCTTTGTAGGGTTACTATTTTGCACTTTTATTGGAGGTATATCATACCAAGATTCCTGCCTCCTTATTATATGGGACAGAATTGATAGATGTTTCAAAATGGGGCTTTTTAAATATAATGGAAGGTCGAATTCTCAGAAACCTGGCCTCAGTTAATCCAGCTTTTTCTGTGGCTGCCTTAAGGCTAGAATTCTGCTTCAGAAGTGCTTTGGTGCAGGGCCTTGCAGGGGTAGTGTGCTGGGCCATGTGCCTAGCAACGAGCGACTATGGTACACTTAGGTTCTAGCTAACAAAATATATTTTAAATGGCCCAAAAGAAAATTCATTAATCTACAGAAATTTCAAGACTATGTCAGATTTGCTGCAATTCGACCTTACTTTGACTCTTACTTTGATGCTGCAGCAAAAAACAGGTCACTTGGTACTTATGTTTTCGTATGGTCAGGAAACCCTGTATTTTTAAAGAGGGGTCCTCATCTGGCTATTGATTCCTGTCTGATAAAGACAGTACAGGCTTATATTTCATGGAATCTGCCTCATGTAGTGCGCTGTTTCTGGAAATTGCTGAGGCAGGGCATGCTCCCTTACAATCGCCTCCTGGCTAAAAGGTATGGTTCATCAGAGATATGTAACCTGTGTAAAAATGTCTCTAAAGATATTAAACATTTTTTATTTCTTTGCCCTACTTTGCTATTATGTCGACGGAAATTGCTGAGGCCAACATGCTTGCAGTACTAATATCACTTTATGTTCCTCCAAATGAAATATTTTGTAATATAGTTTATAACTTTTTAAAGAGTTTTTCAAAGTTATATTAAGATGTACTAGTTTGTATGTCATAGAGTTTCATAGTGTTTCTTAAGTGGGCACTTTTTACCTCTTATGTATCAGCCATTTGAATAGCCTTATTGCTATTTGGACTGATGGCACAAAAGACACTTTACATCTTGCTTATGTATAACATGTTGCTGCTTGCTGGAATTTTGTTAAAGGAAGGCTTTTAGAATATCAGATATCCTCTACGTTTGGTGGGCTGGTAAATTTTATTATGTGCTTTCAATTGTATCTAGAATTTTATTCTATTTATATGCATGTAATCTTGGGATCTAAGTGGACCTCTTCGGAGTTCCCCAAGATAAATAAAATAAAAAAATTAATTGAAACATTAATTTTTGATACTCCTCTCAGTGAAGCATAAGCCAATGCATGTATATTTAATAGAATTGGTATCAATATGTCACAGAAAGCTGTGATGTCAAACCAGACCTAAAAGAGAGCAAAGGATAACAATAAGAGGGAAGAAAACATTTTGGAAGGGGAGTATCATAGTTCCACTTTTTGAGAAGGGAGACTGTAAACTTCCAGAAGCCTATTGTCAGAATGCCCTTCTTGACACAGTCGGAAATGTGTTTGCTAAGAGCCTGCTGATCCAGATTAGCGAATGGGCGGAAGATCATAAAACTATCCCAATGGAGCAAACTGGGTTCAGGACTAAGTATAGAACGATTGATAATATGACTGCCCGGGGTCTCTAATATGGGGAGGTTTCCTGGAAGAAATGGTAAGGGAGTGGGGCTCTAAAGGTTTTTTGTATAAGTTTAGGGTGAGGAAGTTTTTCAAAAAAGTTAGGTTGAAGATTTTAAAGGCAGCACTTACTCTCTGGCTGGGAGTAAGAAAGATTGTTGGAATGGGTTATTTTTTGGATTTCTCCCCAAATTGGGACCCACAAGGTACACCTGAGTTTCTCAAAGACGGGCTGAGGCTCCCATTGAGGAGGGTGGGAATTGAAGTGTGGGGGGATCTCCTGACAGTGCAGGGGATGTTGCATTGGGAAGTGTTGGTGGCAAAAATGGGTGATTCCCTTTCAAGATTCAAGTATCTGCAGTTGTTATCTTGGGTGGCAGCTAATGCACAGGAGATCAGCGGGATGTGGTTATTTGACTCAAAACTAGAGGATGAGACCCCCAGGAAAAAGGAAGTTGCCGACTTATATTGGGCTTTGTTAGAAGTCGAAGATAGTATGGTGCTGAAGGCACCATACTCGATAAGGGAAGGAGCTATGCATATGACAAAGCCACAAACAATCTGGCAACTTTCTTTAAAATTAATCTACAGGGTAGTCAAACCCGCCAATCTGAAACTGAACCATTTTTTTTGCCATCAACAGGCTGTACTGGTCGCCGCAGAAGTTAGCTAAGTTCACACCGGAACCAATTCCAAAAATGCTGTACATATGTTTTTCAAGTGCCCAGAACTACAGGTGCATTGGCAGAAGGTTGAGAAAGTCGTTAATGACATTTTCGGGACAAATATAATGCTGAGCTCAACTTTGGTTCTGATGGGGTTGGAGGACCACCCAGTCAGTCCCTATCGGCAGTCAGAAGGGCCCTCCTGTTTTATTTGATGCTCTCAGCTAGAAGAGAGGTTTGTAAGCGATGGACACATCCCCTTTCCCCTAAGGGTTTTGATTGGCTTCAGGGAGTGAGTACCGAATGTAAAATGGACACTGGTGTTGGGGGGGGGGGTTCTCACAGTGGGATGATTTCCAAAGGTGGAATGGAACAACAATGTCTTAGGCGGTGTCCTATGATTACACCTGCGTGAAACCAGTAACCAGGAAACAGGTAGGACTGGATTAGCAGCGCAGAGTTATAATGCAATAGGCCTGAGGTCGGAATAGGTTGTATACTAAGGCCTGGTTTTGCAGACATTGGTGATATGAGGACAAAAAAAAAGAAAAAGAAATAAATAAATAAAAGAGAGCAAAGGATAAAAATAAGCGGGAAGAAAACATTTAGAATTTTACCGTTCTTTTTTTGCAGTTTTACACAGCGAACATTTGAGCACCATACAGCTGAACCAGATTTCGTTACTCATTTCTTTTTTTTAGACAGAAAATTATGTAATTTGTCCAGAATCACAGGATGTTAGGTAGAGGTTTCGATTCAAAACTAGCTCCCCAGTTCTAAAGTCAGCAGCTCTAGCCGCTAGGTCATACCCCATCCCTGAAGTATTGTCTGTAAAGGTTCACAGTAGCTCCCATTTCATGTTATTATGATCTTCACATACATAGCTCAAAGCCACAAACAGCACACTGGAAAAAAGACACAAATAAAAAGGTTACTGGGTGATGAATCACCAAAGCAAATGCTGACAAACAAAGGAGTGATGTAAATTTTGTAGAACATACTGTTTTAATTAAGTGATAAATTCAAGGGCGGCGTAGCCGCGACCAAGATGGCCGATTGCATGTGATGCTCCGGCAGTCTTGATTCGCAAACTCCACATGGATCACACTTTTCCATAGGTATATATCAGCGCCTTGGAGTTGTGCTTGCGCTGACGGCGGGATGCTATGGCCCTCGCCTGTGTCCACCTGGTGAGCCTGCATCTCCGTCAACTGCGAGGGAGGCCTGCGCTGACCGGCACTGGCTCAGGGACCCCATGGTGACAGAGGCCATGGGCGAGCACAACTATCTAGCAGCCTGGATGGCCGCAATTCCAGCTTGATTTACAGATGGCTGCAGGGTTTGGACTGGCTTGCCAAGGGACGTCCTGCATTACCGCCGATGCCATCTGTACTGATGTGGCGACTAATCTGGCTCGTACCTGCGGCCCTGTAGATGGTGAGTACACGCTGCCCCTGCTGGAGCTGGGCCCTCAGTGTCCTATGACGATAGACCACCAGTACCTTCTTCAGATCACCTTGCAGTGACACCATTGGCTGCCTCACCTGCATCTACCACCACCCTGGCTGAGGCCTGCCAAGTACCCTTCCCGTGATTGGTGCCTCCATACGGAGTACATGCTTCTTTTTTTCCCTCTGGCGCCACCATGGATCTGGGGGGCAGGTACCGGCTCCTCCTCATTTTCTTCGCCATCATCGCTCCGGCAGCTGTTAAGTACCCAACCCCACTGGGCCCTAGTGCACTGCAACTGTGTGGGGCATACTGCTATAACTATCCTTCATCATAGCCCTGTAGGTTCCACCTCATGTTGCTGACAGTACTTGTAACACTATTAAAGCTCAACCCACTGCATCATTATCTGGTGACTGCACCCTCCCCTGGCTATTCGTGTTTGCGGTGTCCTCGCAATCTGGTGCATGACAACGTACCTCTCCACTACGGAGAGGGTGAGAGACCCAGTTGAACCTTGGCACACTTACTCCTTCGAAAGCGGGTACATTACAGAACTTTATACGTCTACCGGGATCAGTGTAAAGAATAATATTGGAGGAATTGCAACGTTATTATGCACATGTATACAATCCTCCCGCTCTTCAGGCCTTGAGACTTTGATCGCAGATTATCTCTCCGACATTGCAATTGTGTAGTTGACGGATGGGCAGTGTAGTTTCCTGGCGGAACTACTGACGACTGAGTAGATAATGCAGGTGATTGATTCTATTAATGGGACTAGGGCTCCTGGACTAGATGGTTAAACAGGAGTATTTTTTTAAGGTATATAAGCACTTGCTGGCCCCACACCTACTCGCCCTATAAGTGGAGTCCTTGGAGGCAGGTTCCTTTGCCTCCTACGCTTCGAGAGGTGGTCCTACACTGTTACTTTAGCCGGGCAAAGACCCACTTCTGTTCCTCCTTTCGTCCACTCTCCCTCCTCAATCTAGATAATGTAATCATGGTGTAAGCTCTCACTACTAGACTTCCTCTGTTAATGGAGTCGGATTGTCTCCCCATTGCAGTCCGGTTTTGTCCAACATAGGCCTATCTCTCTAAATCTACGGACGATATTTGCTGTTCGGAATAGACTGTCTCCAACCACTTCTGTGGCAGTGACTTTGTTGGATGCAGAGAAAGCCTTTGACTTCCTGGAATTGTCAATTCCTAAGAGCGATGCTGTTGAAGCTGGGTATGCCCAGCTGTTTTATTACCAGGATCATGCTCCTGTACACCAATCCACTGGCTCAGCTCAGGGTCAAAGTCTCTCTTACAGATACTTTCAACATCACCTTTATCTCCCCTTCTTTTTATTATAGCAATGGACCCCTTAGTTCACCACCTACAAGAACAACACCTACACTGTGGACTCAAGCTAACCCATGGTCTGCTCCTTCTCTCTCTTTATGCTGATGACATTCTGCTGTTTGTTCACCACCCCTCTGACAATCTTCCTTATTCGGTGAGTTCCTTTGGTTAGGTGGCCTCTTGGGTCTCCTCATTAATTGGACTAAGTCCAAGCTCTTTCCACTTAACGACAGTACTACCCGAGTACAGTTTGACTATCCAATAACTTGGGTTATGGAATCTACCAATTGTTTAGGCATCCACCTGCACACGAATAGGGATCAGGTGCTCCAACTCAATTATGGCCCGGCCATTGATAGACTCTCTTCACAAAACACTGGAACAAACTTCCCTTATCTATGGTGGGCCAGATAGCAATCATTGAAATGATAGTCCTTTTTTAGATTCCTGTTTCTCTTTCTAAACAATCATGTTCTGCTAATATCACAGTTCTTTATTTCTCTCTGCAGTCTTCTGCTTCGGCTCATCTGGGCAGGTCACAAACCTGCATCTGCTAGGACCCTCTACCGCTGCCCTACAAGCATGCAGGCTTAGGAGTTCCAGATTTTCATCTTTACTATCTCACTGCTCAATGTCAGTATACATTCTGATGGTACCATCCAGATGCCTGTGTCCCTTATCTTCAGCAATAGAGAGACAAGCTTTGTAACACACCACTTTTATCTCTATTACCAAAAGGCATCCCATTAGATGTCTCAGATATCCAAACCATTTCTACCACTTGCTGAGCATGGTGAAAACTCCACATGGTCCTGAGAGGTGGTCACCTGCATTCCCCAGCCTTACCAATAGCTGATAACCCTTGGCTTTCCCTTACCAGTGAGAAACTTGTCAAATGCACATTAATTCACCATGGCCTTCACACCATCGGAGACATGTTCCCTGATGATCATGTGCTTACACATGATGACGATGCCCATTTTCATGATGCCTCATACATGGGCCATTTAATTTTACGCTGCCTACAGAACATGCTCTGCTCCTGCATCCCTGCATATCCCCTTGTCTCTGCCGATTTTACCCCACTGAAGCTTTATCAGATGTGGATGGAGATAGACTTGTCTCCAGACTACATAGTGCAAGCCTATCCATGAAGCCCGATACCACTAGATGCTCTAGGGAGATTTGGAGCTCTGATTTTGGATGCCCACTAACAGACTAAGTATGGATGTATTGTTGTTCACAGATGAAACACATCTCCATAAATCATAGACATAAGCATTTACATTTCAAGTTTCTGCACAGGGCCTACATCACTCACTCAGACATTGCACATTTTGACCCCTCACATTCCACATACTGTCTCAAGTATCAGGCTCCTGGTGCCGATTTGCACAACTAGCCTGGACATGCCCACAAGTGGGCCATTACTGATCCTCTGTCTTCTTCCTCCTCTCCATTACGACAGATGTCGCTATCATACCGGATCCTATAGTGGCACACCTGGAATATACTTGTGATATCCCTAAAAACAGCTGTAGATTTGTCTCTATTTCATTACTTCTTGAAAACTTGAATTAGCCCTGCACTGGGGCAGTGGGAGAACTCCTACGGAGATGGCCTGGCTCCAGAGCATGTCGCACTGCGACAGAGTTTGAGGAGACTATACACAATTACAGCTGCATGACTCTCGGCCTACATATGTCTGGCCTCCCCTGAGAGACTACTTGCTTTCTCTAGAATCCGATAACTCTATCTGACCAAATAATTATTATTTTGATGTGTGATTCCCTCTTGAGTGTTAACTTTTCACTATGTCTGCATCACCCTCCTAATGTACTCCTTATGCAATCTTCCTTTAATGTGTTATTAACTCTTCCCTTACCAATATTGTCTTTAGGTTCATCATGGACAGATGTACTTTGATTTTCCGTGCCATATATTTGTACCTTTATATTGCGATGTCTTTTGCTTTTTTATTATTGCATTTCTCTTTAGCTCTGTTAATGCTCTTTGTATTATTAAAAAATGTATTAAACACATTTTTTTTAAAAAGTGATAAATTCAAGAAGGGGACGTAAAATTGGCACATGCCTATTATGTAGGCCTCACAGCATTCACAATTCAGCAGCATGCCTTAAAAAGGTGCAATGAAAAAGGTGCAATCACTTACTGAGCTGCCTGACCAAGAAAGAAAAATCCCACAGGTGTACAGTAGCCACCCTATATTTTAAAGTTTTTGGGTTATCCACTCATGACCAAGGTTCGTGTTTTTGACCCAAAGTCAGACATGGATGTAGTTGAGATAAAATCACATATTTAAAAGCTATTGATGGTGAACACATGTCTGCTGAGAGAAAGAAGAATATTTTTCTTCATTGTTTAGGCTCTGAGGGTCAAGTGGTTTACAGGACTCTTCCTCCGGTAAGGTCTAGGGGTGATCATAATGTTTATGATGAAGCTATTTTACGCATTGAAAACAGATTTAAACCCACAACTAGTGTCGCGTTAAATAGGTTTATGTTTTACACCAGAGCCCAAGAAGAGGGAGAGTGTTTCGATGATTTTCTTACTGCTCTTCGTGCTTTATCTTTGCACTGTAACTTTGGTTTGATCACTGATGAAATGATCAGGGACCAAATCATTGTTCATGTGAGAAGTAAAAAAGTCCAAGAACAACTTTGGATTTTAGGTGACCCTAATTTGGAGACAGCTATCAGCACTGCCAAGGCTTTGGAACAGTCGGAAAAGTGGATGAAGTCCCTCAATAAAGAGAATAGGCCTTCTATTTCAAGCGAAGTAAATAGTGTCACACCTAGCACTTCTAAAGGTACATACAATACCAACTTGAAAGGTAACGTCAATTCCCAATTTTTTTACGGTTATAGGTGTGGTAATCCGGGTCACATAGCTTCTTTCCCACGATGTCCTGCTATTGGGAAAGAGTGTAGTAAATGTGGACGCATGGGACATTTTTCCAAGATGTGCAAGGATACCAATACCAAGAAGAGTTCTTCTTCTGTTTCATCTTCAAGTTATTCCAAAGGGAAAATTTCTACTATTTCTCATGATTTATCCTTGGGTGAGGATATTCAGTCTGAACTAGAATCCGGAATTGTTGTTTCTATTCGAGACTCTTTTGATGTTTCAGAAGCTGACAAGATTGGTCCGCCTAAATGTATGGTTTGTATACTTGGAAGAAAACTTGAACTTATGGCGGACTCTGGGTCACCTTGGACTATCATCACTAGGCAATTCTGTTTAGAATCTTTTGGAAATTTAATTGACATGAGTTCTTTATGCAAACCTGATATTGTAGCACAAAATTTTGATGGTTCTAATATTGATTTCATAGGTTTCACCGAAGTACTTATTGAATTCAAAGAAAGCAGTGCAGTCATTAAGCTTTATGTAGCCTGCAAGTGTGTGAATGTGCTGGGATGGCATGATCAGGCCAAACTTGGTATTGTGTTAAATCCCAGGGAGAAAGAACCAGTATCTGTTCTTGCTGTTACTGCTTCCAATACTGAAGATTTTACTTTACTATTTCCTGATGTGTTCACTGAAAAGCTCGGTAAACTTAACCCGTTCCGTGCTTGCGTCAGCCAACGGCCGACGCAAGCACTACCTCGCTGGTGCTGCGCACGTCCGTTGCCTGACGCAGCCCCACCCACTCTTTAATTCTCCGCCGCGGTTAAGCGGTTAATGGCTTCAGTTATAGAATAAAAGTAAGAGAAGGATCGGTACCCGTCAAGCAAAAACTTAGAGGAGTTCCCATCAGTATTAGAGCCGAGTTGAAATCTATGTTGGATGATATGGTTAAAAGGGGAATTATCCAAGAGATTGAATCATCTGAATGGGTTTCACCCATTGTTTCGGCACAGAAGCCTGACAAAAGCATTAGGTTGTGTGTTGATATGAGAGCGCTGAATGCCAACTTGGTTGCTGATTGCCACCCACTTCCTAATATTAATGAGATGGTGTGTATGTTGGATGGTGCATGCATTTTCTCCACTCTTGATCTGCGCTCTGCGTACCACCAAATTGAGCTCACAGAAGACTCCAAACACTTTACTTCTTTCATCACTCCTCATGGATTGTTTCAGTTCAAAAGGATGCCTTTCGGCCTAGCGTTGGCAGCGTCCGTTTTTCAAAGAGCTATGTACCACATTTTAAGGGATGTTGGAAAATTTGTGAAATGTTTCCAGGACGATATCCTCATTTTTTAGTGAGGTTGATCATGTTCAACATGTTAAGGAAGTTTGTTTGAGGTTGAGAAAGAGTGGGTTGACACTTAAATCCAGTAAATGCAAATGTTTCCGTAAAACGGTGGAGTATCTGGGTCACACCCTCTCGGGTGAGGGTGTAGAACCAAAAAAATCTATGCTCGAGGCTATTATAAATGCACCTTCACCAGACAACAGAGAGAAACTTCTCTCATTTGCTGGCCTATGTGATTATTATAGTAAGTTTAAACAGAATTTTGCCACCAAGATGGAGCCTCTCAGAGAGTTAACCAGAAAATCCACTGAATTTGTCTGGTCAGACAGACAGGAAACAGCTTTCAAACAAATCAAAAGTGAGATTGTTAATGCTCCGACCCTCAAGTCTTTTTGTTTAAATAAAAAATGCATTATTACTGTTGATGCTAGCTGTTATGGTCTGGGAGGAGTACTGAGTCAGTGCTCTGGGAAGGAAGAGTGGTGTTTTGCATTTGCATCTAGAACCTTATCAGATACTGAAAGAAGGTATGCAGTGATTGAGAGGGAGTTATTGGCATGTATTTGGGCCATAGAGCATTTTTGCAACTATGTGTGGGGAAACAGATTTCTCCTCAGGACTGATCACAAACCCCTCATTGGTATTTTATCCCCGGGGGGGATGGAATTCTACTGCTCGTATTGCTCAACTCACTTCCAGACTACAAGAGTATGATTTTGAGGTTATGTATGTCCCTGGCAGGAGTAATGTTACTGCCGATTTTCTTTCCAGATGGCCTTGTTCTGATGATCGTGCATTTTATGATGAACAGGAGTTAGACATAGTTGCCACTGTCAAAGATTTTGTTTCAGATGAGTTTATTAGCTTGTCTGAATCTGAATGGATGACTGAAATGAAAAATGATGCTGTGTCTCAATTTGTGTTTGACTGTTTGAAAAAAGGCTGGCCTAAAGATAAATCCACTACTGCTGATTTTGCCCCTTTTTGCCAAGTCTCTGATGAGATTGAGGAAGATGGTGGTTTACTTTTCAAAGGGGGAAAGATTATTCCTCCGGTCTCCATGCAGAAGAAAATTCTGTTACTTGCACACCAGGGACACCTTGGTATGTCCTCTATGAAACGCCATATTAGGGCAAATTTTTGGTGGCCTGAACTTGACAAAACTGTCAGGGAATGTCCTGAGTGCATAAGCAGTGACAAGATGCTTAAGGTTTCCTCTGCTCCTCTCAAACCTGTCTCATGGCCTGATCTTCCTTGGCAGAAGGTGGCTTTCGACATTTCAGGTCCTTACAATCATCTACCTCTTAATGCACGTTTTGCCCTTGTGATGATTGATTATCATTCCAAATGGCCAGAGGTAAAGTTTGTGGTGAGTGCCACCACTCAAGTTATCATTTCTTTTTTCAAAGAAGTTTTTGCGCGTGAGGGGTCCCCCGAGGTTCTTGTGACAGATAACAGGGTTCAAGTCATTTCACAGGATATGGAAAGTTTCCTAGGTATGTGTGGCATTAAGCATATGACTACTTCCGTATATGAACCAAGGGAGAATGGCCAAGTGGAGCGATTCAATCGAGTTCTAAAGGATAGTATCGAATCTACTTGTAAGTCAAGTGAGTCCTGGAGAGATGTGGTAAGGAAAATGTTATGGATGTACTGCATCACCCCTCATTCAGTTACAGGAGTAAGTCCTTTCAGACTTTTGAAGGGCAGAGAACCCATATCGGATATTTGTCCGTGGTGGGTCAGGAAAGTCAACAAGGGTGTTGATTGCATTGATTTGGATCTTGTTGCTAAACGTGTGGAAACTAAGCAGGACAAGATGAAAGCATTATTTGACTTCAACTTTTTTGCTGTTGGCGAGTGGGTGAGGATGAAAAAACCTGGGTTTTTAGCCAAAGGTACCTCCAGGTTCCGTCATCCTATTAAAATTGTTAAGGTTTGTAAGAACTCGGTAATTACTCAGGCTGGAAGAGTGTGGAATATGAGAAGAGTTGCCAAGTGCAAATCTCAAGAGCGTAGCATGGACTGTAATTTTGATTCACCGTTGTGTTCTCATTCTTCTCAGTCTGTAGCACCTGGAGTTAAAAGTAATAATAGACCAAATGTGCTACCTGCAGATATTTGTCTTGACTTCTTGTGTTGTTGTTTTTCCTTTTCACTTTTGTTTTCTGTTAGGGGTGAGATGTGTTACATTCCTTTCTTTTCCTATCTCCTTATTTTCCCTTTCCCCTTCCTTCTCGTGCTCTCTCCCCTCGTAGAACATGGAACCATGTACCTGCATGTACATTTTGGATTCCATGTTCCAGAGTTCGAGTATTGTCAGTTACTGCTGTAATCCTGCTACTTGCGGATGCACTGTGCCGCTTTTATAATAAACGTCATTTTTCACCTACCTTTTGGACATTTCATACTTTACATAGGCCTAGTGCCCGCAACAGGAAGTGGCCCAAAATACAATGTGGACACACCACATTTTTACAGTGAAAACTGACCCTTTTTTTGCAAAGTGCCTAGCTGTAGATTTTGAATTCTAGCTCTGCCGGCACCTAGGAAACCAAGCAAACCTATACATTTTGTAAAACTAGACACTGAGGGGAATGCTGGAGGGGGTGACTTGTGTGGCTCTCCCCAGGTTCTGTTACCCAGAATCCCTTGCAAACCTCAAACATTAGAAAAAAAATACATATTCCTCACATTTCTGTGATGGAAATTTCTGGAATATGTGTGGATCCACGAAATTCCATGCACTCTGCATTTCCCAAAGTCTTCCGGTAAAAATGGTACCTCACTTGTGTGGGTAGGCCTAGTGCCCGCAAAAGGAAGTGACCCATAACGTAACATGGACACACCACAGTTTTACAGTGAAAACTGACCCTTTTTTTGGAAAGTGCCTAGCTGTACAGTTTGAACCCTAGCTCTGCTGCCACTGAGGGAAACCTAACAAACCTATATATTTATGAATACTAGACACCTTCGGGAATCCATAAGGGGGTGACTTGTTTGTCTTTCACCAGGTTTGTTACCCAGAATCCCTTGAAAACCTCAAACTTTATAAAAAAATACATTTTCCTCACATTTCTGTGATGGAAATTTCTGGAATCTGCCTGGATCCCAAAAAAATTCCACCAACCCAGCACTTCCCAAAGTCTTCTGATATAAATGGTACCTCACATGTGTGGGTAGGCCTAGTGCCCGCAACAGGAAGCAGCACAAAACGTAACATGGACACACCACATTTTTACAGTGAAAACTGACCCTTTTTTTGCAAAGTGGCTAACTGAAGATTTTGAACCCTAGCTCTGCCGGCACCTAGGGAAACCAAGCAAACCTATACATTTTAGAAAACTAGACACCAAGGGAAATGCAGGAGGGGGTGATTTGTGTGGCTCTCACCAGGTTCTGTTACCCAGAATCCCTTCAAACCTCAGACTTTATAAAAAATACACATTTACCTCATATTTCTGTGATGGAAAGAAGTTCTGGAATCTGCGTGGATCCACAAATATCCACCCATCCCGCATTGCCCATAGTCTTCCGATAAAAATGGTACCTCACTTGTGTGGGTAGGACTAGTGCCCGTGACAAGATACAGCATTAATGCAATGTGACACACTACAATTTTACAGTGAAAACTGACCCTTTTTTTGCAAAGTGCCTAGTTGTGGATTTTGAACCCTAGCTTTGCCGGCACCTTGGGAAACCAAGCAAACCTATACATTTTAGAAAACTAGACACCCAGGGGAATCCAGGAGGGTGTGACTTGTCTGGCTCTAACCAGTGTCTGTTCCCCAGAATCTCTTGCAAACCTCAAAATTGGTAAAAAAAACACATTTTCCTCATATTTCTGTGATGGAAAGTTCTGGAATCTGCATGGACCCACAAGAATCTACCCAACCCGCTTTCGGCAAAGTCTTTCGATAAAAATGGTACCTCACTTGTGTGGGTAGGCCTAGTGCCCGTGACAGGAAATGGTCCAAAACGCAACGTGGACATACCACATTTTTACAGTGAAAACTGATTTTAACTGATGAAAAGTGAGGAAAAAGTGCCTAGCTTTGGATTTTGAACCCTAACTCTGCTGGCACCAAAGGAAACCTAGCAAACCTATACATTTTTTTAAAATTAGACACCCAGAGTAATCCAGGATGGGGTGACTTTTGTGGCTCTCACCAGGTTCTGTTCCCCAGAATCCATAGCAAACCTCAAACTTTGTTAAAAAAACAAAACATTTTCCTCCCATTTCTGTGATGGAAAGTTCTGGAATATGCGTGGATCCACAAAATTCCACCCACCCCACATTTCCCAAAGTCTTCTGATAAAAATGGTACCTAACTTGTATGGGTAGGCCTAGTGCCCATGACAGGAAACGGCCCAAAACGCAACGTGGACACACCACATTTTTATAGTGAAAACTGACCCATTTTTTGCAAAGTGCCTAGATGTGGATTTTGAACCCTAGCTCTGCTGGCACCTAGGGAAACCTAGCAAACCTATACATTTTTGAAAACTAGACACCCAGGGGAATCTAGGATGGGGTGACTTGTATGGCTCTCACCAGGTTCTTTTACCCAGAATCCCTTGCAAACCTCAAACTTTGCAAAAAAACTAATTTTCCTCACATTTCTGTGATGAAAACTTCTGGAATATGCATGATTCCACAAAATTCCACTCACCCCGCATTCCCCAAAGTTGGCCAATAAAAATGGTACCTTACTCGTGTGGGTGGATCAAGTACCCGCGACAGGCATGGGCACAAAACGTATTGTGGAGACTTCAAAATTACCCGTCATAAAATGACCTGGTTTTTAAGGGGAAGGCACCTGGTTTTTTGGCCCTGGGCTCGTGGCCAACTAGGGAAACCTACCTAACCCACACATTTATGAAAACTAGACACCCTGTGGAGTCCAGGGAGGTATGGCTTGCATGGATCCCCCAAAGTTTCCCTACCCAGAATCCCCTTCAAACCTCAAATTTAGCTGGAAAAAAAATCACTTTTTCCACACATTGTTGTGTGGGATCACCATGCCCGCACAAATGTCCTATCACCCAGCGTTCCCCTTGTTCTCCCGATTAAAATGATACCTCATGTTGGGGCCACTATGCCTACCCACACAAGTGAGGTACCATTTTTATCAGGAGACCTGGGGGAGCGCTGGTTGGTAGAAAATTAGTATCAGCCTGGTGATCCCACAACCTTCCCACCCAGAAAAGTAAGGAAAATGTCATTTTTCTCAGCTAAATTTGAGGTTTGCAGGGGATTCTGTGTAGGAAAGTGTTGGGGGATCCATACAAGCCATACCTCCCTGGAGCCCCCCCTGGTCTCTTGTTTTCAGAAATATGTGTGTTTGGTAGGTTTCCCTAGATGGCCGCCGAGCGCAGGGCCTAAAACCCAGGTGACCCCCCTTGCAAAGCCATGCCATTTTGTGATAGGTAATTTTGATGTCTCTACAATACATTCTGGGCCCTTGCCTGTCGCGGGTACTCAACCCACCCACACAAGTGAGGGACCATTTTTATCGGGAGACTGGGGGAATGCTGGGTAGTAGGAAATTTGTGTCAGCCCGGTGATCCTACAACTTTCCTAAGCAGAAAAGTGAGGAAAATGTGAATTTTTTCAGCTAAATTTGAGGTTTGCGGGGGGTCGCTAGAGGGCGCACAAGCAAGATGGCTCAGGACCGATCATCAACAATATCCTGCCCGAATGCCTGTAAATAAGCCAAAAAAGCATGGGGGGCAGGAACGGAATACTTGCTGCCACCTAGAACAGCCCCAGAAGTCGGGAGGCGACGAGACGTGATCCGCGACCGGTGGAGCTTGTGGCACATTCAAAATGGCAGACACAATATGGGGGCAGCCGTGCCTATGATCACAGCAGGAACGGTAGCTGCACCCAGATAACAACTTCTGCTGCTGCCGCTGAGATGCGAGGAGAGTGCTGCAAGTGATCGGAGGAAATTGCGGCATGAAGAGGCCCAGTGAGTGCGGACTGTGCGAAACTACGGTGCTACTGCCTGAACACACCAGCACCCGTGAGTACAACTACTGGACAGCACGTGATGGATGCGGTGGCCGGCCCATGATGAAAAGAAACACTTGCTGCCACCCAGGAGCAGAAGCAGCAGCCCCAGAAGTCAGGAAATGAAGAGACGTGATCCGTGGCAGGCAGAGTGCACACAAGATGGTGGCCCCAAGGCTGAGACAGCTACATCAATAATCACAGCAGGAATGTCAGCGACGCCCCGCTAACAACCTCTACTGCCGCCGCTGAGATGCGAGGAGGGCGCCGCGAGTGAGCAGAGGAACTTGCAGCAAGAAGCAGTCCAGTGAGTGCGGGTTGCGCGGGGCAACGGCACTGCTGCCTGAACACACCAACAACCCTTAGTACAATTGCTGGACAGCACATAAGGGATGCGGAGACTGTCCCATGACACTCCTGTCTCCCCTGTGAACTGAGGCTAAGAGACTGAGGGGGCAGGCTACATAAACAGAGCTTCACCCCAAGGCGAACTGCAGTTCGATCGCTGAGGGCCCGTGACGACGCTTATCACATCAGCGAGGAGAGGGCGTGACTAGACTAGGCCAGAGGCCCACTAAGCCTGCAACAGGCTGGGTGAGGATCACACTGAGAACGAAAGCCGTTACCACTGAAATAGTGCCCTTGCCCCCACGAAGGAGGGATCACCCCTGTGATGAGCCTGCACTGAGCACGCCAGAATCTACCATGACAGCGTGAGAGGGAGCGGGGATTTGAAACCGGCACGCTGGGAGCCCACAAGAGACCTGAACAGGTATCCTCCTCAGCATATAATGCATAATCACAATACAAAGAGTGAGGAGACTGCAGCATGGGAAAAGCTGATGGTAAACAAACTAAACTACAATTTGAGGCCCGCAAATCCACTTGCACGCACAGTGACCTCGCACAAACAATGGCGGAAGGACTGCACTCTGGAAGCCAGACCTCAGCAGACGACCTCAAATAACTCCTTCGCACAATGAAGAGAAGTCTCACCTCAATAGAGACTAAAATGTACGCTATGAACACACGCATGGACAAAATCAATAACAAACTAGATGAACATGAGGAGCGCATCAAATAAACAAAGCAACGCATCGCTGACCTATGGGATATGTCCATGGGAATGAAAGAACAACTACTTGATATAGAACGTCTGCTTAAATTAATAGTGGCTAAAAATGAGGACTTAGAATTAAGGTCACACCGCAACAACATAAGAATCCACAAACACTGGGCGGATGGAAGATTTTGTGGAACGCCTACTCACGACGGTGTTTGAGAAAAGCACCTTTTCCGTGATGCTCATAGTAGAAATGGCACCCAGATCCCTGGCTAGCTGACCCCCACCTGGAGCTCCTCTGAGGCCGATCATCGCAAGGCTGTTAAATTACCACAATCGAGAAACTGCCATCCGCCTGGCACAAGAACAGCAGCCACTCTCCTTTGAAGGCTCCGAGGTTGCTATATATCCGGACTTCACCATGGCGGTCCAAGAAGCTTGCAAAAATTTCATAACGATCAAGAAGAAACTCCAACAGGCAAACATCACCTATGCCATGCTCTTTCCGGCCCGTCTCCATATAACGCACCAGGGGAAGCAGCACTTCTTTACAAACCTCAACATGTTGCAGACTTTCTAAAGGCCACAATCAGGCGATCGCCCTAGTGCGGATCGACCTTGGGTCCCTCTCGCTCGCCATCAACCTCATCTTACCCAGAGTGATTGAGACATGAGATACCAGCTCAGAAATAGAGAAGATGGCTGAACAGCTGACACAAGATGCAACGGATAGCACTGCCCATCTGCAAACACTCTGTTGGTACCATGCAGGCCACTAGAGACTGAGCACCCATGAGGCGCCTGGAACAGACAACGCCATTGCTACCCCCAGGCCTGCAACTGTACCTATCGGACACATGGGACACCGAACCTTTGTCCTGGGCACCCTCAAACCCACAAGGTGGACCTGCTGTGCCCTCTTGTGCATCCCCCGAAGGACATCCCTACAATGACCTGTTATTGTTTCTTTATTGTTTTCCCAGTTTGTTTCCCCCTTTGGGTAAACTCCCTCTTATGCTCAATACTTATAGACTGGCTGCGAAGCACGCCCTTCTGCTCTACCTGCTAGGCTATGCCTTTATTCAAAGCCGGCACATGTGATGATCCTGGGCCACTCAGCTCATCCTGAAAATCTTGCTAGAATTGCTGCGGAGCCTCACAAACATCGACAAGGATTCTTTCAACCCAAAATATCTTTCTGGCTCCAAAAAACAGGCCAAACTGATTATTGCATGGTTGTTCTTTTTTTGTTGAGAGGGGTGGGGGGATATGCACCACGGCAGGATTGGGCTGCTGATGTGGGAGGAGGAGGGAGGGGGGAATGACCACGACACTTATGATAACCATGGTACCAGTTATTGATGCACAATGTAGTGACAGTCTAAAGCGATATGTCAAGACCCCCTTAGCTATGCAACTCAAGACACGTGATGTAGATGAGTCACCCCACCCTGCCTAGTTATAACTTCATAACATGGAAAGTACGGGGTCTGCGCAACCCTTGAAAATGGCGACATGTCCTTGCATATCTAGATAGACACAACATACACTGCGCCATGCTCCAAGAAACACACCTCAGACCTTCTACCCCAACTACGTTTGCGGCCCGAAAGGCGGCGCACTGAAGTTTCTCTGCATACTCCACATACACCTGAGGCACGGCCATCCTTATAAAGAAAAATGTACCATATGTGGCCATGGGCTCAACACTAGACCCACAGGGACGATACTGCCTCATGTGGGGCAAATTAGCATCCCAACCCATCACACTGTTGTACTGCTATGGTCCTAGTAACGATGATCCCGAATTTTTTAACATATTGTGGGGAAAGATATTGGATATAGGATCCACCCATGTGGTGTAGGGCAGGAATGTTAATGTGACATTAGACCCAGTTATGGACTACTCGCACCCCCAGGCCCATCATTACACTAATGCCCAACACCAATTGCGAGAGATAGTGAATGACCACATGCTACAAGACGCCTGGCGCAACCTGCACCCAGCAGATAGGGAAGGCACATGTTACTCTGCGGTACATTCTTCATGGTCACGCATAGACTGCTGGCTGATTTCTAGAGGACTGAAACCATGACTGATACGAGCGAGCCATTTGGCGGGCACGTATTCTAATCACACACCAGTACTAATGACAGTAACCCCCCCACACAACAACGCCTTACCAGGTCTGGAGGTTGTCACCTCATGCCCTTTTAGACATCCCATTTCGGATTGAACTAGAACAAGAAATCACAGAGTTCTTCCCACGTAACATAGATACGGAGCCTCTACTGTCCACAGTTTGGGAGGTATTTACAGTCACCATCCGGCGGTATGCATAACAAAGGGCGGAGGGATTCTGAGAGACATCCGCACTACACTTAGAAACTGACCTCAAACAGGTGGAGGCCCAATTACAGTCTGCACCTAACAAAGACCTGCAGAAGAAAATTAGGGACGTGCTATCAGTTTACTAAGGGACGGCCAACAGAGAGTGCTTGTTTCTAGGGAAATATCATCAAGCTCGAAAGTATGGGGAGGGAGAGAGGCCAGGAAAGCCCCTTGCTGAACTGATCCACAAACCAAGATTTTCTAACACCATTTTAGAGATCACTGACAGAGACGGGACAACATACAAAGACACAACGGACATATTGAACGCCTTCCATGCATTGTACAACACCATCTACACAACGCATAGAACGCTGCCCATAGAGATCGAATCCTACTTTGAAAATGTAGCGCTCGGATGGCTGGGAAATTCCCAGAAAGAGTTCCTCTCTGCTGCGTTTGAGGAAGATGAGATCCGCGTTGGAAGGGCCCTTGGCCCGGACGGCCTCACCGCGGAATTCTATAAAACCTATAGCGACTGCCTCAATCCGATACTTAAAGGCGTATATGAGGAAGTGCGAGAGACGGGTCTTCTCCTGCAGACAATGCGAGAAGCGCTCATCATTTCCATATTAAAGCCTGGGAAACCAGGAGATAAATGCAATTCATATAGGCCGTTATCGCTCATAAATTGCGATGCCAAAATATTAGCCAAAATACTTGCGAATCGACTGAGCCTTCTCATGAGTGCCTTAGTATTGCCGGATCAATCAGGATTTGTTCTGGGGAGGGCGACGTCGCACAACCTGCGCACTCTTTTCACCCTGATGCAGGACATCGACCCAGATCTAGCTGCTGTGGCGGTCTTTTTTGACGCCACAAAGGCTTTTGATTCCCTCGAATGGGACTATCTGGCCAGCGTTCTGCCACGTTATGGCTTTCCGCCTCCCTTTCTGTCTTGGATCCAACTACTCTATCAAAGTGTTGATCAATAGAGTGTGCTCCCCCAGCTTTCAAATCACGAGGGGAACATGGCAGGGATGTCCCTTGTCCCCCCTCCTTCTTGTGCTGGCCATGGAGCCGCTGGCGGCTAAGCTCCGGAGCATCATCGAGAATACACACTACAATATCCTGAGAGGCAAATTCTAATCTCACTATATGCAGATGATCTTACATTATATTTGTGAGACCCTGAAATCAGTCTAAACCCGATACTACGAGAATTCATACAATTTGGACTATACTCAGGAGTTAACATCAATTAGAAGTCCCAGATCTTTCCCCTTACGCAGTCGGTCCAAAGATATAGCCCTGATTACCCGCTGACTTGTTGCGACACAGAAATCAAATATTTGGGGATCATGATAATCAGAGACAGGACGGAACTTATGCGGAGCAATTATGGCCGAGCACTAGAGGCCCTGACAGACGCCATTACTAGATGGATCTCCATGCATATTTCACTTGTGGGGAGAATTTCACTAATTAAAATGGTTATTCTTCCAAAACTTCTTTATCTCTTTATTAATATTCCTTGCGCACCTAGTAAACATTTTTTTAAGGCCCTTAAACCCAACTGATTTGACTGACTTGGGGAGGAAGACAGCCCAGGCTGAAATGGGAGACCTTAGCCCAGCCTTTCGCGAAGGGAGGATTTAAGGCACCAGATATGAATCTATACTTCTTGTGTGCTCAAGCACACTTTGCTGCATATTGGATGCGACCACCCCCATTCATGCCACACCTGGCTGTAGAGCAGGGGCACATGGCACCTGTGCCATGCGTGGCTTATTTGAGCTTGCTGTGAATCCCAGGGATAGAGACCCGATGACAGTCGAATGTTCAAATAGGGCAGGACGCAGAATCGATAAGCGCTTGCAAGCACCTATGTTATACTCCCCGCTACTGGCAACGCAAAGCCATTCAGTTCTCCTGTAACACAGGAAGTGAGCTGTCGGCAAATGCTTTGGAAGTTCGGAGTGGTGACCTGAGGAGACTTATATGAAGATGGGAAGTTTCGCACCTACTCCAATGGAGCTTTTTTTATATGTCAGGCTCCGTCAAGATGTTAAAACTGCCACCCCTGATTTTCCCCCTGAGCCTCCGACCCTGTGCTCATGGCGAAATGGTTCCGACAGGAGCACTGGTGCTTATAATGGAACCATTCCGTCATGAGCACCGAAGGGGTTAATATTCACTTTCTAGCTGCTGCTCAAAGACTTTTTTTCACGTAAAAATCAATCTCACAAGAAGAGACTTGTATACAGTCATCCTGGAGGCAGGCAGTGAGCCAGAAACATTTTCCTGAGGAAGTATCTATTTATCAGGTCAACAGCCAAATAGTGCAAAATCTCAGCTGTTTACCCAGCTGCCGGAAAAAAAGTACATCATCTATGCTGTTTAGCCAGCCATAGGCTAAATAGTACCAAAGATGTAAAAATGTGACCAGTGCCACATAGTTAGTGTGAATGAGGTTTGTATTTATCAGGCCACAAAGAAAAAAGGAACTCCAGGTGAAGGAAGCATCATGGCCATCTTGACATGTGGATGCAACATGTGTGAAGCATTTGAAAGTAAGAACGTATACAAATCTACAATAGTTTGCAAAAAGGTAAGTGCATGAATTAAGCTATGCTGTTTACAGATGAAAAAATGTAATATAATTTTTGAATAAAAACATTTATGTTATTTTAATATTCAAATTAGACGTGTAGAAATCAAACAGAAGCTTCTGGAGGATATGGCACACAGATAATTTATGCTTCAGTCAGGGAGGCTTTCTGCTCCCCGGGGGTCAGATCAGAAGCTGCTACCCCATTCGTCTCCTGGGGGAAGAAAGACCACAGCATTTTTTTCGGGGGTGGAGGCATTGGCATACTGGGGGGCATAAAGACTGTGGCATCTTTTTGGGAGGTGTGGGGGCATTGGCATACCCATTCTGGGCATTCCCCACCCTTGAATTTTGAAAACAAATGTATCCCTGGTGCATAGTGGGCTTTCTGCCCCCCCGGGGGTGTGTGTGAAAAGGGGTTATTGCCCCCATCTGCCTCCCGGAGGTGGCAGAAAGACTGTCACAATTTATTTGGGGATGGGACATCGGCATGCCCATTCTGGGCAGCCCCCACCCCTACTTATAAAAAAATAAGAATAATCCCTGGTGCCTAGGTTTGCTGCCCCCCCGGGGGCAGATCAGAGGCTGCTGCCCCATTTGCCTCCTGGGGGGAGAAAGACCGCAGCATTTTTTTGGAGGGTGGGGGCATTGGCATACCAATTCTGGGAAGCCCCTACCCCTAAGTATCAAAAAAAATCCCTGGTGCCTAGTGGACTTTCTGCCCTCCCAGGGGCAGATGAGGGGCTATTGCCCCCATCTGCCTCCTTGGGGGCAGAAAATATTTTGCCATTTATGGGGGGCAGGGTGGGGCATTGGCATGCCCATTCTGGGTAGCCCCCATCCCTGGCCTTTAAAAAAAATCCCTGGCGTCTAGGGTGCTCTCTGCCCCCCCGGGGGGGAAGATTGGGGGCTACAGTCCCCTAGGGGGTACAGAAAGACTGGCTGTGTCAAAATTAATTTGGGGGAGCAAAGGCCCTTGCCAAGGGGCTGCTTCCCCTCCCTGATGCAAGTGGGTGGATCCCTGCTTGGGGATCTCCCTCCTGGGTGAACGATTTAAACATAAAGATATTAACCATTTTTTATTTCTTTGCCCTACTTTGTCATAATGTCAACGAAAATTGCTGAGGCCAACATGCTTGCAGTACTACTATCACTTTATGTTCCTCAAATGAAATATGAAATATAGTTTTTAACTATTTAAAGTGTTTTTTAAAGTTATATTGAGATGTACTGGTTTGTATGTCATAGAGTTTCATAGTGTTTCTTAAGTGGGCACTTTTTACCTCTTATATATCAGCCATTTGAATAACCTTATTGCTATTTGGACTGATGGCACAAAAGACACTTTATATCTTGCTTATGTATAACATGTTGCTGCTTGCTGGAATTTTGTTAAATGAAGGCTTTTAGAATATCAGATATCCTCTATGTTTGGTGGGGTGGTAAAGTTTATTATGTGCTTTCAATTGTATCTATAATTATATTCTGATTATAAGCATGTACTCTTGGGATCTATGTGGACCTCTTCAGAGTACCCCAAGATAAATAAAATAAAAAACATAACTTGAAACATGAATTTATAATACTCCTCTCAGTGAAGCATAAGCCAATGCATGTATATTTAAAAGAATTGGTATCAATACGTAACAGAAAGCTGTGATGTCAAACCACACCTAAAAGAGAGCAAAGGATAACAATAAGAGGGAAGAAAACATTTTGGAAGGGGACTGTCATAGTTCCACTTTATAAGAAGGGAGACTGTAAACTTCCAGAAGACTATTGTCAGATTGCCCTTCTTCACACAGTTTGGTAATGTATTTGCTAAGTGCCTGCTGATCCAGATTAGCAAATGGGCGAAAGATCATAAAACTATCCCAATGGAGCAAACTGGGTTCGGGACTAAGCATAGAAAGATTTATAATATGACTGCCCGGGGTCTCTAATATGGGGAGGTTAGCTGGAAGAAATGGTAAGGAGTGGGGCCCTAAAGGTTTTTGTATGAGTTTGGGGTGAGGAAATTTTTCAAAAAAGTTAGGTTGAAGATTTTAAAGATAGCACTTACTCTCTGGCTGGGAGTAAGAAAGATTCTTGGAATGGGTTATTTTTCGGATTACTCCCCAATTTGGAACTCACCAGGTACGCCTGAGTTTCTCAAAGATGGGCTGAGTCTCCCATTGAGGAGGGTGGGAATTGAAGTATGGGGGGATCTCCTGACAGTGCAGAGGATGTTGCCTTGGTAAGTGTTGGTGGCAAAAACGGGTGCTTCCCTTTCAAGATTCAAGTATCTGCAGTTGTCATCTTGTGTGGCAGCTAATGCACAGGAGATCAGCGGGATGTGGGAATTTGACTCAAAACTACAGGATGAGACCCCCAAGAAAAAGGAAGTTGCCGACTTGTATTGGACTTTGTTAGAAGTCGAAGATAGGAAGATGAAGGCACCATACTCTATATGGGAAGGAGTTATCCAGATGACGGAGCCAAAAACAATCTGGCAACTTGCTTTAAAATTACTCTACAGGGTGGTCAAACCCACCAATCTGAAACAGAACCATTTTTATTACCATCAACAGGCTGTACTGGTCGCTCCAGAAGTTAGCTAAGTTCAGACCAGAACCAATTCCAAAATGCTGTTGATATGGCTTGTTGAGAGCCGACGACCTACATATGTTTTTCAAGTGCCCAGAACTACAGGTATATTGGCAGGACGTTGAGAAATTTGTTAATGGCATTTTCAGGACAAATATAATGCTGAGCTCAACTTTGGTTCTGATGGGGTTGGAGGACTGCCTCAGTCAGTCCCTATCGGCAGTCAGAAGGGCCCTCCTGTTTTATTTGATGCTCTCAGCCAGAAGAGAGATTTTTAAGCGATGGACGAATCCCCTTTTCCCCAAGGGTTTTGATTGGCTTCAGGCAGTGAGAACCATATGTAAAATGGACACTGGTGTTGAGGGGGGTTCTCACAGTGGGATATGGGACGATTTCCAAAGATGGAGTGGAACAGCAATGTCTTAGGAGGTGTCCTATGATTACACCTGCGTGAAACAAGTAACCAGGAAACTGGTAGGACTGGATCAGCAGGGCCAGAGTTATAATGCAATAGGCCTGAGGTCGGAATAGGTTGTATACTAAGGCCTGGTTTTGCAGAAATTGGTGATATGCAGACAAAAATAAATAAATAAATCAATAAATAAAAGAGAGCAAAGGATAAAAGTAAGCGGGAAGAAAACATTTAGGATTTTACCGTTCTTTTTGTAGTTTTACACAGCGAACATTTGAGCACCATACAGCTGAACCAGACTTCGTTACACATTTCTATTTTTTTAGACACAGAAAATTATGTAATTTGTCCAGAATCACAGGATGTTAGATAGAGGTTTTATTCAAAACTAATTCCCCAGTTCTAAAGTCAGCAGCTCTAGCTGCTAGGTCATACCCCATCCCTGAAGTATGTTCTATAAAGGTTCACAGTAGCTCCCATTTCCTTCACATACATAGCTCAATGCCACAAACAGCACACTGGAAAAAAGACACAAATAAAAAGGTTACTGGGTGATGAATCACCAAAACACATGCTGACAAACAAAGGAGTGACGTAAATTTTGTGGAGCATGCTGTTAATATTAAGTGATAAATTCAAGGGGGGCATGGCCGCGACCAAGATGGCCGATTGAATGTGATGCTCCGGCAGTCTTGATTCGCAAACTCCACATGGATCATACTTTTCCATAGGTATATATATCAGCGCCTTGGAGTTGGGCTTGCGCTGATGGGGGATGCTGTGGTCCTCTACTGTGGCCACCCGGTGATCCTGCATCTCCGACAACTGCAAGGGAGGCCTGCGCTGACCGGCACTGTCTCAGAGGCCCCGTGGTGACAGGGGCCACGGGTGAGCCTGAGGCTGGGACTATTGAGTCCCGCAAGGGCCTTGGGTCCCCCCGCACCTCTGAGCTGTGGGCTGCCCCAACTATGGCACAACTAGCCAGAAGCCTGGATGGCCGGGATTCCAGCTTGATTTACAGAAGACTGCGGAGTTCGGACTGGCTTGCCAAGGGACGTCCTGCACCACCGCCGGTGCCATCGGTACTGATGTGGTGCCTAATCTGGCTCATGCCAGCGGCCCTGTATATGGTGAGTACATGCTACCCCTGCTGGAGCTGGACCCTCAGTGTCCTATGCTGTGACGCCATCGGCTACCTCACCTGCATCCACCACCTTCCTGGCTGAGACCTGCCCTGTTCCCTTCCCGCAATTGGTGCCTCCATATGGAGTATGTGCTCCTTTTTTTCCCTCTGGCGCCACCATGGATCTGGGCGGGAGGCACTGGCTCCTCCTCATTTTCTTTGCCATTGTTGCTCCGGCAGCTGTTAAGAACCCAGCCCCACTGGGCCCTAGTGCACTGTGACTGTGTGGGGCATACTGCAATAACTCTCCTTCATCATTGCCCTGTGGGTTCCACCTCACGTTGCTAACAGTAGTTGTAACACTATTAAAGCTCAACCCCCTGCATCATTATGTGATGACTACACCCTCCCCTGGCTAATCGTGTTTGCGGTGCCCTCACGATCTGGTGCATGACAATGCAGCTCTCTGCAATGGAGACGGTGAGAGTCCCAGTTGAACCTTGGCACATGTACTCCATCAAAAGCGGGTACATTACAGAACTTTATACGTCTACCGGAATCAGTGTAAAGAATAATACTGGAGGAATTGCAACGTTATTATGCACATTTATATAATCCTCCCAGTCTTCCGGCTTTGAGGCTGCGATCTCAGATTATCTCTCCAACATTGCAATGGTGGGGTTGACGGATGGGCAGCATAATTTCCTGGCGGCACTACTGACAACTGAGGAGATAATGCAGGTGATTGATTCGATTGATGGGACTAAGGCTCCTGGACCAGATGGTTACAAAAGGAGTGTTTTTTAAGCCATATAAGCACTTGCTGTCCCCACACCTACTCGCCCTATATGTGGAGTCCTTGGAGACAGGTTCTTTTGCCTCCTACGCTTCGAGAGGTGGTCCTTACACTATTACTTAAGCCGGGCAAAGACCCATGTCTATGTTCCTTCTTTCGCCCACTCTCCCTCCTCAATCTAGATAATTCAATCCTGGCATAAGCTCTCACTACCAGACTTTCTCTGTTAATGGAGTCAGATTGTCTCCCCAGTGCAGTCCGGTTTTGTCCAACATAGGCCTACCTCTCTTAATCTACGGACAATATTTGCTGTTCTGAATAGAGTGTCTCTAACTACTTCTGCAGCAGCGACTTGTTGAATGCAGAGAAAGCCTTTGACTTCCTGGAATTGTCAATTCCTAAGAGAGACGCTGTTGAAGCTGGGTATGCCCAGCTGTTTTATTACCCGGATCATGCTCCTGTACACCAATCCACTGGCCCGGCTCAGGGTCAACGTCTCTCTTACAGATACCTTCAACATCAACTTTATCTCCCCTTATTTTTATTATAGCAATGGGCCCCTTAGTTCACCACCTACAAGAACAACACCTACACTGTGGACTCAAGCTTAGCCATGGTCCGCTCCTTCTCTCTCTTTATGCAGATGACATTCTGCTGTTTGTTCGCCACCCCTCTAACAATCTTCCTTCCTTAATCGGTGAGTTCCTTTGGTTTGGTGGCCTCTCGGGTCTCCTCATTAATTGGACCACGTGCGAGCTCTTTCCACTTACTGATAGTATTACCTGAGTACAGTTGGACTATCCAATGACTTGGGTTATGGAATCTACCAAATATTTAGGCATCCACCTGCACACGAATAGGGATCAGGTGCTCCAACTCAATTATGGCCCGGTCGTTGATAGACTCTCTTCACAAAACACTGGAACAAACTTCCCTTATCTATGGTGGGCCAGATAGCAATCATTGAAATGATAGTCCTTTTTTAGATTTCTGTATCTCTTTCTCAACATTCATGTTCCGCTAATATCGCAATTCTATATTTCTCTCTGCAGTCTTCTGCTTCAGCTCATCTGGGGAGGTCACAAACCTGCATCTGCTGGGACACTCTAACACTGCCCTACAAGCGTGGAGGCTAAGGAGTCCCAGATTTTCATCTTTACTATCTCACTGCTCAATGTCAGTATACCTTCTGATGTTACCATCCAGATGCCTGTGTCCCTTATCTTCAGCTACAGAGAGACCAGGTCTGTAACACACCACTTTCATCTGTATTACCAAAAGGCATCCCATTAGATGTCTTAGATATCCAAAACATATCTACCACTTGCTGGGCATGGTGAAAACTCCACAGGGTCCTGGGAGGTGGTCTCCTGCATTCCCCATCCTTACAAATAGCTGATAACCCTTGGCTTCCCCTTACCAGTGAGAAACTTGTCAAGTGCACATTAATTCACCATGGCCTTCACACCATCGGAGACATGTTCCCTGATGATCAGGTGCTTACACATGATGACAATGCCCCTTTTCATGATGCCTTGTACATGGGCCATTTCATTTTATGACTCCTACTGAACATGCTCTGATCCCACATCCCTGCATATCCCCTTGTCCCTGCCGATTTTCCCCCACTGACGCTTGTTATATCAGACGTCGATGAAGATAGACTTGTCTCCAGACTACATGGTGCAAGCCTAGCCATGAAGCCCGATTCCACTAGATGGTCTAGGAAGATTTGTTGCACTGATTTTGGATGCCCACTAACAGACCAAGTATAACTGTATGGTTGTTCACAGACAAAACTCATCTCCTTAAATCATAGACATAAGCATTTACATTTCAAGTTTCTGCACAGGGCCTACATCACTCGCTCAGATATTGCACATGTTGACCCCTCACATTCCACAAACTGTCTCAAGTACCAGGCTCCTTGTGCTGACTTTGCACATCTAGCCTGGACGTGCCCACGAGTAGCCCATTACCGGTCCTCTGTCTTCTTCCTCCTCTCCATTACGACAGATGTCGCTACCATACCGAATCCTATAGTGCACACCTGGGATATGCTTGTGATATCCCTAAAAACAGCCGTAGATTTGTCTCAATTTCATTACTTCTTGCAAAACGTGAATTAGCCCTGCACTGGGGCAGTGGGTGAACTCCTAACGAGACGGCCTGCTCCAGAGCATGTCGCACTGTGACAAAGTTAGAGGAGACTATGCACAACTACAACCACATGACTCTTGGCCTACAGATGTCTGGCAGGCCCTGAGAGACTACTTGCTTTCTCTAGAATCCGATAACTCTATCTGACCAAATAATTATTATTTTGATGTGTGATTCCCTCTTGAGTGTTATCTTTTCACTATGTCTGCATCACCTTACTAAAGTACTCCTTATGCGATCTTCATTTAATGTGTTATTAACCCTTCCCTTACCAATATTGTCTTTAGATTCATCATGGACAGATGCTCTTCGATTTTCCGTGCCATATATTTGTACCTTTACATTGCGATGTCTTTTGCTTTTTTATTATTGCATTTCTCTTTAGTTCTGTTGATGTATTATTGAAAACTGTATTAAACAATTTTTTTTTTAAAAGTGATAAATTCAAGAAGGGGACGTAAAATTGGCACATGCCTATTATGTAGGCATCACAGCATTCCTAATTCAGTAGCATGCCTTAAAAAGGTGCAATCAAAAAGGTGCAATCACTTACTGAGCTGCCTGACCAAGAAATAAAAATCCCACAGGTGTACAGTAGCCACCCAATATTTTAAATGTTTGGGGCTATCCACTGATGTCCAAGGTTTGTGTTTTTGCCCCAAAGCCAGGCACGTATGTAGTTGAGATAAAAATCCCACAAACAATAGTCACTCAGGTTCAGTGAGCGTGGTTTGGGTGGTGGCATTATATTTTTAGGTGTGGCACTAGCCAAGACTTTTTGTTTCTCCCAAATAATTCCTTATAAAAATTCATACATATGTATGGGCTTTTATGAACCTTCTTCGTCCATTGGTCTGTTGTAGTGTCATTCCCAATGCATTTCCACCCACCTCAGCTTTCAAAATATGGCAATAGAACAGCCTGCACCAGTCACTGGCTTTCTTCACAGTGAGTGCCAGCATTTCGTTCTCTACACAAGTGATATTCGCCTACCAATTAGTGCACTTCATCTATACTTCTGTTGTGGATTTCATTTTCACTTATATGAGATGCAGTTGGGGTTGGGAATGTCTCCCTCCCCCTCACCTGTATTTGGAGGTAGTGCACTTCAAGCAATGACCTATTGATAGACACTGGTTATTCACTTCTCCTTTTTTCCCAGATCAGTGTTGTCATCTGTCTCCTATTTTAATGGGGCCAGGGATACATTCCTGTTCAAGATGGATACCTGCAACACATCGCTCAGGATTACTGTTTTTTGCATATGCTTGTCTTGTCTGTGTCCACTGACTGGGGACTACATTTCTAGGTGGATAATCCATCCATGCTGAGAGGTATCTTTCAAATTTAGCAGCAATGTCAGCAACAGTTTGGGATGAGCACATACTGCTCATGTTGCTGTCTGATTAACCCCTTCTCTGCTAGGCCTTTTCCCCGCGTGATAATCCTTTTTTTGCTATTTGGGGTAGTTCGCGCTTAGACCCCTGTAACTTTTTGACCACAAAAGGGATCTATGCTAAATATCTGTCCTTTTCTTCCAACATCATAGGGATTCAAAAGGTACCCAGGGTTTGTTGATTCCCCTGGAGGGGACCCATAAATTAGCCAAAATACAGCTACATTTTTTTTAAATGGGAAAAAAGTGCTGCAGAAGAAAATATCTGGTTTTTTCCCTGCAAATGGTATCAACAAAGAGTTTGTGGTGCTGGAATCACCATCTTCCCAGATATCAGGGACTGACAGACTTTTGTCAGAAACCCACACATTTTTACACAGTTATGGCATTTTACTGGGACATAGCTATTTTTGCTATTTTTTGTGCTTTCAACCTCCTCACAGTTAGTGGTAGAAATGGGTATGAAAGCAATAATTGATCCTGGAAAGCTATACATTTCAAGAAAAGTAGACAAAATTCTGAATTCAGCAAGGTGTCATTTGTGTAGATGCTTTAAGGTTTGTTGATAGAAACTAACAGTTGAAAGTAAGAAAAACTGAAAATTTGTTGAAAAAAGCCATTTGTGACAACGTTTTCACCTGTAACTTCTTCTAAATATGACAGGTTTTTTAAAGCTGTATACCGTTACATCCGCTGGACCCTTCTGGTTGTGGGGATATATAGGACTTGTAGGGTCATCAAGAAGCCGAGGAACTCAGAGCTAATAACTGTGCAGCATCTTGCAATGGTTTTTCATTGTGTCCCAGGTCTATACCACAAAAATCCGAAATCTCGGATAAAGAACCTAGCTAGTAAAAAAGAAGAAAAAGGTTTTCCGCTCAGTCAGAGTCGGAAAAAATGGCAAGAAAGGAAAAATGTCCTTTCTTGGAGTCCCCTCACTCACCAGGGTTTCCCCACGGTGACATGCTTCATCATAGGGGCCATCCCAACCCGCTGCGGGTTGGGCGTGCTACGACTTGCGACACTACGTAGGAGCACTTATTGTGAGTGACTATGTGTAGTGCGGTGGTGTAAGTGGAGTGGGTGAACTAAAAATATCTAACTAGTCGGCGAAATAGTTTTATTCTGGCTCCTAGTTGATATGTTAAAAACGGGGTCGGTCTCTAGGGTTCCTGTCTACAATGGGTCAGGAGTCCCTAGTGGACGTCAACTAGTTTCGAGCTTCCCCAGTGCTCTTCTTCAGGACAAACAGGGTCCAGCCCTGTATGTACCACTCCTAAAGTGACCTAAAGTGAGGAAAAAAAGGTGGCGCTGCAACTATTAAGCAAGCGAGGTTAATACATACGATACAATGATCACGTCGTATGATACAATGATCACGTCGTATTGGTTAAATAGCAAAATTGTGCTTCATGGTCTCTGAGGGACTTGAGAGGTTCGGTCTCGAACGTTGGAGATAGAATCCTCTAGGGCCTGTTCACCTGCTTTCCCTTGCGACCGCATATACGGTCGCGAGGGAAAGCAGGTGAACATTGTATCGTATGTATTAACCTCGCTTGCTTAATAGTTGCACCGCCACCTTTTTTTCCTCACTTTAGGTCACTTTAGTAGTGGTACACACAGGGCTGGACCCTGTTTGTCCTGAAGAAGAGCACTGGGAAGCTTCGAAGCTAGTTGACGTCCACTAGGACTCCTGACCCATTGTAGACAGGAACCCTAGAGACCGACTCCGTTTTAACATATCAACTAGGAGCCAGAATAAAACTATTTTGCCCACTAGTTAGATATTTTAGTTCACCCACTCCACTTACACCACCGCACTCACATAGTCACTCACAATAAGTGCTCCTACGTAGTGTGCAAGTCGTAGCACGCCCCAACCCGCAGCGGGTTGGGATGGCCTCATGATGATGCATGTCACCGTGGGGAAACCCTGGTGAGTGAGGGGACTCATGAAAGGACATTTTTCCTTTCTTGCCATTTTTTCCGACTCTGACTGAGTGGAAAACCTTTTTCTTCTTTTTTACTAGCTAGGTACTTTATCCGAGATTTTGGATTTTTGTGGGTTCATGATTGAATTAGGAGGGTGGACCTAGCATATCCCTCTTTCTCCCCCCGTTTTTTGATTTTGTACCAGGTCTATAGCAATTCATTTGGTAACATATAAAGAGTGAAACATAGGTATCAAAGACACCTATGTATTACTGTAATGGAAACAAAACATAGAGTTTAGAAACAGTAGCTATTTGTACATCTCTGAAATTGTGGGTACCCATACTAGCATGTGAATTATAGGACATTTTTCTAAGTGACTTATTTGTTATACATTGTCTTACATTTGGAAGGCAGAAGTGCATCAAAAGTCAATAGGTAATAATAGTTGCTCTACAATTCTGTGTTTCCCTAAGTCCCCCGATAAAAATAGTACCTCGCTTATGTGGGTAAGCCTAGTGCCCGTGACAGGAAACTGCCCAAAACGCAACGAGGACACTCCACATTTTTACAGTGAAAACAGACACTTTTTGGGGAAAGTGCCTAGCTGTGGATTTTGAACCCTAGCACAGCCGGCACCTAGGGAAACTTAGCAAACATATACATTTTTAAAAAGTAGTCACCCTGAGGAATCCAGGATGGGGTGACTCGAGTGGCTCTCACCAGGTTATGTTACCCAGAATCCCTGCAAACCTCAAACTTTGTAAAAAAAAAAAACATTTTCCTCATTTTTCTGTGATGGAAAGTTCTGGAATCTGCATGGATCCACAAAATTTCACACACCCCGTATTCCCAAAGTCTTCCAATAAAAATGGTTCCTCACATGTGTGGGTAGGCCTAGTGCCCGTGACAGAAAATGGGCTAAAAACCAGAGTGGACACACCACAATTTTACAGTGAAAACTGACCCGTTTTTCACAGTGCCTAGCTTTGGATTTTGAACCCTAGCTCTGCCGGCACCTAGGGAAACCTAGCAAAACTATACATTTTTGAAAACAAGACACCCAGGGAAATCCAGGATGGGGTGACTTGTGGCTCTCACCAGGTTCTGTTACCGAGAATCCCTTGCAAACCTCACACTTTGTAAAAAAAACACATTTTCCTCACATTTCTGTGATGGAAAGTTCTGAATCTGCGTGGATCCACAAAACTCCATCCATCCCCCATTCCCCAAAGTCTTCCGATGAGAAAAGTACCTTACTTGTGTGGGTAGGCCTAGTGCCTGCGAAAGGGAAACGGCCCAAAACGCAATGTGGACACACCACATTTTTACAGTGAAAACTGACCCTTTCTTTGCAAAAGTGCCTAGCTATAGATTTTGAACCCTAGCTCTTCCAGCACCTAGGGATACCTAGCAAATCTTGACATTTTTGAAAAATAGACACCCTGGCAAATCCAGGATAGGGTACTTGTGTGGCTCTCACCAGGTTCTGTTAACCAGAATCCCTTGCAAACCTTAAACTTTGTAAACAAAAAACATTTTCCTCACATTTCTTTGATGGAAAGTTCTGGAATCTGCCTGGATCCACAAAATTCCACCCACTCTGCATTTCCCAAAGTCTTCCAATATAAATGATACCTCACATGTGTGGGTAGGCCTAGTGCCCGCAGCAGGAAGCAGCCCAAAATACAACGTGGACACACCACATTTTTACAGTGAAAATTGACCCTTTTTTGCAAAGTGCCTAGCTGTAGATTTTGAACCCTAGCTCTGCCGGCACCTAGGGAAACCAAGCAAACCTATACATTTTGAAAAACTAGACACCGAGGGGAATGCAGGAGGGGGTGACTTGTGTGGCTTTCCTCTTGTTCTCCTGAGTAAAATGATACCTCCTGTTGCGGCCACTATGCCTACCCACACAAGTGAGGTACCATTTTTATCAAGAGACCTGGGGGAACTATGGGTGGTAGGAAATTTGTGTCAGCCTAGTGACCCCACAACTTTTCCTCCCAGAAAAGTGAGGAAAATGTCATTTTTTCAGCTAAATTTGAGGTTTGCAGGGGATTCTGGGTCAGTTTGGTAGGTTTCCCTAGATAGCCGCCAAGCGCAGGGCCTGAAACCCAGGTGACCCCCCTTGCAAAACCATGCCATTTTGTGTTAGGTAATTTTGATGTTTCCACAATATATTTTGGGCCCTTCCCTGCCGTGGGCACTTGGCCCACCCACACAAGTGAGGTACAGTTTTTATCGGGAGACCCAGGGGAACGCTGGATGGTAGGAAATTTTGTCAGCCCAGTGATCCCACAACTTTCCCACACAGAAATGTGAGAAAAAATAGATTTTTTTCAACTAAATTTTATGTATGTGGGGATTCTGGGTAGGAAAACGTTGGGTGGTCTACACAAGCCATACCTCCCTGGAGTCCCCCTGGTGTCTAGTTTTCAAAGATGTCTGGGTTGGGTAGGTTTCCCTAGATGGCCGCTGAGCGTGGAGCCAAAAACCCAGGTGAGCCCCTTTGCAAAACCAGGTCATTTTATGATAGGTAATTTTGATGTCTCCACAATACGTTCTGGGCCCTTGCCTGTTGCAGGTACTTGATCCACCCACACAAGTGAGGTACCATTTTTATTGGGAGACCTGGGAGAATGCTGGGTGGTAGGAAATTTGTGTCAGCCCAGTGATCCTACAACTTTCCTAAACAGAAAACTGAGGAAAATGTGATTTTGTCAGCTACATTTGAGGTTTGCAAACCATACCTCCCTGGACACCCCATGTAACTAGTTTTCAGAAATGTGGGGGTTTGGTTGTTTTCCCTAGATGGCCACCGAGCGCGAAGCCAAAAACACAGGGGGCCCCCCTTGCAAAACCAGGTTGTTTTGTGATAGGTAATTTTGATGTCTCCACAATACCTTTTAGGCCCTTCCCTGCCACGGGCACTTGGCCCACCCACACAAGTGAGGTACTATTTTTATCGGGAGATATGGGGGAATGCTGGTTGGTAGGAAATTTGTGTCAGCCCAGTGATTCCACAACTTTCCAACAGAAAAATGTGAGAACAATTTAATTTTTTCAGCTACATTTGAGGTTTGCAGGGTATTCTGGGTAGGAAAATGTTGGGGATCAACGCAAGCCACAACTCCCTGGACTCCCACGGGAATCTAGTTTTCAGAAATGTCTGGGTTTTTTAGGTTCCCCTAGATGTCTGCAAACCCGGGACCAAAAATACAGTGCTCACTTATCTATCACAAAACAACCTGTTTTTTAAAGGGGGTCACCTGAGTTTTTGCCCCCGGGCTCAGTGGCCATCTAGGGAAACCTACCAAACCCAGACATTTCTGAAAACTTGACACCGAGGGGAGTCCAGGAAGGTGTGGCCTGCATGGATCTCCCAACATTTTCCTACCCAGAATTCCCTGCAAACTTAAATATAGCAAACAAAATATCAGATTTTCCTCACTTTTCTGTGTGGGAAAGTTGTGGGATCACTGGGCCAGCACAACTTTCCTACCACCCAGTATTTCCCCAGTTCTCCCGATAAAAATGGTACCTCACTTGTGTGGGTAGGCATAGTGGCTGCAACAGGAAATGGCCAAATAGTGTTGTGGAACCTTAAAAATTACCTATCATAAAACGTTCTGGTTTAGACGGGGGGCAACTGAGTTTTTGGCCCTGGTCTTGTAGCCATCTAGGGAAGCCTACCAAACCCACACATTTCTGAAAACTAGACACCCTGGGTAGTCCATGGAGGTATGGTTTGCATAGATCCCTTAACGTTCCCTTACCCAGAATCCCCTGCAAACCTAAAATGTATCAGAAAAAATCCCTTTTTCCACACACTGTTGGTTGTGATCACCGTGCCGGCACAAATGTCCTACTACATAGCGTTCCCCTTGGTCTCCCGAGTAAAATAATACCTAATTTGTGTGGCTGTCCAATGCAGAATCGGCTAAAAATTTACTTTTAGAATTTGCTGTGCTATACCCTTAATCCCTATGTTTTTGTCCCTTCCCAGTCCCAGGCCCTTGGCCCACCCATACAAGTGAGGTATCATTTTACTTAGGAGAACAAGGGGAACGCTGGGTGGTAAGACATTTGTGACATCACAGTGATCTCACATAAAAATGTGTAGAAAAAAAGATTTTTTTCAGCTAATTTTGAAGTTTGCAGGAGATTCAGGTAGGGAAACGTTGGGGGATCTACGCAAGCCATACCTCCCTGGACTCCCCAGGGTGTCTAGTTTTCAGAAATGTGCTGGTATCTGGGTTTCCCTGGGTGTCGGCTGTGCTAAGGCCCAAAATCCACATATAGGCACATTTTTAAAAAAAGCCATTGTCTAGTGGGCTTTTTGCCGCCCTTGGGAGGGCAGATCAGGGGCTATTGCCCCGATATGCCCCAAAGGGGGGACCAAAGACTGTGGCTATTTTTTTGGGGTGTGAGGCATTGGTATGCCCATTCCGGGAAGCCCCCACCCCTACGCATAAAAAAGTCAGTGTTATCCCTGGTGCCTAGTGGGCTCTCTGCCCCCCCGGGGGCAGATCAGGGGCTATTGCCCCCATCTGCATCCTGTGGGGGCAGAAAGGCTGTGGTAATTTTTAGGGGGGTTCTGGGAATTGGCATGCCCATTCTGGGTACCCCCATCCCTGAACTTTGACAAAACTAATCCCTGGTGCCTAGTGGGCTTTCTGCCCCCTGGGGGTGCAGAAAAGGGTTATTTCCCCATCTGCCTCCTGGGGGAAAACAGGCTGTGGCTATTTTTTGGGGGGTGGGTGCATTAGCATGCCCATTTTAGACAACCAGCACCCCCTACTTATTAAAAAAAATCCTAGGTGCCTAGTGGGCTTTCTGCACCAAGGGGTCAGAATAAGTGGCTACTGTTGGATACCTCTTACAAGTGTTTCGGAGCTCGGGGGCTGAGATAGCCCCATGAGCACCGAAACTATGAAACTGAAGTTTCAGTTTAATTTTCAATGCAATGGCGTTAGAGCACCATGCGCGCGATTGTCATTGTAATGAAAATAAAAAAAACGGCCTCTGGAGATTGGGAAAGCTCTTCCCCACCTCCCAAGGCCAACCAAAAAAAAAGGAAAGTGAGGGATTTTGTGAGCCTGTGCTCATGACGGAATGGTTCCGTCATGAGCACAGGAGCACTGGTGCTCATGATGGAACCATTCCATCATGAGCACCCAAGGGGTTAATATTCACTTTCTAGCTGCTGTTCAAAGACTTTTTTTCGATGTAAAAATCAATCTCACAGGAAGAGACTTGTATACAGCCATATTGGAGGCAGGCCGCGAGCCAAAAACATTTTCCTGAGTAAGTATCTTATTACCAGGTCAACAGCCAAATAGTGCAAAATCTCTGCTGTTTACCCAGCTGCTGGAAAAAAAGTAAATAATCGCTGCTGTTTAGCCGGCCAAAGGCTAAATAGTACAGATGATGTAAAATTTGACCAGTGCCGGATAGATAGTGTGAATGAGGTTTGTATTTATCCGGCCACAAAGAAAAAAGGAACTCCAGGTGAAGTTAGCATCATGGCCATCTTGTCATGTGGATGCAACATGTGTCAAGCATTTGAAAGTCAGAGCATATACAAATCTTCAATAGTTTGTAAAAAGGTAAGTGCATGAATTAAGCTATGCTGTTTACAGATGAAACAATGTAAAATCAATTTTGAATAGAAACATTTATGTTATTTTAATATTCAAATTAGACATGTAGAAATCAAACAGAAGCTTCTGGAGGATATGGCACACAGATATTTTATGCTTCAATCAGGGAGTATTTGGCTGTCAGCAAAGAATAATGAGTATGGTTTTAAAGCATGTTACATAAATGTTTTATTCACTCATAAAATACATTGCATTTTAAATGTTCATGCTGCTCCTTTTGATGTTTTTGAGGGCTGAGTTCTTTTTGGGCTTCTTATGGAAGGCCTTGTGCTAGCTTTAGGCTTCTGTTTAAGGTGGATTGTGCTTGCTTACTCTTTCAAATCAACAAGCAGCAGCAAGCAGGGAATACAGGCAGATAAGTGGTATCTGGGCCCCATAGGGAGGAACACATACAGTAGGTAATTGGTGATTGGGGACACAGTGCTACGGTGCATTTGCAGGAGGTAAATTGAACACAACTCTTTAATAGTGCATTTTTGGAATGGGGAAGTGAAAGCAGGAGACAAGCAAGTAATGCTAATTTGCAGGAGGAGTCCACTCTGCTGCCTTGTATAAACACATTTTCCTACTATTCACCAAGAAAAGTAGGTTTATTCCATTGATGTTTTTTGGTCCCATGTAATGAGTTGCCCCATTCAGCTACACTATAATTTTAGTCACCTGCACAATGCATATTGGGAATGGTAGTGTTGATGTTTATCATGTTCAGCAGTGTTCTATGTGGGACCTCAGTTATCTACTTGACAGTGCTGTCTCAGCAAAAGAAATCTGGAAGACAAAAAAACGGTGTGCCAGGCTTGGAAGCTGTATCTAACTAAAGTCATTGTGGAGGGGGGTTGAGGAAAGAAGCAGTAGGAGGAGGAGGATGAAAGGTAGGAGAATAAGGGACAAGCGGTGGACCACTAGCAGGGCTAGGACGACCAGAGTCAGAAGTGCAAGAACCAGAAGAACAAGGCCCAGCGAGACCTAATCTATGAGGATGAGGGTTACAATACCAAAGGGAACCAGGAACAAATAGACAATAAAGAACAGGAAAATTAAAAGCAGCACTAGAGGTACTGGTACCAGGGTGAGAAGAATCAGGAGAGCCAGGATGTTGTGGACTAGGGGATCTGGACCTAGTAGACGAGAGCCGGAAAGAACAAACTGACCAGATTTGGAAGGAACAGAAGGCTCTGGACCATAACAACAAGGAGGGCATGGGGGGCCAGTGCACACCAACCAGGACGAAAGGTACAAGGACAATCAAGGGTTGGAGTAGCAGACTTAAGTAGACAGACCAAAGAGAAGCAGTACCAGGAGACCAATGGAAAGTAGGACAGGAGATAGGAGAGCCAAGATTTCAGACATCAGATCAAGGAAGACCAAGGGTCCAGAAGCAAAAAGACCAGGATGACCACAACCAGTAAGCACCAGGGCTAGCAGGACCTAGAGACCCTATATTAAACTGACCAGAAGAGTTATAAAGGACAACAAAGTTTAGGTCCAGTTTAACCAGGATCAGAGGGTCCAGGAGTATCAGACTCAGGAGGATCTTAAACCAGATTGACAAGAACTACATGAACCTGGGTGACCAGCAACATAGGAACTAGGAGGGCCAGTGCCAGAGAAGATGACACCCACTAGTATTTATTTTATTTTATTTATTGATTTGAAAGGTTTTATATAGCGCTGGCTAGACCCGGGGGTATCAGAGCGCTTTACATGTGCAAAAATAAGATTACAGAAGTTGTTCAAGAGCACAGTATAAACAATAAATAAAATCAAACGCTCCATTGAGGTCTAATAAACAGAGACACAGCAAAAGCAGATAAATTTACATATATAGTGGCAGAGGGAGGGAAAAGATTCAGGGCTGAGCTGCGGGTGAGGTAGAAATTAGAAAAAGGGTAGGCGGGGGAAACCAGGTTGGGGGAGAGGGGGGATGGTCAGCCGGGCGGGGTTTGAAGAGGGAGGAGGAAAGGGATGTGGGAGTAGGGGGGAGAGAATGGGGGTAAGAGTATGAGGTGAGGGAGAGAAGAGGGGAGGGGAGAAGAGAGAGGAGGGAGTAAAGTAGAGGAGGATAAGGATGGAGGAGGTCAGAGGTCTGATTAAGGACCCCAGTATCTGCAGAGGAGGTGCAGTTTAAGGTCTTTTTTGAAGGCAATGTAGGAGGGGTTGCAACACAATTCTTTTGGGAGGGCATTCCAGACGATCAGCGCATTTCCAGAGTAGGAGCGAGATTGAGTGGTTTTCTTTTTGAATAAGGGGGGATGAGGAGGAAAGTGTTAGTGCTCCTCATCGTTCTGGAGCCGCACGCTTTTTAAAGTTTGTTTGTGAGGTACAGAGGGGCATTCTGGTGTAGGGCTTTATGTGTGATGCATGCTGTCTTGTAGGAGAATCTACCTTTAACGGGAAGCCAGTTGAGAGCCTTCAGGGCTGGGGAGATGTGATCAAAACGTTTATAGTCAGTGATAAACCTGGCTGCTAGGTGGAGCACAGATCTGAGTGGGGCTAGGTGGACTTTGGGGGTTCCTGTGAGGATACCGTTCCCATAGTCGATTTTTGAGAGTACCAGGGACTGGACGACCCATTTGAAGTCTTCAGGTGGGATGAAGGGTTTGATTGTATTCAGGTGACGGAGATTGAAGAGAGCTCCTTTAGCAGAGTTTTTTATGTGGTCATTGAGGGTTAGGTTTTTGTCAACGCTAATACCAAGTCATTTCACTGAGTTGGACAAAGAGAGCGAGCAGTTGAGTGCATTGAGGTCAGGGATCCAGGTTTGGATGGGGAGTCCATTGTTTTTAGGGGAGAAGAGGATGATTTCAATTTTCTTGGGGTTAAGTTTGAGATGGTTGGAGTGGAACCAGTGTTGGATCTTGTTTAAGGTATGGTTAGATGAAGTACATCAGAGTGGGACCTAATCTTATAGTAAAGTTGGGTGTTGTCAGCATAGAGATGGTAGTTCATTCCAGCTTGTTTCAGGATGAGGGTAAGAGGTTCCATAAAGAGGTTACAGAGAGAAGGGGAGAGAATAGAGCCTTGGGGGACGCCTAGGGAAACCGGACAGGGGTTAGATAGAGAGTCGTTCATTTTGACTTGTGTTCTTTGTTGGAGAAATGAGGTGAAACATATAAGGAACAGACCGTTAAGGCCAAAGCGGGACTTGAGTGAGTTGAGTAGGGAGTTGTGGTTGACTGTATCAAAGGCAGCCGAGAGGTCAAGGAGAATGAGTAGGCAGGATTCACCGTTGTCAAGGGAAGAGTGGATGTCATCGATTATATTTAGCATGGCGGTTTCAGTGCTGCAGCCTTTTCTGAAACCGGATTGCAAGGGGTCTAGAAGGTTGAAGTTGTTAATGTTTTTATCTAGTTGAAGCAGAGCACATTTTTCCAGGGCTTTGGAAAGAAGTGGTAGGTTAGAGATACGGCGGAGGTTGTTCAGGTCATTAGGGTCTGAGGTGGGGATTTTAGGGATAGGCGTGATTTGGCCGAGTTGAAGTGAGTCCGGGACACAACCTGTGGAGAAGGAAGTGTTGATGATGTTGGTCCAGTGAGGGGCAATAATGTGGTTGAGATTCTGGATAAGACTAGAGGGGATAGGGTTTTTGGTGTGTGAGGAAGGCGTAAGTTTGGTGACGATGTTAAAAACTTTGAGCTCAGTCACGCGGTGGAAGTTAGTCCAGGATGCATTGTTTTTCAGTTGCAGGGGGGGAAGGCTGGATTCAGAAGGGGTAGTAGCAAGAGGGAGAGTGGAAGGGTAAGGAGACAGAGTCAGGACGGGGGGATCGTTTAGTGTAGTGTCAGCGACGAAAGGGGAGTTGGGTGGGATCTCAGTTAGATGGAAGGAGCGATCGATTTTGGTGATTTTATCCGAGAAGAAGTTGGAAATTTCCTCACATCTATTTGTTGAGGCAGTAAGTTTGAGGGGGGCTGTGGATGTTTGGTTGCGAACAATGTTAAATAGTTCTCTGGGTCTGTTTTTGGCACGATCGAGTTGAGTTCGGAAAAAGGAGGCCTTTTCCTTGAAGATGTGTTTTTTATAGGAAAAGTTCGGTGAGCTCATTTGCGTCTTGGGAGAGAGGGGTGAGAAGAAGTTGAGCTTGTAGCTTAGACTCAAGTTCGCCAGGAGGGATTTGATTGAGGTTTCTGGTCCATTTCAATGGTATGTGATTTTTAATAGGGGGGGAGGGGAGCGGATTCAATCTTGAACAGGATGAGGTGATGGTCAGACCAGTCAATGGGGAGGATGCTGGAGATGGAAGCCAGGTCATTATTGGATATGATGGCATTGAGAGTGGCACCTTTGGTGTGAGTGGGTGAGTGACAAAGTTGAACAAGGCCATTGATCTCTAGAAGATTGTTGAGATGGGTGACTGTGGGGTCAGCAGCATTGTTCTAGTGGATGTTAAAGTCTCCAAGGAAGAGGTTTTCCGAGTTGGAGAGAGAGGTTTGAGAAAGAAGGTTGGATAGTTCCTCAGCGAAGGGAAGTGGATCACCCGGAGGGTGGTATATGTTATGTAGGCGAATTGGGAGGGAACCCTGCATAGTGAGTTCTGCGCCAAGATATTCAAAGGTTAAGTGGTCGGAGTTTTTAACACAGGAGAGTTGCAGTTCATTTTTGTAAATAATTGCTAGGCCACCTCCAATTCTGTCTGGTCTATCTTTCCTAATGATGGAGTAGCCAGGGGGGGTGAGTAGGTCAAGGATGGCTGTTGAGTGGTCATTAAGCCAGGATTCTGTAAGGAAGGCAATGTCGATGAATTCACTGAGGAGGGTTTCCGATATTTCAGTTGCGAGTCGGACAGCCGAGCGGCAGTTAACAAGCATGCAGGAGAGGGGCTTAGGGTTGGCTTTGGTGGTAGGGCACAAGTGTATGGTGATAAGTTCGGTTTGGGGTCTGGGCGAGGTGGGAGAGGAGGGGGTTCTGCTCGTTCCCAAAATCACTGGGATGCTGGAAAAAGGGGGGGTATGATCAGGGGTCAGGGGTTTGGGAAGGTAAGAGTTGCATAAGTCCGTAGTGGCAGAGGAGGAGAGACCGTTCCTAGCATGATGCAGCCTAAAAGATGTGTTGCAGAGGGGAATAGTTTCCCAGAGGTTAGGTTGGGAGGGGTAAGTGAGGCAAGGGCAGGCGGAGCCATTCTGATTGAGGAGGGTCTTGTTGTTAAGGGCACTAAAATCTTCTCTGAGTTTCATAAGTTCAGTCTGAACGGTAGAGAGATTCAGTTCAATGTTGGAAAGTGTCAGAGCGATAAGGTTGAGTGTTTGCTTGGGCGGCGAGGAGGGGGGAGCATGGGGGTTCAATGTTGGCCGGAGACGAGAGCCTAACGGGTGGAAGGGGGGAGATGCAGCATGGGGGAGTCAGAGGGGAGCTAGGGAGGTTGGACGTTGAGGTGGAGGGGTCACTCATGCAGGTAGGTCTGGAGACTGGGGGAGGAGATATGATGGAGAGAGGGGAGAGGGGAGGTAAGATCATAATGAGGGGGAGGAGTGTAGTTCGGTGGTGGAGATATAGGTGTAGTGGGGGAGCGGTGGGAAGCAGTGGGTGAAGGGGCCGGGACTTAATTGCATCTGCGTGCGTGGGGAGAGTGTAGTTCGTAGTGGGTGTTGTAGGCACCGGGAGGTGGGAGGGTGGACGTTCAGGGTGGAGGGATCCGGGAGATGTGGGGAGGTCATCGGCAGTGAGGTGGGTTTGGGGATGTCGGTCGTTAGATAAGGTGGGGATTTGGGTGGTGCGGTGCGCATTTAGGGTGTCTTGGGGGTGTGGGCTCCAGGCAGGGGGAGGGGGGATGTCATGTGGGTGTCAGACAGTTGGGAGGGAGAGGGTTTGGGGGCAGGTTTGGATAGAAGGTCTGTCAGGGAACTGAAGTAGTGGTCGAAGGTGTTGAGGTGGTGTTTGGATGCTTGAATGAGAATGTTGCCGGTTTTGAAAATGGAGATGTCAATTTCTCCACTAAAAGCTGGGGATGGGGAGGTAGATAGTTTGAAACCATATGGGATATTGTCGGATTTAGTGATTGTGAGATGGCTCAGGAAGATGCTTTTCCATTTGGAGGGGCATTTGGAATAGAAAATAAGGTTAGTTTTTATAGGCGAGGTGAGGCTTTGGTAGGAATACCACTACCAGGAGAAGCATGATTGAGGGTACCATCAATCAATCAGGGAATTGTAAGCGCGCTACTCACCCATGAGGGTCTCAAGGCGCTGAGGGGGGGTCCGCAGATCTGTTGAGCCGAAGAGCCAGGTCTTGAGGGTCTTCCTGAAGGTGTTCAGATAGGGGGCGCATCTGATGTCTGCCGGTAGCTCGTTCCAGGTCTTGGCTGCAATGTGAGAGAAGGATCTTCCACCTACTCTGGCTCTGTGGATGCACAGGGTTTCGGCCAGTGCGAGGTTGGAAGATCGGAGGTTTCTTTTGGGTACGTGGAAGTTGATTCTGTCATTGAGGTATTTGCTTCCGTTATTGTGTAGGCATGGTCAGATGGACAAGAACAGGGAAGAATAGGAAAACCTAGAGAGCTAGAGAACTAGAAGGGTGGGCCAGGAGGTCAGGGAACTATGAGTGCTAGGGAAACTAACGCCAGTGGAACAAGCACCAGAAGACCCAATATATGAGGACCGGACAAAGGAGTATCAAAACTAAGACCAGAATTACATGGACCAAGGTGACCAGCATCAGAAGGATTAGGAACAGGCAAACAAGGGGAGTATATAAATGAGGGGAGCAGGACCAGGAGGAATGATGGATGAGAATGAAAAGGTCAGGATCAAAAGCCTTTGAAACATGAAACCCATGAATCATATGACTATGGGCAGGAGTACAAGGGAATGACAACCTGTCAAATCAGCACCAGGAGGTGCACGGTCAGTAAGTTCTTAGAATAGCATGAACTGGAAGTCAAGGAACATCAGAACTAGAAAAGGCTGGAATGGTCTGTGACAGTACAAGTTACTGCAGAGCCATGCCAGCAAGGATCAGGAGTCAGAGAGCCAGAAGGATCAGGACCAGATTGGAGAGGACTATGAAGATCAGGACTTGAAGGGCAATGGCCAGTACGTCCAGGATATGAGGATAAGCAGAACGGGGATTAGGAAGGCTAAGGGGGGCAGCACCAAAGGCACCCGGAAGACCAGAGCTAGAGGACTAGGAAAACATAAAAGATCATGCACAGGAGGACTGTACACAAGTCTAAGAGGGTCATGAAGATCAGGACCTCAGGGACCATGGCTCAGATTGCCAAGTGGGGAAGAGCAATTATTACAAGCAGCAGGACAAGTGTGAAGAGGATCTGAGGTAAGAAGTTCAGCTAGCATCTGAAAGCCCAAGTGGAATGACAGCGGTGGGCAGGAGGACCAGAACCAGAATGACCTGGCTCAGAAGGATCCAAACAAGGAGAATCTGGATCAAGAACTCCTGGATTAATGGCTGCATACCACTAGGACTAAATGTATATGGTGCAGATACAGGAAAACAAGAACAAGCCAAATCAGGAGGACAAAGATGAGAATAGCAGAATACAAGAAGAAATATGGAACAGGATCAGCAGCGCCAGGGCTAGGAGTTTGACGGTGAGGAGAACCAGAAAAAGGAGACTAGGACCAAGAGGATGACATAAATAATAGGGCCCAATGGTCCAAGACTTGAGGAGCCAGCAAAGGCCATGATGGCCAAAAGACAAAGTGTATTATATCATGGCCAAAAGGCAAAGTTTATGATGACATGCACAAAAGGATGAGAAGGACCACGATAACCAGGACCAAGGAGACCAAGATTAAGATAGCAGGTGGGTCAAGACAAGAAGAACTAGGTCCAGAGGAACACAAACTATATGAAACATGATTAAGAGGATCAGGTACAATGGGCAAGGAATCTCAAGAAGGACAAGTGCAATGAAAATCAAGAATCAGGAGTACCAGCAGGGACACAAGCAGCCATAGTCAGAAGGAAAAATTCTAAGAAGATCAGAAAACAAAGGACTATGTTGTTCAGGAAGATCAGGGCAAAGAGGATCAGGACTTTTTGTACCAGGACCAAGAGGTCAGGGTCAGGGTAAAAAGGACGATCAGGACCAGGGACATCAGAACCAGGATAATCTCCACCTGGAGTTATAGGCCACATGGCTAGGAACAGGATGGCCAGGAAGATGAGAAATAGGCTGGCCAGACCCAGGAGGACCAGATAAAGGTAGACCATGAAGAGATTGTGTGTCAGCTTGAGGACAAACAGCAGGAACACCAGGGACAAGAGGATCAGTACTAGATCCAGGAAAACAAGATCAAGGCCAATAGGACAAGGGGCCAGAATAAACAAGGAGATGAGGGGGTTCAATGCTAAGAATATCAGGAGGACAAGAACAAGGAGGACCAGTTTCAAGGAGGATTCAAAGGATCAGCACCAATAGGACCAGTAACAGGCCTAGGAGTGCCAGAAGGACCATGACGATAGGACCAGGGGAAGCAGGACAAGAGTATGGAAGATCAGGAGGACCAGAACAGCTAGAGACAGGAAGACCTCAGGGGACTGGACTTTAGTGTCCAGGAGGACCAGGATGAAAACAAAAAGACTCAGTAGGACCCAAACAACGAGATCCTGGACCAAGAGAGCCTCGACCATTGGGTAAAGTGTCATAAGAACCATGAGGACAAGGCATAGGGCCAGAAGGACAAAGATGATCAAAAGCAGGAAGACAAAAGCTAAGATGGCAAGGCCTAGGAGGGCCAGGACACAAGAGGCTAGGAAGGCCAAGAGAACCAGCAACACCAGAAACGGATGTTGTGGGATCAGATGAGCAGTGTGGGAAGGATCAGAAGGTCCAGGTTAAATGGACGGGGTCAAGAGGATCAGTAAAGTAAAGAATGAGCTAGGAGAAGGGAGTCTGAAAGTACTGCAACGGCCAGCAGGACAAGAATAAAGAGGATTTGGCATACAAAGACCCAAACAAGGAGGACCAGAAATAAAAGGATCAAGTCTAGTGGACACAAAACCAGGAAGAGAACATGAACTGTGGGAACCAGGTATTGGAAGACCATTGTAAAAGCAAACCAGAATGACAGTGGGGAAGACTAGAAGAACAGGACCTGAAGAATAAAGAGGAGATGGCCAGGCAACAAGAGCCAACAGGACAAGAGCAAATAGGACCAGGGCAGTGAGGACCAGTGGAACTACAATCAAGATGTTTAGGTTGTTCAATTCAAGAAGGCCCAGGAGTACCAGGACCTGGCATAACAGGACAAGCAGAACCAGGATGAGGAGGAAAAGGAAGACAAAGAAGGCCCGGATGACAGGAGCCATGATAACCAAACTGGGTGGCTAACAACAGCATGACCTGAACAAAGGGGATCAAGATAAAGAGGACAAATTAGTCCAAGATGACAAAAAGCTGGAGGACCAAGCCCAAAGGTGTCATAGAATGTTGGAGGAGGACATGGAAAACTAGTTGGGTCAGGAGCATGTGGACTTGGTCCATTAAGACTAGGGGCCAGATGGGGGAATATAAGGTGGACTAGAAGGTTCAGAAGAAACAAGTCCTTGAACAGGGCATGGGAGGTCTAGAGGGTTCAGAACCAAGGGACCAGTACCTGAAGTTCCAAGTGGAGCAGGAGGACTAGGAACTGGGGTATTAGGACCAGATGGTGAGGATCAAGGGAACCAGGCCATCCAGATCCATGAGGATCATACCCGGACCAAAATGACCAGTCCTAGCCTAAAAGGACCTAATAAAGAGGACCAGGACCAGTAGAGGCAGTAAGAGGTGAACCACAATAACAAGGACCAGGGCAAGGAGAATCAGGATGTCCCAAACTAGGAAAATTAGGAGTGCCAGCCATTGGAGAACCAAGACAACATGGCTAGGTGAATAAGGACTCAGCAGACCAGCAGGATGAGGATCAGTAGTACAATGGTCAGGAGGCCCAGGAAGGGCTAATGCAAGGATGAGCTAGAAGCAGGCCCTGGAGGACCAGGGTCAGGAAGGAATACAACAAGGATGCTCAGATTCAGGGAAAGCTAAACCAGGACCATTGTAAAGATCAGGAGGACCAAAACAACCCATTAAAGGAGGACTTGGATTAGGTCTAGGAGGAGGAAACGTATGTGAGTCTTGTCCATATGTATTAGGATTTCCCTTTTGTAAATGGTTTTTATTCATGCTTCTTATGCTGTCAAATCCTGGTAACCCCCACCACTTCAGCCCACATATAGAACTGGTGAGTAGTTCCTGAAAAATCCGAGCATGCAAAGTGAATATAAAACACTGGGCTGTTACACTCTGACCTCAGAGTGAAGAAAACGCAGTCTGATGCTGGCACCGTAGTCTGAGGGTGGATCCAAGGGCATAGGAACCAAAACTTGGCAGAGGAGTTTAAAGGTGGACAGGTGAAAATGAGTGTGGTCTGTAAACGATGGTAGAAAGGGTTTTTAGAAACCCATCTGGCTGAAGTCAGCAAAAATGTTTAATTGCTAACAATGGGATCAAAGGGATATGGCAATGAGCAAAGGGAAGCTGAAGATCATAAGAAGGCTCAGATGAGCTGAAGAGGGGGTGATGGAGGATCCAGATAGATCATTTCAGATGGACCAGAGAGGGATTATGTGTTACCCCCTGATACTTGCAGTGACATTCCATCTGTGTTTATGTGAGGTGGATATGTAGCAAGGGTCAGATTTACTTAGAAGTCACGCAATGCAAGGCAGCAAGACAACTTTCTGCACTGCATTGAGTGACAGGGAGAGAGGAGAAATACCCCACATTTACTAAGATATCACACACTTCTACTCTCTCTCTCTTTGCTGGTCCACTATGTGCTGCCTTGCGCCAACTCAGGCACCTTTGAGCATGGTGCAAGGGTGCCTGCATTTCAAGTAGGATTGTTTTTGTGCTGTAGGGTGGCCATCGTAGGAAGGACTTTACACCATCTACCTAATTGGAGTAAAACCTGTCTGGAAAAGTATAATGTCCCCACCATCCTGGGGGAAAACAACTAGCATGGGCAAGCATTTGTTTTTCAAATGTTTTCTAGCCAGCTATGATGTATGACTGTACTGTTCTTCATATCTTTCATCCACAGACAGTAACCATCAATGTAGAGAGTTTTCCAAAGGGAAAGCTGACAATAGACAGATCTACATTTGACTGGCAAAGCTCACTCAGGATGTTAGAGGAATTGCTGTCCCCCATCCTGGCAGAGTTAACTCCATCCTTAAAACTATACATTTGGTCCATACTGTTGTAGGGATTCTGCACATATACAGAGCTATGCACAGCATAGTAGGACCTCGGAGTATAGTGGTGAACCAACCATGCACCTTAGTACCCACAATCCCAATCCGACTAGCTTTAGCGTCTCATTCGCAGCGAAGCTACCAATGATTAGACAACTCAGAACACGGTCTCTCTCAGGACTCGCGGAAGCAAGAACACTCTTTCATAACTCACTCATACTTGTCCACAACGTGCGTAATAAGAGACACGGTATAGTTTAAATTGTTTATTTCAACTATCGTGCTCTAAGATACAGTACACGTGCCAGTACTATCAGCATAATGCATACTGATAAAATAAGAAGCATAGTTACAATTCCATAGAATACAAACGGGGACAACATTTTATAAAGACAGTGGATACAGGGCTAAATGGCCTTACCACCCTCCCCGTGCTATAAACTAGTTTATTATAAAAATAGAAGACCTCTGGGCTTTGTCAGGCGGACCCCCATACCTCAATATCTAGATGCAAGGTTTAAATCATCAGACAAGCACAGCTCTTCTCCCTGGAAAGGTTTTTCTCCAAGTGCCACAAACAGCGAGATCACAATATTAAAAGCACACAAATTTCTCCAGTGCAGCTGTATTCTGTGTTATGTCTAAGTGCGAGGGCTGACCAGATCAGCAAGAACAAGGGACGTTGTTTTTGACCTTGTACATGATGTGCAGACGAAACCCACAGGGAAGAGAAGAAAAGGTGAAAGGCAAAAAGGCAGACAGTTCTAATATAGCCGGGCACAAGCAGAGGCTGGAAAAACAAAGTCACAAAGTAACGTGTGCAAAAAGGCATCATGGCAGCCAGGCCTAAGCTAACTTAGCAATGTAGACAATGAGGCCACAAACCACACTACACCCTCCCTGGTCAGTCCATAGGCGAAGACATGGGACCGAAAACAGAGTTCAAATAGATGGAGAAGAACGTAAACATCTATTTAGCTGTAGTCCTCAATGAAGGACAGCGAATGGGAAAAAAATTGCAGGATAAAAAAAAAGTCCAGATAGGGCCAAAAACCCCCCAAAAAATACAGAGAGTCAGGACGCTGAAAGCAGAGGCCCCCTAATCCAATAGAGTGTAAGTGCAAAAAACCGCCACACCTTCCAAGAGGACATCGTTGGAATCGTCCGAAAAAAGAGACGCCATCCAGTTCAACAAATCAAAACTACATTCATGGTCCTCACAAGAGGGAGCAGTGATCAGCATTGCAACTTGCGTGATACTCAACATAACTTTGTTGTAGGAGAGTCCGAGCAGCCGCCCAGATATCCCATTGCGCCAAAATCCCAAGTGCTGCCGCACGCGCCATCAAGCCATCGCCGGAACAGTCCCATTCATGGGCCTCTAAGGGACCCATTAACTGGCCAAAATCCGGGTCCGACAGAGATGTATTGGAAAGGCAAAAATCCAAGGACCAAGAGAAAGGACATCGGATGCAAGATATCACAGGTTGCACGCAAGTGAAATACGCAAAGCGAAAAGAAAGTCTATAGGACACACTGAGTGTCGCCAATGGTAGGACGCCAAAGCTGATGAGGATGCGTTCACGGAGCATCCGGAGTCGACCTTGGTCGAGAGACCCCCAGGAAGTGCAGCCATTGCGTAGCAAACAAATTAAAAGTAATATTCCAGCAGCTAAGGCTAGGAGCAATGGGAAGCCTCCAAAGGCGCTGGAAAAAATAGAATGAATAAAAGCCGGAATTACACCAAATATAGCTTGAAAAGAGGTAACAAGGCCGGAGCCCACAACTTTAAAAAAGTGCACAAGACCTTCGGTGGCAGAAGCATTGAAAACATGGTGAATCAGCTCACCGAAATGTTGTGGGAGGTTTGTGTTCAAAAGGGCCTGTATCTCACTGTGGCTACAAGCCACCTGGAGGATGAAGGTCTCCCGTGTGGATGTGAGCATAACCTCCTCGTTCAATAATAGCGCCTTTATTCTGCTCAATTTATTGAAATCCGCCTTCAAAGTCGGAATGGAAGGCCAAATGGAACTATCTAATATGTCGTGCGGGGGAGGAAAAAGCACATTTTTGCAGCACACAACCCGGTGGGAAACTGTTACAATATAGGGGATGCCGGCCAGCATTCCACAGCAGTTCTGATTATTCAGAAGGAGATAGCTACCATTTGCAAGCACAGTGAAAGTAGGTGATATAACAGGAGCAGGAATGCCCTTTAAGACACAAGCAAGATTCGGAGCTGAAACATTACAAGCCCCGTGCAATTTAATGTTTTTACAAATTAGTGAATGACCCACTGTAGAATCGCAAGACTCCCCTGTGAGAAAAACTTCTTTTCCGTCCCTTAGGCATCTATATATGAAAGGCAGGGACCAAAGTTCATGCAAGAAGGCACTTCCCAAAGGCTGAAAACGGCCAACAGGATAATGTTTCATGCAGGAACTGAACTCAAATAAAGAAAAAGGCAAAGCGATAACCCTGTGTACTAGCCACACTGCAGAGTCCAACTCCGCCACAGAGAATGGTAACGGCACTATCTTCTCGATATGTAAGAGAGTGTATGTTGCAACTTTCATGGACATGAATTGCTGTTTTTCAGTTAAATTAAAAGGCAGGAATAAGGCTGACGTGTTTAAAAAATGACAAGGAACTTTACCCATTTTTAGTGTTTGCAAAGTCCATGCAAACTGCATTACTGAACGCAACTGATTCTGACCATGATATAACACAGACACATCATCCTGTACAATATCAACAACAGAGGAAACAATATTCTCTAATGTGTAAATGCGGGAAGACAGGGTATTAATACTATTGTCAACAACAGAAAGCACCTTTTCTAGATTTGCTTGATCGATTTCCCGAAGACGGGAAGCAGCTTCAATTTGCGAAAGCTTCCAGAGTTCATTGTAAGTTTCATAAATGAATCATTTGGGTCGAGGACCACGAGGCCCCAGAACAAAATCGGACAGATCAATGTTGCCTGATAGGAGGGATAAATGTTGTTTTACAGAATCTAACGAAGAGTGCTGCAACCACTGTTTACACAATTTACCAACAGAATATGTTGTAACAGTACGAGAGTCAGAGAACCTCGGATCTGGCCTATCCTGTTTGTAACAAGGAGCTGAGTCATGAAAACACAGTTGGCAGGCATTTGATGCTATGGGCCAAGCCAACCAGGGTGACTGAAAAATCATAGAGGTATTAAACAAATTGTTTTGAAACAAAGCTTGCAAATTGGTTAGTGAAATATTAAAATGCAAGCTGTCATTGGGAGTGGAAGACAATGGGGGAATGGAGGGTGCATTCAATTGTTTAGAAGTAGCCAAACCCCAACAGGTCGTTTGATAGATCGTACGATTTAAAAACAAAATTTGGGCCGGGATGAGGCAAGCACGGTGTAAGGCTTCCGTGCCTCGGACCTGCCATGACTTGGTGCCCCAAATAGACTTTAAGTCAGTGGTGTCCCGCCAGGGTTCATAACCACCCACCACTAATGCGTTCAAGAAGGAACCCGAATATAGCAATTTGGTGTGGGTCAACATGATCTTCTGAGCGGACGAAGTGTTCAATTTAAAATAATAGGACCCAGGGTTTGACCTATCAAAGTCTGTAAAATAAGTAAATTTACTTCGAAGAGTGTGGGAGCTACCTGACAAAGGGGTCGGACAATGTTCCCATTGGGTGTAATTAAAAGGACCCCGAAGAGTACTTGGTTTATGGAGAAAGTGGTTGCCCCAATGCTGGTAACAATATAAGTCAGCATAACTTGCAGAATTTAAATACAGGTCTTCAACATTAAAAGCAGCATAATATTTCAAATCATAAAATAACGATTCAACGGCATGCACATCCCAATCATCAGAATGAATATTACTTTTAACGACATCACCCATGGAAACACGAAGGACATTCGGTACATTAATAATCTCGGTTGGTCCATGAATTTGGAAATTTACTGCATCCCATACAATGCCATCAGCGACTGGGAAAGCTAAAATGTTCACAAATGTGTGGTCACGCTTCATGATGTGACAGGAAGAATGCGGAGCCAAAGTTCCAGCGACACTGTTCACTGCAGAGCATTCTGGTAAATAGCGACCATTGATTAGTAAGAAAAAAACTGTCACAAAGTCCACGGACATGAACAGAAAAATTAGGCATAGTACCAACCAGATGTATGTCCAGGGAGGGACCAAAAAATTGTCTCTGAACCAGGATATAAAAATACTGAAGCTGGACGGGATAAGTGATGAGGTGGAAGCAGAATCAAAGGAAAAATGGTTTGGGCTCAGTGGTGTTGTCGGTAAATAAGCCACCGACTCAGTGGCGGGATAGGCATACTCAGTCTCCTCGTTGCAGGAAGAAGCCAGGAAGTCGAGCAGGCGATCAGGCAAATCGACCATCTCAAAGGCAACATCAGTGTCTGTGTAAGGTGTAGGGCCACAAACAGGAGTCCTTGAAATGGCTGGACATGATACGGCAGGTGTCACGCTATTCAGGATCGGCCAGATGTTGTAGCTTGACATTGTCCACTGAGATGTTTCTGTTGTCCTTGCGACCAGGAAGCAGTGGTAAAATGACTGTACGAGTACCCTTCAAGCCAAGGACTGGAACCGGTGCACGATAAGAGGGGCCAAATTCTTTTTTGTTCTCCACCTTCTCTCGGACCAGATCTCCAACCTTCGGAAGCCAGCCGGCAACCGGAATCTGCAGCGCAGCGTCAGTGGCTGAAGGCAAGTGTTCGTTAGCAAGTTTGTCACAGGTCTCTTGTAAGTCCTGCAACATAGTAGAATGATTATCTACGTCAAAGATTGCGGCACTCGCCGCCATGTCTAGACCATCAAGGTCTGGCACAAACATTTGGATGCCAAAGAGCATTTTGTATGGGGTCCGCCCACCCAGAGATCTTCTAGGGAGATTATTATGTGCACGTTGTACGCTATACATGTGGGCCAGCCAGTTCCTGCCAGTACCTAAGACTCTAGCTGTCAAGGATTGCTTTAAGTCACGGTTCATTCGCTCCACAATCGAATTACCCTCAGGTCTATATGGAGACGAAAATTGCACCCGCACCCCCAGTGACCCCATTGCATCCTTGTACGCCTTAGAGGCGAACGCTGGACCTTGGTCGGAATGGAAGGTGCCACAGGCAAAAATTCCCACAAAGACACGCAAATCCCTTATGACATTTCGAGCGTCAGCACTCCGTTGTGGCCAAACCCAGATGAAACGTGTGCACGAATCACTGCAACTAAGATGTATTTATATGCAGTGTCAGAAGAAAATGGACCGCAATGATCCAGGTAAACACACCCAAAAGGTTTGTTAGAAATGCAGAGCTGTGTTTGCGGTGGTCGTGTAACCGTCGAAGGCTTAATTTGCTGACAAACATCACAAGAAAGCACATAAGTACGGGTCTGTTTATATAAACAACGCCACCAGTAACGCTGCTGCAAGATGGAAACAGTCGCAGATATGCCAGCATGGGCCGAAGCCAAGCCTTCGTGTGCGGCCGTTATCAAGGAAGGTCTGCGGTCCGCGTTGGGAATCAGCCGATCAACAACGTCTGGAATTCTTACGTAAGGAACCTGTTCGGGACTTAATTGATAAGAGTACTTGGAAGGGAAACCCTGTGGGTAATTAGCACCTTCCTTTGCTGCAGCAATAGCTGCCAAAATCTCATTATCTATTTTAGTCATGGATCTTGTAACTGCTGCTACTGAGCACGTGGCTACTGCTGATTTGGCAGCTTCATCTGCCAAACTGTTACCTACCGCGTGTGCGCCCACACGCTGGTGGCCAAGGGTGTGAATCACCTGTGTGAGAGGCAAACGTTGTTTAAGATCTGCAACTCGAACCCAAAGCATCTTCTGCTTAATTGTGCTGCCTTTAGCATCTTTATAGTCGCTTTGCGACCAAAAGAATAGGTTGTCATTGAAAGATTGAACACAGTAGTAAGAATCGCATACAATAAGAGTCTGGATTTGCGAACTCAAGTGCGAGCACCAAGGCACGCAGCTCGGCCAATTGTGCAGTACTATCTCCTAGTGCCTGTGTGTACACTACATTCGACTTGAACTCTCCGTTCACCATATTACCTGCAACAATAGCACACGCTGCGGAATAAGCATGCTTTGAACCCGTGGCCGGTTGTGCCGAACCATCGGTGTAAATAATGCACTTGTACTCCTCAAGCGGCAGCAAAGACAGAGGAGGAGGATGAACAAATTCATACTGTAAGAACTCCTGTGTCTGAAGAGAGGAATCAAAGATAAAAGTGACATCCGGGGACGTCAGAGATGCAGCCCATTGTATCCAACGGGGGTGCAAAGACTTAGAGTTCAGGACACTTGCCTTCGTCACTGCCTCATGGGCAGGATATGGTGTTACCACCAAAATGCGTTTTCCCTGTGCCAGTGCGCGTTCCTTTAGAATCGCCATTTGCACTGCAGTCAAAACTTTCTCCACAGAGGAAAAGCGCAACTCTGCTGAAGTGTAAAGATGTGACTTGTATGCAATCGGTACTGTGTCACCTTCGTTAAAGGTTAAGTACGTGAAACCCACTGCCCCTGGTACAATTCTAATCACCAGGTTTGTGTGGTTATCACGAGTCAACAAGAACTTAAATTCAAGTAGATCAGACTGCAAAGAGTGCAGTATAGAGGAATGCTCAGGAAGCCAGCATGACTTCGAAAAGTTGGGCTGTATCAAGGCATATAGAGGCTTGATACGCTGGGCATATTCGGGAATGTAAGTACGCCCGAAGTTTAGAAAACCCAGTAATGACTGAAGCTTCTTCAGGGTGGTTGGAGGGCGCAAAAGTGCGCACTTCTCCAAGAAATGGGGAGCTAAGCCCCTACCTTCATTGTTGAGCTCATAGCCCAAAAACAAAACGGTAAATTCAGCAATGTGAGATTTGGCAAAATTAAATTTGGATCCTAAGACCGCAAATTCAAGAATAATGCGGTCCACACGTGAAAGATGCGGCCATAATTAGTCATCTGTCAGATAGATATCGTCGACGTACGAACACGCATCTGGGTCTATGCTGTCCAACAAAGAGACAACACGGGCGGCGAAGACACCCGGGCTGTTCTTGTAGACCATGGGCAAACGCCGAAATTTGACATGTTTTCCACCGGAAGTGAAAGCGCTCCATTGGCTGCACTCCGGGGACAAGTTGTGCGTGTAAAATCCATTGGATAGGTCAAGTGTCGTTTTATATTTTTTACGAACAAGACTGTCGACAAGCGCAGAACTGTGGGTATTTTGTACCGCAAAGGTCCGACAATGAGAGTTCAAATGTCGGTAATCCAAAACTAGGCGGTACGATCCATCAGGTTTAGAAACCGCAAAAAGGGGATTATTCATTGGTGACACACATGTTTCAATTACTCCTTGATATTCTAACTGTGTCAGTGTAGGAAGGTGGAATCTGACTATATGGTTGCCCCCACTTTTTTTTATGGTGTTTTGCTGGTTTATGACTTAGTTGGACTGGGATCCTGCTATTCAGGGCCCCAGTCTATCTGCTTTCTCTGTAAAAAGGTTTCCATGTGCCTTAGGCACATCTCTGATTGGAATCTGGAGTGCCCTTATAAGTCCCTAGTATATGGTATACTATGTACCAAGGTCATAGGTACCTCAGAGGCCTGCCAGGGGCTGCAGCATGTATTATGCCACCCCTGGAAGGCCATCCAAACTGACACCACAGGTCTGCTACTGCAGCCTGGGTAAGGTGGTGCATGCACACATATAAACCTATAAGTCACTCCTAAGGCAGGCCTTATCAATCCTAAAGGCAGAGTGCATGGTTCCTATGTGAGAGGGTGCCCCTGCATGAGCAGGGCCCCTCTGCAGCGTTCGGAGACCATCTCTGATGCTGTTTGTAGTGCAGCCCGACCATATACTCTTAAGCGCATTATATCGTCGCGGTAAAATGCTAACTTTGGAATGGCTGCACCTAAACATGTCGTGTTTGGTGTCAAACATCTTGGAATACTACCCCCCGCCAATCCTGGCGGCGGGGGTAGCATTCCACCCTTCTAGAGGGAAAGACATGTTAACTCTGGCTTACCCGGTAACTTCTTTCTGAAGCCCTGGCATCACAAAATGGATGCTGCTGCCACAGACACAAGTCTGGCCTCCTGCTGCTGGACGAAACTCCGGCAGGGGAGGCCTGGACAATAGGTTTCCTGTTGCAGGGAGGTGTGACCACCTCCCCAGACAGGATAATGTGTATTGGGGCTGGGTGGGTGCACTCTTAGAGTGCTTTGAAGTCCTGCACTGGGGAGCAAAAGGCTCCTCTGTGCATATGCCAGTTCAAACCGGCTCAGGGGCCACCTGCCCCTGCTCTGGCGCGAAACTGGACAAAGGGAAGTGGGTGTAGCCACCCCTCCCTTGACCCTCCCATAGGTGGGGTCATAGAGTTAGTCCCTCCCTGTTTTACTGGTTAAAATGGGGAACCCTTGCCACAGCAAGATTAGATTATACCTGGATGAAACTCTGAAACTGAATCCTGGACCTTTGACGCTCTACTCACGATTAGAGGACTGAAGAATCTCCCTTGGGGTCAAGGAGTGACTCCCCTGCTTGGCAGGCACCAAAGAAGCATCTGTCCAGTTCGCATTTCTGAAGCTCCTGTCGGACGCCGAAGTCATCGCATCACCAGAGGTAGATTCTCAGACTTCTCCAAGGCTACCCTGAGTCCCCAGCAAAGCTGAGGCCCGTGGCTATCGTGGTTGACTTGAGACCGTGACCCCTGGAGACCGAGCACATTTGCAAGTGCATCATCTTCTGGGTCTCCCAAGAAGTCGTGCTTTGGGCTCCGAGTAGCCCTAGCCTCCAAAACCACCTGCACTGAAGATTACTGGCCCCCACTCCACGAGTGTCCTGTAAGCCAGCTCCACGTGCGGCGTCACGAGGCTCCTTCGCGGTTGCTAGCCCGTTGGCTAGTAGCCCTTAATGAAGGCCAATCTTTTCCTTACTTGGCATCCTGGTTGCACCAGGCCTGCCCTAACTTACCCTCGCTGGGTGAGTTCCACAGACCTTGCTGGTCTGCACCATCGACGATCTACATCTTACTCAAGACTTGCCGTTGCCAAGGCTTGTTGGGTCCAATCCGGTCGCCGACACCTCAGCACTCGACAGACATCGAGCTCCATCCCGAATCCTGCTCCTGGTCGCCGACAACGCCTCCCGGACCTCGTGGCTGAAGAGTCAAGACGACCGTCAATGCACCTGAAGCACTCGACATCGGTGGGCATCTGTCCATCACCTTCCTGGTCACTGGCTAGTGACCCAGACTCTGTCCCCTCTGCTTTCAGGTTCACCAGAACTCCGATCCACTCTTGGATCCACCCGGACACTTTTCTCTTGGCCGCCAGCAGCACTTTGCAGCAGATCGCCATTCGAATCGACGACGAAACCCGACCCCGAAAGGCACCTATGCACCCGGCTTCCCTGGGTGAGGTAACACGAGTACTCCGGTGCTCCCGTGGGTAGAGACTCTTCAAAGTCCTAGATCTCAAAGGGTTTTGTCCTAGTCCTCTTTTAAATGTCCCTTTCCTCTATTTTCCCGATCCCGACTTTCTCCATAGAAGTTAACGGCGTATCGCGGTTGTGTATTTACACTGCACGCGTCTCCCGTGGGTCCCCTGTGTCACTACCTTGGGTGGTTCCTTGTGGTCCAAGCACTTCTAGAGGCTCTAGGCCTAGTGTCTAGTTCAGTCGTGGTTCGCATACCACTTTATTGGTATATGGTTTGGTACGCCCCTAGAGCCCAAACGTGTATTTGTGCTATTACTGTGATTTAAGATCTTATAACTTATGTACTTCGAACTCTAGCCTCATAAAGAGACTAGAGGGGTGTGCTTAGTAATAAATAAATATATTTTGAATATATATCTGGGGTGGTGCTCTTTCATTTGGTCACTCAAGAGATTATAGACTGGTAAAACAAGCTGCTTTACATTCCTTCAAGACTTAGCCTGAAGGCTGCTCTCCATAGCTACCACTAGGATAGCTTTCAATAAGGTTGTCTTTAACCTATCTCCAATAAGGGGTTGTTTAGACTGGTGCAAGGTGCCCACTATAATTAGTGGACAGCATATGCCAGGCCAACTTCTCACATTGGTGTGCAGCGTGTGGGATTCCAGCTTGCTATTGTTTTAGCAGATAATCTCAATTGAATTGATCAACTGAAAACCACTAAAGGTACCTAAGGTACATATAAATTAAGCTTAGAATAACAGTAAGTTCTACTGAACTTAGAGTTGTGTGTTAAGGGATAGCACAACCCTTTCTACAACTCAAGAGAGTTTAGTAGGCCACACTAGAGTAGGTAGTGCATACACCACACCACACTAGTAATGTCTTTAAGGGCAGGATCCAAAGAATCCTTGCAGGAAGCCATTGAGCTTCCACCCTCCAAGTATGATACACTCCCATTCTTGGAATTGAGAGCTTTATGCAACTTGAGAAAAATAAGGACAGGCCAAAGCCCCACCACCCAACACCTCAAGGAGTTGTTGGTGGCTTATGACCTTAGTAAGCCTGTAGGGACTGAAGGGGTAGGAGCTGAGGGTGGGGCAGGAGAAGAGGAGGACGCTAGGGGTACCAATACCCCCAGCCCCCTCTGAAACTGGCCAGGAGGGTGACAATGACCCTGACCTGGAAAACCAAATCCCTCCTGTGGATGATGATGAGGATGATCAAAATGATGCCCTCTTTGTCCCCCAGGAAGGATTAAGAGTGTGCCCAGAAGGTCTAGGTCTCCTTCTCAGGAGTCTAACCACTCTGGCACCTCAATAGGGAGCTCTGTCTCATCTCATAGGAGGGAATCCTCTCATGAGAGAAGAAAGAGGCTGGTCCAGTATGAGGAAACTCAGCTGGAAATCAGAAAAAAGCAATTGGCTTTAGATAGGGAATCCCTAGATCTCCTTAGAGAGAGAAGAAAGTTGGGACTAGAGTCCCATGGTGGCAGCAATATCCCTAGAGATAGGGAAAGGTCTTATGACCATAGAAACCTAAACAAGATTGTCCCTCCCTACCAGAGTGGGGATGACATCCACAAATGGATAACTGCACTGGAGAGGGCCTGTAAAGTTCAGAAGGTCCCCCAGAGGCAGTGGGCAGCAATCTTGTGGCTCTCCTTTGCAGACAAAGGTAGAGACAAGCTCCTCACTGTAAGAGAAGAGGATGCTGACAATTACACAGTCTTGAAGAGTGCTCTGATAGATGGGTTTGGCCTAACCACTGAACAGTATAGGTTGAAGTTCAGAGACACCCAAAAGCTCAGACTCAAGACTGGGTTGATTTTGTAGATTGTGCTACAAAGGCTCTGGAAGGTTGGATACATGGCAACAAAGTGCATGACTTTTTAGGATTGTACAATTTGATTATGAGGGAGCAGATCCTTAATAATTGTCAAAACCAGCTTTTGCACCAGTATCTGGTGGACTCTGATCTGACCTCTCCCCAAGAATTGGGAAAGAAGGCAGACAAATGGGTCAGAACCAGAGTAAAAACTAGAAATCAGGGTGGTGACCAGAAGAAAGATTCTACTAAGTCCCAAGAGAAAGGTGGGGATAAATCTAAGGATAAGTCCCCTACAGGGCCCCAAAATTCCTCTTCTGGGGGTGGGTCCCAAACTCCTTCCTCTCCTGAAAAGAAACCATATTGCCATGTCTGTAAAAAGCCTGGGCACTGGAAAACTGATCCCAGTTGCCCCAGGATTGGCAATAAAGAAAATGTTCCTCCCACAACTACTACCACCCCTCCTGGTACTACCAGTAGTAATCCTCCAGTTGGGAGTAGTGCACCCAAAAAGGTAGGTGCTTTTGCAAGAGGAACAGAGGTGGGCCCTAGTTTAGACAGGGACCCCTCAACAGACTCCTCTGACTCTGATGGTGGTATAGGATTTGCCACCTTTACCATGGGTCCCATAGCATTGGGCAGGTACAGACTGGAGCCAATGATTAATGGTCAGAAAGCTGTGGCATTTAGGGACACAGGGGCTAGTGTCACCATGGTGGCAGGGAAACTAGTCCCCCTCACCAGCTTTTACCTGAGTTTAAATACCAGGTGACCAACATTGATGGTGTCAGAACAGATCACCCCATGGCCATAGTCAATCTCAGCTGGGAGGGGGTCACAGGCCCAAAAGAGTGGCAGTGTCCCCAACCCTACCTGTAGATTGCCTGATGGGCAATGATTTGGAAATTTCAGCCTGGGCTGAAGTTGAACACCAAACCCATCTTAGGATGTTGGGCGTCCCTGCAAAGGTTAGTGGGGCTGTGATGGCCACAGCCCCAGCCTAAGAATTGGGAGAGATGGAGCCTGAAAGAATGGCCCACTCTCCCCCAAAAGAGAGCACAAGGGTTGAAGAAAAGTCTTCTTCCCCCAGACAGTAGGTAAGGGTCAGCCTCCTCAGGGAACTGACCCTACCCCTAGTGAAGGAACTGCCACAGAGGTAGTCAGGCCTGGCCTGGCCACACCCCTGATGGCAGAGGACCCTTCCAAGGTGGTACCCAGTCTGGAGCAGGTAACCTGCCCCTCTCTACCCTGCCTCAGTCAGCCCAGGGCTAGCAGAGGTCAGGGAGGTCAGTGGACCCCCGGGCCCCCTGTCCAGAGGAAGCCCCCATCAGCAGATTAGGGGCACCCAGTCTAGTAGCCCTAGCCAGGTGAAAATTCCTCTACACACTGAGGGATCCCCCATACCTTTATGTAGGGACCTCCCCCAGAAGGACTCTGGTAGGCAAAGGCAAACCTGGGACCAGAAGGTTCCAAACCTGCCATGTCCCTCCAGTGTTCCATCCAAAGGGACCCAACCCCCAGCTGTAGGCAGCCGAAGGTTGACCCTTAGTGCAAAGTGCAACTCAGTCATGGAAAGACAGGCATACATGGTGACCAGTGATCTGAGGAAGCTGAGGCCAACATTCCTAGGGCCTCACTTCCCTACTCAGACAACTCACCAGCCTTGTACTTTACCTAAGCACACCAGAGGTAGTGATTCCCCATGGTGGAGACCCTCTCATACCCTTAGGGTGAGGGATTGCTTAGTGGACCATAACATAGGGGGCAACCATGCTAGTGCAGGTGCTTCCTTATATGGCCACTTAGTCAATATAGGCTCAACTGGCCAAGGTTAGCCTTATCTCCTTTCGTTTGGGGGGTTATGTAGGAAGGTGGAATCTGACTATATGGTTGCCCCCACTTTTTTTTTATGGTGTTTTGCTGGTTTATGACTTAGTTGGACTGGGATCCTGCTATTCAGGGCCCCAGTCTATCTGCTTTCTCTGTAAAAAGGTTTCCATGTGCCTTAGGCACATCTCTGATTGGAATCTGGAGTGCCCTTATAAGTCCCTAGTATATGGTATACTATGTACCAAGGGCATAGGTACCTCAGAGGCCTGCCAGGGGCTGCAGCATGTATTATGCCACCCCTGGAAGGCCATCCAAACTCACACCACAGGTCTGCTACTGCAGCCTGGGTAAGGTGGTGCATGCACCCCTTACTGTGATATAGGTTACCTATATCACTAAATACATACACACATATAAACCTATAAGTCACTCCTAAGGCAGGCCTTATCAATCCTAAAGGCAGAGTGCATGGTTCCTATGTGAGAGGGTGCCCCTGCATGAGCAGGGCCCCTCTGCAGCGTTCGGAGACCATCTCTGATGCTGTTTGTAGTGCAGCCCGACCATATACTCTTAAGCGCATTATATCGTCGCGGTAAAATGCTAACTTTGGAATGGCTGCACCTAAACATGTCGTGTTTGGTGTCAAACATTTTGGAATACTACCCCCCCGCCAATCCTGGCGGCAGGGGTAGCATTCCACCCTTCTAGAGGGAAAGACATGTTAACTCTGGCTTACCCGGTAACTTCTTTCTGAAGCCCTGGCATCACAAAATGGATGCTGCTGCCACAGACACAAGTCTGGCCTCCTGCTGCTGGACGAAACTCCGGCAGGGAGGCCTGGACAATAGGTTTCCTGTTGCAGGGAGGTGTGACCACCTCCCCAGACAGGATAATGTGTATTGGGGCTGGGTGGGTGCACTCTTAGAGTGCTTTGAAGTCCTGCACTGGGGGAGCAAAAGGCTCCTCTGTGCATATGCCAGTTCAAACCGGCTCAGGGGCTACCTGCCCCTGCTCTGGCACGAAACTGGACAAAGGGAAGTGGGTGTAGCCACCCCTCCCTTGACCCTCCCATAGGTGGGGTCATAGAGTTAGTCCCTCCCTGTTTTACTGGTTAAAATGGGGAACCCTTGCCACAGCAAGATTAGATTATACCTGGACGAAACTCTGAAACTGAATCCTGGACCTTCGACGCTCTACTCACGATTAGAGGACTGAAGAATCTCCCTTGGGGTCAAGGAGTGACTCCCCTGCTTGGCAGGCACCAAAGAAGCATCTGTCCGGTTCGCATTTACTGAAGCTCCCGTCGGACGCCGAAGTCATCGCATCACCAGAGGTGGATTCTCAGACTTCTCCGAGGCTACCCTGAGTCCCCAGCAAAGCTGAGGCCAGTGGCTATCGTGGGTGACTTGAGACCGTGACCCCTGGACACCAAGCACATTTGCAAGTGCATCATCTTCTGAGTCTCCCAAGAAGTCGTGCTTTGGGCTCCGAGTAGCCCTAGCCTCCAGCACCACCTGCACCGAAGATTACTGGCCCCCACTCCACGAGTGTCCTGTAAGCCAGCTCCACGTGTGGCGTCACAAGGCTCTTTCACGGTCGCTAGCCCGTTGGCTAGTAGCCCTTAACGAAGGCCAATCTTTTCCTTACTTGGCATCCTGGTTGCTCCAGGCCTGCCCTCACTTACCCTCGCTGGGTGAGTTCCACAGACCTTGCTGGTCTGCACCATCGACGATCTACATCTTACTCGAGACTTGCCGTTGCTAAGGCTTGTTGGGTCCAATCCGGTCGCCGACACCTCAGCACTCGACAGACATCGAGCACCATCCCGAATCCTGCTCCTGGTCGCCGACAACGCCTCTCGGACCTCGTGGCTGAAGAGTCAAGACGACCGTCAACGCACCTGAAGCACTCGACATCGGTGGGCATCTGTCCATCGCCTTCCTGGTCACTGGCTAGTGACCCAGACTCTGTCCCCTCTGCTTTCAGGTTCACCAGAACTCCGATCCACTCTTGGATCCACCCGGACACTTTTCTCTTGGCCGCCAGCAGCACTTTGCAGCAGATCGCCATTCGAATCGACGACGAAACCCGACCCCGAAAGGCACCTATGCACCCGGCTTCCCTGGGTGAGGTAACACGAGTACTCCGGTGCTCCCGTGGGTAGAGACTCTTCAAAGTCCTAGATCTCAAAGGGTTTTGTCCTAGTCCTCTTTTAAGTGTCCCTTTCCTCTATTTTCCCGATCCCGACTTTTTCCATAGAAGTTAACGGCGTATCGCGGTTGTGTATTTATACTGCACGCGTCTCCCGTGGGTCCCCTGTGTCACTACCTTGGGTGGTTCCTTGTGGTCCAAGCACTTCTAGAGGCTCTAGGCCTAGTGTCTAGTTCAGTCGTGGTTCGCATACCACTTTATTGGTATATGGTTTGGTACGCCCCTAGGGCCCAAACATGTATTTGTGCTATTACTGTGATTTAAGATCTTATAACTTATGTACTTCGAACTCTAGCCTCATAAAGAGACTAGAGGGGTGTGTTTAGTAATAAATACATATATTTTGAATATATACCTGGGGTGGTGCTCTTTCATTTGGTCACTCAAGAGATTATAGACTGGTAAAACAAGCTGCTTTACATTCCTTCAAGACTTAGCCTGAAGGCTGCTCTCCATAGCTACCACTAGGATAGCTTTCAATAAGGTTGTCTTTAACCTATCTCCAATAAGGGGTTGTTTGGACTGGTGCAAGGTGCCCACTATAATTAGTGGACAGCATATGCCAGGCCAACTTCTCACATTGGTGTGCAGCGTGTGGGATTCCAGCTTGCTATTGTTTTAGCAGATAATCTCAATTGAATTGATCAACTGAAAACCACTAAAGGTACCTAAGGTACATATAATTTAAGCTTAGAATAACAGTAAGTTCTACTGAACTTAGAGTTGTGTGTTAAGGGATAGCACAACCCTTTCTACAACTCAAGAGAGTTTAGTAGGCCACACTAGAGTAGGTAGTGCATACACCACACCACACTAGTAATGTCTTTAAGGGCAGGATCCAAAGAATCCTTGCAGGAAGCCATTGAGCTTCCACCCTCCAAGTATGATACACTCCCATTCTTGGAATTGAGAGCTTTATGCAACTTGAGAAAAATAAGGACAGGCCAAAGCCCCACCACCCAACACCTCAAGGAGTTGTTGGTGGCTTATGACCTTAGTAAGCCTGTAGGGACTGAAGGGGTAGGAGCTGAGGGTGGGGCAGGAGAAGAGGAGGACGCTAGGGGTACCAATACCCCCAGCCCCCTCTGAAACTGGCCAGGAGGGTGACAATGACCCTGACCTGGAAAACCAAATCCCTCCTGTGGATGATGATGAGGATGATCAAAATGATGCCCTCTTTGTCCCCCAGGAAGGATTAAGAGTGTGCCCAGAAGGTCTAGGTCTCCTTCTCAGGAGTCTAACCACTCTGGCACCTCAATAGGGAGCTCTGTCTCATCTCATAGGAGGGAATCCTCTCATGAGAGAAGAAAGAGGCTGGTCCAGTATGAGGAAACTCAGCTGGAAATCAGAAAAAAGCAATTGGCTTTAGATAGGGAATCCCTAGATCTCCTTAGAGAGAGAAGAAAGTTGGGACTAGAGTCCCATGGTGGCAGCAATATCCCTAGAGATAGGGAAAGGTCTTATGACCATAGAAACCTAAACAAGATTGTCCCTCCCTACCAGAGTGGGGATGACATCCACAAATGGATAAGTGCACTGGAGAGGGCCTGTAAAGTTCAGAAGGTCCCCCAGAGGCAGTGGGCAGCAATCTTGTGGCTCTCCTTTGCAGACAAAGGTAGAGACAAGCTCCTCACTGTAAGAGAAGAGGATGCTGACAATTACACAGTCTTGAAGAGTGCTCTGATAGATGGGTTTGGCCTAACCACTGAACAGTATAGGTTGAAGTTCAGAGACACCCAAAAGCTCAGACTCAAGACTGGGTTGATTTTGTAGATTGTGCTACAAAGGCTCTGGAAGGTTGGATACATGGCAACAAAGTGCATGACTTTTTAGGATTGTACAATTTGATTATGAGGGAGCAGATCCTTAATAATTGTCAAAACCAGCTTTTGCACCAGTATCTGGTGGACTCTGATCTGACCTCTCCCCAAGAATTGGGAAAGAAGGCAGACAAATGGGTCAGAACCAGAGTAAAAACTAGAAATCAGGGTGGTGACCAGAAGAAAGATTCTACTAAGTCCCAAGAGAAAGGTGGGGATAAATCTAAGGATAAGTCCCCTACAGGGCCCCAAAATTCCTCTTCTGGGGGTGGGTCCCAAACTCCTTCCTCTCCTGAAAAGAAACCATATTGCCATGTCTGTAAAAAGCCTGGGCACTGGAAAACTGATCCCAGTTGCCCCAGGATTGGCAATAAAGAAAATGTTCCTCCCACAACTACTACCACCCCTCCTGGTACTACCAGTAGTAATCCTCCAGTTGGGAGTAGTGCACCCAAAAGTTAGGTGCTTTTGCAAGAGGAACAGAGGTGGGCCCTAGTTTAGACAGGGACCCCTCAACAGACTCCTCTGACTCTGACGGTGGTATAGGATTTGCCACCTTTACCATGGGTCCCATAGCATTGGGCAGGTACAGACTGGAGCCAATGATTAATGGTCAGAAAGCTGTGGCATTTAGGGACACAGGGGCTAGTGTCACCATGGTGGCAGGGAAACTAGTCCCCCTCACCAGCTTTTACCTGAGTTTAAATACCAGGTGACCAACATTGATGGTGTCAGAACAGATCACCCCATGGCCATAGTCAATCTCAGCTGGGAGGGGGTCACAGGCCCAAAAGAGTGGCAGTGTCCCCAACCCTACCTGTAGATTGCCTGATGGGCAATGATTTGGAAATTTCAGCCTGGGCTGAAGTTGAACACCAAACCCATCTTAGGATGTTGGGCGTCCCTGCAAAGGTTAGTGGGGCTGTGATGGCCACAGCCCCAGCCCAAGAATTGGGAGAGATGGAGCCTGAAAGAATGGCCCACTCTCCCCCAAAAGAGAGCACAAGGGTTGAAGAAAAGTCTTCTTCCCCCAAACAGTAGGTAAGGGTCAGCCTCCTCAGGGAACTGACCCTACCCCTAGTGAAGGAACTGCCACAGAGGTAGTCAGGCCTGGCCTGGCCACACCCCTGATGGCAGAGGACCCTTCCAAGGTGGTACCCAGTCTGGAGCAGGTAACCTGCCCCTCTCTACCCTGCCTCAGTCAGCCCAGGGTAGCAGAGGTCAGGGAGGTCAGTGGACCCCCCCGGGCCCTCTGTCCAGAGGAAGCCCCCCCATCAGCAGATTAGGGGCACCCAGTCTAGTAGCCCTAGCCAGGTGAAAAGTCCTCTACACACTGAGGGATCCCCCATACCTTTATGTAGGGACCTCCCCCAGAAGGACTCTGGTAGGCAAGGGCAAACCTGGGACCAGAAGGTTCCAAACCTGCCATGTCCCTCCAGTGTTCCATCCAAAGGGACCCAACCCCCAGCTGTAGGCAGCCAAAGGTTGACCCTTAGAGCAAAGTGCAACTCAGTCATGGAAAGACAGGCATACATGGTGACCAGTGATCTGAGGAAGCTGAGGCCAACATTCCTAGGGCCTCACTTCCCTACTCAGACACCTCACCAGCCTTGTACTTTACCTAAGCACACCAGAGGTAGTGATTCCCCATGGTGGAGACCCTCTCATACCCTTAGGGTGAGGGATTGCTTAGTGGACCATAACATAGGGGGCAACCATGCTAGTGCAGGTGCTTCCTTATATGGCCACTTAGTCAATATAGGCTCAACTGGCCAAGGTTAGCCTTATCTCCTTTCGTTTGGGGGGTTATGTAGGAAGGTGGAATCTGACTATATGGTTGCCCCCACTTTTTTTATGGTGTTTTGCTGGTTTATGACTTAGTTGGACTGGGATCCTGCTATTCAGGGCCCCAGTCTATCTGCTTTCTCTGTAAAAGGTTTCCATGTGCCTTAGGCACATCTCTGATTGGAATCTGGAGTGCCCTTATAAGTCCCTAGTATATGGTATACTATGTACCAAGGGCATAGGTACCTCAGAGGCCTGCCAGGGGCTGCAGCATGTATTATGCCACCCCTGGAAGGCCATCCAAACTGACACCACAGGTCTGCTACTGCAGCCTGGGTAAGGTGGTGCATGCACCCCTTACTGTGATATAGGTTACCTATATCACTAAATACATACACACATATAAACCTATAAGTCACTCCTAAGGCAGGCCTTATCAATCCTAAAGGCAGAGTGCATGGTTCCTATGTGAGAGGTTGCCCCTGCATGAGCAGGGCCCCTCTGCAGCGTTCGGAGACCATCTCTGATGCTGTTTGTAGTGCAGCCTGACCATATACTCTTAAGCGCATTATATCCTCGCGGTAAAATGCTAACTTTGGAATGGCTGCACCTAAACATGTCGTGTTTGGTGTCAAACATCTTGGAATACTACCCCCCGCCAATCCTGGCGGCGGGGGTAGCATTCCACCCTTCTAGAGGGAAAGACATGTTAACTCTGGCTTACCCGGTAACTTCTTTCTGAAGCCCTGGCATCACAAAATGGATGCTGCTGCCACAGACACAAGTCTGGCCTCCTGCTGCTGGACGAAACTCCGGCAGGGGAGGCCTGGACAATAGGTTTCCTGTTGCAGGGAGGTGTGACCACCTCCCCAGACAGGATAATGTGTATTGGGGCTGGGTGGGTGCACTCTTAGAGTGCTTTGAAGTCCTGCACTGGGGGAGCAAAAGGCTCCTCTGTGCATATGCCAGTTCAAACCGGCTCAGGGGCTACCTGCCCCTGCTCTGGCGCGAAACTGGACAAAGGGAAGTGGGTGTAGCCACCCCCTCCCTTGACCCTCCCATAGGTGGGGTCATAGAGTTAGTCCCTCCCTGTTTTACTGGTTAAAATGGGGAACCCTTGCCACAGCAAGATTAGATTATACCTGGACGAAACTCTGAAACTGAATCCTGGACCTTCGACGCTCTACTCACGATTAGAGGACTGAAGAATCTCCCTTGGGGTCAAGGAGTGACTCCCCTGCTTGGCAGGCACCAACGAAGCATCTGTCTGGTTCGCATTTCTGAAGCTCCCGTCGGACGCCGAAGTCATCGCATCACCAGAGGTGGATTCTCAGACTTCTCCGAGGCTACCCTGAGTCCCCAGCAAAGCTGAGGCCCGTGGCTATCGTGGGTGACTTGAGACCGTGACCCCTGGACACCGAGCACATTTGCAAGTGCATCATCTTCTGGGTCTCCCAAGAAGTCGTGCTTTGGGCTCTGAGTAGCCCTAGCCTCCAGCACCACCTGCACCGAAGATTACTGGCCTCCACTCCACGAGTGTCCTGTAAGCCAGCTCCACGTGCGGCGTCACAAGGCTCCTTCATGGTCGCTAGCCCGTTGGCTAGTAGCCCTTAACGAAGGCCAATCTTTTCCTTACTTGGCATCCTGGTTGCTCCAGGCCTGCCCTCACTTACTCTCGCTGGGTGAGTTCCACAGACCTTGCTGGTCTGCACCATCGACGATCTACATCTTACTCGAGAATTGCCGTTGCCAAGGCTTGTTGGGTCCAATCTGGTCGCTGACACCTCAGCACTCGACAGACATCGAGCTGCAGCCCGAATCCTGCTCCTGGTCGCCGACAATGCCTCCCGGACCTCGTGGCTGAAGAGTCAAGACGACCGTCAATGCACCTGAAGCACTCGACATCGGTGGGCATCTGTCCATCGCCTTCCTGGTCACTGGCTAGTGACCCAGACTCTGTCCCCTCTGCTTTCAGGTTCACCAGAACTCCGATCCACTCTTGGATCCACCCAGACACTTTTCTCTTGGCCGCCAGCAGCACTTTGCAGCAGATCGCCATTCGAATCGACGACGAAACCCGACCCCGAAAGGCACCTATGCACCCGGCTTCCCTGGGTGAGGTAACACGAGTACTCCGGTGCTCCCGTGGGTAGAGACTCTTCAAAGTCCTAGATCTCAAAGGGTTTTGTCCTAGTCCTCTTTTAAGTGTCCCTTTCCTCTATTTTCCCGATCCCGACTTTCTCCATAGAAGTTAACGGCGTATCGCGGTTGTGTATTTACACTGCACGCGTCTCCCGTGGGTCCCCTGTGTCACTACCTTGGGTGGTTCCTTGTGGTCCAAGCACTTCTAGAGGCTCTAGGCCTAGTGTCTAGTTCAGTCGTGGTTCGCATACCACTTTATTGGTATATGGTTTGGTACGCCCCTAGGGCCCAAACGTGTATTTGTGCTATTACTGTGCTTTAAGATCTTATAACTTATGTACTTCGAACTCTAGCCTCATAAAGAGACTAGAGGGGTGTGTTTAGTAATAAATACATATATTTTGAATATATACCTGGGGTGGTGCTCTTTCATTTGGTCACTCAAGAGATTATAGACTGGTAAAACAAGCTGCTTTACATTCCTTCAAGACTTAGCCTGAAGGCTGCCTCCATAGCTACCACTAGGATAGCTTTCAATAAGGTTGTCTTTAACCTATCTCCAATAAGGGGTTGTTTGGACTGGTGCAAGGTGCCCACTATAATTAGTGGACAGCATATGCCAGGCCAACTTCTCACAGTCAGAATGTCGGAAACGGGACCTTTAGCTTCCCGCTGGATGGGATATTGGGGTTGTGGCTGTGGCAGAGACTGCAAGGGAATATCATAGGGTGGAGAGTCTTCATCCCAACCCACGTGATTACGGTATAACACTGGAGCCAGGGCCACAGCCCATTCAGCTGCGAGAGCCTCCGCTTTGTCCTTGGGGACATGACGAGAAAAGCTCGGAAGGATTGCCTCCTCCCCTCTACGAGCAGCAAGTACGAATGGGGGCGGCCAATCCGCCTCTGCCAACAAAATATCGTAAGAAGAGGTCAGATTCTCCCAAAAAGTCCCTTTAATAACACGCTCAATGTCACCTTCTATTTGAATGACAATATTAAATAGTCTGTCAGGGGGTGCCACTCGGGTGTCAGCTGTCTCGACAGTAATGAATGTATCAGTTGCTGTCGCCTCCACATGAGGACGCAGTGCCTCCCGGACTATGGTAACTTCCGCGGCGCTGTCTAGTAGCATCACTGCCCACGTCAAATCCAGGAGTCTCGATCTCACCGTCTGTGGCATACCTCACTGTTAAAGCTGCAACTTTTTTCTTCTGAAACTGTGGGCGAGAACGTGGAAATTCTTCTGGTTTCCCTCGGACTGGTTGTCGAGGTTGGTCTCGTCCCTGTGGGGCCTCACGACCCCTGCCTCTATCTTGGTGATCTCCTCCACCAGTCTGGGAGGTCGATGGTGCCTGTGAAGAACGAGGAGAACGCGGGTCAGGGACTTGAAATATATCTGGAGATTTAATTCTCGCTCTGTCGCGCAAATCATAAGTGCGTTCAGAAGATATGGAAACCGGGGACGCGGCACGCGACCCTGGTTTTGACTGTTGCTTACCCTGTTTCTTCAACCTCCAGCTCTTTTAGTAAAGAACGGTTTCTCATCTTTCTCAGACTGAGTTTTTGTTGTGGCTGTGATTGAGTTTGCGTTTTAGCAAAAGGCTTAACTCCCAGACTATTGCGGCCAATGGTTTTATAAGCCTGTGCAATAATTTTTGGTAATTCGCGTGGCTTGTCCAGTTCCGGGACCAAAGCCAAAGCATTAGCGACTTGAAAGTTGACTGCATCACCCTTGACGTTCGCAAGGATTAGATCAGCCACTACATTGAACACTCCCACCAGTCTCATCCCCAATTCCACAGCCGCTTCAGGGCCATGTTCATCCTGCACCCGTTTAATTACGGAGGGGAGAACACGGAATGAGTGCCGAAACACTTCGCATAGACTGCTGCGAATACCTTACCCCAGTTGTTGCATTCTGCCAACTCAGGAATTAAGTCTTTTGGCGAACTAATCGTCAACATCCTGTGTTTTTCCACAGGAGAAGTATTTGGAAAAACAGCCTCCAGCTGGTCAAATTTTTCTGCAAGCCAATAAGGCAAATCATCCTTATTTTGTGGGCCCATCACCGAATTAACCATGACGGGACTTATGGTTACACCGCCCGGTCCAGCTGGATGCATCGCAACTCCAGGAGGGGCTCCCTGGATGTTGCCTGTAACATACTGTATCAAAGCTCTGTGAACGCATATCAAAGACGTATGCAATGCACGCAGTTCATCAACCGCAAGCGTCAAATAACTCGGATGTGGGGTATACCCAGCCAAGACTGGCCAAGTGGCCCCGTCTATTGATAAGGGGCCTAAACGAACCGGGGTAACCGGATGTGGGAGGGCACCATTAAACCAAATACGGTGTTGCCATGCCGTAAGTGGTATTTCAAGAGCCTGATAAGGCTGATAAGCATTAGGTAGGGCAGTGAGAGCGTACACATGAAACAAATTGTCCGCTCCGTCCACCGCCGGAAAAGTGACCCAAGAGTAAAACACCTCAAAGTGGTGAGCCGGATCAGCCTGCACCACAAAGATGAGTTCGACACCCGCGTCGGGCACTCCATAAGCCAGTAAATGAGCCCGGATCGCAGCGCGGCTATGTTCCGGTATATTTATATCCGCCATTAAGACCAGAAATGATCGACAACCTAATGTGAGGCAGCGTAATATAGGGTTAACATAATCACCTTTTAATAACTTCAAGCTTGAAAGAACCTATAAAAACATCAATATAGGAGGTACCACCCTCACACACGTTACCGGAAGCGTATGCGAAGGGTGTTGTGGACAAGCACAAGCACTACTCAAGCATCTCGCAGATAAGAAGCCCACCACGTTGGTGGTGCCATGTTGTAGGGATTCTGCACATATACAGAGCTATGCACAGGATAATAGGACCTCGGAGTATAGTGGTGAACCAACCATGCACCTTAGTACCCACAATCCCAATCCGACTAGCTTTAGTGTCTCATTCGCAGCGAAGCTACCAATGATTAGACAACCCAGAACACGGTCTCTCTCAGGACTCGTGGGAGCAAGAACACTCTTTCATAACTCACTCATACTTGTCCACAACGTGCGTAATAAGAGACACAGTATAGTTTAAATTGTTTATTTCAACTATCGTGCTCTAAGATACAGTACACGTGCCAGTACTATCAGCATAATGCATAATGATAAAATAAGAAGCATAGTTACAATTCCATAGAATACAAATGGGGACAACATTTTATAAAGACAGTGGATATAGGGCTAAATGGCCTTACCACCCTCCCCGTGCTATAAACTAGTTTATTATAAAAATAGAAGACCTCTGGGCTTTGTCAGGCAGACCCCCATACCTCAATATCTAGATGCAAGGTTTACATCATCAGACAAGCACAGCTCTTCTCCCTGGAAAGGTTTTTCTCCAAGTGCCACAAACAGCGACATCACAATATTAAAATCACACACATTTCTCCAGTGCAGCTGTATTCTGTGTTATGTCTAAGTGCGAGGGGCTGAGAGGATCAGCAAGAACAAGGGACGTTGTTTTTCGACCTTGTACATGATGTGCAGACGAAACCCACAGGGAACAGGAGAAAAGGTGAAAGGCAAAAAGGCAGACAGTTCTAATTTAGCCGGGCACAAGCAGAGGCTGGAAAAACAAAGTCACAAAGTAACGTGTGCAAAAAGGCATCATGGCAGCCAGGCCTAAGCTAACTTAGCAATGTAGACAATGAGGCCACAAACCACACTCCAATACTTTAACTTACTTCTGCTATGAGATTGGAATGAAGCCTCTTAATTATACTGTGCTGGTCACTTCACGAGGTGCCCTATGCAAATGTTTCAATTTTGATAAAAATCACCCAAAATATTTGGCTCTATATTACAACATTTCCTTTTCTGGTGTTTTGCTTTTAGAAATTATTGTTTTAAGGTACCTTAGTCTGACTTGTTTAATTGAACTGAACCAGAATAGTTTGCTACTACACGTTCTGCTTGAAGCTCGGAGTTAGGTAAAAAAATCTGTGACCTCCACGTGGTAGAGTTTATCCCTCATCCACCCGAATTCCTTTAAAGGGTTCTGGTTTCAACTCAAGCCTTGTTCCTGACATGTTCATTTGAATCCTGGATCTCAAGCCTCCTTTTGAATATGCTTTAAGATCACTTGTCTGGGTGGTGTCAGCCTCATTTTGAAAATTTGAGTGCCTATCAAACACAGACTGAACTCAACTGACAACTTGGGTTCAAGTGCTGCAAAGGAGTTTGTCAGCAGTAGCAATATCTACCTTGTGTGGATATCATGTTTGCGATGACTGGTGAGGGTGATGGCTACTTTGCAGCCTGATATTTTGGTAGTTTCTTCCAATCCAAAGAGTTCAAATAGTGATCACTGAGGTGCCGAGAGGCCTTAGAAGGGCCAAATAGAGGTGACTCGTGAGCATGGCCAGGGACAGGGAAGCAACACCAAGTGCTACCTCTACCTCTGCACTCATGAAATAATACAGAGCCCTGCTCCAATCACCAAGTAGTTTATGTGTAGAACTGTGGATCTAATTGATACTGGCCCAACTGGCGACACCACCGAGTATTAAACTTCCCCTCAAGGGGCCCAATTCACAAAGGTAAACTTAGACCAAAAGTCTACCTTCTTTATTCACAAAGGTAAGTTACAAGTAGTATCCGTATGTCCACACTCAGGAAGGAAATTCCGCACTTGTGGCGGAACCTCCACACCTGGAGACTTTACTCCAAGTGTGGAGACTCCGCTTCAGGTGTGGAGTAGAATCTCCGCACTCAGGGCAGGGATTCCACCCTGAGTGCTGAAACTCTGCCCTGAGCATGGACATAAAGATACGACTCAGTAACTTACCTTTGTGAAAAACAAAAGTCGTAAACTTAGACTTTTGATCTAAGTGTACCTTTATGAATACCAAAAGTGGTAGACTAAGACTTTTGGTGTAAGTTTATCTTTGTGAGTCGGGCCCTAGGTGGCCCCAGAGAGACTCACCCCAGGTTTACATCCACAAAGGCAGTCATGTTCCTGGACCCCGAGGAAGGGGACAGGATAACAGGGAACACGTACAAACTAAGCAAGCTTGTAGTGAGTGAGCCAATACTTGAGGGGATGGGAGGGATCACTCTACCTGGGGAGTGAGTGTGAATGGCCATGCTCTGCAGGCAGTGAGTGTTGCTATGGAGGTGCTTAGATAAAAGTGAATTTGGGCTGGAAGGATCATGATGAATCTCCCATTGCAGGCTGGAAGTGAACTTTGACAATGCATGTGCAGGTGAGTGAAAGTGAGCACTGATATCTAACTGGTGTGAGTGGGAAAGTTTAGTACTGTCATTATTGCCTGTGAGCCTATGATCAGATATGTCACTGAAGTCGTGGTGTGAACCCTGGAGCATGTCAGTGAGTGTGTAGATTTTGGTACTACAAGCAATACAACAACAGTTACCACTTTGACCTTACATCGCTGCATACAATCTTTATAGCATGAAAATGGCTTTCCTTATGTGATTTGTTAGCATGGGTTCAAGTTATATATCTCACATTTTGATAAATGTATGGGCTCACGTTTAGAGACTTCAGAGTAAGACTTCAATCAATGTACAACAGCTGAACTGCTAAGCAGAAGATTTTTTCGTGCTCACTTCTCCTGCTGCCTTTCATCATCTGTTACATGCTTCATTGGATGAGTGTCCTCTGCTTCTAGAGCAAGCATATATTGCCATCTAGTGGTTAGGGGAAGAACACAGAAACTTACATTATGCACATGTGGGCGGAACTCGGCGGAATAGAATGTAATTTCTATGAAACTCCACTGAATTACACAGGGTAGAACTCCATGAGTTCCTTCCACCCCTACTCATAACATGGAGCCTTTTGATAATCCTATATCTGGTCCTTGTACATGCCCATGGCTTCATGAGTAAGAGCGGGTACATAACTTTAGAAGAGTACACAGCTTTAGCTAGTTTGGCAAAAGTTATAATCATCTTTATCATTAGTCACCTCTGCAGGTAAATGCAAAGAAGTAGTAGTAATTGTGGAGCATGAGACAGTTCCAAACAGGGATTTCCAAGTGGCTATGTCTTGGCTTATGGTGCAATGGAGTGGCGTTCTGTGCCATGTGTGTCAAAGTCATATCAGCTTTTATTTTGGTTAAAATAACCATAAAAAGCACATTTACATAAAAACACAGATAAAAATGAATCACAATTATTTACAGGTATTTATAAATCATCATTGTGATAAATACATAAATAAAAACTAGTATAAGATAAAAACATGATTTGCTCCAAGAACATAAACATTTCAGACCTTTCTTCCTTCGTATGATACTCACAGCAAACAGGATTCTACTGATACCAAACACGTGTGGTGTCTGTTTTCTAAATTCTTAGGGCCTCTGTAATATTTCTAGTTCCCAGACCCATAGGTTTCACCCATTTTCTTCTAATTGCAGCATATACTGGGCAAAAAAAAAAATATGTGCAATATTTTATTCAGCATCCAAAGGACATAAAGTGTATTTAGTTTTTCTCTCTACAATTCGACCAGGAGACCATTTAGCTGCAATCGAGTTATATATTTTCCCAGTAGGTGCGCTTTAGCTCATTCTTAGAATGTACAGTCAATGAACTAGGATCAGTCCAGAAACTACTCAGGCCCAAGTCACAAAACCAGTTCTGTACATGGCGCAGACAAGGGAAAGTGAGCTGGCCGTCTAGTTTCAGAAGCTCCTTCAATTCTTGTCTATAGGAGCTTAGTTCTTCTGTGACCTAGATTCTTAGCCAATATTATAGGTGTCTCAAAATGGCTACGTGTTCCAGTCACTTGATGCCAATGGAATCAAAGTTGTATTTTGGGAGAGACACATTGTGGCAATTTGAGACCTATAGATCTATAAATTAGTGGCTGCATCTCAGCCAGTTTTAGCACTAAGGGCCTCATGCCACAAACTCACAAGCTTTGTGACCACAAACATGCTTATCATTATGTACAAAACCCTTTTTATGAGTTGGAAATGTTTTTAGATTAGCAAAAGGACTTTTGCGATTGTTTCTGTATTGCAAATAAGAGGGTTCATGTAAGGGCTTTTCTCCCTTTTCTTTCCAATACAGAAAGCAATGTATTAATAGTTTCTGATTGCAATTGCAGTTGCAAAAGATTGATGAGCTAACGATCCCCACGTTGGGGTGGTAAATAATTAAGACTCCTTAGGACAGGATGTTGGCAGCCTCAGTGGGGGAGAAGTTTTTCTAAACCGATTTTTTCCAGCACTGGTTTCTTTAATAAACACAGGCTGCTTTGGAAAAAAAACCATATATATTTTGGAATGCAGTCATAGATGGTTTGCTGTTCATTGCAGGCCACTATCCCTGTGATTGCAGCCAGTCACAGAGGGTCGCAAGTTGTGAATTGCCTAATGAATACTAATTATGGAGGTCATTCTGCACACCCTTTGCAGCTCAGTGCTTTGTGAACTGACCGAACAGTAAATAGGTCAGTTTGCAAAATAATATTCCAGGTGCAGAATTTTCAACAACTTTTTTGGGATGAACAAATAATACATCTGGACCCTAACTTTCATAAGGAGATGGATACCAATTGTGTTCGCTCCTTGTTTGTAGTTCTGCCTGCTGTAAATAACTGTGGAAATCTACATAAGGCATAATAAAACAAAAGTAAATCTGTTTAGACAGCAGCCGGGTAAATATTGAAGTTTCTCTGATAGTTGCACAGTTGCTGGCTATGTAGTGCATAAAGTCTACTATCTATCTAGCCACCAGGTGAGTAATGAAATTATTTTGAAAATATTTGCAAGGCAATTGGCAATACAGTAAATCATTTAAGCTATTTAGCAAGCTAAATATTAAAATTCCTCTGCTACTAGCTTTGCTACTGGTCAGATAATATATCATTTCTGCTATTTAACCTGTAGCAATTAACATAATTATGTTTATTTGCTGTTTGCATAACTGCTGTCCTAATTGTACAAGTCTTCTGTTTTGTCAGTAGCTGATTAATGAGTGAAGATTTTTGTTTGCATGTCTACTGGCCAAATAGAACAAAACCTCTTCTATTTAGTCAATAGCCAGGTAAATAGTGATGTTTCCATGTTATTTGCACAGCTGCTGGTAACCAGTACAGAATTTCTATTACTTAGCCAGTGACTGGGTGAATAGAAATGTTACGACTTTCGGCATTCACAATAGGCATTTAGTAGTAGTAAAGTTAGGAGTCCTAACTTTACTACTACTAAATGCCTTCTGTGAATACCAAAAGTAGTAAGTTTAGGATTTTATCTCAGTTTAGTAGTAGTAAAGTTAGGAGTCCTAACCTTACTACTACTAAATGCCTTCTGTGAATACCAAAAGTAGTAAGTTTAGGATTTTATCTCAGATTAGTTCTGTGAATCGGCCGCATTGTTCTGCTATTTGCAAAGCTGCCAACTGAAAAGTGCAACATTTCTATTATTCAGCCAGCAGCTCGGTAATTATTTATGTTTTTCTGCTATTTGCACAGCTTCCATATGAACAGTGCAGAATCTCTGCTATTTAACCAGCTCGAAGTTAAATAGTTAAGTTTTTCTGCTATTTGTATGGCAGCCCGCCACACAAAGTAGAATCTCTACTATTTAGTCATCAGCTGGGTAAATGGTGATGTTTTTCTGCTATTTGAACAACCACCAGCCAGACAGCGCAGAACCTCTGCTATTTAGTCAGCTGTTGGGTAAGTTATGAAGATTTTCTACTATTTACACAGCCACCAGCTGATCAATACAGAATGGCTACAATTTAGCCAGTGGCCAGGTAAATAGTGAATATTTTCAGCTATTTTCAGGACCGTCGGCCAATAAATGCAAAACCGCAATTATTTAGCCAGCAGCTAGGTAAGTAGTGAAGATTCTCTGCTATTTTCAAGGACGCCTGCAAAATAGTAAATCATTTCTACTAATTAGCCAGTGGTCGAGTAAAGAGCAGAAAAAAACACTATTTACCTGGCGATTGAGTAAATAGGAAAGGTTTTGTAAATAGCTGCAACATTTTCTTTACTTTAAGTCTTATCCAAGGGCATGAGTTTTTGGACTCCAAGGTAAACAAATGTGAATCCCAAAGTTGTGCTCTGCGTAGTTATAGGAGTCACAGTATGTGATGAAAGATGATTAAAGGTGAGAGAATATGAATTTACCATCAGGGCTACTGGCACTTTAACTGCGGAACATGGTTCAAGAGCCAGTTTGGAATGCCAGCTCTGGAGTCGGCATCGGCTCAACACCCTGTGATTCTGGGCATATCACAATCTAACTAACTAGTGCTCCTGCAAGGTGCTACAATGCCTTTGGGCCAAGTTAGTGCTATATAAAAAATAAAGAATTTTTATAGAGCACTACAAATGAGGGTTGTGCAGCAGCACTCACGTAAGCATTTCTTTACATTAAACATATATAACATTATTGCAAAAAATGGGCAACTGTGATATACAGCAAATATATGTCTTTGCTATATGAAGCTTGTCTCATTTTGCTGGAGTCTGTATACTCTTAAAATGAAAATGACATTTATCTTGTGTCACTTTGTTAGCTTTCAAATTAGGGCAGAAAAGAAGGTTTTGTATCCCTTCCATCTTCTTTACCTGGCCTGCCTTTGAGCTAGAGCTGCCTGCATCGTACACAGTGGGCTGCTAACCACTATGTGATTTAAAGTATGAATATGGAGTATATACTTAAATATCTATACCTTTGAAAGGTGAAGAGATGCAAGTACAAATCTAAGATTGATTTGCCATTTTTACAGCAACCACTTCTTATTATGGTAGTCTGAGGAAACCCAAACTACATGGTCTTTAGGAATCTACATGGCTGACTTCCTACAGGGGACATGTAGTCCTTAAGGCTCCCAGGCAGCAAAGAGTATGAAGGTGGGTGAGGTATTAGCAAGAGATCATTGGGTCCAAAAACAAAGGGTATGATCTCCCCTTTCTTAGACAACTAACCCTGCATTTGACCCAACAATGTTAATGTTAATGTTACTGGGCACTTGTAAAGCATGCGGCTACTCCCAGGAGTGTCCCGGCGCTAAGAAAACGAGAAACCAGTGACGGAGCAATGCCAGCACACATATGTCTGCTGCTTATTGTGAAAAAAGCCAGGTTTTTAAGCCACATCTAAAGCTGAGAAGATCCTGGGCCTGGCGTAAGGATGGGGGCAGGCTATTCCAGAGTCGAGCAGCTGCCACCTGAAAGGAACGTCCACCCTGACGGGACCGAGAAAACCTCGGAACAATCGAGAGCTGCTGAGTGGACGATCTCAGATTTCTAGATGGAGCATACTGCTGTATTCGGTGCCTCAAGTATGAGGCCCCGGACTGTGAAAGGCCTTATAGGCCAATGTCAGGGCTTTAAAATGTGTCATCTTACGCACTGGAAGCCAGTGTAGAGACTTCAGGTGCGGAGTCATGTGTGTTCTGAAGCCGACCATAAGAATGGCTCTTGCAGCGGCATTTTGCACCACCTGTAATCGACCCAGAAGATAGTCAGGAAGGCCTAAGTACAGGACATTCACATAGTCAAGGCGGGAGATAATCAGTGCTTGGACCACTGTTTTCCTATGAGGGACTGGGAGAAGTGGAAGAAACTTTTGCAGCATTTTCAGTAGACCGAAACAAGTGCCAGCCACTGCTCAAACCTGAGACTTCATGGACATGTCCGAATCCAGTTTCACTCCAAGATTTTTAACGGTGGTAGCTAAATTAGCAAGGGGAGACATATTCTGTGGCCACCAATTTCACAATTCCTCACCCGGGTTGTGTCCAAAAAAAATGATTTCTGACTTTTCAGAATCACACAACAATTGGTTCTGTTTAAACCAAGTAAACACCTTAGACAAGCAGGTGTTTATCATGGTCCCATTCAAGGGCATATCCTTTCCGCAGGTAAACAGTAGCTGTGTATCATCGGCGTAAGATATTACTTTAGCGCCAAATTGTTCCACCAGAAGCGCCAAGGGTGCCTTAAACACATTAAACATGGTAGGGCTCAGGATAGAACCCTGTGGGACACCAACATTCAACGGGGAAATAGGGGCCAAAAAAGGGGGGACCAGACAGTTTGCTGGTGGCTTTCCAGGTAAGAAGTGAACCACCGAAGAACCGTGCCACCAATGCCACAGCCCTGAAGTCTCTGCAAAAGAAGGGCATGGGGCACGGTGTCAAAAGCCGCTGAAAGGTCTAATAATATTAGTACGGCCTTGCCTCCACTATCAAGGGTAGTCTTGATGGACTCTGAAACTTCCAGTAGGACCGTTTCCGTACTGTAGTTGGCTCTGAACCCTGACTGGCTCAGGTATAGTACGTTATTGGCCTCGACAAAATCAGCGAAGACCATGTTTACGTATTTCTCCAACGCCTTAAAGAAAAAAGGCAGCAATGAAATTGGCCTATAGTTGCTAGCTACAGAGGGGTCAGCTGATGGTTTTTTTAAAAGCGGTAAGATTTTCCCATGTTTCCAGCTGTCAGGCACCAAACCCTCAGTTAGGGAGAGGTTAAGAACCCGGTTGACAGCTGGATTAATCACCTCGGCAATAGATGATAGTGTTTTCGCGGGACAGGGATAAGAGGGGGAACCTGATTTCAGTGATTTCAGTAATTTTAGGGAGTCTGCCAGCATTAAGGGGGGGAATGTCAGGAGGGTGTCCCCAGCCTTTGAAAGAACAGGGGTGGACCCGTCTGACCTACCCTCTACAATAGCGGGGATATCCCCCAGTGAGGCTTGAATGGTGGTAATTTTTTTATAGAAGTATTGCACAATCAGATTCGTCCATTCGTTCGTAGGGGTATAAAGGCCGTTAGTGGCACTGGGGGAAGAGAAATCTTTGACAATTTTAAACAGTTCCTTGCTACTGTTCCCAGCTTAGTCGATTTTAGAGGATAGAAAACTCTTTTTTTCCTCGCGGACTTTAGTGTAGTGAGCTTTTAGAGCCAGTTTATATGCCATTTTATCCGAGGGATTAAAATTCTTCCTCCAGATTCTCTCAAGGCGTTTGCAAGTGCTTCTGCTTTTCCTGAGAGGCTCCGTGAACCAAGGGGCAGAGGCTCTACCTCTTTTAGCCACTCTGGACTTAAGGGGGGCAAGTTCATTCGCACGTACCTCTAGCCAATATACTAGAGAGCGGACGTCGCTCTCTAAGTGGCCGCTGAAGGGGATAGGGTGTTTTTCAAGTTCCTTGGTTAATGCCTCCGGAGTCATCTGATAGAAAGGCCTGAAACTTGTGGCACGTGTTTTGCAGTGGGATTGAGACTGCGCTGATTCTTTGCGTAATCTAAAAGTAAGAAGGAAGTGATCAGACCAGATAATGGGGAATGGAGGGTCCATTTCAATGCTGTCCATTGAAAAAATTTGATCAAGGATGTGGCCCTTTTCATGTGTAGGGGAAAAGACATGAGGAGTCAGATTAAAGATGTTTAGGGATTCATATAGTTTCAGGGACTCTGGGTCAGTGATTTGATCCATATGGATGTTAAAGTCACCGAGTACCAGGCATTGCTTGTATTTTGCGGCAATAGGTGCAATAACATTGCTTAAGGACTCCAAGAACCGGCCGGCCGGCCCTGGTGGGCGGTAAATTACAACACCAGCAATAGACTGGTGGGCAGATACTGATAACAGAAAGCCAAGACTCTCCGCTCCTTCTAGCTCAGTCATAGGAAGAGATATGCAAGACAAGGAGCTTTTATAGATAATGGCCACTCCCCCTCCCCGGCCTCCCGGCCTATCCTTCCTAATTATCAGGTGGTCAGCAGGGATTGCGTTGGAAAGCGTGGGATTTGAGCCTTTATTTAACCATGTCTCGGTTACAAACATGATATCAGGTTTAAAATCGTTAATAAGGTCAAAGATTTGAAACTCATGCTTTTTCATAGAGCTAGTGTTCAGGAGTATTGTTTTTAGGTCATTCGCACTCCCCCAGTCATGTCCTGGGGGGGCGGGTTTGGCCAAGGTCGGTGACCCCAGTGTGCATCCTGCATCCGAGGGGGGAAGTGCCGCCCACTTGCAGTCTATACAACTAAGGCCATTAGTGTCAGCAGCAAGAGAAAAGTGGGAGCGGCAGCTCACACACTTACCTATTGCCAGTAGACTGTTTCTGCTGTAACATAGGCGATGGTCACTAATGTGTAGGTTCCCAGGTGTGTAGGCAGCAGACATTCCAGTGCCGGATGCCTCCGGGACGCTGCCGGGCGCAGACGGGCTTGCCTTAGCTCGCGCAGCGTCCTGTTTTGTAGGCCCCAGTGTTAGCAACTAGACCGCACCATGAAGGAAAAATGGCGGGTCACTAATAGAAAAGCAAATTCCCCCACACAGGGTTCGATTCTCACCTCCCACCACAGAACAAGTTCAACAAAATTCAGCACTGTTAAAACAAATTAAAATGAAACAGGACGTTTTTTTAAATTAAATAGCAGCCAACAAGATGATGTGCAAAATGTGCAAAAAGCAGTTTTTAACAAGAGCGGCAGCGAGGAGATGCAGCTGTCTGCACTACCAGGGGTTTGATGCACTGCACCGGAAGGAGCAACTTCACCTGTGCAAGCTGTAGCCTTGGTGGGTTTCTCTAGTAGTGCAGCTATAGGAATGCCACACTTTGGATGTAGGCCATCTGATGAATGAATGAAGGAATAATGCATTAATAAAAACATTTACATACGGTGCACACTACCCAGACAGGATTCCTCTTTACAGTTGGTTCACTAAAGGAAAAAATGCCCCAGCACAACAGGGGTTTTGCTAAGATGTGGCTATAAGCCCTCTAATTTTGTGCCAAACCTGTCCCAGGAGCAGAAGCAGAACATATGTTTTCATTTGCATCAGTGATTTTCCTAGACTGAGGACTGGTGACTGATCTCATATTTTGCCACCTTTGCTGCATGCCACAGCTGCCCAACAAGTCAATACCCCAGTCTATCTCAGAGAGATTTGAAATTTCATTCATGGATGCCCTTGCAGCCTTACGCAACATAGGGGGATATGAACTAGATTGGTGGAGCGTGTTGTTAGCCTCCTTGGCTTAACGACACGCTCCACCACTTCTGAAACGCAAGGCTGCACCATATTTACAAGAATGTGGTACAGCCTTGCATTTCCCCTTGTGATAGCACTTAGTTTAACAACATAGCGCCAACACAGGCACCCCTGCACCAGAATGCAAGGGTGTCTGTGTGCAGGGGAGTAGTGGTTATGTGTAGGAAGGTGTCCCTTCCCGCACATAAACAATCCTAAAATGCCATTTTGTAAGTTTCATGTGTGCTGCTTCATGCAGCACACATGAAAGTTACAAACTGGCATTTTTAAAGGTTTATTTATGTACAGGAAGGGACACCTTCTGTACATAAACAAACCATGGCATTTTGCTTTTCCATGTGTGCTGCACAAGGCAGCACACATGTAAAAAGCAAAAACGAGGAGAAATAATGCATTTCTCCTTGTTTCGCCAACTGAAGACCAGGATTGTCCTGGTCTTAATTTTGGCGCTGCCTCCTATGTACGCCACCCTTGTACATAGGGGGCAGCATCAAATACAATGGGTGTTGCGGTGGAACGCCCACTACAACACCCACTGCATGCCCTTTTCACGCTAACCGTAGCGTTAAAGGGTGCATTATGTACAAGGCAGCGTTAAGCCATGTTAAGTGGCTTAACGCTGCCTTGTACATAAGGCGCAGCCCCTATCGCCACCACAACATCCGTAAAAGTGATAGGGGCTTGTACATATGCCCCGTAGTGTTGTCCTGAATTCACTCTCTGTCTTTTTAGCCACCATTGTGAGACTGGGAGGAATTATGAGCTTATTTAAATAGGAAACATCAAAATGGCATGATACACTACCATCTCTTAGTTATTCAACCAAATTATCTTGCCACCACCACAGGCTATTCCACAGAGGCTGCCAAAATCTCTGCTCATCTCCCAACTCTTAACTACCTTACAAGGGATCTGAAAATGCATTAAAACAAGCATTGGTGTATGACTGTACTACTGATTATCAAAGACAGAATACAAAAGGGTCACAATATTGTGGCCAGAATATCGAGTTAATTGCATAGAGAGAGGCGTTGATGTACTATTCTCAACTCTGCATTGACTCACCTCATAGACATATGTACACTAAGCTATGTATATGTGGAGTCAGGTATAGAAAATGTATGCAAATTTACCTTTGAATATTTTGTCCCTCCCCATTCTGGTCATGATGTTTTTACTCTTTGATATTCTACCTTCAATATTCACGACCCACACCTCTGCAAAGCCAGTAGACCTTTTTTTTATATCTGCAAGTGGTTCATCGATTAATTAGTTAGGGTGGAAAGGTTAATGAGAACATAGAAAGATGAATGGATGAATGATTGGACATGCATGGATGAATATTTGAACAAGAAAGTAGTCGCTTTGGCTGGAAAGTGTATCTTCCTTCCACCAAACAGACCGCAACATCTTAGATTTGGCCATTTGTGCGCTAACCATTATATTACTAGGGGTGGGCAGGAATTTGTGGAATTTGACTCCGCAGAATTCCGCAGAGTTGCAAAAAATCTCACAGAGGTTTATCGGCGTTCCTCCAATTGGTGGAAATAAGCATGTTGTTCTTCTCGCACTGTGATTTAGCACTGGTAGGGTGATATGTAAACAGAGAAAATGAGTCATGACCCACGCTGGCACAGTTTGGAGGTTGCCACCCATAAATTCCTAAAAATGTGTTTTGGCTCCATAGTAGGATAAACCAGAACATGCCCCTCCATCCTGCACTGACTGAATGGAGTGATCCAGAAATGTGCACTTGTGAGACACACACTATACATTAGACAAGGTAAGGGACCAACACAGATCAAGATGTTCACATAGATGCTGCAGAATCAGCATTGAATCTCCCCTGACAACATTTTTCATCTATTTTGATACTTACACATTGGAGAGTAGTGACATAGGACCGATTGTAGAAAGAGTAATCTCTGTTGCCTGACAGAGGACTTAACATTTGGTAGGCCAAAACTACACAGGCCAGTCCTAAAGCATTAGCACGAGCCACCGCCACAGCAGCTCCTGTCAATGCAGTGTAAAGTTTGGTGCACAGTTCCATCAACATGATGGAGCTGTCCATTAAATTTAGTTTTTTTATTTTCAAAAAGAAATTCCCAAAGTGGGATTTTTTTTTTAATGCAAAAGTAAATGGTCTTCTCTCCATGGTAGTTATTTACTATAGAGAGGGGAGCATTTAGTAGTTTTGCTGCCCTTTACTGCCACAGTCATTGAAAATGACCTCTAATTCCACCCACGTAGATTAGGTTTGCAGCATTAAAAGTCAACCTCCGACAGTTCTTACTCTGTCAGGCAGTTGGAGGGGTTTAATGATGATACAGGTGGAGTATTGTCCGTTATTAACTAAACCAAAGATCCGCTCACATTTAAATCAGACATGCAGACCACAGTCTTTGTGGTATGGATACTCCTGCACTATTACACAGCTATATCACAAAGATATAAATCAGGTCCATGTTTTGCTACATGTTGAGCCCCCTAGATACAGTTCCCCTCAAGGGCCAAGCAAAAATATATTAGGCTGGAATGGGAATGAAAATTATCCCTGGCAAACATTTCACTATATGGAGTTGTGGAAATTGGATTCATGATTGAGGGGGTGTGAGCTCTTGTTACACAACAGCCACAATCCTTGTCAAGGTTAACTACAAAAGTAACCAAATTAACATGTGCTTAACTCTCAGGTAGCTTGGCACAAAATCGCTCATGCTTAATTTAAATAAAGTATTTATGCAGCAAGTAAACAGATCCCACACTAATTTTGAAAAATAGTATTAATGCTAATAATTTATTTGACATCAAAACAACAAAAGTCTAATCAGTAGAAGCAGAATTTTGTATGGTTAAAGTGAAAAAGAGCGCCTAAAAGATCAAAGCGCCAACCACAGACATCTAGTCGCATAAGTCTGGAGTAAAGTCAAACGTTATGGTCCTACTATGATGGAGTGCTGTTCAGATACACTAAATGGATTGGACTCTGTCTTCACTTACCTTTGGACTTAGAATAAATTTCATATCTGAGAAGGAAAAAGTTAGTGTGGTAAGGTAGCAGGGGGCATCAGAGTAGAAGGCATCATCATCAGGGAGCCACTGGAAAAGTTGTGGTGAAGGTTTCTACTTTTAAACTTAGTTTCTTGTTTGGAAGTTGAAAATCTCTAGCAGTATGAAGCTGCAGGCTGTAGCCGCTACGGACTCCACAAAGCTGGATATCCCTTCTGTGAGGAGACACGGAACAGGATTTGCTGCTGCGCCGCTGGTGATATACCTTAGGCGGATCAGCAAGCAGGTAGGTCCTGGTCTCCCCTTACTACTCAGTACCCTTTCAATGGTTTTGGATTTGAGCTATCTGGATATCTTTACCAGAACTTCCAAGGGCCCAAGACTGTAGAGGCACCACTTGGAGGGTCAAAACTCACCCAAGCTAAATCCAGGTATATGTACAAAAATGGCTTGAGCCTTTTCTGGGCCGGAGGTTCTGATCAGTAGACCAGCCGACTAGCCCTTTGAGTCACTCTAGAAGTCCTGGGTGCAAGCAGAAAATCATGTCTCAAGCAGGTCTCAAGCAGCAGGTCAATCCTCTCAGTGCACATGGCTGGCAGCAGTGTAGTCCTCTTGGTGCAGCAGGGCAGTCCTTTGAAGCACACATCAGGCCACAGGCAGCAGGGAAGACTTCTGAGAGTCAGCCACAGGTCCAAATGTGAACTGATGATTGGGTCTGACAGTCTTAGTTTTACACCTGGTGCCAGCTTTGAAGTTTAAGATACTTCTGAATTTTCTTCCACACAGAAGAGTATTGAATTTCCTGTCTCCCTGCTCTGGTTCCAGGATGTCTGGGAGCACAAAAGGCTAGTGTGACGTTCTTTGTGTGTGGGCAAAAGATAAAAATTTGTTTTCTATATATACCCGTGTTTTGAATATTCATTGTTCCGTGATTGATTCATTGGTCCTTATGTTTTTACAAGGAAAAAAATTATTATTTTTTAGATAAAAGATGTTTGAATAACATTTCTGTGGCAAGTTTATCAATAATTCTTGCAGCTAAAAAATATTTATCAAAAGCAATAGAACAGAGTATTTCAAACAAATCCCTTGAAGGTGCTGTTTACCCGTTTATTTGAATTGCCCAATCCCTCAAGGGTAGATTGGGTTTCCCATTATATTGAATTGAAAGTACCACAAAGCAGGCCTTTCTGTGCATGTCCACTCCTGAGTGGGTCCAGGGGCCCCATGTCACCCTCAGACATTGGTCTATGGTAGGCAGCATTTGCTGACCTAAGGGAGGCTTGCTACTCCAAATGTCTCCACTCTTTGGACTTAATCAAGGACAATATGGCATGTAAGCATTGCTTTTATGGCACTCCACCTGTCCTCCAACCGATAACCTCCCTCCCTCTAAGATCAGCTGAAAAATGTTTATGTTAAATTGTCACCGCCCCCACCCCTCAAAGTAGCCTGGATATCTTCTCTCTATTGGAGGATGGAAAGCCTGGTTTTGTTTTTCTTATGGAAACCTGACTCCATGAGGAGTCAGGACCAGATACTGTTCAATCTCCCCTCCATTGTTATGTAGTTTGCAGGGATAGAGGGGATAGGAAGAGTGGAGGCCTTACAATAATATTGAAATCCTCTCTCTTTTGTATGACGGACACCCTCTCACTTCCTTATTTTGAAGCTTTCCCATTTTCTCTCTCTTTATCACATATGTTTACATTTTCATCAACCTTATTTCACCGCCCCCCAGGGCCCTGCAGGCCAAATTATTCAGACAGTATCAGAGGTTCTCGCCAGTTTGGCATTAAGGAAACCAAATTTTATGGTATTGGGTGATTTAAACTTACAATTTGCCACTATGCATTCTGGGGGTTGTAGTTTTACTTCCAGTGCACTTTTCAGCTCATCTCATGCCTCCTCCTCGGTACACCCCAGCCCTGCCATGCCATGCTTGCTGGCAAGCTTGCCCACCCACTTCCGCTTCCTCCAACATCTTTGAGGATAGACGTTTTGTCCGATGCCAGCTCAACTGTTCTGTTTCAGCAGACAAGCACCTTCATTTCTTGAGCATTTTTTGGGAACTCAGCGTTGTGGATGTTTAGGGTCTTCAATATATCGGAATGATATTGGATTTTTAGTTGGGCAGTCCAAGGCTTGTAAGGAGGACTGTAAGGTGATGGATAGGCACTTCTACAGGGCTTCTCCGCTTCTCTCTTCAGGAGCCAGTGGAGGTGGCACAAGGCCGTACTCATTCTAAGCCCCTCAGGAAGGATTGCTTTTGAAGAGGAGTCCAGGGTTCTGGGCAGGGCTGATGGGTGTGTTTGAGCCCCCTCACAACCCTGCCTCGACTTATTCAGACTAAGAAGCTCCTTGAAAGGAATTGACTATTCTCCATCCTCCCAGGCATCCAGTTTGTCAAAATAACTGGAAGAGCAAGGAGTGGTGCTGTGGTGGTGGCAGCAGTAGTAAGCTAGAGTTTGAGAAGGGTGGAGGTAAGTGATTTTTATTTTTTTTCTCCTTTTTCCTTTTCTTGACCTCTCACATGGATCCCTCACCTAGTGTTACCCCCCTGTGCTTCGCCAGAAGAGAACTTTGCTTGGAACTTCAAAAGGGAAGGCTCAAGGGAGACCCTGTAAAAGGAGGAAGGCAGGGTATAAAAAGGCTAAAGCGCTGCTTAATTTAAGCTCCATTCCAAATAAGAATGTTCCCTGCTCGCCTTTGGTTACATCAATAAGGAACTTTGTCTCTAAACACTTCAGCATCATCTCACCTTCTCCATCAAGTGCAGGCTGTGGGACGACCAGTTTCTACTCTCCAATTAAAGAGGGGATGCCTTTGGCAGATAACTCCATCCAACTAGAAAATGTGCTGGAGATCTCCATGCAGCCTTCCGTGGAAAGGGGTCCAAGATTGTCTTCCTCACCCCACCTTGATATTTCATTATCTTCTCTGATGTTGGGGAGGTGCGGGCCATCCGGTCCATCCATCATACATCTCCCCCGATCAGAGCCCTCTACCATCACAAAAGGGCTCCTTGCTTGGGGCCTTCAAAGTAACTCAAGATACACTGGCAGGGTCCAGCAATACTCAGCCATCCGGCTCTTCATCTCTGTTGGACATAATGTTGCTTATGCTAAAAACTTTATATGGCATACTAGAAACTTTGGTGACCATAAGTACAAACCAGGTGGCTCATTCAAAGCTTTTGAAAGAGATTGTGTCAGAGCTTTATAATACCAACAATGATTTGTCAGCTGTAAATGAGGGACCAGGTCTTAATGTACTTCTTCATAAAGCCTTAGTGGGTCAAAGGCTAACTGTATCAGATGAACATCGGGCCCTGTTAGCATTAAAGGCCCAGGTTTATGATTCCAAATGGGCAATGTTGGTTAGGAAGAAGAAATATTCTTTTGTCCCCCCAAGTTTTCATCAAGATACTACTTCTCTTAGAGGTTGAGAGATTTGAGAAGATGATCAAAGCCATATAAACTAAACATAGGTAAAGGGAAGTGCCTAAGAATGAAGACAAGGTCTGTACCCTCCCGTCAGGAGGCCCCCAAGCTAGAACAGTATTTAAGCTCAGCTTTTCTGCAGAGTGGCGCTGTATTAGCCACAACTACCTGTGCACAAACCGCATAAAAAGCCTAAGTTAGAGCACAGCCAGCTGCATCACTTCGACCTTTAAAAACCTGTACTAGTGTATATAAAAAGTCAGTAAGCTACATAAGTAGAAAGATATCTAAGTGCTTGGGCACAAAAAAAGGTATGTAATGTACACTGCACGAGGTAAGAAAATTCACCTAAGCCCGAGCAAGGCTCCTCTGAATTGATGTTGGATATTATCTGCCGGAGGAAAAAAAGGAAGTTACGACCCCTAAACCGCTCAAAAATCCAGCACATCTTCCATCAAATTCCTTCAATCTCTGGGGTATCCATGGATGATCTAATCTCCATGGGGTTCCAGAGTGGGGACCAAGGAAGAGAGGTCGCAAAAGTCTCTTTTATCTCTGCTTGCATTGCTCAGCTGGTAATAAAGGCAGAAGATGACCTAGAAAAGGCAAGCCTACAAGCCAACTATCCCCCTGGGAAAAATTCCATCTTGTCTACCCCTACACAAGAGCCCATTCCCTCTTCTTTACTATCAATGCATGGCAGACTAGCTGCTGAATAGTGGGAGCAGCTTACATCTTATCCATATGATGTGCCACATTCAATGGCTAGGAGATCACAGCAGGATATCCAGATCTTAAGAATCTGAAGGTGGGATTAGTAAATGATAGGTTACAAGATCAGATCAAGGCTTCGGTCTGGGGACAGGGCAACAGATTTGCCCCCTGTTGCAGCTCCCCAACATCTGTGAGCGTGATGACAGGTTTAATGACTCATAAAGAGAGGATCCCTCTCCCAATTTTAGAATCCTGAGTGAATCCTGAGTTGGAATATCCATGGTTTTTAGCGTTTTTTTAAAAGTGTTATATTAGGGCTAAAGAATAAAGTCTTACCATGTGGTATTCCTTCAGAAGTCTTGGCTGAGAGAGGAGAGGACCATAGAAGACTTTGTGGAGCTGAATAGTAAAGGGTTGAGGCAAGGTAATGGCAGAGCCTCATGAGGGGTCCTAACCTTACTATCTACCATGCTACTCAGATTCAGAATACGCTTTATTTGATTTAAGAAATATTAAACCATAGAAGCACAATACGTTAAAAACCGTAATACATCAAAACAATTTATATAAAAAGAAGAGTCACAAGCAGTTTAAGAAAGAGAGGAGCCATCCACTGTCTCCCTATATCTGACCACCCCTTTCAAATATTTAGCTATGTGATCAGTAAAAATGTCATCATTTAAAAATTGTAACTTTATAAAAGCAGGTCGACATTGTCTCAGGCCATACACTTTTACAATGGGCAAAATCCATCTTTTCCTGACTAAGATATAAAACTTACAAAAAAACATAACATGAATTGTGGATTGTGCAGAAATGTTGTTGCAAGGACATGGGCATAGGGAACGAGACCAATCATTTATATTTGGAAAAGTGACCCTAATATGAAAATTGCCATGGCGTAGGCAGGTTAATAACAGCCTATCATAAGTTCCTAATGTATTTATCAGGTAGGGTTGCGTCCCTAGGTGGGTCAGGAGCAATTGATTTGCTCTTAGAGATGGTTTCATAATATTGAAAGACAATCAAATGGTCTCCAGATGGTCAATACATAACAACTTTAATTCCTTCCTAGTGACATGATTCAGACTATCAGGACTAGAAAAGTGCTCGGGACGTCCGAGATCATTTGCAAATTTTTTAACATATGCAATCCAGGGAATACGATCTACCCCGTACAGAGTCAGACAGTCATTAATCACGTCCTGATTTAGACCGGAAGTAATACCGGTCCAAACCTTGTGCCATAATAGGATCGGCTGCATTTTAATCAGGTCTAGGAGATATAACAGACCCAATTCAGCATGGCAGATAAATGTAGCTGTGCTATTTGGTACAGCTAGGAGGTATCTTAGGAACCTATTCTCTGCTTGCTGTAATGGCTCAACATTAGCATAGCCCCAAATACCAGCTCCATACATGGCAATAGGAATGCATTTTGCTTTATAGATTGTCAACAGATCAGCAATTGGACGCTTTCCTAACTTTCTGGCAAAATGTATCAATGCTCCTATGGCTTTGCAAAATAACAGTTTTCTAGAGTCAATAGCTTTGGCACATAGACCCCTTCTTTCAAATACAATACCCAAATAAGAAAAATGTTTGGTAAAATCGAGTTTCTTATTGTTTATAAAAATATCTCGACACTTGACATTGGGCTTACTGCATTTCATGGTAAATGTTTTGTTAATATTTACATTAAGGTCTAGATTTAACATATAGGCAGCAAAGCTAGACACTGTTTTCTGCAAGCCAAGGGGAGTACAGGCCAAAAGAACGGCATCATCAGCAATGCTCCAACTGGCCGTTTGCCGATACGTGGTAAGTCCTGGCATTCCCTTGACAATGTTGCTCCCAAGCTGTTAATGTAAAGAGTGAACAGAAGGGGAGCTAACACACCCCCCTGCCGCACCCCCTTCTTAACAGTGAAATTGTAACTGAGTTCGCCACTTCTCCCATAACAAACCCGGGCCCGAGCATCTAGATATGACTGTTTCAAAAAATGTATAAGTGGCGGATCCACCCCCATGGTCTCTAGTATGCTCCATAACTTCTGGTGGTTGACGCAATCAAAGGCTGAGCTCAAATCAGCAAAACACAAATATAAACTCCCCCTTTTGGCCTGTAGATATTTTCCCAACAGGAGGTTTAGATTTAAGCTCTGTTCCACTGTGCCCAGGCCTTGGTGAAATCCATACTGAAACTCTAAGATAATACCATTGTCCTCAGCCCAGAGCTGCAATCTATTTAAAACAACACGCCTGGCCACCTTTACAAAGGAATCCAAGAGTGATATGGGTCTGTAACAGGCCGGGTCATTGCGATCACCTTTCTTAAAAATGGGGACATGTATGGACTCCGTCCAGGTCGCTGTAAATCCATAAATACAACAAGTCCTCAGAACCATGGTTAGAAGTGGGCCCCACAACAAGGGGCAAGATTTGAATAAATCCACAGGTATGCTGTCTGGTCCCGGGGCTTTGTCTCCCATACTCGCATTAATAGCTAAAATCCCCTCATTAACATTAAAATCAATATCGATTGGAAGATAGCTTGAGGGGTTTATTCTCGGGGCCTCATATTTTTGAAAATCTGCCGAATTACAATAAAGGCTAAAAATATGAGTCACCCATTGATCCTCCCCTATTGTTATTTCAATGCTAGGTAGTTTTCTGGTAGCCAGAAATGGTGCGTTCACCGCCTTCCAGAAGCCTTTCGTATCTTTCAAGTCTGAGGCTTGCTTAAGATCTTGCCATAGTTTGGATCTTATGGCAGTTTTGCGCTCTATAAGAGATAGCTTGTACGCTGCTCTCGCCCTTTTTATAGCTCCCGGATCTCTCGTAGGCTTATGTAAGGCGGTTATCAGGGCTGCATGTGCCTTAGAGCAATTAGAATCAAACCAACCTTTCTTGCTGTCTACCTGTTTTTTGCTATTCACTAATAGTTTATTTTGTATGGACTGAGATATATTACTAAAGGAGATAAGAACATCAGACTCACTGGCGGTCTCATCGAGAAAAGCCAAGAAGTCATCTTTACAACTGCTTAGAAGTGACTTACATATTTGTGACGAGTCAACATCCACCCACTTAACCGCGTATCCATTCATTCTAATATTAACAATATCTTCAGCGGGTTGAGAAGCCATGCTTTTACTGGTTAGCACCTTGGCCGGGAGATCTATAAAAACGCTAATAGGAAAATGGTCGCTAAAAGCAACAGGATGTATTTTAAAATGATGTATTCTATCAGCGTATCTATTTGATATTATTATGTGATCTATAACTCAAGACAAGCCACGGCTGTTAAAGGTGCAGCTAAACGGAATGGGTGGTAAGCAAAGATCGTTTGCAAAGCCCAAATCCATAGTGTATTTAAGCAGATTTAAGTGATCTCCAAAAGAAGAGTGCGAGAAATGGGAAAAATCTTTATCATCGTCAAATGCTATGCCACAGATGTCTCTTTCAACGTAAGAGCATGGTCCAGAGTTAAAATCCCCTCCCCAGATTGTGCAAAGATCTTTGTTAGTGTTCTTTTGGATTTTATCCAGATCTTTCTGTAAATGCTTCAGAGTTAGGTTAGCAAGGTTACCGACGAGCAACTTAACTCCACCCTCACCTGAGACAACCACACCTGGGCACCCGACGCAAACAACGCAAACAACGCAGCCAGAGCACTCCACACCTGGATCTTCAACTGCGCAGACGAGCTCGCCCCGCTACGCAACCCCAACAGAAAACGCCCCAGGAAAGCCGCCTGGTTCACCACCGCTCTCCAAGAAGCCAGACGCACCTGCAGACGCCTGTAGAAGAACTGGAGAAACACCAAGACAACCGAAAACCACACCACCTACAAGGACGCCTTGACGGACTACCATAACCAGATCAGAGCCACCAAGAGGAACTTCATCCACAACAAAATCTTGGCCAACTCCACCAACTCCAAGGAACTTTTCAGTGTCATTCAGGAATTCACCAACCCAAGCAGCGAAGCCACAGACATCACACCATCCCAAGACCTCTGCAACAAGCTTGGAACCTATTTCCACCTCAAGATCAAAAACCTCTATGACAACTTCATCGACCATCCACCAGGTGCCACAGACGGCCCCCCGCCCCCCAGAAACACCAGCCAGCCCACCATCTTCAACTGGACACCGATCACGGCCGAAGACACCGCCTCGACCATGAAAAGCATCCATTCGGGGGCCCCCACCGACCCCTGCCCTCCTGACATCTACCACAGAGCTGCGGCCACCATCGCACCTGAACTACAACGCACCATCAACACCACCTTCAAAACAGGCACCTTCCCAGATGACTGGAAGCGCACAGAAGTCAGACCCCCGCTCAAGAAGCCCACAGCTCACCCCACCGGCCTCAAGAACTATCAGCCCATCTCGCTCCTCCCTTTCGCAACCAAAGTTGCAGAGAAAACAGTCAACAGGAAACTGACACAATTCATTGAAGAGAACGCCTTCCTCGACCCGTCCCAGTCCGGATTCCGAAGCAACCACAGCACAGAGACCACCCTACTCGCTGCCACAGACGACATCCGCACTTCCTGGACCAAGGCCACTCCGCAGCCCTCCTCCTACTCGACCTATCAGCAGCCTTCAACACCGTCTCCCACCGCACACTATTCTCCAGACTACATGACGCAGGCATACAAGGAATAGCCCTGGACTGGATCCGATCATTCCTCACCGGAAGAAGCCAAAGGATCAGACTCCCACCCTTCCTCTCCGACCCCACAAAAATCATCTGCGGAGTCCCATAGGGTTCATCACTGAGCCCCACCCTCTTCAACATCTACATGGCCCCCCTCGCAGCCATCGTCTGACAACACGGCCTCAACATCGTATCCTACGCTGACGACACCCAGCTCATCCTCTCCCTCACCAAAGACCCCACCACTGCCAAACTCAACTTCCAGAAAGGAATGCAAGACGTCGCAGTCTGGATGACCAACAGCTGCCTGAAGCTCAATGCCGAGAAGACAGAAGTCCTTGTCCTCAGTACCCCCCTTCTGCATGGGACAGCACCTGGTGGCTGACCACCCTTGGTAGCCCACCTACCCCCTCAGACCACGCCAAGAACCTCGGCATCGTACTCGACTCATCACTCACCATGAACCGACAGGTCAACGCCGTCACCTCCAGCTGCTTCAACACCCTCCGCATCCTCCGCAAGACCTTCAAGTGGATCCCCCCTGAGTCAGGGAAGACAGTCACCCACGCACTCATCACCAGCAGACTGGACTATGGAAACGCACTCTACGCCGGCATCAACAAGTCCCTACCCCGCAAAGTCCAAACAATACAGAACACCGCCGCCAGACTCGTCCTCGGCATCCCCCGACACGTACACATCAGCCAACACCTACGAAGTCTCCACTGGCTCCCCCTGGAGAAAAGATTCACTTTCAAAATCCTCACTCACACCTACAAATGCCTACACAACAACGGACCCAAATACCTCAACGACAGAATCAACTTCCACGTACCCAAAATAAACCTCCGATCTTCCAACCTCGCACTGGCTGAAACCCCGCGCATCCACAGAGCCAGAGTAGGCGGAAGATCCTTCTCTCACATTGCAGCCAAGACCTGGAACGAGCTACCGGCAGACATCAGACGCGCCCCCTTCCTGAACACCTTCAGGAAGACCCTCAAGACCTGGCTCTTCAGCTAAACAGATCTGCGGACCCCCCCCTCAGTGCCTTGAGACCCTCACAGGTGAGTAGAGCACTTACAATTCCCTGATTGATTGATTGATTGATTTGTTCAGTGTCCAAAACAGGTATATTATTATAAAAATGTAATAATACTGTGCAATGGGAGTTATCAATGTGCATTTTTAGCACCTGGTAATAGGTTTTGGACTCCGAAAGGTCTACATTGCATGCATTCAACCTGTATGAAATATAAGTACATAAGCCACCCGTTTTCCTCCCATGACTTGAGGGAACTGCCAGGGTAAAAAAGGTTTTGTACCCATTAATGTGTTGTATGACATCTGCCCAGGTTTCTTGGATACATATAATATCGAAGTTATGGATGAATTCAAGCCAGGCAGGGTTAGTCAATTTAGTATTAAGGCCCGCCACGTTCCAGAAAACAATTTCCATTTGATTGGTCCTAAGTGCACGCTGGGTTACACAATTATTGTGGGGAAGGTCAACAATAGAAACATTAGGATGATGATCGTAGCTGTTAGGTAAATATACGTGAGGGGTATTTGGGATTTGTTGGTGTTCTCCATTCTTGATGTTGCAATCTGCAATAATATCTCCCACCACGTCACCAGCTTGCTGGACATCGGCCGAAGGCCCCATACTACAATGGCCGAAGTCACCATGTGAGACGGCCGTGATATTTTGATCATTAAGACCACAGACCTTATTGTCCGGGAACAGTGAAATTGGGCCGGATGGATTATTTGCGGAAATTCGATTTTGGACCACATGGCTACTTCTATTATCAAGTCAATCTATATCTTCCAAAGAGGAAAGCTTATCAAATCTATTTTGCAGGGGTACACTGAATTGAGAGTGGTTTATGGGGTGAAGGAATCTCTGCTCTGTTACGTGGGAAGTATGATTCGTTGGGGGATAGAAATAGCCCAGGGTCAGTACATTTATTCCACGGTTAATCAAGTGATGAGAGCCTTGTCTGCGCAGAATCTCATATGTTAAGCTTGGCGTTCCGAACGTAAGGACAATACAATCTCCGGGAAGCGTTTTATCCCTTTTCCCCACCCATCCTACTCTTCTTGCCATTTTGAACTCCCTAAATAAGGCCTCTGTTAGGCTGGTTTTAGACCCGAGCCAGCAGAGAGCCTTATTTCTTAGGGACTCCCAAGTTTCGGTTGTCTGTGAGGTAAGTTGCGGTACATTCATCAATATTATTGTATAGGGAGTGGCCTCTGGCGGCAGGTTCAAGCACACCTCCTCCCCATCATCCCTAACCGTTGAAATTACACGGGGGTTATGCGGCGGTGGAGAGCCTCTAGGCTTAACATGGGCTGGTACTTTGTAATGCTTTCAGTTATAAGTACTCTTACAGCCGGCGCATGCCCCGGGTGCAATTTGTGGGCTGTCAGCCTGAGAGAAATGGGCTGCCTTACCATCAGTCAATACACACCTTGGGCAGTTATTCAAAGAATTAGCAGAGCCTGCACCCTGTGCTTTACTCAATAAATCCTCAATAACAGAAGTCCTAGCCAACAATTTCTCTAGGGGAGTTAAAACTAACTTGTGGTGGTTGGGGGGATTATCAGGTCCCACGTCCTCCCTCAGGACCATAGGGTCCGCAGAAATATGAGGAGTCTCATTATGGCCAAACAAATTAGTCAACGCACTGTCCAAATGCTCTAGGCGTCCACATAATAGGGCAAAGTTATTGTCTATCAATTCTTTGATCTGTTCAAGAGCAGTGTCCAGGACAGTCACACCAGCAGCAATGGTAGCGATTTTATCCTCACAGATGGTATATGATGATAAAAAGGAAACGTCCACAGTCTGTGTGCCGATGGAGCAGGTCACCACTGCGTAATCACACTGAGGCCCCTTTTGTTGTTTTGATTTGTGGGGGCCCACGCCCTTCTTACGGTTCACAGGTACCTTGGCCTTCGTGCCCTCTGTAGGGAGTTTAGAGGTCCGAGTCCTAGAGGCAATGCTAGACCCACTGGTAGTATCCATGGATAGGGCTTTCAAATCGTCATGAGCGGGATCAGGGGAAACCGGTGGCGTCCCTTGAACAGTGGGAGGCAAGCAAGTTTGGGAGACACCACCAGAAGTAAGAGTACTTAGTGAGGAACGCCTCTGCAGAGATAAGGGTTCTAGGGAAAGTCGCCATTCCGTTAATTCAATCTCATGACAAAGTAATGTTTCCGCCCTTATAATTAAGGCATCCAAAGTTCCCTTAACTCCCTTACATTTGCTCATGATAGAATCGGGAATATGTGCCACCACAGGAACTAAGAATTACAAATCTAAAAAACAAACAGGCAAAAGGAGACACACTGCTGTACCTGGATGTAGGTAAACCTGGAATGGATGGCAGATGGCCTGTTGTTAGGGGGGGCCCAGACCAGCCTCCTTCGGGCTCAGATGGGTGTGGACGGGCCCACCCTTGGCCCGGGCTTTGCCTGGGCGTGGCCCGGGCACGCCCTCGCATGTCCCGCGCTGCGTGGGCCCTGGCCTCCTTTTGTGCACCTCCTGGCACGCTTGATGATGTAAGCGGCGTGCGCACCGCTGTGGCTGCTGCGAAATGTAGTGCCTCACCCTCGTGGTACCAGAATCACCAGAGAGGCAGTCTGCGGCAAAGCTGTGGCCTTGTCAAATGGCAAAATCCTGAATTATGCAGTGGCAAGTAACGGGTATCAGCAGGTAAGAAAGAGCTATGCTACTCAAGAACTCTATACAGGTTATAAATGTGTCTAGTGGTATGCAGCTCTCTGTGGTTAAGCTTGGCCTGAGTAATAATGTCGGCAGGTGTTTCCTTTCCATAAATGTATATATCCATAGATATGAGTACACAGAGAAAGAAGGATTGGCTGAACTCCCTTGATCAATCTTTCCATGACATTATTATGAATATTCTGAATGCAACTCTTAAACTGGCTGGGGACTTTAATGCCAGCGTATACCCTGCTCATGTGGACCAACAGATGGAAGAAGTTTTGGATCAGTACAATATTTCTCCAGCCTTGTTTCCTGCTGGATCAATCAAGCAAGAGGCTAAAGCCCTGATCAAATGGTTGATGACACTGGTGTGGTCTGCTTGAACAACCATTTTGATAGTATTATGCCAGCAGCTGCAGCATTTCAGCACAGCCTTTTGGTGGGCCCAGTTGACTATATGTTTACCCCTGCATGGCATCTTGGTCTCTTTACAGATTTTAAAGTAGCAAAATTTGATGGCAGTGATCATTGGGCCATCTTAAGTGTTCTCTGTCTTCATGAGCCAGTGGCTGTGGAGAGGCTACTTCTTTTGGAGATGTCCTACCCATGGAGGCTGGCAATTAGCTTAGATTCTGACCATCTTGAGTTTCTAGGTGCTTATTAATTGTCATAAAATACTGAGGTCTTAACAGTAGGCTTAGATAACAGAATTGCTTGTTTTAATGACATTTTAGTTAATGTGCCGTGCTGCATTGTTGTTAATGTTAAAAACTGTGCATCACAGGCAAATTGTCATGTAAAAGTAGAGCTGGTTTGATCTAGCCTGACAGGAAATGCCGGGTAAGATGAGCAGCCAGCCAAGCTTGGTGATACCCTGAAAGTGGTTTATCCCTGGGGTGAAAAAGGCTTGAGCCCCAATACAAGCAGTTGATTAAAGAAAAAAAAACTTTTTTTAGTAAGTGGTATGAGATACAGGAGAGCATCCAATCAGGGGATCAATGGGAGGTTTGGGCAAAAGTAAAAGTGTTAAGTGGCCAGAATGGGGGGACCCTAGTATGTATGATTCTGGAAGACACATGGGCAGTGTACTTGAAAGCCTTGATTAGTAGTTTTTCCTCCCCAGTTTGGTCCTCAGGCATAGCTGTTAAAGAGCTCCCCCAAATGTGGTTCTCTGTAAAAAAGGTAAGGGCAGTTATTGATAGGTTAAAACTCTCAAGAGCCACAGGCCCAGACAACATACAGGCAGTATTAATTAAATCAAATAGCGACTGGTGGGCAAGGGTGTACTCCTTTTTGGTTTTTGGGATAGCCTTAACTGTTGCATACCCTTCATGAAAGGATCAATCATGAGACCCATTTTAAAAAAAGGGGAATGGATCAGAACCCTCACACTATAGGCTGAATAATCTTTTGGACACCTCAGCTAAGGTATTTTCTAAAATTATGGGGCATATTATCAAGAAACGGCGTTAAAATTATCGGCGCTTTAGCGGCAGAAAACTGCCCTAAAGCGGCGATAATGGGCTTGATAATATGCCCTTGAGAATTCCAATAGAAGCCCATGTTCTGGTGTCAACATGGGCTTCTATTGGAATTCTCAAGGGCATATTATCAAGCCCATTATCGCCGCTTTAGCGGCAGTTTTCTGCCGCTAAAGCGGCGATAATTTTAACGCAGTTCTTGATAATATGCCCCACTATTATCTAAGCTGGGGGAAGGATTGGGCTTCTGAGCATAAGGTCATTCCAATTGAGCAGGAGGGTTGTGGGATGGCCATTCAACCACAAACCCCTGTTTCACTCTGTCGACCATCATTCAGAAGGCTCTGGAAGTAAACCAGAGGCTCTGTTGGTGTTTTGTCGATTTCTGGACAGCTTTTTATTCAGTAGATAGGGAAATTTTATGGAGTAAACCTGCTGCCTGGGAGCTCCCCTTGCACCTCTGTAGCATTTTGCAAACCTTACATACAGACAATTAGGCTCAGGTCATCCTAGATAAGTCAGACAGACTATCTCAGAAAATCCCAAATAATAACGGACTTTGATAGGGGTGTGTCTTGGCCCCCTTGCTTTTTAGCCTATTTTTGGCTGACCTCCCAAGATCTTTAAACCAAGTAAGGTCCTTTTCTCCTAATGCAGGAAATCAGCTCTTTTATTGCCTGCTTTATGCAGGCGACTTGGTGCAACTGGACTATACCCCAGTGGGCCTGCAGAAGAAATTACACTCCCTTGAAGCATACACTAAGCAGAATCCGTTGAAGATTAATTTAGAAAAAAACTATGTTTTGGTGTTTGGGGTTTCTATTTGCTTGGGAGGTACAAAAAGTGGATTCTTATAAATATTTAGGCCTGACCTTTAAAAAGAACCTAAAATTGGACCTACATATGGATAGCATTAAGCAGAGGTCCTTGTTTCAAGCTAGCGGTTTGTCTAGATTTAACTGGAAATATGGATGGTTGGTCCTACTCCTATGATGAAGGCTTACGAAGGGAAAATACCCCTTTGGAGTTGTACTGTACAGAGGGGCTTTCCTTATACTCATCCTGTGAATGTGACTGGTTGAAGGGGGTGTTCTTAGTAGGATTCTGTAGCTCCCTCCAGGTACTATGGTCCAGTGCATAAGAATGGAATTGAACCTAACCGCTTGGAATTTTTTTACACCCTCCCGAGTTTGAAGGTTCTTTGATAAGCTCTCGGAGGACTGTGAAGTGGCTAAGGTTTCCAGACTTTGTTCGGCCGAGGTCCAAGGTACCAAAAGATAGTGGGCTAGGGAAGTAAAAAAAAAAAAGGGTTCTAGAGGATTTACATCTAGAGCAAGGCACAATTGTAACCTTGTCGACCTTTCCTAGTAAACAAGCTCTGAAAGAGTCTGTGGCAAAGGTTGCCAAGTGTTTTGATTTGACGTACCTGAGAAAGAAACCTTCTATAAGCTTTTCATTAAATACTCTTGGCCTTGATACAGTATTCCCCTATCTGACACAGTTACCTGATTCTGCACTGCAGAATGAGATTTTAAGAGTAAGAGAGGGTTGCAACCCTATGTATTCATCCATCAGCCAACATGCTATCATTTAGGATAATAATGGTTTTTGCCTTTGTCCTCTGAATGTAAAATGCACTTTGTTACATTTATTTGTGGATTGCGCATTTTCTATTTCTGGTAGGATTACATTTTTAAGACCTTTGTTTTTAAAATATAGAATGGTGCAAAGGATGGATGCAATAGACCTGTTGGCCGAAATGTGTTATTTAGATGTGGCAGCAGGAATTTCTTGTTTTATATGCATGATTAAACTTAGTTTCAAGGATGGGTTACAGTAGGATGGGCGGATCGGGGGGGGTTAGGTGGGTTTTAAGTCATTTTTACTGTACAAATTACATTTTGTTGAACCCACTGACACTTCAGCATCCAATGTCTTGTCAGATTTAGAGGCTATTCAATTGAGGCTAAAAGTACAGGGTCATACTCATGTAAAGGGACACTTGTTAGATGCTATTTTTACCAGGTCTTCTTTGCTTTAGGCTTCAGATCTGATGCCCATTTCTTGAACCAATCATTTCTTGATCCCAATGGACCTTACGCTTCCTGGCCTACCATAACTCCTAAACCTATGGCCAGGGAAGACAGATGTTGGTCATAATGACATTTTGATAATTGGTCAGGAATCCTAAGTCAGCCCATTCTGTCATTGGGCCTAGATCCACAAGCAGTCAACACTAAGATTACAGATTGGCTAACCCACTCTTTCCATCTAGCTATCCCCAAGAAGAGGACATTTCAGAAACATAAAAAGAAGATGGCTCCCAGGTGCTCCCCCCATCTTAGAGTCATAAGAAACAGTGCAAGGTTGCAAAAAGGGAATGGTGAAAAAATTAGGGCCAACCCCAAAAAAAGGAAGTATCAGGAGACAGTTAGGATCTATCACTTAGAAATTAGATCTGCACAAGCTGCTTACTGTGGAGCTAGAATTCAGGAAGCCACTAACTCCCCTAGGGAAATGATTAAAATCACTCAATCAATCAGGGGTTTGTTAAAGTGCGACTACTCACCCGTAAGGGTCTCAAGGCGCTAGGGGGGGGGGGTGCAGGTTCCATCCATCAAGGAGGGGGTCTGTCGAAGAGCCAGGTTTTGAGGTTTCTTGCGAAGATGGGGAGCGATGTTGTCTGTCTGAGGTGGAGCGGAAGGGTGTTCCATGCTTTGGCCGCGAGGAAGGAGAAGGAGCGGCTTCCCGATCTGGTCTTTCTGGTGCGGGGGACCATGGCGTAGGAGAGCTGGGCTGATCGTAGGGTCCTTTGGGGTGCGTAGAATTTGAGTCGGCTGTTCAGGTATGCTGGTCCGGTGCCGTGGAGGGCCTTGTGTGCGTGGGTGAGCATCTTGAAGGTGATTCTCGCCTTGACAGGGAGCCAGTGGAGTGTGCGCAGGTGCTGGGAGATGTGGCAGTGTTTTGGCAGGTTGAGGACCAGTCTTGCGGCGGCGTTCTGGATGTTCTGTAGCTTGCGGGTGAGGTTTTTGTTTATTCCGGCGTAGAGTGCGTTGCCGTAGTCGAGTCTGCTGGTGACCAGGGCGTGAGTGACGGTCTTTCGGTGTTCGAGGGGGATCCATTTGAAGGTTTTACGAAGGAGGCGGAGGGTGTGGAAGCAGGAAGACGAGACAGAGTTGATCTGGCGGTCCATTTTGAGCTCGGAGTCCAGGATGATTCCCAGGTTGCGTGCGTGGTCCGTGGGGGTTGGTGGGTTTCCGAGGGCGGGGGGCCACCAGGTGTCGCTCCAGGCATCGGGGTTTGGGCCCATGATGAGTACTTCTGTTTTGTTGGTGTTTAGTTGTAGGCAGCTGGTTTTCATCCATTTGGCGACGGCTTCCATGCCTTCTCGAAAGTTGCGTCTGGCGGTGTTGGGCTCGTTGGATAGGGAGAGGATGAGCTGGGTGTCGTCTGCGTATGACACGATGTTGAGTCCGTAGGTTCTGACGATGGGGGCGAGTGGAGCCATGTAGACGTTGAAGAGCGTCGGGCTGAGGGAGGAGCCCTGGGGGACTCCGCAGGTGGTAGGTGTGGGGTCCGAGAGGAAAGGGGGAGTCTGACCCACTGCGTCCTGCCGGGAGAGGAAGGAGCGGATCCAGTCGAGGGCCTTGTCCTGGATTCCTGCGTCGTAGAGTCTGCATATTAGGGTGCGGTGGGAGACTGTGTCGAACGCCGCTGATAGGTCGAGGAGGATGAGGGCTACTGTTTCTCCTTTGTCCAGTAGGGTGCGGATGTCGTCTGTTGCGGCGAGGAGGGCGGTTTCCATACTGTGGTTTTTTCTGAAGCCGGATTGGGAGGAGTCGAGGATGTTGTGTTCTTCAATGAATGTGGCGAGTTCTCGATGACTTTCGCTGGGAACGGGAGCAGGGAGATGGGTCTGTAGTTTTTGAGGTCGGTGGGGTCCGCTGAGGGTTTCTTTAGGAGGGGGTTGACCTCGGCATGTTTCCAGTCGTCGGAGAACCAGGCGGGCGCCAGGGAGCGGTTGATGGTGTGGCGGAGCATGGGTGCGATGGTGTCGGCGGCTCTGTTGAAGATGTGGTGGGGGCAGGGGTCCGTGGGGGCCCCTGAGTGGATTGACTTCATTGTCTTCACTGTCAATCACTAAACACTTCTGGAATCTTACCCCATTGGATCTCCCTCTGAACCCTCTAATGATAAATGTAATGCCCTGGCTACCTACATTAATATTTAAATATTGGATATTTACCTCTCCTTTCAAAAGAGGAGGGAGATCATAGGTCCGCATAGCCTGAGTCTCAATATGGAATCAACCCACCCAACTTTTTGGAATTCCCTCCTCTCCACTTGGATGCTTTTGCTGAATTAAATCTGTATCTAATCTTGACCACGCATCTCCAAGGATTCTTGCTCTTGCAGCCAAGACTATTTTCCCTACCTTGCTCAAAATGGTCAACCTCTTCCTGCAGAAGTGACTGGTGCCTCAACCATGGAAACACAACATGGTGAAAGCAATTTTTAAAAAAACAACCTTGACCCTACATGTCCAGGGAATTCTCCTCCCATATCCTTGCTTCCAGGCATAAGCAACGTGGTGGAAAAATATGTTAACAGAAATCTATCTGAATTCCTCAAGGTCAATTCATTCCTACACCACACTCAAACTGCTTTTTGCCCTAAGCACAGCACCAAAACCTCTCTGTTATCGCTGGTGGAGGAAGCAAAAAAGACACTTGATCAAGGGGCTTCAGTAGAGATTAGTATTTTGGACCTTAGCTTGGTCTATGGCACTGGGGACCACTCTACACTCTTACAGAGGTTTCATGAGGCCAATGTTAAAGGGAAAACTATGAGTTGGATTGGCTCCTTCTTGAAGGCTAGATCCTTTCAGGTTTTTGACTTGTTACTCTGCTATTCTATGAGTTACTGTGGAGTGCTGCAAGGGTCCTCTCTTAGTCCTACATTGTTCAAAGTGCACATGCAAACTTTGGGGATATCATAGCTCCCTTTGGGATTTCCATTGTGTGCTATGTGGACAATACCCAACTTTTTTTTCACTTGACCCAGATGTGGACTATTCAGTGAAATCTTTGGACCATGTCTGGAACAGGTGGCCAACTGGATGACAAGTCTTGCATTAAGTTGAATGGAGCCAAAATAGAGCTTATGGTTCTCTGTAGTAGTTCAACTCCCCAAATGGCCCTTGATTGGCAGGTCTGCCTTAGTCCTACTCCTAAACCAGCTATAAAAAGCCTGGGGTTTGACTGGAAAAAACCCTGACCATGGTAAGTCACGCTACCAAATTTTCATCTTCATGTTTCAGAATCAGGCGCATGTTGGACAAGATTCTGCCTCTTCTCCCTCGGCCCTCAAAGAGGCTGCTAGTCCAGGCTTGGATTCTTTCTCGCCTAGATTTCAGCAACTCGCTCTACTATTCTTAGGTATTCATAGGTATGAATCAACCAGAACTTGATATTTACCAGGAAAGCTGCCTTTGATCTCGGTAAGTTTGATGGTCAGATCCATGTGCCTGAAACACCCCTCACCTGCCAATGGATATTAACACAAACATTCAGCGGGTGTCCGTCAAATGGCTGGGCAACCCTGAATTTACATAATCCATGACCTTCATTGGCCGACGGAATCTGTCAGAGGCGGTTCAGGTAGGCTGAAAATACATACGTTTCCCAACTTTCCACCAAGGCTGCTGAACTCACGGTGGGTGCAACCATATGAGTGGGGATGGGACCCGCTTGTACCACAACAACTGCAAAGATGTTAGGTGCACTCACAGGGTGTGACAAAAGCTTTATTGGTCGCTGAAGATTTTCAGCGTAATGCCTTCTTCAGTGCGATGAAACAATTGACAAACAGGCACTTTGTTGGATATATATATATATATATATATATATATATATATATATATATATATATATATATATATATATATATATATATATATATTACCTACTGGCAACCGCCAGTAGGTAGTTATAGTTAGAACCTAGTTTCCATAGGAAAAGTATTTTTTGATTTGCTAATAACTTTGGCGTTGTTTGACAAATCTTCCTGAAATTCTCCCAAAAAAAAGACTATCCAGGTCAGCTCCTATCCTGAAAGTTTGGGGGTGATTCGTCAAAAAGGGGGGTCCCAAAACTCGTTTTCTCCATGTTAATTTCCATAGGAACTTTTGCGACGAGCTACAGCCCGAACTGCTGAACGGAATTACCCCAAATTTGGCAAAAAGGTAGAGCTTGGTTCAGAAAGCGACCTTTTTTTAAATGGTGTAAATCCGTTCAGTAGTTTTTGAGAAATTCAAAAAATAAGAGTAAAAAAATAAATTTCCCATAGGAAACTTTGTGCAAGGCTTCAGCCGAAACTACTGAACGGAATTACTCCAAGTTTGGCAGAAAGGTAGCACTTGGGTCAGAAAGCGACCTTTTTCAACATGGTGGAAATCCGTTCAGTAGTTGCTGAGAAATTAGAAAAATAAAAGTTTTGATATCTGGGTGGAGCCTAAGTCGCGTGCGCGAGCTTCAATGTGATTGGCTGCTAGTAGTCCAAACCAGGAAGTGTTGGCAGCCATCTTGTGGCTCGGTAGAAGCGAGTCACCCAAAAACAGAGAAACAAAGGTATAAAACAAGAGAAGGGGGCAGGGTGAAAAGCCCTGACCCCTAGGCCTGCTCAGGGGTCCCAGAAAGACCCCAGGGCCCAAAAATCATTTAAAAAAATAAAAAATCGGCAAAAATTTGCGCTGGGGTCGCGGGTTCTCGCGTTTCATTTTAATGAGGCCCTTGGGTGGGCTAGGTTCCGGGGGTATTTCTTAAAAAATAATAGCAGAGGCTCGCAGAGGTTGCGGGGGTGCGCTGGGGTCCGCGCAGCCCCGGGGCTTCACTCAGGTTGGGAGGGGGGTTGCGCGGCCCCCCTTCTGGAGCCTTCTTTGTGCTTGTAACTTTGGCATCGTTTGACGAATCTTTATGAAATTATCAAAAAGTTTCTCTTTTTGATTAGCTCTTATATTGAAAGTTTGGGGGTGAATGGTGTAGGAGGGGCTGAGAAAAAGAGGGTCCTAAAACGTGTTTTCTCCATGCAATTTCCATACGAAACTTTACAGAAGACTACAGGTGAAACTGCTGAACGGAATTACGCCAAATTTGGCAAGAGAAAGGTGATGGTCCAGAAAGCACGCTTTTGTTTAAATGGTGTAAATCCGTTCAGTAGTTTTTGAGAAATATCAAATTTTACAGATATCGATATTTGAGAATTCTGACATGTGATTGGCTGAGAAGCCATCGAGTTCGTAGTTTTACCTCTGCGAGGCAACACTGGCATCTGTGTCTGTGTGAGATATGCCTTTCACGCTGCCTCTCTTCATATCACCAGGTCGCGGCTATGCCTTTACAAGCCCGTCCGTCGGCTCGGAGCTCTGTGAGTCAGTCTGTCGGTATGATCCCCTACACTACCCAAAGACTACCCAAACACCACTGCACTGTCGTAAACTCTAAAACACTACCCCCAGCACGATCCCCTACACTACCCAAACACCACTGCACTACCCTAAACCCTAAATCTACCCCCAGCACGACCCCCTACCCAAACACCACTGCACTACCCTAAACCCTAAAATACTACCTCCAGCACAAACCCCTACACTACCCAAACACCACTGCATTGTCGTAAACCCTAAAACGCTACCCCTAGCAGGACCCCCTACACTACGCAAACACCACTGCAGTACCCTAAATCCTAAAACACTATCCCCAGCATGACCACCTACACTACCCAAACACCACTGTTCTACCACAAACCCTAAAAGACTACCCCAGCACGACCCCCTACAGTACACAAACACCACTGCAGTACCGTAAACACTAAAACACTACTCTGAGGACGACCCCCTACACTACACAAACACCACTGCACTACCCTAAACCCTAAAACACTACTCCCAACATGAACCCTACACTACACAAACACCACTGCACTACCCTAAACCCTAAAACACTACCCCCAGCACGACCCCCTACACTACCCAAACACCACTGTTCTACCCCAAACCCTAAAAGACTACCCCAGCACGACCCCCTACAGTACACAAACACCACTGCAGTACCGTAAACACTAAAACACTACTCTGAGGATGACCCCCTACACTACACAAACACCACTGCACGACCCTAAACCCTAAAACACTACTCCCAGCATGACCCCTTACACTACCCAAACACCACTGCATTTTCGTAAACTCTAAAACACTACCTCCAGCATGATTCTTACACTACCCAAACACCACTGCACTACCTTAAACCCTAAAATGCTACCCCCAGCATGAACCCCCAATCAGTATACAAACACCACTGCACTACTCTAAATCTCAAAACAGTACTCGCTGCATGACTTCCCACACTACACAAACACCACTGCACTGCCGTAAACCCTAAAACACTACTCCCAGCATGACCCCCTACACTACCCAAACACCACTGCACTGCCGTAAACCCTAAAACACTACTCCCAGCATGACCCCCAACACTACCCAAACACCACTGCACTACCCTAAACCCCAAAAACAGTACTCCCAGCATGACCCCTTACACTACCCAAACATTACTGCATTGTCGTAAACTCTAAAACACTACCTCCAGCACGATTCTTACACTACCCAAACACCACTGCACTACCTTAAACCCTAAAACTCTGCCTCCAGCACGAGCCCCCTACAGTACACAAACACCACTGTACTACCCTAAAGCATAAAACAGTACCAGTCCGTCGGTTCACAGGTCTGCATCTGCGAGCTGTCGTGTCCCTAGCTGTACATGTGCGAGCCAGTCCGTTAGGTGATAGGTGTGCCTCTGCTAGCAGGGGCCGTTGGCCCGTTGGTGTCCCCTTGCGAGTTAGACCCGAGCTCTCCTCTGCGAGCCAGCACGCTGGTGTGCGTTTGCGAGCCGATGGCCCGTAGCTCTCCCTGTGCGAGCCGAGCCGACGGGCCGCAGCTCTCCCTCTGCGAGCCTGCCCGACGGCCCGCAGATCTCCCTGTGCTAGCCGGATCGCAGCTGTCACTCTGCGAACCGATATTGGGAATATAAGGCGGCTCTAAAAAGAGCCCTTGTGTTTATTAGTTGGAGCTACATATAAGTGCGGATGCACAGCTTCAGGTTATTCAGAAAAACTCGATTTCCCTGATCTGTGAAGTGTACTCCATCACTTCTGTAGATATCAGCCATATCAAAACGTATGTTGTTGTTGTAGATCGACCCCATTCTATGGTCTCTGAGGTATGCATACACAGCTTTGTTGACATTCTTCCTAGATTTTTCAATCTGAGGACAAAATTGGTTTGACCATTTCCACTTCTGTCTTTGGCATATATTGGAATATACAAAGACAGTTTGAGGCAAAAGCAACATCAATTGTCGAAAGGTGTCTTTCATTAGCATTTCCAAACCTACACCAGTCAATGTGCCTAGGTCGTTTCCACCACAGTGCACAATCATGAGGTCAGCGTGTTGGAGATGCAAACAGGTTTTAACCAAAGGCAACAATTGGTGCCACTTCAATCCTCTCTGTACAAACCATTTAATGTCCACATTTTGTAAACCTAGGTCTAAGTCAATACGGATCTGTTCTGCATACCTCTTGCACCAGAAAACATAGCTATGTCCTACGATCCACACTAGCATTTTGAAGGTATGTCTGGGAAGTATGGATAGATGTCTGTAGCTCATGCAGTCCGTTCGTAGAATAAGAGATATGTTTAAAGGTGGGGAACTACTTTTTTTCTCATTCAAAACAATAACTGATTGGGAGATGAAAAGCATTGTTTTTTAAAAGTAGGGTCAACATTCGTTTGTGGAAAAGCATCTTTGTGATTGGTTAAGAAAAAGCAGTTTAAACGTGGAGTACATATGATAGGTTAAAATTTGGTCAACTCAACCACACCTGCTACTTGCATTTGGAAGGCACTGTTCGAACTTAAAACAATCGTGAACTTTTAACCTGCTCGAGAAAATGTTGCAAAAAATATCGTTAGGTTTAAAAAAATTGATGAACTTTTAACCTGCACGTGTTGTAGAATGTTCTAGAAAGTGTGTTGATAGAATACGTTGTACTTCTGACTTCTATGTGTCCTTGAATATTAAAAAAACTGTTTATATGGAAAATTCAAAAATAACCAATAGAGAGAAGTTTTGCAATCTAAAAGAATCAAGGAACTATTCTAATTTGTTCTTTACATGTATTTATGTGTGGAGTATCAAAATTACAAACACAACAGCACCAGGAAGAGGAACAAGCAGGGAGTGGGGGGACGGGGGGAGATGGGCACAATGGCACACATGAACAATTAAGTACAGCACAACTACAGACAAACCATGGCTAAAATGAAACACACCAACAAGGAGCACAAAACAAACAACCCGCCAACATCACACCACTGAACAAGCACAGAAGTGAAAACCACACTGCCTGAAAGGGAGAAGGGTGAACAAAACCTCACATGAAGGGACATCTCACACAGAATGCAGCACACACACATAGGAAGCTGAGCACACCAACATCCAACACAATGTTGTCCAAACACAAACATTCGCACAATCGAACACAGGACACAAATGCACTCGCCTGTGGCGGATAAACGTCCAAAAGCGTCAGTACGAAACAGGCACATGAGAACGCATAAGTACAAACCCACAGTCTGGATGGGGTAGCAATTCACGTATGGCAGGCAGCCAGAGAGTCTGTGAGACACACATTGGCATACAAATGAAGACACAACACATTTGGAGACAAGTGAAAATGTGGAAACTTTATAAAAAATAGTGCGTGTTAGTACGGCCAAGAGTAGTGCCACGATATGCAGACAAATGCAGCAGCATGCCTGAACAAGGAACGTAGGAAAACGTCCATGTTCACCTCGGGGTAGTCCATCACCAACACACGTCAGTGTCAAGCAGCGTTGGTTGTCCGCGCCTCGGACATGAGTCGACACCAATGCAGCCATGTCCACTGTCGTCTTGGGACATGTGACCAGATGCACAACGTGCAATGATGCGGCGGGACATGTGCAATGTGGCACATCGAGTCGTGGTTGCAGGTACCTTGTCACTCGTCCATGAACGCGAGTGCAGCTGCGTAAGCCACTATCTCAAATGAGTGATGGTTGGCCACAATATTTGACATGTCGTCGACGTAATCCATCAGCTGACCGGGACAGATGTGCTGACTCCAACCACTGTACCCAATGTGCACCAAAGCAGAATCAGGAATTAGGTCAATTTGCTCACTGCATACTACGACACGTGCAATCTCCCAGGCCCAGTTCCCAACATGCATGCCAAACATCCATGCATGCCATAAACGGGCATCACCATGACACTCCTGGTCGTGGGCCAACAGGGGGCGCACACACTCGTCGTAATCCATGTCAGCTACACACACGTTGGAGAGGCACACGTCCATGCACCACCCGGATAGGCACCTGCGACATTGCAATACAGGTTGAACACAGGTGACGTCCGCAATGCGGAAGCTCAGCTGGTAAGTGATCCGCAGCACTGCCAAAGGCAGTGCATGCAGGACATGCAGCAGACGTGCAAGGTATAGGTGGACGTGAATGGAGTCCACCATGTGTTCGGGATGCCCTGTCATTGTGTCAGTGGCTCTGCTTGTAGATGCAATGGCTTGCCGTGTGCCAGTCTTGTGCATGAAATGGCACAGCTTGGTGCAATGAGCCGGGTCTGTGTGCAATGGGTGCAGGGCAGGGGTGTGGTGGGAGTACGTGTGAAGGCCATTTCACGCACGCTAACTACGACGAAGGACTTTTGAGTGTGGGATGTGTACTCGTTGTTCTCAAATCGGGCAGTGCGTAGTGTGGGAGACGGATGCAAATATTATCGTATCTGTCAGGGGGGTCTGGCCACTTGCAAGTTCCTTCTCGGAGCAGCAGATGTGTTAGCGCAAGATAGCTCAGTCAAAGAACCTTTCATCCCTACAGTAACTTCTCCAGCTGAATTCATACAGGATGTATACAAAGGCTGGTAGTAGGTGTTGTGGGATGTCTGCGACCCTGGTCATCATGGATGAGATGCCCAGCACGTGGCACATGGGCGGGTTCACTGTGTGTTACGTTGCCAAACAGCTGCTCCTCCCTCCCACGAGCCCCCACACTTTTGTGCGCTTTGCTGTTGTATCCTGTGCACTCCTACGGCACACCATTGTAATGCCTATTCGCGCATGTCCTGCGGCATTCCAATCACACCGTGACACTGCTGTTTGGAGGTGGTGCATGCCACTTTACAACATCGACTGCTGCGGCCCTTGTGGCGGCCACACCAGAACACAGAGACACATTTACTGCACTTCTTGCACACGGACATGTCCGAGACACCCCGTTCCCCTTGCAGGATAGGCACACCCCTGCGCTGTCCTGTGTACGCCAGACCAGCACACGCCGCTTGTGCATGCAGGAGGATGCATGCGTAGCTACATGTCCAGGCTCACTGCCAACGCTGAGGTGACATGGTAACGTCCGCTGAAGACAGCACACTGTGATGTTGCAGGGCCCGTGCCCATCATGATAACACAATGACCACATAGACACACTTGCTCAGATGCGGGTTCGGGGGGCGTTGACGGTCCTGGGGTTGTTGCGATGAGTGTTGTGGCCCTCATGGGTATCCGTGTATCATGCTCATTGACTCTATGGCACCTGTGGGTGTTCCCGTGTGGCTCTTGGCTGTGTTCCCTTTCATGCTGCAGGTAGTCGTCCTGCTTAACACCAGCAGAAAGCAGGTGTAAAATCCCTGGTGCTAACGCGGCTTATCGCCGGAATTTGTTTCGCATCGCAGGTTTTGCCTTTTGTTGTGAAAGTTGTGATGTGGTTTTTTCGTGTACAGAAACACAAATGAACTGGGCAGTGTATCCCGTCAACATTCAGCACCTGACCCACTATTCCCAATCAATATAAATACAATGAGATTTCTTCATTGATTTTGTGTGTACACTGTAAATGCACCCACTACCACAGTGCAATTCAAAACAGGATTTTAGTATTTAGAATAAATCGCAAAGGTGCACCTCGTGTGTTTTTGCACGGGAACGCCTACTCTGCATCTCATTATCAGCACTTTAATGCAACTAAAGTTGAGATAAATCTAACACACTATTCAGAAGCTGGTGCAAACTGCAGACATCACCAGTATTCCCGCGATAACTGCCCCAAAATTTAACACCATGGTGGACACCACCAAATAACAGTAATAAGAACGAGAAAGAGACACACAGCACTAAGTAACAACCAAAAACTTTATTGAATATATTTTATTTTTTTTCAAACTTTATTTTTCCGTTGATGTACACATAGAGGATAAACTAAATTTAAAAACTCAACACAAAACAACAAGGCGGAAGACTCCTGTCGGGTCCATCAATGTCGACAACACAGCCTGGAAAATAAAGCACAAAATAAGGATGTGTGTAATGCGCATATCAAAGGAGTGAGACACAGAGAAAGAGAGAAGGAAAAAAAAGCAAGAGAGAAAAAGAGAGGGAAGGAAAGAAAGGGAGTGAGAAAGGGAGAAGGGAGAGAGAGTGAGAGAGATAGAGATAGAAGGAAAGGAAGGAAGAGAGTGAGAGAGAGAGTCAAGAGAGGGAAGTGAGCGAGAGAGAGAGAGAGAGACACTGCCACCCCTGCGCATCCATGACCAAATAATTACCTGCTGCCACCGGAGTGTCTACCAGTGGGTACTCCACGTGCCTGTGAAAGCTCCAGGGCCCGGTCCCGCCACCATGGCTTGGTGCACATTATGTGGACCCACTCCGCGGCCCAGCAGATCCCATACATGTCGCTGAGTCCTGAGTCATCAATGGCGGAGACCACATCAGCTTTTGGTGCCGCTAACCCTGTGCAATGCAAGTCAGCACCACGTGGTGGTAGGCCGCTGACGGCCATACAACTTAGGGTGCGACTAACCCAGTGCAACTCAAGTCCGCGCCACGTGGTGGTAGGCCCCTGACGGCCACATCAGCTTTGGGTGGCACTAACCCTGGGCAACTGAAGTCCGCGCCACATGGTGGTAGGCCCCTGACAGCCACATCAGCTTCGGGTGGCACTAACCCTGTGCAACTCAAATCCACGCCACGTGGTAGTAGGCCCCTGACGGCCATACAGCTCAGGGTGCGACTAACCCTCTGCGCAACTTTTCATGGACTCTTTATGATTGAGACGCGTGGAGCGTCTGCCATCCAGTCACCACCGGCAATAAAGGATGTGACATTGTCGATCCATTATATTTGCGTGGTCACATGGCATGTGACGCATGTGCCGGATGGGTGCGGTGTGTGTGCAAACCTGCCCTCAGGGAGTGGCCGTGACATGTTGACAACTAGACCACTGACCTGCACACCAACAGCGAGTACACCTGCGACAGGTAGCTATGTGGGGGGTGTGAAAATGTGTTTTCTCAATGGATTTTCCATAGGAAACTTTAGACAAGGCTACAGGTCAAACTGCTGAACGGAATTATGCCAAATTTGGTAGGGAGAAAGGTCTTGGTCCAGAAAGCGCGCTTTCTCACATCGAGTGAAAATATAAAAGAAAGGTCCCGGGGGCAATTTAATATACCGGAGCTCTGTCTGTGCGAGATAACCCTTTCACACTCCCTCTGCCCAACATCACCACTTCACAGCTATGCCGTTAGAAGCAAGTCCGTCGGCTAGCAGCTCTCTACCTTTGAGGAGCTAGTACGCTGCTGTGCCTGTACCTCTGCGAGCTACTACGCTGCTGTTCCTTTGGGAGCGGACGGCTCGTAGTACTGCGTCTGTGAGTCGAGCGTTCGGGCCGCAGTTGTCCCTCTGCGAGCCTGGGTGCGAACTCTTCATAAGTCACACTACATAAGCATTGAAAAGCCATTTTGTGATTCAGTCCGTCAGCTGGCATCTGTCCGAGGCATTTCTGAAAACATACCGGAGTTCTTTCTGTGAGAGATACCCCTTTCACGCTGCCTCTCCCCACATCAGCAGGTAACGCACCCTCTTCCCACATTACCAACATACCCCCAACAACCTTCTTGGGCCCGGAATTGTCACTGTGCGGTTGGACAAACAAGAATCTTAGTCATGTATAGATTTATATATAAAATATTTTATTTAAACAAAACAACAACAAATAAAACTGAAGGGAGTCTGGTGCTGTGGTCGCTGCCACGAAGTTGGGGTCACTGCCATTCAGGACTCAGGACAAAGTTCCACATGTGGGATGGGCTTGTATTGAACAGTGTTAGTGGCACCACGTGTCACGCCTTGTGTTGTACAGGCTTAGTGGCACATCGTGTCACCGGCCTTGCATATGGAAATATGCCTCACTGATCGAAGGGAGTCTGGTGCTGTGGTCGTTGCCACGTACTTGGGGTCACTGCCATTCAGGACTCAGGACACAGTTCCACATGTGGGATCGGCTTGTGTTGAACAGGGTTAGTGGCACCACGTGTCGCCGGCTTGTGTTGAACAGGGTTAGTGGCACCACGTGTCGTGGCTTGTGTTGAACAGGGTTAGTGGCACCAAGTGTCCAAAATTCGAATTGTGAGCTCTGCTGCCCGCAGTGTAGACTGCTAATTAGTGTTCGTTTGCACTTGAAGATGAATTTTGTGATTGTACTAAAGCTATAACTGATATAAAAAAAGTTCTTGAAGCAAGGATACTAAAAGGATATTATGTAGGTGTTAGGCCTGTGATAGTTACTTGCCTACTGGACTCTGTAATTAATGAATCAAGACTTAATTTTAATTGTGAGCCCTGATGTACACAGTGTAGGCCAGAGGTAGCAGTCAGCAAGGGCCCATAGCCACGTGGCGTTGAGTTGAGGTGCACAGTTAGTGGCACCAGAAGCATTGAGAATGTATGAGCCTGTGATGCTGCTTGGTGCGGACGGGCCACACTGGGAGCAATGTCTCTTGCCTACTGGACTGCGTCATCTGCAATCGCAACTGTATCTGAATTGTGAGCCCTGCTGACCGCAGTGTAGGCCAGAGGTAGCGGTGAGCAAGGGCCCAGAGCCACGTGCATAGGTTGGTGGCCCCACCGGCCTGTGTAGTTCAGGTTCAGTGGCACCACGTGTCGCCGGCCTTCCATATGCAAATACGCCTCACTAATCGAAGTGAGTCTGGTGCTGTGGTCGCTGCCACGAAGTTGGGGTCACTGCCATTCAGGAGTCAGGACACAGTTCCTCATGTGGGATCGGCTTGTGTTGAACAGGGTTAGTGGCACCACGTGTCGCCGGCCTTGCATATGGAAATATGCCTCACTGATCAAAGGGAGTCTGGTGCTGTGGTTGCTGCCACAGACTTGGGGTCACTGCCATTCAGGACTCAGGACACAGTTCCACATGTGGGATCGGCTTGTGTTGAACAGGGTTAGTGGCACCACGTGTCGCCGGCTTGTGTTGAACAGGGTTAGTGGCACCACGTGTCGCGGCTTGTGTTGAACAGGGTTAGTGGCACCACGTGTTGCTGGCTTTTGTTGAACAGGGTTAGTGGCACCACGTGTCACGGCTTGTGTTGAACAGGGTTAGTGGCACCACGTGTCGGCGGCTTGTGTTGAACAGGGTTAGTGGCACCACGTGTCGCCGGTCTTCCACAGTGTAGGCCGGAGGCAGCGGTCAGCAAAGGCCCACAGCCACGTGACGTTGACTTGAGCTGCATAGATTGGGAGCATACAGTCTTCTAAACCGATTATACTCTCTTACACAATTTGCATCGGCACTAATCTTTAATTGTTAGCCCTGCTAACCGCATTGTAGGCCGGAGGCAGCGGTCATCAAGGGCCCACAGCCATGTGGCGTTGACTTGAGCTGCACAGAGTTAGTGGTACTTAAAACACTTAGCGTGTGCGCAGTCAGCGATGATGCGTGGTCTGGGCTGGCCGCACTGGTAGCAATGTCTGTTGCCTACTGGACTGCGTCATCTGCAATCACGAGTCGCTCTGAATTGTGAGCCCTACTGACCGCAGTGTAGGCCCGAGGCAGCGGTCAGGAAGGGCCCACAGCCATGTGTTGTTGACTTGAGCAATGTCTCTTGCCTACTGAACTGCGTCATCTGTAATCGCGACTCAATCTGAATTGTGAGCCTTGCTGTCCGCAGTGTATATCGAAGGCAGTAGTTTGTACAGACATAAGTCTGCGGTGCTGTGCCACTGGGGGCCTGTGTGGCGGAAGCCAGCGATCGGCAGAGGAGGCTGGCGGTCACATCGGCAGCCTCGTGGCAGGGTGAGTGGCGCCGCCCTGGCAGATGCTTTGGCCTTCCCACAAGTGAAACATGCCCAGAGCTCCGGCCTATTTATTCACACTCCTATGCTGAAGTGGCGTACGTCGGACCAGCCCACTCCGGTTACGCTTATGCTTACAGGTGGGGACGACACAGCTACATGACTGAGATCTTCCCTACTGTTTGACGTAACATGGTTGGGTCCACTGTCCACAACACTACAAGCACCAGTAGTATTTGTGCTCATGGAGAGGTGTGTGTTCTGCATACTGAGATGTGTCCAGCACATCACCGCTACACTTTGCATTGTGTGCATTGTTAAACATGGGTGAATTGCTTCCTTCACATATAGTTTGTTCACACCTGTCCCAATATTCAGCTATTGTGTGACTGAGGGGCCATGCTGTTTTCGGAAAGTTCGCTGTCTTGTTCTGCGCTTCCTCGGTGGTAGAGGGGGGGTCCTGGGGGTGGTGGTGGGTGTTGTGGCGTTCTTGGGTGTCGAAGCTGCTTGATCAGTAGGTCTATGACATGTGTTGGTCTTCGGATGTGGCTCTGGGCTGGGCTCCCTTTCATACTGTATGTAGTTGTTTAATATTTAAAAAACAAAAAGACATTATATAGTTTAAATAAAAATAAAAAAAATTACAGTAGGGAGAGGGTGGTACGGGGGGAGGTCCTGAGGGTTGTGGCAGTGGGTGTTGTGTCCTTCTTGGGTGTCGGAAAAACTATAGGTTAAATGAACATTATAATTAGAAGTTAGCATTAAAAAAAACATTGAAATTCACTGAAAAAACCATAGGTTTCAGGGACGTTATAGATAGAAACTAGTATTTAAAAAACCTTTGAAATTCACTGAAAAAACCATAGGTTTCAGGCACGTTACAGTTAGAAATTGGCATTTAAAAAAACCTTTGAAATTCACTGAAAAAAACATAGGTTTCAGGCACGTTATAGTTAGAAATTAGCATTTAACCCCTTGCATGCTCACGACGGCCCCCAGCCGTCACGCGTTACAGTGGGCGTGTGCGCACGACGGCTGGGGGCCGTCGAAAACCCGCCCACGCGTTAATTCTCCCGCACAGCGGGAGAATTTACCGCGCACGGAAGGGGTTAAAAAACCTTAGAAATTCACTGCAAAAACCATAGGTTTCAGGGATGTTATAGTTAGTTGGACATTTCACTCATACAAAACCATACAAATTCCACCGTTATAGTTAGTTCAGCTAACTATAACTCGCGCCCCCGCAATGCACTGCTGATGACGTCACATATTACATCATTCATGACATGGTCAGGGACATCACTGATGACATCACTGATGACATCTCAAATGACATCACTGATGACATCATCCATGTGACAGTCTGATGCACCTCCTCACACACTAATATAACCTTTGATACACTCACTGTAAAATACAGACTACCATTTTCGATACCATTGACACACTAATACCAGTTACTACATACCCACTCAGTGATTCCTAGGTCTGCACACACATCTAACCATTCACCCTACAATCAGTCATACATGCAGTCACTGATCAATAGAACACTATCAAATGCACTCATACACCTATATAGACATTGACACACCAGCACTCATCCTAGTCAGTTATGTACTCATCCTAGTCACTCATGCAAAGAATCAATCACAGTTCCATTTACTCACCTACCCAGTTATACACACACCACCTCATTTATTCATACAGATAGTAACGCATACTTAGTCTCTTATATAATCACTAATACAAGTATACACTCATACATACAGCCACTCTCACAATCACTGACTCTCACGTATAGTCATTTCTATACACCAACTCTCACATACACTGCCTTTTATATATGTACTTAGCTGGACATGTACACTGAGACATCGATTCACTCACCAAGACGCCCATACACACACTTACCCACCCATACAACTGTTTCCACATGCACTCTTAAACTCATACACCCTGTCAATTAACCACTCACACATCTATGCAGAGTCACACACCACGCACCCAACCACACACACACTCAGTCTCCTATACAAATACGCAGGCAACTAATCAATAACCCATATAGACATTGAAGTAGCTACTGATCAACCTGTAGTGTAGTTCCTATTTCCCTAATATGCTCTGCGCATTGGAATAATATAACCTATAGGCTTGACATAGGACTAAGGTCGGTATGTCCCTATCGAGTATATTAAACTTAATTACTTGTGCCAGCTAGCTCAGAGGCCACTAGAAACTCCTTGAGAACAAGAAGGGAGTAGTTTCTGGCAACCGAAAAACATGACGACTTTTGTTTCCTTTTAGAATCGGAACACGTGGAAACAATAGATAACAGTTTCACTCAGTCAATCGTGCATGCTTAATTTCTACAGAGTTACACAGAAAGGAAAGACGGGCGTTTCAATAAAAAGGTTTTATTGAACAGTCTTGTTTCTCGTGTAAGAGATATGTGCTGTTATGATCACAAGACAGTATGCAAGATAAATAATGTACAGCGTAAGCAGTAGAAATAAATAATACTGCGCTAGCATTATCTTTTAGCATATATTCACGTACATAAATAACATGAGCTAAAAATGCGAGTACTCATACGATGCGTCTCTAATCTAGTTCTACCCCAATGTACCTAACCTATTCTAGGTGTAGGGAAAGGTAGAAGTAGGTGGAGTATTCTCTAGTCTGTTATACTAAGAGTATGTTAAGTATAGTATGCCAAGTATGGTATGCCAAGAGTCCCTCTAGGTTCTAGTCAGCTCCATACCTTGAGAATGAGAGAGGTGGGAATCTCTTGCCGGATATGGAACTCTAACACCCCGCGAAGGGAGTCAGAACACTGGAAGCTGGATTTGTCTGCGTGCAGGAATGACAGCGTCTTCTCAGTGCGTCAGGCCGGGATACGGGCTCCTTTGAAGTCGAGGTCTCCTCTAACTTGCTTGGGCAAGGGAAGGTATATTTATACCTGGTAGGTGTCTTGGAATGTTAGCATTGACGTGAAGTCGGGCAGAGGAAGACGTCAGGAATGAACCCTTAAGGTATAACCGTTCATACATAATAGATGAGTTCTTGGAGAAATCAATAGTCCTGTGCTAGGGGAACTCCCGAAGCTTAAGGGTCTGTTTTCTAAGAACTCGTTGTGACGTTAGGGTGGACGGATGTCGGTGACCATGCCTGTATTTGGAGTGCACGGTTAATGCCTAAATAAGGACAGGGATTCTATGCCTATATAAGGGCAATGCGAATTGTGCCTATATAAGGACATGATTCAGGAAAACCTATATACGGACTCCTAAAGTGGAATACAACACCCACTTCACTTTCGATTGAACGATAATACTAAATGCTAAACATTTAAATGCTAACCATAAAATTGAGTACCACATGTTGCTAAAAACATTTCTAAAAGCATTCTAAAAACTGTTGAAATGCAATAGGTTCTGTACATTTAAAGCATAGTTTTCATTCTAAGCATATAACGGAAGTAAAATGCAACATGAATGAAACAGAAATATATAAATATGACGAAATGGTCGATAAGGTCTAAAATCAAAGCCATTGCATAACATGGAATTAAATGAAATGTTAGACAAGTAAGGTGTCAATGTTTCCCTGGAAGTATTCAAAGAAGTCCGTTTTATAAGACTAGTTCTACTGTAAGCAGATTGTTCTTTGCCATGTCATTTCAAAAATTTAAAAAGATAAAAGTTCAATTCTGGGAAAAGTTCCAAGTTTGAAAAATATGAAGGCCAAATTTCATTGTTGCCCTGGTACACTGTGAGCTGAATCAAAGTCAGTGTATGGGTCTGGCGTAAACATTAGATCATCTATTTCCGTAGCCAAAATATCGTCCACCGAAGTTGGCGACATTTGGAACACCTCATTCAGAAGGTTAATTTCACAGAGATGAGAAACATCGCCTTCAGCAGAAGAAGCAATGTTCACGTCCGTTTTTACCTGTGTGCCCGTTAATCCATCTCGTACCTCAGCAGCAGCCGGAAGCGTCTGTGAGAACTCAATGAATGCCGCCATCAGGATTGGAAGCCCTCGGGGACAACACACAGCATGGGCCGTTATCGGGTCCAGCAGAGCATCGATATCCATTGGCATGACTGATGGGAGTGTTAGACAGGTGTCTATCACACATTCTGCACCGCAAAACAGGCAGCGTAGAACAGGTAAGATGCAATCTTGCCAGATTGGTCTGAATGACAGGAACCACGTTGTATTAAGTTCCCGTAGACGAGGCATGCCCAAAAGCTGTACTATTCGCTCACGGCATTTCCGTTCAAGGAGGGCTCTCTCCACATCGCTCGGAGTGATGTTGGCGAAGAGGCTTGCCATAGCGTAGTAGGAGGAATAGAAACAGAATTCCTGCAACAAGTGCTAGAATTAACGGCACACCACCAAACACCGAATGTGCGAAGTTTGGGATGATTCCGAGGAAGCCTGGAAAGGTGCTAATAGTCCGGAACAGATGGTCTTAAATACATGTACAATTCCGCTTGTATCAGACATGTTAAAGATATGTCCTATCATTTCTACGAAATGTATAGGGCAGTTTGTACGAATTAAAGCTTGTATCTCTGCCGAAGTCCTTGCAACTTGTAGATCATAGGTTTCTTTGGCCGAAGTCAAACGCACTGATTGTTGTATAAGCATGCTTTTCATTCTGCTTAAAGTATCAAATCGTATAAAAGAGACATTCATTGAAAGCCATAGAGGTGACTCCCTGACTGTGTCTATTGGGGCAAACAATACTTGCATACAGCAAGTGACCCTGGAGTTGACCGTTACTAGATATGGGATGCCTGGCAACATGCCATAGCAACTCTGATCATTCAACATGAGGTAACTCCCATTAGAAAGTTGTCCAAACATTAGATTAATCACAGCAGCTGGTGTACCCTGCTGGTGGCAGGACAAATTTGCCACAGAACCATTACAAGCCCCGTGTAAAGAAATGTCCTGACAAATCAGTGAACCGCTTAGTGCACTTTCACAGTGTGTACCGCTCAGAAACACTTCACGATCCCCACTCCAACATCTATATGTGTAAGGTAAATTCCAGGATGTCTTAATGTATTCTTTACCCAACCTTTCATATTTGCCTGCTTGCATCTGTTTAAGGCAATACTGAAACTGAAAAGTAGTCACAGGCAGACTAATTTTGCCATGAATAAGCCATTCTGTAGCTGGTTTTTCTGCCACTGTGAATGGTAATTTTTCAAATTTTTCAATGCTCAGTACTGTATACTTTGCTCCCCTTTGTGCCAGTTCGATCTGTTTATCAGTTAGATTGTATTCTGCAAACAGAGCCGTCGTGTTGATAAAACGCCAAGGCACATAGCCCGCATGCAAAGATTGCAGCGTCCAGCTTAATAACATAATAGAACTTAACTGAGACTGGCCTTGCTGTAACATGGCTAAATCTTGTTCCAGTATGTCGATAGCAGAGGATACAATACTGTCCAATGAATAAATTCTGGAGGACAAAGTTGTTAACCCATTGTCGACCACAGAGAGAGTTTTCTCTAAATTAATATGATCAAGTTCACGTATTCGTTCTGCGGCCTCCATCTGTGACACCTTCCATGCTTCATTATAAGCAGCATAAATGCCGGCATATATGAAACGTTTTTGACGCGGTTTTCTTGGTCCAAGCAAGAATTCCTTAAGGTCTGCGTCTTCTTTAAGTAAAGATAAGTGTTGTTTCTCATCCTTAAGTGTAGATTTTTGCAGCCAATCGAGGCATAATTTTCCTACACTGTTTGTTGTCACTACCCCCGGATGCTGTCTTTGGATGTATCATGGGTCTGGCCTATGAATAGTAAACCCCTGTGTTTTATTCAGGAATCTCTCTTGACAGTTGTTTGTGTCTGTGGGCCAGATCAACCATTTTCTCCAATCAGGATTTGTTCTGTTGAGTTGTAGTATTGTGTCAACTGTAACCGCTGCCTGTGTATTGTTATCACTTGCAGGTGTTGGTACAGAAGGTGCTTTCATGTCTTTGATCTTGGCTAACCCAAGGCAAGACGTTTGTTGGACCGTGTCATTCAAAAACATTATTTGCTGAGGGACGATACAGGCTCTAAACAAAGCTTCTATCCCCTGCACTTGCCAATCTTTAGTACCCCAGACAGATTTTGTGTCTATTGTGTCTTTCCATAAGTCGAAACCCTGTCTAGACAGTTGGGCAATAAATGCTGCAAAGTAAATCTGTTTTGTATTTGTTAACATAATTTTCAGTCCTGTTTTGTTTATATTTCTATAGTAAAATGTTTCTGGATCAGATGTATTGTATCCTGAAAAATATGGAAACTTTTAGCAAATGTTTTTGAACTACCTTTTGGTGGTGTAGGACAATGCTCCCGTTGGTTAAACATAAACACATTTCTAGGTGTTGCAGATTTATGCAAAAAATGATGACCATAGTGGTTATAGCAATACAGCTGTTCACAGTCTGATGAACCCTCCAAATATTCATTATTAGAAAATGCAGCAGACTTTTCTAGGTCAAACATCATGTTATTTACAGTTTCAAAGTCCCAATCATCAGAATAGGTACTGGATGAAACAACATCTCTTAGTGAGATCTTAAATAAATGTGGAATGTTCAAATGTTCCGTCGGGCCAAAAATATAAAAATCAGTTTTGTCCCACACTATACCATCCTGTATAGGAACGGCTGTGATGTTTACTGCAGACAAGTCTCTTGTTTCACGATGGGATGATTTGTGAGGTTTCAAAAGTAAGTTCACTTCTTTTCTTTCAGTGTCCAAATGGATGTATCTGCCATTTATAAGCACGCTCATAGTCATAACCAAAGCTAGCCAAAGCAGGAAGAAAAATATTCCAGAAATAACCCAAAGTTCAATCCACGGTGAAACCAGATAAGTCTTTTTCAAAAAATGTAAAAAGTCTTGTACTTGCTGTTTAAAAGTTTTTGATGCTGGCGACGTCTCGGGCTCACTCAGATCCTCAGAAAACGTATCAAAGTTAATGAAATAGCCAGAAGCAGTTCTGTCAATTGTTGGAATTGCATCAGGATTTGTAGAAATCGCTGGAACCAGTTGATCACTTGTTACATTGGTGTAGACAGGTGTATTTGGACGAACTGTTACTTGAGTTTCAAGAGGGATGAGTTCCATAGCATTGTTGCTCAGTCCTTCATCTGTTACTGCTGAATTCTCGATGGTTATCAGTCTTTCAGTCTGAACCTCTTGGATAGTAGCGAGAGGAGTGTGTCTGCTACTAGGTCGGAGTCCACGAGGCCTACTATTTAGTATTGGCCACATACTGTGGTTTGATGAGGTCGATGGACACAAATCTTTTCTCCTTTTTTCCAGCAAGGGGCGGCAGAAGTACTGTTCTTGTTCCGTGTATGGCCAGGACAGGTACTGGTTGTCTGTAAGAAGGTCCAAATTCCTTCTTGTCCGCAATTTTCTCTCCGACTAGATCCCCAACTTTTGGAATCCAGACAGGCCTTGCTGGGACCGCCGGTTTTTCCCCAGTGGTGGTTGGCTGCAGGAATACGTTGCTTTGTTTCGATCTTAGTTCATTTAGATCCTGTAAAACAGCCAAACGATCTTTGATATCAAAGGGTTTATTTTCCACCACTGTGCCACTACATTCTAGATCAGGCACCCACATTCTTGTCCCAAATAGGACCTCATATGGAGTGACCCCCTAGAGAACTTCTTGGCAAATTGTTTAATGAGCGTTGGACCCCATAAAGATGTTTGACCCACCCATCACCCGAACCTAATACCCTAGCTGTTATAGACTGCTTTATGTCCCGGTTTTTCCTTTCCACAACAGAATTTCCCTCAGGATGAAACGGAGAGGAGTACCGCAATGCAACGCCCAGACTGGCCATGGCTTCTTTGTAAGCTCGAGAGCTAAACGCAGGGCCCTGGTCAGAATGTAGCGTGCCTATTGCGTATGTGCCGATAAAGACTCGCAAATCTTTTATAACAGTTCGAGCGTCAGCCGAGCGCTGAGGCCATATCCATAGGAACCTAGAGCAAGAATCCACTGCGACCATGATATATTTATAGTTACCGTCCCTTTGCAAGGGACCGCAGTGGTCCAGGTAAACACAAGCTAATGGTTTGTCTGAAATTAACAGGGGTGTCTGCGCAGGACGTTTCACTGTGGAGACTTTCATCTGTTGGCATATTTCACATTCCAGAACATAGTTCTTGGTCTGTTTCCTAATGCCAGGCCACCAATATCTTTGTTTCAGTAAAGATACTGTTGCAGAAATACCTGCATGGGCAGAGGCTATCCCTTCATGTGCTGCTAGGATTAGTCCTAATCTACGTTCCTTGTTTGGAATTACCCTATCCCCCACTCCAGGGATTCGAGCAAAAGGAACGTTGTTCGCATCAATTACATAAGAGTACTTGAGTGGAAACTTTTTTGGTAACGCTGCACCACTGCCTTTGCTCGTAGCATTGACAGCCAACATTATCTCACTGTCTATTCTCGTTTTTGAACGAGTGATCACAGCTACGGAAGCCATCTGAACAGCCCCCTTTGTGGCTTCGTCAGCCAATGAATTCCCTGCAACGTGAACACCATCACCTTGATGACTCAGCGTGTGTATCACGTGAGCCCTTGGTAGTTCGCTTTTTAACTGAACTACTTGTTCCCAAAGCGTTTTATGCTTTATTGTGCCACCTTTTGCATCTTTGAACCCATTTTCAAGCCAAGTTTGTATATATTCATTATACGACTGCACACAGTAGAAAGAATCGCACACTATGAGTGTGTGGAATTCGCGATCTGTACATTCAAGTGCCAGCTTGAATGCTTGTAGTTCAGCTCGCTGAGCTGTACAATCTCCTAGAGATTGGGATTTTGTGACCATAGGTCTGAAATTGCCATCGCGCATGCGACCTTTAACGATTGCGCACGCTGCAATGTAAGCTTGCTTACTCCCTGTTGCGGGTTGTGCGGATCCGTCAGTGTAAATTATGAATTCGTACTGATCGAGAGGCAGAATCTCAGTGGGCAGAGGACATTCATGTTCATATTGCAGGAACGCTTGTGTTTTTAGATCAGGATCAAAAACATATTCAACATCTGTTGCAGCAAGAGAATTAACCCATTGTATCCATCTCGGATGTAATGCTTTAGCATTTGGAATGCTCGCTTTAGTTACCACCTCTAGGCCGGAACTGGGGTTTCGACAATAATGCGTTTCCCTTGGGCTAGAGCTCTTTCTTTTGCTACAGCGGTTTGAACTGCTGTCAGTATTTTTTCTGTTGAAGTGAAGCGCATTTCTGCTTGTGTATATAAATGTGATTTGTATGCAATTGGTACTTTTTCACCCTCATTAAATGTTAAGTAGGAGAATCCGCATTGACCCGAAATTATTCGGATGACTAAATTGCGTGGACTTACGCGTGTTTGTAAGTGATTTGTTGCTAACATGTTAGCTTGGAGTGAACGCAAGATTTCTGTGTGTTCCTGTGTCCAATTGTTGATTGAAAAATCAGGTTGGATTAGTGCGTAGAGAGGTTTAACCCTTTCTGCGTAATTTAGAATGTAAGTTCTTCCAAAATTTAGGAAACCCAGGATGGATTGTAAATTTTTCAGCGTTTTAGGAGGTTGGAGCAGCGCACACCTTTCTAAAAAGTTGGCTGCCAAGCTCTTGCCTTCACTTGAAAGCTCATATCCTAAAAAGAGGACATTGAGATGGGCAATTCTGGACTTTTTAAAGTTGAATTTATAGCCCTCAGAGGCGAAGCCCAGTATAATGGTGCTCACCCTGTTCAAGTGTTTGTCCAGGTCATCGTCTGTCAGATAGATGTCATCGACATATGACAATGCCTCATTATCATAAATTTGTAGTAACTCCGTTACTCTCGCTGAGAATAACCCCGGGCTGTTCTTGAACCCTTGTGGGAGTCGACAAAATTGACCCTGGGTCCCCATTATTGAGAAAGCTGTTAAGTACCTGCTTCCAGGTGCTATGTTTTGACAAAAGAAACCATTTGAGATGTCCAATGTGGTTTTATATTTTTTACGCACAATGTTATTCATTAATGCTGTACTATGTGCATTTTGTACTGCAAAAGTTTTTGAACAAGTGTTTAAGTGTCTGTAATCCAAAACTAGACGATAGGTGTTGTCTGGTTTGGAGACAGGAAACAAAGGATTGTTCATTGAAGAGGTGCATGTTTCAATCACCCCTTGGTATTCAAGTTGATCTAGGATCTCCCTGACCTGTTTTTTAGCTTCTTGCTTTATTGGGTACTGCCTTTGTGCAGTAGGTTCATTTTTTAGATGTATTTTATGGTGAGGTGAGTCCTCATCCCATCCTACATGATTTTTGTATAATGCTGGGGCCTGGGCAACTGCCCATTTCCTGGCATAAGTATATTTTAGATGAATTGGAATATGGTTGGAGAAGGCAGGCATAATAATGTCCTCGCCATGTGGGCACTCCCTGACAAATTGTGGTGGCCAGTCTTTTTCTGCTAGAAGTATGTCATAGCCCCTTGAAAGTTTTTCCCAAAAGAGTGCTTTCACCTGTCTAGGTATGTCTCCCTCCATCCGGAGTGTTATTTCATATAACTTTTGTGGAGTACTAACCCTGGTGTCTACAGTCTCAACTGTAATGTACTCATTCAAGTCCACTATCTCCAGAAGTTCCTTCAGGTTCTGGCGAGCTATTGTGACTTCTGCTGCACTGTCCAGCATTGTCTGAGCCCATTCTCCGTTCTTGAGTTGTGTTCTCAGTATCCTCGGCATGTCTGACCTTCAGACCTGCTACCTTCTTCTTTGAGAATTGAGGTTTTGATTTATTTTTCGGAACGTGTTTGTCGTCTTTCGATTTCACGCGTTCTTCTCTATGTTCTGACCGTCCTCTTCTTTCCGATGTCTGTGACGAGATCTGAAAGGTACGAGAGGAACGTGTATCAGTATCTTGATACCTGTCAGGCTTTTTCAAATTATCCCTATTCCTGAGGTTATACCTCCTTTCAGAGGGCTCCTTTTGAGGAGACCTACCTCGGGATTGAGAACGTTTCTCGTTTGAATTTTGTTTATTAGTTTCCCACTTCTTTTTAGAAGATGTAGGAGTTTGTTTAATAGAGTCCTTCTCAGGACTTTCAGATAGTTTTGGCTTCAATGGTCTTCCACCCAAACTATCTCTGCCTAATTCTGCATAAGATTGTTCTATTATTCTGGGTAGTTCTGTTTGATGTTCTGTAACATCGAATTCCCTTAATCGTTGGCGGATCGCCACTGCTGCTGCCTCCCCTTTAATATTAGATAATATTATTGTTGAGACCTGGTCGAAGTTTTTCAGTAATTTCATACCTAAATTCAGAGCAGGCTCTGCCCCGTATTCGTTTTGAATTTGTTTCAGGACATCAGGTATTACTGCAATTGACGGAATACCATGTGTTTTAGTATAGATGGCAGCAAAGACTGAGCCCCAAGTGGTGCAGTCTTCCAGTTGTGGTGTGATCCCCATTGGTAAACAGATTGTTAGGATTCTGTGTTTCTCATAAGGGCTAGTATTTGGAAATACTGCTTCAATTTGAGTAATTTTTTGAGCTATCCAGAATGGAATTTGCTCACGTTTTGTGGGCATTTTTCCCATGACTGCGTATAGAGTCTGTGGTGTAATTTTTAGTGCATTCCCCTGTTGAGGAGTTTGATTTGGAAGTGTTAATGGTGGTTGGACTGTGAAAGTCCGCATGACATATTGGACTAATTGTCTGTAGATTTTTATTAACTCTTGTAGTTGAGTAAGTAGTTCCTCGTCTGACATTATATCGAGGTCAGGATTAGGAGTGTAGCCGGCTAGAATCGGCCATGTTGCTCCTGGTCTACCTAGTGGACCGAGCCTGGTAATGTTTCTGTGATGCTTTAGGGCGCCTTTAAACCAGAGCTGATGCTCCTGGTATGTTAGTGGAATTTCAATATCCTCGAAAGGAATATATTCCTCTGGTGGTTCATCTTCTTTGTAGAAGTGAAACAGTCTTGTTACTGATTTGATTCAGGAAATATTACCCATGAATAGAATACCTCTGTCTGAAAGGATTTGTGTGCCTCTATCACGAAAACTGCTCTACCGCCTCTTGGTGGTAGGCCATGTTTTATAAGTTTTAGAGTGATGGCTCTTCTTAAGTTTGGATTGATGTCTATAACACCCTCCTCAGGTTCATTTAAACCTGTAAAGTTAAAAACTGCTATGGCTGGGTCAGCCGCAGCTCCACCGTTTTCGGTGGCATTGTCCCGTGTGGACATTTGTTTTTTGAAAAATGTAGAACAAGTTTCAAGGAAACAAAAAGATAAGGTGCACAATATTTTGGAACACTGTATCCTTCAACGTTGAGCAAACCAAACAACTAATATATAGGGTGCTTCCCTATTTAGTTATGGCGGATATTTAACCCTACCCACTCCAGACGTCTTATGGAGTATGTGAGTAGGGGTCTCTGAGAAAAGCACGACTGAGTTACTCAGTATCTAGCGTTAAATTACTGCCTTACCAAACCATTGGGCGCCATGTAGTGTAGTTCCTATTTCCCTAATAGGCTCTGCGCATTGGAATAATATAACCTATAGGCTTGACATAGGACTAAGGTCGGTATGTCCCTATCGAGTATATTAAACTTAATTACTTGTGCCAGCTAGCTCAGAGGCCACTAGAAACTCCTTGAGAACAAGAAGGGAGTAGTTTCTGGCAACCGAAAAACATGACAACTTTGTTTCCCTTTAGAATCGGAACACGTCTCAGAATCGTGGAAACAATAGATAACAGTTTCACTCAGTCAATCGTGCATGCTTAGTTTCTACAGAGTTACACAGAAAGGAAAGACGGGCGTTTCAATAAAAGGGTTTTATTGAACAGTCTTGTTTCTCGTGTAAGAGATATGTGCTGTTATGATCACAAGACAGTATGCAAGATAAATAATGTACAGCGTAAGCAGTAGAAATAAATAATACTGCGCTAGCATTATCTTTTAGCATATATTCACGTACATAAATAACATGAGCTAAAAATGCGAGTACTCATACGATGCGTCTCTAAGCTAGTTCTACCCCAATGTACCTAACCTAGTCTAGGTGTAGGGAAAGGTAGAAGTAGGTGGAGTATTCTCTAGTCTGGTATACTAAGAGTATGTTAAGTATAGTATGCCAAGTATGATATGCCAAGAGTCCCTCTAGGTTCTAGTCAGCTCCATACCTTGAGAATGAGAGAGGTGGGAATCTCTTGCCGGATCTGGAACTCTAACACCCCGCGAAGGGAGTCAGAACACTGGAAGCTGGATTCGTCTGCGTGCAGGAATGACAGCGTCTTCTCAGTGCGTCAGGCCGGGATACGGGCTCCTCTGAAGTCGAGGTCTCCTCTAACTTGCTTGGGCAAGGGAAGGTATATTTATACCTGGTAGGTGTCTTGGAATGTTAGCATTGACGTGAAGTCGGACAGAGGAAGACGTCAGGAATGAACCCTTAAGGTATAACGGTTCATACATAATAGATGAGTTCTTGGAGAAATCAATAGTCCTGTGCTAGGGGAACTCCCGAAGCTTAAGGGTCTGGTTTCTAAGAACTCGTTGTGACGTTAGGGTGGACGGATGTCGGTGACCATGCCTGTATTTGGAGTGCACGGTTAATGCCTAAATAAGGACAGGGATTCTATGCCTATATAAGGGCAATGCGAATTGTGCCTATAAAAGGACATGATTCAGGAAAACCTATATACGGACACCTAAAGCGGAATACAACAAACCGATGCAGCAGCTTACACAACAACAGACAGAGTGATACAGACATTCACACACTTTAGACACTAACCCATGTATTCAGTAAGATATATGTAATCGTTCACTTAAACAGTCAGTCACACACCTACTAACTCCTCCATCCAGACACTTATACATCCATTCATTCTTCAATTCAGCTTGGTATATATATAATACATATTTAAATTTTAAAGACAACCACATTCACTGGATGATGTCATCAGTGATGTCATCGGTGATGTCACTGACCAGGTCATGAATGATGTAATATGTGACGTCATCAGCATTTCATTGCGGGAACTATAATGTCCCCTGAAACCTATGGTTTTTTCAGTGAATATATATATATATATATATATATATATATATATATATATGTATATATATATATATATATATATATATATATATATATATATATCCAAACACAATCCTACTCCACACCGGAAGAAGGAACGCACTCGAGGCTGATGGAATAAGGCTTCTTTTATTTCATCGGGTCTCCCTCGACCCCGCAACTGAAGAGACACGTTTCGGCTGTCACAGCAGCCTTTCTCAATCTGGCGAGCGCCATATACATGCAAACATTTATAGCCCGTCCCCCTCATAGGCATAAAAGAAAATACTAAACATAGAAGAAAGTAATTCCGTAGGGCAGTGTAACATTTTACACGTATCGAAATGCTCAGAGACTACCATATCATTGAAAGCTTTCACTGCTGAAGCGTGATATTATTAAAAACCATACCCATGCAAAATGCAACATATTTTAGTGCAAATTAAATGCGTGGTGCATAAATAGCCTACATTGCCACTGATGATACACTTGAGCCTCTTAACCAGCACACGGAAAAACACATGTTGTCTGCCTATGGGTAGGGCTAATACTAAAAAACACAACAGTGTGTTTATGTGCACTCCAAAATACGGCGCTCACCCCTTCAGGAAATAATGCCCGAGTAAGATAAAAATTAATTTGAAAGTGAAAATAAAAATGATAATGTGCTGCGTACACCATTTGTAACATTTATGCGAGACCACTTTTTTCATAAATGCAGACAAGGCTGACGGTGACATTATTGCCGAGCTTGTTCTCTGACCTTTGTTTGTGCAACACTACGTCATGAAGCTTTATAGAGAGCCCGATGTATGTCGCTCCCCTAAACATGCTGAATAGATTATGTCAATATCGTCTGGGGCTAATGTGTGAGCTGAGAGGCTAAATAAATGAAGTGTGTGTATTACAGGCAGAAATGTCAGCCTCCATGGTATCGTTTGGAAACCTACAATAAACTACTAGGACGACCTATTATCTCGGGGGTGAACTCCCAGACGGAGAAACTGTCTGAATATGTGAATCAATACTTACAACCTTTGGTCCAAAATCTACCTGCCTACATTAAAGAGAGCAAGGACATCCTTGTCAACTTCAAAGGTGAAAGCAGACCACTACTTGCACAATGAGGTCCTTATGCAAATGACGGACATCATCCTGTCAAAAAAAAATTCCTTCATGATTCCCAATGGTATCATCAGATACAGGGCACAGCGATGGGCTCCAGGTTTGCTCCCGCCTATGCCGGGCTCTTCATGGGCTGGTTTGAGCGGGAGCATGCCTGGGGCTGTCATGCCGCCAGATGGATGGAACATGTTATTTTCTGGGGCAGGTACATCGACGATGTAATCATGCTCTGGGATGGACCTGCCACTGAACTCCTGGAATACCATGGATTTCTAAATGAGAATCCCTATAACATATGGTTCACCATTAACTTCAGTGGGGAACAGATTGAGTTCTTGGATATTAATTTCTTTGTCCAGAACAACTGCGTACAGAGTAAAACTCATCGTAAGAGCACAGCCTGCAATAGTACCTTACACGTTAGTAGTGCGCATCCTCGCCATGTTATAAATAATATCCCATATGGCGAAATGGTACGTATGAGAAGGAACTGCAGCACAGATGAAAACTTTGCCAGGAATATCAGGGAGACAAAATAGCGTTTCCTCGCAAGATCCCCCAGATAGTATGGAGAAAGCTGATAGGAGGATCAGCAATATACCCATGCAATCCACGTTAAAACCTGGAACTGCAAATAGGAATACGAGGGCTCTAGTCATGTTTACCACACAATACAATGACCATAGCAGTAGGGTGTATAACATTCTAAGAAAACACTGGCACCTGCTCACTGATATACCAAGCCTAGGAGAAACCTTAACCCCCAGGCCAAGGGTATCATATAGAAGAGGGAAGACCCTCAGAAACCTCCTTTGTCCCAGCTATGTGACCACCCCGAAGCCAACAACTTGGCTGCCCCATAAGTCTAAAGGCTTCTACACATGTGGGAACTGTAATGTTTGTAGACTGGGGAGAAATAGAACTGATACATTCAGCATCAATACGGGTAGAAAATACAACATCTTTCATATGATTAATTGTAAAACACATTATGTGACATACATCTTGGGCTGCCCATGTAATAAGATCTATGTGGGCAGTACCAAAAGACCTCTTAAAACAAGAATTCAGGAACATCTCCGGGCCATAAGAAACAATGATCTAAGATACCCTCTCACCTATCACATGCAAGAAAATCACGGTCACGGAGATGAGCTTTGGTTCATGGCGATTGACCACATCCCGATCAACCCGAATGGAGGGGATAGGGAGCTATCCCTGAGAAGGAATGAAGCAGGCTGGATCACTCCGGAGTGTGGAACTGGGGCATAATACTGAGGATGAATTACATTATTTTCTGTAACACCCAGGCCTCCCTCCCAAACATGAGGTGTACATTAATCTCATTTCCAGATGAATCATCAAGCAAGGCTTTCGAATGCGTAAATTCCCTCTTGTGGTAACACATAACTATCTGATGACTGTTTAATCAATGTTATGTTGTTACAATGCTATGACAAATATTTGGACCTAACCACAGAACTGAGTATAAAGAAAAGCTATGTTCTTGGATTTAGCGTGAATAAGATATGCTTTGTAGGTGTGTTATTATCTGAATTCTCTGCTCTGTTTGTACATTTATTTTTTCCCTCATAGTGTGCCAAAACATTGACAAATTCTAATTTTTAAATTATGTATATATGTATCACATTAGTAAGGTGATTGAGTATGAAATCAGTACTATTTGATTTATATCACCACCTTATTATATTCATATTTTGTCATTTATGTTGTGAAAAATAATGTAACCATTATAACCTTATCAAACTCCTTATCACATATGGCTCCCTACATTTGCGTTCATAGATTCTTACTTTCTTATACTCATATGTCTATGTCTATAATTTCATATTTTTATTCCTTCTGCTTGAAGCTCACTATTACTCCTTGTTGGAACATCTACCCTTTAGCCCACACCATGCCAAGATGGCGCTCTTTTAGATCCACCATGCCATATCTAGTACTTGGGAAACCTAGTTGGAACATATTACACTTTGGTAGAGATGGATATTCCCTGCCGTTTGGTTGGCACGTATTTTAACGGCTTATTTAGATGTATTCACTCAAGTATAAATGATTCATCTCTTATCCCTATTAGCCACACCACCTCCCCGCTGGGCTTACCCTCTCTTGCTTTATTTTCTTATTTCAACCTATATCGTTCTAAGATGGCAGCCGCTTCAGTAAGGTTTTTGGTCCCGTGGCTATTTCTACTACTGAGCTACGCATCCTTTTGCAATATACCTTTTTGACATATCCCTGGCCTTATTATAAGTAAGCTAAGAGGGTCGAAATTATCTCAGAGAATGAGATTTTTTTGTGGTATTTTTATACTATGGACACCTTTTGACTACTATGCTAATATTGTGTAAATATATTTTTTCTTTTAGCATTCTCTAGTTTAAATATATGAACGGGATTAAACCCGCATGGACCTTTGTGAATAACAGTTAAGCGCCCCTTATTCTGTAGGATTTGGTATTCGTGCCTTAAATAGGTTTACTCTTTACTATTCCAAGATGGCAGCCGCTAACGTATAGTTGTTGCGGTGCGCACACGCGTCCAATACTTCCTTCCGAGTCAGCTCACAGCTGTCCCCAGTTACGCTCTTGACGCAGGTTATTTAAACTGGAACCTCCTCCCGTGGAGGCAGTCTATTCTGAAAGGAATCTACGGGAGACGCTTTTCAACATACTGCCTGGCTCATTGAGGTGAGGGAATACATACTGATAGATTTACAAGGCAACTTTTTGGTGTTACTAGTTTATTCGGGCTCTCATTTAATACTGCCTTTCTGATAAGATACAGCCCCGCTGTCACTTTAAATGGGGATTGTATGATTGTTCCGCTTTTAGTATTACTCGTATGTTATTGATTTCTGAGTATCTATTCCCTCGTTTATTGTCTTTTGGACCTGATAACTGAACCTTTTATAAATTTAATCCTTAGATGTATGGTACACGCAGTACTTTTATTCTTAGCTAACTTCTGAATATAGCTATTTAGATGTTTGGTACACGCAGTAGTTTTATTCTTAGCTAACCTCTAAATATAGCTATTTAGATTTGCTTTTTCTTTTGCGTTTTTTTTTTACAATAACGAGCTATAATTCAGGTGCTCTCACATGTGCTATGCATGTTCATTTACAGTTTAAAATATTAAACTATTAATGGGCCTCCCCTTTTATGTTTCTTTCGTCTCAGGCCGGCTACGGTATACAGCCATTTCTCTGGGCCTTCATTAACTTGTGAGGAACCAGACTTGTCACTACCTGATCCTTAGATGTACAAGCTAAGGATCAGGTTGTGACAAGTCTGGTTCCTCACAAGTTAATGAAGGCCCAGAGAAATGGCTGTATACCGTAGCCGGCCTGAGATGAAAGAAACGAAAAAGGAGAGGCCCATTAATAGTTTAATATACATCCTACCCATATTAAAGGTTATTCGACAAGCTTAACTAAGTAAGTACAAAGGAGCATGATACTTCCAATCTGTTTTGTTAATCTAAGGCCTTCTCACTGCTTATAGTGAATGGGCCCCTGTATCACATTGTTATTTTCTCCTTTTCTCCTCCTGTTTCCTCTTACGTACAGCATTTTGGATAATGATAATGCGACATGTGGCCTAGAAGTTTCAACTCAACTGACTGTCATTCCCTTTTTCGCTTAACATAGATGTTTTGTTCTTCAAGGGTCTACAAAGTGAGTACTCTGACATCGGAATGTGTTCCTTAGCCGCCAATTTTTGACATTTCATCCCTGACGTATAGGGGATTTGCTCACTAATTTCTCTCAAATAGATACGGGAGAAGGACTCTACCACACCAGTCACCTCATATAACTTGTTGGCTTGACCACCGCTTTGTATTGCCTATCAACCAGTTATGGTGGGTTCATTGTTACTTTTCTTGATTAACACCTCCTAGACTTCTTGGAATATGTCTCTGGACTATTGACATCCTCTGGATTTTTCCCCTTATGTACGCTTTTCATGTGGGCCTCTTTTTCCTCCACTCTCTCTTTATGTATATAACTGTTCTCAAATCCTTCTTTTTCAAAACTCTCTTTTTAACCATCGTTCTAGGCACGTAGTGCTAAGTATATAGGGCCTCCATATGACTAAAATGAAGGATTATTCTCCTTTCTTTTCACTGTGTTTTCGACTCTTTAATCCTGATTAAATACTATTTGTTATGAACACAATAGTTATGTTATGAACAGCATCACCCTTTGACAATAGAAGTGTTGTTTCGGCATATATGTTTTATTGCGGTAGATGTTTTGTATATAGTGGTCTTTGTCACAAATGTCATTTAGAATGTTTGTGTTTATAGTTTCATATATAATTGGTGTTTTCTGTCAACATGTCCTTGTTTAGTGTTTTTCTGTATATTTATATGTATATATTTGTTAACTTGACAGCCCTGAAGAAGTCCATGTTTATGGATGAAACGCGTCGCCATTTCTCTGGGCCTTCATTAGCTTGTGAGGACCCAGACTTGTCACGACCTGATCCTTAGCTTGTACATCCTACCCATATTAAAGGTTAATCGACAAACTTAACTCACATTTTGGATAATGATAATACGACATGTGGGCTAGAAGTTTCAACTCAACTGACCCTCATTCCCTTTTTTGCTTAACATAGACGTGTTGTTCTTCAAGGGTCTACAAAATACGGGCGAAGGACGCTACCACACCAGTCACCTCATATAACTTGTTGGCTTGATCACTGCGTTGTATTGCCTATCAACCAGTTATGCCCTGAAGAAGTCCATGTTTATGGACGAAACGCGTCGGCTGTGTAACTCATCAAGATCCTTATTTTTGAAGAATACACTCTGGACACGTATTGAATATCTTTACTTGTATTGTGGTGCACCTTTGCTATTTTTTTAATAATAAACTACTACCCCATAAAGCCCCTGGATGCGTCATTCAAATACCGAGGTTCGTCGGCCTCTCAAAAGCATAGCAGCAAGTATTTCAGCACAAGACTAACGTAAACATTGAAATTGTTATATCAAATGTCCCACTCGGAGCAAACAATGGACACTTCAGTCTCTGAGGGTACACATTAAAGGTATTTAAAACTCCCCATGAGCGGCGTCTTCACTTGAGGGCACCTCATTGTTTGGATTTTAGCAGCTTGCCTAGCCATGAAGACGCCCCGCCGCTACCTATTCGGATCCGGCAATTAGGTAGACTAATTCGCCAAGGAACGGGTTGTTCCGTGTTGAAGGACTTGGAACTAACAGTGGTGTAGGTCTCTGATCCCCATCAAACCCACTGGGGTAAATCTTTGAACAATTAGTGGGGCACGGCAGCACCCACTTGAGTTGAACTATGGTGGAACAGCAAGTACCAGCATGCATGTTTGCATACGCCCACTGGGGGCGGGACTTGGAAATATTATCAGGTGTTCCTCATGACTGTCTGCCGGTGCTCTTTTTCTTCAGCCCATGAACAAGGTCACAGAGTGTTTGAAACGCGTTGGGCATTTTAAGAAAGTGATGTGGAAAGGGAGACTACAACACTGGAGTCTTCAATTAAAGGTGTTTAAAACTCCCCGTGAGCGGCGTCTTCACTAGAGGGCACCTCATTGTTTGGATATATAAATGTGATCAAGGCTCTTCCGAGCCGAAACGCGTCAGACCGAGTAACAGCAATAAAATACTGCAGCACGACATTGTGGTCCGTCTCCGTCCACGGTATGAATGCCGAGGAGTGACGGAGTGGTTGGATATATATATATATATTGGTTCATTGCTGTGATTCTAAAAGGTGCATCACGTGTGAATACCTTTTACAAACATCATCAGTAACTAGTTCTGTTACGAGAAGGACCTATGGAATAAGACAGCATCTTACAGGTCGACAAATAAAGATAGTCTCTCAGTGGCTGTGTCATTGCCAGAGATGATGGGACGGCTAGGATTGTTCAACTCAGAATGAGACGCATCTGCAGCAATGAGGAAACCTGTAAAGACCATCTACAGGAGCTTGCTATATTATTTAAAAGGTGAGGCTATCCTCTACATATCATACAGCAACAAATTGACACGTCTTTGCAGTTACCCAGAGAAGCACTTATTTGGAATACCAACGGCAGAAACAAAAGTGACAGAACTCCATTTGTGGTTGACTATCATCCATCAGCTCCCAACTATAGAAATATAATGCAAAAAACATTTTCCTTACTGTCTACTTGTGAAAAATTGCAAAGGTTTTCCAAAACCGCCAGTCATTGCTTACCGCAGAGCTCCAAATTTACGATCTCTTATTGTGAGAGCTGAACTCAAGCAAGTTGTAACAAATGCAGGGGTTCATTGCTGTGACTCTAAAAGGTGCATCACATGTGAATACCTTTACAAACATCATCAGTAACTAGTTCTGTTACGCGAAGGACCTATGGAATAAGACAGCATCTTACATGTCGCTCAACATGCATTATTTATGTGATTCAGTGCCAACGGCAAGACTGTAAAAAACAATATGTAGGCTAAACAGTGAATGACCTCCGTACACGATTCAGGAACCACAAATCGGCAATAATTAATAAGAAAATTGACCAGCCTGTAGCCAATTATTTTAACCTTGTGGATTATTTACAATCAGATTTGAAGATTTTCCCCGTGGAACATGTCTCAAAGGAAAAACTACTGGACTCCAGAGAAAACTTCTGGATGTACCGTTTAAAATCACTGCATCCAGATGGACTGAACATTACTGATAATACAACCTGATTACTGCATATCTCAAGAGCTCTCAGGACTGCATTGATTCCACATTCCAAATGGAATCTTCACTCATGATGCTTTTTGAAAATTCAGCTGTGTCATCTGTGCAGCCACTGAGCAAACCATCTTGTACTACCTGAGGAAGGCGGAAGCTGAAACGTTGTAGTGGAAATATATTTTTGTTCTTTGGAGAATCTATGTTTGAGTCACTTCTTTCTTGGATATTTTATTTCTTTGTGACTCATTGTATCCTTTGGGATCCAGATTTTTGCCCTGGCTGGCTGTTGTTTTCTTGTGATCCTTCATCTTCAAGTATACTCTTTTGGGATTACAAACCTGTATCCTCCCGGATCCGACACTCAAGCCAGAAGCAACCACCATTTCAAGAACAAATCTACATCCTAGATATGCGCTGTTCATCCAGGAGAAAATCAGTAAGTGCCAATTTACAATAGCACATTTACAAATCTATAAAAAACTTAACATCTATCCTATGGGGTTGGAGGTTAAGTCTAAGCCACCTTTTAAACTAACTAGTTGTGAATGGTCCGCTACATGGAATATTTTACTGCATAACTCATCAATGGCCCTACTATTGGCATCTATTAAAGTAACCATTCAAAAAATGCAAATTCTTAAAGCCAAGCTACAAAAAGAACTGGAACTTTTAAAGAACACAAAATGTGACTCTGAAGTGGCACACATACTACAGAGGGTTGCAGTAGTAAAAAATATGACTGCCAGGAATGCTATTGAAATGAAATCTGCAAAACTAAAAAGAGATATGTTAAGATTTCATATACCTCCTCTTCCAACTCACCACTTCCTAAATCATTCTGTTTTTGGAGATTTTCTAGTCAGTGTAAGCCCTGTGAGTAAACAGCATAAAAAATCCAGAAGATTTATAAGACAAAAAAAGCTGCATAGCATCAGCCAGCTACAACCCTTCCAGACATCCGACCCAGTTATTGACTTGACTGGAGGCCTCCTATCACCAGGTGAATTGAACCTCTTGAGCAAAGGCCTCTATTTCTGTCCTGTACCGAAGGACCATAAATGGCCAACATGATGAGAGACCTAAAAACCTTCGAGAGAAGATGCAGACTTGCAGAATACTTTTACAATAATTCTAATGTTGGTCTGCCAAGCTACCTTCCAGATCCATTTAAGAAGTTCCGCCATCCCAAATCATGGACTCCTCAATGTGGTAGAAATCCTGTTCTTGATACATACATTTTATCCATCAACAAACTCATCAAGGAATCAACACCTAAGAGGATTTTTGATAACATTACCCGAGAAGAAAGAAAAGCTCTCCACCTCCTTCAATAGAGAATGGATGTCATTATAAAACCGGCAGACAAAGGTGGTGCAGTGGTTGCCTTGAAAGTAAGTCACTTCTTTCTTGGATATATATATATATTCACAGAAAAAAACAAAGGTTTCAGGGACGTTATAGTTAGAAATTAGCATTTAAAAAACCTTTGAAATTCACTGAAAAAACCATAGGTTTCAGGGACGTTATAGTTAGAAATTAGCATTTACAAAACCTTAGAAATTCACTGAAAAAACCACAGGTTGCAGGGACGTTATAGTTAGTTGGACATTTCACGCGTACAAAACCAGAGAAATTCCCCGTTATAGTTAGTTCAGCTAACTATAACTCGCGCCCCGCAATGCACTGCTGATGACGTCACATATTACATCATTCATGACATGGTCAGTGACATCACTGATGACATCACTGATGACATCTCAAATGACATCATTGATGACATCGCTGATGATATCATCCAGTGACTGTGTGTTTCTGTAAAGTTTAAATATGTTTAATATATATAGGGAAAGGCGTATTGAAGAATGAGTGGGTGTATAAGTGTCTGAATGGATGATTTAGTAGGTGCGTGACTGACTCTATAAGTGAGTGATTAAACTTATCTTACTGAATGCATGGGTTAGTGACTAAACTGTGTGAATGTCTGTATCCGTCTGTCTGTTGGTATGTAAGCGGCTGCATGGGTTTGTGAATAGCTACATGAGTGTCTATATGGGTTAATGATTGGTTGTCTGAGTATCTGTATGGGTGCCTGAGTGTTTGTGTGGGTGGGGTGTGTGTGACACACACGCGGATTCTGGTGCACTGCTGGTGGGGCGATGAGGTCCTCTTGTGTCCTGAGGACCTCAGGACACAAGTGGACTTCATCCTCCGAGCAGCAGTGCGCCAGAAGCCGTGTTTGCAGCGTGGTGTAAAAAGGGACGTGGCCTCAGAACACCTCTCTGCAACACAGCTCTTTGGTGCTTACTGGAGGTACCTGGTGGGCTACTTGGCCCCCAGGGACCCTCAAGATTCAAGGGGACTTAATCCCCCAACTTACAACGCGCCAGGGGGTGCCTTTGCACAGTGGTGCAGGGAGGGGGCGGGGCCTGATATAACAAGTTAGCAATCCTGCTGTGTGGGACTTACTGGAGGTTATAAAAGGGGTAGTTGGCCCCCAAGGTTGATGTTGGGGGCTAACTATCCCTCTTGTTACCTTCGCTAAATCCCACACAGTGGGATTTCTAAAAGGTGTTTGGAGGCCACCCTCACCTTTCTCCACCACTCTGCAAATGCGACTGCTATGTTATAGTTAGATATTAGCGTTTAAAAAACCTTTGAAATTCACTGAAAAAACAATAGGTTTCAGGGACGTTATAGTTTGAAATTAGCATTTAAAAAACCTTTGAAATTTACTGAAAAAACCATAGGTTTCAGGCACGTTATAGTTAGAAATTAGCATTTAAAAAACCTTAGAAATTCACTGAAAAAACCATAGGTTTCAGGCACGTTATAGTTAGTTGGACATTTCACTCGTACAAAACCAGTGAAATTCTGCCGTTATAGTTAGTTCAGCTAACTATAACTCGCGCCCCCGCAATGCACTGCTGATGACGTCACATATTACATCATTCATGACATGGTCAGTGACATCACTGATGACATCACTGATGACTTCATCCACGTGAAAATCTGATGCACCTCCTCACACCCTAATATAACCTTTGATACACCCACTCTAAAATACAGACTACCATTTTCGAAACCATAGACACACCAATACCAGTTACTACATACGCACTCACTGATTCCTAGGTCTACACACACATCCACTCATTCACCCATACAGTCACTCATACATACAGTCACTCATCAATACAACACTATCATATGCACTCATACATGCAAAGAATCAATCACACTTCCATTTACTCACCTATACAGTTATACACACACCACCTCACTTATTCATACAGATACTAACGCATACTTACTCTCTTATACAATCACTGATATAAGTACGCTCTCATCCATACAGCCACTCTCACAATCACTGACTCTCACGTATAATCATTTATATACTCCAATGCTCACATACACTGCCTTTTAGATATGTAGTTACTTGGACATGTATCACTGAGACATCCATTCACTCACCAACACACCCATACACACACTCACCCACCCATACAGCTGTTTCCACATGCACTCTTGAACCCATACATGCAGTGAATCAACCACTCACACATCTATGCACCGAGTCACACACCTCCCACCCACGCACACATACATTCAGGCACCTATACAAATACTCAGGAAACCAATCAATAACCCATATAGACACTCATGTAGCTACTCACCAACCCATGCAGCAGCTTACACAACAACAGACAAACTAATACAGACATTCACACAGTTTAGTCACTAACCCATGCATTCAGTAAGACACATTTAATCAGTCACTTATACAGTCAGTCACGCACCTACTAAATCTTCCATCCAGACACTTATACACCCACTCATTCTTCAATACACCTTAGCATATATATAAAACATATTTAAACTTTATAGAAACACACAGTCACTGGATGATGTAATCAGTGATGTCATCAGTGATGTCATTTGAGATGTCATCAGTGATGTCATCAGTGATGTCACTGACCATGTCATGAATGATGTAATAGTGACGGTATCAGCAGTGCATTGCGGGGGCGCGAGTTATAGTTAGCTGAACTAACTGAAATGTCCAACTAACTATAACATCCCTGAAACCTATGTTTTTTTCAGTGAATATATATAAAGATAGATAAAATGGCAAATCTGCACATAATTGTGGGCGAAGGTGCATGCCTTATATTGGGCACCTGCTGGTGTTGCCATGCATATCGTGCACATATATAAAATAAACAAATGAGAATTGCGAGTGACAGATGAGTTATATTGAAACGACATAGTGGCCTTATAAGAGGTTGCGACATATCAGCAGCAATATAGAATTATTGCACTTGCTCTGTATATTAGTCTCCCTATAAAACATATAAACCTTAGAATATCAGTGATAACACACAACCGTAGAAACCCAAATTGATCATCAGCGCACAACCCAAATGATTAGTGATGAGACAAGGTACAACCTACACGCTTCATTGCGCTTATACAGCACTCGATTAAACAATGGCACACTAGTCAGATCCATTAATGGGTTGATATCTGGCACGCGCTGATATATGTAGATTGGTGAGTATTTAAGCCAATAACACTCGGATAAAACACAGAATCTCATGAAATAACATCATTGCATCCAACTACTAAAACACTCTGTTTGGGCGTCTGTATGTGGGGCAATAAAGTTCATTGTAGTAAATAAAAATAGAAAAAAGAAAAAATTAGAGCTAAACAAAAGCATTCTCTACAAAAGGAAAGAATACATGACCCATAGTGGATGTGTAATTATACACACTTAATCACAGTGCCATAAGGGCACCAGAGCATGTATTTAGAAGCTATTTTGTAAAATACCGAACGCGTGTAAAAATGAATGCACTAGCAATGAATTGCCTTTGAAATGTATAGTCTTATGTCTATGTTCTTCTGCATCACGGGGTGGAGGGAACACACTTAAATGCATTGTGGGAATTTGGCTCTTTGTGTGATGAAGGCAGGGGATACTGCCGAAACGTGTCATAGCCCTCAGAAAATGCCAATAAAATAATTTTGGAGCAATATACCTTGGTCGCTGTGTTGCATTCCGGTATGAGAAGGATATGTGCTGGTTTTTGTTCAGATATATATATATATATTCACTGAAAAAACCATAAGGTTTTAGGGACAGTTATAGTTAGTTGGACATTGCACTCGTACAAAACCCGTGAAATTCCCCCGTTATAGTTAGTTCAGGTAACTATAACTTGCGCCCCAGCAATGCACTGCTGATGACGTCACATATTACATCACTCATGACATGGTCAGTGACATCACTGATGACATCACTGATGACATCTCAAATGACATCACTGATGACATCACTGATGACATCATCCAGTGACTGTGTGTTTGTGTAAAGTTTAAATATGTTTAATATATATAGGGAAAGGCGTATTGAAGAATGAGTGGGTGTATAAGTGTCTGAATGGATGATTTAGTAGGTGCGTGACTGAGTCTATAAGTGAGTGATTAAACGTATCTTACTGGATGCATGGGTGAGTGACTAAACTGTGTGAATGTCTGTATCCGTCTGTCTGTTGTTGTGCAAGCAGCTGCATGGGTTTCTGACTAGCTAAATGAGTGTCTATATGGGTTATGGATTGGTTCTCTGAGTATCTGTATGGGTGCCTCAGTGTTTGTGTGGGTGGGGTGAGTGTGACTCTGTGCATAGATGTGTGAGTGGGTGATTCACTGGGTGCATGGTTTCAAGAGTGCGTCTGTGATGGACTGTATGGGTGGGTGAGTGTGTGTATGGGTGTGTTAGTGATTGAATGTATATCTCAGTGGTACATGTGTGAGTAACTACATATGTGAAAGGCAGTATATATGTGTGTTGGAGTATATAAATGGCTATAAGTGAGAGTGTGTGATTGTGAGAGTGGCTATATGGATGAGTGTGTGCTTGCATCAGTGATTGCATAGGAGCGTAAGAATGTGCTAGTATTTTTATGAGTAAGTGAGCTGGTGTGTATAACTGTATAGGTGAGTAAATTGGAGTGTGATTAATTATTTGCATGACTGACTAGGTGTGTGAGTACCTCTATGGATGAGTTGCGTTGTGTGAGTGTTTATATAGGTGTATGAGTGCATATGATAGTCCTGTACTGAGTGACTGTAAGTATGAGTGACTGTACGGGTGAGTGAGTAGATGTGTGTGTGTAGACCTAAGAATCAGTGAGTGGGTATGTACTTATTGGTATTGGAGTGTGTATGGTTTTGAGAATGGCAGTCTGTAATTTAGAGTGGGTGTTTCAAAACTTATATTAGGGTGTGAGAAGATGCATTAAATTCTCACATGGATGATGTCATCAGTGATGTCATCAGTGATGTCATTTGAGATGTCATCAGTGATGTCATCAGTGATGTCACTGACCATGTCATGAGTGATGTAATATGTGACGTCATCAGCAGTGCATTATGGGCGCGAGTTATAGTTACCTGAACTAACTATAACGGGGGAATTTCACGGGTTTTGTACGAGTGCAATGTCCAACTAACTATAACTGTCCCTAAAACCTTATGGTTTTTTCAGTGAATTTCTAAGGTTTTTAAATGCAAATTTCTAACTATAACGTGCCTGAAACCTATGGTTTTTTCAGTGAATTTCAAAGGTTTTTTAAATGCTAATTTCTAACTATAACGTGTCTGAAACCTATGGTTTTTTCAGTGAATTTCAAAGGTTTTTTAAATGCTAATTCCTAACTATAACTTGTCTGAAACCTACGGTTTTTTCAGTTAATTTGAAAGGTTTTGTAAATGACAATTTTTAAATGTATTAATTGTTATATTTATTTTTTTTATACTGATTTACTACATTTTTAGAAACAATTTTTTTTACATATTTTATTTTTTAAATTACATTGTAATTACATTATACTTTACAAAAATACTTTCTCAGAATGAATTACTTTAGTTTAAATACTTTGCACATAGGCAATAGACTTTTAAGTACAGTAGTTACAGTTGTTGCAATGGGCAACACATTTTCAAACACAATGCAACATTCAGCTCAATGTGAATTTCTAGTTAAATGCAATTAGTTACTTTATGGATTACTTTTCTAACCACAGGACTGGATCCTAGATTCAGTCCTGGGACATCTCCTGTAAACAGTTGAGTAAAAGCGTTTTGGTTACAGTAGTGATTTTTAAGGAATATTATTGTATTTTAAAAGTTGACACTTTGAAACTTTTGCTCATAGAATCACCAATGTTATCCTATGGAAGGAAATTCACTTAGCAGGTAAAAACTGTTATTGTTTCTTTTTCTTACTCAGTGTTGGATCCTGGATCCAGCACTGGTGCATCTCCTGTAAAACAGTTGAAAGAATGCGTTTAAGTCATACAGGCGATTTTTAAGGAATATTTGTAGTTTGTGAAAATCGACACTTTGAAACTTTTCTGCTGAAAACCAGACAATGGATTCCTATGGAAGAAAATATAAGTTACTGGCAAGTACGGTTAAAATTACTTTTCAGGGTCAGTGCTGGGCTAAAAGATGCAGCACTGAGGTCTCTCCTGATAACAGGTGAGTAAATAGGAATTCGTATTTCGGCTGATTTTAGAGGAATATTTTAAAGTTCCAAAACTCCACACTTTAGAAGAATTTCCAAGTGAAACCAGTCAATGTTAGCCTATGAAAGGAAATTCAAGTTACTGGTAAGTACGGTTAAAATTACTTTTCAGGACCAGTACTGGGCTGAAAGATACAGCACTGAGGTCTCTCCTGATAACAGGTGAGTAAATCGGAATTCGTATTTCGGCTGATTTTAGAGGAATATTTGTATGTTTCAAAAATCAACACTTAGAAACTTTTTCAGCAAAAAGCAGGCAATGATATCCTATGGAAGGAAATTCAAGTTACTGGTAAGTATGGTTAAAATTACTTTTGAGGATCAGTACTGGGCTGAAAGATGCAGCACTGAGGTCTCTCCTGATAACAGGTGAGTAAATCGGAATTCGTATTTCGGCTGATTTTAGAGGAATATTTTAAAGTTCCAAAACTCCACACTTAGAAGAATTTCCAAGTGAAACCAGTCAATGTTAGCCTATGGAAGGAAATTCAAGTTACTGGTAAGTACGGTTAAAATTACTTTTCAGGACCAGTACTTGGCTGAAAGATACAGCACTGAGGTCTCTCCTGATAACAGGTGAGTAAATCGGAATTCGTATTTCGGCTGATTTTAGAGGAATATTTCTATGTTTCAAAAATCAACACTTAGAAACTTTTTCAGCAAAAGCAGGCAATGATATCCTATGGAAGGAAATTCAAGTTACTGGTAAGTACGGTTAAAATAACTTTTCAGGATTAGTACTGGGCTGAAAGATGCAGCACTGAGGTCTCTCCTGATAACAGGTGAGTAAATCAGAATTCGTAGTTCGGCAGATTTTAGAGGAATATTTGCACAATGGTGAAGGGAGGGGGCGGGGCCTGAGGTGACATCTGTGCAAACGCGCCCCGTGGCGCGTTTTAAGTTGGGGGATTAAGTCCCCTTGAATCATGAGGGTCCCTAGGGGCCAACTAGCCCACCAGGAACCTCCAGTATGCGCCAGGGGCTGCGTTGCAGAGACGTGTAGAGAGGCCACACCCCTTTACACCTCTCTGCAACGCAGCTCTGTGGCGCTTTCTGGATGTACCTGTTGGGCTAGTTGGCCCTCAGGGACCCTCAGGATTGAAGGGGATTTAATTCCCCATCTTAAAACGCGCCACGGGGCCTGTTTGCACACATGTCACTCATGCCCCGCCCTCCCTTCACCACTGTGCAAACGCGCCCCGTGGTGCGTTTTAAGTCGGGGATTAACTCCCTTGAATCTTGAGGGTCCCTGGGGTGCAACTAGCCCACCAGCTACCTCCATTAAGTGCCACAGAGCTGCGTTGCAGAGAGGTGTAAAAAGGGGCGTGGCCTCTGTACACCTCTCTTCAAGGCAGACCCCTGGCGCATACTGGAGGTTCCTGGTGGGCTAGTTGGCCCCCAGGGACCCCCAGTATTCAAGGGGAATTACTTTCCCTTCTTAAAACGCGCCAGGGGGCGCGTTTGCAGAGTACTGCAGGGAGCGGGGCGGGGCCTCCGGCACAATGCCGTTTTTTGTTTTTTTTATGGGAGGGGGGCTGCGTGGCCCCCCTTCCCTCAACCACTTTTGGCCCCGGGGACCCCATCCCCCGGGGCCTGAGCATTTTTTTGTTTTATTTTCAACAACAACAAAAACGGGAAGGGGGCGCGTGGCCCCCTTCCCTGGGCCTCTATTGGCCCCGGGACCCCATCCCCCGGGGCATGCCCTGTTTTTTAAATAAAAATATGGAGGGGGCTTCGTGGCCCCCCTCCTCAGGCTCATTTAAGGCCCCGGGGACCCCATCCCCGGGGCCGGCCTTGCCCTTATTATTTTTTTATTTTTTTATTTGGGGTGGGGGCTGCGTGGCCCCCTCCCGGGCCACTACTTGCCCTGGGGACCCCATCCCCCTGGGCCTGGCCTCTGTTGGGGACTGTGGGGGTCCCCAAACCCCCACAGTCCCGCCGGCTCCCCGTGTCCTACGGGATCGGCATTGCTTTTCCACATGGGGAGCAGCTAACATGCTGCTCCCCGTGTGGAAAGCACTGGTTTGCATTTTGAAAGAGAGAGCAGGTTTCCTGCTCTCTCTTTCAAAATGCAAACCAAGTTTGCTATGACAGGACGGGAGCCGTTTGCACAGCAGGGGGTAGGCACCCCGGGACACTGCAGGAGCCGGCCCTGGGGGTGGTGGTCCCCAGGGCCATCAAGGGCTCCAGGAGGGGGCCGCGCGGCCCCCTCCCTACATTTTGAAAGCCTTGGGGAGGTGGTGGTCCTCGGGGCTTGGGGGTCCAAAACAGACCCCCATTTTCAATTTTCTTAGTGCCCCGGGAGGTGGTGGTCTCTGGGCGTGTGGGGGCTGGAGCCCCCCACACAGGTTTTAAAATAAAAAAAAGCCCCGGGAGGTGGCGGTCCTCGAGGCTGCGGGAGGGCTCAGAGCCCTCCCGCACCATTTATGATAAAGCCCCGGGGGTGGTGGTCCTCGGGGCTTGGGAGGCCCTTAGAGGCCCCCCATACATAAAATAAACACCCCCCAGCATGCCCCCGGGACTTGGCCCACCCGGGGCAATTAACATCGAAGCGCGGGAGACCGCACTCGATTTTTTTATCGGCAGGATCCGCGCACCCTGAGCGCATCCTGCCGATTTAAAAAAAAAAAAAATGCTTTTTTTTGCCCAGGGGGACCCCCTGAGCAGACCTAGGGGGGTCAGGGTGTTTCTACCCTGCCCCCTTTGTCCGTTTTGCACACTTTTTTTTACTGCTTTCTTGTTCCTCGGTTCTACCGAGGAACAAGATGGCTGCCAACACTTCCTGGTTTGGAGTGTTGACAGTCAATTAGCAGACAGCTCGTGATCGGGAGGGTGCGCGAATCCGACGCGGCCATAGATATATATGTACTTTTAATTTTGATTTTCTCAGTAACTACTGAACGGATTTACACCATTTAACAAAAGGGTTCTTTCTGAACCAAGAACTACCTCTTTGCCAAATTTGGTGTAATTCCGTTCAGCAGTTCGGGCTGTAGCCGTGTCTAAAGTTTCCTATGGGAAATTGATTTTTTTACTCTTATTTTTTTAATTTCTCCGCAACTACTGAACGGATTTACACCATTTAACAAAAAAAGGTTCTTTCTGAACCAAGAACTACCTCTTTGCCAAATTTGGTGTAACTCCGTTCAGCAGTTCGGGCTGTAGCCGTGTCTAAAGTTTCCTATGGGAAAATGAATGGGGAAAACACGTTTTGGGACCCCCTTTTTTCTCGGCCCCCGCTTGACGAATAACCCGGAGACTTTCAGGGTAGGAGCGGACCGGAGCGGGCCATAAAGTTTGAAAATTTCGCAAAGATTCGTCAACCGACGCAAGAGTTATTTCAAATAGAATGTCGCGGATTTCCTATGGAAAATAGGTCCTAACTATAACTATCTACTGGCGACCGCCAGTAGATAATATATATATATATATATATATATATATATATATACACACCAACAATTTGTCTGTGGTAGCGCACTCTATCTCACAGAGGGTGCTGGTGTTGAGGGTGGACTGCCCCTCGTGATAATTATTATTCATCAAAATATCCAACCAAGGATTCACCGCACACCAAGGGAATCTATTTCAATCTTTTATTTGCAAACGTGCAAAATGTCTCACTTCCACCACCTACGCGTTTCAACCCTGCCGGGTCTTGTTCGCGGTAATGTGAGTTCATCTTTCATTTCTCCTTATACAGTCCTGGCCCATTTGCGCCCACTATGAGGAATTATGGGACATGTAGTTATTCAAGTTCAGGTTATAGTTCTTTGAATATATTGCTGTAAGTATTTACAATGTCCATACTTGGTATTCTGCGAGTATTTCAATGTACTAGATGTTAATGTTTACATTGTTACTATTTTTAACACCAATAATAGCAGCGATTTTTTCGCATGAAACATGGTACCTTGTATTCGTAGATGTTACATTATGCCATTTTAAACTTTGATTAGTGCACAAACTTTTATATCTCCACAGTAAATTGGGGGAAATCACATCAATGGATATATATCAGTTTAGTGCTGTTATTGTAGAATATAACATTGTTATGAATCCTTATGGCTATGTGCCTCTATACTTCCCAATTGCTTTTCTGGCATAAATTCTATCAGTTCTATTTATTGTTTTGTGATTCCCTCTAAAAATTGTTTCTCTTCTTTGTACACAATCATTGGTCCTCTGTATTTGTTATTGTTTTGCTTTCTTATGGTTAGTCCTGGTACATGTATCGATGTTAATGTATGATTATCTATAATTCTTACATTTTAGTACATCTGGCTTCAGTGATGTATGTACATCTCTTCATCCCCGTTTAGTCCATGTGGGGTCTTTGTCCTGAATCTAATAATTATCCTTGATTCTAGTCTTCTTAATTTGAGGGTTCTGTTTCGACCTCTCTTGTGTTTCTGTATTGTTACTAGTCCAAAGTACCAGATATTCTGTCGGTATCCGTTGTGATGTGTTACCATGTGTTTCGCAATTGCGTAGGACATGTCCCCATTTTGATTAGCTCGAAGATGCTCCAACATTCGTTTTCTTAGGGGGCATATCGTACTGCCTATGTCCCGCATTCCACAGTGGCATTCAATCACATACAATACGTACGTTGATTCACATGTTATTTTTTCATCAATCCGGAATATTTTACCCCTGAAGTCCACCATTTCTTTGACATTTTTGCATATTCTGTAGGCCTTGCATTTGGTGCATTGTATGAAGCCATTTTGTTGATTTTACAACCAGTTTTTCTTCGGGTTTGCTGAGAAATAGCTTTTAACTAGTTTGTCTCTCAATGAAGGTACTTTGCGGTATGTTATACTTGGTCTTTCTGCTATTATGTTACCAATATCTGGATCTTGTTTGAGGATGTTTCAATGTTTTTTCAGGATATCTGTGATCTTATGATTTTCCTTGCTGTATGTAAGTGTTAATCTGATTGTTTGGTCCTCCTTCTTTTGCTTTCCCTCTTTGCCACTCATGAGGGTAGATATTCTCAACTTCTCTTTCCCTTCCTTCACATCTCGATATTTATATCCTCTTTGAAGGAATCTGGTTTCAGTTTCCTGAAATGTTTTTTCCATTTCCAAGTCATTCAAGCAATTCCTTCTCATCGTTATGAATTCCCCATAAGGGATGCTCTTTTTCAGCTGTTGTGGGTGGAAGCTCTCACCATGCACTATGCTATTAGTTGCCGTAGGTTTTCTGTATATTTTGGTTTCAATTTGATTGTTTTCTATATACACTGTAACATCTAAGAATTGTATTTCTTTGTTACTGATGTTATGTGTAAATTGTAGGCCTACAGTGTTGTCATTCAGAATCTGAATATATTCGGTGAATTCTTCGTTACTGCCGGTCCAAATCAAAAGCAGGTCATCTATAAATCGCAACCACAGTGCGACATTTGCTGTGTGGGCCTCATTCTCTTCTCTCCAAGCAATGATTTTTTCCCACCACCCCATAGTGAGGGTAGCATAGCTTGGAGAGAAGGAAACACCCATTGCGGTCCCGCATGTTTGGGAGTAGATTTGATTGTTAAACAGAAAGATGTTGTTTCTGAGGCATAGTTCAATCATATCAGTGAGCATCCTGGTGTGTTTTATCTCCTGTATATTTCTTTCCTTTAAGAAGTAGCTGATAGCATTTCAACCTACTTCATGACTAATTGAGGTGTAAAGGGACACCACATCTGTAGTTGCTAGATGGTATCCTTCCTGCCAATCCGTATTTGTTAATAACCGCAGGAAGTCTCCAGTGTCCTTAATATAGGAGCTTAGCTTAAATTCATTACCAGTGGTGCCAAATAGAAGTCCACATATTCAGAAAGATGTTCATATAATGAATTGCAGCTTGAAATTATTGGCCTCCCCGGAGGATCTCTTAAGGTTTTGTGGACTTTAGGTAGGAAATAGTTGGCATTACTGGGCTGTCATTGATTAAAAAGCACTTTTCATCCTCTGATAACAATCCCTCTCGATACCATTTGTCTATTTTTGCCTCCAACTCCAGAGTCAGATCATTCAATGGGTTTCTCATTAGTTTTGTGTTGTTCTTTCTATCATTCAGTTGTCTCATGGCTTCCTTGATGTAATCATATTTGTTTAGCAGCACCACATTCCCCCCCCTTGTCTGCAGGCTTTATTATCAATTCTTCTTTATTCATAAGATGTTCCAGTGCTTGCCTTTCAGCCTTTAATAGATTCTCTTTTCCATTTGCATTGCATATTTTATCCAATATTTTTTATTAATAATATATTTTAAATTCATTATTAATTCTGTTAATTATGGAAATAAATTTCAATAAAAATATTGATGTCTTTTTTATTGGTGCAGTGTTATATGGTAGGAAATAAAATAAATACATTTATTTTTTAAAGCATTTGTTTGTTTGTGAATATTTGTTCCTTTTAAATAAATATTGTTTATAAATGTATTTTTTATATCATATTTGTAGGTTTTTGTTATATGTAATTAACATTATAATATGGGTTCTTTTTATATGTATAATATATTTAATTGTATATTTTTAAAATATTGTTTATTTATTTTTAAGATTATTTAAAAAACAATTAATTGTTTAAATGCTGTTAGTAATTTTTGTTTTTCTGCTATCCAATGCTTTCACTACTGTTGCACTCACTGGAGTGGGAATAGTAATTTTCACCCCTCCGCTATCCAGCACTTTCCCGACTGTTGCACGAACTGGAGTGGGAATAGTAATTTTTACCCATTTGCTATCCAATACTTTTCCTACTGTTGCACTCCCTGGAGTGGGAATAGTACTTTACCCCTCATTTATACATGTATATGTATAAATTATTATGTGTGTGTGTTTATATTTTTTTTAATTAAGTTTAATTTTTATATTTAGCTAAAATGTAATTAATTGTGTTAAATATAATATTAATATTTTATATTTGTAATATATAATATGTTATTTTATTCATATTTTTAAATCGATATTTTTTTACATCTATATTTCTAATTTCGATAGTTTTGATTCAATATTTTTGTACTCACCTGTTTAAGTATAGGGAGTCGATATTTTTACTATCTATATTTGTTATCAATATTTTTACCATCAATGTTTTTACCATCGATATTCTATCAGTGAACCCTTTGGGACAGAGTCTATCAAATAATCGGCTATTGTCCTTAGATGCTGTAAAATTCTGACATGTACCATGTGGACCGTACTGCCTACCTAGATCTTAGGGCGTGAACACAGTAATATATATACAACAAAATCACTTCTACAATTGTAGGCAATACAAATTTTTAGTGTAGTATTCAGTAATGGTGATGCAATCCCTTAAATGTTTTGACCAAAAATGCATGCTTTGCACCTATGACTTTTTTGAAAACCGAAACCTGGCGTTAATCATGTCTCGGGCTTTTTCAACTCAGGGCTGCTGACAAATAACTCATTCTGCATAGATTTGTCCTGTCTAAACATCAAAAGTTGATTATTCATTGCTGTCTTCCCAATTATTGGGTCACGCTTAATAAGCTTCCAATGCGTGGAAAGGATTCTCCTCACTCTCTGATGGTATACAGTATAATCTGAGATCATGTTATGTTTCCAAATTTATAAAGCGCATGGCTGCCCCAGCAACGGGGCGTCCCAATGCTTATTCCAGATTGAAAATGACAGATAAGGATTCTGACGGATAGGTTATGTCGGGAATAGCCATGACTTTACTGCCTTCCTGAAAGCCCTGTGGTTCTGAATGCTCCTGATGGTACCTTGGAGGGCGTTTCAAAGGGCTGAAGCCAAGACACGGAACGACCAACCACCAGCCCGTGCTCTTCTGACCTGAGGGGCATATGTGCGATATTTATCTGAAGAGTGCAGCATGTGGCTAGGGAAGTAGGGAGTAAGAAGATTGGATGGCATGGGAGGAGCTTGAGCATTAAGAATTCTGTGTGAGATGCACAATGTCTTAAAGTGGATTCTCTTCTCCACCGGAAGCCAGCGAAGCTTGCGAATAGAGTTGTAGACTGAGCAAGTTTTAGGGAGGATGGATAGAGTTCGCGTCACGGTATTTTGTGCCCTCTGAAGGTGATTGAGTCCTGCTTTGCTGGTGCCCAAGTACAGAGAGTTACAACAATCCAGTCTAGAAAGAATAGTAGACTGGAAAATGATCTGGCCGGTTTGGGTGTCGAAGAACCCGAACAGAGGTCTAAGTCAGCATAGAAGTCTGAAACAGATACCTGCCACTGATTTTGTCTATGGCTGAAAAGTCAAAGTACTATCAACCCAGACACACAGATTTTTTTTGGTCTCCTTGGGAGGTGGGGGTACCCTTAACGCAACAGGCCACCAATGATCGTTCCATAAATGGGTGTCTCTTCCAAAGAGAAGGATCTCTGATTTGTTATCATTCAACTGCAAGCAATTGGCCACCATCCAGTCCGTGATGACCTCCATATCATGCTGGAACTTGACCACTTTTTGGTCAGAGTTGTTTGACAAAGAGATCACGATCTGAGCATCATCAGCATAAGAAACCAGGAAGAGGACTCTACATTTTGCTACCACTGCCAGGAATTGTATATATATGTTAAACAGGGTAGGACTGAGAGCTGATCCCTGCGGCACCCTATGGCATACGGTATGTACCTAAGAGCCATGGGGGGGAACCACTTGGAAGGATCTTTCTAACAAGAATGATGGGAACCAAGTTAGGTCAGCACTTCCAATGCCTATCTCCTGTAGGCGTATCAGCATAATCTTATGCGATACAGTGTCAAATGTGCCACTGAGGTACTGAGCTGATATACTGCTCTCATCCAGGGATCCCCGAAAGTGTTTGGTGACTGCCAGCAGGCCGGATTCTGTGCTATGGCAGGGTCTGAGGCCATTCTGCGAGGAGTCAAGGATTTCATTGCACTTTACGTTTCCAGTTAAGATAGAATTGATGTGGGATTGGGCAAAAATTTTCTAGCTTGGAGCCATCGAGAGTCTGTTTTTTGAGCAGTGAACAACCTTTGCATGTTTCCACAGTGCGGGAACCACTGCTAATGAAATGGACAGATTTATCAGTTCACAGAAAATAGGTAAAAGCTGGGGTAGAAACTTCTGGTACTGGTCCGGTTTAAGTGGGTCAGCTTGTGAGCCCGATTTTATTTTATTACAGAGGGTGCTCAATTCTTCATGGGATAGTGCAAGGAAGGATAGTAATTAAGGAACAGCGAGATTAGATAGAGCCTCATGACCTCCATAAGCGATAATGGGGGCAAAGGTTTTATAGATACTCTCAACCTTCTTAACAGAAAAGGTGGCTACAGCCTCCCATTGAGTATCTGAGGTAATTGTAGGCTCGCCTGCTGAGGAGGGGTTTCTGAGGTATTTTAGCAGGGAGAAAATGCTTTTAGCGTGATTGCTGCTATTTTAAATTTTTTCTGCAATGTAATCAGCTCTCGATTTATGGATCAGCTTTTGATTGGCCTTAATGGCTGAATGATATTGTGTCTTGAGGGCAGGATCATAGAAACATCTCCAGGCACGTTCCAGTACCTTGTAGTTTTTTTTCACCTGGGTCAGAGACTCATTAAACCAAGGACTGGCCTGTGTTTTGCAACAATAAGTATATTTGGTGGGAATGCATTTGTCAAGAGTATGCATAATCCATTTGCGGAGAAGGCTGTTTTTTACTTCTGTATCCAAGGGTAATTTAGGCATCTGAGTAAGTAGGAGACCCCAAAAATGATTAGCGTTCAGCTTGTTCCAGGGGCATTTCAGAATAGGATTGGGGCGGACGCACAATGATGGGTCTTCACCATTTAACGTCATAGAAATTAGAAAGTGGTCCAACCTGGCCATAGGGAGAGGTGAGCCAACTTTTAAAGATGGTATGTTCGTGAACACCGGGTGTAGGGGTGTCCAGCTGAATGTGTAATGCTGGGGACGCATTGTACTAGTTGACAGGCTACGAGATCTTCCCAAAAATTGGCAATCTCACTGTCTATGCCGGCCTCCATGTGGGGATGAAGACCCCACGATATTGAAGTTAGCAGATTTGGTCATCAGTACACCAACTACATTGGTTAGCACTTCCCTATAATTTTTCAACGGGCCAGGAGGGCGATAGATGAGCAGTCCAGTTAGGGTAAAATTGCAGTTCAGAGCTGTTGGAAAGTGGATTATTGGTAGGGGCAAATGTAGGTCTGCCACTGGCAATAAGGCCACTAACACATGATAGGACTCAGCATAGGTCTTAGAAAATTATTCCCATGCTCAACCCTTGGTAACGTGGCTGTGAGCAGACAGGCTTAACTTCAAAGACAGGTATGTAAAGCATTTAAAAACACCAATTTAGTAAATAATTAAGACACAACACATAATAAAAATCCAACACAATTTATAAAAATAGGATATATTTGTATCTTTAAAATGACACCAAAACGACAAAAATCCAATGTAGGGAACCGGAGATATGAATTTTCAAAGATTTAATAAAATATAGCACTTAGAAGTTTATAGCACCATATTGGGATACCTGCTCGCGATAGACCGGGGCAAAGTCAAAGTTTCAGACCGACCGCGATGGAGCCCTGGCCGGCTACAGCTTGCGGCAGGTCCCGGTCTCAGTTTCTACCTTCACACTTAGAAACTTTTCTGGAGCTTTTTCTCGCGAGGTCCCTCGAAGCTCCCAGCCAGTCCGGATCCGGTAAGGGATCGCCGGCTTGCCTTTCGACGAACTCCCGGTCAACTTCCCTGGAGCGGACTTAGAAACGTTTTCTTTAGCGCTCCAGCGGGGCAACCCAGGAGCCCAGGCCGAGACGCGATGGAAGACAGGCGGCTTGGCTCTCGCAGTTGCTCCCGGTCACCTTTTCTACGAGCAGACTTAGAAACTTTTCTGGAGCTTTTTCTCACGGGGTTTCTCGATGCTCCTCATGTAGCCGGATCCGGTGAGCGTTCGCCGGCGTCAGATTTCTTCTACTCCCGGTCAAACTCTGGAAGTCGGACCGACTGAGCTTTTAGCGGGATGAACCTGGATGGCTTGGCCGACTCGCGGTGGAAGGCAGGCGGCTTGGCTGACCAGGTTGAGTCGGTCCCTCTATGGAGCTTTTTTTCAAAGTTCCTCCAAAGTTCTCCAATCTTCTTGAACTTCTTCCTGAAGTTCCTCAAAGGGTCACAAAGTGTCTCAAACTCACTCCAAGGGTCTGGAAGCTCCAAGATGGTCCTTGAAAGTTGAGGACTTCAGTTCCCACAATCCACTGGGACGTCACCCTTACAAATCTACTGGTAGTTCCCCAAGGTGCAGATTTAGTTGGTGATGTTCCAGATGAGCTCTTTTAACCTGTAGCTTTGAGGGAGTCCACTCTTTAATTCTTTTTCAGCAAAACAATCCACAGGGCTGTAGTTTCATTCTCAGCTTGGCAATGTCTTGCTTCAGTAAGTTTCAAGCAGCAGATCTGGAGGGCTATGCCCCTCTCAGATACTTATTCCATGTTCTCTGGGTCAGACAGGAGGTCACTCCTGACCAATGGGAGCAGGGTAACTCCTCAAACATATGACCACTTCCTGTAGAGTGTGGCATTATTTTGTCCCAGAGTGCATCAAATCTTCCAAATCCATAATGGCAGATTTTCCAGCAAGGAGGCAAGAGCTGGCTAAACACACCCCTAGGATGGCTAATTTATTTAGACTCTCCCCCCTGCATCTGCTCATACCTTCCTTAATCCCCCATCTGCCTGAGGTAGAAAGTTCAGAGTTGTACATTTCACTGGGTTCTGCTTTTCTCTTTGAAGCCCATTGTTTACAACCCCTCCCCCTGGCATGGCATTCCTGTGGACCAGCACACTGCCCTCCCAGCCCAGCTGCATAACCCCAGGGGCTCTTTATCATCTCTCCAGGCAGGCTGGCTAATCCACTTAACTCTGACCAATCAGGGCAGACCACTGGAAGGCTGAATCTGGACTTACAAACAAGAAAGTCTTATAACTTCTTGTAGGTACACTTTAGGAGAAATTCAACAATATCATATTGTTGGATTTATTAATACCATCCGGGGAAATCTTTGAATGTCACTTCTAGTCCTCGCTTATCAAGAGTTATTAATTAATAACTTCCTACCATGTTAACCTATGTAACAGGGGATTTGCAATGGGAAAAATGACTTGGGCCATTTTTCCAGCACCAGGACTTACAAAAACATATTTTATAAGTACTTTGATTATATATACAGGACCCCCACCCCATAGGACAACTAGGGGAGACTTTAGGGGTTCTGAATCTGTAAAAATATTGCAGATCCTCACTTCACAGTGCTCCTAGCATCAAAGCCGAATTTGGGCAGCACTTTACCACAATGTGGGAGTGAAATGTGAAATTTCACTTAACCCAGGCATATAAAAACTCATTTTATAAGGATGTACCTTATAAATATCTGACCCCCCACCTCTGGGATACCTAGGGGAGACCCTGGGGGTCCCTAATATGCCAAACCATTGTAGGATATCCATTTTTAAGTGCCCCAAACCCAAAAGTCGAGTTTGGGCACAATTTACTTTTAAAAGCAGTCATGGCACCCAGGGCTGCTTTTAAAACTGACCTCAGGCCTCAGCAGTGCACACATGCTAGTGCAGAAAGGCTGCTGGCCTCTTAAACTGCCATGCCCTACTACATACTAGGGACTGAGCAGTAGTTTCAATTCCCCTGCCCTATTATATACTAGGGGCTTATAGGGTAGGTCATGCCAATCACAGGGGTACCCCAACCCATAGTGTACCCTAGTGTATGTAGGTGTTTTAACTGTATTCTAATGTGTCTCTTTCAGCATTGCACTGGCCCTGGGCCTGGTTAGGCAGAGCCCAGGGTCAGTCAAAGTCAGTTACCACCAGTAAAGTTGGAGGGTGCCCAGGGCACAGGATGACTTTGCAACAGGTGTGAATTTAAAGAGGGCACTTTCACAGTCAGAAATAGTCTTTCTAGTAAGACTACAAGAGTAGCAGGTTTTAAAGATAACAGTGATGCCCCCTCCTCTACTACATGTTCTATTAAGTTTTTTTATGGTATAGCCTTGAAGAAGGGCAAACAGCGGCTCAGATTCAGTATCAGGGGTAAGCCACGTCTCTCTTAAAAAAAGAATGTCAGGTACCTCATCTTGAATCAGATCAAACACTTCTGCATAGTGTTTTACCAATGAGTGGCAATTAAGGCTAAGAAATTTGAAGGTATGGGAGGGAAGTGTCGCAATATGGCTGCCTATACCAATTTTAAACTCACATTGTCCACAGCAGAAGGGACACTCTGCTGGAACCCAGGCCTTGTTGGTACATGGATTCATCTGGGTTCTCAAGAGAAGGAGCTCCTCGTGAGAGTAAACCTGCCTGTAGATGTCCAAAAGGACAGAGTGCCTGGTGTATGGTGACGTCCATGCACGGATGGGCACAGACGGGCTTGACTTTGGCACACCAGCAGCACGCCTGTTGCGCACATCCACTGTGTGTACACGCTCCAGCCTGCATAAAGTAGCCAGGGCTCACACCTGGATCCTCCCAAGCTCGCGTATGATTGGGCAAGGCCACCCAATCAGAGTGATGAAAGTGCCATAGCAGGAAGCGCAAAGACATGTTCAAAAATTTAAACTAGCGGTTGCACGTAGTGCACATAGAAGGCCAGCAGATCCTCACACACAATAGAGCCTCTGTCTGCTCCAAGTAAGTTGGGTACAAATGGAATCAGCGCATCTGCACTCTGGCCTGCATAAAGTAGCCAGGTGGCACAACTGGCTCCTCCCGAGCTCACGTCTGATTGGGCAAGGCCACCCAATAGGGAGCCCGTACTTCGTATTTAAAAAAAAGTACGACTGGATTCATGGACCCATCGCAAATCCCACCAAAAATATTTAGAAAAATGCTTTGTGGGACCCCTGAGCAGGCCTAGGGGGTTAGGATGTTTCTACCCGGCCCCCTTTTCTTGTTTTAACATTTTGTTACCTTTTTTGTTGTGACTCGGTTGAGCCGAGTCACAGATGGCTGCCAACACTTCCTGGTTTGAAGTATTGGCAGACAATCAGATTGCAGGCACGAGATCGGGAGGGTTTACGGATCCTCTGCATCCCCACTTGGATATCTGAGAAATATTTACAATTCTCAAGAACTTTACACCATTTAACAAAATGTGCTTTCTGAACCAAGAGCTCCATTTTAGCCTAATATGGTGTAATTCTGTTCAGCATTTCAGGCTGTAGCCGTGTCTAAGGTTTCCTGAGGAAATTAACATGGAGAAAACGTGTTTAGGCACCCCCCTTTTTCTCCTCCCTCGCATGACGAATCATCCCAAAACTTTCAACGCAGCAGCTTATCTGACCACTCCATTGGTTTTGAAAATTTTGCGAAGATTCGTCAAACGGCGCCAGAGATATTGGCAAATCAAAAAACACTTTTCCTATGGAAACTAGGTCCTAACTATAGCTACCTACTGGCAACCGGCAGTAGGTAATATATATATATATATAGATATATATATATATATATATATATATATATTATCTACTGGCGGTCGCCAGTAGATAGTTATAGTTACAACCTATTATCCATAGGAAATCCGCGACATTCTATTTGAAATAACTCTCTTGCCGGTTGACGTATCTTCGCAAAATTTTCAAACTTTATGGTCCGCTCCGGTCCGCTCCTACCCTGAAAGTCTCGGGGGATTTGTCAAGCGGGGGCCGAGAAAAAGGGGGTCCCAAAACGCGTTTTCCCCATGCAATTTTCCATAGGAAACTTTAGACACGGCTGCAGCTCCGAACTGCTGAACGGAATTACACCAAATTTGGCAAAGAGGTAGTTCTTGGTTCAGAAAGAACCCTTTTTGTTAAATGATGTAAATCCGTTCAGTAGTTGCTGAGAAAATCAAAAGTAAAAAGATAGTGATATCTAGGGCCGCGGATCCTCCCGAGCACGTAGCTTTATGTTAATTGGCTGTCAACACTCCAAACCAGGAAGTGTTGGCAGCCATTTTGTCCCTCGGTAGAACCGAGGGACAGAAACAAGTACGCAAAGCGCACAAAGGGGGCAGGGTAGAAACACCCTGACCCCTAGGTCTGCTCAGGGGGTCCCAGCAAGGACCCCTGGGCAAATTTTTTTTTTTTTTTTAAATCGGCAGGATGCGCTCAGGGAGCGCGAACCCTGCCGGAAAAATCGAAGCGCGGTCTCCCGCGCTCGATAGCTAACTGGCCCCCGGGTGGGCCAAGTCCCGGGGGCATGCTGGGGGGTTAATTTTATGTGTGGGGGCCTCTAAGGGCCCTCAAGCCCCGGGGACCACCACCCCCGGGGATTTATGAGTAATGGTGCGGGAGGGCTCTGAGCCTCCCGCAGCCCCGGGACCGCCACCTCCCCGGGGCTTCTTTTTTATTTGAAGAACCTGTGTGGGGGGCTCCAGCCCTCCACACGCCCCGGGACCACCACCTCCCGGGGCACTAAGAAGAACTAAAATGGGGGTCCGTTTGGATCCCCAGAGCCCCGGGGACCACCACCTCCCCGGGGCTTTCAAAATGTAGGGAGGGGGCCGCGCGGCCCCTCCTAGAGCCCTTGATGGCCCTGGGGACCACCACCTCCCAGGGCCGGCTCCTGCAGTGTCCCGGGTGCCTACCCTCGGGACACTGCTGCTTGTAATGACAGGACGGGAGCCTCGCGGCTCCCGTCCTGTCATTGCAAACTTGCTTTGGATATTGGAAGAGAGAGCAGGAAACCTGCTCTCTCTTCCAATATCCAAGCCGATAGCTTTTCCACATGGGGAGCAGCATGTTAGCTGCTCCCCATGTGTAAAGCAATGCCGGCTCCCGTAGGACACGGGAGCCGAGCGGGACTGTGGGGGTTTGGGGACCCCCACAGTCCCCAACGAGAGGCCAGGCCCCAAGGGATGGGGTCCCCGGGGCCATAAGAGGCCACGGAGGGGGGCCACGCAGCCCCCCTCCCCAAATAAAAAAAAAAGAGGCCATGCCCCGTGGGATGGGGTCCCCGGGGCCAATACAGGCCCAGGGAAGGGGGGCCACACGGCCCCCTTCCCGTTTTTTTTAATTTATTTTAATTAAAAAAAAAGGGGAAAGGCCCTGGGGGATGGGGTCCCCAGGGTCTAAAAATAGGAAAAAGGAAGGGGGGCCCCTTTTTACACCTCTCTGCAACGCAGCTCTATGGCGCTTTTTGGAGGTATATGGTGGGCTAGTTGCACCCCAGGGACCCTCAGGATTCAAGGGAGTTAATCCCCCGACTTAAAACGCGCCACGGGGCGCGTTTGCACAGTGGTGAAGGGAGGGGCGGGGCTTCAGGTGACATGTGTGCAAACAGGCCCCGTGGCGCGTTTTAAGATGGGGAATTAAATCCTCTTCAATCCTGAGGGTCCCTGGGGGCCAACTAGCCCAACAGGTACGTCCAGAAAGCGCCACAGAGCTGCGTTGCAGAGAGGTGTAAAAGGGGTGTGGCCTCTGTAAATGTCTCTGCAACGCAGCCCCCTGGTGCATACTGGAGGTTCCTGTTGGGCTAGTTGGCCCGTAGGGACCCTCATGATTCAAGGGGACTTAATCCCCCAACTTAAAACGCGCCACGGGGCGCGTTTGCACAGATGTCACCTCAGGCCCCGCCCCCTCCCTTCACCATTGTGCAAATATTCCTCTAAAATCAGCCGAAATACGAATTCTGATTTACTCACCTGTTATCAGGAGAGACCTCATGTCTGCATCTTTCAGCCCAGTACTAATCCTGAAAAGTAATTTTAACCGTACTTACCAGTAACTTGAATTTCCTTCCATAGGCTAACATTGACTGGTTTCACTTGGAAATTCTTCTAAGTGTGGAGTTTTGGAACTTTAAAATATTCCTCTAAAATCAGCCGAAATACGAATTCCGATTTACTCACCTGTTATCAGGAGAGACCTCAGTGCTGCATCTTTCAGCCCAGTACTGATCCTCAAAAGTAATTTTAACCGTACTTACCAGTAACTTGAATTTCCTTCCATAGGATATCATTGCCTGCTTTTTGCTGAAAAAGTTTCTAAGTGTTGATTTTTAAACATACAAATATTCCTCTAAAATCAGCCGAAATCCGAATTCTGATTTACTCACCTGTTATCAGGAGAGACCTCAGTGCTGCATCTTTCAGCCCAGTACTGGTCCTGAAAAGTAATTTTAACCGTACTTACCGGTAACTTGAATTTCCTTCATAGGCTAACATTGACTGGTTTCACTTGGAAATTCTTCTAAGTGTGGAGTTTTGGAACTTTAAAATATTCCTCTAAAATCAGCCGAAATACGAATTCCGATTTACTCACCTGTTATCAGGAGAGACCTCAGTGCTGCATCTTTCAGCCCAGTACTGATCCTCAAAAGTAATTTTAACCGTACTTACCAGTAACTTGAATTTCCTTCCATAGGATATCATTGCCTGCTTTTTGCTGAAAAAGTTTCTAAGTGTTGATTTTTGAAACATACAAATATTCCTCTAAAATCAGCCGAAATCCGAATTCTGATTTACTCACCTGTTATCAGGAGAGACCTCAGTGATGCATCTTTCAGCCCAGTACTGGTCCTGAAAAGTAATTTTAACCGTACTTACCAGTAACTTGAATTTCCTTCCATAGGCTAACATTGACTGGTTTCACTTGGAAATTCTTCTAAGTGTGGAGTTTTGGAACTTTAAAATATTCCTCTAAAATCAGCCGAAATACGAATTCCGATTTACTCACCTGTTATCAGGAGAGACCTCAGTGCTGCATCTTTCAGCCCAGTACTGATCCTGAAAAGTAATTTTAACCGTACTTACCAGTAACTTGAATTTCCTTCCATAGGAATCCATTGTCTGGTTTTCAACAGAAAAGTTTCAAAGTGTCGATTTTCACAAACTACAAATATTCCTAAAAATCGCCTGTATGACTTAAACGCATTCTTTCAACTGTTTACAGGAGATGCACCAGTGCTGGATCCAGGATCCAACACTGAGTAAGAAAAAGCAACGATAACAGTTTTTAACTTCTAAGTGAATTTCCTTCCATAGGATAACATTGGTGATTCTATGAGAAAAAGTTTCTAAGTGTGAACTTTGAAAGTACAATAATATTCCTTAAAAATCACGACTGTAACCAAAACGCTTTTACTCAACTGTTTACAGGAGATGTCCCAGGACTGAATCTAGGATCCAGTAATGTGGTTAGAAAAGTAATCCATAAAGTAACTAATTGCATTTAACTAGAAATTCACATTGAGCTGAATGTTGCATTGTGTTTGAAAATGTGTTGCCCATTGCAACAACTGTAACTACTGTACTTAAAAGTCTATTGCCTATGTGCAAAGTAATTAAACTAAAGTAATTCATTCTGAGAAAGTATTTTTGTAATGTAATGTATAATGTAATTACAATGTAATTTAAAAATAAAATATGTAAAAAAAAATTGTTTCTAAAAAATTTGGAAATCAGTATGAAAAATGTATCTAACAATTAATACATTTAAAAATTGTCATTTACAAAACCTTTGAAATTCACTGAAAAAACTGTAGGTTTCAGACATGTTATAGTTACAAATTAGCATTTAAAAAACCTTTGAAATTCACTGAAAAAACCATAGGTTTCAGGGACGTTATAGTTACAAATTAGCATTTAAAAACCTTTGAAATTCACTGAAAAAACCATAGGTTTTAGGGACAGTTATAGTTAGTTGGACATTGCACTCGTACAAAACCCGTGAAATTCTCCGTTATAGTTAGTCCAGCTAACTATAACTCGCGCCCCGCAATGCACTGCTGATGACGTCACATATTAAATCACTCATGACATGGTCAGTGACATCACTGATGATATCACTGATGACATCTCAAATGACATCACTGATGACATCATCCACGTGATAATCTGATGCACCTCCTCACACCCTAATATAACCTTTGATACACCCACTCTAAATTACAGACTGCCATTCGCAAAACCATAGACACTCCAACACCAATAACTACATACCCACTCACTGATTCTTAGGTCTACGCACACATCCACTCACTCACCCGTACCGTCACTCATACTTACGGTCACTCAGTACAGGACTATCATATGCACTCATACTCCTATATAGACACTCAAACACCGCCACTCATCCATAGAGGTACTCACACACCTAGTCAGTCATGCAAATAATTAAACACACTACCATTTACTCACCTATACAGTTATACACACACCAGCTCACTTACTCATACAAATAGTAGCACATTCTTACGCTCTTATACAATCACTGATACAAGCACACACTCATCCATACAGCCACTATCACAATCACTCACTCTCGCTTATAGCTATTTATATACTCCAACACACATATATACTGCCTTTCACATATGTAGTTACTCACACATGTACCACTGGGACATACATTCACTCACTAACACACTCTTACACACACTTACCCACCCATACAGTCTATCACAGTTGCACTCTTGAAACCATCCACCCAGTGAATCACCCACTCACACATCTATGCACAGAGTTGCACACACCCCTCCCACACAAACACTCAGGCACCCATACAGATACTCAGACAAGCATTCAATAACTCATATAGACACTCATGTAGCTATTCACAAACACATGCAGCCACTTACACAGCAACAGACAGACGGATACAGACATTCACCCAGTTTAGTCACTAACCCATGCATTCAGTAAGATACGTTAAATCACTCACTTATAGAGTCAGTCACGCACCTACTAAATCATCCATACAGACACTTACACACCCACTCATTCTTCAATACGTCTTTTCCTAAATATATTAAAAATATATAAACTTTACAGAAACACACAGTCACTGGATGATGTCATCAGTGATGTCATCAGTGATGTCATTTGAGATGTCATCAGTGATGTCATCAGTGATGTCACTGACCATGTCATGAGTGATGTAATATGTGACGTCATCAGCAGTGCATTGCGGGGCGCGAGTTATAAGTTAGCTGGACTAACTATAACGGGGGAATTTCACGGGTTTTGTACATGAGTGCAATGTCCAACTAACTATAACTGTCCCTAAAACCTATGGTTTTTTCTGTGAATTTCAAAGGTTTTTTAAATGCTAATTTGTAACTATAACGTCCCTGAAACCTATGGTTTTTTTCAGTGAATATATATATATATATATATATATATATATATATATATATATATATATATATATATATATATATATATATATATATATTACCTGGGAGAAGGCACTGGTCATTGTGTTTGGTCAGCAAGCAGGTCGCTGACATGCGGCACACCCTCTCGGTTAGGAGCTCCGCGGAAGACCAGCAACCCTGGACACTTGCACTGCAATGCAAAAACGCGTAGCCCCCCAAGCAGCTGGTAACACCACCTGGTCGTATTTGCTGCAAAGGGGAGAGAGGAGGCAATATCTAATGCCTGAGTAAGGGGACAGCAGGAGGCTTTGTTTCATCCAACTGGGCACTCAAGCTGGACTGTAGCTCAGGTCCAACGAATGTGGGGCATCACATGGTGTTTGGAGTGACCCTGCCACTGTGCAGACATCCATCTGGACTACATTACCCAGCATGCATCTGCCTGGGAGGATGTTCTTGTGATGCAGGTACACCTTTAATTGGAGGAGGGGTCGAATACCACCTGACTGGGAGCGGTCAACTTATCAACGGCATTTTGCGTGACCCCCAGAGAGACTATGGAGTCCGTGAGACCGGCACTGAGGAAAGCCAAGAATGGCTGAAACGCGTCTGCCTAAGTGTTTCAGGAACTGCCAGCATCACGCAAGTGTAATTTTTAAATAAAGCCTTTGAAAGACCCCGGAGTGTGTCGAGCCTTTATCTTACCTGGGAGAAGGCACTGGTCGTTGTGTTTGGTCAGCAAGCAGGTCACTGACATGCGGCACACCCTCTCGGTTAGGAGCACCGTGGAAGACCAGCAACCCTGGATGCTTGCACTGTAATGCAAAAACGCTGAGCCCCCCCAGCAGCTGGTAACACCACCTGGTCGTATTTGCTGCAAAGGGGAGAGAGGAGGCAATATCTAATGCCTGAGTAAGGGGACGGCAGGAGGCTTTGTTTTATCCAACTGGGCACTCAAGCTGGACTGTAGTTCAGGTCCAACGAGTTTGGGGCATCACATGGTGTTTGGAGTGACCCTGCAACTGTGCAGACATCCATCTGGACTACATTACCCAGCATGCATCTGCATGGGAGGATGTTCTCGTGATGCAGGTACACCTTTAATTGGAGGAGGGGTCGAATACTACCTGACTGGGAGCTGTCTACTTATCAACGGCATTTTGCGTGACCCTCAGAGAGACTATGGAGTCCGTGAGACCGGCACTGAGGAAAGCCAAGAATGGCTGAAACGCGTCTGCCTAAGCATTTCAGGGACTGCCAGCATCACGCAAGTGTAATTTTTAAGTAAAGCCTTTGAAAGACCCCAGAGTGTGTCGAGCCTTTATCTTACCTGGGAGAAGGCACTGGTCGTTATATATATATATATATATATCTATATATATATATATATATATATATATATTACCTACTGGCGGTCGCCAGTAGGTAGTTATAGTTAGGACCTATTTTCCAAAGGAAATTCACAACATTCTATTCCCAATAACTTTGGCGCCGGTCAACGAATATTCGCAAAATGTTCAAAACTCGTGGGGCGCTCTGGTCCGCTCCTATCTTGAAAGCTTCAGGGTGATTCGGCAAGCGGGGGCCGAGAAAAATGGGGGTCCCAAAACGTGTTTTCTCCATGTTATTTTCCATAGGAAACTTTAGACAAAGCTACAGCCCAAACTGCTGAACGGAATTACACCAAATTTTGCAAAAAGGTAGCCCTTGGTTCAGAAAGAGCCCTTTTTGTTAAATGGTGTAAATCCGTTTAGTAGTTGCTGAGAAATTCAAAAAATAAGAGTCAAAAAATCAATTTCCCATAGGGAACTTTGTGCAAGGCTATAGCGGAAACTACTGAACGGATTTACCCCAAATTTGGCATAAAGGTACTGCTTGGCTCAGAAAGCGACCTTTTCAAAAAATGGTGTAAATCCGTTCAGTAGTTTTTTAAATATTAAAGGAAAAAGAACTATATATATCTGGGCGGAGCCTAACCACACATGTCATCGTGAGATCTGATTGGCTGTCAGCACTTCATCCAAGAAGTGTTGGCAGCCATCTTGGGACCAATATACATGATAGCACCCCAATGAAATGCATTGTACTGAATAGAAGATTTTGAGGGTCACCAAAAGTAGAACTATAAAGGGTGATAACAGACTTTAGTTACATTAGAATTCATTTGTTGATGGTACCATACTAATTTTAGGAATTGTGGTGTGTTCTAGGGTGATTTTACCCTGTGAAAAACCTTCTGCTGGGATTTCATGAATCATGTTTGAGAGAAAACAATGTTCTCATGCTTGTCCCACAGAGGTTTGGAAGGTGCTGCAGAAGCTAAAATGAGAGCATATTTTCTGTAAATTCACATTATCTTTCTCAGTCATGTCAGAATGAAGTCTGACAAGGGCAGAGACTGTCAGTTGATTCCTTTGTGTTCTACTGCAGCTTCCCAGAGTGTTCTTAAGAACAACTAGAGCGCTAATAACCTTACCTATGACAAAAGTATGGCACACCTGAAGCCATCTTGATTGGAATAAACTGGTAACAGTTAAAACATTTAATTTAAAAAGGAACAAAATGATGGGTTCATTTTGTCTTAGAAATTATGGTTAGTGCTGTAGAAAGAAAAATTAGGACATGTTTTAAGTGAGATCTCAAATATCTTCCTGTTATATTTCAACAGGAGCAGCCTGCCAGTTGATTCCTTTGTGTTCTACTGCAGCTTCCCAGAGAGTTCTAAAGAACAACTAGAGCGCTAACAGCCTTACCTATGACAAAAGTATGGCACACCTGAAGCCATCTTGATTGGAATAAACTGGTAACACTTAAAACATTTAATTTAAAAAGGAACAAAATGATGGGGTTCATTTTGTCATAGAAATTATGGTTAGTGCTGTAGAAAGAAAAATTAGTTTTAAGTGAGATCTCAAATATCTTCCTGTTATATTTCAACAGGAGCAGCCTGCCAGTTGATTCCTTTGTGTTCTACTGCAGCTTCCCAGAGTGTTCTAAAGAACAACTAGAGCGCTAACAGTCTTACTTATGACAAAATTATGGCACACCTGAAGCCATCTTGATTGGAATAAACCGGTAACACTTAAAACATTTAATTTAAAAAGGAAAAAAATGAGGGGGTTCATTTTGCCATAGAAATTATGGTTAGTTATGCAGAAAGAAAAATTAGGGCATGTTTTAAGTGAGATCTCAAATCCTCTTCTATTTCATTAGAAAATTCTGACATGCAGACTGAAACAATCACTTTCAATACCAGCAGTAGACTTCCAGTTAACTCCTTGGTGAGCAGTAGCTTTACTATAGTGATCTAATGAGCAACTAGAGTGCTAACATTCTAAATTTATGGCAAATGTGTGACTCATCTGAATGCCTTCTTGATGGAATCAAAGTAAAAAACTGAAAGCATTTCCTACTGAGGAGACTGCAGTAAATGAGGAAATTAGGAAACTTCATAACAAATAAGTATCCCAAGATGGCCACCAGATAAACAAGGGCCCAGATGTAGCACAAATATCACCCACATGTAGCCCACATATAGCCCAATGACAGAAGTGTGGAAAACACTTTTTATTTTTAGTTTTTTGCAGTTTTATATAGTGCAGACTGGTCAGGTATTGGAGCGTTGCATCTTACTTGGACCCCTTATTGCGTATTTTGCACGAAGTAAATGAGATTGATCTTGCGAAACATTGAACTTTACTATTCTGTTAACCTGAAGTTGCTCTGAACCGGGCATTGTAACACCCGTTTTTACCTACTGGTTTTAATTAATTCTCACTGTATTGTATTAAGAAAGAGGATTTACTGTTTTTATGTACACTTTTATGATCTATGTTTCTAAATCAGATCGAATAAAGTTTAATGAATGTAATAAAAGTCTCCCAAGATGGCCACCAGAGAAAAATTAGCCCAAATGTAGCACAAATATCACCCAGATGTAGCCCACGTATAGCCCAATGACAGAAGTGTGGAAAACACTTTTTATCCTTTGTTTTTTGCAGTTTTATATAGTGCAGGCTGGTCAGATATTGGAGTGCTTTACATGAGCATTGGTTACATCATACAAGGACAAACTCATTTTGGTTGTAGGCATGGGGAGATTAAGTGATTTGACCAGAATCACAGAATGACGAGCTGAAGCAGAAACTCCAACTTGGTAACACCACATTTTCTCCCCTAAGCGTAACATTTAATCAAGTGGTCAACTGGATAAAAAACATAGAGATAACAAATAATTCAAAAGTGCTTTGTCGCTATTTGAGAACTGCTTGGCTCAGAAAGCGACCTTTTTAAAAATGGTGTAAATCCGTTTGGTAGTTGCTGAGAAATTGTAAAAAACCAAATATCGATATCTAGAGGCGCCGTGGATCCGCGAACCCTCCCGACCACGAGCTTCATTTTAATTGGCTGCCAACAGTTCAAACCAGGAAGCCAAGAAGACAGGGAAACAAATGTGAAAAAGAAGAAAAGGGGGCAGGGTAGAAACACCCTGACCCCCTAGGCCTGCTCAGGGCCCAAAAAAGCATTTTGTTAAAAAAAATTGGCGAAATTCGCGCTGGGGTCACGAAGCCCGCCGAAATGTTAATTAATTGATAAATTAGCATTTAAAAAACCTTAGAAATTCACTGAAAAAACCATAGGTTTTAGGGAAAGTTATAGTTAGTTGGACATTTCACTCGTACAAAACCAGAGAAATTCCCCCGTTAAAGTTACTTCAGCTAACTATAACTCGCGCCCCCGCAATGCACTGCTGATGACATCACATATGACATCACTCATGACATGGTCAGTGACATCACTGATGACATCACTGATGACATCTCAAATGACATCACTGATGACATCACTGATGACATCGTCCATGTGATAATTTGATGCATCTTCTCACACCCTAATGTAACCTTTGATACACCAATTCTAAATAACAGACTGCCATTCTCAAAACCATAGACACTCCAGCAGCAATAACTACATACCCACTCACTGATTCTTAGGTCTAAACACATATCCACTCACTCACCCGTACAGTCACTCATACTTACAATCACTCAGTACAGGACTATCATATGCACTCATACGCCTATATAGACACTCACACACCACCACTCATCCATAGAGGTACTCACACACCTAGTCAGTCATGCAAATAATTAATCACACTCCCATTTACTCACCTATACAGTTATACACACACCAGCTCACTTACTCATACAAATACTAGGACATTCTTACGCTCTTATACAATCACTGATACAAGCACACACTCATCCATACATTCACTCTCATAATCACACACTCTCACTTATAGCTATTTATATATTCCAACACACATATATACTGCCTTTCACATATGTAGTTACTCACACATGTACCACTGAGATATACATTCACTCACTAACACACCCATACACACACTCACACACCCATACAGTCTATCACAGATGCACTCTTGAAACCATGCACCCAGTGAATCACCCACTCACACATCTATGCACAGAGTCGCACACACCCCACCCATACAAACACTCAGGCATCCATACAGATACTCAGACAACCAATCAATAACCCATATAGACACTCATGTAGCTATTCACAAACCCATGCAGCCGCTTACACACCAACAGGCAGACGGATACAGACATTCACACAGTTTAGTCACTAACCCGTGCATTCAGTAAGATACATTTAATCACTCACTTATAGAGTCAGTCACACACCTACTAAATCATCCATTCAGACACTTATACACCCACTCATTCTTCAATACGCCTTTCCCTATATATATTAAACATATTTAAACTTTACAGAAACACACAGTCACTAGATGATGTCATCAGTGATGTCATCAGTGATGTCATTTGAGATGTCATCAGTGATGTCATCAGTGATGTCACTGACCATGTCATGAGTGATGTCATATGTGACGTCATCAGCAGTGCATTGCGGGGGCGCGAGTTATAGTTAGCTGAACTAACTATAACGGGGGAATTTCTCTGGTTTTGTACGAGTGAAATGTCCAACTAACTATAACTTTCCCGAAAACCTATGGTTTTTTCAGTGAATATATATATATATATATACATACATACATACATATATATATATATATATATATATATATATATATATATATATATATATATATATATTCACTGAAAAAAACATAGGTTTCAGGGACGTTATAGTTAGTTGGACATTTCACTCATACAAAACCATAGAAATTCCGCCATTATAGTTAGTTGAGCTAACTATAACTTGTGCCCCTGAAATGCACTGCTGATGACGTCACATATTACATCATTCATGACATGGTCAGTGACATCACTGATGACATCACTGATGACATCTCAAATGACATCACTGATGACATCTCAAATGACATCACTAATGACATCATCCACATGAAAAATCTGATGCACCTCCTCACACCCTAATATAACCTTTGATACACCCACTGTAAAATACAGACTACCATTTTAAAAACCATCGACACACCAATACCAGTTACTACGTAAGCACGCACCGATTCCTAGGTCTACACACACATCCACTCATTCACCCATACAACCATTCATACATGTAGTCACTGATCAATACAACACTATCATATGCACTCATACACCTATACAGACACTCACACACCACCACTCATCCTAGTCAGTCATGCACTCATCCTAGTCAGTCATGCAAAAAATCAATCACAGTTCCATTTACTCACCTACACAGTTATACACACACCACCTCATTTATTCATACAGATACTAACACATACTTACTCTCTTGTATAATCACTAATACAAGTACACACTTATCCATACAGCTACTCTCACAATCACTCACTCTCTCGTATAGTTATTTTTATACACCAACTCTCACATACACTGCCTTTAACTTTTGTACTTAGCTGGACATCTACCACTAACACATCCATTCACTCACCAACACATGCATACACACACTCACTCACCCATACAACTGTTTCCACATGCACTGTTAAACTCATACACCCAGAGAATCAACCACTCAAACATCTATGCACAGAGTCACACACCCACCACCCGACCACACACACACTCAGTCTCCCATACAAATACTCAGGCAACTAATCAATAACCCATATAGACACTCATGTAACTACTGACCAACCGATGCAGCAGGTTATACAACAACAAACAGACTCATACAGACATTCACACAGTTTAGTCACTAACCCATGTATTCAGTAAGAGACATTTAATCACTCACTTAAACAGTCAGTTACATACCTACTAAATCCTCCATCCAGACACTTATACAACCACTCATTCTTCAATACAGCTTGGTATATATGTAAAGCATATTTAAACTTTACAGAAACACACAGTCACTAGATGATGTCATCAGTGATGTCATCAGTGATGTCATTTGAGATGTCATCAGTGATGTCATCAGTGATGTCACTGACCATGTCATGAGTGATGTAATATGTGACGTCACCAGCAGTGCATTGCGGGGCGCGAGTTATTGTTAGCTGAACTAACTATAACGGGGGAATTTCTATGGTTTTGTATGAGTGCAATGTCCAACTAACTATAACTGTCCCTAAAACCTATGGTTTTTTCAGTGAATTTCAAAGGTTTTTTAAATGCAAATTTCTAACTATAACGTGTCTGAAACCTATGGTTTTTTCAGTGAATATATGTATATATATTTTTTTTTTCCCACTAATAAAAAGTGACAAGGACATTATAGATCAGATTTTACATGCACAAAACCATCGAAATTCAGCTGTTATAGTTAGAGTTATTTCAAGTAACTATAACTCAGGCCCTAAGGTAACTATAACTCACGCCCTCTGTGTCCGATAAGAGGACGACTGGACTTCATGGTTGCATATTTGTAACACAAGTTGCCCTGTACCATGTGAGATTGCACCACCTCAAAAAACTGTGTTTCTTTGTCCAAGGCGCATGAATAAAAGTGAGAATTGGAAGAGGGCGATGCACGCTATCGCAGATTTCTGCATTTGGAGGGCCTGCTCGGCCTTTGATTTGGGGCTCATAAGGGAATGATTGGACTTAATGATTGCATATTTGTAACACGAACATTGTGTAAAGCCCCTGGAAGGGCTAAGATGTATTTTTGAAACTACCAGGACCATAATGCACCAAAGAGGATTGCTATTATAGAGACTCATGGGAGCCAATGATTGAATAAATTCAGGTGCGAATACTCTGGAAGTTATTGATAATAACGAGCCGCATGCACCCGTGAGCAAGATGGAAGCATAGAAACAAGTTGGGGAGGCGCACACTGTTCTGTGTTGCTAAATAATAAAGGAAGTTTGGCACCAGTTGAGGAGTTCATCTCGTCCTTCTTGGGGTTTGTGAGAAGTTTTCTTTGCCTGCCTGTGCCACCAGTTTGGTGCACGTCGTGCCTCATCATCCACGACCAGACCCGGGAGGTGCCAAGTCATTGCTGCAGAGGCAGGGATCATGTTTACAAAAGATCTGGCTCAGACTGCCTAAGTTACCGCGCCTTGCTGCAAGACAACTCGGCCGCTCAGGTCTGTGTCATTCATCACTAACATGTCAATGATTCATTTTAACCCCTTCGCTGCTAGGCCTCCCCCGTGCTAAGCCTTTTTTGGGCTATTTGGGGTAGTTCGCGCTAGGCCCCTGTAACTTTTTGACCACATAAGGTATCCATGCCAAACTTGCGTTGTTTCCTTTCAACATCACAGGGATTCTAAAGGTACCCAGGGTTTGAGATTCCCCTGGAAGTGACCTAGAAATTACCCAAAATACAGGTAAATTTGTTTTTGGGGGGGAAAATGGGAAAAAAGTGCTGCAAATGAAAGTGTCTGTTTTTTCCCTGCAAATGGTATCAACAAAGGGTTTGTGGGGCTGGAATCCCCATTTTCTCAGCTTTCAGGCACTGACAGACTTTTGTCAGAAAACCAACATTTTTACACAGTTTTGGCATTTTACTGGGACATTGCCTATTTTTGCTATTTTTTGTGGTTTCAACCTTCTTCCAGTTAATGGTAGAAATGGGTATGAAAGCATTGATGGATCTTGGAAAGGTAAGAAATGTAGACATAATTCTAAATTCAGCAAAGGGTCATTTGTGTAGATCCTTCAAGGTGTCTTCATAGAAACAAACATTTGAAAATAGGAAAACTTGCAAATGAGTTGAAAAAACAGCCATGTGTGCCAACATTTTCACCTGTAACTTCTTCTAATTATGACAGATGTTTGCACTGCTTAATTTGTAAAATATTAGGTGCAGGTGCTCAAATTGTTTTTAGGAGGCCACACCCACCAACCCCGGCTCCACCCACTCCCTCCACTGGCTCCACCCACTTACTCTATTGACTCCACCCACATCCTAAACTGGCACTGCTGAAAGCCAGATGCAATAGTGTGAAATAATCTACCCTCCAACCCTAGGTAGTGTACAGTGAAAGGTGTTGTTCTCCAAAGAGCTGAAGGTGGGATAGTGGTGCATGTGTGCCACTGCTTTAATAATAGGGTTCCTCTTAAGTGGGTGTGATGGGCAGTATGATGCCCTTTTAAACTCAGAGGGGACTAATATTAACAGCTCAAATACATTATTGATAGCTTTCTTTTTATATCCTTATATGTCTATGTTTTTGATTTCTATGTGTCAAAGGTCAGTTTTGTATTCGTTAGTTAAGTTTTCATTAAGGCTTCACATGTTGATTATCTTACTGTACTTCAGTGTCATTTTACTGTTTATATTAATGCAGGTCTAAATTTAACCCCCAACAAAACAGATTTTGTTACATCTCAAGGTACCTAATCTCTAACCCGGTCCCAACCTACTTGGATTCCACAATTATTTTAGAATGAACACGGACCACCACTGGTTGCTCTAAGTCTCTCAATTTGCTTATAGGTAGGCACCTCGCCCTCCGCAAACATATTCACCTTACGGCTAAAAAACATCAACTGTACGCTGATATTCATCCGTGGGATAAAACACTTTATTACAGAACAAGATCTCCAAGATGTTGCTAAATCTCTAGCAATCTCCAGTATTGAGTATAGTAATTGCATTCTGACAAATACTCCTAAAATGTATCCTCCCCATTCACTTGAAGTCATCCTTCGTGCTGTTGCCTGACTGACATCTGGGAATGGTGGCTCTTTTAGTGAATTACTTAGATCTTTTGAATAGGGTATAGCTTGTTTTGCAAGAAATAATGTTCCCTATGTGTGTTGCATTTAATAACTTATTATTTTGTCTTGATAGTATTCGTAGTGCTTATGCACTATGTAAAGCGCTCTGATGCTCTTGGGACTTTTATGAAGCTGGTAAAATAATTTATAAGTACATTAAATATATCGAATCCATGGATGGGCTGATGCATTGTTTTAAAAGCTATGGATGAACTGACAAAAAGGTCAGACCCCAGGATACTGAAAGAATTCTTGAATTAGACATGAACAGAACACCACTGTGGAATCCTCCCATTTACAGAACCAGTCATTAACTGACTCTCCAGCCCCCACACACAACATGAAGCCTCATCCAAACGTCCTTTCCTGGCTACAGATAATCCACAGTTCTGTTTACACAATTACAGCACATCTTCCTCCTCAAAACAAGAGAAAAATACAGTTAGGAAAGCTGGAGTGCATGCTTGCCAACCTACCAGTAAATATTATTTTGAGACCTTCTGGTTGTCTGTGAGTTCTGTTTGTGGGGACATTCTTGGACCATTCAGCTGCAGTTCTAGGTAGTGTGAGTGGTACTTGCCTTCCCATGCTATTGACTCTAGTCAACCGAGTTCCACCCCAGACCCCGATGTCCTCCAACACATACACGTTCCATACTAACTCCATGATTGTCCATGAGTTGGAGATGTACCCATCTATAAATCCACCCACATTACAGAGTGTAAGCCTGACTTTCTGCCTGCTATTGTAATGGTGTCATACACCTCCTGTTGTTTAACTGCTTCCATGAACTTCATGACACTGCCCAAGATGTGCAGTGACAGTTTGTTTATTGGCTTGGTCCCTTCAAATGACATAAAAATTAATTAGTCTGCAACCCCATTGGTAGTGGTTAATATTCCCCCTATGTTTTGCAAGTTTCATGACAAGGTGCAGCATTCACCACTGCTCAGTGCAACCATTCCTTAACTATACAAATCAGTCTTGACAAGCCAACTGCTTGCAGGCTCTTAAAAGGGGTGTTTCTGTGTCCCACAACTGTGATCTAATGGAGCTGCTTCACCTCATTGACGTCACCTCCATTCCTTAGTCTGTAACCTGCTCAATTGCTTTCTTCATAAATTGTATCAATACAGTGGTGGTAAGCTCTGTAAACCAGAGTCACAATCCACTTGCTTCTACATTACAGCCAATGTCATGATCGCTTTGGGAGGTAGGGTGTCCTACCAGTAATCATGACAAGAGGACGAAGGATATCTAGAGCCACATTTTTCAGGGGTGGGTGACATTGCTATGGCAAACAAGGGTGGTTTTCACATCATGTTTATATTGCTCACCACACAACATACAACTTTGGTCCATCTCATGCCATAAAGAACAATACATAGGTTTTCTAACTGCACTCCTACAAAGCTGACCTTTATGTGTCAAAACTGCAATCTGTTCCATGATGATCCTGTAAAGCCTCTATGCTGCAGGCTCAGGTCACACAGAACCTGGGGATCACCATTTCTTCCTGCATTTCATGCAGTGTGATGTAAAAAAATCTGAGCGTGAGAGCAATGCACCATAAACAAATACCAAAATATTAGCCAATTCAGCACCACAATAATTGTTTAACACCATAATGAATGTATCTCATAGGCCCGAAAACTCCTCTTCGCCATGCTTCATAGTTTGCGTCATTACATTCATTCATGTTTATTAACAAAAAAAGTATCAATCATAATGCACAATATATCAACACATTACATTAAAATATCTTATCAACACCTTCTCGATGTTCAATTGTTAAAAATGTCAAATTGTACAAAACCAACAATCAATTTACATTTGTTGGTCTGTGTGTAAAGGTGCCAGTGTGTTTGTTGCACTTTAGAAAATGAGTGTCTGTAGGTGTGTTGGCCCTTTTGAATGCAAATTCTGTGCAAGTGTACCTGTATGTTTTGTGCCTCTAATTGCGTAGGCTGTACAAAAAAGATGGGGCTAAAAAATGAACTTCTTCCACCCACAATTTGAGTAATTGGTGATGCAAACAGTTGATTGCTTGAGAGTACGGACAGTATTGAGAACTGGATCTACCAGAATGCTTTGGGAGTACTGGCAAAGTTGGCAGTTTGCTCCCCTGCTCCACCTTTTACATTTCTTAAATGATGATCCAGATATGGCTTTGCTGAGTAGACTTCTCAGAAAGGGTTATAGACCTTTCTAATTCAGGAGCTGAAGATAATTAAAATGTCCTAAGGTGGGATTGGGTACTGTAGACCCACTTAATTAGCACAAGATAAATACTGAATATGCCTGCATCTACCACTAGGGCAATGATCGATTCATTCTTTTTTATATCTGCAATGTTATATAGTCTCTTCAGGAGTTGTCAGTTCTGACAGGTGGGTCCAGCCGTTTGCCCATCATGTCATTAATCACCATCAAGTGTTGACTGCTGTGATGTCACATCTACAAGTTATTTAAGCATTCCATGAGTGCAGACTCAAATTGTGAATACATGGAAGAAACTTCAGTTTTTGGATAGACAGGGAAGTCTACTCATGCAGAATCAATAATTACTCCTTGTCCATAAATGTTTATACTGACCGGGCACAGGGGGCATTGAAAGCACTCGAGGAAGCCCACAATTGGGAACTTCACTTATGATACCTGGAAGGATTTATTGCTACACCTGTGAGAATGAGTCAGCCTACTACCCTGTGAATCACCTCTCGGTTACCTGTGCGAAACCACTCCCAACTACCAGCCAAAATAACGACATCAAGACACAAGGAGGGCTGCAGGGAGCCAAAAGACAAGTGACTCTGACTGAATTATTGTTACAACACACAGGAATAGTTCTATGGAGTGAAGCTATAGATGATAATTAGCATGGTTTCCTTACAGGAAACAACCTCATTAGATACAACAATGCTCTTCAATAACAGATTAAATCAACATTACTGACTTGAGGCATAGAATGTTAATTCCTGACGCACCACTAATGCACATTTTTGATTCACAACTGTTGCGCATTTTGGTGTACCGTTGGTATGCACTGTGTGCAAAACGCCATTTTTGGGTGTACCATTGATAAAATCTTCTGACAGAATCCTAATTTCCGAAACACCATTGATGCACATGTCTCGTTCACCCTTGAAGTACACTTCAGATGAAGAAAGCTAACGCCTGGAGCACTATTAATATGCACAACTTGGCTCCCACTGATGGACGCTTAGGACGTGGCTTCTTGTCTGATGCAATGTTTAGGTGTACACCTGAATGGCTTCTTCCGGTGTTGTGACGTAGGTGCAAACATTGAGTGTACGTGTCGATGCTGACCTTTGTTGTACAGTTGGTGCACGCCTATGCCTGGCTGCCCAATCTCGATAGAAATGTCGCCCTTTGCCCTGTAGTTTTAATATGTTGGTACATGTGCCTAGTTTACATGGTGACGTACATTACCATTGGGGCATACTTATACACATGTGTGACGTATGCAGATGTCATCGCTATTTGGTGTATGTAGCGACACATTTGGCTATAACCTGTGTCGAGAATTAGTGTTACATTCAAATGAGCATCATGACGTTGTGGGTATTTTATCTAATTGCTGATAAGCGATATTGTTTTAACTATAGATATGGGAGTAAATAAGGATGAACGTGCGTGAACTGTAATGTTGCAAAAAGAATGCAATTAAGCGCTGTGTACAGCATGGACATGTGTGAGGCACATACAGATGCCACAGGAGTACAGATCTAATGACTGCAGAGTGGCTGTTTATATTGTGATGTCCCTTGAAGTCATTTCTAATTGAGAACTAATAGAGGTGCTTAAAACTAGACGCAGGACAAAGGGGTGCCATGTACAAGGTCAGAAGAGAGTCAGCGAGGAGCCGAGCACCCGCCTGCAAACCCTAGCCCTAGCCCGAGGTGATGACATTCTTCTTTAGAGAGAACGCACTCTGAAGGGGCCTCTGGGGGCTCAGTGAGTAGGCATGGGCTGGTGCACTCAGTGCCATGTAAGGTGATATTTGAAAACCATATACCCCACCAACCACCCTGGACAAGAATGTCTGCCCAATCCAGTTCCGCATCAGCCTTTCCTGTGTAACCTGCTAAATAAAGGAATGCCCGACAGAGAGGCTTAGTGTTATGGGCCAAGCTGGGGTGGATAACTTTCTGTTTCATCTATGCCTTCGAGTGGGGTTGAGCATAATTGTCTATAGGCAAGCCTTGTGAAGCCACAGTTGTATTTAATAATTCTCGCTGGTATTTTTTTGGGAAGTTAATGATTCAAATTATTACCCAACAAAGAACAGGAACACCACTGTTGCGGTTGACAAGAACTTTGGGAAACAAGGTTTTCCTTTGTGTGATGTCGCAGACACATTATTTATTACTCGGGTAGCCCGGCAATCGGAACTGAAAGGCTGGTCATGTCCATAAAAACAAGCGCGCGCAACAATTGACAGGTGCACGTTTCCTTACACGTACCCCAACTACTTAAAAACATACTTGCTTCACACTAAAGTACTATCAAATATTAAAATCGAATCATTACTTACTTTGCCTTTGGGTTTTAGAGGCCTGCTGCTGCACGAATCAGCGCAACACACGCTGCTTGCTTCTTGAGTAGACTAGCGCTGCTGCGGCTGCGCATTACACTGGGTCGGTGAAAATTGGTGAAACTGGTCTGATCTGCATTTCTACGACTCCTCAAGGGGAAAGACGCTTCAGCGCCAAGGAGTAACAGTCCAGGGCCAGGCTAAAAATCTATTTTTCAGTTGTGATTGGTAGCGCACTAGCGCTACTATTATTGCTGTTAAACTGAGGCAGGGACCCCACCCAGGCATTTTAAGGCGGGCGGCCATGGCATCCAAATTTATATATGTTATGCACAAATTCATATCGCATGTAGACCTGGCCCTAAGAAATAAGTGCCGGTGCTAAGCACCGGAAAGCACCGGCACAAATTAAGCACTGGATGTTTGAATGCAATATACCGTTACATCCACTGGACCTTTCTGGTTGTGGGGATATATAGGACTTGTAGGTTGACTAAGAACCCGACGAACCCAGAGCCAACAACTGAGCAGCGTCTTGCAATGGTTTTTTATTATGTACCTTGTATATAGCAATTTATTTGGGAAAATATATACAGTGAAAAATCGGGATGAAAGACACCTATGTATTTCTGAAATTGGAACAAAATATAGAGTTTAGAGACAGTACTTATTTGCACATTTCTGAAATTGTGAGTACCCATACTAGCATGAAAATTATAGGACATTTTTCAAAGTGACTACTTTTTTACACATTGTCTTTCATTTGGAAGGCAGAAATGCATCAAAAGTCAACAGGTAATAACAGTTGCTCTGCAATTCTGTGTTACCCTAAGTCTCCTGATAAAAATGGTACCTCACTTGTGTGGGTAGGCCTAGTGCCCGCAACAGGAAACGGCTCAAAACGCAACATGGACACTCTTCATTTTTACAGTGAAAACTGACCCTTTTTTTGCAAAGTGCCTAGCTGTAGGTTTTAAACCCTATCTCTGTCAGCACCTAAGGAAACCTAGGAAACCTATACATTTTTAAATCTAGACACACAGGGGAATCCAGGATGGGGTGACTTGTCTGGCTCTCACCAGGGGAATCCAGGATGGGGTGACTTGTCTGGCTCTCACCAGGTTCTGTTACCCATTTTCCTCACATTTCTGTGATGGAAAGTTCTGGAATCTGCGTGGACCCACAAAATTCCACCCACCCAGGGACGGATTGGTAATGCGGGCACTCGGGCATTGTCTCAGTGCCCTCTGTAGGCCGTTTTTCCCCCTTTCCCAGTCCACAGAGAGCACTGGACAGGGAGAGGAAAGCAGCCTTGCTGTGCGGCCGTTCAGCGATGATCAGCTGTGCCCTCTCCTTCACCCCCCTGCCAAGCAATCACGCTGATGGTGGGCTGGGGAGGGGTGATTGTGTGCAAGAATCGGCCTCCCAGGGGGCTAGGTGTTGCTCAGGCCATTGAGCCATTTTCACCTCAGCCACCCCTGGGGCCCACGCAGCCCTGAAACAGTGTTTGCATTTGACACCTCGCTCACAGCCCTTCTCATTCAGGGCATAGTGGGCGAGGAAGAATGGGTCTCGCTGTGGGGGCCAGGTAATGTTGGGAACTGGCACCATCTTCACCTTAGCCTCCCCCCATGGATGGCCCAGCAGCTGTATTTTTTGCTTTATCCCCTCTCCTGCCAGGCCATTGCCCCGAGGCAGTGAAGGGTTGGGGAGGGCTGAGTAATTTACAAATAGCTGGGGCCTCGCTGTTTTTCAGGTGCTCCTGCGCTGGAGGGCTGGGGAATAATTTTTTAAGAGAAAGGGGCCTCGCTGTTTTTAGGTGCTCCTGCCCTGGAGGGCTGGGGCATATTTTTTTAATAGGAAGGGGCCTCACTGTTTTTCAGGTGCTCCTGCGCTGGAGGGCTGGGGAATAATTTTGGAATAGAAAGGGGTCTCTCTGTTTTTCAGGTGCTCCTGCCCTGGAGGGCTGGGGAATATTTTTTTAATAGAAAGGGGCCTCACTGTTTTTGAGGTGCTCCTGCGCTGGAGGGCTGGGGAATAATTTTTTAAGAGAAAGGGGCCTCGCTGTTTTTAGAGGCTCCTGCCCTGGAGGGCTGGGGCATATTTTTTTTAATAGGAAGGGGCCTCGCTATTTTTCAGGTGCTCCTGCGCTGGAGGGCTGGGGAATAATTTTGTAATAGAAAGGGGTCTCACTGTTTTTCAGGTGCTCCTGCCCTGGAGGGCTGGGGAATATTTTTTTAATAGAAAGGGGCCTCGCTGTTTTTCACGTGCTCCTGTCCTGGAGGGCTGGGGAATATTTTTTAGGAGAAAGGGGCCTCGCTGTTTTTCAGGTGCTCCTGCGCTGGAGGGTGGGGAATAATTTTGTAATATAAAGGGGCCTCGCTGCTTTTCAGGTGCTCCTGCCCTGGAGGGCTGGGGAATAATTATGTAATAGAAAGGGGCCTTGCTGTTTTTCAGTTGCTCAGCTTGTAGGCCTTTGTCACCTTGGCCCTGTGTCCTTCCCAAGAACTATATCCTCACACTTACATTCCTTGTGTGTTTCATGAAAGGACACACCAGCGAATGTGGGCACGCCCCGCGAATGTGGGGCACGCCCCGTGAATGTGGGCCACGCCCCACGAATGCGGGCCACGCACCACGAATGTGAGCCACTTTTTTCGTCAGTGCCTGGGCCAAATTGTGATCCCAATCCAACCCTGCACCCACCCCGCATTCCCTAAAGTCTTCCGAGAACAATGGTACCTCACTTATGTGGGTAGGCCTAGTGCCCGTGACAGGAAACGGGCCAAAAGCAACGTGGACACACCACATTTTCACAGTTAAAAGGGACCCTTCTTTTGCAAAGTGCAGAGCTGTAGATTTTGAACCCTAGCTCTGCCAGCACCTAGGGAAACCTAGCAAACCTATAAATGTTTGAAAACTAGACACCCTGGGGAATCCAGGATGGGGTGACTTGTCTGGCTCTCATCAGGTTCTGTTACCCAGAACCCCGTGCAAACCTCAAACTATGTAAAAAAAAAACATTTTCCTCACATTTCTGTGGTGGAAAGTTCTGAAATCTGCGTGGATTCACAAAATTCCACGCACCCCGCATTCCCTAAAGTCTTCCAAGAAAAATGCCACTTCACTTGTGTGGGTAGGCCTAGTCCGTGACAGGAAATGGCCCAGAACGCAACGTGGACACACCACGTTTTCACAGTGAAAACTGACTCTTATTTTGCAAAGTGCCTCGCTGTAGATTTTGAACCCTAGCTCTGCCGGCACATAGGGAAACCTAGCAAACCTAAACATTTTTGAAAACTAGAAACCCATGGAAATCAAGGATGGGGTGGCTTGTCTGGCTCCCACCAGGTTCTGTTACCCAGAATCCCTTGCAAACCTCAAACTTTTTCAAAAAAACATATTTTCCTCACATTTCTGTTGTGGAAAGTTCTGGAATCTGCATAGATCCACAAAATTCCACCCACCCCGCATTCCCCAAAGTCTTTCAAGAAAAATGGTACCTCACTTGTGTGGGTAGGCCTTGTGCCCGTGACAGGAAACAGCCCAAAACGCAACGTGGACACACCACATTTTCACAGTGAAAACTGACCCTTTTTTGCAAAGTGCCTAGCTGTAGATTTTGAACCCTAGCTCTGCCAGCACCTAGCGAAACCTAGCAAACCTATACATTTTTGACAACTAGACACCCAGGGGAATCCAGGATGGTGTGACTTGTCTGGCTCTCACCAGGTTCAGTTACCCAGAATCCCTTGCAAACCTCAAACTTTGTAAAAAAAAACACATTTCCCTCACATTTCTGTTGTGGAAAGTTCTGGAATCTGCATGGATCCACAATATTCCACCCACCCTGCATTCCCCAAAGTCTTCTAAGAAAAATGGTACTTCACTTGTGTGGGTAGGCCAAGTGCCAGTGACAGGAAACGACCCAAAATGCAACGTGGACACACCACGTTTTCACAGTAAAAACTGACTCTTATTTTGCAAAGTGCCTAGCTGTACGTTTTGAACCCTAGCTCTGCCGGCACATAGGGAAACCTAGCAAACCTGTACATTTTTGAAAACTAGACACCCATGGGAATCCAGGATAGGGTGACTTGTTTGGCTACCACCAGGTTCTGTTACCCAAAATCCCTTGCAAACCTCAAACTTTGTCAATAAAAACATATTTTCCTTACATTTCTGTGGTGGAAAGTTCTGGAATCTGCATGGATCCACAAAATTCCACCCAACCCGTATTCCCCAAAGTTTTTCAAAAACAATGGTACCTCACTTGTGTGGGTAGGCCTAGTGCCCATGACAGGAAACGGCCCAAAACGCAATGTGGACACACCACATTTTCACAGTGAAAACTGACCCTTTTTTTGCAAAGTGCCTAGCTGTAGATTTTGAACCCTAGCTCTGCTGGCACCTAGGGAAACCTAGCAAACCTATACAATTTTGAAAACTAGACACCCATGGGAATCCAGGATAGGGTGACTTTTCTGGCTCCAACCAGGTTCTGTTACCCAGAATCCCTTGCAAACCTCAAACTTTGTCAATAAAAACATATTTATCCTCACATTTCTGTTGTGGAAAGTTCTGGAATCTGCATAGATCCACAAAATTCCACCCACCCCGCATTCCCCAAAGTCTTTCAAGAAAAATGGTACCTCACTTGTGTGGGTAGGCCTATTGCCCGTGATAGGAAACTGCCCAAAACGCAACGTGGACACACCACATTTTCACAGTGAAAACTGACCCTTTTTTGCAAAGTGCCTAGCTGTAGATTTTGAACCCTAGCTCTGCCAGCACCTAGCGAAACCTAGCAAACCTATACATTTTTGACAACTAGACACCCAGGGGAATCCAGGATGGTGTGACTTGTCTGGCTCTCACCAGGTTCAGTTACCCAGCATCCCTTGCAAACCTCAAACTTTGTAAAAAAAAACACATTTCCCTCACATTTCTGTTGTGGAAAGTTCTGGAATCTGCATGGATCCACAATATTCCACCCACCCTGCATTCCCCAAAGTCTTCTAAGAAAAATGGTACTTCACTTGTGTGGGTAGGCCAAGTGCCAGTGACAGGAAACGACCCAAAACACAACGTGGACACACCATGTTTTCACAGTAAAAACTGACTCTTATTTTGCAAAGTGCCTAGCTGTACATTTTGAACCCTAGCTCTGCCGGCACATAGGGAAACCTAGCAAACCTGAACATTTTTGAAAACTAGACACCCATGGGAATCCAGGATAGGGTGACTTGTCTGGCTACCACCAGGTTCTGTTACCCAAAATCCCTTGCAAACCTCAAACTTTTTTAAAAAAACATATTTTCCTCACATTTCTGTTGTGGAAAGTTCTGGAATCTGCATAGATCCACAAAATTCCACCCACCCCGCATTCCCCAAAGTCTTTCAAGAAAAATGGTACCTCACTTGTGTGGGTAGGCCTAGTGCCCGTGACAGGAAACAGCCCAAAACGCAACGTGGACACACCACATTTTCACAGTGAAAACTGACCCTTTTTTTGCAAAGTGCCTAGCTGTAGATTTTGAACCCTAGCTCTGCCAGCACCTAGCGAAACCTAGCAAACCTATACATTTTTGACAACTAGACACCCAGGGGAATCCAGGATGGTGTGACTTGTCTGGCTCTCACCAGGTTCAGTTACCCAGAATCCCTTGCAAACCTCAAACTTTGTAAAAAAAACACATTTCCCTCACATTTCTGTTGTGGAAAGTTCTGGAATCTGCATGGATCCACAATATTCCACAGACCCTGCATTCCCCAAAGTCTTCTAAGAAAAATGGTACTTCACTTGTGTGGGTAGGCCAAGTGCCAGTGACAGAAAACGACCCAAAACGCAACGTGGACACACCACGTTTTCACAGTAAAAACTGACTCTTATTTTGCAAAGTGCCTAGCTGTACATTTTGAACCCTAGCTCTGCCGGCACATAGGGAAACCTAGCAAACCTGAACATTTTTGAAAACTAGACACCCATGGGAATCCAGGATAGGGTGACTTGTTTGTCTACCACCAGGTTCTGTTACCCAAAATCCCTTGCAAACCTCAAACTTTGTCAATAAAAACATATTTTCCTCACATTTCTGTGGTGGAAAGTTCTGGAATCTGCATGGATCCACAAAATTCCACCCAACCCGCATTCCCCAAAGTTTTTCAAAAACAATGGTACCTCACTTGTGTGGGTAGGCCTAGTGCCCGTGACAGGAAACGGCCCAAAACGCAATGTGGACACACCACATTTTCACATTGAAAACTGACCCTTTTTTTGCAAAGTGCCTAGCTGTAGATTTTGAACCCTAGCTCTGCTGGCACCTAGGGAAACCTGGCAAACCTATACAATTTTTAAAACTAGACACCCATGGGAATCCAGGATAGGGTGACTTTTCTGGCTCCAACCAGGTTCTGTTACCCAGAATCCCTTGCAAACCTCAAACTTTGTAAAAAAAAACATATTTATCTCACATTTCTGTTGTGGAAAGTTCTGGAATCTGCATAGATCCACAAAATTCCACCCACCCCGCATTCCCCAAAGTCTTTCAAGAAAAATGGTACCTCACTTGTGTGGGTAGGCCTAGTGCCCGTAACAGGAAACAGCCCAAAAGGCAACGTGGACACACCACATTTTCACAGTGAAAACTGACCCTTTTTTTGCAAAGTGCCTAGCTGTAGATTTTGAACCCTAGCTCTGCCGGCACCTAGCGAAACCTAGCAAACCTATACATTTTTGACAACTAGACACCCAGGGGAATCCAGGATGGTGTGGCTTGTCTGGCTCTCACCAGGTTCAGTTACCCAGAATCCCTTGCAAACCTCAAACTTTGTAAAAAAAAAACACATTTCCCTCACATTTCTGTTGTGGAAAGTTCTGGAATCTGCATAGATCCACAAAATTCCACCCACCCCGCATTCCCCAAAGTCTTTCAAGAAGAAAGGTACCTCACTTGTGTGGGTAGGCCAAGTGCCAGTGACAGGAAACGGCCCAAAACGCAATGTGGACACACCACATTTTCACAGTGAAAACTGACCCTTTTTTTGCAAAGTGCCTAGCTGTAGATTTTGAACCCTAGCTCTGCTGGCACCTAGGGAAACCTGGCAAACCTATACAATTTTTAAAACTAGACACCCATGGGAATCCAGGATAGGGTGACTTTTCTGGCTCCAACCAGGTTCTGTTACCCAGAATCCCTTGCAAACCTCAAACTTTGTAAAAAAGAACATATTTATCTCACATTTCTGTTGTGGAAAGTTCTGGAATCTGCATAGATCCACAAAATTCCACCCACCCCGCATTCCCCAAAGTCTTTCAAGAAAAATGGTACCTCACTTGTGTGGGTAGGCCTAGTGCCCGTGACAGGAAACAGCCCAAAAGGCAACGTGGACACACCACATTTTCACAGTGAAAACTGACCCTTTTTTTGCAAAGTGCCTAGCTGTAGATTTTGAACCCTAGCTCTGCCGGCACCTAGCGAAACCTAGCAAACCTATACATTTTTTACAACTAGACACCCAGGGGAATCCAGGATGGTGTGACTTGTCTGGCTCTCACCAGGTTCAGTTACCCAGAATCCCTTGCAAACCTCAAACGTTGTAAAAAAAAACACATTTCCCTCACATTTCTGTTGTGGAAAGTTCTGGAATCTGCATAGATCCACAAAATTCCACCCACCCCGCATTCCCCAAAGTCTTTCAAGAATAAAGGTACCTCACTTGTGTGGGTAGGCCAAGTGCCAGTGACAGGAAACGGCCCAAAACTCAACGTGGACACACCACGTTTTCACAGACTGACTCTTATTTTGCAAAGTGCCTAGCTGTAGATTTTGAACCCTAGCTCTGCCGGCACATAGGGAAACCTAGCAAACCTGTACATTTTTTAAAACTAGACACCCATGGGAATCCAGGATAGGGTGACTTGTTTGGCTACCACCAGGTTATTTTACCCAGAATCCCTTGCAAACCTCAAACTTTGTCCCCCAAAAAATATTTTCCTCACATTTCTGTGGTGGAAAGTTCTGGAATCTGCATGGATCCACAACATTCCACCCACCCCGCATTCCCCAAAGTTTTTCAAGAACAATGGTACCTCACTTGTGTGGGTAGGCCTAGTGCCCGTGACAGGAAACAGCCCAAAACGCAACGTGGACACACCACATTTTCACAGTGAAAACTGACCCTTTTTTTGCAAAGTGCCTAGCTGTAGATTTTGAACTCTAGCTCTGCTGGCACCTAGGGAAACCTAGCAAACCTAAAAAAAATTGAAAACTAGACACCCATGGGAATCCAGGATAGGGTGACTTTTCTGGCACCCACCAGGTTCTGTTACCCAAAATCCCTTGCAAACCTCAAACTTTGTCAATAAAAACATATTTTCCTCACATTTCTGTGTTGGAAAGTTCTGGAATCTGCATGGATCCACAAAATTCCACCCAACCCGCATTTCCCAAAGTTTTTCAAAAACAATGGTACCTCACTTGTGTGGGTAGGCCTAGTGCCCGTGACAGGAAACGGCCCAAAACACAACGTGTACACACCACATTTTCACAGTGAAAACTGACCCTTTTTTTGCAAAGTGCCTAGCTGTAGATTTTGAACCCTAGCTCTGCTGCCACCTAGGGAAACCTAGCAAACCTATACATTTTTTTAAACTAGACACCCATGGGAATCCAGGATAGGGTGACTTTTCTGGCTCCCACCAGGTTCTGTTACCCAGAATCCCTTGCAAACCTCAAACTTTGTAAAAATAAACATATTTTCCTCACATTTCTGTGGTGGAAAGTTCTGGAATCTGCATGGATCCACAAAATTCCACCCAACCCACATTCCCCAAAGTCTTTCAAGAACAATGGTACCTCAATTGTGTGGATAGGCCTAGTGCCCGTGACAGGAAACGGCCCAAAACACAACATGGACACATCACACTTTCACAGTGAAAACTGACCCTTTTTTTGCAAAGTGCCTAGCTGTAGATTTGGAGCCCTAGCTCTGCAGGCACCTAGGTAAACCTAGCACCCAGGGGAATACAACTTTCCAACACAGACATTTGAGAAAAATCTGATTTTTTCATCCAAATTTGAGGTTTGCAGGGGATTCTAGGTAGGTAAACGTTGGGGGATCCACGCAAGCCATACCTTCCTGGACTCCCCTTGGTCTCTAGTTTTCAGAAATGTGTGGGTTTGCTTACCTCACCATGTCCTGCAGTATCTCATGGCCTGACAGAGCAGACACTGGGGTGTTCTTCCATTTCTGGTGTACAATTGCTCAAATTGGTGTCATTACTGATATTTATATGTTTCCCTTTACTTCATTGCTTGATTTTGCTCGCGAGAAATTGTCAGTCATAGTCGTTGAATGTCACTCATAATTACACTGAAATTATGAAAATATCACACGTAAGCAATATGAAACCATGGCAGCTATGCTGCTCCTGTTGGAAGAACATGGTTTTTTAAAAATGTCAGACTTCATTCTCATATGGCTGAGAAACATAGTGTATATTTTACAGAAAATGTGCTCTCATTTTAACTTCTGGATCACCTTCTATATCCTCTGTGGGAAAATCATGAGAAAACTGTTGTCTCTCACACATGATTCTTGAAATCCCAGCAAAAGGCATTTTCACTGGGTAAAATAACCTTAGTAACAAATGATTTATATTGTAACTAAAACCTGTTATCACCATTTATATGTTCTCCTTTTGTGACCCTCAATACCTGCCATTCACTACAATGTATTTCAATGGGGTGCTATCATGCATATTGTTCCCAAGATGGCTGCCATCACTTTCTGGTTGAAGTGGTGACAGCCAATCAGATCTCACCATGAGATCTGCGCTTAGGCTCTGCCCAGATACACAAATCTGGATTTCCTTTAATTCATCAAAAACTATCAAATGGATTTGACCAAATAACAAAATGTTTACTCTTTGTAACAAAATCTATCTTTCTGGCACTTTTGGTGTAATTCCGTTCCGCGGTTCGGGCTGAAGCTGTGTCTAAAGACTCAACAGGAATTAGCATGTGAAACACACTGTGCCATATTCTCAAGGAGCTATCGCCGAGTTATCGGCACTTTATCGCAGCCAAAGTCACGATAAATTTACCGCCCCATTCACAAGCCGGTGCAAACAGCCGACATCACCAGTTTTCCGGTGATAGCATCCGCAAAAAACATCGCCACGGATGACCCCGGCAACTATCGCTAATGAGATGCAGAGTAGGCATTCCTGAGCAAAAAGCAGCAACAACACCACACCACAACATTTTCAACGACCAGCCCGATCTGCGATAAGAACACAAAACATGCGATAAGGCGCGTTAGCAGCAGGAAATTAACACGTGCTCTGACCTGGTGCAAAGTCGGACGACAACCGGCTGCAGCCAAGGGAGCACAGCTCATAGCCAAACATGAAGAACAACAGATGCCTCCGAGCAACTGAACATGCAGCCCGGACCACCCCCTCCCCCCCTCTCCCTCCTGACAAGGAGAATGCAGATCAACCTCACGAAACCATGATCCAAACAAATCGCCTGAAGTCGCACAACCACAACACCCAACAGACAGGCGTGGCCACAAAAATTGAAACACACATCCACATTATATAACCAAAACAAAACCTTTATTACAGGTGAAACAAATAAAAACAATCATGAAGAGGCACTGCATGTCTTCTCCGGGCATTCCGTAAGTCACAGCCTGCAAGACAGAAAGACAGATAAGAAGGTGTGTCATGCGCCCATCAAAGGACAGAGGGGGAGAGCAACAGAGAGAGAAAGAGAGGAGAGAGGGAGAGAGAAAGAGAGAGGGAGATAGAAAGATAGAGGGAGAGAGACAGAGAGAAAGAGAGAGGGAGAGAGACAGAAAGAAAGAGAGAGGGAGAGAGAAAGAGAGAGTGCCGACACTGCGAACCCAGGCCCCACTGCTCACCTGCAACCACCAGGCTGTCTCCAACCACGTGCCGGTACACACTGCAGTCCCCCAGGTCACTCATCTGAAACAGTTGCCAGAGACATGAATGGCAGAGTCCAGATAGTAGCACACGCCATCATCACTTGCCCGCCCCTGCGCACACAGGCTGCTGTACCCCAGCCCCTCCCGCCGCCCAGCAGAGACTGCCCGCCCCTGCGCGACCAGGCCTCAATGCTCACCTTCCGACACCGGCGTGTCTCCAAGAGGGCCCACCACGTGCTGGTTGGATCTCCAAGACTGTGGCCCGCGACCATGGTACCCTCTACATCATGCAGCCACGCACCGCGGGTCACCAGGTCACACACATGATTCTGGGTCTTGATTTCGCAATGGCAGAGGACACATCAGTGCACAGGGCATCATCGCAGGCTGCACACCCGCTCAGCCCAATAGGTGCCACTAACTCTGTGAACTGTGAGGCGATGCCACGTGGCGGGAGGCACGCACTGCCCGCTGGCTCAGGCCTACACTGCGGTCCAGCAGGGCTCACACCAATGCCACCATTCCGGAATGCCCGGATGGCGCATCATCGCAGGCTGCATACCCGCTCAGCACTGAAGGTGCCCCTACCTCAGTGCACCGAACGACACCGTCCCGTGGCGGTGTGCCTGTGCCTGCCGCAGTGCATCCGGTGCCACAAAGCCTGTGCACCGCAAGCCATGGACCCTTTATGATTGAGTCCCGTGGTGCGGATGCGATCATGTCACCCCCGGCACTGGGCAATGTGACGTGGCAGGGCACTAGGCACTCATGCCTGAATGATACCCGCACGGAGACACCCATTTGGAGAGTGGAAATGGCGTCCAGCACGTGCGCCATGCCCTTTTTATTGGCACGGTCACATGTCCTGTGATGCCGGTGTGGTGTGGGTGTGAACCAGCCATGAGGGAGTGGCCGTGGCATGCGGACAACTAGACCTGTAAGCAGCAGATCCCCACAGGGAAGACCTGGGACATGTAGCCTTGTCGTCCCCCCCCTGTGGGCGTGAGCGGAGTGGGCTGGCCTGGCGTATGCCAGGCCAGCTTAAGGGTGTGAACAATGACCCCACGGCTGTGTGCGTGCTTCCGTTCTGGCCAGGACAAGGAAGTAACGAATGCGTGTTTCCCCGTTCTAGTGTCGGCGCCACCCGGCACGCAATCGGCAATGTGTCACCCTGTGACCCAAGTCCCACAACATGAGCAACATGGACATAAGGTGCAATCATTGACCCTACATGCATTCATGCCTCCACACTTGCAAGATCATAGACATGACACATCGTTGTGAAAATGAATGTTTAATGCACATTCAATGGAGTGTTGTATGCGGAGCAGTACAGGGCCATGCAAAGCCCACCTTGCAGCGTCGGCCCGTGGCGGGCCAGCCAGAGTCCTTCTGTGAATGACATGTTCCTCAGTAGTGGAGGAGTTCAGTCCGCAGTCTGCTATCTGTGTCATGGGTGAGCAAAAAGAATATGGCAGCCCATGTCGAGGTCCAAGGTGAGTGTCGCAGAATGCATCGGGGGACACTGTAAGGGGATGATGCTGAGGGCAGAACCTAGCAGTAACAGGCCATATGGCGGACATGGATGCTTCTGCTTCCTTAAGACCATTAGGCCAGATTCATCCGCATCTTCGTCCTCTGCTGTTTCAGGTGCCTCACATGTGGGTGGTGGTGTTCTGTCTCACTGGTGGAATGTCTGCAGCACTGTGTGGCACTGACACATCAGTGGGCGTAGATGTGGATGGAGTGGTAGCAGAAGCATGCATCGGCGCCAGGCCTTGTGGCAGCAATGCCATGAGGATGTTCTTTATGGCATTGAGGGACCCAGCCACCTCTCGCTTGTGTGCAGCCGTGTCAGCCGTTGTTTCTGCACGCTTACGCTCCCTGTCCTCCATGAGCCTCTGCATGAGTCCCAACTCCCGGGCGAGCTCGCTGGAGCCACTATGACTGGACAGTCGTTCTTGCCTCTGAGTCAGGACCCTGGCGATGTCGGACATGGTTCGTTGGAGAGCATGGAGCGGACTGTCGGTGTCCGTTAAGGACTGTGAGTGGTCCCACCTGCATCTGTTTGGCCAGCTTCACCTGGCACCCCAACACATGGAGTTGGAAGACCATGTGTTGGTCGTGGGGGTCCTGGGAGGCAGCCGTGGTGGTGGGTGCTGCCTGCTGTGTGTACTGTGCAGGGGGTGGGTTCTCCTCGTAGCAGCTGGGCAGCCCTGCTACTTGAAGTGGGCTGTGGAGGGTGTCCAAGAGCTGTTGGAGGGTGTAGGAGTCGAAGGTCTGGTTGACCTCTTCATCATCAGAGAAGAGAGGTTGGGACTGCTCTGCAGGAGGTGTTGAATTTCCCTCTGCAATGTGAAGGGGAGATGCAGTTTAACATTGTGCTCACATATATGTTGACGCATTGAACAAGTTTACATTCAGAATGAATGACAGTGTACATTGTGACTGTTTGTGGGGAGCTGCTATGTGATGTGGGACAGTGGACATTTTGACCACTTCACAGATGTGTGTTTGTACTTGTACATTGTCAGCTCACATTTCCCTGTGATACCATATGTGATTGGCCAGTTACTGCACACAAGCGGGACCAATTGTGTCCCCTGTTCTGTTGTGGACGTGTTGCGGATTGTGCCACATCATTGTCAATGTTGTTGTGCTCTGCATGTGATGTGTGTGCCGCTTTTTGGGGGAGTCGCCCCTGCAGCTCTGAGTTGGCTGCCCCTGATCCCTTACATGCGGTATGCCTCTGCCTTCTGTGCTTCTACAGTGCTGGGATGTGGCATTCGTGGTGCATTGGTATCTTGGTGGGATTTGGGGGTCTGGGGCATGGTTTGTCTGATGATGTGCAGTGCTTACTTGTGCATGTGTGCCATTGAGCCCATCTCCCCCCTTCCCCCCAGTCCCTGTTCGTTACTCACCCTGTTGCTGTTGTGTCCAGTCCTGTTGGCCAGTGTCCGGGCCCCCAACTCCTGCCACCGTCTCCCCACTGATGACTGTGGACACCATTTCCTCCATCTCGTCCAGCTCCTCCTGTGGCGCTGGACTGCCACCTCCAGTCTGCATTGTTGCCTTCCGGTTGTTTGCGAGTTTCAGCTTCGTTTTGCGCTTGACATCATTCCAGCGCCTCTTGACCTCGTCCATTGACCTCTTCAGCACTCCGACTGCATTCAACTTGTCCACGATGGTCTGCCATATTCCATTTTTAGTTGCCAATGACACAGTGGAGGTGACGAACAGTAGTTGATGGTGTTCTATCACCTCCGTTATCAGGATCCTGTTTTCCTGCGGACTGAACCTTTTCTTCCTACTCTTCTTCTCCTTGCCCTTCCCTGACCCCGAAGTCCCAGGCTGGTCCTCAGGGGTACTTGTGGGGTTCTGGTTGTCCTCGGCACTTGCTCCGGCTGACTCCATTGTGCTTCGCTGTTGTTTGGCTTTTGTATGTGTTTTTTCCCATTTTGTAGTGCATTTTCCCGCATTTCGCGTGGGGATTACAGGCCTGTGGCTGTTTTTCGCTGATGTTTGTATCGCGATTGGCCTCATCGCTGCTTTTTTTGCATTGGTGTTTTGCATTTGTTCGGCGTTGCGTTGGTTTTAACGCGGTCATTTGTCGCGTTATGGTGGAACTATCGCATGGTGCCACCGGGTTGAGAATTCCACGTTGACACAGTGTTATTTTCCCGCGATGGCCTGCGATGTAGTGAGTTGCGATAAGCTACTCTTGCGTTAGTTAGCACACGTTCTTGAGAATATGCCCCACTTTTTTTGAACCCCTCTTTTTCCTGCCCCCGCTTGATGGATCATCCTGAAACTTTCCATGCACAACTAGAATTACAGGCACACTTTTTTGGGAACATTTCATGAAGATTCATCAGACAGCGCCAAAGATATAGGCAAGTCAAGAAACACTTTCCTTATGGAAATGTGGTCCTAACTATAACTACCTACTGGCAAGTTCCAGTAGGATTCATATATATATTTATATATATATATATATATATATTCACTGAAAAAACCATAGGTTTCAGGCATGTTATAGTTAGAAATTAGCATTTAAAAAACCTTTGAAATTCACTGAAAAAACCATAGGTTTCAGACACGTTATAGTTAGAAATTTGCATTTAAAAAACCTTTGAAATTCACTGAAAAAACCATAGGTTTTAGGGACAGTTATAGTTAGTTGGACATTGCACTCGTACAAAACCCGTGAAATTCCCCCGTTATAGTTAGTTCAGCTAACTATAACTCGCGCCCCCGCAATGCACTGCTGATGACGTCACATATTACATCACTCATGACATGGTCAGTGACATCACTCATGACATCACTGACGACATCAAAGCCGGGGTGGGTCTCTCGGAGGAGGCCCTGCGAACCTCACTCATCTGCATCCTTGGTTTCAGCCTTTGCAAATATAAGTCCAAAAGACAGCGACGTTACTGACGCCCAGCCTCTCATGCCAGGGCATGTAAGGAACGTCACACCTACATATTCCAAAAGAAAAACACTTGGGGGCTGATTACAATGGCAGCCGTAGGCACCTCCGTGGTGCTGGCGGTGGTGGAAAACGTCCATTTAGTTACTCCTGGAGCAGTCATCGCGACCGCCATATTACAATGGGCAAAGATATCCCTTTTTCCGTCTGTTGCTGTGTTTCCGGATCTGCCAGAAATATCGTTCTGCAGCGGTGCCAGAGGGAGCCAATAGAGAAAGCCCGCCGTGCGGACTGACGTTCCGACCGCCAATCAGATCACGATGCGTGAAACAGCCCATCAGAAAATGGTGGAAAAAACAGCTCATCGGAGATGGTGGAAGCACAACTGCGGAGGTAGAAACTCATGTCTGAGACACCGCTACTCGTTCCTGGCCGTCATGGATCCTGCTCTACAAGCCCTGCTGCTGCTGCACCTGATCCACTACCAGCAGATAAGACACCATTGTGGTCAACACTAGGGGTGGGCGGAATTTGGGTAGTCGTGCTACGCAAAGCTCCGCGAAACGGTAAAAAATCTCCGCGAGCACGCAAAAGTTCTGCGAACACGCTTTTTTCTTGTTCACGAACGCTGTTTGCGTGCCCGGGGAGAAATATCTCGCGAACACGCATCGCAGAATTTTGGCAATTCCGCCTTCTCCACGGAACGCGAAATTACCCAAATTCCGCAAATTCCGCGAGCGGAACGGAATTTACTGCCCAGGCCTAGTCAACACCACAGGTAAGTTCAAAACATTTCCCTACATACAACCCCTGTACAACAACAACACACAACTGTTGCGCTGAAATCCGTGTCCTGTCTACTTCAGACACCCTGGTGGAGACAGGAACATATACCATAGTCAAAGTACCCATGTCTTGCATGTAGGTAAATTGGCACCTCTGCATCAGGGCACCCATCTCCATAGAAATGATGGCATCTAGCCCGGTCCTGGCGGTCATGTCACAGCAGCGGTGAAGCAGAGGTAACACTTGCCCACAATGTTTTAGGAGTCCAGCACATTGTCCCAGGCAAGCAAGATCCTCATTACAACCTCCACCCCACAAATTTTCAAAAACAGGCACCACTCAGCACAATATATCTGCAGCAAGAAGTTATGTGCAGGCACACTGTCTATAGTGACATCTCATTAGGATCAGCAGCAATTGTATAGCAACAGGAGTGAGGGATGAGGCACGAGTCCCTTCAAAAGGACAATAGTCATCATTGCAGGCAAATAAGGATCAGTCCACATACAATGTGGAACAGAGGAGGGTAGAGCAACCAGGTTGTGTATGTGTATATCACAGTAGTCCAACAAGGTTTTGTATGAGTCAGAGAGCCAAGATAGATGGCATATGATTTGAGACATCTACAAAAAAAGGAGGGGAGCGAGAGGATGTGGGCTGGGGCCACCCTCCAAAGTCAGAATTATTTCCCGAGCGGCATAACCATTAGGTATTTCAGAGTGGTACGGCTGAGATAAGTATAAAACTAGAAGCTGGACTCCCCGTCATTGAAACCATGAAGCACGGGCTTCATTAATTACATATTAGAACAATGCAAGGATCAGGTGGTATGCAATGTTGTACACCTGTGCATGCATGTGCGATTGTTGCACTTGATTAAATCTTAATGAGTTGTAATTAGCAATACAACTTAAGGAGTGGAACTAGTTTTTGGATTATAACTGTACTAGGTCCTGAAGAATAGCCGAGAGGGATAGGCTAGAAACATGTCGACCATTAGGGTGTGGGAACATTATTCCCAGTGACCCTATTCTTTCCCTGTTATTTAACCTTGCTAACTAGGGGTCGGAATAAAATACTTTGCCCACTAGCCAGGCAATTTTAACAACACTTCATTTTACTTCACTCCTTCCTCGCAGGAACATCTGCCTCTCATAGTCTGTTAATCAGTGCTCCCACGTAATCCATTTGGTTGCAACACGCCCCGTTCCGTAGCGGTACAGGAAGGACCCTATGATGAAGCATGCCACCAAGGGGTAACCCTGGTGGGTGAGGGTTTTACGAAAAACCTAAGGTTTTTCCCAGGTGAAGGAACAAGATCGTCCTTGCATAGATAAGATATGATTTGAGACACCACTGCCACATAATCACGGTTCAGCACACACCCCAAGCAGACATTGGTAGGCTCATCACATACAATGGCAGACCATACCACATAATGACAGCCCATACCATGCAACACAGTACAAATTTTCCGACTCAAACACCAAACTCAAAGTAAGTACCAGTGTGCATTTAACTGACTTGTGTACTGCTGCACTAAATAACACCATGTGAGTATGTCCTGTACATCAACAACACTGACTACACTGCCACTTCACAGAACACCTCCACACCATAACTCCACCTCAACAAAGGTAGCAACAACTATAAAGTATTGAATGAATGCCCAAGGGTCAGGAAGAGTCCATTTTCACAGCAGTAAACTATGACCTGAGACTCATGACAACCCTCCTCTTCCTCACTCCTGCCTTCCACTCATGTGAATAAAAGTGAGTATTTGAAGAAATGAAGAGTCACTGTGCAGATTACCAGCCTTGAAAATGGTCAGTTTGCATGTTAAATACTTGACAGCTCACACACTATTACTCTGCCTCATACACAAACCATAAGTCAGCAGCACTGTATGATAACAAGTAAACTATTCTAAAGCGGAGGGCACAGTGCAGGAAAAGCATGGAGAAATGACTGGTACCATATGTACATGGAATTCAAGAGGTACCACATATGACACTACACTTAGGACATCAAAAATACATGGGTGGCACACAGATTACAATTGTATGAAAATAACATCGGTGCAGTATCCCTGTGATACAGCAATGCAAGTAATGCATTGGACCAGAATGAGATAAACTGTCATAAGCCATGCAGAGACCAGCCCCTCATCTGTATCAACTAATATGACAAGTGTATGCCACCAGCACATCACTCATGGCTCACAGTGACATTCCCTGACTGTCAAAATCAACTATGACCTTCACACATACCCCTCATCTACCCATCTTCCACCTTCACTGCTCTACACCTGGGACAAGCTCTGATAAAGGTGAAAATAAGGTCCTATGAGTACCCTGCTACCCAATGCTACACGTTAGTGTGTATCTAAAAATGTCTGAGGTCCACTCAGGGATGTCTGACTCAATGCTGAATTCAAAACAATTGCCAAATACACATATCACAAATAGGGCTCCCGGTTTTATGGTATTTATTTTTTTAACATTTCTGTCTGTATTTATCCATATTTAATTTTTCGCAATTTTTTCAGTATTTATCCATATTTATTTTGTGTTTTGCATATAAATGTGTTGTAAAACTGTACATTTCCATATTTGTTTAAATGATAGACGCACACTCATACTTTGATTTCTGTCATGTTTTACATATATAAGTTGCCAAATATTGCATAGCAGTACATCTACTGGCAAATATTAGCATTATACCACAAATGTATGTTGACACATGCAGTTATTTAAAGAAATTTCATCCTGTTTTTTAATTTTCCATGCTGTCCATCTGCTCAGCTGTTGGGCTATAATTCATGAAAGACAGCACGAAGAGTCACTTAAAAGAAGCACATTTTCTGTATTTATCCACTTTTAAAAATAAATGCAGACAGAAAACCCACTGGAACAGATAACATTTCTCCTCTGGTCAACTGCACAGATAGCATAATCCATACTAGTCAAAAAATACATGAACAAATGACAAATATAAACACAAATTGTGTGCATTCAGACAAATCTGCCAAGACAGCCATAGACACTCCGCCAGTTGCAAAGTCAGCATGGTGTCAGTGTGTTGCACAAGCATTCACATGCACAATCCTGACAAGTGACTGTTAAATTATAGGAGGCCATAGCACAATTGTGCACACAAAACAAGCTAATAAACAAGACTCCACATTGCCGTATGTGACATGCACACAATAAATGTACAGTACAAATTCAACACACATCTGAATGCATTCAAATACACCAACTCATCACACACAATGTCATGCTAAAAAAACATTATACACACATGGATCCGTCAGTAGAAAGAGCCAACACAGGACAAAGACTGCATCCCTCAACTACAAATTCACAACATATGCACATCCAAACACATCACATAGCAATCTCAGCTGGACATCAGGGGGACTCACACCTGGCAAGGACAATGCAACATCCACTGACAGCAGTGCATGCACAGTAAGCAGTGTGCGACCATCACTAAAACCAGTATCACACATATCTGATTTCACCACCATGAACTTTAACATCACAAATCATCACAGCACGCAGATCACTTCACACTCAGGATGGGTATCAGTACCTCAGGACACACTTATACACTTTAGCTATCACCTACTGCTGCATAACTCAGGCAAACACATATGCATGGAACCTGACTAGAGGACTGTGCTGGAAAATCATCTGTACTGTACATGAGCAACCATGACTGCAATCAAGTAGAATAAAATAGCACATAACAAATTGTGAAACAGTGCTGAGGGAAACAATGGTTCTGGACACAGATCATCCTCCCACATTATAGTGTCACACTATGGAGTGGTGGGGAGGGTCGAACACTGGCAAGGCATGGAGTGGAACATATTTGACTGAAGTGGTGTATACAGTAGTATTGTACAGGTGAGGAGTGTACAGAGCAAAAACACATAGAGGAGTAACTCACAATGTGTAGGCAACAAATTGTCTTCTTGTGCTGGTATGACTTTTAATACCACATAGTGGAGTACATAAAGTGTAAAGTGACATCAATGTATGTGTATTGTTTGCCAGTCAGCACAGTGAGAACAAAGGTAAGCAAGAGCCATGGTTGATCCCAAAACTCACAACACAGACATTTCAGTGACACACTCTGCATACTCACAAATGATGTGGACAACAAGTAGGTGTACCCTAGGACTGCAAGGTCACACCGACACACTGCACAGTGCTCTGTAAACAACTCCTACATGTGCCCAAAACCTCCAGCAGGTGTCTGATCATGTAAACAAACAGGCACTCATCAACTGGATCATACATGTGTGAAAGGGTCATACTCAATGGTACATACACATCAATACTCCAGCTAATGACAGGACAATCACACTGTATGAGTACTCAAGTGCACACATTCTAATGTACCCATGTGACTATGAAGCCATACCTACCCAAGATGATTACAAATCTACAGTGGTGTGTACACATCAACATAGAATCCACAGATATGATGGACCCTGTCCTCCCCTGAAGTCATCATGTAAATAGAAATTGCTGCTGTTTATGTAGAGCATCCAAAAATGACATGTGTTCAAAAGTAGAGCCCCAACAAAACAAAGAAGAGGACAAGAGTTGACCATCACAGACAAGCATCATGGACCCATCAAAAGCGTTTGAGTCAATAAGCACATTAGTTGCTGTAACCTCTGCAAAATCAAAGAAAGCACATGTCAATGTGAATGTGGCATTCAGAGCATGGAACAGATGAACATGTACACATACATTGTACTGCATCATTAGCAAGGCCAGCGACAAAGATCACAGCATAAATAATTTGCTATTACATAAACTCCTTATCTGCATCAAAAGTGCAAAACTTCAAAGGCAACGGCCAGTCCAAATTGTGCGTCCGCACATGTATGCATTAAAACTTGCACAACTAACTTGCAACACTGTCCACTGCCATGGGAATCTCACCAGGATAGGGGCATCAAATGGGCATTCCAGGCACCACTCAGGGAGGAATGGGGTGGGAAGGGGAACTTGACTTAAACATTGTGGAGAAGTGGAACTGGGAGGGGATGACTGTCTGGGCCAGTCGGAGGACTGGACCTGGAAGGGAGAGAACTGGCTGAGGTAGAGGGATCCATGGATGTGCTAGTCTGAGGGCTGGCTGGACCTGGTGGAGTAGTTGCACGGGGAGGAGGAAAAATGCTGGGGGTAGACTCAGTGGCTGATGGCGCATGTGGAGGGCTGGGTCTCAATTGTTTGGGGATCCGATATCCACCAAGTGTCTTTCCAAAAGTGACAAGTGAGGTGGCCCCAAAAGCCTCCCTCTTCCCCAATAGTGTAGCCGGTGGTGGTGGTGGATCTTCCCAGGGAAATTTGCCAGACCTGGTGGTACGCTGGGGTGTTGGTGGCCTTTTCCCCTGCCTACCCTGTTGTGGAGGTACTTTCCCCTCTTTGCTACCTTCTCCACGCTTCACAGTGGTGGTGTTGGAAGTGGAAGTCTTTGCCAAACCAGCCCTCTGATGGGGGGTGGTGCCAGTTGTGGCAGGCACCAGGTCCACGGCAGCCAGGGCAAGTATTTGGGTGGATTTTGGATCATGTTTGGGCATGGGATGGCACTTGGCGGGCGTGGAATGTGAGGTATGCAATGTGGATGCATGTTTTTTATCCTTATGTTTCTGAGAGTCCTGTGATGTTCTGGTTGTGGTGCGGTCATGTATGCTTTTAGTGTGCTGTGGGGATGGTGTATGGTGTCTTTGTCGCTTGGAGTGCTGTTGTTGTGTGCTGCATGTGGATGACTGGGTGCCTTAGTGCTCTGGTTTGTGTGTGCTCTGGTCAGGTGGGGGCACTGGGAGTATGATAGTAGAAGGGACAGGAGCAGGACTGGGAGATTGGGAATGCAGAATGGTTGCCGTCACTGTGGAGGACAAAGACTGGACAGTTCTGTGCAAGCCACCCACGTCCGAATGAATGCCCTCCATCAACGCAACTACCTGTGACAACTTGTTGCCATGATCCTGGAGGGCATTCAGGAACGCAGTCTGACCCACACACAGCTGCTGCAAGATGTCTATGGCCTCCACACTGAGGGCAGCAGGGGAGACAGGGGCAGGGGCAGCAGTGCCTGGTGGGAAGGAGACTCTACCCTTCTAAGGGCTGCGGGCCTGGATACCACTTGGGGGAGCATCAGGGAGGGCGGACACAGGACGGGGTGCAGCGGACAAAGAAGCAGATGTTGAACTTCCTGTGCCCACCAACACCGAGGAGTCACCGCTGGAATCTGAAGATGTGGATGTAGGTGTTTCAGGACACGACTCCTCCAGTGCACTCCTATAACCCTCCGAGGCGCTGGTCCCCTCAGTGTCGCTGTACTCCTGGGGACCAGTAATGCCAGTAGCTTCCCCTACAGTGCTGGGCCCCTCTCCTTCCCTGCCCTCAGTAGATGCTGCAAGGGACAGAGACATAGGTTGAGTAAAGTGGCCTGCTCACAAACATGATTTGCAATACAGACAGAAATACTTGCACTGAAAGTACCACATTCAAATTATCCACGTCCTTTACACATAATCCCAATTCCTGGCATGATCAGCTGATTCATGTAAACATGCTTAGTGGATAGCCATGCTCCATGTTGCGTTGACACTGCCAAATTTCTGTGCATGTGTCTACATCTCAACATCACCTCCTATCGTCTTTAGGCACACCTACATGCCTGCAGGTAAGAGAGCTAAACATCCAAATATGTTGTGTTTCTCACACTTGAAGTATGAATACACTGAACCACACAAATATAACAGAAACCAAGCCATTGTTAAGTGACATTACATCCTTACATCCACTTTGTTTGCCAATGAAGCACAACTACTGTTTAACAATGGTAACCACTTTGTGGATGTGTAAATGATATGGAAGTCCACACAACAAATCTATCAATGCACCCTAACATGATGCTCACTGCTGTTCACTGCCAGTTGATGTCTCTGAGACTCACACTGCTGCATATGTCACATGAACACATATTTTGTGGGGATGAAGTGCTAATAAGCCCTGTGTACTAATGTCACAAAGACAAAGCTCAAATGCATGATTTGGGCAATGTGATGCAAGGCCTTTGCATCTTTTGACATGTCACATACCGACACCATTTAAATTGCCTGCCAAGCCATCAATGATCCAAGGCATGAGAGTGCCTTCTGTGGATGAAGCAATGAGTGTCCTCCATAAGGACAGCTAACGTGTGCCAATGCATCTGACATCCCTACAATGTGCCGAATGATGACATCCATTACACATCAATGTACCAAGAAATCACTCACTGATTGGAAGCAGTAGCCACAACTTCACCATGCATTGATGCATATGGACACACCTCCACAATGCACACATACTGAGGACTGCAACTCAGAGTGACAATTTTTTGGGCCAACAAAAGTCACTGTACAACACCTCACTCACATCACAATTGGACACACCCACTCATCACATCCAACCATGTTAAGCCTAGTGCCAAAACAATTTCACAATAGACACGTTTAGATGCATTGCTTCAAACTTCCATTATCTCACCATCACAGACATGTTGCCATGTGCACAAATATCAAATGCAGATCAGTCAATGCATCACTGCAATCATCACCATCTACACCATCAGCGACTGTGTGCACTTGCTGTCACTGTTGCAGGGATTATTTCATGTGATGCCATGCTTCTGATATTTGACTAAATGTTTTGCATTGATGCTGTCATCTGTATCATTTAGAAAAACACAAACCAAGGGACAGGTGTAACCTCTGCTAACACACTACACCATGAGTCCACATATGTGTGTCTCTATCCACATACACATCATCACATGAGCACACTATTGTGGAAGCCACACAGCACACACAAGGCTGACAAGTGTACTGGGCCACACACTTCACACAACGTCTTCTCCTGTGGAGGAATATCTCAATTCAGACAACATTCACCAGATGCTAGATGAAAACATGTCAAGAAGAATTGCTATAACACCATTCATGTATTTCCCACATGAGAATCAAAATGTTGTACACATGCAGAACCTCTGCACTCGCCACTGAGGCTACTTAAAAGTCATTGCATCACACTAGAGACATCACAGAGGTCCTGCCTTGCTCTGGGCTGGGATTAATGGAGTCACTCATACGCAAAGTCACACTTAGCACAATACTCACCCCCAACTTGCTGCTGTTGGGCCCTCAAGCATCCATCCAGCTCTGGCTGTGTGACTGCCAGGATGCGGACCATTAGTGGGGTCATGGTCCTGCGTGCCATCCTGCCACTTCAAGGGACCAGCCCCAGCGTCATTTCTGTGACGTTTTTGCTGAGGCGGCAGATGTCATCCCACCTCTTGTGGCAGTGTGAATGGCGTCGGTTTGAGACCCCCAGGGACTGCACCTTGCGGGTAATGTCCCTCCATATGGCCTTACGCTGATGGACCTTGAGCTGTAGGCATGGGAGACAAGAATAGGAATACTTTTAACACTGTGTTGTGTACCACTGTGTGCTGGTCCAGGAGGATTTAAACACATAGAACACAGATACATCAATGGACAGCAGAGGCCATAGACCTTGTCACAGAGTACACTTGGAGCAAGCCATCTTATTACAATATAAACATCTTTGATGATGGACACACTACCTGCCCATCTCATACACATGCAGAGTGCCAGTATAGAAATCAAGATGAAACTGGACCTCATCTGTGATGCACTATGTGAGTGAGCATGACATATGATACACTGTAAATGATGTGTAGTGGTCAGACTCACTGTGTCTTACACTACACACCCCTTAATGTCCTTGACCATTGCATAGCTACACGTGTCATGGAGATCACAATTAGGTACGTTATCTTACATTCTCCAGCTCTTGTCACAAGGTGTAGGCCTGTCCTGTGTACTCCTCAGGCCACTAATTGCTGCTTTATAAATAGGAGGGTGGACAACACATATGTCTTTCTAAGTCATTTTAGTGATATGGCCTTGATACATTGTGCATTTACTTGACTGGCCTGAGCGCTTTTCACTGATGAAAATAGTGGTACATCACAAGAATCACATGCATGTACAATGAGAATGATGACACTTTGCATATACATGTGAGACTCTACACATAATGGAAACAAAAGAAGGATGACATGTCCACTGTACATTTAGCAGATGTGTGAGAGGTGAATTGCCACCAATATAGGCAGATAAAGGCCTTGTACTCCTGTGCAGACTGGCCACATCTCCATAGCATCCCCATCAAAGCAGTGCACACATTAGTCAGTACCCTCTGGCCATTCTACATTTTGCATCTCACAAATAATCATATGCACCCTTAATGAACTATCACATGACATGGCACAGGGAATGTGTTTTCAGAGTGAGGGTTCCTCAAATCCGCAGTGTAACTGTACAACTGCTAAACCACATTATGTCCATATCATCATTGCATGCAGTCATGGATCTGGGGGAATAAGGTTATACACCCCATTGACGTGAAGTCATTGTGCTAGGCAGTGTATCACACATTTACATGACGCATTCTCAGAACATGTGTGTCATTTGGCTTTAATAGAGCTGCACTAGTGTCTATGGTGCCACCCTCCCCACATAATCGAGTGTAAAAATGTCTACGTCAGGTATGGCCCTTGCTGATAGCAAAATCGGAATGCATTAACATTGGCTTGCACTTACAGGCACATACTACTGTACAGTAACATAATGTGAGCATTCTGAGCACTCTAAAACTTTTACTCATACACTTACCAGTACCTCTGGAGCACCATATAGCCACCCGTACTATCCAAGAACCTCGTCCACCAGGACCTCCAGCTCCTCTGTGGTGAAGGGACGGGCCCTGATGTTCTCTGTCCGTGCCATGAGTGGGTCCAGAGATGAGGTACAGCAGCAGTTGGTTTTGATGAATGGCAGGCAGCAGTGTCTGTATGCAAGTGACAGGTGTGGCTATCTCACAGACATTTATAGGCCCCTAGGGTTGTTCCAGTGGTACTCTCCTGATGCAATTGGTCCACCTGGTTCACATCTTTCAATTGTGGCCAATGCCTGTCACCGCATTGGTGGAGCACACCTACCGGAATGTTTAAACTGAAAGGCACTACCGCGATGGCAGTTCCCATTGGCTGCAATGACATTCGCATAGGCGGTGTCACACCGCGGGGGTCAGGATGTCTCTACCGCAATCCTGCATCATTCAATTGGGGCCAATGCCTGTCACCGCAGTGGCAGAGCACACCTACCGTGATGTGTAAACAGAAAGGCACTACCGCGATGGTGGTTCCCATTGGCTGCAATGACATTCGCATAGGTGGTGTCACACCGCAGGGGTCAGGATGTCTCCACCGCAATCCTGCATCATTCAATTGTGGTCAATGTTCATCACCGCAGTGGCGGAGCATGCCTATCGCGATGTTTAAACTGAAAGGCACTACCGCAATGGCAGTTCCCATTGGCTGCAATGACATTCGCATAGGTGGTGTCACACCGCGGGTGTAAGGATGTCTCTACCTCAATCCTGCATTATTCATTTGTGGCCAATGCCTGTCACCGCAGTGGTGGAGCACGCCTACCGTGATGTTTAAACTGAAAGGCACTACTGCGATGGCGGTTCCCATTGGCTGCAATGACATTCGCATAGGCGGTGTCACACCGTGGGGGTCAGGATGTCTCTACTGCAATACTGTATCATTCAATTGGGGCCAATGCCTGTCACCGCAGTGGCGGAGCACTCCTACCGTGCCTGTAAACAAATTGTGCATTAGCATTCTCGTTTTGCGAATTGCAACAATGATCACAACACATTTACCAAAATTAATTACAGCTGGTTGTAATGTGAATTGAGAGTGTGACATTTAACTTAAGTATGCCCACACATGTCATGGCAGTACACGTGATTAAATACATTGGTATGTCCGTACTCACATGTCAAATTTCATCCATGTGGGCATGTATACAGATTTCATTTTGAATTGGCTATCATTGTTGTGAACAAGTCAATGTGTGTAATGCAAACTCCTCCCACAGTCATGATGGACAGACCATGTAATGTACATATATGTCTGTACACAGTACTGTATTTATATTGATAGTTGTCCAGCTTGCACTCACTGGGCTCATTTTGTAATGATGTTGTGCTTAGTGTGACTAATGCTTGAGGTTGTGCAGTGACAGCAGCTACAGATCCTGTTAGCCACATGTGCTGTGTCAGCTACACACAGGGCTGGGGACACATGATGTAGCATTGTACCATATAACATACACATAGTCTGATGTAGATATGACAGTAGTTATTATGTACATCCTGGCTACATGAATGACTACAGGAGTTCAAGGTGTCAATGCATGTCACTTGTGCATTAAGCTGTTTTTACAGTCCTGTCAATGTTGTGGTTGTGTTAGTCATTATGTAAGCTGTTACCCACATCTCATCTGCCAGAATACGTAGGAGACGACCACCTGTGCATCAGCCTTTCCCAGAGCTGTAGACAATGGAGGATACAGACATAATTAAGAAATTCTGACTGAATCGCCTTACCCTTCAAGAGCTATGTGCTCAGTTGGAGCCCCATTTGAGGCCTCACAGAACATATCCAACAGCTTTGACACCAACAGTAAAGGTGATGGCCACCCTGCATTTCTTTGCCACAGGGCCGTTTTAGTACACAGTGGCCATCGTAGGTGGGATGTCTCAACCTAGGTTCAGCATGGTGTTGCGTGATGTCCTGTCCACATTGTTGACCTACCAGGACAGCTACATTCACTTTCCAAGGAGACATGAATTGGCAGATGTGAAGGGGGAATTTTATGACCTTGGTCACATACCTAATGTTGTCGGAGCCATTGACTGCACACACATTGGCCTTGTTCCACCACAGGCACGTGAGCACATCTACCATAACAGGAAGCATTACCATTCAATAAATGTGCAAGTGGTGTGCCAAGCGGATATGATTATCTCCCATGTATGTGCCAAATTTCTGGGTTCTGCACATGACTCCTACATACTGCGTAACAGCATCATCCCACAATTGATGGAAAATCTGCATCAGGAGCTTGCATGGCTTGTTGGTGAGTGAGCTGTGTCAAATAGTGTGCTGTATGTGTGACATGCTGGTCTCCTCAAATATTTCTATTACAAACTTGGTCTGTGTTTCTCAAAACTAGGCGACTCTGCATATCCAAACCGGCCTTGGTTGCTGAGCCCACTGAGGAATCCAAGGACACTGGGGGAAGTCCACTTTAATGATGCCCATGGGAGGGCACGTCGTGTAGTGGAGCGTGCTTTTGGGCTTTGAAGGCTACATTTCGGTGTCTGAACAAGAGTGGTGGTACACTACTCTACTCTCCCCAAAAGGTCATAGTCGCATGCTGCATGCTCCACAACCTGGCCTTGCACAAAGAGATCCCCCTTATTCTGGACGATGATGATCAGCAGATGCCTCCCGCTGCAAATCCACATATGCCCAGTGACAATGATAGTGGTGATGAGGAAGGTCTTGACGTGCGTCAACAGCTCATTGCCAACTAAATCCCTTGAGTGTAAGTTACCATTGAGCAACTATGACTGTGTCTGTTTGCATTGCTGTTAGTGCTGAAGCATAGATGATGTGTTGCGATGCTGGCTGTTGTCGGCACCCTGCTAAGGGCTAATGTATGTGGCACAGTGTTTTTGTTTCCACTTACCTCATGACTATGTTGATGGTGTTGGTCAGTGTTATGTGGGATGAATATTGTACGGTGTTGACTAATGGTGTTGTTGTTGCTATAATGCCATCAGATGACAACTCAATATCATCTTCTTGTGTCTTTCTAAGTTCCTCCGCCCCATCAATGTCTCATCACAATCAAAGCTTGTGGTACATTGGAATCAGAGTTTACATTGTACATACTGTGATAAACATGGAACTGACACAAAGGCATAGGTCTGTAAATTGCGTTTATTTTCTATTAGATTGTGTTAAATTTAAAGTGAATGAAAAGTCAGTTGTGCATACTGAGTGTATGAGTTGTCAGTGATCGTAACAGAGAAAAATAGAGTCTTTACCACAATAATGGTATTCCACAGTCCAACAAACTCCTGCCATCAACATGGCAATGTGGGATTGGATAATCAACAAAGTCAATGTTCAGTGCAATACTGGTGACATCATGGCTGGCTCAGCGACTTGGCTTTGGTTGGTGTTTTGCCATGTGATCCTCCTGTGGTGTTTTCTGGAGGCCCTCTCTTGTGTTTGGCAGGGGGGGCCTCTGTTGCAGACTCAGAGGTGTCTGAGGAGTCAATGTCTTGCAGCTCACCCCTCTCTGTGGCCACAGCTGAGGTGGTGGGAGTATCAGCAGGCTGGCCACTGGAGGGTGGGTGAGCTGTCATTTGAGCAGCATGTATGTCCCTCAGTTGTCATATTAATGTGTCCATGGACCTCGGCAGCATGCGGAGCTCACGCAGTTCCTCTACAACGTGCCCCATCTGTCCTTGGCTCTGTTGGTATGCACTAAGTACTCTTGCGATGGTGGCCAGGGCTTCTGTTTCAGTGTTTCAGGTGATTGTCCCCAAGTTGTCCTCCCACCTGCCCTGCCGACACGGACCTGTGGCGTTGTCTGTACACACACCTGCACACTGTCCCAGGCATCCTGGCACTTTTTTCGCACTTTTTTCACCATATCACTTGCGCCGTTTGAACAACTCATATGTTCATGAACTGTGACACCCTTCTAATGTTATCTCGACAGCATAAAATGTAAAAGAACATATTGAATTATCCCTCAATACAGCTTCAGATTTACTCAATTTCTTTGGTGTGTTGTTTATCCTTCCTTCTCTTACATCTTCTTAGATTATTACTGAAACGTTGGAGTACTGTTTTCTAATTGTTATTATTCATTAAACCTAGAATCAATTCTGTACCTGACAGAGTTAACACTTTCCATATTGTTGGTAACCACTGAGCCAGGGACAGTGTTGCAGGCAGCAGTGGTGATGGTGGAGGTGGCTGCAGCACAGGTCATTGTAGCAGGGGTCAGCATAGTTGTTGTCGCTGCTCTGTTGATAGTTGTGGTGGTGGTGGTGGAGACAATGAGGCCCTGAGATGGAGTGTGCCTTAGCAGTCCTGAGGGGCCAGGTTGTTGCTCCTCATCCGAGAAACGTAGAGAATCAGCATCAGGGAGTTCAGGTTCCAGGGGGGGAGACTGGCTCTTCTGGTTGGTGGTATTCTCGCCAGCTGTTGATTTTGAATCTCCTGTTGAACAGAGGTTAGGTTGTCAGTTAAGTACACTCCACAACCTTGGTGACCCAGTGTTGGATGTTTTAGTTGATACACCAAACTTTTTAAATTGAAATCTCTTGGTATTGGTAATAGATTATCAGCATCATGACATGATGTAGAGGTACATACATTACTTTTTATTAGTGTGACATGTAAATAGCAACCATTTGACATGTACAGATAGTGTGTTTACAAGGACATGTCATCATCTACCAACTTGGTGCACATCCACTTTGGTTTATGCTGGGATATTGTAGACTCATCTGAGAATCTGTTTCAGCTATGCCAAAACTTCCTAATTTCATCTGGTCAATTTTGTTTGGAATCATGTGGTTTTGTTTGTTTGACAGATTGTCCATGCATGTACTGTGTTCATATGAGCCTTACCCATTGCATTGTGTGCTTTGCATGATTGGGCCCTGAATTTATTTGCATGGGACTTTGTGATTCAAAGTGTGATTTATGTGACATTTATATGGGCTTAGTTGTGTGCTCACTGGATGTGACATATGGATCTGTATAGAGTTGGGGATGTGGTAGTCATATGGCTCCATGTACTTTGAGAAGGATGAGAGGGTGCAGGTGTTGACTACCTACCTGTTAGGTGGCACTGTGGAGGGAGATGGCTGCCACATGGCTCTTGGGTGGGGGGAGTGTTCTATCCTGCTGAGCTGTGAGTCAAGGGTGCCTGATGGGAGTTGTAGTGCTGGCTGCCTGTCCACACCCCCCTCCCTGTTGAGAAGGCTACCTACCTGTAAGCTGAAGCATAGCAATGAAATGGCTGCCACATGGCCCTTGGGTGGGGGGGAGCATTCAATCCTGTTCAGCTGTGAGGCAAGGGTGCCTGGTGGGAGTTGAAGTGCTGGCTGCCTGTGCACAACCACTCCCTGTTGAGAAGGCTACCTCCCTGTGAAGGGGAGCAGAGGAAGGTAATAGGTTACACATGGCTCTTGGGTGGGGGGAGTGTTCCATCCTGCTCTGCTGTGAGGCAAGGGTGCCTGATGGGAGTTGGAGTGGTGGCTGCTTGTCCACACCCCCCTACCTGTTGAGTAGGCTACCTACCTGTAAACTGAAGCATAGCAATGAAATAGCTGCCACATGGTTCTGGGTGGGGGGAGTGTTCCATCCTACTCAGCTGTGAGACAAGGGTGCCTAGTGGGAGTTGTAGTGCTGACTGACTGTGCACCCCCCCTCCCTGTTGAGAAGGCTACCTCCCTGTGAAGTTGAGCAGAGGAAGGTAATAGGTTACACATGGCTCTTGGGTGGGGGGTGTTCCATCCTGCTTAGCTGTGAGGCAAGGGGGCTGTCATGTAGTTCCTATATTACTGATACAGGATCTCCTCGTTCGGATAACATAAACTGTGGGTTTGATGGTGGATGGATTCCGAGCACCCCCACCGGATACGTTAGCCTGTCTGTATTAGCTAGCTCACAGTGCCACTAGAGTCTCCTCTTATCGGGGAGAGAATAGTTCTTGGCAACCTCAGAACATGACAACCCTGATCCCCTAGGATCGTGGAAACAATATATTACCTTTCGCTCAGTCACTCGTGCTCACTTAGTTTGTCTCAGAGAGTTACACAGAATAAACAGTCTGGGCATTTCAATAAGTATTTATTGAACGGTTGTTATTCCAGTGTATAATAGATGAGCTGCAACAATCATTAGACAGTAGCAGAGATATATGATTAGCAATACTACGAAAGTAAAAGGATGGTATAGTTCTACAATCTTGCATAAATCATGAATACATACATGTACATAAAACACATGATAAAAAGTGCGTACTCCTACGATGTCTCCCTAACTAGATGTACCTAAATGTACCTAGCATCTATGTAGGTGTTAGGCCAAGAATCCCTCTAGGATCTAGTCCACCCCATTACCTGAGAGTTTAGAGAATGTGCGACCCCGTCCTGGTCTCGAGTTGGACACCCCGCGAGGGATGTTAGACCACTGCTAGCTGGAGCGTCTGCATGCAGGAACCTCAGCGTCTCTGGTCAGTGTGTCAGCCGGGAGGTCAGGGTCTCCTCTGTCCGTCTAAGCAAGACATGATGTATATATACCCATAGGTGTCCCCAGGGGTCCTACCTTGCTGCGTTACTGAGTCGGCCTAAAGGATGACGTCAGGCCTGAACTTTAACATAGATATTATACAGGAGATGTTGGTCCTGCTGTGAGTCCTGCTTTTCTTCCAAGAAGCCTCATGCATAATGTATGAGTATTGAACCAGGGAAAAACCTGCGTTCTGAATGCAGTGTCGTATCTAGGTAAAAGGTCAGTCCCTATATACCGTTATGTATGAAATGTAGGGAGGGATATAGGTGAAAGGTTGCAGTGTTACCTGCACCTATATAGGGTACCTATATGGAATATAACACCCACTCCTCTTCCGACTGGATGACATATGTAACTTATAAGTGTATTACCATTCTAACTAGACATTGGCACGCACTTAAGTAAAACATTTCTTTTGCTAAAATGTTTGAAAAGTCTAAAAAAAAACTTAAAATTTGTAACTAAATAAATGCTTGCAAACTATGGCTCTAAAAGTGTCCGTAGTTATAGTCCGAAACACTATAAGCATTAGAAAGCCATTCATGCCCAAATAAATGAAAAGGAATGTCAATTTTGTATCTGAGTTCCAAATTGAGCTTGTTATTAAAAAGGGCAAATTTGTATCCTGCACACGACGAGTCAAAATGAGTCAAAATGTCTATGTGTCCTGGCTGGTAGACTCAACATTTCTGTTGCTTGCTTCCGCAGTAGACGGCCCCTGTAACACCTCGCAAAGAATGCCAATTGAGCACAGATGATCTTCTGCGCTGTCCACAGCCGGCGAAGGGCCAGCCTGTGCTCTGTCCAATGCCTGGGTGCCAGTGGAGGAGCAGGTGTTCATACCAACAGGTGTCATTACAACCTGTGGTGGCTGAAGGAATGCCGCCAACAACATTGGAATGCGCTGAGGACACTGCAGAACATGGGCCGTTATCGGGTCCAGTAGAGCATTCACGTCCGGTTGCGCACATGATGGGAGTGTCAAACAAAGGTCTAACATGCATTCTTCTCCACAAAACAGGCATCGGAGGGCAGGTAAGATGCAGTCCATCCAGACTGGTCGAAATGACAGGAACCAAGACGCACTTAGTACTCTCAGGCGAGGCATGTCTAGGTGTTGTACCATTCGGTCATGGTATTTCCGCTCCAGGAGCACTCTTTCCATCTCCTTGGTGACTGGGACATCCTTTGCGTAGCAGAAAATAACAATCAGGATACCTGCTATTAGAAACAGGATCAGCGGAAGTCCTCCAAAGATGCTTCTGAATACGGAGTGTATGACGTTTGGTATAACTCCAAGTACTGTCTGAAAGGAGCTTAGAAGTCCAGAACCTATGGTCCTAAATAGGTGGACAATGCCAGTCGTATCAGACATGTTAAAGATACGATTCATCATTTCTACGAAATGTGAAGGGCAGTTAGTATTAATAAGTGCCTGTATCTCAGCTGAAGACCTTGCGATCTGGAGATTAATAGTCTCTTGAGCGGAGGTTAAGGGCACGGACTTCTGTAAAAGCATGGCTTTCATTCTGCTTAGAGTATCAAACCGTATTAAGGAAACATTCAGTGAAGGCCATAACGGCGCCTCCCTGACTGTATTTGTCAGTGGAAACAATACTTGCATACAACAAGTAACCCTGGAGCTCATGTTTACCAGATATGCGATGCCCGGGAGCATGCCACAGCAGCCTTGACTGTTCATCCTCAATTAACTCCCATTTGAAAGTAGCCTGAATGCTGGAGTAATCACTGCAGCTGGGGCACCCTTCAAATGACAGTACAGGTTTGCTACAGAACCATTACAAGCTTGTTGCAACATTATATCATGGCATATGAGTGAACCACTTAAAGCCCTCTCACAGTTTGTGCCACTGAGAAACACTTCTCGATCCCCACTCCGGCATCTAAATCAGTATGGTAATTCCCAAGATTCCTTAATGTACTCCTTACCCATTTTTTCATATTTGCCTGCCTGCATTTGTTCAAGGCAATATTGAAATTGAAAAGTAGTGACCGGTAGAGTTATGTGGCCATGGATTAGCCATTCTGTAGACGGCAATTCTGCCACTGTGAATGGTAATCTATCCAGTTTTTTGATACGCAGCATTGTATGTTTTGCTCCCCTTTGTGCCATTTCTATCTGTTTATCTGTTAGATTGTATTCAGAAAACAGAGACGTACTGTTGATAAAACGCCAAGGCACGTAGCCTGCACGCAAAGATTGCAGCGTCCTGCTTAACAACATTATATAACGTAACTGAGATCGCCTGTGTTGTAATATGGCCAAATCTTGTTCTAGAATGTCTATCGCAGAAGATACAATGTTGCCTAAGGAATATATCCTGGAGGTCAATGTTGTTAACCCATTGTCTACCACTGCTAGAGATTTCTCTAAGTTAATACGGTCTATTTCCCGTATTCTTTCTGCGGCCTCTTGTTGGCATATTTTCCAATTTTTATTGTAGGCAGCATAAATGCCAGCATATATGAAGCGTTTTGCCGTGGTTTCCTGGGACCTAGTAAAAAATCCCTAAGATCCATGTCTTGTGTGAGTAAGTATGAGTGTTGAGGTTTCTAGCCAATTAAGGCACAACTTCCCAACACTGTATGACGTCACTACCCCTGGATGTTGTCTCTGTACATAGCGCGGATCTGGCCTATGGATTGTGAACCCTTCGGTTTTACCCATGAATCTTTCCTGACAACCATTTGTGTCTGTGGGCCAAATCAAAGATTTCTTCCAATCGGGGTCCAATCTTTTGTATTGTATGATGTCATCTAATGTAATTCCTGTTTGTGATGTTTCGTTTCCCTCGGTGTTTGATGGAGTCGGCACTCGAGGTGTGTTCAAGTCCTTGCTCTTAGCTAGTCCAAGGCAGGACGTCTGTTGCACTGTCTCATTCAAAAACATGATCTGCTGAGAGATGAGACATGCTCTAAATGAATGAATGAATACGCATTTATATAGCGCATGGCTACCCATGGACATCCCAGCGCTTACTGTGGCGCCTATTTAGACTGTAAGCAGATCAAGGGAAGAGGGAAGAGGAAAGTTTTAAGCTGCTTTCTGAATTTAAGGTGATTGGATTCCAGACATATGTGGTCGGGGAGTTGGTTCCAAAACTTAGCTGTATTATATGAGAACCGCCGACCACCAGTTTGTGATCGCTTGATCTTGTGAACTGCGAGTAATCGTTTGTTGTCGGATCTCAAGGCCCTATTAGGGCGATAGAGTTGCACCATAGAGTGAATCATTGGAGAGCTTTTCCCGGAGATAGCTTTATGGGCAATGCACATTGCTTTGAATTTAATTCTTTCCTGGATGGGGAGCCAATGCAAAGTAGTAAGGGCTGGTTTGGCTGAACTATGTTTGGGAATGTTCAGTAATAGGCGGGCTGCGCAATTCTGAACAGTTTGCAGTCTCTTAGTCGTGCCCTGGGGGCTCCCAGATAGATTGCATTAGCATAGTCCAGCCGTGAGAGTATCAGTGCCTGAACTAATAACCGTCTGGCAACAAAAGGGAGAAGAGGAAGAATCTTTCTGATCATCCTTAGGAGTCTATAGAAGTTGGCTGTGACTTTGCGAGCTTGTTCCTTAAAGTCCAGATTGCAATCAATCAATCAATCAATCAGGGGTTTGTTAAAGCGCGACTACTCACCCGTAAGGGTCTCAAGGCGCTAGGGGTGGGGGTGGGGGGGTGCAGGTTCCATCCATTAAGGAGGGGGTCTGTCGAAGAGCCAGGTTTTGAGGTTTCTTGTGAAGATGGGGAGCGATGTTGTCTGTCTGAGGTGGAGTGGAAGTGCGTTCCATGCTTTGGCCGCGAGGAAGGAGAACGAGCAGCCTCCCAATCTGGTCTTTCTGGTGCGCGGGACCAATGCGTAGGAGAGCTGGCCTGATCGTAGGTTCCTTTGGGGTGCGTGGAATTTGAGTCGGCTGTTCAGGTATGCTGGTCCGGTGCCGTGGAGGGCCTTGTGTGCGTGGGTGAGCATCTTGAAGGTGATTCTCGCATCGACAGGGAGCCAGTGGAGTGTGCGCAGGTGCTGGGAGATGTGGCAGTGTTTTGGCAGGTTGAGGACCAGTCTTGCGGCGGCGTTCTGGATGTTTGTAGCTTGCGGGTGAGGTTTTTGTTTATTCCGGCGTAGAGTGCATTGCCGTAGTCGAGTCTGCTGGTGACCAGGGTGTGAGTGACGGTCTTTCGGTGTTCGAGGGGGATCCATTTGAAGGTCTTACGAAGGAGGCGGAGGGTGTGGAAGCAGGAAGACGAGACAGAGTTGATCTGGCGGTCCATTTTGAGCTCGGAGTCCAGGATGATTCCCAGGTTGCGTGCGTGGTCCGTGGGGGTTGGTGGGTTTCCGAGGGCGGGGGGCCACCAGGTGTCGCTCCAGGCATCGGGGTTTGGGCCCATGATGAGTACTTCTGTTTTGTTGGTGTTTAGTTGTAGGCAGTCAAGCCAAACTCCCAGACTCTTGATCTGTTTTTTCGGGATGGGTGGAGGGCCTAGGCAACTAGGCCATAGAGAATCTATATTAAGGGGGACAGAGTGACCAAGGAGCATAAGTTCTGTCTTTGCTCCATTCAGTTTTAAAAATTACTTGTCCATCCATTCGATGGATGAAACAAGAAACAAAGCTTCTGTTCCCTGAACTTGCCATTCTCTAGCACCCCAGACTGATTTTAGGTCTATGGTGTCTTTCCATAAGTCGTAACTTTGTTCGGACAACTGGGCCAAAAAGGATGCAGAGTAAATCTGTTTGGTGTTTGTTAACATATTTTTCTGTGCTGATGTTGGCGCAACCTTATAATAATATGAGGCTGGGTCAGATATATCAAACCCTGAAAAATATGGAAACTTCTGTGCAAATGTTTTTGAACTGCCTTTCGGCGGTGTTGGGCAATGTTCCTACTGGTGGTATGTGAACACATTTCTAGGATTTGCAGATTTATGCAGAAAATGATGACCATAATGCTGATAACAATATATTGATTCATAGTCTGATGTGTCTTCCAATGTTTAACTAGTGGAAAATGCAGCAGATTTTTCCAAATCAGACAACATGTTATTAACAGTTTCAAAATCCCAATCATCGGAAAATGTACTTGAGGTAATGATATCACTTAATGATATTTTAAATAAATGAGGAATTTTTAAAATTTCAGTCAGACCAAATATATCGAAATCAACCTTGTCCCACACTATACCGTCAGGTATAGGAACTGCTGTAATGTTCACTGATGACAAGTCTCTTTGTTCTCGATGAGATGATTGGTGTGGTTTTAAAAGTAAGTTCACCCAGATTTATCCCAGGTCTCCAGATAAAAATGGTACCTCACTCATGTGGGTGGGTCAGTACCCGTGACAGGCAAGGGCCCAAAACCTATTGCGGAGACATCAAAATTACCTATCACAAAACGATCTGATTTGCAAGGGGGGGGTCACATGAGTTTTTGGTCCCAGGCTTGGCGGCAATCTAGGGAAACCTACCAAACCCACACATTTCTGAAAACTAGAGACCCAAGGTAGTCCAGGGAGGTATGGATTGTGTGGATCCCCCAAAGTTTCCCTACCCAGAATCCCCTGCAAACCTCAAATTGTGCTGAAAAAAAATCAATTTTTTCTCAAATTTCGGTGTGGGAAAATTGTGGAATTACCGGGCTTACACACATTTCCTACCACCCAGGGTTTCCCCAGGTGTCCCGCTACAAATGGTACCTCACTCATGTGGGTGGGTCACGTACCCACGACAGGCAAGGGCCCAAAACGTATTGTGGAGAATTGAAAATTACCTATGATAAAACAATCTGCTTTGGTGACCATCTAGGGAAACCTACTAAACCCATACATTTCCGAAAACTAGAGACCCGGGGGTGTCAATGGAGGTATGGCTTGCATGGTTCCCCCAATGTTTCCCTACCAAGAATCCCCAGCAAACCTCAAATTTTGGTGACAAAATCTAATTTTTCTCTAATTTCTGTGTGGGGAAGTTGTGGGATTACCGGGCTGACACAAGTTTCCTATCACCCAGCATTCCCCCAGGTCTCTCGATCAAAATGGTACCTCAGTCGCGTGGGTGGGTCAAGTACCTGCGACAGGCAAGGGCCCAAAACGTATTGAGGAGGCATCAAAATTACCTAACACAGCAACCTGGTTTTGCAAGCGGCGTCACCTGGGATTTTGGCCCCGGGCTCGGGGGCCATCTTGGGAACCTACCAAACTGACACATTTCTGAAAACTAGACAACCGGGGGGAGTCCAGCGAGGTATAGCTTGCGTGGACCCCCAAAGTTTTCCTACTCAAGATCCCCTGCAAACCACAAATGTAGTTGAAAAAATCAAATTTTTCTCACATTTCTGTGTGGGAAAGATCTGGAATCTGCACAGATCCACAAATTTCCTACCACCCAGCGTTCCCCCAGGTCTCCCGATAAAAATGGTACCTCACTTGCATGGGTGGGTCCAGTATCCGCGACAGGCAAGGGCCCAAAATGTATTGAGGAGACATCAAAATTACCTATCACAAAACAACCTGGTTTTGCAAGGGGGGTCACCTGGGTTTTTGGCTCAGCGGCAATCTTGGGAAACTACCAAACGCACACATTTCTAAAAATTAGACATCCAGGGGAGTCCAGCGAGGTATGGCTTGCGTGGATTCGCCAATGTTTTCCTAGCCAGAATCCCCTGCAAACATCAAATTTAGCTGCAAAAAACACATTTTCCACATATTTTTGCATGGAATCACTGTGCTGGCACAAATGTCCTACCCTACAGCGTTCCCCCTAGTCTCCCGAGTAAAATTATGGGGGATCCACGCAAGCCATACCTCCATGGACTGCCCGGGTCTCTTGTTTTCAGAAAAGTATGGGTTTGGTAGGTTTCCCTAGATGGCCGCCAAGCCCGGGACCAAAACCTCATGTGACCCCCCTTGCAAAAGCAGATCGTTTTGTTATAGGTAATTTTGATGTCTCCGCAATACATTTTGGGCCCTTGCCTGTCGCGGGTACTTGACCCACTCACACGAGTGAGGTACCATTTTTATCGGGAGACCTGGGGGAATGCTGGGTGGTAGGAAATTTGTGTCAGCCCGGTGATCCTTCAACTTTCCCACACAGAAATTTGAGAAAAATTCAATTTTTTCATTAAAATGTGAGGTTTGCAGGGGATTCTGGGTAGGGAAACGTTGGGGGATCGCCGCAAGCCATACTGCCCTGAACTCCCCCGGGTGTCTAGTTTTCAGAAATGTGTGGGTTTGGTAGGTTTCCCTAGATGGCTGCCAAGTCCGGGACCAAAAACTCATGTGACCGCCCTTGCAAAACCAAGTTATTTTTGGATACATAGGGGGCATCTGTATTTTTGGTCCCGGGGTCGGCAGCCATCTAGGGAAACCTACCAAACCCACACATTTCTGAAAACTAGACACCCGGGGGAGTCCATCGAGGTAGGAGGTTGAAAGCATAAAAAATAGCAAAAATAGGTCCCAGTAAAATGCCAAAACTGTGTAAAATATTTTGGTTTTCTGACAAAAGTCTGTCAGTCCCTGAAAGCTGGTGATTTCAGAACCACAAACCTTTTGTTGATACTATTTTCAGGTAAAAAAACAGACACTTTCATCTGCAGCCCTTTTCTTCCCATTTTTCCAAAACAAAATTTAGCTGTATTTTGGCTAATTTCTGGGTCCCCTCCAGGGGAATCAACAAACCCTGGGTACCTTTAAAATCCCCATGGTGTTGGAAGAAAAGGTCACAAATTTGGCGTGGATACCTTATGTGGTCAAAAAGTTACAGGGGCCTAAGCTCGAACTACGCCAAATAGCCAAAAAAAGGCTTAGCATGGGGAAGAGGCCTAGCTTCAAAGGGGTTAAATAAGTCCATAAGTGGTGCATGCATTCTAGCAATCTTTCATACATGTTGATTACTCATACAATTTTTAAACACATGTCTGTATAATCATTTTTCCAAGAAAATCACTTTTACTTACTATTTTCTGTACTCGCAATGACACCAGGTATTTATGATGATGTTGCTAATTGCGAAGAGCGCATCTTTTTGGGAAACCTCAAAACATATACATACACATACTGCAAACATCATAATTTTTATAAAAGTTTCATACCAATTGAAACTGTCAGTCTAATTAAATATTAACAGAAGTAGTTTATTGTTAGAGTGTAGAAATTTAGACTTTATGAACTTTCTTAAAAAGACTTACCTGATGTCACCCTGGGTAGAACTATGGATAAGCACTGGGATACTTTTCTTTCTTTTCTGGGTAGGCTTGGTAATAGTTTTTAGTATGCTTGTTATTCGGAAATACATTCGACAAAGCTCTACAGCCCAAAAGACAACTAACCCTGCATTTGACCAAACAATGCACCGGAAGGAGCAACTTCACCTGTGCAAGCTGTAGCCTTGGTGGGTTTTTCTAGTAGTGCAGCTATAGGAATGACACACTTTGGATGTAGGCCATCTGATGAATGAATGAATGAATAATGCATTAATAAAAACATTTGCATACGGTGCACACTACCCAGACAGGTTTCCTCATTACAGTTGGTTCACTAAAGGAAAAAATGCCCCAGCACAACAGGGGTTTTGCTAAGATGTGGCTATAAACCCTCTAATTTTGTGCCAAACCTGTCCCAGGAGCAGAAGCAGAACATATGTTTTCATTTGCATCAGTGATTTTCCTTGACTGAGGACTGGTGACTGATCTCATATTTTGCCACCTTTGCTGCATGCCACAGCTGCCCAACAAGTCAATACCCCAGGCTATCTCAGAGAGATCTGAAATATAATTCACGGATGCCCTTGCAGCCTTAAGGAACAAAGGGGGATATGAACTAGATTGGCGGAGCGTGTTGTTAGCCTCCTTGGCTTAACGACACGCTCCACCACTTCTGAAACGCAAGGCTGCACCATATTTACAAGAATGTGGTACAGCCTTGCATTTCCCCTTGTGATGGCACTTAGTTTAACAACTTAGCACCAACACAGGCACCCCTGCACCAGAATGCAAGGGTGTCTGTGTGCAGGGGAGTAGTGGTTATGTGTAGGAAGGTGTCCCTTCCCGCACATAAACAATCCTAAAATGCCATTTTGTAAGTTTCATGTGTGCTGCTTCATGCAGCACACATGAAAGTTACAAACTGGCATTTTTTAAAAGGTTTATTTATGTACAGGAAGGGACACCTTCTGTACATAAACAAACCATGGCATTTTGCTTTTTCCATGTGTGCAGCACAAGGCAGCACACATGTAAAAAGCAAAAACGAGGAGAAATAATGCATTTCTCCTTGTTTCGCCAACTGAAGACCAGGATTTTCCTGGTCTTAATTTGGCGCTGCCTCCTATGTACGCCACCCTTGTACATAGGAGGCAGCATCAAATACAATGGGTGTTGCGGTGGAACGCCCACCACAACACCCACTGCACGCCCTTTTCACGCTAACCATAGCGTGAAAGGGTGCCTTATGTACAAGGCAGCGTTAAGCCATGTTAAGTGGCTTAACGCTGCCTTGTACATAAGGCGCAGCCCCTATCGCCACCACAACATCCGTAAAAGTGACGTTGTGATGGCGATAGGGGCTTGTACATATGCCCCGTAGTGTTGTCCTGAATTCACTCTCTGTCTTTTTAGCCACCATTGTGAGACTGGGAGGAATTATGAGCTTATTTAAATAGGAAACATCAAAATGGCATGATACTCTACCATCTCTTAGTTATTCAACCAAATTAACTTGCCACCACCACAGGCGAGTCCACAGAGGCTGCCAAAATCTCTGCTCATCTCCCAACTCTTAACTACCTTACAAGGGATCTGAAAATGCATTAAAACAAGCATTGGTGTATGACTGTACTACTGATTATCAAAGACAGAATACAAAAGGATCACAATATTGTGGCCAGAATATCGAGTTAATTGCATAGAGAGAGGCGTTGATGTACTATTCTCAACTCTGCATTGACTCACCTCATAGACATATGTACACTAAGCTATGTATATGTGGAGTCAGGTATAGAAAATTTATACAAATTTACCTTTGAATATTTTGTCCCTCCCCATTCTGGTCATGATGTTTTGACTCTTTGATATTCTACCTTCAATATTCACGACCCACACCTCTGCAAAGCCAGTAGACCTTTTTTTTATATCTGCAAGTGGTTCATTGATTGGTTAGTTTGGGTGGAAAGGTTAATGAGAACATAGAAAGTTGAATGGATGAATGATTGGACACGCATGGATGAATATTTGAACAAGAAAGTAGTCGCTTTGGCTGGAAACTGTATCTTCCTTCCACCAAACAGACCGCAACATCTTAGATTTGGCCTTTTGTGCGCTAACCATTATATTACTAGGGGTGGGCAGGAATTTGTGGAAGTTGACGCCGCAGAATTTCGCAGAGTTGCAAAAAATCTCACAGACGTTTATTGGCGTTCCTCCAATTGGTGGAAATAAGCATGTTGTTCTTCTCGCACTGTGATTTAGCACTGGTAGGGTGATATGTAAACAGAGAAAATGAGTCATGACCCACGCTGGCACAGTTTGGAGGTTGCCACCCTTAAATTCCTAAAAATGTGTTTTGGCTCCACAGTAGGATAAACCAAAATATGCCCCTCCATCCTGCACTGACTGAATGGAGTGATCCAGAAATGTGCACTTGTGAGACACACACTATACATTAGACAAGGTAAGGGACCAACACAGATCAATATGTTTACATTGATGCTGCAGAATCAGCATTAAATCTCCCCTGTCAACATTTTTCATCTATTTTGATACTTACACATGGGAGAGTAGTGACATAGGACCGATTGTAGAAAGAGTAATCTCTGTTGCCTGACAGAGGACTTAACATTTGGTATGCCAAAACTACACAGGCCATTCCTAAAGCATTGGCACGAGCCACCGCCACAGCAGCTCCTGTCAAGTTTTGTGCACAGCTCCATCAACATGATGGAGCTGTCCATTAAATTTAGTTTTTTTATTTTCAAAAAGAAAATCCCAAACTGGGATTTTTTTTTAAAAGCAAAAGTAAATGGTCTTCTCTCCATGGTAGTTATTTACTATAGCGAGGGGACATTTAGTAGTTTTGCTGCCCTTTACTGCCACAGTCATTGAAAATGACCTCTAATTCCACCCACGTAGATTAGGTTTGCAGCGTTAAAAGTCAACCTCCGACAGTTCTTACTCTTTCAGGCGGTTGGATGGGGTTTAATGATGATACAGGTGGAGTATTGTCCGTTATTAACTAAACCAAAGTTCCGCTCACATTTAAATCAGACACGCAGACCACAGTCTTTGTGTTATGGATACTCCTGCACTATTACATAGCTATATCAAAAAGATATAAATCAGGTCCATGTTTTGCTACATGTTGAGCCCCCTAGATACAGTTCCCCTCAAGGGCCAAGCAAAAATATATTAGGCTGGAATGGGAATGAAAATTAGCCCTGGCAAACATTTCACTATATGGAATAGTGGAAATTGGGTTCATGATTGAGGGGGGTGTGAGCTCTTGTCACACAACAGCCACAATCCTTGTCAAGGTTAACCACAAAAAGTAACCAAATTAACATGTGCTTAACTCTCAGGTAGCTTGGCACAAAATCGCTCATGGTTAATATAAATAAAGTATTTATGCAGCACGTAAACAGATCCCACACTAATTTTGAAAAATAGAATTAATGCTAATAATATATTTCACATCAAAACAACAAAAGTCTAATCAGTAGAACCAGAATTTTTTAAGGTTAAAGTGAAAAAGAGCACCTAAAAGATCAAAGCGCCAACCACAGACATCTAGTCGCATAAGTCTGGAGTAAAGTCAAACGTTATGGTCCTACTATGATGGAGTGCAGTTCAGATACATTAAATGGATTGGACTCTGTCTTCACTTACCATTGGACTTAGAATAAATTTCATATCTGAGAAGGAAAAAATTAGTGTGGTAAGGTAGCAGGGGGTATCAGAGTAGAAGGCATCATCATCAGGGAGCCACTGGAAAAGTTGTTGTGAAGGTTTCTACTTTTAAACTTAGTTTCTTGTTTGGAAGTTGAAAATCCCTAGCAGTATGAAGCTGCAGGCTGTAGCCGCTACGGACTCCACAAAGCTGGATACCCCTTCTGTGAGGAGACACGGAACAGGATTTGCTGCTGCGCCGCTGGTGACGTACCTTAGGCGGATCAGCAAGCAGGTAGGTCCTGGTCTCCCCTTACTTCTCAGTACCCTTTCAATGGTTTTGGATTTGAGCTATCTGGACATCTTTACCAGAACTTCCAAGGGCCCAAGACTGTAGAGGCACCACTTGGAGGGTCAAAACTCACCCAAGCTAAATCCAGGTATATGTACAAAAATGGCTTGAGCCTTTTCTGGGACCAGCCGACTAGCCCTTTGAGTCACTCTAGAAGTCCTGGGTGCAAGCAGAAAATCGTGTCTCAAGCAGGTCTCAAGCAGCAGGTCAATCTTCTCAGTGCACATGGCAGGCAGCAGTGTAGTCCTCTTGGTGCAGCAGGGCAGTCCTTTGAAGCACACATCAGGCCACAAGAAGCAGGGAAGACGTCTGAGAGTCAGCCACAGGTCCAAATGTGAACTGATGATTGGGTCTGACAGTCTTAGTTTTATACCTGGAGCCAGCTTTGAAGTTTAAGATACTTCTGAATTTTCTTCCACACAGAAGAGTCTTGAATATCCTGTCTCCATGCTCTGGTTTCAGGATGTCTGGGAGCACAAAAGGCTAGTGTGACGTTCTTTGTGTGTGGGCTGGGCCGGCTGCTATGAAGTGCAAATGTGGCTGTCTACAGCTCTACCCCCATGCTGGCTGGTTCACCTATCCTGCCAGTACCCAGTCCCCCTATTTTGTGGCTGACTGGGAGGAATACACAACTGCCAACTAGCAGGAGCACAGCAGATGCACGCACTGGGTTCGCCATTGATGTGCTGAAAGTACCACAAAGCAGGCCTTTCTGTGCATGTCCACGCCCGAGCGGGTCCAGGGGTCCCATGTCACCCTCAGACATTGATCTATGGTAGGCAGCATTTGCTGACCTAAGGGGGGCTTGCTATTCCAAATGTCTCCACTCTTTGGACTTAATCAAGGACAATATGGCATGTAAGCATTGCTTTTATAGCACTCCACCTGTCCTCCAACCGATAACCTCCCTCCCTCTAAGATCAGCTGAAAAATGTTTATGTTAAATTGTCACCCCCCTCCTCAAAGTAGTCTGGATATCTTCTCTCTATTGGAGGATGGAAAGCCTGGTTTTGTTTTTCTTATGGAAACCTGACTCCATGAGGAGTCAGGACCAGATATTGTTCAATCTCCCCTCCATTGATATGTAGTTTGCAGGGATAGAGGGGATAGGAAGAGTGGAGGCCTTGCAATAATATTGAAATCCTCCCTCTTTTGTATGACGGACGCCCTCACACTTCCTTATTTTGAAGCTTTCCCATTTTCTCTCTCTTTTTCACATATGTCTTCATTTTCAGGAACCTTAATTTATCCCCCCCACCCCCCCGGCCCTGCAGGCCAAATTATTCAGACAATATCTGAGGTTCTCGCCAGTTTGGCATTAAGGAAACCAAATTTTATGGTACTGGGTGATTTAAACTTACAATTTGCCACTATGCATTCTGGGGATTGTAGTTTTACTTCCAGTGCACTTTTCAGCTCATCTCATGCCTCCTCCTTGGTGCAGCCCAGCCCTGCCCTGCCATGCTTGCTGCCATGCTTGCCCACCCGCTTCCGCTTCCTCCAACATTTTTGAGGATTGACGTTTCGTCCGATGCCAGCTCAACCGTTCTGTTTCAGCAGACAAGCACCTTCATTTCTTGAGCATTTTTTGGGAACTCAGCGTTGTGGATGTTTAGGGTCTTCAAGATATCGGAATGATATTGGATTATTAGTTGGGCAGTCCAAGGCTTGTAAGGAGGACTGTAAGGTGATGGATAGGCACTTCTACAGGGCTTCTCCGCTTCTCTCTCCAGGAGCCAGTGGAGGTGGCACAAGGCCGTACTCAGTCTAAGCCCCTCAGGAAGGATTGCTTTTGAAGAGGAGTCCAGGGTTCTGGGCAGTGCTGATGGGTGTATTTGAGCCCCCTCACAACCCTGCCTCAACTTATTCAGACCAAGAAGCTCCTTGAAAGGAATTGACTACTCTCTATCCTCCCAGGCATCCAGTTTGTCAAAATAACTGGGGGCCCGATTCACAGAACTAACTTACGAAAAAATCCTAAACTTACTACCATTTTGGTATTCACAGAATGAATTTACTCATTTTGGTATTCACAGAATGAACTTACTCATTTTGGTATTCCCAGAATGAACTTACTCATTTTGGTGTTCACAGAATGAACTTACTCATTTTGGTATTCACAGAATGAACTTACTCATTTTGGTATTCACAGAAGGCACTTACACATTTTGTGTAACTTACACATTTTGTGTAACTTACACATTTTGTGTAACTTACTCATTTTGTGTAACTTACACATTTTGGTATTCACAGAAGGCACTTACTCATTGATGAGTAAGTGCCTTCTGTGAATACCAAAATGAGTAAGTTCATTCTGTGAATACCAAAATGGTAGTAAGTTCATTCTGTGAATACCAAAATGGTAGTAAGTTCGTTCTGTGAATACCAAAATGAGTAAGTTCATTCTGTGAATACCAAAATGAGTAAGTTCATTCTGTGAATACCAAAATGGTAGTAAGTTCATTCTGTGAATACCAAAATGAGTAAGTTCATTCTGTGAATACCAAAATGAGTAAGTTCATTCTGTGAATACCAAAATGGTAGTAAGTTTAGTATTTTGTCGTAAGTTAGTTCTGTGAATCGGGCCCTGGAGAGCAAGGAGTGGTGCTGTGGTGCCGGCAGCAGTAGTAAGCTAGAGTTTGAGAAGGGTGGAGGTAAGTGATTTTGATTTTTTTTTCTCCTTTTTCCTTTTCTTGACCTCTCCTATGGATCCCTCACCTAGTGTTACCCCCTGTGCTTCGCCAGAAGAGAACTTTGCTTGGAACTTCAAAAGGGAAGGCTCAAGGGAGGCCCTGTAAAAGGAGGAAGGCAGGGTATAAAAAGGCTAAAGCACTGCTTAATTTAAGCTCCATTCCAAATAAGAATGTTCCCTGCTCGCCTTTGGTTACATCAATAAGGAACTTTGTCTCTAAACACTTCAGCATCAGCTCACCTTCTCCATCAAGTGCAGGCTGTGGGACGACCAGTTTTCACTCTCCAATTAAAGAGGGGATGCCTTTGGCAGATAACTCCATCCAACTAGAAAATGTGCTGGAGGTCTCCATGCAGCCTTCCGTGGAAAGGGGTCCAAGATTGTCTTCCTCACACCACCTTGATATTTCATTATCTTCTCTGATGTTGGGGAGGTGCGGGCCATCCGGTCCATCCATTATACATCTCCCCCGATCAGAGACCTCTACCATCACAAAAGGGCTCATTGCTTGGGGCCTTCAAAGTAACTCAAGATACACTGGCAGGGTCCAGCAATACTCAGCCATCCGGCTCTTCATCTCTGTTGGATATAATGTTGCTTATGCAAAAAACTTTATATGGCATACTAGAAACTTTGGTGACCATAAGTACAAACCAGGCGGCTCATTCAAAGCTTTTGAAAGAAATTGTGTCAGAACTTTATAATATCAACAATGATTTGTCAGCTGTAAATGAGGGACCAGGTCTTAATGTACATCTTCATATAGCCTTAGTGGGTCAAAGGCTAACTGTATCAGATGAAAATCGCGCCCTGTTAGCATTAAAGTCCCAGGTTTATGATTCCAAATGGCCAATGTTGGTTAGGAAGAAGAAATATTCTTTTGTCCCCCCAAGTTTTCATCAAGCTACTACTTTTCTTAGAGGTTGAGAGATTTGAGAAGATGCTCAAAGCCATATAAACTAAACATAGGTAAAGGGAAGTGCCTAAGAATGAAGACAAGGTCTGTACCCTCCCGTCAGGAGGCCTCCAAGCTAGAACAGTATTTAAGCTCAGCTTTTCTGTGGAGTGGCGCTGTATTACCACAACTACCCGTGCACGGGCCGCATAAAAAGCCTAAGTTTGAGCACAGCCAGCTGCATCACTTCGACCTTTAAAAACCTGTACTAGTGTATATAAATGTCAGCAAGCCACATAAGTAGAAAGATATCTAAGTGCTTGGGCACAAAAAAAGGAATGTAATGTACCTGCGCCATGTAAGAAAATTCACCTAAGCCCGAGCAAGGCTCCTCTGAATTGATGCTGGATATTATCTGCTGGAGGGAAAAAAGGAAGTTACGCCCCCTAAACCGCTCAAAAATCCAGCACATCTTCCATCAAATTCCTTCAATCTCTGGAGTATCCATGGATGATCTAATCTCCATGGGGTTCCAGAGTGGGGGCCAAGGAAGAGAGGTCGCAAAAGTCTATTTTATCTCTGCTTGCATTGCTCAGCTGGTAATAAAGGCAGAAGATGACCTAGCAAAAGCAAGCCTACAAGCCAACAATCCCCCTGGGAAAAATTCCATCTTGTCTACCCCTACACAAGAGCCCATTCCCTCTTCTTTACTATCAATGTATGGCAGATTAGCTGCTGAATAGTGGGAGCAGCTTACATCTAATCCATATGATGTGCCACATTCAATGGCTAGGAGATCACAGCAGGATATCCAGATATTAAGAATCTGAAGGTGGGATTAGTAAATGATAGGTTACAAGATCAGATCAAGGCTTCGGTCTAGGGACAGGGCAACAGATTTGCCCCCTGTTGCAGCTCCCCAACATCTGGGAGCATGATGACAGGTTTAATGACTCATAAAGAGAGGATCCCTCTCCCAATCTGAGAATCCTGAGTGAATCCTGAGTTGTAATATCCATGGTTTTTGGCGTCTTTTGAAAAAGTGGTATATTAGGGCTAAAGAATAAAGTCTTACCATGTGGTATTCATTCAGAAGTCTTGGCTGAGAGACGATAGGACCATAGAAGGCTTTGTGGAGCTGAATAGTAAAGGGTTGAGGCAAGGTAATGGCAGAGCCTCATGAGGGGTCCTAACCTTACTATCTACCATGCTACTCAGATTCAGAATACGCTTTATTCGATTTAAGAAATATTAAACCATAAAAGCACAATATTATCCAATTGGGTGTAAAGGGTATTCAGGCGCTCATACAGCTTAACACTTTTTCTCAATATGCAAATTAATTCTTAGTGTCCTGCGGTGCCTTCAACATGGAGAATAACACCCAAACCCCCTAAACTCAATCAAAGATTGATTAAACTATTCACAATTATTGAAGCACACGCATATTATAATATATCACAGTACGGTAATGTTTAAAAAAAAAGGCAGTAATAAGCTGGGCTTCTGTTCTTTCTTTCTTTTATTGCCAATGGATCGTCCACTCCCAATGCGTTTCGTCGCTATAGGGATTAATCCAAACGACTTCCTCAGGGCTGGAAGTAATACAAATACCATAGTGGAGTACATAACACAATTACAGCCATTATTATTAAATGTTGTAAGCCCAAAAACTCCAACCTCGTGCAGAGGGACTATTCAAAATGATTGACAAGTGTGTATAAAGAGACAATAAGAGTGCTCTTAAACATAATTATGCACATATTTACAGATTATTCCATACAGTTCTATTCACTGAAATTCAATAGATTAATACATATCAATTCTAATGCCACATTTTCTATTCATATCTTCTTATTGCTACACCCAGTTCCTCATTATTACCGTGTCAGTAGTGGTAATAAGACCAGTAAAAATCCGTAGTGTTGTTTTATCTTATCCAACCCAGGTGAATGGCATGCTCCATAAGTAGTGAATAAATAAAACAGATACCTTAATACTTCATCCTAATCAAATGTCTGTAAGGGTTAAAGTGATAGAATTCATCACTATTAAAATTCTGGAGCTCATGAGGCACAGGTCTCTCAATACGTTTATTATTGACCACTAAAAACGAACTTCCTGTTAAACAATCTTACCTCTAAGAGGTCATATCCTCCACTCAAGATCCTTTACAATGGCCAATATTCTCCAAATTCAATGCTGAAATGCGGCCCTAAAAGAGACGTGATTCCGTCAAAACATTGCCCAAGTCTTCACACTTAGTTACAACAAACAAAGTCAAACGCACTCCACCGTTCCCATCTCTTACCTTCACTTCAGGTAATCATGAAGACAAGAATATTAATGCTTCCCATTCAATAAAATGCCACAGCATTATATATGACACGGAGACAATCCCTCCGAGAATATTCAACAGGTCCCTGAAGTACGGGGAACCTGTAAAGAAAGATGTATACTTCTTCAAAAGCTGCTACTCCGTGAATACCTAAACTTATTGTTAACGACAAATAGACGCATAACATACCTCTCACCGCTCCCACCACCCGGATACAGGTAAACGCAGGAGGCTTCCGGGATTCTTCGTACACATAGTCTTCCATAGACATTGAAGAGGTGACTATTCAACCTCGATAACGCGCGCCATCTTAGAGTGGTGAGATAGTGCGGAATGAGCGCCATTATAGAATGGTCGTTCAAAAAGCGAAGACTACAATTCGGAGATTACTCCTCTCCAAATTCATAATATTATCTCCTTAAGATCAGGAAAAACAAGTAAAACAACAAAACATGTCCATCAAAATGATATTATTCTCCCTATAACCTACATGCAGGGTATTACCAATCCACGTTGTATTCGGTCACCTAACTCATTTAAAAAAGTATATTATAAGAACATAATGAAGGTGCTATCTTTGGGTCAAACAGCTGGCACAGTTGTAAGAAGTGTTAGGTTTCCCAGCATATGGAAAATAAACCCATAAAATAGCACCCTCGCAATGTGTATAATCAAAAGCTATCAATGTCTTATCCGTGCTTACATGTGCCTAATAAGACAGAGAATGATCAAGTTATTCCTACATCATTATGTAGTTATTCAGGAAATATTAAGATTGATGTTAAATACTATCTTTCACTAGAAGGTTCTAAATACCATCTCTTCAGTTATCTATCCTAATCTCCCCAAAAAATATTGTAGTTCCTGATCAAAATTAAGACCATCTTCTACGGCCCTCAAACGCATGATCCACCTTGCCTCATGCCTGCGCAGTTTCAATTCTCTGTTACCACCCCGTGGGACTTGTTTAATGTGTTCAATGCCCAAAAATTTGAATATTTTGGTCGGGCCCTGTGCATTGCAACTATATACATGTTCTGCAATAGGGTATCTCATGTCATTTTGCTTTATCGCTCTCATATGTTCACTGACACGATCTTTTAAGGCCCTTATTGTGCTCCCCACGTAGATTTTTTCACATTTACATAGGATAATGTATACAACATACTTTGTACTACAGTTTATGTTGGTCAGAATACTGTACATTTTGTCATTTTTATCCATGAATTGTTTGGTTTTGTCTTTTGCATATTTACACATGCCGCAGTGGCACATTTAAAGAATCCCTTTGTAAATTGTGTCAACCACGGTTCCTGGGTTTTTTAACAGGATAGCTGGGACTTAATATTGGACCCAATGTCCTTCCTCTGCGGAATGTGATCTGAGGCTTATCTGTTAGAAATTCTTGCAATGTCCTATCTGCTTTTAACATATGCCAGTGCTTATTTAAGCTCTTGCGTAAAGTTATACTGATCAGCGTAAAATCTGTGATCATTCTAATGGGTAGCATAATCTGTCCATTCTTTTGGCTCGGTTTCAAGGTAGATATACGTTTTATCTTTGAGGCCCTTTCTTTAGCTGTGACTACGTCACGTTTCGAGTAGCCCCTCAGGATAAACCTTCTCTGCATGTTATTAATACATGTCTTAAAATGTGTGTCTTCGCTACAATTACGTCTGGCTCTAACCATCACCCCAAAAGGGATTGCTTTCATCTGATGACGGGGATGAGCACTGTCTGCGTGCAATATGGCATCTCTTTAGCTTGCGAGCCTTTCTTTGCTTGATATCACTTTGATGGTTAGATAGGACTCCCTTAAGGATTTCATAATTTTTGGCTGTCACTTCTGGCATGTTAAGTGATATGGTCTCCCCTTCTAGCTGTGCAATCTCCGTCTGCAACTTCATCACCTTTCTCTCAGCATTCTCTATTAAGATTTTCATTAACTTAATTGAACTGGATGTCAATTCTTTTTCCCAATTACCAAGGAGGTCTTCGTCCAGATCATCGTATGTTGGGATGATCTAGGAATGAAGACCTCTAGGAATCCTGTTTAGCTTCATGTACTGTTTAAGTGTAGCAAACACAAAGAGATGATGGACGGAGTGCTGAAACTTTTCAAACACTCACCCCCAGTCACAGATCTGGGTTGAATCCATCATCATTCTTTAGCTCACTTTGCCACCCCAGTTCAGACACCGCTATATGCAAATCAGTCTTGACCCTGTGCCTTATGAGAAGAGTCCAAACCGAACTGCCAAGCCATGTCTTCCCTGGACCGGAATCAAGCATCCTGGGACCGGTTTCGGGCTAACAGCCCTCATCAGCCAGGCTAGCTTGAATCCAGTGGCAAAGTGAGCAAGGGACCCACGTCTGGGCATACCCTGCCAACTTAGGGCGAACAAAGCAAACACAAAGAGATGATGGACGGAGTGCTGAAACTTTTCAAACACTCACCCCCAGTCAAAGATCTGGGTTGAATCCATCATCATTCTTTAGCTCACTTTGCCAACGCAGTTCAGACACCGCTATATGCAAATCAGTCTTGACCCTGTGCCTCATGAGAACAGTCCAGACCGAACTGCCAAGCCATGTCTTCCCTGGACAGGAATCAAGCATCCTGGGACCGGATTCGGGCTAATAGCCCTCATCAGCCAGGCTAGCTTGAATCCAGTGGCAAAGTGAGCAAGGGACCCACGTCTGGGCATACCCTGCCAACTTAGGGCGAACAAAGCAAACACAAAGAGATGATGGACGGAGTGCTGAAACTTTTCAAACACTCACCCCCAGTCACAGATCTGGGTTGAATTCATCATCATTCTTTAGCTGACTTGGAGTCATTCATGGATAAAAATGACAAAATGTACAGTAGTCTGACCAACATAAACTGTAGTACAAAGTATGTTGTATACATTATCCTATGTAAATGTGAAAAATTCTACGTGGGGAGCACAATAAGGGCCTTAAAAGATCGTGTCAGTGAACATATGAGAGCGATAAAGCAAAATGACATGAGATACCCTATTGCAGAACATGTATATAGTTGCAATGCACAGGGCCCGACCAAAATATTCAAATTTTTTGGCATTGAACACATTAAACAAGACCCACGGGGTGGTAACAGAGAATTGAAACTGCGCAGGCATGAGGCAAGGTGGATCATGCGTTTGAGGGCCATAGAAGATGGTCTTAATTTTGATCAGGAACTACAATATTTTTTTGGGAGATTAGGATAGATAACTGAAGAGATGGTATTTCGAACCTTCTAGTGAAAGATAGTATTTAACATCAATCTTAATATTTCCTGAATAACTACATAATGATGTAGGAATAACTTGATCATTCTCTGTCTTATTAGGCACATGTAAGCACGGATAAGACATTGATAGCTTTTTGATTATACACATTGCGAGGGTGCTATTTTATGGGTTTATTTTCCATATGCTGGGAAACCTAACACTTCTTACAACTGTGCCAGCTGTTTGACCCAAAGATAGCACAATCATTATGTTCTTATTATATACTTTTTTAAATGAGTTAGGTGACCGAATACAACGTGGATTGGTAATACCCTGGATGTAGGTTATAGGGAGAATAATATAATTTTGATCCTAATTTAAGCATATACCGCGATGGGCAGGTTTTGTTGTATTACTTGTTTTTCCTGATCTTAAGGAGATAATATTATGAATTTGGAGAGGAGTAATCTCCGAATTGTAGTCTTCGCTTTTTGAATGACCGTTCTATAATGGCGCTCATTCCGTACTATCTCACCACTCTAAGATGGCGCGGGTTATCGAGGTCGAATAGTCACCTCTTCAATGTCTATGGAAGACTATGTGTATGAAGAATCCCGGAAGCCTCCTGCGTTTACCTATATCCGGGTGGCGGGAGCGGTGAGAGGTATGTTATGCGTCTATTTGTCGTTAAAAATAAGTTTAGGTATACACGGAGTAGCAGCTTTTGAAGAAGTATACATCTTTCTTTACAGGTTCCCCGTACTTCATTGACCTGTTGAATATTCTCGGAGGTATTGTCTCCGTGTCATATATAACGCTGTGGCATTTTATTGAATGGGAAGCATTAATATTCTTGTCTTCACGATTACCTGAAGTGAAGGTAAGAGATAGGAACGGTGGAGTGCGTTTGACTTTGTTTGTTGTAACTAAGAGTGAAGTCTTGGGCAATGTTTTGACGGAATCACGTCTCTTTTAGGGTCGCATTTCAGCATTGAATTTGGAGATTATTGGCCATTGTAAAGGATCTTGAGTGGAGGATATGACATCTTAGAGGTAAGATTGTTTAACAGGAAGTTCGTTTTTAGTGGTCAATAATAAACGTATTGAGAGACCTGTGCCTCATATGCTCCAGAATTTTAATAGTGATGAATTCTATCACTTTAACCATTACAGGCATTTGATTTGGATGAAGTTTTAAGGTATCTGTTTTATTTATTCAATACTTATGGAGCATGCCATTCACCTGGGTTGGATAAGATAAAACAAAACTACGGATTTTTACTGGTCTTATTACCACTACTGACACGGTAATAATGAGGAACTGGGTGTAGCAATAAGTAGAAAAGAATAGAAAATGTGGCATTAGAATTGATATGTATTAATCTATTGAATTTCAGTGAATAGAACTGTATGGAATAATCTGTAAATACGTGCATAATTATGTTTAAGAGCACTCTTATTGTCTCTTTATACACACTTGTCAATCATTTTGAATAGTCCCTCTGCACGAGGTTGGAGTTTTTGGGCTTACAACATTTAATAATAATGGCTGTAATTGTGTTATGTACTCCAACTATGGTATTTGTATTACTTCCAGCCCTGAGGAAGTCGTTTGGGTTAATCCCTATAGCGACGAAATGCGTTGGGAGTTGAAGATCCATTGGCAATAAAAGAAAGAAAGAACAGAAACCCACCTTATTACTGCTTTATTTTTGATACATTACCGTACTGTGATATATTATAATATGCGTGTGCTTCAATAATTGTGAATCATAAAAGTACACTACGTTAAAAACAGTAATACATCAAAACAATTTATATAAAAAGAAGAGTCACAAGCAGTTTAAGAAAGAGAGGGGCCATCCATTGTCTCCCTATATCTGACCACCCCTTTCAAATATTTAGCTTTGTGATCAGTAAAAATGTCATCATTTAAAAATTGTAACTTTATAAAAGCAGGTCGACATTGTCTCAGGCCATACACTTTTACAATGGGCAAAATCCATCTTTTCCTGACTAAGATATAAAACTTACAAAAAAACATAACATGAATTGTGGATTGTGCAGAGATGTTGTCGCAAGGTCATGGGCATAGGGAACGAGACCAATCATTTATATTTGGAAAAGTGACCCTAATATGAAAATTGCCAAGGCGTAGGCGGGTTAATAACAGCCTATCATAAGTTCCTAATGCATTTATCAGGTAGGGTTGCATCCCTGGGTGGGTCAGGAGTAATTGATTTGCTCTTAGAGATGGTTTCATAATATTGAAAGACAATCTAATGGTCTCCAGATGGTCAATACATAACAACTTTAATTCCTTCCTAGTGACATGATTCAGACTATCAGGACTAGCAAAGTACTCAGGATGTCCTACATCATTTGCACATTTTTTAACATATGCAATCCAGGGAATACGATCTACCCCGTGTAGAGTCAGACAGTCATTAATCACGTCCCGATTTAGACCTGAAGTAATACCGGTCCAAACCTTGTGCCACAATAGGATCGGCTGCATTTTAATCAGGTCGGACAGATATAACAGACCCAATTCAGCATGGCAAATAAATGTAGCTGTGCTATTTGGTACAGCTAGGAGGTATCTTAGGAACCCATTCTCTGTTTGCTGTAATGGCTCAACATTAGCATAGCCCCAAATACCAGCTCCATACATGGCAATAGGAATACATTTTGCTTTATAGATTGTCAACAGATCAGCAATTGGACGCTTTCCTAACTTTCTGGCAAAATTTATCAATGCTCCTATGGCTTTGCAAAATAACAGTTTTCTAGAGTCAATAGCTTTGGCCCATAGACCCCTTCTTTCAAATACAATACCCAAAAAAGAAAAATGGTTGGTAAAATCGAGTTTCTTATTGTTTATAAAAATATCTCGACAGTTGACATTGGGATTACTGCATTTCATGGTAAATGTTTTGTTACATTAAGGTCTAGATTTAACATATAGGCAGCAAAGCTAGACACTGTTTTCTGCAAGCCAAGGGGAGTACGGGCCAAAAGAACGGCATTATCAGCATATAACAATGCTCCAATTGGACGTTTGCCGATACGTGGTAAGTCCTGGAATTCCCTTGACAATGTTGCTGCCAAGCTGTTAATGTAAAGAGTGAACAGAAGGGGGGCTAACACACACCCCTGCTGCACCCCCTTCTTAACAGTGAAATTGTAACTGAGTTCACCACTTCTCCCATAATGAACCCGGGCCCGAGCATCTAGATATGACTGTTTCAAAAAATGTGTAAGTGGCGGATCCACCCCCATGGTCTCTAGTATGCTCCATAACTTCTGGTGGTTGACGCAATCAAAGGCTGAACTCAAATCAACAAAACACAAATATAAACACCCCCTTTCGGCCTGTAGATATTTTCCCAACAGGAGGTTTAGATTTAAGCTCTGTTCCACTGTGCCCAGGCCTTGGCGAAATCCATACTGTAACTCTGAGATAATGCCCTTGTCCTCAGCCCAGAGCTGCAATCTATTTAAAACAACACGCCCGGCCACCTTTACAAATGAATCCAAGAGTGATATGGGTCTGTAACAGGCCGGGTCATTGCGATCACCTTTCTTAAAAATGGGGACAAGTATGGACTCCGTCCAGGTCACTGTAAATCCATGAATACAACAAGCCCTCAGAACCATGGTTAGAAGTGGGCCCCACAACATGGGGCAAGATTTGAATAAATCCACAGGTATGCTATCTGGTCCCGGGGCTTTGTCTCCCATACTAGCATTAATAGCTAAAATTACCTCTTTAACATTAAAATCAATATCGATTGGAAGATAGCTTGAGGGGTTTATTCTCGGGGCCTCATCATTTAGAAAATCTGCCAAATTACAATAAAGGATAGAAAATTGAGTCACCTATTGATCCTCCCCTATTGTTATTTCGATGCTAGGTAGTTTTCTGGTAGCCAGAAATGGTGCATTCACCGCCTTCCAGAAGCCTTTCGTATATTTCAAGTCTGAGGCTTGCTTAAGATCTTGCCATAGTTCGGATCTTATGGCAGTTTTGCGCTCCTTAAGAGATAGCTTGTACGCTGCTCTCGCCCTTTTTATAGCTCCCGGATCTCTCGTAGGCTTATGTAAGGCAGTTATCAGGGCTGCATGTGCCGTAGAGCAATTAGAATCAAACCAACCTTTCTTGCTGTCTACATGTTTTTTGCTATTCACTAATAGTTTATTTTGTATGGACTGAGATATATTTCTAAAGGAGCTAAGAACATCAGACTCACTGGCGGTCTCGTCGATACAAGCCATGAAGTCATCTTTACAACTGCTTAGAAGTGACTTACATAGTTGTGATGAGTCAACACCCACCCACTTATCTGCGTATCCATTCATTCTATTAATAACAATATCTTCAGCGGGTTGAGAAGCCAGGCTTTTACTGGTTAGCACCTTGGCCGGGAGATCTATAAAAACGCTTATAGGAAAATGGTCGCTAAAAGCAACGGGATGTATTTTAAAATGATGTATTCTATCAGCGTATCTATTTGACATTAGTATGTGATCTATAACTGAAGACAAACCACGGCCGTTAAAGGTGCTGCTAAACGGAATGGGTGGTAAGCAAAGATCGTTTGCAAAGCCCAAATCCATAGTGTATTTAAGCAGATTTAAGTCATCTCCAAAAGCAGAGTGCGAGAAATGGGAAAAATCTTTATCATCGTCCAATGCTATGCCACAGATGTCTCCTTCAATGTAAGAGCATGGTCCAGAGTTAAAATCCCCTCCCAAGATTGTGCAAAGATCTTTATTAGTGTTCTTTTGGATTTTATCCAGATCTTTCTGTAAATGCTTCAGAGTTTGTTCAGTGTCCAAAACATGTATAATATTATAAAAATGTAATAATACTGTGCAATGGGAGTTATCAATGTGCATTTTTAGCACCTGGTAATAAGTTTTGGACTCTACATTGCATGCATTCAACCTGTATGAAACATAAGTACATAAGCCACCCTTTTTCCTCCCATGACTTGAGGGAACTGCTGGGGTAAAAAAAGTTTTGTACCCATTAATGTGTTGTATGACATCTGCCCAGGTTTCTTGGATACATATAATATCGAAGTTATGGATGAATTCAAGCCAGGCAGGGTTAGTCAATTTAGTATTAAGGCCCGCCACGTTCCAGAAAATAATTTCCATTTGATTGGTCCTAAGTGCACGCTGGGTTACACAATTATTGTGGGGAAGGTCAACAATAGAAACATTAGGATGATGACCGTAGCTGTTCGGTAAATATACGTGAGGGGTATTTGGGATTTGTTGGTGTTCTCCATTCTTGATTTTGCAATCTGCAATAATGTCTCCCACCACGTCACCAGCTTGCTGGACATCGGCAGAAGGCCCCATACTACAATGGCCGAAGTCACCATTTGAGACGGCCGTGATATTTTGATAGTTAAGACCACAGACCTTATGGTCCGGGAATAGTGAAATTGGGCCGGATGGATTATTTGCGGAAATTCGATTTTGGACCACATGGCTACTTCTATTATCAAGTCAATCTATATCTTCCAAAGAGGAAAGCTTACCAAATCTATTTTGCAGGGGTACACTGAATTGAGAGAGGTTTATGGGGTGAAGGAATCTCTGCTGTGTTACGTGGGAAGTATGATTCGTTGGGGGATAGAAATAGCCCAGGGGCAGTACATTTATTCCACGGTTAATCACGTGATCAGAGCCTTGTCTGCGCAGAATCTCATATGTTAAGCTTGGCATTCTGAACGTAACGACAATACAATCTCCGGGAAGCGGTTTATCCCTTTTCCCCACCCATCCTACTCTTCTTGCCATTTTGAACTCCCTAAATAAGGCCTCTGTTAGGCCGGTTTTAGACCCGAGCCAGCAAAGAGCCTTATTTCTTAGGGACTCCCAAGTTTCGGTTGTCTGTGAGGTAAGTTGCGGTACATTCATCAATATTATTGTATAGGGAGTGGCCTCTGGCGGCAGGTTCAAGCACACCTCCTCCCCATCATCCCTAACCATTGAAATTACACAGGGGTTATGCGGCAGTGGAGAGCCTCTAGGCTTAACATGGGCTGGTACTTTGTTATGCTTTCAGTTAGAAGTACTCTTACAGCCGGCGCATGCCCCGGGTGCAATTTGTGGGGTGTCGGCCTGAGAGAAATGGGCTGCCTTACCATCAGTCAATACACACCTTCGGCAGTTATTCAAAGAATTAGCAGAGCCTGCACCCTGTGCTTTACTCAATAAATCCTCAATAACAGTCCTAGCCAAAAATTTCTCTAGGGGAGCTAAAACTAACTTGTGGTGGTTTGGTGGATTATCAGGTCCCAAGTCCTCCCTCAGGACCATAGGGTCCGCAGAAATATGAGGAGTCTCATTATGGCCAAACAATTTAGTCAACGCACTGTCCAAATGCTCTAGGCGTCCACATAATAATGCAAAGTTATTGTCTATCAATTCTTTGATCCGTTCAAGAGCAGTGTCCAGGAAAGTCACACCAGCAGCAATGGTAGCGATTTTATCCTCACAGATGGTATACGATGATAAAAGAGAAACGTCCACAGTCTGTGTGCCGATGGAGCAGGTCACCACCGCGTAATCACACTGAGGTCCCTTTTGTTGTTTTGATTTGTGGGGGCCCACAGCCCTCTTACGGTTCACAGGTACCTTGGCCATCGTGCCCTCTGTAGGGAGTTTAGAGCTCCGAGTCCTAGAGGCAATGCTAGGCCCACTGGTAGTATCCATGGGTAGGGCTTTCAAATCATCATGAGCGGGATCAGGGGAAACCGGTGGCGTCCCTTGAACAGTGGGAGGCAAACAGGTTTGGGAGACACCACCAGAAGTAAGGGTACTTAGTGAGGAACGCCTCTGCAGAGATAAGGGTTCTAGGGAAAGTCGCCTCTCCGTTAATTCAATCTCATGACAAAGTAATGTTTCCGCCCTCATGATGAAGGCATCCAAAGTTCCCTTAACTCCCTTAGATTTGCTCATGATAGAATCGGGAATATGCGCCACCACCTGAACTAAGAATTACAAATCTCAAAAACAAACAGGCAAAAGGAGACACACTGCTGTACCTGGATGTAGGTAAACCTGGAATGGATGTAAGATGGCCTGTTGATAGGGGGGGCCCAGCCCAGCCTCCTTCGGGCTCAAATGGGCGTTGACGGGCCCGCCCTTGGCCCGGGCACGCCCGCGCGCGTCCCGCGCTGCGTGGGCCCTGGCCTCCTTTTGTGCACCTCCTGGCGCGCTTGATGACTTAAGCGGCGTGCGTGCCACTGGGGCTGCTGGGAAATGTAGTGCCTCACCCTCGTGGCACCGGAATCACCAGAGAGGCAGTCTACGGCTAAGCTGTGGCCTTGTCAAATGGTAAAGTCCTGAATTATGCAGTTGCAAGTAACGGGTATCAGCAGGTAAGCAAGAGCTATGCTACTCAAGAACTCTATACAGGTTATAAATGTGTCTTGTAGTATGCAGCTCTCTGTGGTTAAGCTTGGCCTGAGTAATAATGTCGGCAGTTGTTTCCTTTTCATAAATGTATACATATATATAGATAAGAGTACACAGATAAAGAAGGATCGGCTGAACTCTCTTGATCAATCTTTCCATGCCATTATTATGAATATTCTGGCTGGGGACTTTAATGCCAGCTTATACCCTGCTCATGTGGACCAACAGATGGAAGAAGTTTTGGATCAGTACAATATCTCTCCAGCCTTGTTTCCTGCTGGATCAATCAAGCAAGAGGCTAAAGCCCTGATCAAATGGTTGATGACACTGGTGTGGTCTGCTTGAACAACCATTTGATAATATTATGCCAGCAGCTGCAACATTTCAGCACAGCCTTTTGGTGGGCCCAGTTGACTATATGTTTACCCCCGCATGGCATCTTGGTCTCTTTACAGATTTTAAAGTAGCAAAATTTGATGGCAGTGATCATTGGGCCATCTCAAGTGTTCTCTGTCTTCATGAGCCAGTGGCTGTGGAGAGTCTACTTCTGTTGGAGATGTCCTACCCATGGAGGCTGGCAATTAGCTTAGATTCTGACCATCTTGAGCTTCTAGGTGATTATTAATTGTCATAAAATACTGAGGTCTTCACAGTAGGCTTAGATAACAGAATTGCTTGTTTTAATGAAATTTTAGTTAATGTGCCGTGCTGCATTGTCATTAATGTTAGAAACTGTGCATCACAGGCAAATAGTCATGTAAAAGAAGAGCTGGTTTGATCTAGCCTGACAGGAAATGCCGGGTAAGATGATCAGCCAGCCAAGCTAGGTGATACCCTGAAAGTGGTTTATCCCTGGGGTGAAAAAGGCTTGAGTCCCAATACAAGCAGTTGATTAAAGAAACAAAAACTTTTTTTAGTAAGTGGGATGAGATACAGGAGAGTATCCAATCAGGGGATCAATGGGAGGTTTGGGCAAAAGTAAAAGAGTTAGGTGGCCAGATTGGGGGGACCCTAGTCTGTATGATTCTGGAAGACACATGGACAGTGTACTTGAAAGCCTTTATTGGTAGTTTTTCCTCCCCAGTTTGGACCTCAGGCATAGCTGTTAAAGAGCCTCCCCAAATGTGGTTCTCTGTAAAAAAAGGTAAGGGCAATTATTGATAGGTTAAAACTCTCAAGAGCCACAGGCCCAGGCAACATACAGGCAGTATTAATTAAATCAAATAGCGACTGGTGGGCAAGGGGATACTCCTTTTTGGTTTTTGGGATAGCCTTAACTGTTACACACCCTCCATGAAAGGATCAATCATGAGACCCATTTTAAAAAGGGGAATGGATCAGAACTCTCACACTATAGGCTGAATAATCTTTTGGACACCTCAGCTAAGGTATTTTCTAAAATTATATTATCTAAGCTGGGGGAAGTATTGGGCTTCTGAGCATAAGGTCATTCCAATTGAGCAGGGGGGTTGTGGGATGGCCATTCAACCACAAACCCCTGTTTCACTCTGTCGACCATCATTCAGAAGGCTCTGGAAGTAAACCAGAGGCTCTGTTGGTGTTTTGTCGATTTCTGGACAGCTTTTGATTCAGTAGATAGGGACATTTTATGGAGTAAACCTGCTGCCTGGGAGCTCCCCTTGCACCTCTGTAGCATTTTGCAAACCTTACATACAGACAATTAGGCTCAGGTCATCCTAGATAAGTCAGACAGACTATCTCAGAAAATCCCAATTAATAACGGCCTTTGATAGGGGTGTGTCTTGGCCCCCTTGCTTTTTAGCCTATTTTTGGCTGACCTCCCAAGATCTTTAAACCAAGTAAGGTCCTTTTCTCCTAATGCAGGAAATCAGCACTTTTATTGCCTGCTTTATGCAGGCGACTTGGTGCAACTGGACTATACCCCAGTGGGCCTGCAGAAGAAATTACACTCCCTTGAAGCATACACTAAGCAGAATCCGTTGAAGATTAATTTAGAAAAAAACTATGTTTTGGTGTTTGGGGTTTCTATTTGCTTGGGAGGTAGAAAAAGTGGATTCTTATAAATATTTAGGCCTGACCTCTAAAAAGAACCTAAAATGGGACCTACATATGGATAGCATTAAGCAGAGGTCCTTGTTTCAAGCTAGCGGTTTGTCTAGATTTAACTGGAAATATGGATGGTTGGTCCTACTCCTTTGATGAAGGCTTACGAAGGGAAAATACCCCTTTGGGGTTGTACTGTACAGAGGGGCTTTCCTTATACTCATCCTGTGAATGTGACTGGTTGAAGGGGGTGTTCTTAGTAGGATTTTGTAGCTCCCGCCAGGTACTATGGTCCAGTGCATAAGAAGGGAATTGAAACTAACCGTTTGGAATTTTTTTACACCCTCCCGAGTTTGAAGGTTCTTCGATAAGCTCTCGGAGGACTGTGAAGTGGCTAAGGTTTCCAGACTTTGTTGGGCCGAGGTCCAAGGTACCAAAAGATAGTGGGCTAGGGAAGTAAAAAAAAATAAGGGTTCTAGAGGATTTACATCTAGAGCAAGGCACAATTGTAACCTTGTCGACCTTTCCTAGTAAACAAGCTCTGAAAGAGTCTGTGGCAAAGGTTGCCAAGGGTTTTGATTTGACGTACCTGAGAAAGAAACCTTCTATAAGCTTTTCATTAAATACTCTTGGCCTTGATACAGTATTCCCCTATCTGACACAGTTACCTGATTCTGCACTGCAGAATGATATTTTAAGAGTAAGAGAGGGTTGCAACCCTATGTATTCATCCATCAGCCAACACGCTATCATTTAGGATAATAATGGTTTTTGCCTTTGTCCCCTGAATGTAAAATGCACTTTGTTACATTTATTTGTGGATTGAGCATTTTCTATTTCTGGTAGGATTACATTTTTAAGAGCTTTGTTCTTAAAATATAGAATGGTGCAAAGGATGGATGCAATAGACCTGTTGGCCGAAATATGTTATTCAGATGTGGCAGCAGGAATTTCTTGTTTTATATGCATGATTAAACTTAGTTTCAAGGATGGGTTACAGTAGGATGGGTGGATCGGGGGGTTAGGTGGGTTTTAAGTCATTTTTACTGTACAAATTACATTTTGTTGAACCCACTGACACTTCAGCATCCAACGTCTTGTCAGATTTAGAGGCTATTCAATTGAGGCTATAAGTACAGGGTCATACTCATGTAAAGGGACACTTGTTAGATGCTATTTTTACCAGTTCTTCTTTGCTTTAGGCTTCAGATCTGATGCCCATTTCTTGAACCAATCATTTCTTGATCCCAATGGACCTTATGCTTCCTGGCCTACCATAACTCCTAAACCTATGGCCAGGGAAGACAGATGTTGGTCACAATGACATTTTGATAATTGGTCAGGAATCCTAAGTCAGCCCATTCCGTCTTTGGGCCTAGATCCACAAGCAGTCAACACTAAGATTACAGATTAGCTAACCCACTCTTTCGATCTAGCTATCCCCAAGAAGAGGAAATTTCAGAAACATAAAAAGAAGATGGCTCCCAGGTGCTCCCCCATCTTAGAGTCATAAAAAACAGTGCAAAGTTGCAGATAGGGAATGGTGAAAAAATTATGGCCAACCCCAAAAAAGGAAGTATCAGGAGACAGTTAGGATCTATCACTTAGAAATGTGATCTGCACAAGCTGCTTACTGTGGAGCTAGAATTCAGGAAGCCACTAACTCCCCTAGGGAGATGTTTAAAATTACTAAACACTTTTGGAATCTTACCCCATTGGATCTCCCTCTGAACCCTCTAATGATAAATGTAATGCCCTGGCCACCTACATTAATATTTAAATATTGGATATTTACCTCTCCTTTCAAAAGAGGAGGGAGATCCTAGGTCCGCATAGCCTGAGTCTCAATAAGGAATCAACCCACCCAACTTTTTGGAATTCCCTCCTCTCCCCTTGGATGCTTTTGCTGAATTAAATCTGTATCTACTCTTGACCACGCATCTCCAAGGATTCTTGCTCTTGCAGCCAAGACTATTTTCCTCACCTTGCTCAAAATGGTCAACCTCTTCCTGCAGAAGTGACTGGTGCCTCAACCATGGAAACACGACGTGGTGAAAGCAATTTTTAAAAAACCAACCTTGACCCTACATGTCCAGGGAATTCTCCTCCTGCTTCCAGGCATAAGCAACATGGTGGAAAAATACGTTAAGAGAAATCTATCTGAATTCCTCAAGGTCAATTCATTCCTACACCACACTCAAACTGCTTTTTGACCTAAGCACAGCACCAAAACCTCTCTGTTATCGCTGGTGGAGGAAGCAAAAAAGACACTTGATCAAGGGGCTTCAGTAGAGATTAGTATTGTGGACCTTAGCTTGGCCTATGGCACTGGGGACCACTCTACACTCTTACAGAGGTTTCATGAGGCCAATGTTAAAGGGAAAACTCTGAGTTGGATTGGCTCCTTCTTGAAGGCTAGATCCTTTCAGGTTTTTGACTTGTTACTCTGCTATTCTATGAGTTACTGTGGAGTGCTGCAAGGGTCCTCTCTTAGTCCTATATTGTTCAAAGCGCACATGCAAACTTGGGGGATATCATAGCTCCCTTTGGGATTTCCATTGTGTGCTATGTGGACGATACCCAACTTTTTTTTCACTTGCCCCAGATGTGGACTATTCAGTGAAAACTTTGGACCATGTCTGGAACGGGTGGCCAACTGGATGAATAAGTCTTGCATTCAGTTGAATGGAGCCAAAATAGAGCTTATGGTTCTCTGTAGTAGTCCCACTCCCCAAATGGCCCTTGATTGGCCGGTCCGCCTTAGTCCTCCTCCTAAACCAGCAATAAAAAGCCTGGGGTATGAGTGGAAAAAACCCTGACCATGGTAAGTCACGCTACAGAATTTTTATCTTCTTGTTTCAGATTCATGCGCATGTTGCACAAGATTCTGCCTCTTCTTCCTCAGCCCTCAAAGAGGCTGGTAGTCCAGGCTTGGATTCTTTCTTGCCTAGATTTCGGCAACTTGCTCTACTATTCTTAGGTATTCATAGGTATGAATCAACCAGAACTTGATGTTTACCAGGAAAGCTGCCTTTGATCTCAGTAAGTTTGATGGTCAGATCCATGTGCCTTAAACACCCCTCGCCTGCCGATGGATATTAACACAAACATTCAGCGGGTGTCCGTCAAATGGCTGGGCAACCCTGAATTTACATAATCCATGACCTTCATTGGCCGACGGAGTCTGTCAGAGGCGGTTCAGGCAGGCTGAAAATACATACGTTTCCCAACTTTCCACCAAGGCTGCAAAACTCATGGTGGGTGCAACCGTATGAGTGGGGATGGGACCCGCTTGTACCACAACAATTGCCAAGACGTTAGGTGCACTCACAGGGTGTGACAAAAGCTTTATTGGTCGCTGAATCTTTTCAGCGTAATGCCTTCTTCAGTGCGATAAACCAATTGACAAACAGGCACTTTGTTGGTATATATATATATATATATATTCACTGAAAAAACCATAGGTTTTAGGGACAGTTATAGTTAGTTGGACATTGCACTCTTACAAAACCCGTGAAATTCCCCCGTTATAGTTAGTTCAGCTAACTATAACTCGCGCCCCCGCAATGCACTGCTGATGACGTCACATATTACATCACTCATGACATGGTCAGTGACATCACTGATGACATCTCAAATGACATCACTGATGACATCATCCACGTGATAATCTGATGCACCTCCTCACACCCTAATATAACCTTTGATACACCCACTCTAAATTACAGACTGCCATTCGCAAAACCATAGACACTCCAACACCAATAACTACATACCCACTCACTGATTCTTAGGTCTACACACACATCCACTCACTCACCAGTACAGTCACTCATACTTACGGTCACTCAGTACAGGACTATCATATGCACTCATACTCCTATATAGACACTCAAACACTGCCACTCATCCATAGAGGTACTCACACACCTAGTCAGTCATGCAAATAATTAAACAGACTGCCATTTACTCACCTATACAGTTATACACACACCAGCTCACTTACTCATACAAATACTAGCACATTCTTACGCTCTTATGCGCTCTTATACAATCACTGATACAAGCAAACACTCATCCATACAGTCACTCTCACAATCACACACTCTCGCTTATAGCTATTTATATACGTCAACACACATATATACTGCCTTTCACATATGTAGTTACTCACACATGTACCACTGGGACATACATTAACTCACTAACACACTCTTACACACACTTACCCACCCATACAGTCTATCACAGATGCACTCTTGAAACCATCCACCCAGTGAATTACCCACTCACACATCTATGCACAGAGTCGCACACACCCCACCCACACAAACACTCAGGCACCCATACAGATACTCAGACACCCAATCAATAACTCATATAGACACTCATGTAGCTATTCACAAACCCATGCAGCCACTTACACAGCAACAGACAGACGGATACAGACACTCACCCACTTTAGTCACTAACCCATGCATTCAGTAAGATACGTTTAATCACTCACTTATAGAGTTAGTCACGCACCTACTAAATCATCCATACAGACACTTATACACCCACTCATTCTTCAATACGCCTTTCCCTATATGTATTAAAAATATTTAAACTTTACAGAAACACACAGTCACTGGATGATGTCATCAGTGATGTCATTTGAGATGTCATCAGTGATGTCATCAGTGATGTCACTGACCATGTCATGAGTGATGTAATATGTGACGTCATCAGCAGTGCATTGCGGGGGCGCGAGTTATAGTTAGCTGAACTAACTATAACGGGGGAATTTCACGGGTTTTGTACGAGTTAGTTTAAATACTTTGCAAATAGGCAATAGACTTTTAAGTACAGTAGTTACAGTTGTTGCAATGGGCAACACAATTTCAAACACAATGCAACACTGAGCTCAATGTGAATTTCTAGATAAATGCAATTAGTTACTTTATGGATTACTTTTCGAACCACAGGACTGGATCCTAGATTCAGTCCTGCGACATCTCCTGTAAACAGTTGAGTAAAAGCGTTTTGGTTACAGTAGTAATTTTTAAGGAATATTATTGTATTTTAAAAGTTGACACTTAGAAACTTTTTCACATAGAATCACCAATGTTATCCTATGGGAGGAAATTCACTTAGCAGGTAAGTAGTATTATCGTTACTTTTTCTTACTCAGTGGTGGATCCTGGATCCAGCACTGGTGCATCTCCTGTAAACAGTTGAAAGAATGCGTTTAAGTCATACAGGGAATTTTTAAGGAATATTTGTAGTTTGTGAAAATTGACACTTTGAAACTTTTCTGCTGAAAACTAGACAATGGATTCCTATGGAAGGAAATACAAGTTACTGGTAAATACGGTTAGAATGACTTTTCAGGGTCAGTGCTGGGCTAAAAGATGCAGCACTGGGTTCTCTCCTGATAACAGGTGACTAAATCGGAATTCGTACTTCGGCTGATTTTAGAGGAATATTATAAAGTTCCAAAACTCCACACTTAGAAGAATTTCCAAGTGAAACCAGTCAATGTTAGCCTATGGAAGGAAATTCAAGTTACTGGTAAGTACGGTTAAAATTACTTTTCAGGATCAGTACTGGGCTCAAAGATGCAGCACTGAGGTCTCTCCTGATAACAGGTGAGTAAATCGGAATTCGTAGTTCTGCTGATTTTAGAGGAATATGTGTATGTTTCAAAAATCGACACTTAGAAACTTTTTTCAGCAAAAAGCAGGCAATGATATCCTATGGAAGGAAATTCAAGTTACTGGTAAGTACGGTTAAAATTACTTTTCAGGATCAGTACTGGGCTCAAAGATGCAGCACTGAGGTCTCTCCTGATAACAGGTGAGTAAATCGGAATTCATAGTTCGGCTGATTTTAGAGGAATATTATAAAGTTCCAAAACTCCACACTTAGAAGAATTTCCAAGTGAAACCAGTCAATGTTAGCCTATGGAAGGAAATTCAAGTTACTGGTAAGTACGGTTAAAATTACTTTTCAGGATCAGTACTGGGCTCAAAGATGCAGCACTGAGGTCTCTCCTGATAACAGGTGAGTAAATCGGAATTCGTAGTTCTGCTGATTTTAGAGGAATATTTGTATGTCTTAAAAATCGACAGAAACTTTTTTCAGCAAAAAGCAGGCAATGATATCCTATGGAAGGAAATTCAAGTTACTGGTAAGTACGGTTAAAATTACTTTTCAGGATCAGTACTGGGCTCAAAGATGCAGCACTGAGGTCTCTCCTGATAACAGGTGAGTAAATCGGAATTCATAGTTCGGCTGATTTTAGAGGAATATTATTAAGTTCCAAAACTCCACACTTAGAAGAATTTCCAAGTGAAACCAGTCATTGTAAGCCTATGGAAGGAAATTCAAGTTACTGGTAAGTACGGTTAAAATTTCTTTTCAGGATCAGTACTGGGCTCAAAGATGCAGCACTGAGGTCTCTCCTGATAACAGGTGAGTAAATCGGAATTCGTAGTTCGGCTGATTTTAGAGGAATATTTGCACAATGGTGAAGGAAGGGGGTGGGGCCTGAGGTGACATGTCTGCAAACACGCCCTGTGGCGCGTTTTAAGTTGGAGAATTAATTCCTCCTCAATCCCGAGGGTCCCTAGGGGCCAACTAGCCCACCAGATACCTCCAGTATGTGCCAGAGAGCTGCGTTGCAGAGAGGTGTTCAGAGGCCACGCCCTTTTGCACCTCTCTGCAACGCAGCTCTGTGGCGCTTCTGGACGTACCTGGTGGGGTAGTTGGCCCTCAGGGACCCTCAGGATTGAAAGGGATTTAATTCCCCATCTTAAAACGTGCCACGGGGCCTGTTTGCACACATGTCACCTGAAGCCCCGCCCCTCCCTTCACCACTGTGCAAATGCGCCCGTGGCGTGTTTTAAGTCGGGGATTAACTCCCCTTGAATCCTGAGGGTCCCTGGGGTGCAACTAGCCCACCAGCTACCTCCATTAAGCGCCACAGAGCTGCGTTGCAGAGAGGTGTAAAAAGGGGCGTGGCCCCCTCCCCAGGCCTTAATCGGCCCCGGGGACCCCATCCCCCGGGGCATGGCCTTCTTTTTTTTAAAAATAAAACTTATGGAGGGGGGCTGCGTTGCCCCCCTCCTCAGGCCACTTATGGCCCCAGGGAACCCATCCCCCGGGGCCCGGCCTTTTTAAAAAAAAAATGTTTATTTCATTTTGGGGAGGGGGGCCGCGTGGCCCCCCTCCTGGGCCACTTGTAGCCCCAATCCCCCCACGGTCCCGCCGGCTCCCCGCGTCCCTCGGGAGCCGGCATTGCTTTTCCACATGGGGAGCTGCTAAGATGCAGCTCCCCGTGTGGAAAAGCAATTTGCTTTGAATTTTGGAAGAGAGAGCAGGTTTCCTGCTCTCTGTTCCAAAAACCAAAACAGTTTGCTATGACAGGACGGGAGCCGCGAGGCTCCCGTCCTGTCATAGCAACTACAGTGTCCCGGGGGTAGGCACCCCGGGACACTGCAGGAGCTGGCCCTGGGGGTGGCGGTCCCCAGGGCCACCACAGGCTCCAGGAGGGGGCCGCGCAGCCCCCTCCCTTCAATTGCACAGCCCCGGGGAGGTGGTGGTCCCCGGGCTTCGGGGTCCGAAACGGACCCCCACATTTGTTTTCTAAGTGCCCCGGGAGGTGGCTGTCTCGGGGCGTGTGGGGGCTGTAGCCCCCCACACAGGTGATTATTTTTAAAAAAAAGAAGCCCCGGGGGAGAGCCCTCCTGCACCATTTTTTATTTAAAGCCCCAGGGGGTGGCGGTCCCCGGGGCTTGGGGGGCCTTAGAGGCCCCCCACATAAAACATAAACCCACCCCCGCATGCCCCCGGGACTTGGGCCACCCGGGGGCAAAATAGCATCGAGGCGCTTTGATTTTTTTTTTTATCGGCAGGATCCGCGCACCCTAAGCACATCCCGCTGATTTAAAAAAAAATGCTTTTTTCTGCCCAGGGGGTCCTTGTGGGACCCCCTGAGCAGACCTAGGGTTCTACCCTGCCCCCTTTTTGCACTTTGCGCACTTGTTTCTGTCCCTCGGTTCTACCGAGGATAAAATGGCTGCCAACACTTCCTGATTTGGAGTGTTGACAGCCACTTGACAGCCAATTAGCATGCAGCTCGTGATCGGGAGGGTACGCGGACCCTACTCGGCCATAGATATATATGTGACTTTACTTTTGATTTTCTCAGGAACTACTGAACGGATTTACACCATTTAAGCAAAAGGCACGACCCTGAACCAAGGGCTACCTCTTTGCCAAATTTGGTGTAATTCTGTTCAGCAGTTCGGGCTGTAGCTGCGACTAAAGGTGCCTATGGAAAAATGAATGGGGAAAACACGTTTTGGGAACCCCCTTTTTTCTCGGCCCCCGCTTGACGAAACACCCCGAGACTTTCAGGATAGGAGCGGACCGGAGCGCCCCAACAAGTTGGAAGCTTTTGCGAAGATTCGTCAACCGGCGCCAACGTTATTGCAAATAGAATGTTGCGGATTTCCTATGGAAAATAGGTCCTAACTATAACTATCTACTGGCGACCGCCAGTAGATAATATATATATATATATATATATATATATATATATATATATATATATATCCAGACACAATCCTACTCCACACCGGAAGAAGGCACGCACTCGAGTCTGATGGAATAAGGCTTCTTTTATTTCATCGGGTCTTCCTCGACCCCGCAACTGAAGAGACACGTTTCGGCTGTCACAGAAGCCTTTCTCAATCTGGCGAACACCATATACATGCAAACACTTATAGCCCGTCCCCCTCATAGGCATAAAAGAAAATACTAAACATAGAAGAAAGTATTTCCGTAGTGCAGTGTAACATTTTACACATATCGCAATGCTCAGAGACTACCATATCATTGAAAGCTTTGGCTGCTGAAGCATGATATTAGTAAAAAACATACCCATGCGAAATGCAACATATTTTAGTGCAAATTAAATGTGTGGTGCATAAATAGCCAACATTGCCACTGATGATACACTTGAGCCTCTTAACCAGAACACGGAAAAATACATGTTGAATGCCTATGGGTAGGGCTAATACTAAAAAACACAACAGTGTGTTTATGTGCACTCCAAAATACGGCACTCACCCCTTCAGGAAATAATGCCTGAGTAAGATAAAAATGCATTTGAAAGTGAAAATTAAAATGATAATGTGCTGCGTACACCATTTGTAACATTTATGCGAGACCACTTTTATCTTAAATGCAGACAAGGCTGACGGTGACATTATTGCTGAGCTTGCTCTCTGACCTTTGTTTGTGCAACACTACGTCATGAAGCTTTATAGAGAGCCTGATGTATGTCGCTCCCCTAAACATGCTGAATAGATTATGGCAATATCGTCTGGGGCTAATGTGTAAGCTGAGAGGCTAAAGACAAGAAGTGTGTGCATTACAGGCAGAAATGTCAGCCTCCATGGTATCGTTTGGAAACCTACAATAAACTACTAGCCCCATAATGCCCCTGGATGCGTCATTCAAATACCGAGGTTCGTAGGCCTCTCAAAAGCATAGTAGCAAGTATTTCAGCACAAGACTAACGTAAACTCGGAGCAAACAATGGACACTCCAGTCTCTGAGGGAACACATTAAAGGTGTTTAAAACTCCCCATGAGCGGCGTCTTCACTTGAGGGCACCTCATTGTTTGGATTTTAGCGGCTTGCCTAGCCGTGAAAATGCCCCGCCTCTACCTATGCGGATCCGGCAATTAGGTAGACTAATTCGCCAAGGAACGGGTTGTTCCGTGTTGAAGGACTTGGAATTAACAGTGGTGTAGGTCTCTGATCCCCATCAAACCCACTGGTAAAAACTTTGAACAATTAGTGGGGCTCGGCACCCAGCAAGTACCAGCATGCACGTTTGCATACGCCCACTGGGGGCGGGACTTGGAAATATTATCAGGTGTTCCTCTTGTGCTCTTTTTCTTCAGCCCGTGAACAAGGTCACAGAGGGGCTGATTCCGATTCGGGCAGGAAATCTCTCCGACCGAGCCAGACCCGGAGAGATTTCCGACCGAATCGGACCCATGCACCCGACCGAACGAGTACGATGCGCACGTATGCCATCGGACTCGATTCGGTCGGACTCCCATTGAAGTCAATGGGAGCCTGTCGTACAACGCGTACGTGGGCTCCCATTGACTCAATGGGTGTGAGGCGGACAAGGGCGCCCCCTACAGCTTGTACGTGGTGAAGCAACTCGCGCCGTACATGCACAGGTAGGGGGGACCCATGGGTCCCCCTGTGTGCGACTCACGCGGCTACGCGTACAGGGGGGTCCGACACGGACCCCCAAAGTACGGCTCCGACTGCTCTTTGGAGCCGGAGTGCGCGGCTCGGTCGGACTGCTCGCGGCGCGCATCGTACTTAACCCGGCCGGGGAACGTCTCCATTGCGCGGTGCAAGTCGAGTCCGAGCGAGTCGGTCGGTGCGGTTAGACCTGGGAACGAGTCAGTCGGAGCGGTCGGGACGCCCGGACGAGTCGGTCGGCGATTTCGCATTGTACTCGCTCGCCCGGATGCGCGTACGAATCGGTCGGGAAATAGGGCTCCGAATCGGATCCGGTTAATCCGAATCTGATTCGGAGCCCTACCGGCCGAGATCGGAATCGGCCCCAGAGTGTTTGAAATGCGTTGGGCATTTTAAGAAAGTGATGTGGAAAGGGAGACTACAACACTGGAGTCTTCAATTAAAGGTGTTTAAAACTCCCCATTAACAGCATGAGAAAAAAACAAAAAGAAAATCTCATAATCAATTTATCAGACTATACCCTGAACCAACATGAACAAAATGTATTGAATAAAGGACTCTCCTTTTGCCCTGAGCGACACTATGATCATGTCGATACCAGAGTGGACATATACAAAAAAGTAAATAAATATGTGGCCACTGCTGGTGGGGCGATGAGGTCCTCTTGTGTCCTGAGGACCTCAGGACACAAGTGGACTTCATCCTCCGAGCAGCAGTGTGCCAGAAGCCGTGTTTGCAGCGTGGTGTAAAAAGGGACGTGGCCTCGGAACACCTCTCTGCAACACAGCTCTGAGGCGCTTACTGGAGGTACCTGGTGGGCTACTTGGCCCCCAGGGACCCTCAAGATTCAAGGGGACTTAATCCCCCAACTTACAATGTGCCAGGGGGTGCCTTTGCACAGTGGTGCAGGCAGGGGGCGGGGCCTGATATAACAAGTTAGCAATCCTGCTGTGTGGGACTTACTGGAGGTTATAAAAGGGGTAGTTGTCCCCCAAGGTTGACATTGGGGGCTAACTATCCCTCCTGTTTCCTTCGCTAAATCCCACACAGTGAGATTGCTAAAAGGTGTTTGGAGGCCAGGCTCACCTTTCTCCACTACTCTGCAAATGTGACTGCTATGTTATAGTTAGAACTTAGAATTTAAAAAACCTTTGAAATTCACTGAAAAAACTATAGATTTCAGGCACGTTAAAGTTAGAAATTAGCATTTAAATAACCTTAGAAATTCACTGAAAAAACCATAGGTTTCAGGGACGTTATAGTTAGTTGGACATTTCACTTGTACAAAACCAGTGAAATTCCGCCGTTATAGTTAGTTCACCTAACTATAACTCGAGCCCCCGCAATGCACTGCTGATGACGTCACATATTACATCATTCATGACATAGGAAATCCGCGACATTCTATTTGAAATAACTCTCTTGCCGGTTGACGTATCTTCGCGAAATTTTCAAACTTCGTGGGGCGCTCCGGTCCGCTCCTACCCTGAAAGTCTCGGGGTGATACTTCAAGCGGGGGCCGAGAAAAAAGGGGGGTCCCAAAACGCGTTTTCCCCATGCATTTTCCCATAGGAAACTTTAGTCACGGCTACAGCCCGAACTGCTGAACGGAATTACACCAAATTTGGCAAAGAGGTAGTTCTTGGTTCAGAAAGAACCCTTTTTGTTAAATGGTGTAAATCCGTTCAGTAGTTGCTGAGAAAATGAAAAGTAAAAAGTTAGTGATATCTAGGGACGAGTAGGGTCCGCGTACCCTCCCGATCACGAGCTGCATGTTAATTGGCTGTCAGCTGGCTGTCAACATTCCGATTCAGGAAATGTCGGCAGCCATTTTGTCCCTCGGTAGAACCAAGGGACAGAAACAAGTGCGCAAAGCGCACAAAGGGGGCAGGGTAGAAACACCCTGACCCCCTAGGTTTGCTCAGGGGGTCCCACAAGGACCCCTGGGCAAAAAAAAAATAATTTTTTAAAAATCGGCAGGATGCGCTTAGGGTGCGCGAATCCTGCCGAAAAAAAAATCGAAGCGCCTCCCGCAGCCCCGGGGACCACCACCTCCCGGGGCTTTTTTACATACATTATTAAACCTGTGTGGGGGGCTCCAGCCCCCACACGCCCGGGGACCACCACCTCCCGGGGCACTAAACATTTTAATATGGGGGTCCGTTACGGACCCCAGAGCCCCGGGGACCACCACCTCCCCGGGGCTGTGTACTGAATGGGAGGGGGCCGCGCGGCCCCCTCCTGGAGCCCTTGATGGCCCTGGGGACCACCACCCCCAGGGCCGGCTCCTGCAGTGTCCTGGGGTGCCTACCCTCGGGACACTGTAGTTTGCTATGGCAGGACGGAGCCTCGCGGCTCCCGTCCTGCCATAGCAAACTGCTTTGGATATTGGAAGAGAGAGCAGGAAACCTGCTCTCTCTTCCAATATCCAAAGCGATTGCTTTTCCACATGGGGAGCAGCATGTCAGCTGCTCCCCATGTGGAACAGCAATGCCGGCTCCCAAGGGACGTGGGGAGCCGGCGGGACTGTGGGGGATTGGGGACCCCCCACAGTCCCCAACGGAGAGGGCCAGCCCCAGGGGATGGGGTCCCCGGGGCAAGTAGTGGCTCGGGAGGGGGCCACGCGGCCCCCTCCCCAAAAAAGAGGAAAATTTAAAAAAAAAATGGAAAAGCCGGCCCCGGGAGATGGGGTCCCCAGGGCCTTAAAATGCCCAGAGGAGGGGGGCCACGCTGCCCCCCTCAAAAAAATAAATATAGAGGCCATGCCCCGGGGGATGGGGTCCCCGGTGCCAATACAGGCCCAGGGAAGGGGGCCACGCGGCCCCCTTCCCCGTTTTTTTTTTTTAAAGGTAATTTAAAAAGGTGTAAGGCCCTGGGGGATGGGGTCCCCAGGGCCCAAAAAAAGAAAAAGGAAGGGGGCCACACAGCCCCCCTTCAGGGAGAAAAAAAAAACGATCGGGCCCGCAGGCCCCGCCCCTTCCTTCACCACTCTGCAAACGCGCCCCTGGCGCGTTTGCAGAGGGGGAACGAATTCCCCTTGAATACTGGGGTCCCTGGGGCCAACTAGCCCACCAGGTACCTCCAGTATGCGCCAGGGGCTGCCTTGCAGAGAGGTGTACAGAGGCCACGCCCCTTTTACACCTCTCTGCAACGCAGCTCTGTGGCGCTTTTGGAGGTATATGGTGGGCTAGTTGGACTCCGGGGACCCTCAGGATTCAAGGGGACTTAATCCCCCAACTTAAAACGCGCAACGGGGCGCGTTTGCACAGTGGTGAAGGGAGGGGCGGGGCTTCAGGTGACATGTGTGCAAACAGGCCCCGTGGCGCGTTTTAAGATGGGGAATTAAATCCCCTTCAATCCTGAGGGTCTCTGGGGGCCAACTAGCCCAACAGGTACATCCAGAATGCGCCACAGAGCTGCGTTGCAGAGAGGTGTAAAAGGGGTGTGGCCTCTCTACACGTCTCTGCAACACAGCCCCCTGGCGCATATTGGAGGTTCCTGGTGGTCTAGTTGGCCCCTAGGGACCCTCAGGATTCAAGGGGACTTAATCCCCCAATTTAAAACGCGCCACGGGGCGCATTTGCAAAGATGTCACCTCAGGCCCCGCCCCCTCCCTTCACCATTGTGCAAATATTCCTCTAAAATCAGCCGAAATAGGAATTCCGATTTACTCACCTGTTATCAGGAGAGACCTCAGTGCTGCATCTATCAGCCCAGTACTGATCCTGAAAAGTAATTTTAACCGTACTTACCGGTAACTTGAATTTCCTTCATAGGCTAACATTGACTGGTTTCACTTGGAAATTCTTCTAAGTGTGGAGTTTTGGAACTTTAAAATATTCCTCTAAAATCAGCCGAAATACGAATTCCGATTTACTCACCTGTTATCAGGAGAGACCTCAGTGCTGCATCTTTCAGCCCAGTACTGATCCTGAAAAGTAATTTTAACCGTACTTACCGGTAACTTGAATTTCCTTCATAGGCTAACATTGACTGGTTTCACTTGGAAATTCTTCTAAGTGTGGAGTTTTGGAACTTTAAAATATTCCTCTAAAATCAGCCGAAATCCGAATTCTGATTTACTCACCTGTTATCAGGAGAGACCTCAGTGCTGCATCTTTCAGCCCAGTACTGGTCCTGAAAAGTAATGTTAACCGTACTTACCAGTAACTTGAATTTCCTTCCGTAGGCTAACATTGACTGGTTTCACTTGGAAATTCTTCTAAGTGTGGAGTTTTGGAACTTTAAAATATTCCTCTAAAATCAGCCGAAATACGAATTCCGATTTACTCACCTGTTATCGGGAGAGACCTCAGTGCTGCATGTTTCAGCCCAGTACTGATCCTCAAAAGAAATTTTAACCGTACTTACCGGTAACTTGAATTTCCTTCATAGGCTAACATTGACTGGTTTTCAGCAAAAAAGTTTCAAAGTGTTGATTTTCACAAACTACAAATATTCCTTAAAAATCGCCTGTATGACTTAAACGCATTCATTCAACTGTTTACAGGAGATGCACCAGTGCTGGATCCAGGATCCAACACTGAGTAAGAAAAAGTAACGATAACAGTTTTTACCTGCTAAGTGAATTTCCTTCCATAGGATAACATTGGTGATTCTATGAGAAAAAGTTTCCAAGTGTCAACTTTTAAAATACAATAATATTCCTTAAAAATCACGACTGTAACCAAAACGCTTTTACTCAACTGTTTACAGGAGATGTACCAGGACTGAATCTAGGATCCAGTCCTGTGGTTAGAAAAGTAATCCATAAAGTAACTAATTGCATTTAACTAGAAATTCACATTGAGCTGAATGTTGCATTGTGTTTGAAAATGTGTTGCCCATTGCAACAACTGTAACTACTGTACTTAAAAGTCTATTGCCTATCTGCAAAGTATTTAAACTAAAGTAATTCATTAAGAGAAAGTATTTTTTGTAATGTAATGTATAATGTAATTACAATGTAATTTAAAAAATAAAATATGTAAAAAAAAATTGTTTCTAAAAATGTACTAAATCAGTATGAAAAAAATTAATATAACAATTAATACATTTAAAAATTGTCATTTACAAAACCTTTGAAATTCACTAAAAAAAACGTAGGTTTCAGGCACGTTATAGTTAGAAATTAGCATTTAAAAAACCTTTGAAATTCACTGAAAAAACCATAGGTTTCAGACACGTTATAGTTACAAATTAGCATTTAAAAACCTTTGAAATTCACTGAAAAAACCATAGGTTTCAGACACGTTATAGTTACAAATTAGCATTTAAAAAACCTTTGAAATTCACTGAAAAAACCATAGGTTTTAGGGACAGTTATAGTTACTTGGACATTGCACTCGTACAAAACCCGTGAAATTCCCCCGTTATAGTTAGTTCAGCTAACTATAACTCGCGCCCCGCAATGCACTGCTGATGACATCACATATTACATCACTCATGACATGGTCAGTGACATCACTGATGACATCACTGATGACATCTCAAATGACATCACTGATGACATCATCCACGTGATAATCTGATGCACCTCCTCACACCCTAATATAACCTTTGATACACCCACTCTAAATTACAGACTGCCATTCGCAAAACCATAGACACTCCAACACCAATAACTACATACCCACTCACTGATTCTTAGGTCTATACACACACATCCACTCACTCACCCGTACAGTCACTCATACTTACGGTCACTCAGTACAGGACTATCATATGCACTCTTACTCCTATATAGACACTCAAACAACGCCACTCATCCATAGAGATACTCACACACCTAGTCAGTCATGCAAATAATTAAACACACTGCCATTTACTCACCTATACAGTTATACACACACCAGCTCACTTACTCATACAAATAGTAGCACATTGTTACGCTCTTATACAATCACTGATACAAGCACACAATCATCCATACAGCCACTATCACAATCACTCACTCTTGCTTATAGCTATTTATATACTCCAACACACATATATACTGCCTTTCACATATGTAGTTACTCACACATGTACCACTGGGACATACATTCACTCACTAACACACTCTTACACACACTTACCCACCCATACAGTCTATCACAGATGCACTCTTGAAACCATCCACCCAGTGAATCACCCACTCACACATCTATGCACAGAGTTGCACACACCCCTCCCACACAAACACTCAGGCACCCATACAGATACTCAGACAAGCATTCAATAACTCATATAGACACTCATTTAGCTATTCACAAACACATGCAGCCACTTACACAGCAACAGACAGACGGATACAGACATACACCCAGTTTAGTCACTAACCCATGCATTCAGTAAGATACGTTAAATCACTCACTTATAGAGTCAGTCACGCACCTACTAAATCATCCATACAGACACTTACACACCCACTCATTCTTCAATACGTCTTTTCCTATATATTTTAAAAATATTTAAACTTTACAGAAACACAGTCACTGGATGATGTCATCAGTGATGTCATTTGAGATGTCATCAGTGATGTCATCAGTGATGTCACTGACCATGTCATGAGTGATGTAATATGTGACGTCATCAGCAGTGCATTGCGGGGGCGCGAGTTATAGTTAGCTGAACTAACTATAACGGGGGAATTTCACGGGTTTTGTACGAGTGCAATGTCCAAGTAACTATAACTGTCCCTAAAACCTATGGTTTTTTCAGTGAATATATATATATATATATACACCACCAATTTGTCTGTGGTAGAGCGCTCTATCTCACAGAGGGTGCCGGTGTTGAGGGTGGACTGCCCCTCGTGATAATTATTATTCACAAAAATATCCAACCAAGGATTCACCACACACCATGGGAATCTATTTCAATCTTTTATTTGCAAACGTGCAAAATGTCCCACTTCCACCACCTATGGGTTTCAACCCCGCCGGGTCTTGTTCACGGTAATGTGAGTCCATCTTTTATTTCTCCTTATATAGTCCTGGCCCATTTGCGCCCACTATGAGGCATTATGGGACATGTAGTTTTTCAAGTTCAGGTTATATTCTTTGAATATATTGTTGTAAGTATTTACAATGTCCATACTGGGTATTCTGTGAGTATTTCAATATACTAGATGTTAATGTTTACATTGTTACTATTTTTAACACCAATAATAGCAGCGATTTTTTCGCATTAAACATGGTACCTTGTATTCGTAGATGTTACATTATGCCATTTTAAACTTTGATTAGTGCACAAACTTTTATATCTCCACAGTAAATTGGGGGAAATCACATCAATGGATATGTATCAGTTTAGTACTGTTATTGTAGAATATAACATTGTTATGAATCCTTATGGCTATGAAATGAAATGAAAATTGTACTTGTAAAGCGCACTTATACCCCCAAAGGGGTGTCCTGGCGCTGTATGCATACCGCTGTGGAACCCTTCCTGGCTTTTCCCTGTGAAATGTCCACTCCGGGCACCCCCAGGGTGAAGCCAGGCATCCCAGCGCTGTTGGGGCCGTTGTGGAGATTAAGCAAGCTATTGCCCAGAGTTGCAGAGTGGGACCCATGATTAGAATAGGCACCGAGGCGAGAATTATCAGGTCCGAGGAAATTGAGCCCAAGACCCGCCGAGGCGGGAATTGAACCCTGGTCCCGGGCCAAATCTCTGCATCAGGGTCTGCCGCTCTAACCATTGAGCCACACTTCTCCACTATGTGCCTCTTTACTTCCCAATTGCTTTTCTGGCATAACTTCTATTAGTTCTATTTATTGTTTTGTGATTCCCTCTAAAAATTGTTTCTCTTCTTTGCACACAATCGTTGGTCCTCTGTATTTGTTATTATTTTGCTTTCTTATGGCTAGTCCTGGTACATGTATCGATGTTAATGTATGAGTATCTATACTTCTTCTGTTTTAGTTCATCTGGCTTCATAGATATATGCACATTTCTTCATCCCCGTTTAGTCCATGTGGGGTCTTTGTCCTGAATCTAATAATTATCCTTGATTCTAGTCTTCTTAATTTGAGGGTTCTGTTTCCACCTCTCTCGTGTTTCGGTATTGTTACTAGTCCGAAGTACCAGATGTTCTGTCGGTATCCGTTGTGATGCGTTACCATGTGTTTCGCAATTGCGTAGGACATGTCCCCATTTTGGATAGCTCGAAAATGCTCCAACATTCGTTTTCTTAGGGGGCATATTGTACTGCCTATGTCCCGCATTCCACAGTGGCATTCAATCACATACACTACGTACGTTGATTCACATGTTATTTTTTCATCAATCCGGAATAATTTACCCCTGAAGTCCACCATTTCTTTGACATTTTTGCATATTCTGCAGGCCTTGCATTTGGTGCATTGTATGAAGCCATTTTGTAGATTTTACAACCAGTTTTTCTTCGGGTTTGCTGAGAAATAGCTTTTAACTAGTTTGTCTCTCAATGATGGTACTTTGCGGTATGTTACACTTGGTCTTTCTGCTATTATGTTACCAATATCTGGATCTTGTTTGAGGATGTTTGAATGTTTTTTCAGGATATCTGTGATCTTATGATTTTCCTTGCTCTATGTAAGTGTTAATCTGATTGCTTTGTCCTCCTTCTTTTGCTTTCCCTCTTTGCCACTCATGAGGGTAGATATTCTCAACATCTGTCTTGCCTTCTCTTTCCCTTCCTTCACATCTCAATATTTATATCCTCTTTGAAGGAATCTGGTTTCAGTTTCCTGAAATGTTTTTTCCATTACCAAGTCATTCGAGCAATTCCTTCTCATCCTTATGAATTCCCCATAAGGGATGCTCTTTTTCAGCTGTTGTGGGTGGAAGCTCTCACCATGCACTATGCTATTAGTTGCCGTAGGTTTTCTGTTTATTTTGCTTTCAATTTAATTGTTTTCAATATACACTGTAACATCTAAGAATTGTATTTCTTTGTTACTGATGTTATGTGTAAATTGTAGGCCTTCAGTGTTGTCATTCAGAATTTGCATATATTCGGTGAATTCTTCCTTACTGCCGGTCCAAATCAAAAACAGGTCATCTATAAATCGCAACCACAGTGCGACATTTGCTGTCCAGTACTTAGTCCCGGCAACAGAATAGATATATTCCCTGACTTAGTGGTGTCTGACTTAGAAAATATGGATAAAATATGCAATGCAAATGGAAAAGAGAATCTATCAAAGGCTGAAAGGCAAGCACGTGAACATCTTATGGATAAAGAAGAATTGATAATAAAGCCCGCCAACAAGGGGGAGGGATGTGGTGCTGCTAAACAAAGATGACTACATCAAAGAAGCCATGAGACAACTGAATGACACAAAACTAATGAGAAACCCATTGAATGATCTGACTCTGGAAATGGAGGCAAAAATAGACAAATGGTATCGAAAGGGATTGTTATCAGAGGATGAAAAGTCCTTTTTAATCAATGACAGCCCAGTAATGCCAACTATTTCCTACCTAAAGTTCACAAAACCTTAAGAGATCCCCCGGGGAGGCCAATAATTTCAAGCTGCAATTTGTTATATGAGCATCTTTCTGAATATGTGGACTTCTATTTGGCACCACTGGTAATGAATTTAAGCTCCTATATTAAGTACACTGGAGACTTCCTGCGGTCATTAACAAATACGGATTGGCAGGAAGGATACCATCTAGCAACTATAGATTTGGTGTCCCTTTACACCTCAATTAGTCATGAAGTGGGTTTAAATGCTATCAGCTACTTCTTAAAGCAAAGAAATATACAGGAGATAAAACACACCAGGATGCTCACTGAGATGATTGAACTATGCCTCAGAAACAACCTCTTTCGGTTTAACAATCAAATCTACTCCCAAACATGCGGGACCACAATGGGAGTTTCCTTCTCTCCAAGCTATGCTAACCTCACTATGGGGTGGTGGGAAAAAATAATTGCTTGGAGAGAAGAGAATGAGGCCCACACAGCAAATGTCGCACTGTGGTTGCGATTTATAGATGACCTGCTTTTGATTTGGACCGGCAGTAAGGAAGAATTCACCGAATTCACCGAACATATTCAAATTCTGAATGACAACACTGTAGGCCTACAATTTACACATAACATCAGTAAAAAAGAAATACAATTCTTAGATGTTACAGTGTATATTGAAAACAATCAAATTGAAACCAAAATATACAGAAAACCTACGGCAACTAATAGCATACTGCATGGTGAGAGCTTCCACCCACAACAGCTGAAAAAGAGCATCCCTTAAGGGGAATTCATAAGGATGAGAAGGAATTGCTCGAATGACTTGGAAATGGAAAAAAACATTTCAGGAAACTGAAACCAGATTCCTTCAAAGAGGATATAAATATCGAGATTCGGTGCTATGGCAGGGTCTGAGGCCATACTGCAAGGAGTCAAGGATTTCATTGCACTTTACGTTTCCAGTTAGGATAGAATTGATGTGGGATCGGGCAAAAATGTTCTAGCTTGGAGGCATCGAGAGTCTGTTTTTTGACCAGTGAACAACCTTGGCATGTTTCCACAGTGCGGGAACCACTGCTAATGACAGGGACAGATTTATCAATTCACAGAAAATAGGTAAAAGCTGGGGTAGAAACTTCTGGAACTGGTCCGGTTTAAGTGGGTCAGCTTGTGAGCCCGATTTTATTTTATTACAGAGGGTGCTCAATTCTTCATGGGATAGTGCCAGGTAGGATAGTAATTAAGGAACAGAATTAGTTAGAGCCTCAGGACCTCCATAAGCGATAGTGGGGGCGAAGGTTTTATAGATACTCTCAACCGTCTTAACAGAAAAGGTGGCTACAGCCTCCCATTGAGTGTCCGAGGTAATTGTAGGCTCGCCTGCTGAGGAGGGGTTTCTGAGGTATTTTAGCAGGGAGAAAATGCTTTTAGCGGGATTGCTGCTATTTTAATTTTTTTCAGCTCTCGATTTACGGATGAGTTTATGATTGGCCTTAATGGCTGAACGATATTGTGTCTTGAGGGCAGGATCATAGAAACATCTCCAGGCATGTTCCAGTACCTTGTAGTTTTTTCACCTGGGTCAGAGACTCATTAAACCAAGGACTGGCCTGTGGTTTGCGACAATAAGTATATTTGGTGGGAATGCATTTGTCAAGAGTATGCATAATCCATTGGTGGAGAAGGCTGCTTTTTACTTCTGTATCAAAGGGCAATTTAGGCATCTGAGTAAGTAGGAGACCCCAAAAATGATTAGCGTTCAGCTTGTTCCAGGGGCATTTCACAATAGGATTGGGGTGGACGCACAATGATGGGTCTTCACCATTTAACGTCATAGAAATTAGAAAGTGGTCCAACCTGGCAATAGGGAGAGGTGAGCCAACTTTTAAAGATGGTATGTTCGTGAACACCGGGTGTAGGGGTGTCCAGCTGAATGTGTAATGCTGGGGACGCATTGTACTAGTTGACAGGCTGCGAGATCTTCCAAAGAATTGGCAATCTCACTGTCTTGGCCGGCCTCCATGTGGGTATGAAGATCCCCACAATATTGAAGTCAGCAGAATTGGTCATCAGTACACCAACTACATTGGTTAGCGCTTCCCTATAATTTTTCGACGGGCCAGGAGGGCGATAGATGAGCAGTCCAGTTAGGGTAAAATTGCAGTTCAGTGCAAATTTAAAGAGGCCACTTTCACAGTCAGAAATAGTCTGTCTAGTAAGACTACAAGAGTAGCAGGTTTTAAATATAATAGTGATGCCCCCTCCTCTACTACATATTCTATTAAGTTTTTTCATGGTATAGCCTTGAGGAAGGGCAAACAGCGGCTCAGATTCAGTATCAGGGGTAAGCCAGGTCTCTCTTCAAAAAAGAATGTCAGGTACCTCATCTTGAATCAGATCAAACACTTCTGCATAGTTTTTTACCAATGAGCGGCAATTAAGGCTAAGAAATTTGAAGGTATGGGAGGGAAGTGTCGCAATATGGCTGCCTATACCAATTTTAAACTCACATTGTCCACAGCAGAAGGGACGCTCTGCTGGAACCCAGGCCTTGTTGGTACATGGATTCATCTGGGTTCTCAAGGAAAGGAGCTCCTCATGAGAGTAAACCTGCCTGTAGATGTCCAAAAGGACAGAGTGCCTGGTGTATGGTGATGTCCATGCACGGATGGGCACAGACGGGCTTGACTTTGGCACACCAGCAGCACACCTGCTGCGCACATCCACTGTGTGTACACGCTCCAGCCTGCATAAAGTAGCCAGGGCGCACACCTGAATCCTCCCAAGCTTGCGTCTGATTGGGCAAGGCCACCCAATCAGAGTGATGAAAGTGCCATAGCAGGAAGCGCAAAGACAAGTTCAAAAATTTAAACTAGCGGTCGCATGTAGTGCACATAGAAGGCCAGCAGATACTCACACACAATAGAGCCTCTATCTGTTCCAAGTAAGTTGGGTACACATGGAATCAGTGCATCTGCACTCCGGCCTGCATAAAGTAGCCAGGGGGCACAACTGGCTCCTCCCGAGCTCACGTCTGATTGGGCAAGGCCACCCAATCGGGAGCCCGTGCTTCATTTAAAAAAAAAAGTACGGCTGGATTCATGGACCCATCGCAAATCCCACCAAAAATAATTAGAAAAATGCTTTTTGTGACCCTGGGGTCCCTATGGGCCCCCCTGAGCAGGCCTAGGGGGTTAGTGTGTTTCTACCCGGCCCCCTTTTCTTGTTTTAACATTTTTTTACCTTTTTTGTTGTGACTCGGTTGAGCCGAGTCACAAGATGGCTGCCAACACTTCCTGGTTTGAAGTATTGCCAGCCAATCAGATTGCAGGCACGAGACCGGGAGGGTTTGCGGATCCTCTGCATCCCCACTAGGATATCTGAGAAATATTTACAATTCTCAAGAACTTTACACCATTTAACAAAATTTGCTTTCTGAACCAAGAGCTACATTTTAGCCTAATATGGTGTAATTCTGTTTGGCATTTCAGGCTGTAGCCATGTCTAAAGTTTCCTACGGAAATTAACATGGAGAAAATGTGTTTAGGGACCCCCCTTTTTCTCCTCCCTCGCTTGACGAATCACCCCAAAACTTTTAACACAGCAGCTTATCTGACCACCCCATTAATTTTGAAAATTTTGCAAAGATTCGTCAAACGACGCCAAAGATATTGGCAAATCAAAAAACACTTTTCCTATGGAAACTAGGTCCTAACTATAGCTACCTACTGGCAACAGGCAGTAGGTAATATATATATATATATATATATTCACTGAAAAACCATAGGTTTCAGGGACGTTATAGTTACAAATTATCATGTTAAAAACCTTTGAAATTCACTGAAAAAACCATAGGTTTCAGGGACGTTATAGGTACTTGCACATTTCACTCGTACAAAACCATAGAAATGTGGCCGATATAGTTAGTTGAGCTAACTATAACTCACGCCCCCACAATGCACTGCTGATGACGTCACATATTACATCATTCATGACATGGTCAGTGACATCACTGATGACATCTCAAATGACATCACTGATGACATCACTGATGACATCATCCTCGTGAAAATCTGATGCACCTCCTCATACCTTAATAAAACCTTTGATACACCCATTCTAAAATACAGACTACCATTTTTGAAACAATACAGACACCAATACCAGTTACTACATACGCACGCACTGATTCCTAGGTCTACACACACATCCACTCATTCACCCATAAAGTCACTCATACATGCAGTGACTCATCAATCAATACAACACTATTATAGGCACTCATACACCTATACAAATGCTCACACACCACCACTGATCCAGAGTTACTCACACATCTAGTCAGTCATGCAAAGAATCAATCACACTTCTATTTACTCAGCTATACAGTTATACACACACAACCTCACTTATTCATAGTGATATTAACATATACTTACTCTCTTATACAATCACTGATACAAGTACACACTCATCTATACAGCACTCTCACAATCACTGACTCTCATGTATAGTCATTTATATACTCCAACTCTCTCATGCACTGCGTTTTACATATTTAGTTACTTGGACATGTAGCACTGAGATATCCATTCACTCACCAACACACCCATACACACACTCACCCACCCATACAGCTGTTTCCACATGCACTCTTGAACCCATATACCCAGTGAATAAAAAACTCACACATCTATGCACAAAGTCACACACCTCCCACCCACTCACACACACACTCAGGTACCCATACAAATACTCAGGCAACCAATCAATAACCCATATAGACACTCATGTAGCTACTCATCAACCAATGCAGCAGCTTTCACAGCAATAGACAGACTGATACAGACATTCACACAGTTTAGTCACTAACACATGAATTCAGTAAGATACATTTAATCACTCACTTATACAGTCATTCACACACCTACTAAATCTTCCATCCACACACTTATACAGCCACTCATTCTACAATATACCTTGGCCAATATATTTATAATATCTATCCACATATACCCCTGAAAAGGACTCAGGGTAGGGAACAAGAGGCGCGGGGTACTAGGAGAGGCAGCCTCCAACATGCAATGTTTACCACAAGAAACCTCTCCTAGTTCAGTGACCTAAGTGCTTACAAAGTTATGTGAGTGCTGACATCTCACAAAAAGTGAAAGACTGGTCTCACACACCACCTGGTGTCATGCTTCATCATTGACCAGTCCTCGCCCCCTAAAAACTTGGTTTGATAAGGGGTGGGCATACACCTGAAGACAGGGATGCACTTCTAAATCTAAGTGGGGGCCCTTGTACAAGAAGTGAGTTAAAAAATCATTACAAATGCCAAACTAAATTTTAATGTGACTGGCATCCATATGGTTATTAAAAACAAAAGTACGGTGAAAATAAGGAAAATTACTGTCCTCCCACCGTGTGAGTAGTTAACATGTTTCTGCCTATTGGCCATTTAGGTCCGTGGCATTCATCAGGACTTATCAAACAAGAAATGGGCTCCACCCTTACCAGAATTGGTTAGAGGGTTCCACTGGGTGGGGTGAAAATATCACACTCCACCTTTTTGAGGTAACAAATCAAACCCTTGTGGTGGGACCTACTTGCCCCATGGGAGGCTGTGGATGAAATGCCACTTGTGGCAAGACGTATAACTGATGCGTCTTCCGTCAGTACACCATCGGGGAGGCGATCAGTGGAGACGTGTATGCCCGCCCCTTATCAAACCAAGTTTTTAGGGGCGAGGACTGGTCAATGATGAAGCATGACACCAGGTGGTGTGTGAGACCAGTCTTTCACTTTTTGTGAGATGTCAGCACTCACATAACTTTGTAAGCACTTAGGTCACTGAACTAGGAGAGGTTTCTTGTGGTAAACAATATATTTATAAAACATATTTAAACTTTACAGAAACACAGAGTCACTGGATGATGTCATCAGTGATTTCATCAGTGATGTCATTTGAGATGTCATCAGTGATGTCATCAGTGATGTCACTGACCATGTCATGAATGATGTAATATGTGACGTCATCAGCAGTGCATTGTGGGGGCGTGAGTTATAGTTAGCTTAACTAACTATAACAGCCGAATTTCTATGGTTTTGTATGCGTGAAATGTGCAAGTAACTATAACGTCCCTGAAACCTATGGTTTTTTCAGTGAATTTCAAAGGTTTTTAACATGATAAATTGTAACTATAACGATCCTGAAACCTATGGTTTTTTCAGTGGTTTCAAAGGTTTTTTAAATGCTAATTTCTAATTATAATGTTCATTAAACCTATCTGCTGTGCGATCCAAAAACAAGCTGGTGCTTGTAGTGTTATGGACAGTGGACGCAACCATGTTACCTCAGGCAGTGGGGAAGATCTCGGTCATGAACCTGTGTCGTCGCCCCCTGTAAGCGGAAGCGCAGTGGGCTGGTCCAACGTATGCCACTCCAGCATAGAAGTGTGAATAAATAGGCCGGGGTTCTGGGCGTGGTTCACTTGTGTGAAAGCCAACACGTCTGCTAGAGCGGCGACCCTCACTCTGCCATGTTGCTGCCGCCATGACCACAGGCCTCCTTGACACAAGCCCCCTGCGAACACAGCGGCACAGCACTGCACAGTTATGTCTGTACAGACTACTGCCTTCGATCTACACTGCGGACAGCAGGGCTCACAATTCAGATTGAGTCGCGATTCCAGATGACGGAGTCCAGTAGGCATGACACATTGCTCCCAGTGCGGCCCGCCCGGACCACGCATCATCGCAGGCTGCGTACACGCTGAGCGCCAGAGGTACCATTAACTCAGTGCACCACAAGTAAACGCCACGTGGCCTTATTAAGGCAGAATTCATTAAACAAAAGACATTGCTACCAGTGCGGCCCACACGGACCACGCATCATCGCAGGATGCGCACACGCTGAGCGCTTCAGGTGCCACTAGCTCACTGCACCATAAGTCATCGCCACGTACCCTTAAACCTACATAATATCCTTTTAGTATCCTTGCTTCAAGAACTTTTTTGATATAAATTATAGCTTTAGTACAATGACCAAATTCATCTTGCAAGTCCAAAGGAACACTGAATGGCAGTCTACACTGCGGACAGCAGAGCTCACAATTTGAATTCAGTCTTGATTTATTAATTGCAGACAGAATTGTACTCTATGTTGTTGAATTTTCTCAAGAGGAAGTGACAAAAAGCTTTCCTCGATGTCTGTGCTGACTACTGCCTTCGATCTACACTGTGGACAGCAGGGCTCACAATTCAGCTGGAGTTGCGATTGCAGATGACGCAGTCCAGTTGGCAACAGACATTGCTACCAGTGCGGCCCTCCCGGACCACGCATCATCGCTAGCTGTGCACACGCGGAATGCTTCTGATGCTCCTACCTCAGTCCACCACAACTGATGGACCGTTTATGACAGAATATTTTGTGTATTATTTCAGATCTGGTGCCCCTAACTTAGTGTAGCACAAGTCATGGACCCTTTATGATTGAATCTCTGTGTGTGATCTGATGATTACTGTTGTACTTGTTACCAGCACCAACCATTCCCGGAGGGCTGGCTTACACTCACCCCACACGCATCCAGCACAGACGTCACTGGACATGTGACCCTGGTAATAAAAAGGAGTCGAGTGCAGGTGCTCGTATCCAGTTCCACTATCTATCTAAGTCTGTGTGTTCATTATGTATGCAACATGCTGCCCCTGGGCCCTACATTGTGCTCTGGACAGCGTATGCAACCAACTTACCTTTGACAGTGCGAGAAAACTTTGGTTATGTAACTTTTTCTCGGTCATTGTACAAGTACGTACGTAGAGACTGGATGATTAGAGTACTGCAAGGAGAGTGTATAGCGAATTTATAAGTGCGTGGGGATTGGCGGAGTGATTGTATAAGTACATATGTTGGGGCACCCTAACTCCGACAACGAGCTTGTCTCTAATTGGCTGCCCTCCATGTCCCAAAAACTGAAATTTGGATTTTGCATGGCCCAATATTGCTACAGCTGCAATACTCCACTGAATGTGCAATAAACATTCACACCCACAAAGATGTGTCATGTTCACCATCTATCTTGTGTGGAACTATGGATGAATGTAGGGTCAGTGATTCCCCGTACCTTCCATGTTGGCCATGTTCAGGGACTTGGCTCACATAGTGACACATTGACGCTTGCGACCCGGGTGACGGCAGCACTACAACAAGAACACCGGCATGGCAGTGTTGCAAGATTTTTTAAGCATTCTCTAGCCCAAAGACAACCAAAAAGTAGCCCAAACTAGCCCAATATTGCTACTTTAAGGAAGGAGGGGCAGGGACATCGTCAAGCAGGCGGTGAATGGATTGGAATTGATGTTGCAGCAGGCTGCCAAGTAAATATTTGTCTAATAAAGCGCTTTAACATACTAGTTTGCTGGAGCGCTGTATATATATTTATAATCTGGCAACTAGCACAAACTTAAATTTTACCGCACAACCGGGAAAAATATAGCCCAATTGTGCGTGATCTAGCCCAATCTGGCAACAGTGCCGCATCAGTTGATTCCTCATACAGCTCACGATGGAGCCACGCCCATAGCTCCGGAGTCATTCTTCATAGCCTCACGCAGAACTGGCATACGCCAGGCCAGCCCACTCCGCTTATGCTTACAGGGAAGGACAACAACGCTACATGGCCCAGATTTTCATTGCAGTGATATGCTGGTCACACCCTAGTTGTCAGTACGCCACAGCCACTCCCTCATGGCTAGTATACACCCACACCACACCCATCCAGCACAGGCGTCACAGGACACGTGACCCTGCCAATAAAAAAGACCGGGCACACATACTCGACGCCATTTCAGAGTTGCTCGCACTGGATGCACTGCGGCCGGCACAGGCACACCGGCACAGGATAGTGACTTTCGGTCCACTGAGGTATGGGTACCGTAACTGCTGAGCAGGTGTACAGCCTGCGGTGATGGCCCGTCCCGGCGGTCTGGACAGCTCAGGTTTTGTGTGTCCTGCTGGACCGCAGTGTAGGTCTGAGCCACCAAACAGGGAGGCCTACCACCACGTGCATGGCCTCACTGTTCACTGAGTTAGTGGCACCGCAATGACTGAGCGGGTGTGCAACCTGCGATGATGATAGGTGCACTAGTATGTCCTCTGGCATGGCAAAATCAAGACGCAGCACCAAATGTGAGACCTGTTGGCCTGCGGAGCGGGACTGCATGATGCGGAGGGTGCCCTGTCCACGAAAAGGTGAGCAGTGAGGCCTGGGTGCGCAGAAGTGGGCAAATACGTCTGGGCGGCGGGAGTGGATACACAAAGGTGGCACAGCGATTTAGGTGAACGCAATTGTATATACTCTCCCATTACTAATTCTGTACTATGTTTAGATGTGGAGCTTGAGGGCTCCACTAGGTCCCGGCACGTGGTTGGAGACTAACCCTGGGCAAAGCACTACGCTACGCTCGCGTAGTTTGCGAAGTTTGTGCTACTTCGCACAACGCGAATTGCACGTAGCACAGTGCAAACACGCGTAGCGTAGCGTAGCATAGTGCAGCAGTAATTTTTTGCTTGCTCGCAGTCCTCAACGTCAAGTTGGCGACCGCGAGCAAGCAAAATGACATCCCGGCGAGACTTTTTCCTCGTTCGCGATCAGCAACATCAAGTTGCCGATCGCGAGCGTGGAAAATAAACCTCCCGGCGAGATTCTCAACGCGGGGAGGTCAGGTTTCTCATTGCGAGTGGTCGCGTATGCTCGCGACCGCTCGCGATGAGAAACTACCAGTCCGCGTTGAGAAAGCTGCCGCTCGAGTAAAAATCTACTCGAGCGGCAGTAAAAGACAGCTCGCACTGTGCAAGATGCCGTTTTCAATGATTGCACAGTGCGGACAAGCATCTGGCACTGTGCAATCATTGCGAACAGTGCACTACGCAGTTCGCGTAGTGCTACGCGTAGCTCGCGTAGTGCGAACTGCACTTTGCGTAGCTTCGCGTAGCGCTACTTCGCGGACACGCCCAGGCTTATTGGAGACACAGCACTCACTGTCCCTCTTCATCTCTTCCTTTCTCTTCTTCACACTCTTTCTCTCTCTCTTCTTCTCTCACTCTTTCTCTCTTTCTCTTTGTCTTCCTCTCACTCTTTCTTTCTTTTTCTCTCTCTCTTCCTGTCATTCCCACTGTTTCTCTCTTTCTCTCTGTCTTCCTCTCACTCTTTCTTTCTCTCTCTATCTCTCTTTCTCTCTCCTTTGATGGACGCATGACGCACAATCTTATCTTCCTTTTTGTCTTGCAGGCCTGCAATGAAGCGTGGCCATCCTGCAATCAACACTCAACCTGAATTGTGAGCTCGCTCTCCGCGTGTACACAACGGGTGAGGAGGTTTCTTCGGCACGTGGTGGACCCTCTTCGACACACACCGGTGGTGTAAGGTGAGCAGAGAGGCTTGTTTGCGCAGCAGCGGGCAGTCACCTCCGGGCAGTGGGAGTGGATGGGGTGCAGCAGCCTGGGTGCGCAGCGGCACGCAGTCACCTCCAGGCAGTGGGAGTGCATGGGGTGCAGCAGCCTGGGTGCGCAGCGGCTGTCATACACCTCTGGGCAGTGGGAGTGGATGGAGTGCAGCAGCCTGGGTGTACGTACAGCAGGGGGTAGACACCTCTGGGCAGTGGAAGTGGATGGGGTACACTAGCCTGGAAACACAAAGGAGGGACAACGATTTAGGCATACGCAGTTGTATGTACTCATCCATTACTGATTCCATTTTATGTTTCAGATGACTAAGCTTGAGGGCTGCCCTATATCCCGGCACGTGGTTGGAGACACACCGGTGACAGAAAGGTGAGCTGTTAGGATTTTCTCCACAGTGTCAACACTCACTCTCCCACTCCATCTCTTCCTTTCTGTCACTCACACTCTTTCTCTGTCTCTCACTCTCTATCTCTTCCTTTCTCTCTCTCACACTCTCACACTCTTTCTCTCTTTCTCTGTCTCTTCCTCTCTCTCTCTCTCATTCTTTCTTTCTCTCTCTTCCTCTCTCACTCTTTCTCTCTCTCTTCCTCTCTCTCACACTGTTTCTCTCTCTCTTCCTCTCTCTCACACTGTTTCTCTCTTTCTCTCTTCCTTGTATCTCACTCTTTCTCTCTTTCTCTGTCTTCCTCTCTCTCACACTTTCTCTCTTCCTCACTCTCACTCTTTCTCCCTCTCTCTCTCTTCCTTTCTCTCACTCTTTCTCTCTTCCTCTCTCACTCTTTCTCTCTCTCTCTTCCTCTCTCTCACTCTTTCTCTCTCTTTCTGTCTCTCACTGTTTCTCTCTATCTTCGTCCCTCTCACTCTTTCTCTCTGTCTTGCTCTCACTCTTTCTTTCTTTTTCTCGCTCTCTTCCTGTCACTCCCACTGTTTCTCTCTTTCTCTCTGTCTTCCTCTTACTCCTTCTTTATTTTTCTCTATCTCTCTCTCTCCTTTGATGGACGAATGACGCACAATCCTATCTTGCTTTTTATCTAACAGGCTGTGATTCACGAATCAACGCCCCCCCCCACACCACCACAGCTGAACGTGTGTACAAACTGCGATGATGCATGGCCATCCTGACAACGCCCTACAAAGTTGCTTCAGCACGTGGTGCACCCTCTTACACACACGCCGGTGGCGGAAGGTGAGCAGAGATACTTCTTTCCGCAGCAGCGGGCAGTAACCTCTGGGCGGTGCGAGTGGATAGTGTGCAGCAGCCTGGGCGCGCAAGAGCGCACAGACACCTCCGAGCAGTGGGAATGGATGGGCTGCAGCAGCCTGAGTGTGCATTGCCGAAACAGATAATTAGGCGTGTGCAGTTGTATGTACTCTGCAATTACTAATTCTATACTATCTTTCAGATCACTAAACTTAAGGTTTCACTATGTCCCGGCATGTGGTTGGAGACACACCGGAGGCACAAAGGTAAGCTGCGAAGATTTTCTCCAGTGTCAACACTCCCTCTCCATCTCTTCCTTTCTCTCTCTCACACTTTCTCTGTTTCTCTGTCTGTTCCTCTCTCTCATTCTTTATTTCTCTCTCTTCCTCTCTCTCACTCTTTCTCTCTCTCTTTCTCTCTACCTCTCTCTCACACTGTTTCTCTCTCTCTCTCTCTTTTCCTTGTATCTTACTCTTTCTCTTTCTCTCTCACTCTTTCTTTCTCTGTCTTTGTCTGTCTTCCTCTCTCTCACTCTTTCTCTCTCTCTTCCTCTCTCTCACTCTTTCTCTCTCTCTCTTCCTCTCACACGCTATTTCTCTCTTTCTCTCTCTCACTCTTTCTCTATTTCTTTGTCTTCCTTTCTCTCTCACTCTTTCTTAGTTTCTCTCTTTCTCCCTCACTCTTTCTCTCTTTCTCTTTCTCCTTTGCTGGACGCATGACGCACCATCTTATCTTTCTTTTTGTCTTACAGGCTGTGATTCACAAATGGTCCAGCGATGACACGACATGGCTGTACATAGTTTTATTTGTTGTTGTTTTGTTTTAATAAAATGTTTTATATGTAAATCCATACATGACTAAGATTCTTATTTGTCCAACCTAACGTGACTGTCACATTTGTTTGTGGGCGGTGGGGGTGAGGGGAGATGGCGGACAAGGAGTTCCTACTGGGGGATGTCGGAGCAGTGTTGGGTGTCCGACCTGCATGATCATTGCCTCCATTACATCTGTTCTCAGAGACTTAAGAGCCGGCGGTCTGGCTCGTAGATGAAGAACTGTGAGCCGACTAGCAGGCTCATAGAGGAAGAACCGCGGCCCGTCAGTTCGCAGAGGAAGATCTGCTGGCCAGCTCGCAGAGAAACACATGCGGGCCGACTAGTATAGGGAAAGGTGCGGGCCATCAGCTTCCAAAGGGATAGCTGCAGAACACTGATGTGGGGAGAGGGAGCGTGAAGAACGTATCTCGCAGAGAGACACCTCCGGTATATTTCCAGTATTGGCTTCACAGATACAACTGCGGCCTGAGAACTCGCACCCGAAGAGCTGTGAGCCGACAAGTGGTTCACAGAGGCAGACTTGCGGGCCCAAGTATGTTGTTGGAGGTATGCTGTTGATGGTGGAAAAGGGTGCGTTACCTGCTGATGTAGCGAGACGCAGCGTGAAAGCGGTATCTCGCACAGACAGAGCTCCGGTATATTAAATTGCCCCCGGGACCTTTCTTTTATATTTTCACTCGATGCAAGGCACAAGATGGCTGCTAACACTTCCTGGTTTGAATTGTTAGCAGCCAATCAGAAGCAAGCTCGTGCTCAGGAGTTTGGCACAGTCCAGATATATATCTTTTTTTCCTTTAATATCTCAAAAACTACTGAACGGATTTACACCATTTCCACAAAACCGCGCTTTCTGCACCAAGACCTTTCTCCCTGCCAAATTTGCAATTCTTTCTTTGTCACACAGTACATGTAATGCACCGCTCTCATCAAGAATGGAATCAGTAATGGCACAATTTCCCTGTTGCTCCACACATAAATACATGTAAAGAACAAATCAGAATAGTTCCTTTATTTTTTCAAATTGCAAAACTTCTCTCTATTGGTTATTTTTGAACTTTCCATATAAACAGTTTTTAAAAAATTTAAGAACACATACAGGTGAGAAGTTCAACGTATTCTATCAACAAACTTTCTAGAACATCCTACGACACGTGCAGGTTAAAAGTTCATCATTTTTTCAAACCTAACGATATTTTTTTGCAACATTTTCTCGAACATGTAAGGGCACGTGCAGGTTAAAAGTTCACCATTGTTTTAAGTTCGAACAGTGCCTTCCAAATGCAAGTAGCAGGTGTGGTTGAACTGAGCACATTTTATCCTATCATATGAACTCTACGTTGAGACTGCTTTTTATTAACCAATCACAAAGATGCTTTTCGACAAACTAATATGCACCCTACTTTTTAGTAAACAATGTTTTTCATCTCCCAATCAGTTATCGTTTTGTATGAGAAAAAACAGTAGTTCCCCATCTTTAAACATATCTCTTATTCTACAAACGAACTGCATGAGCTACAGACATCTATCCATATCTTCCAGCTACACCTTCAAAATGCTAGTGTGGGTCGTAGGACATAGCTATGTTTTCTGGTGCAAGAGGTATGCAGAACAGAGACGTATTGACTTAGACCTAGGTTTACAAAATGTGGACATTAAATGGTTTGGACAGAGAGGATTGAAGTTGCACCAATTACTCCCTTTGGTTAAAGCCTGTTTGCATCTCCAACTCCCTGACCTCATGATTGTGCATTGTGGTGGAAACGACCTAGGCACATTGACTGGGGTAGGTTTGTAAATGCTAATGAAGGACACCTTTAGACAATTGATGTTGCTTTTGCCTCAAACTGTCTTTGTATATTCCAATATATGCTAAAGACAGAAGTGGAAATGGTCAAACCAATTTTGTCCTCAGATTGAAAAATCTAGGAAGAATGTCAACAAAGCTGTGTCTCCATACCTCAGAGACCATAGAATGGGGGCGATCTACAACAACAACATACGTTATGATATGGCTGATATCTACAGAAGTGATGGAGTACACTTCACAGATCAGGGAAATCGAATTTTTCTGAATAACCTGAAGCTGTGCATCCGTACTTATATGTAGCTCCAACTTATAAACACAAAGGCTCTTTTTAGAGCCGCCTTATATTCCCAATATCGGTTCGCAGACTGACAACTGTAATCCGGCTAGCACAGGGAGACCTGCGGGCCGTCGGGCAGCCTCGCAAAGGGAGAGCTACGGCCCGTGGGCTCGGCTCACACAGAGAGAGCTACGGGCCGTCGGCTCGCAAACGCAGAGCTGTGAGCCAATGGACTGGTAGTGTTTTATGGTTTAGGGTAGTGCAGTGGTGTTTGTGTAGTGTAGGGGGTCCTGCTGTGGGTAGTGTTTAAGGGTTTACGGTAGTGCAGTGGTGTTTGTGTAGTGTAGAGGGTGGTGCTGGGGTTACATTTAGGGTTTCGGGTAGGGCAGTGGTCTTTACGTAGTGTAGGGGGTCCTGCTGTGAGTAGTGTTTTAGGGTTTAGGGTAGTGAAGTGGTGTTTGGGTAGTGTAGAGGGTCATGCTGGGGGTAGCGTTTTACAGTTTAGGGTAGTGCAGTGGTGTTTCTGTAGTTTAGGGGGTCGTGCTGGCAGTAGTGGTTTAGTGTTTAGTTACGTAGTGCAGTGGTGTTTGGGTTGTGTAGAGGGTCATGCCGACAGACTGACTCACAGACCTCCGAGCCAACGGACTGGCTTCTAAAGGCATAGCCGCAACCTCGTGATGTGGGAAGAGGCAGCGTGAAAGGAGTATCTTACCCCATTTAAAAAAAGCAGGGGCTGAGAAAAAAGGGGGGTCCCAAAACTTGTTTTCTCCATGTTAATTTCCATAGGAAATTTTGCGACGAGCTACAGCCCGAACTACTGGACGGAATTACCCCAAATTTGGCAAAAAGGTAGAGCTTGGTTCAGAAAGCGACCTTTTTTTAAATGGTGTAAATTCGTTCAGTAGTTTTTGAGAAAATCAAAAAATAAGAGTCAAAAAATCAATTTCGCATAGGAAACTTTGTGCAAGGCTACATTCAAAACTACTGAACGGAATTACTCTAAATTTGGCAGAAAGGTAGTGTTTGGGTCAGAAAGTGACCTGTGTAAAAATGGTGTAAATCCGTTCAGTAGTTGCTGAGAAATTAGAAAAATAAAAGTTTCGATATCTGGGAGGAGCCTAAGTCGCGTGCGCGAGCTTCACTGTGATTGGCTGCTAGTAGTCCAAACCAGGAAGTGTTGGGAGCCATCTTGTGGCCCGGTAGAAGCGAGTTTCCTGAAAACGGAGAAACAAAGGTATAAAACAAGAGAAGGGGGCAGGGTAGAAAAACCCTGACCCCCTAGGCCTGCTCAGGGGGTCCCAGAAGGAGCCCCAGGGCCCCAAAAATCATTAAAAAAAAAAAAATCAGCAAAAATTCGAGCTGGGCACACGGGTTCTCGCGTTTCATTTTAATGAGGCCCTTGGGTGGGCTAGGTTCCGGGGGTATTTCTTAAAAAATAATAGCAGGGGCTCGCAAGGGTTGCGGGGGTGCGCTGGGGTCCGCGCAGCCCCGGGGCTTCACTCATGTTGGGAGGGGGGTTGCGCGGCCCCCCTTCTGGAGCCTTCTATGTGCTTGTAACTTTGGCGTCGTTTGACGAATCTTTATGAAATTATCCAAAAAGTTTCTCTGTTTTTGATTAGCTCTTATATTGAAAGTTTGGGGGTGAATGGTGTAGGAGGGGCTGAGAAAAAAGAGGGTCCTAAAACATGTTTTCTGCATGCAATTTCCATATGAAAGTTTACAGAAGACTACAGGTGAAACTGCTGAACGGAATTATGCCAAATTTGGCAGGGAGAAAGGTGATGGTCCAGAAAGCACGCTTTTGTTTAAATGGTGTAAATCCGTTCAGTAGTTTTTGAGAAATATCAAATTTTTCAGATATCGATATTTGAGAATTCTGACATGTGATTGGCTGAGGGGTTACAAGCACCAGCTTGCGGCTTATTGGCTGTGAATGGTTGAAACCAGGAAGTGTTGGCAGCTATTTTGTGATTTACTCCGTCAGCTCGCATCTCTCCATGTAGAAGCCATCAGGTTCGTAGTTTTACCTCTGCAAGGCAACACTGGCATCTGTGTCTGTGTGAGATATGCATTTCACGCTGCCTCTCTTCATATCACCAGGTCGCGGCTATGCCTTTAGAAGCCCATCCGTCGGGTCGGAGCTCTGTGAGTCAATCTGTCGGTACGATCCCCTACACTACCCAAAGACTACCCAAACACCACTGCACTGTCGTAAACTCTAAAACACTACCCCAGCACGATCTCCTACACTACCCAAACACCACTGCACTACCATAAACCCTAAATCTACCCCCAGCACGACCCCCTACCCAAACACCACTGCACTATCCTAAACCCTAAAATACTACCCCCAGCACAACCCCCTACACTACCCAAACACCACTGCATTGTCGTAAACCCTAAAACACTACCCCTAGCAGGACTCCCTACACTACGCAAACACCACTGCAGTACCCTAAATCCTAAAACACTATCCCCAGCACGACCCCCTACACTACCCAAACACCACTAGACTACCCTAAACCCTAAAACACTACTCCCAACATGACTCCCTATACTACAGAAACACCACTGCACTACCCTAAAACACTACTGCCAGCATGACCCCTTACACTACCCAAACACCACTGCACTACCTTAAACCCTAAAACGCTACCCCCAGCATGAACCCCCAAACAGTACACAAACACCACTGCACTACTCTAAATCCTAAAACAGTTCTCGCTGCATGACTTCCCACACTACAGAAACACCACTGTGCTACCCTAAATCCTAAAACACTACTCTCAGCACGACCCCCTACACTACACAAACACCACTGCACTGCCGTAAACCCTAAAACACTACTCCCAGCATGACCCCCTACACTACCCAAACACCACTGCACTGCCGTAAACCCTAAAACACTACTCCCAGCATGACCCACTACACAAACACCACTGCACTACCCTAAACCCCAAAACAGTACTCTCAGCATGACCCCTTACACTACCCAAACTTTACTGCATTGTCATAAACTCTAAAACACTACCTCCAGCACACTACCCAAACAGCAGTGCACTACCTTAAACCCTAAAACGCTACCTCCAGCACGAACACCCTACAGTACACAAACACCACTGTACTACTCTAAAGCATAAAACAGTACCAGTCCGTCGGTTCGCAGGTCTGCGTCTGTGAGCCGTCATGTCCCTAGCTGTACATGTGCGAGCCAGTCCATTAGGTGATAGGTGTGTCTCTGCTAGCAGGGCCGTTGGCCTGTTGGTGTCCCCTTGCGGGTTAGACCCGAGCTCTCCCTCTGCGAGCCAGCACAATGGTGTGCGTTTGCGAGCCGACGGCCCGTAGCTCTCCCTGTGCGAGCTGAGCTGACGGGCCGCAGCTCTCCCTCTGCGAGTCTGCCCGACGGCCCGCAGGTCTGCCTGTGCTAGCCGGATCGCAGCTGTCACTCTGTGAACCAATATTGGGAATATAAGGCGGCTCTAAAAAGAGCCCTTGTGTTTATTAGTTGGAGCTACATATAAGTGCGGATGCACAGCTTCAGGTTATTCAGAAAAACTCGATTTCCCTGATCTGAGAAGTGTACTCCATCACTTCTGTAGATATCAGCCATATCAAAACGTATGTTGTTGTTGTAGATCGACCCCATTCTATGGTCTCTGAGGTATGCAGACACAGATTTGTTGACATTCTTCCTAGATTTTTCAATCTGAGGACAAAATTGGTTTGACCATTTCCACTTCTGTCTTTGGCATATATTGGAATATACAAAGACAGTTTGAGGCAAAAGCAACATCAATTGTCAAAAGGTGTCTTTCATTAGCATTTCCAAACCTACACCAGTCAATGTGCCTAGGTCGTTTCCACCACAGTGCACAATCATGAGGTCAGGGTGTTGGCGATGCAAACAGGTTTTAACCAAAGGCAACAATTGGTGCCACTTCAATCCTCTCTGTCCAAACCATTTAATGTCCACATTTTGTAAACCTAGGTCTAAGTCAATACGTCTCTGTTCTGCATACCTCTTGCACCAGAAAACATAGCTATGTCCTACGATTCACACTAGCATTTTGAAGGTATGGCTGGGAAGTATGGATAGATGTCTGTAGCTCATGCAGTCCGTTCGTAGAATAAGAGATATGTTTAAAGGTGGTGAACTACTTTTTTTTCTCATTCAAAATGATAACTGATTGGGAGATGAAAAGCATTGTTTTTTAAAAGTAGGGTGCACATTCGTTTTGTGGAAAAGCATCTTTGTGATTGGTTAAGAAAAAGCAGTTTAAACGTGGAGTACATATGATAGGAGAAAATTTGGTCAACTCAACCACACCTGCTACTTGCATTTGGAAGGCACTGTTCGAACTTAAAACAATCATGAACTTTTAACCTGCACGTGCCGTTAAATGTTCGAGAACATGTTGCAAAAAAATATCGTTAGGTTTAAATAAATTGATGAACTTTTAACCTGGACGAGTTGTAGAATGTTCTAGAAAGTGTGTTGATAGAATACGTTGCACTTATGCCTTCTATGTGTCCTTGAATATTAAAAAAACTGTTTATATGGAAAATTCAAAAATAACCAATAGAGAGAAGTTTTGCAATCTAAAAGAATCAAGGAACTATTCTAATTTGTTCTTTACATGTATTTATGTGTGGAGTAACAAAATTACAGACACAACAGCACCAGGAAGAGGAACAAGCAGGGAGTGGCGGGACGGGGGAGATGGGCACAATGGCACACATGCACAATTAAGTACAGCACAAGTACAGACAAACCATTGCTAAAATGAAACACACCAACAAGGAGCACAAGTCCCGCCAACATCACACCACTGAACAAGCACAGAAGTGAAAACCACACTTCCTGAAAGGGAGAAGGGTGAACAATACCTCACATGAAGGGACAACTCACACAGATTGCAGCACACACACATAGGAAGCAGAGCACACCAACATCCAACACAATGTTGTCCAAACACAAACATTCGCACAATCGAACACAGGACACAAATGCACTCGCCTGTGGCGCATAAACGTCCAAAAGCGTCAGTACGAAACATTCACATGAGAACGCATAAGTACAAACACACATTCCAGATGGGGTAGCAATTCACGTATTGCAGGCAGCCAGAGAGTCTGTGACACACACATTGGCATACAAATGAAGACACAACACATTTGGAGACAAGTGAAAATGTGGAAACTTTATTTAAAAAAGTGCGTGTCAGTACGGCCAAGAGTAGTGCCACGATATGCAGACAAATGCAGCAGCGTGCCTGAATAAGGAATGTAGGAAAACGTCCATGTTCACCTCGGGGTAATCCATCACCAACACACGTCAGTGTCAAGCAGCGTTGGTTGTCTGCGCCTCGGACATGAGTCGACACCAATGCAGCCATGTCCACTGTCATCTTGGGACATGTGACCAGATGCACAATGTGCAATGATGCGGCGGGACACGTGCAATGTGGCACATTGAGTCGTGGTTGCAGGTACCTTGTCACTCGTCCATGAACGCGAGTGCAGCTGCCTAAGCCACTATTTCTAATGAGTGATGGTTGGCCACAATATTTGACATGTTGTCGACGTAATCCATCAGCTGACCGGGACAGATGTGCTGACTCCAACCACTGTACCCAATGTGTACCAAAGCAGAATCGGGAAGTGGGTCAATTTGCTCACTGCATACTACAACACGTGCAATGTCCCAGGCCCAGTTCCCAACATGCATGCCAAACATCCATGCATGCCATAAACGGGCATCACCATGATACTCCTGGTCGTGGGCCAACAGGGGTCGCACACACCCGTCGTAATCCATGTCAGCTACGCACACGTTGGAGAGGCACACGTCCATGTACCACTCGGATAGGCACGTGCGACATTGCAATACATGTTGAACGCAGGTGACGTCCGCAATGCGGAAGCTCAGCCGGTAAGTGATCCGCAGCACTGCCAAAGGCAGTGCACCCAGGACATGCAGCAGACGTGCAAGGTATAGGTGGACGTGAATGGAGTCGACAGTGGCTCTGCTTGTAGCTGCACTGGCTTGCTGTGTGCCAGTCTTGTGGATGAAATGGCACAGCTTGGTGCAATGAGCCGGGTCTGTGTGCAATAGGTGCATGGGAGGGGTGTGGTGGGAGTACGTGTGAATGCCATTTCACGCACGCTAACTAGGACGAAGGACTTTTGAGTGTGGGATGTGTACTCGTTGTTCTCAAATCGGGCAGTGCGTAGTGTGGGAGATGGATGCAAATATTATCGTATCTGTCAGGGGGGCTGGCCACTTGCAAGTTCCTTCTCGGAGCAGCAGATGTGTTAGCGCAAGATAGCTCAGACAAATAACCTTTCATCCCTACAGTAACTTCTCCAGCTGCATTCATACAGGATGTGTACAAAGGCCGGTCGTGGGTGTTGTGGGATGTCTGCGACCCTGGTCATCATGGATGAGATGCCCAGCACGTGGCACATGGGCGGGTTCACTGTGTGTTACGTTGCCAAACAGCTGCTCCTCCCTGCCACGAGCCCCCACACTTTTGTGCGCTGCGCTGTTGTATCCCGTGCACTCCTACGGCACACCATTGTAATGCCTATTTGTGCATGTCCTGCGGCATTCCAATCACACCGTGACACTGCCGTTTGGAGGTGGTGCATGCCATTTTACAACATCGACTGCTGCGACCCTTGTGGTGGCCACACCAGAACACAGAGACACACTTACCGCACTTCTTGCACACAGACATGTCCGAGACACCCCGCTCCCCTTGCCGGATAGGCACACCCCTGCGCTGACCTGTGCACGCCGGACCAGCACACGCCGCTTGTGCATGCAGGAGGATGCGTGCGTAGCTACATGTCCAGGCTCACTGCCAACGCTGAGGTGACATGGTAACGTCCGCTGAAGACAGCACACTGTGATGTTGCAGGGCCTGTGCCCATCATGCTAACACAATGACCACACGGAGACACTTGCTCAGATGCGGGTTCGGGGGGTGTTGGCGGTCCTGGTGTTGTTGCGATGAGTGTTGTGGCCCTCATGGGTATCCGTGTATCATGCTCATTGACTCTATGGCACCTGTGGGTGTTCCCGTGTGGCTCTTGGCTGTGTTCCCTTTCATGCTGCAGGTAGTCGTCGTGCTTAACACCAGCAGAAAGCAGGTGTAAAATCCCTGGTGCTAACGCGACTTATCGCCGGAATTTGTTTCGCATCGCAG